>JANXHW010000002.1:145604508-146854508 GCA_026170595.1 Plestiodon gilberti rubricaudatus | reverse complement strand
CCCTGCTGTTCCAATGGTCCTGCCTGTACTCACTGTAGCAATAGTTTTGCCTCATCACAGGTGGGAGTGGAAAGTAGAAACACTGGATGGAACAGGGAGACAAGGAGCTGCATCCCTTCAGTACCATCAAGCTTTAAAAATGAGAAGCAGCATCTTCAGATTATGTCCTGTTGCCAAATACTGAGCCAGATCATAAGCTGGCAGCCCTTGGAAAAGGAAGGGAAGAGTATGATGATTAGGTGAAACTAGCAAATCAAAGGTCAACTGCCTTGGAGTCATCTCGTTTACTGTCTTCCACCCAGCCCCATGGAATCAGATTGTATATCTGGTTGTCCAATACAGCAAATGCTTCCTGCACTTACACACCTGAACAACAATATCAAAACAACACACATTTCTTCAGATACAAAAGAAAAAAAATCAAAACCCAAAGGGAAACAGAGATTTTAATAACATGGCTTCTTTATTGAACACAAATGATGGCACCTCAATACTCTAAAGGATGGAGGCTTTGCCTAAAGTCTAGCTGTCTCAGTGACAATCTAGTCACAATTCCTGGGGTACAATTGCCAGCAAACACCCTGCATCTTTTCCTCTGGGGTGCCCTCAAACTAAAGTGTTCTGCTGGTGGAAGCCAGTCAGGCACACACAGGGCTAGGGCTGAACTGAAGCAGCTCCTCCCTTAAAAAAATAGTTGCAGCCCTGCTTGTGCGCAAAAAGGGATCCAACTGGGGGTGGGGGGAGGGGCACCACCACTGTGCCATTTTGCCAACTCTCTCTCCGTCTCTCACGCACCAGCTTCTATTTGTCCTGCAGTTGAAAACACACAGGTGTCATATGGGAAACATATGTTTCCAGCTGAGGAGCATACAGCAGCTTCAAGGGAGTAATCAGGAAAACAGCTCAGTGAAAAGAGTGAACCAGCAACCCCAGCACTGTAGTCCTGGCCAGATTCTTGCCATGGCTTCTTTTCAGTTTAAAAAAAAAATATGCAGAGATCCTGATGAAGTCTAGTTGGGCCCCAAGCGTGATCTAGCCCACAGAGCATTCCTAGAACAAAGGTCTGTCACTCTAGGGGCTAGCTGTTTTCTCAATAGAGGATCCAAACCAGGGGTGGCCAACCTTCCACCATTAGGGCCTCTGTGTTCTTAAGAGTTGTGTAGAAGACAGAATCTTGGCAGCTGCAATTGCTGCTGCTGCTGCTAAAGCAGCTGCACCTGCTGAAATGCCCTCACCTATACAACCATTAAAGGGCCAGGAGCATTCATGTTGAAGGTTGGCCACCTTTCAAAGGTTGGCCAAGGTTCCAGGGAAAGGAACCCTAAGGAGCAAGAAAACACTAACATGCAAGCAATGTCTTAATTTTGGAACTGAAAACAAGGAAGGTATCACTGCACACAAGGGTTAATATTTTTCAAGCCAGGAAATCCCCTTTCTGTTGTTATTGGGCACAGGTTCTCAGCACTACCGAAGGGAGTGATTAACATGCAAATACACTTTAACTCATGCTTTATTTTTAATGTTTTACTTCTTGTAATTACCAAAACTGGTTGTAATTTTTGGACTTGTCTAACCCTTAGAGAGTTGTTTCTCTTCTAAAGTAGCTGTCACTAGTGCATGTGGGTATGTGTGTGTTTCGCTATCAGAGAATGATAGAGGCTGGAAAAACTAAAGGTGATCCAGTCCCCCAGCTTTCCCATCCATCAATGGGGAAGTATTAATTGCAACTTCTATACAGTGGATGGATGTTTGTTTAATTTCTAGCATATAATCATTTCAAAAATGTATACCCTATCCTTCTCACAAGATTCAGGGTGGCATGCAATAATCTATGGCAGGGGTTCTCAACCTGTGGTATGGGTACCCCTAGGGGTATGCAGACCTCTTGCTGGGGGTACACCAAGCCCTGCCCCTTATCTGCCCCATCAGCAGCTAAATAAGTGTTAATTAACATGGATTTTAAATTTAAATTATTTTTGGAGCCCTTCTGTTTCTCTGATTTTGCTTTTGGGCTTTGGAAAAATTGACTTTAGTGGGGTGGGGGAGGGAGGAGCTGATTTTGGGAAGTGTGACTTGGAGAAAAAAAGAGATCCTTGCATGTGTCTGTTTCACTCACACACACACACACACACACACACACACACACACACACACACACAGAGTTAAATAAGACATTTTTCACATTTAAAATTGTTTTAGTACTTTTTATTTAACGATTAATTACCTAATTAAACCGCTGAACCATAAGCTGTCGATCGAAAGGTCGTCAGTTTGATTCCCGCGACGGGGTGAGCGCTCGTTGCTTGGCCAGCTCCTGCCAACCTAGCAGTTCCAAAGCATGTCAATGCGAGTAGATAAATAGGTACCGCTTGCGGGAAGGTAAACAGCGCTCCGTGTTCCAGCTGCATGCTACGTGCTGCGGCAAGGAGAGTCACGCCGGCCACATGACCACGGAGGCGTCTTCGGACAACGCTGGCTCTTCGGCTTTGAAATGGAGATGAGCACCACACCCTAGAGTCGGACATGACTGGACTTAATTGTCAGGGGATACCTTTACCTTTTTAGCAGGGGGTACTTCAGAAAATTGGACCATGATAGGGGGTACCCGGGCCTCCAAAGGTTGAGAACCCCTGATCTATGGCATTTAAATCAAGATAAAGCAAAAAAGCTACAAACAACCAAACAGTGGCAGAATTAATTTGGAGCAAAGTAGCTGTATGTGTCCAAATATGTACAGTCCGAATTGAAGACCTGCCATTGTTCATCACAAAGATCCTTTGCAAATAGAGGTCTGTCAAAAACATACACAAAATGCAGGGAAACACAACAATGTTTAGATTTTCTAAAGTGAATGCAACCCTAGAAAGAGGCTCAGTTCTTTAGCTGGCAGAACTGCTGTGCTCTAAAGAGGTGAATGTCCAAAGGCTATATAGATAGCATGCCGACTGGATTAAGCTTGTGCCCCAGATCCAGATACTGATCCAAATCTCTTTGTTTCCTTTGGTGTATGGAGCAGCAGCAGTGTTGCCTATCACATGATTGGGATAAAAGGACGGAAGAATAGCCCCAGGTACTGCACAGGGCATTTGGGATGAGTCAGCAAATGATTAAAGCAGCGACCCAGTATTACAGCCAAAGTCACAGAGAGAAACTCTTTGCAATAGCCAAGAGCGTAATGTGTGGGCAGCGCTGTCATGTGAATGATGATGATGACTCAAACCTGCAGGAGAGAATTCTTCTTCTTTTTCAGTCTCGAGCTCCAAGTTCAACAGATTAAAAGAAATACCAGACGGAAAAAGACCCATGATGTCACCCTCACTCGTTATCAGCATATCCAGCTGGTGCAGAATTGTCCCACAGAATGTGTGGATTAGTGACTAAAAAAGCCTTTCACCTGGTTCGTTTGCAGCAGTCACTCACGTATATGCTGCATACTACAGAACATTGTGGGTTGGTTTGCAACTTACAACATTCTGCAGCTCTGTGAGAGACAGTTAGTATAGCACCTAGAGGGTGTCAAACTCGTTTCATATAGTGGACCGAATAGAGTTCATGGCGCCTGCTGAGGGCTGGACGTGACATCATTAAGCAGGAAGTGATTAAGCAGATAATGGCCAGGAATAAGCACTTTGTTCTCAAGTAGGAACTCATCAGCTACAAGTGACAGAAGAGAAAATGGGCAAATCTTGATAATATTTTCAAGATATGGGAGAGCCCAATTATCACGCGGGATGCCCTTTTAGCAGCACTGCTTCTGCTGAGGCATCACTTTGCAGCTCAGCAGCTGGGAGGTGCTCTACAAGAAGTGATGCCTCAGCAGAAGCAGCGCTGCTGAATGGGCAGCCTGTGTGATAATTGGGCTCCCTCAGCAGCATCTCCCTCTCACACCCCTCTTGGTCTGCCCTTTCCTAGGCTTACCAGATCTCCAACCAGGACAGAGTACTTGACCTTTAGGAGAAGGAATGTGGGCAGGTGTAGCTTGTTAAACCTTAGAGCACAATCCTAGGCATGTCTACTCAGAAGCAAGCCCTACTGAACACAATGAGGCTTGCTTCTGAGTAGACATGCCTAGGATTGTGCTCTAAGGTTTAACAAGCTACACTGCCCACGTTCCTTCTCCTAAAGGTCAAGCACTCTGTCCCGGTTGGAGATCTGGTAAGCCTACCCTTTCCCCTGTAGCGTTCCTTGGCTTCTGAGACCTTCTTCCATCTCTCCCTCCCAGAGCCTCAGCAGAAGTGGCACTGCTAAAAGATCGGGGAGAGCCCAATTATAACAGGGGCTGGATAAAGAACTTCCTGGGGCTGCATCCACCCTGCAGGCCTTATGTTTGACACCCGAGAGGTTCAAGGTGGTTCAAATTCCTCTCAGCCAGAGAGCTAAGATTGTCACTTACAGTACATCACTATATAACTGGCTGCCCTACCTCACAGGGTTTTTGTGAGGAAAAATGGCCATATAACAAACACAGGTGATGTACTCTAAGTGACAATCTTAGCTTTGCTTACTGGATTCATCTTACCAGAGGCATCAGGCGCCGGGAGGGCGCCTGGGCATGTGGGGGCGGGGCCAGCGTCGCGTTGCATCGACGCGCCCCCCTGCCCGTTTTGCTCCCATTTTGGAGCCAAACCGGCTGCAGAGAGGGAGGGAGGGCCCAGACACGACGACGCTGCTTCGGAGAGGGTGAGTTCCCTCGCCCCCATTCCTGCCGCCCGCCCGCGACCGAGCGCCTGGAGCTCCTGCTCCACGCGCTCCACCGTGGTTCCGCCTCTGCATCTTACTGTGTCAGTTCATCTCTAATGGTCTCTAACTCTAGCTGGAAATAAGTCATAGTTACTGTGATTGGATCTTGTATTCACCTTTGCTTTGCACAGAAATATGGCAGATCTGCTGCTGTCACCCGCATTTCTTGGCCTTTTCACCCTGAAACCATCTTTTTCTTCTTCTCTGGACTCAACCTACTCCTACTTGCTTGTCCCCCTGACTGACTGATTTTTGTGACTGATTGTGCTCCTGTTTTTGTGCTGCTTGAGCCTACAGTACTTGTTATTGTTTCATGTTTTAAAAATGACTTTTTGTTGTACCGATAGCCTCCTGCTATCTGCGGATGAATCCCTGGATAGAGGATCCGCGGATACCCCCCCCCCCGTATATAAACAAACTCTGATGGCATCCTAACTGAGGGACACGACTTGCATACTGGGGTTGGGCACATGCTGAAGTGTTTGTGACTATCACTCCTCAAAATTCAGATTTTTCAAGAGATGTGTTGCAAACCTTTTGATGCAATATTAAAACTTTTCTAAAATACAGTCAGTAGTGGTGTGTGCGGGCCCTGAAAAACTGGGCTATGGCTGTGTGGGAAAGCAATTACATACCTTGCTTCAGCACACCTCCAAACTCAGGCTACTACCATCCACTTGCTTTTCAACATGCTGCCAGGTTTGTGCAAACTGCCCATCAGATTATCAAGGCTTGGATAAGAAACAGTGATGGCTGTACACTAAACACAACATCTGAGTACCATCTACCAATTAGTAATTAGCACTTTGCAAGGTTTACAACCTTGTTAGCAAGCTTTCCTATTTGCAGCTGTTTATCATGAATCAGCAACATGGTTCAAAAGACACTTCAGCAATAAACTCACTGAATAGCCCTAGGAAACTTGCTACTCTCTCATGCAGTTCCCCCCCCCCCCCGCATGTGGGGATAATAATATTGGCCTACCAAATAGGTCTGTTGCAAAGTCTTTTTGTAATGTATTTGAAGGACTCTGAACATCTGGAATGTGTTAAGTAAATTAATATTGACTGCAGTGCATTGTTTTCTAAGGCTACAATCCTATACGCTGGGAGTAAGTCCCACTAAACTCAATGGGACTTACTTCTGAGTAGATGTACCTAGGCCTCCACTGCAAGTCTTTTACAGATGCTAACACTTAACATTCTGTAGTGCTTTCTGTGTATGCAACACATTTCAAGTGTGTTATTGTGATGTATTCCTTACAAAAATCCTGTAAGTAGTAGTATTATCCCCATATTGCAGATGGGAAGACCGAGGCTTCAAGTGGCTTCTCGGAGGTTATCTAGTGAGAATCTATGGGAGAGGTGAGATGCAAATCAGGAAAGTCTTAATTGATAGCTCAATCTCTTAACCAGTCCAGTTACAGAAATAAATTGTAAACTCATATAAATACTGAAAATGGTGGGCGGGTACCCATATTTTTACAAATGGACGCTATCAATGAAACTGTCTCTGTTCAAGGCCCATGAGTCTGCCTTTCACACTTTTCAGCCCCAGCGTGTAACCAGCTGACCAATGTGCTCCCCCCCCCGAGGCGTAGCTAGGTCATTTGACACCCAGAGCCTGTAAATTTTTGACAACCCCCCCATATGAAAAAAATATTTTCAGTAATAGTCATGACATGAAATGAATATTAATAATAGCCAGAAAAAATCAATGCTACATAAGGCAATTGTGTTTTCCAGTTCAGGTTTTTTGGCTATAACTTTTGATAGTACACAAATAATTTGATATGGTTTGTTCCGTTACATTCTGCAGTGGAATATGCATTGAACGATATATAACCAAAGTTTCAACAACTTTGTCACCCCCCCGAAGCCTGGTTGCTGGGGCCCCCAGGCCCCCCATCTAGCTACACCACTGGCTCCCCCCCCCCCCAGGTGCTCCTTTGTCTCTGAGTGTCAAAGCAAGTTCCCCGAACATATTTTGTTCAAGAACACATATTTACCTGAAATCGTCAGGAGTTCCATAGGTTACAGTTGGTAGAAACATATCCCCTGAATGGTTCACAGAAACCTCTTCAGCCCACTCTGCCTTCCTGAGCAAAAGCCCATGCGGCAGCACGGTGCCGGTGCTTGTGGTTTGCATGGTGACACAGTTGCAGGCTTGCTCGCCTATTGGCATGGTCAGGTGGAATTGGCCACACACCACCAGGCACAATACTTCTTCTGAAGCCTGCCTTGCTCTTTCTCCCTAAACCCCCCCCCCCGCCTTGACCAAGCCCACCCCAACAATTTTAACTTGTTTCCTTTCCTTCAGAGGAAACATGACTTCCCCATTGATGGAATTCAGCAGCCAACAATACCGACTGACACAATTTCCCACTCCAAACAGGCCTCAGTCTCTGGACCTGGGGAGCCAGTGCTGTCGCAAAGGCATCTGCATAACAATGTTGCCATTTTGCCATCGGTGCTGCCCTTTTGCTATTAGTACCTAATGAAAATGTAACCATATTTAACCCCCCATGGTCTTAGATTAGTGAGAAAGGGGGCCTAAGTGGATTTAATTCTTTTGTATGATAAGCATCAAACTCTTCATTTGGATTGCACCATCCCCCCTCACACCCCACCCCCACATTGCTCCACAGAGAGAGTCAGAAACGCTCGCTGTCTAGGGCGAACTCTATCCTCTCAGCTGTCTACTGCACAATGGGCAAAGTTATCCTTTGTGGCATTAACGGCTTTGGTGGAGGGGGGGCATTGGAAGAGGAGGAGAACAATATGTGAGAAGCTGAGGCTGTGGGTTTCCCACACGGCCCAATATGTCTCTCCGTGCCCCCCTCTGGGACAAGCAGATCCACAGCGAGTCAGCCTACAGCTGATCCCGGGCTGATTGGCTCCCCCCCCCTCCATCTTCCCTCACTCCCCCCTCTTTGCATTGTGCTCTCAAGGGGTGAAAATCCTTTAGTGGCATGTAAGAAGAGGCGTGCCTTAAATCCTCTTCTCCTGATTGATTGGCCATGTCATATGATGGCCAAATCTCCCAGGATTAATGTGGGTGTGTGGCGGGGGAGAACGTTGATGTCTGCCTATATATTTTTCCTGTATTGATTTTTTTTTTTGAAGACGTTTATTCAGAGCGCCTGCTAGCTGGCTGCTTCTGGTCTGTCTGAAGGAATTTTTTGTGACCTCTTCTTTGAGTTTGCATAACTGTGCTTGGTTGTTGTTAAGGATACAGATGAAGGAGACAATCTTCTCTGAAGTTCTCCTGAGCAAGACCCTCCCCCCCCCAAATCTTCTGAATGGTTGTGCCCAAAGCGTGGGGGATGTCTGGAACACTGAGAGCTGCAATGTTTTCTCAAAAGTTGTTGATCTTTTTGTGAATAAATATAAGGATAGGAATCGGTTGGTTTGTAGTAATTATTCTCATGCTCAGGATTGCTTTTGAGGAAGCATTTTATAGGAAGGTGTCTTGCAATGCTGTTTGCTGAGCATTATTCAGGTTCCACGTTCGTCCCCAGGAAATGTTTCTCCTTGCACCAGTCAAGGCTAATGTAGAATTATGGAAGGTTTCAGGTTTCACAGAACTGTTAATCTAGACTTCATCTGCCTGATGAAGAGTTCTGTGAAACGTGAACGTTTACATAGCCCTATATTAATGATACAATAAAATAAATTTTTGCATCTTATATTTCTGTATCACTGATGCCTTTCAATGTGAATGGGCAGAAGCTGAATTGGATAAAGATTGTGACACACTGCATGCGGCGCGGCACGAAGACTGCCTTCACTTGGTGTCGCACTGCTTCCTGATTATACAAACCGGGGGGGGGGCTTTGATGGCTCTCTCTCCCATCTTTTCCGCCAATCAGAATTTATATCTTTTCAGACTCGATTCTGATTGGCTGTTTGCTTCCCTTCGCATCCTGCCCCACTGCACTGAACTTGCCTTCTGATTGGGCAAAGTTCAATATTTTCATCTCCTCTAGCCCAGCACGTTGCCGCATGAAGGATGAAAGTGCAGGACAACCAATGTGCCGCGTTGCATGCGGTGTGTCAGAGCCTCAAATGTCATGCTTCAAAGTTTGTCACTTTATTACTCACCCACACCAAGGTGATTTATTGCTCCATACTTAAACTGGGGTTCCTTTGGCCAGCATGTTTACACTATGGCAGAGGACCAGCCAAGTATCCACAATTCAGATAATTTGGTGGCAGTTTCTTGCCAATGATGTTTCTACCCATGTTACAATAGAATATGTTAGAATAGCAAGAAGCAGTTTGAACTTCTCTTGGCTTAAAGATGTGAAATGGTTAAACTTTGAGGGAGAGTGACCTTTTTTTCCATGGTCAGTTGGGGGAAGGGGGACAGAACATAGGCATACTTGAAGAGGCCAGTGCCTTGAACACACCCTTCAACCAGAGACAGAAATAGTTGGCATCAGTTGGTCAAATATGAACTTGGAAGGAAGACCAGGCCTTGCCATAGAAAGGAGCTCCAAGCTGGTTCTGGAAGGGCATTAGGACAGCAGGGCAGGTTCAAATGCCACTTTCTCCTCCAAACAGACCCATACAATTAAGATTGTGGGTGCTCATGGTGTGCGCATATTCTGGCCACTCTCCCCACTTCTGGGCTTGTTTTACTGAGCTCATCATGCGGGTGGGGGCAGTTCATCCCAAACTGGCCCATTACATATGGTGCTAATCCTAGGAGCGGTTTGGATGACCAATCATCATTCAGTTATGGAAACTCCCCTGAAAGCAAGGGGAGGGGCCAGGACACGTACTTGCTCTCAGCCCGTTCGTCCTTAATCACATGGGGCTGGTCTGGGCAATAAAGAATCACCCAAAGCAGCTGAGTTCAGAGAACCAAATCCTGAAATAGCTAGTGAGAAGAGGCATTCCCCTTTGTCTCACGTGTATGATGGAATGCTTTTCGTAACATGTAGTAACTGCCTTATACTACAGATCCATACCATTGGTGCATCTAGTTCATCACTGTGTGGTTCTCTTGGGTTGCAGACTGAGGTCTCCCTGGAGATGCCAGGGGCAGAAACCAAGGGCTAGCAAGCAAAGTATGTGCTCTACCAACTTAGCGGCAGACAGTCCCATATGCTGCTGGAGTATTTGCATTATTTTAAATGAAAACAACATTGCGGGGATTTGAAAGACTTGTATTCCCAATATAAGCGCCTTACAGATGTTTGATTAGGTATAATGAATCCTCATGGGGTAAGCAGTATTGTGATGGCAGGCTATGCATACCTGACCTGAACGTGTTCACTATAATGTTCAATAAAGGGCCCCCATGTGAACAGCTGCACATGCAGAGGCTCTCTGAAGACATTATAATTAACGCATACAGGTTCAGGGCAGAGCCTGCAGCCGTTTTGGTGCTCCCCCAGCCTGTGTGAATACCCAGTTAAGTCTTGATTATTAGCACAGTATATATTAGGGCTGTTTTATTTGCAGAGTAATCAGCAAATCGGTTACAGTGGGCAGCTGGTTGAATGCCTATTGGCTTGCAAGCCAAACAGGCCCACCCACCCCCAAACATACCCCAAAATAACATAGTGGTTTCTATATATTGGGGCACTGCCCTAGGGATGCAGAAGTACATACAACTGTAAAGAAAAAGAAAATGTAACTGTCGAAAACACACAGACTGGGCATGCTCAGTGGCCTGGGAACCACAGAACATTGAGGTGACAATTGGAAAACCCAGCAGAAGATCAGGCAGGGATTGACCTGCTTGGGCCTTATACAAATGGAGCTGGGGCTAGGGTTGGGGAGATACAATGTTTTTGTTGCTTCAGGTTCCTCTTGTCATGCCTTTTGGCAGTGGCGTAGCTACACCCTGTGTGGGGGGGTCGGTATAAAAAATGTCACCCCTGTGACATCACTTCCGGAAGCGGCGGCACTCGCCATGCCCCTGTAGTGTCACCACCATGGCGAAATGGTGCTGGGGGGCGGGTGGGTGGGCAGGTGCAACCTTTCTCACTGCCACCCGCCCACTTCTGCACTCTCCAATCTCCTTTTCCCTCCAATCTCCTTTTTTCTGCGCCACAAAGCAGCATGAAATCACTTGCCATTGCTGCCATGCCACTGCCAATTTGCTGCAATGTGGCAGATTCCCCCCCTTGTCGCCGGGGGCGGTCTGCCCCCCCGCCCCCTAGCTACGTCTCTGCCTTTTGGCCAGATTATAATAAACCTCTCACTGTCCAGAAAAGCTTCCCTGCATGACACTGTGACTGAGCAGATGCAATGGAGACAGAACTTACATTTCTTGAGCACCATCACCATCACAGGGTCGGTTTGAATAGGAGTGCTGACCAAGTCAGTCAAACTTGTGCTGAGTTTTCTGCTATTTGTGCTCTAGCCATCATCCCATCTACTCAGAAAGGAAAGAGCCATTTAGCTTTGCAGGATGGGAGAGGGCACCAAGGTGTGACCATGCCGACAGCTGGTCACCTTTAAAGGTCAACCAGGGTGTCAACAGAACCACTGACCATATAAGCAGGAAAATCCACTTCAGGAAACCATTCAGATCTGTAAGCCTCCAAGGGCGGACCCTTCTAATAGGTTCTGCATCACTTAAAGACTAAAGCTTGCTGCTAACCTAAACCCAGGGGTGGCCTCTTCCCCCATGTGGTCAATGTTTGTCTTCAGGCACATTCCAAAGTGGCAACCTCTGTAGTCAAATACTGACCATGGGGACTATGAAAGCAGGGTTTCAGGAGTAAATCATCGGCAGGGAGGTGGGGTTACCACAGCACGATCCTAGCAGTCTTCTATGCGTACCTGTACACAGTTTTGAAGAGGACTTATGTAGCCATCTATCCTTAAAAAGGGAACTAGTTAGGGCTCCCACATTCACAGAACATCTTCCTATCACAGCAGAAAACCAAATTGAGGGTATGCCCTATCACGTGCATTGCACCAGGTATAGAGACAGGCTCATGGTTGTCATGACAGTCATGAAATCTTGAATTGCATCAAAAAGGAGATGCCAACATAGACGTTGAAGAGGTCCCTGAGGACAAGAAGCTTGGGAATCTTCAGCAGCACCACTGCCGAGACAACTGTTGTCAGTGCAGGTAAGGAGACTGTTGGGTAATGGGGTAGATGGTGCACTAACAGAATCCAAATCCTATCTCATCGGCTAGCGTCACTTGAAACCAGTATACAGGGCACAAGGAAAGAGAGATGAAATACTTATAGACCAGCACAAGACCCCCTTCTCTGCTCACTGGGCCTAGGCTTTTGCCACCCCAAGGAACCCTGGGTGGCAGGCCTGATATATAATACTGTAATTTATTTTTCCCCAACTCAGATTTTAATCCAAGCTGGGGAGCAATTTAATTCTTGCCTGAATCTTACCTCCTGCTTCTAATCTTAAGCCTCCTCTTCCCCCATTTTCTTGTCCTATTCCATTCCATTCTCCAGCAGCAGCAGGACAATAGAGAGTTATGTTTCTTTCCCTGTCCATTGCTTACCGGTATATAATGCCCAATATGCAATCATTTTGCCATGTGCTAGAAATATGGGGTGCTGGGAATTGTAGTCTTTGCAGCACTACTGACCCAGGGCAGATGCAGTGGAAAGACTACAATCTGCAGCATTTCTTGTGCTGTGCACTGTGATGACTCCATGCAGGAAAGGTATGGGGAAGAGATATAGTCATTCTCCTGCTGCTGTGGGTCCTTGAGAAAGGGGGGGTGGAAGCTCCTGGGTAAGGGGCATAAGGGGGAGGAGGGGAGGGGAATTTTTGGAGTTGTGGGAGGGATTGGATTGGATCGCTTTCATTTATCATTGGGGATGCAGCAGCCTACGAAGAGACTTGCAAATGGGGCTGAACACTCACAGCAAACTGTTTTCCAAGTTCTTTCTGACTTCATGTTTGAACTGGACTGTGCGGGGGGGTTCGTATATCACGACTTGCAGCTTCTGCTAACTGGACAAAGAAGCACCTTTTAATATAGTGATTCTCTTAGTATTTAGCAAGGAGACAGCGAGTGTCCCTATTCATTCTAGCACAGTGTCTGTCTGGGGGACAGATGCAGGTGTCTCCCTTGTATTTCTTTCTAGATTGTGAGCTGATTGTGAGCCCCTTTGGGGACAGGAAACCATTGTCACATTTCATCATCATCATCATCATCATCATCATCATCATCATCATCATCATTATTATTATTATTATTATTATTATTATTATTATTATTATATGATGTTGCTATGGAACCTTGGTGGTGGTGGTGGTGGTTAAAAAGCAGTACTGCAGTGTATATCAATATTCTCAATCATCATAATCAAAAATAAGAATAGCTCCACAGAAGTCTTTTTCACATCTGCACAGCCATGGGAAGCTCAGTCGTTTTGAACAAGTCATAACAGAAGTGGGTCACCAGGGCATTGTATGAAGCCACCCCGACAGGTTGTGGAAATGAGAGGTTACACAGTTGTCTCTGTCTGTTAGACCCTGGGAAAAGACAGCCAGCCAGGGTGTAGAGAGAAGAAAACACTGAAAAGCAGGTGCATAGATTCTATTCCCTGTTGCCATTCTTCATACAGATGTCGGAGTGTGACGGCTTACACTTCCGGCCAGACATCCTTGACAACTGTTGCTAATTATTGACCTCATAAAAGGAGTGAATAAATATTGCATGTATTGAATAAGGGTGTTGGGCAGGGATCCTAAGCAAAATCACTTGGAATTGCCATCTGGAATTGCCAGTAGAGCCTTCAGTTCAGCCCCATTTTAAAGCTGGAGGAGTAGAGATTTACAACAAATACATTTGCACTAGGGTTTCTGCTCAGCCCAGATTCCACTCTCCCTTTGGGTGTCCCCAACAGGTGGTGACTGCTGCATGATGGAACAACAGGTGATTAGTGCCTCAGTTTGTTTGCTCTGCTCAAGCAGTCCTGTCCATAGCCACAGCCCGGAAGTGGTCGCTGGTCAGCCCCCAGCTAGCTAAAAGTCCTTGTTGTTGTTCAGTCGTTAAGTCGTGTCTGACCCTTAAAGTCCTTATTGGCACCCAAAAAAAGCACTGTCCACCTATCTTTGAATCTCAACTTGTGCAGAGACTGTGATCCCTCCCCTTCCTGGGAAAGAGGTTTCTGTGATTGACTGGTGCTTTCAGCAGCTCATCACTCACTCACTCACTCACTCACTCCAGTAGGCTTTCTTCTGGACCAGTGGTCTGACCCTGCACATAAAAGCAGCTTCCTATCTTCCTATTTTGTCAGTGAGCCATCTGTTAACCCACCTCTGAGTCAGTCCCACTACTCCTTTGTGCAAATGTGTCCTTGTAGTTTCCCAGGCCTGTACAACCTGTGACCCCACCACACTGCATGCAGCCCATCGACCACGTATGGCAGTCTGCTAGGAGCTAGAGAAACATAAAAAAGTGAGCACATGGAAGGCTACAATATATGGTGGATGGCTGAGTTCAGCTTGTCTATTTCAGTGAGTGATGCCACACAGGAGGGACCATAGGTATGTGGCAAAGTGCACAGTTTCCATGCAGAAGGTCACCAGTTCAATCGCTGGCATTTTCAGGTATGACTGGAAAACACTCTTCTTTCTCTGAAACTGGGGAGCTGCTGCCAATCTGTGCTAACAATAATGAGCTAGCTGGACCCTCAGCCTGACTCACCACAAGGCAGCTTTATGCATTCAGTGGCTGACAGTGAACTAGGACCCATTTCAACTTGCAACAATGAGTCAATGAGCAGAACGTGAAATACCTGGATGCTATCAGTTTCCTGGCTGACACTGGTCACAAATCTAAGAGATGGGGGGGGGGGGAATGAAAAGAAGGAGTCAGAACTGCAAGAGAAAGAGACTAGGCAAAGAGAAGTGTTTTGAGGTCCTCGGGAGAATGCTGACCTCTTCGAGCAACAGTGCAGTAGCCCCAGTGGGAGGAGGAGGAGGAGCCGGAGCCGAGGGGAATGGGGTTGCTGATTGTGTGAATGTAGCCAGCTTATTGTTCTGCATCTTTTATTCTCTCAGGCCTGGATGGGGCTGATTTAGAAATCCTAATCAGGGAGCAGTCTCAGCGCCTTCCCGAGTGAGCCAGGACTTGAGCTGCTCCTGGGCTGCCTTTGTTCTCTAATGACAGCTGACTTCATGCAGCAGTGGGAACAGTTTGAGCATAACTCCACACTGCATGGGCTGGCAGCTGCAGACTTAACTCTTTCGCGCCACATACATGGGGGGATGGGGGGCATATTTGTGTGTGGGAAGGTGGGGAAAGAAGAATAAGCCCAATCAACATGCAAACAAGGGAGAGAGAGAGAGAGAGAGAGAGAGAGAGAGAGAGAGAGAGAGAGAGAGAGAGAGAGAGAGAGAGAGAGGTGCTTAGCTTTAACAGAGAATTAGGGTGTCACCCACTAATGAACAAGCAGTAAATTCTTGAGGAGAGAAGAGAGTGAAGAAGGAATCACTGGAATCAGGGTAGTGCTGCTACAGAAGAGGTGAATAGCAGAAGAGGCTACAGTACAGTATTTGCTGTTGGAATCCTACAACTTGGAGCGCACAGACTATACAGACCTGGATTTAAGCCATTTTATTCACTCCACCTCCCCTCCACAAAATGCAGGGTTCTGATGGAGAGTTTGGGGAGGAAAAAAAAAGGCAGAGAGAACAACTTGTTCACACATTACTCACCAGTAGGTTCCAACAATGTGTGAACACTATAGAATGCTTCCCCTGGCCAACTTTAGGAGTCCCATCACTTACAGGTTCCATTTAGGGCAAGTTGGAACAATCATTTTAGAAAACCATCTGCCAGTCCATACTTTCCATCACAGCCAGCAACAGCCTTGAGGGTTTTTGTACCTCCACACCTTTTCCCTCATGTGCCAGCTCACCTGATATCTATCATCTACCATGTACTTCACCCAAAGACAGAGATATCTCAGTCATGGTAGCTGTTCCCTTATGTCTGAGGGCTGGTTTAAACACAGTCCCCATGTAGAGGCTGCTGGCAATCATTTCTGTGTGCCACTTTGTGGTGCGAATAACATTTAAAAGGTTCTTACCCTGTGCAGCAGCCCATATCTGGGCAACATATGCACACTTGTATGGTTTATTCCACCCAGATGATGTAGGTGCTAAGCACTTGCACAGCATATCAACACTGATCGGTTCTGCTGACTGCTTGAGCAACATATAGATGACCTCCTGTGGTGCTGAAAACCAGAACCGTCAGTCAGAATCTGGTCATCAGCTGGCAAAATCTTCATCATAATTTGCAATTACAGATGCAGCTGAAAAAGAGTGCATCTCTCTCTCTCTCTCTCTCTCTCTCTCTCTCTCTCTCTCTCTCTCTCTCTCTCTCTCTCCACACATAGGTTGAGTATCCCTTATACAGACTGCTTGGGACGGGACGTTGTCTGGTTTTTGGAATATTTGCATAAATATAATGAGATATCTTGGGGATGGGACCCAAGTCTAAACATGAAATTTATTTATGTCTCATATACACCTTATACACATAGCCTGAAGCTCATTTTATATTATATTTTTTAATGATTTTGTGCCCCAGCATGCCTTGGGCAATGCCAGCCAGGTGCTGGAAAAAGTTTTTTTTTATTTATAGCCCCCAAAATGTCTGGATTTCAGAATAGTCTGGATTTCGGATGTCCAGATAAGGGGCAACCAACACCTGTATATAAAAACATAAACACAAAACAGTTCTGTGTCACATCATGTGTTGCATATATAAACATTTGTTCATTACATAACTTTCACCAGATTATATAAAACATTAATTGGAATTAGAAAGACTCCAGAGTGATAAAACGAAAGTTTTGAAATCCTAATATTTGCGGTCTCTCAACCCCTCACCTCCCAATTTTGCTGTGAAGAAAAAAAAATCATTTCTCCAACCTCCTCTATCAGCTCTCCCAGCTGGTTTAGTTAGCAAATCGATCCATATTGACTTCTTAGAACCTGTGTCCCTTGTAGTATTCCTTATTGACATTTCTTGATTGCTCTGCCATGCTCGGCTGATATCTCCATGGCAATGGAAATAGAGGATGTGACACAGTCCATTTGTCACCAATTGTCACTGTTTTGTTCTCCTTGTATGAGAACTTGGTTGTGTCACAGGAAAGGCAAAGGAAGCCATTGGCCTTTCTCTACCATACTTGGGTCTCCCATTGGCAGAAAAATATAGGCAATAGAAAAATATAGGCAATAGAAAAATATAGGTTTGGGGAGGGAGTAAATGTGACCGAGGGGCTCTTATGATACCCAAATCCCAAAGCATATGTGTATCACATCAGTTACAGAGGTATATATCTGTATAATTTGTGAGTTTTGCAAGTGTTTATCTGTACCTGCTTGCAAATACTGTATGTTGAAGGGAAAAGCTATGAATCATGCATGTAATTAACTGACCATGAGACAACTATGTTTCATGCTTAGGTTTTCGTACTAGAGTAAAAAAAAAGTGTTGTAAGAAATTATCCTCAGTTTGCTTGACTTGGTATCCAACAGAGATCACTGACAAATGTCAACAACCATGATGGAGACTGACAGATGTCATCATATTCCATTGAATTAAGACCGGATTCAAGAGTTAACCTTCCTCAAATAGGCAAATACTGTACTAATGTGAGGGGAAAACAATCTCCTTGTGTGAGTAGCTGAGGGTTATAAAAGAAAGGAGAACATAGAGTGGCCTCCTATGTGGACCTTTGTGTAGTAGATACAGATTCAGTGACAGTTGACTGAATAATTATGTGTATGTGTGCATGCATGTGTGTGTGTGTGAAGCATCACCACTGTTCTGGCATCACAGCTAGAGTTCAGAAACTCAGAATGTTGGTGGGTGTGGATCCTTGCAGGTCATTTGTCCAGGCTTTGACTGGTGTGTGGCAGGGCAAGCCTGAATGAGCCAGTCAACAGCTGGTAGCGGAGGTCAGTGGAAGGTTTGGGGAGGGAGGATTGATTAGATTCTTGGACTTTTGCTTCTATGATGACATCATCACTCACCAGGGCTAAAGCTCTTACTGATGGCTGAAGCAGAGGAATGCTTTTCTTGCTCAGTCACAGGGGATTAACTCTTGAGCTGCCAGGCACATTCAGTCTGTGGTATAGGGGAAAGGGGCTTAAAGGTCATGAAACTCTGGCTCAGAGCAAGCATTCCCTCTTTGCACACTGTCACTGCAGAAGTGGCTCTATGGAGCAGATGAAGTTGGAAGAGTTTGGTTAGTGGCAGGGGCTTGTTGCTTACTTTCAGTGGTACTACATGGTGTTGACCTTAAATGATCTATAAAGTAGGTTGGTGTAGAAGAGATGAGTGTCTTCTTTCTCATGGAAGAATTTCAGTCATATCTATCTATCTATCTATCTATCTATCTATCTATCTATCTATCTATCTATCTATCTATCTATCTATCTATCTATCTATCTATCTAATATATGAGTAATAAATAAATTTATATTTATTATATGAATTCAGGAATGAGGACACATAACTTAGATTTAAACTTTTGAAGTTTAGTGCACATGAAAGCTACCAGTTTGGCTGCCAGTTTAGAACCAGGGCTCCATTTGCTAGAGGATTCCAGATATTTGCCCCAGTTTTTATACTATTTTAATGACAGTCTCACTGAATTTGCATAGAATCATTCCTCCAAGGAATCTGCTAATAATGTAGCCTATGAATGGAGAAAATACCTTTTATAGTAGCTAAACATTTATAGCTACCCATATTACAGAAGAATATCCCCAATGATCAAGGTAGTCCAAAGCTTTTCAGCTCTTTGGGTCAGATCCATGGCACATCCAGTAGGAGTCAGAGCTACAGCCCAAGCAACACCATCACAGACTCAAGCACCCCTTCCTTTTACTAACCCTCTCCTATGACATACCTCCTAATCTTTTTCTTTGTATAACTCTAGTCCCCACCTCTGCATGGTCTCCCACTACCTAATGTAGCTCTTTCCATACACACTTTGTGACATTTGCCATGAACCCCGTTCTTTTTTCCTGTTTGTTTGCTTCATCCTCCACCTGATTCATCCCTAGCATGGCTGTTCAGATGGGGATAAATTTTTGCCTTCCTACCCCACAAGTGTCTTGTTATGGCAAGGGCTTTATTGACAACTTCAAGTGAGGACTTGCTGTATAGTTCCAGATGAGTAATTTATATTTTTGTGTGTCAATGTGGCCTATTCAGTGTAGGCAAGACTACATGTACCATGAGGACACATATAGTGGAGCACCAGTCCAAAATTAAAAATAGGGTCATGGAAGCACCTTTTAGTGGCCCGTTTTCTGGATCAGGGACATGGGCATATAGATTTTCAATTTGTTGTTATTGGCAAGTTATACATGTTGAAAAAGTTATGATGCTTACTATTGCACAAGGAAGCAGAATGGAGTTTTTTTGCCTAATTGCCTCAAGTCCAGCTTATCTCAGTTGCTGCGTATAGATGGGGTCAGATCCATGGCTTTAGTATGTACTGGTATATCACAGAATCTGGCTCTTTAAAATTGTTGACATGACCAAGGGGTAACAGGTCAGTGTCTAATGGGTGTACCTGGAGGCTTCTCATTGTTTCTTTTCTTTGGAATTAAGTGTACTGTTTAAGTGGGGCCACAGTGGCTTAGTGGTTAAGATGCTGAACTGCAGGCTGGAAGGTCGGTAGGACAGCAGTTTGAGACCCAAGTGCCGCATGACGGAGTGAGCTCCTGTCTCCTGTCCCAGCTCTTGCCAACCTAGCAGTTAGAAAGCAAGAAATTGCAAGTAGATAAATTAGGTACCGCTGTGGCGGGAAGGTAACAGCGTTCCATTAGTCATGCCAGCCACATGACCACGGAAGTGTCTTCAGACAGCACTGGCTCTTTGGCCTTAGAAATGGAGATGAGCACTGCCCCCTAGAGTTGGACACAACTGGCTTTCAAGCAGGGGATACCTACCTTTACTTAAGTGTACTGTATGTACCTTTAAGGAGATTTGTGTAAAAGGTGATGCATGTGAGGAAGAAGAGTGCACTTGTTCAGATCAGCCGGGTGCTTCAGCCCCTGCCACAGTGTCAGTAAACCAGTTAACGTACCATTGCATATCTGGAGACTGAATTGTATAGTCCAGGTGCAACAGATAACACATTGCTTATTATGAGGATAAAAAAAAAGGTAGAGGTAAAGGTGTCTGACTCTAGGGTGTGGTGCTCAGCCTGAATACAACAGAGGTGTGAATGCATACAAGCTTTGGATGTGAATGCATACAAGCCCAGAACAGCACCCTGGGAGATAGCAAAGATTGTGGCCTGCCTCATGTTGTCAACATGATTATTATTGGGAACGAGTCCAACCTCTGTGGTTCCTACAGTAGTCCTTGCATCACAGCATAATCTACTCCTTGCCAGCAGCCAAGGCATTTTGATCGTTTATGGCATCAACAAGCTCCCTTGGCTATTTGGTGCCAGGCATCAACATGTTTTCATATAAGGATGGAGGGAAACGTTTGTTCTTCATTTACAATGGCATTTTCATCTATGGTGTAAGAAAAGTGGTGACCCTTCTTTGCTTTCTATCATCATTAAGTGAATGAACTTCATGTGGCCCTCCAAAACAAAATAGAAATAAGAGCATAGGTCTAGAAATGTCAGATCCTTTTATGTAAGGAAGCCCCCAACTGAGACCACATCCTCCCTCCACTGAGAAGCTGGAGTGGATTCCCACCAGTACTCATCATAGCAGATCCCATCCCTTTGGTGTTTGAAGGAAGCTGGGGTAACATGGAGGTTGAAACCAATGACCTTTGTATGATTCTCCCCTGGAACCTTTGTCCCTTTGCTGCTTTTGCCCTACATCTGATCTCTGGAGGAGCCAAGAGGTATGGAAGTGAAGCAGTTAATGTTTCTTCAGCAAGTGTTTAGAGGAGAGAAATGTGTTTTACATATATAGTCAGACTACAAGAGCAGCAGGATACAATTAATGGCTGTGACCAGAAGATTGCTACAATATGGGACTAAGATTTGCCCTTGTTTATCCCTGCACTTTGGCTAAACTGTGATTTAGCAAAAATGTCCCTGTTGTTGATAGTAAAGGCAACATTTTTCTGACATAGTTACGATGCCCTGGTCCAGCACTATGCACAAATTGTGTCCAGAAATGCCCACAATCTAGAGACACACAAATAGCAAGATATTTATTGCAACTTAATGGATAATCACACATCCATATTCATCGTAGCTTGAAGATGTTTTTTGGTTTGTAAACTGTATGACTAGCACAAAATTGGAACGATGGTCTGGAAGGAATTTTAGGAGTCGTTTAGCCTGTTCTGGTCATAGGATTAATGATACCAAACTTATCCCTGCCAGATGTTTATCAATTTTTTTTCTTTAAAACTTTTTAATGATGGAGGTAATTCCATAGCTTTTGTTGGAAACTAGAGACCTGAAGAGCTGGCCGAATGTTTTGTGGTAAACTTCAGCCTTCCTTATCTTTTCAGCTCCTGGTCAGGTTAACTTCATTTCCCGCTCAGTTTTCCATTCTGTCTCATCCTTTCAATATTCTGTTGCCTTCATGGACCCACTTTGAATGCTCCCTGTTTAGGTCTCCTGCTCCCAGCTCCCTTAGATCTTAGGATTCAGTTCCTGGCATGGATGATGTTGGAAAAGTTGCCAAGTTAAGTAACATTCATGCTGGTATGTTAAGATCGGTGATAAATTATTGGCTTTCTGCAATTTCATAATGTTTTTACCACTATTCCATCCCTGACTGTTCCTGCTTCCCTTTATCTCATGCTGTTGTCCCCTGAATTCTCGTGGCCCAAAAGCAATAACTGGGCAAATTAGGGTTAGTATATTAGAGCTTTGTTTCAACCTTTTAAGAAACAATGTAGCAGGGAAAATACTTCTCACCCTTCAGGCAAGCGGGGAGTGTTTGGAAATCCATGGATAGTAGTGCTTCAGGGTTTAGTTTCCTTTGGACCAGATAGCACTGGAAACTTGTGTTTTTGTAATAGTGTGTGTTTTATTTGCAAATATATATGCAGAGCATAGTGGAAGGAAAAAGACAAAATTACAGCTGCTGCATCAGATTCTTGAAGTAGCAGTATATTTATAGACCCTTGCAGCATGGTCCAGCTCATGCCAGCCCCAAACTTACAGCTCTTGTCTTGCTGCCTCTGTCTGCCGCTCAATTCAAAAGTGTGAAATTGCTTCTTCTTTCTGTCTGTCCCTCCCAGACCTGGCCCAAAGCATCCTGGGGCAGGACCAAATTTTTCTGCCCCCTGTTTTGGTGTGTGTGTGTGCCTTGCACCTCCCTCACTGTCACTGTCACTGTCTTCTCCTTCTACACCCGCTGCACCATCCCCACTTCTGCACCTTCTCCTCCTTCTGCACCCGCTGCAGCTGTTTTCTTCTGTACTCTTTTCAGCCTGGGGAAGAGAGCAGAAGAGGCAGACCTCACCCTCTGCTTCCAGACTCTTCAGCCTATTTGGGAGAAGAAAGCCAGGAAGAGCACAAGGTCAGCTCCTGCTGCACTATTTGCTCCCAATTGTTCTTCTTACCCTTGTGGGAGGGTGATCAATCAGGAACAAAACTGTAGCAGCTCCTGCAGCCCCTGCAGACTATGACCTTCTTCTTGCTGGTTTTCTGTGGTCATGAAGGGGGAGGAGGTAGGCTGCTGCCACCACCATCATCTTGAAAGGAGAGAGATCGAGAAGAAGACCAAGGCAGCAGCAGGGTGGGCAGTAGACCGTGGAGGTGGCAAGCAGGTGTGCAGTATCTGGACCCTCTGCTAATTGCCTCCACCCCACCTGCTGCTCCAAGTGTGCTGGCCCAGGTTCTCTCCTCCTCAAAACAATAACCATCTGACAGAGGCGTAACAAGGGTGGAGCGAAGGCAAGTAATTCTGCAAGACTCCGTTACACTGGAGTCAGCGGCCCCTCCCCCTTGCTGTTGGAGCCATTCTGGCAGCAAAGGCAACACGCAGGACACTCCCCTGTTGCTGCCAGAATGGCTCCAACAGCAAGGGGGAGGGGCCGCTGACTCCAGTGTAATGGAGTCTTGCAGAACTACTTGCCTTCGCTCCTCCCTTGTTTCACCTCTGCCATCTGAATGGATGCCACATACTTAAGCCTGGAGGGACTCCAAGACATTAAGGACCATTCAAATTATCTCGTTATATCCCTGAACACCCACAAAGCTTATGAAGTAAAATCATAGAATATGTCCAACCCTCCTCATCAAGACAGCCAAACCCATAACAATGTAATAGATTAGAATATGAGTTATGCATGTCTCTGTTTCCTGTTCTGTTTGGATTGCCCTTTAAAGGGCAGGACATATATAAACCAAAACAAAGGCTCACTATGAACCTGAGCTGGATTCAGACTCATTTCAGTCATATTACCTAGTAACAATCGGAAAGATCAAAGTGTAGATGACAGAGTGCCCCTATATAAGTGACTTTCAGAAGTCCTAAAGGTCCTAAAAAGAACAGAAGGCCCTAAACTAAGGAAGCCATCTATGTCTACCCCAGGCTGATTATTTGGTAAGTCCTGCATTTCTTGAATATTCCAGGTGAATCATTTTGAGTCAGAATGCGGGAATTGTTAATACTCCTTTGCAAAGCAAAACATATTACCTTGGATACACCACACACACTTTCAAAGAAGAATTTCAGTTGAAGCAAGCAGGGAAGAGAAACTAGAATGACGACAGGAATGAATACCTCCGCTTATGATATAAGAGCTGGAAGTGTTTAGCCAGCAAGAGGGAATGATGTCACAGGAATGGTATTGTGTTGTGTCCACTGAAGAGTACCATCTCAGGTCTTTTGTATAATTTGCTGGTCAAGGTGCTTGCTGAATGGTCTAGAAGATGGCTGGTCACCACTAACTATAGGGCACATCCACCTGCTTGCACTTCTGCTAACAGTTTGATGGCAACCAGTGATAGAGGCTTGAGGAAAATGCTGCCTGTTTTGGGGAAACGGATGATGCTTTAAAGACCAGCACTATCTTTCTGTATGCTTGCCTGCTCCCCCACACTCAACTTGTATATTTATTTACAAATATACAAGTTGAGCGTGGGGGAGCAGGCAAGCATACAGAAAGATAGTGCTGGTCTTTAAAGCATCATCCGTTTCCCCAAAACATTAAAGCATCATCCGTTTCCCCAAAACAGACATTATAAAAGCAACCATAAGACTTCAGAACTCTCTCTTCACAAGGAAGCTAATCCTATAAAAATACTGTCCCTCAAATTCTACTACCAGTTGTGGAAGTGCAATCCACTTGATTTGTGTGGCAGGGAGTGAGAGCATGCCCACCATCCATACCCATCTGATGCATTTGCTCCATCTCTGATGTCCCTGCAAATCTACACAGGAATTTGATATTGTACAGGAATGCACTATTTGAGTTCAACGTACATGCATAGGCCAACTTTGTACAGTCAGTTCTTATCACCCAGAAAAATCCAATAGCTGACCACACACACACACACACACACACACACACACACACACACACACACACACACACACACACACACACACCCGTGTATGTGTATGTGTATGTATGTAAACTTACATATATAAGATTTTACATGCATGGTGGCCAAACATGCTTCATGTAAGAGCCACATAACGATAAACTTCAGATGTTTGAGAGCAGCAATATTTAAGAAGCATTTAAATTCTTAAATATATTTATTCACCATGAACATTAAACTTATGTTTTAATCCAGTGGACTCTCAGTTTATACCGGATCAATAATTATAAAGCTTGAAAATTTTCTTATTTACCTTTTATATTAATTGTGATGCAAAAAGGTGGTCAGCCAACGTATTTCTGAGAGCCGCACATGATAGGTCAAAGAGGCTCAGGAACCGCAGTTTGGCCATCCCTATACTATAACTTTATGTCCCCGTGTGGGACAAAAGTGCCAACAAGTGGACAGGGAAGGCAGGCACAAGCACAACCTCACTTTCGTCAGAGAGCTGAGGCGGATTGGAGGAGAAGTATAATTTGATCCGGCCCAATATGATTGTAATCTCTAGCAATACATGAGAACAGAAAAATAATCCCCTTCTATTTTATTTGTGGTAAGAAGGACACAGCAGGCAAGACTGGAACATCAACAAGATACTACAATGGGTAATTTTGTATTGAGACGATAAGACAGTGATTTGATATTTTTCTGTTCATTATAATTTTTTTGTCATTTTATGCTGTTCCATGTATTTGTTTGGTAATTGTTTTTGTTGGGTGGTTGGGTCTTTGGTATTTGCTTTGAATGGTTTTCTTATGCCATTAAAGGTTTTGAACTTGATAAGACAGTGTTTCTCAAAGTTCTCCCTGCAAATTGGGGAGAACTTTGAGTGCTTGTGGGGCGGGACGCTTGGGGAAAAAATGGCAGAATTTTTTTTTAACTTACCGGAGACTCCGGAGGGTGCTGGGAGGTCTGCGAACCCTTCCACAGGCCTCCTTTAACTTCAGATCGCCACGGAGCAGCAATTTACAACCACTTCCATTTTTTGCAAAAACTGGAAGTGGTTGTAAATCACGGCTCTACAGTGATCTGAAGCTTGGGGAGACATGCAGAAAGGTCCGCAGGCCTCCCTGCACCCTCTGGCGACTCCGGAAAGTTTTTTTTTAAAACACCCTTTCTGACATCCCCCCCCCCGGCAGTATCCCTCCGCAGGCCCTGGTAAGTAAAAAAAAACCCCACCTTTCCTGACATCCCCCCCCCAGAGTCAGAGGTCCCTGGGATTGCCACCGCCACTAGCATGCTTTCCCCACCTCTTAAGGGGGCAGGGGAAGCATCCGGTTCTCCTGGTGGGTCACGACCCACCAGTTTGGGAACTGCTGTGATAAGATGTTCATCACACTATAGGCCTCCTTGTTTGTTCAGATAACCTGATATTGTACAGGAATTCTATGTCCTACTTGCTGATTCCGTTTTTGCTTAATCTTTTTATCTTTTTTGTTGTCGATGTCAAACTTTGTGTTATATTAGAAAGTCTAAATAAAAAAAGGTCGGAAAGAACAGCTTTACAGGCAAAAGGATGAACACACTAATTCTGTGGTAAAAGTAAATCAGAGTCTGAAGCAGGGCTTTGGTGAAACATTTTGCAAGCCACACGGATAACATGATCTTACTGTCTGGGTTCAGAGTTAACAAATGATCAAAAACTCTCTTCTTCTCAACCTGTTTTCCTGCCTGTAATGGAGGCACATGTTGGCCTGCGTGAGTTTGTTGGCACTGCTGGATCTGTGACAGTGGCTGTCCCATCAGAGAGGAAATATCAAGTGTGTGAAGAAACAACTTTATGGAGGCAGGATTTCATAAGCGCAAATCCTCTCTTGGCTGAAGTGTTTCCTCTTGGGTAAGAACATGAGCGGGCACCCAGTAATTAAGTCAACGATATGACCGATGCATTCCCTCCTTTCTCCTTCCCCCTTTCCCCTCCTCCTCCTCCTCTTCTTTGCCCAAGGGAAAAAAAAAGACTTTGGTTATTTGCGTTTTTCTTTTTCCAGACATGGGAGGGGGCGAAAGGGGGCTGCATTTCTTTGTCCCTTTTTTTTGCTCTTTGTGCCACCTGCAATGAGCTAATCACGGGCTTGCCCTAGAATTCTGGTCAGGTTGGCACACATTCAATGCAGCTGTCTGGGACTGTATGTGTGCTGTCCGTTCAACATACAGTATCAGGAAAGGCATTGTGTGTGTATGTGTGTGTGTGTGTAGGGGTGCTTCTTAGCTGAAAGGGTGGGGGAGGAGCAGGAAAAGACCGCAGGAAGGATTGTCTTCCAGACTTGCTGGAGAAACATGGCCCTGACATCTTTGCAAGCCAGCCGGCAGGGCTTCCAAGTTCTCAACTTGCTCATTTAAACATTGTTCAGAGAGAGAAGTGATTTTTATTTCTTTAAATGTGTCGGCTATTTAAGCAGTTGCACTTCAGCTCACTTTAGGCTGTTGGCAGGGCCTTTTAGAGGAATTTTATCAGGGGGTACAAAGTTTATTTTGGGCCCCTTCCCTACATATGAATTTGGCTCCTGGGTCCCCCTATTTTGCTCCAGGGCCCCCTTTTTGATCAATTTTTCACCCTGGGCCCAGGTACAAATTACCCCCTTAACCCCCCCCCCTCAGAAGCCCTGGCTGTTGGGATTGTACAGTACTTCCCCCACCCCCATATCCACTGGGGATATGTTCCAGGCCCCTCCGTGGATACTTGAAACCGTTGATAGGAGCGAACACCCCCTCCATGGTTTCCTGAGGGCCCCCCACCCTACCTCCCCTGCAGTCAGAGGCGTCGCTCCGGTAGGGGTGGGGCCGTAAGTTTCGCTCCGTCCTAGTCCCTTTACCGAGTGAGCAGGAGGCGGCCCCGCCCCCTCACTGTCGGAGCCATTCCCGTGCGGAGAAAGCAGCAGGCCTATGGGGAGTAAGTTTTGGCTCTTTACTTGTAAGGCTTAAACAAAAGTTGCAGGCATTGATGTCTATTGTTTTTTTCTTTATTTCTGCACTGCTATTGTTTCAAAAGTGTGGCAGCTGTGTATGATGACCACTATGGTTCAGTGAAGTAGGTAGTGGGATTTAATTGTGAAAGCACTTTTTTTTTCTTTGATTTCTTTAAGAATGAGTATCTACAGTTCTCAAAGAATGAGACACTGAGACACCCTAGGGAAGCATGGCTAGTACAAGGAGCAGCCTGATTCCTCCCTGGTTTGTGACTCGATGTGAGAGAGGAGGCAGAGACTGTGTTGTAACCTGCTCGTCCAATCCCTACAATCACGTGTCATGTTTCTTATTTTGATATTAGCCCTCTTCTGCATTCAGTTGATGTGTGAGGGAGGGATGAACAGAACCCTGCCTGCTGGGCACTCCCCAACACAGTAAGTCCTCGCTTACTGTCATTTCACTAAACGTCATTTTGCTTTAACATCGTCTCCATGGCTGCAGCTACTTCCGGGCTGCGCAGGGCTCACGATGTTACCTTCATTACAGGTCTTCCCTGTCTATCATGATCATGATCAAAAGAACAGATGTTTGGAGCCATGATGAAATCCCCAATAGCTCAATTGAACGGACACTCCCCCCCCCCCCCGGCGGTGGCATGATCCCCGGGTGCACACAAATGTTCCCTTACCCAAAGAAGACCTCTAGGATTGCGGCTCCTGCAGGATGCACAACTGCATCGGTGGTGGTGGTGGGAGCGTAGAATTGGGCTGTTATTTTAAATGATTTCTATCCTGCCTCACTCCTGAACGACTTGAGGCAGCTCACAACAAATTGTAAAACAAAATACTGTACTGTACATCATAAGAGTGATAAAACAACAATATAACACATCATAAACCAACACAAGAAGGAGAGACACAATTAGCCAAAAACAAAACATAATTCCCATTAAGCCACTTTGGGAGAAAAGCAGGGTATACATTAAATGAATGAATGAATGAATGAATAAATGAATAAATAAATAAATAAAGGCCAAACAAAATAAATAGATTTTCAAGGAGTGACAAAACAGAAAAAGGAAAAGAGCACTCAGAGCACAATCCTGACTAAAGATCCATGGGCGGCCCTAGGGTCGACCACTGGATCCTATCCCAATTCCGGGCCGATTGTGATCAGCCCAGAGGTCTCCTTCTCCCAGTGTAGCGTAGGGAGGCCCTAATGGGCCTCCTCAGGTTTCTGCCAGCTCTTGTTTCTGCCAGCTCCTCCATAAGGAGGAAGCCGTGTAATGGCCACGCCGGCCTGGGAAAGGGACGGGGATATGGTGGCCATCATGCCTGCCCTTCCTGGGTCAGCTTGGCAAACAGCCGCCCTCCCTCGCAGCCCCTGCCAGAGCATCCCTTACCTTTTTCCGGCGGCCGCAGGGACGATCCGGCCTCAGGGACGATTCCATAAGAACCAGCCTCACGCTGGCGGCCCTTACTCTAAAGTAGTCACAAACGTGCTTTACGGCACGTTTGCAACACTTCAGAATGGCGGAGCACGTGCTCCACCGTTCTAAAGTTACGGAGGATTGCGCTGCCCATCTCTCAGGAAAGTGAATTCCATAAGGAGGAAGCCACCACAGAGAAAGCTCTCTAATTAGCAATTAGAAAAAAATTCCTAATTGGTCACCAGTTTGTTGTGCCTGCTGTATGTGAAGGCATTTAAGAATCTCCACAGTCTGAAGCCCTTTTGGTTTCACATATTGGGTAAGAATCTTACTAGTACAGGACGAGCTAGGATAGCTGTAATGATTTTGAGTTAAAGGCCTTCCAATCTTCCTGTCTCCCATGATGGCACCAAGCTCTGCAAACTGCATTGCAACTTCCCCTAATTGATTCTGTACTGGTGCTGTCTATGCCTTCAGCTCAGCTCATGCCCCCAAACAGACCTCCAATTTAATCAGCTTCATTGAGCAACAGTTTCTGCAGATTAGTTCCTGGCAGAGTCCAAGGCTGCTTTCCTCATAGCTTATTGTAGATTTATTATTATAGCATTGTTCTGAACAGCAGCCTCATAATCCTTTGCTAGGATATAGTTGTGGAAAGTAGCCTTTCCTGTTTGGGGGATTGGTTGGGGACATCCTCGGCTAACAGAGGCTTAGTGAGACCACTACTCCAGTGGTATTGACCAATGTTTAACTAGGCTAGTGGGAGTCAAGCTTTTAGACCACCATTTAATCTACAGTTAGCATTTCCCACATGATAGTAGAACATAAGAACATAAGAGCCCTGCTGGATCAGGCCATAGGCCCATCTAGTCCAGCTTTCTGTATCTCACAGTGACCCCACCAGATGTCTCAGGGAGCACACAAGACAATAAGATACCTGTATCCTGTTGCCACTCCCCTGCACCTGGCATTAAGAGAGAGCCTATTACTAAGACCAGGAGGTTACTTAGCCCCATCATGGCTTGTAACCTGTGATGGACTTTTCCTCCATAAATCTGTCCAATCCCCTTTTAAAGGCATCTAGGCCAGGTGCCATCACCACATCCTGTGGCAAGGAGTTCCACAAACTAATTACACACTGGGTAAAGAAATATTTTCTTTTGTCTGTTTTAATACTCCCTCCACTCAATTTTAGTGGATGTCCCCTAGTTCTAGTGTTGTGTGAGAGGGAAAAGAACTTCTCTTTATCCACTATCTCCATCCCATGCATAGGCTTACCAGATCGTCGACCGGGACGGAGCAATCTCCCCTTAAGGGGGCGGGGCAGAATGTTCTGGCCTCCCGCGCCCCGCCCCCTTAAGGGGAGATCGCTCCGTCCTGGTCGATGATCTGGTAAGCCTACCCATGCATAATCGTATACGTCTCAATCATGTCCCCCCTATGTGTCATCATCTAGTTTGGGGCTCACTTTACAGTACCAATAACACTTGTGGGTGCCCACAGAAGCTACATAGGAGATTTTTGCTAGAAAAATGGTGCAGAGGAAAAGGGTTAAACACTAGATCAGGCCTCCCCCCTGTGGCTGTTGTTTTTTAGTTTAAAGTAACACACCCTAGAGTCGGACACGACTGGACTTAATTGTCAGGGGATACCTTTACCTTTTTAATCTCTAAACTAGCTGATGCGACATTCCTAGTTTGACCTTTAATCCGTCTTCAAGGGCATCTTTAAAGCATGAAGTGGGCTTCTGGTTCTGCCTACTTTCACAGTAGAAGGAAAAGTTTCAGTGCTCTTAGGTGAACTGTCTCTGTTTGAATTAATCGTGAATTAGGGAGATCACTCTATGGTACAGTTTGAGAGACCCAGGACCTAGGAGGGCATGGCTTGAAGGTGCCATGGCATGATGTTCCAATGTTTGCTGAAGCAAACCTGTTTTTTTTTTCTTTCCAGGAGAAAAGGCAGGACACATACATCGCAGAAGAGCAGAACTAGTTAAATTCACAGAGGAGGCCATAAGCGGTGCTTATTTCTCTAGGATGCCGTCATTCTCGCACCAAGCCCTCCTCATGGTGTAAAAACAACACAGAATCTTGCACAGGGGTGGAAGCTGGTGTTTTGTCAAGCAAAGGGGGAAACCTCTTGTGATTGGAGGCAGAAGCGTCGCTCCGGTAGGGGCGGGGCTGTAAGTATCGCTGCGGTTACAGTCGCTTTACCGAGCGAGGAGGAGGCAGCCCCGCCCCCTCACTGTCGGAGCCAGTCCCCTACGGAGAAACCGGCAGGGAAGAGACCCTGCCTGCTGCTTTCTCCGTAGGCGAATGGCTCGGACAGTGAGGGGGCGGGGCTGCCTCCTCCTCGCTCGGTAAAGCGACTGTAACCGCAGCGATACTTACAGCCCCGCCCCTACCGGAGCGACGCCTCTGATTGGAGGGAGAATGTTTCTATTCCCTTTGAACCAGGATCCTTAACCTTGCTAACCACACCTCATGGCCAGCCTCAAAGGGAGAGGGATTGGTGCCATAGCTGAGTGTGGCAATGCCTAGTACATTCTCATGTGACATTTCCAGGGTGTGGAGTGGTAGAGCAGTTGTCGGTATTGCCAGGAAGGACTTTATTTTTAACCACGCCAGTCAACCTGTAAAGACACGTGCGCCTCTTAGTTACCACCAGGCAAAAACCAGGGTGATATTTAACAGATTAGTTTCCCAAAGGATGTTGAGCTTCCCAGGGCTATGTGTCTGCATGTTTATGAGTTTCTGAATTTCACACACGCTCTCTCTCCCTCTCTCCCCTCCCCCCCCCACTTGGCAGGGCCTGCTGTGAAGTTGGTGACACAGAGAAAATGACAGGAGAAGGACTTGAACAAAACTGTCACCTGTTAACAACCCTGAGAATCAGGGGCAGGGTAAGAAACAGATATTAGCCACAGGAACTTCCTCCTTAATGACAGAGCTTGACACATCACTTTAAGAGCAGCCAGATGAAGAGGGATTTTGTTTATTTCCCTCACATGCTCCACCCAGAGAGGTCACCCAGGGTTTCTAGCTCTGAAGCAGCAGTGACTGAGGTTAAAATCTTCTGTCACTGGTTAATTTTTTTTTTTTGGGGGGGGGGGAGGATGCAGGGGCTCAAAATCAGTCTGGAAATGAGTTTTGAGGTGGGGAAAGGATTTTACATTGTTTTAAGTCCTTGGGAAAGGTACATTGTAACTTCAATATTAGAAATTCCTGCACTTGGGTGGCAGGCTAAAGAACAGCTGCAGGTAGCTGATTCATTGCCCAAATCCCTGCAAAAAAAAAAAAAAAAGACTGCAGGGCCCCCTGCCAAAAATGAGCAATGGGTTTTCAAGCTGGAAAAGTCCTCAGAGTAAGACGGATGAAGGAATGGGGGGTGGGGGTGGGAGTGGGGAAGCTAAGTTATGCAAGCTGGTGCATATTTAATAGGATTAGAGCACATGGGTTTCAGGCTGAGATTTCTGAGACAGGACTTGTTAAACAGTTGATGTGCAGTTGGTGCCTGCTCCTGAAGCAAGGACAAGGGGGGGGGGGTGAAGCGGAGAAAAACCAGATCATACTCTCTGAAGTGATTGTTTAAGCAAAGGCAACAAGGAAGCGACAAAAGGATACAGCTTGCTCCTGTCTCACCGTTTGGAAAAACTGGGAGTTTGGCTCTGCTCTGGAGTGATCACCTTAGTTGGCCTTGACTCATGCGTTCAGCTGCGCACAGTGCTGGAATAGCATGGTGGACAAGCAGTTGCAAGGTCTTCCTCTTTCTCTGGCCTGTAGACAGCTTCCGGCATGAACTGGGCCCTGCTTGTGAGTGCCCTGTAAGGAGAGGCCCAGTTCCCATTATTTCTCCTGCTCTAAAAGGGCTAGGGGAGAATCACATGAACCAGCCCCCAGGGCCGGCCCATCCATGAGACTGACTGATGTGGTAACTTCAGGAAGCAGACTGGTGGGACATGCTTCCGTCCACCTACCTGCCTTTGCCACTTTTCCTTCTTCAGCTTCCTGGATTAGAAAAGGAAGAGGGAAATCTAGGAAGGAAGGAGAGGATCTAGACAAGTGGTGGGCTAGATCATCCTACTATTCTCTCTCCTCTCCTCCACACTTCCTCTTCTAATCCAGGGAGCAGGAAGACAGTGGAGCTGGTGGCTGGTGCTCAACTGGTATGGGAGAATGGTATTTGGCCGGTGCATTGCCTCAGGCGCCAAAGAGTTCTTGGGCTGGCCGTGCCTGGACCACCAGACCTGGCCAAACTGATTATTAATGGTTTTTAGAAAAATGAATGGTTTGGGGATATAAAGTTGAGACACTGTGGTTACGATAAACCTGTTCCTTCAATCTAGACAGGATTTCAGAGCCTGATTGCCAGGTCATTGATCTTCTACTGAACTAGCAGCACTGAGAGCAGTCTGGAAGAACCAGGAAGTACTGTTGCAGTAGGACTATATGGAAGCAGAGATTTTAAAATATCCATGATGTGTTGACCTTTCAAAGCCTTAATCTTGCACCTCTTTTAGGCATTCAACCTGTTCATGGGGGCAGTTGCGGAGCGCGGACCCTCCCCCCCGCGCGCCAGAAGTGACATAACGGCTGCAGCCGTTAAGGATACTATCAAGGCGCAGGGTGGGCGGGAGGGCCAAACCTGCTGCCGCTGCTCCTTGCTCACCCCAACAAACGGTGCAAATCACGTCGCCACTGGCCACCCTGAAACCCCCCGCCCACCTGCCGCCCATGGGCCCGATTCCGCCACCCATGGGCCCACCGCCCCATCACCCCCTCATACGACGCTTCTGCATGAGGGTAGGGGGCAGCCTCCTTCTGTCCACCTATGTTCATGTATTAAGGTCTGCACAGAGTCCTCATGCATGTGCAGGGCAGCTTTGTTCAGACATTTTAATGAACATGCTTCAACTGGAGGCAGAGCCTGCCTTCCCACACATGTTAGGAGGCAGAGCCTACTGTTGCTGCCCTCCCCGGTCCTGTTTTGACCCCTTCCCCCTTTGAGAAGAGGCCCCAAAGAAACTTTGCACCCCTGATAAAATTCCTCTCAGAGGCCCCGATTATCCCTACATTGCAGCTGATGACCTGCACCTGAGAGGGAGTGGCTTGCCTAAAACCACCTAGTCAGAATTCATGGCAGAGGGGAGGTTCAAATTGGGGAAGTCCTGATTTGTAACTCAGTGTCTTCTTAGCTGTGTGACACAACACCAGCAGTTAATCTTCCAATCTCCGTATCAGCAAAGCTCTTACCCTGGAATATCATTCCTTCTGGCTTCTGGTTCAATGTGGAATCTCTGTTTTGCATCATGGTAAAAGTGATAAAGCACGACTATCCACATTCAAGTGAATGGAGCATCATTAGTAATTTAAGGAGATTTAATCATTAAGGTAATTTAATAATTGGTAATTTGCTGCACCCTGGGGGTACTTTTGTGGGTGTGAAATCTCTTACTGCACTGTCTGACATTTCTGTGTGGTGATTTCAAATGATCTTAGTCATACAGACACTATGTGCTAAATTTACTTGAAACATAGTTCTACTGTCTCTGCATCTTGATAACGTGTATATTGTGTAGTATTGCAGTGGAGACCTGAGTCTGTGACACTGTAATGTTACCAATAAATATCAAGTAGGTGACAGTTCTGAAACTAGAATTGTTGTTGTAACCCACCATCACAATCAGCCCTATCTGAAATGTGGAGATCATAATATAGGGTTATGCTCCCAACTTTAATCTGAAATATAGGGGCATTATTAGCAGTGGATTACATTACGCAGTTGTTGGACATTTTCAAGCAGTGGCTGGATTGCCACCTGTCAGGGATACTGTAGCAATTGCCTGCGTTGGGCAGGGGTTTGGACTAGATGACCTCCGAGGTTCCTTCCAACTCTAACATTCTATTATTATGTTAATCATTATCACTACTGAACCCTTTTCCTAATCTGCAAAATGGGGAAGTTAACATGGGAATACATTATTTGACAGAGCTATTTATTTATATCCTGCCTTTCCCTTTGCACTAGGCTTACATTACGTTACAATTTTGTCCTAAAATTACACAGCATTCCCCCACTTCCACCTAGCAGTATGGGGACAACATTGGACTGCATTGCAGGATTGTCATAACTTAGCTTCTTTCTCTAATAGCCCAATCATAACTAACCCCCTCCACTGCTGCAGCTGCACCAATGGGGCACATGCTGCTTCCTGCGGGGGGGGGGGGCAGTCGCGGAAGTCTCCTCAAGCCTCCGCTGCCCCAATAGGTTTCCTTGGCTATACACCAGCCATTGTTCTGGCGTAGGTCTGACAAGAGTAAGGGAGAAGGAATGGGGGAAGGAATGGGCTAGGATACCAACATAAATTGTTGCAGCTGGTATCCACCCCTTTCCTCCCCTGTTCCATCTCCCGCCCAATCCCCCTTTTGCCCAGACACTCTCCTGTTCCTCCCTGCCCTGTTCCTCCCACTACCCGCCTACGTGCCCCAGCTTACCTGTGATCTCATGCATAGCTGGCTGCAGCAGCAGGATGCCAATACTGCAGCCGATTTCAGCAGGAGTTACAAAATGGCCACCATATGACCATTTATGACAGCAGAATGTCTGATCCACTGTCATAAAGCCTAGTTAGTATTGGACGTAAGGATCAAAATATTTGTGATGCTAGAAGTGTCATTTGCCAAACAGCAGCTGCGGGGGGCAGGGGGATGAGCATAAGCATTTAACCTCTTCCTGCTAAGCTGCGTTCCTGAAACCCCTCCCCCCATACACACGGTGCTGTAAGCCCTGAGACGGAAGCTTCCATTGGCATTAGTGACCATTTCTCTCCTAGAGCTTATAGTGGAGCGCATGTCCATGCGTGCAGTTTTTGTCAGGAGCACAGCACAGAGAGAGGAGGAGTTGAATGCTGTCGGATGTAAACATCCAATGTATGTAATATGCTGGCTAACGTGTATACATTTTTTTTTATGATGTTGTGCTTAATACTTGGTAAGGTGACAGCTATGCACTGCATTGGCATTCCAGTGACGGCATGCTGTTGGTCTGGAGAAATGTGATCGCAGGTTGCCAGAGAAGCCTCTCTGAGAACATTTCTTCATACACGCTAGCTTTGAGATGCTATCCATGTGATGCAGCTTCACAGGGTAGGACATGACCAGAAATGGCTTCACATTGTGCCACGCATGACTATTGGTCCATAATCACATGGAAGACCAGGGTTGTAAACAGCCAGTTCTTCCGACATACTTTCTACAAGGGGGTTAACGAGTGATGGAAGAAAGCATAAAAACTGGCTAACAGATATTTTCCTCACAACATGTTTTGCAGGAAACATATGTGACAAAATCATTGCAATATTTGATGCCTAAAAGGATTTTTGTGTGCTGGTTGCCAAAACCATTGGGTGAAAGCGATTTACCTCAAACACATATAATTGGTAGCTTCTTACAGATGATGAATAGTGAGAAGAATTCTAGGATTTCCCTCCGTTCCAGTACAGTGCAAATAATTGTGATTCTAACATTGAGCTAAGCTGAGCTGAATGACATCTGGCTGAAACTCTTGCTACTGACCTTCGTGCTACAAAGAGCTGCTTGGCAGGCATTCAGTCCCCAATCTCAAATTTCAATTTTGTGCTCAGAGGAAGGGCAAACACTTGAGAATGCCTAAACGAGACAGCAATGTCTTGGCTTCAAGAATGCCTTTACTCTTTGAAGCACTCAAATGGATGGTCAAATACATTGGTGTCACTTCAAAAGGCATGGTGACGAGAGCAGAACCTCCAGAGGCAGCAGACAACTCTATGGCTTTAAATTAACCAAAGCTTCAGAATACGAATGCTTCTGGCCCTGACCCAGTCTAGTCACATGTAACTCGTCACTCATATGCATACTAATGAATGTATGTTCCCACCTACATCAAACATGGGATCTAGACAGTGCAATGCAGGCTGGATGAGTGTTGTGATGTACAGTATATATACCAATGCACATGCAGATTCAGATCTTTATGCACATCGGTTGTATCCCCAGAATTCTCATCCCACATATATTATATCTCCTGTGTCCAGTTTGCACATGCATGTACATCATTTGATTTCTCCACACTTGACTACTGCATTCTTGATGGATGGCTGCTGAATGTGTGAACTACTCCATTGAAAAGTATTGTGTTTGAGATGCTTACCTTTACACATGTGGAACAGCTGCATAAGGCTACGGTTAGGATCAGGGCCGCAGTGCATGAGAGAGGGGGTATTTAACCTTTTGCCTCACTGCTGCACACACACAAATCTTTGCCTCTCTACTGCTTCCAAAAATCATGTCCCTGAAACGACAATTTAACCATAAAGTGCCATTTGCTACAATTTTCCATAATAATGGGGATTGCATTTTGGTGATATTTTGGTGATATTATTCAGATATGCATTTATTTTGGTGATATTCAGGGCCTGCCATGTACTGTATGAGACGGCGAAGAGAAGGGATTCCTCTGGTAAAACTATCACCATTGCATGCAAACTAGTGATTTTAAGTAGTTTCCCTCCCCCCTTCTGTTTGTGATGTACTCTGTATATACTGTATATAGGCCTGAGGGTGCAATTCTATACACACTTTCCTGGGAGTAAACTCCATTGAACATAATGGGACTTACTTCTGAGTAAACAGACATTGGATTGTGCTGTTATAGTCATGCAACAGAGTTGCATCTCTATCTATTTGCTCTAAAGAAAGTCTGTATCTATTTGCTCTAAAGAAAGTGCACTTACTCTCTCTATGTACACACTGTGTTTGGGATTCTGTGGATTCATCTTTGGAGTACATCTGGATGGGTGGAGGATTCCATCTCTGCATTCCTAAATCAATGATAGAAGAGTTTGCTGTAATAGTCTTACAAGGGCTATCGAAATTTCTATAATCTTGGAAGAACTGAGGTTCCTATTTCTATCATTCATTAAAAAAAGAACCACTTCCTCAAATCACTGCAACTTGGTCAGGAAAATGACTCTGTATTCTGAATCATTATAAGAGGTATCTCCCACCCCCACCCCCACCCCCTGTCATGGAGTATTTGTGATAGAGTATTCACTTTATCTGATTTTAGAGAAATTAAATTGATGGGTCTGTTTCTCTGCCCATCGGCCAGATGACCACTAACATAAGGAGTTGCCCACACAAGTGACAAGGACTACATTGGGAAAACAAGCTGTGAACTACGAACACCAAGCTCAGATGACTTAATAAACAGGTGCATTCACTAATGCTGCAAACCAGGAAGAGAGCACAACAGGAAGTCGACCTTCTTCCTCTCTCCAGTAATCCGTCCTGATGAACAACAGAAAAGGGACATCAGTGGCCAGTGCAGAAAGGTAAGAAGGCTTTGATAGTGACCCTTAGGAGCACCTCTGCCTTTGATTCTTCTCAGGGGGCACTTTCTGTATTGCAACACTTGCCAATCAGCCCAGCATGGAACAACATATTGTTTGAGCCAATATACTCTGGTACTCCCACTTAGCCTTCTTGAACTATCCTGCATTATGGGATCACAAGTGCCATTCTGATCATAGAACTGCTGTGTGTCACTATGTTAAGCAAAGAAACAGCCATGTCTCTTTCTTCTTGGGCTCTTCGTATTATGTAACAGATGTATACATCTCCTCTCCGTTTTGTATGATTTCAGCAGATCCACTGCAGACACCAATTGTCTGAAATGTATGTGTAAAAAACAAAGAGGATTGGGAGATCAGCTGATAACTCTTTGCCATTTGTGTGCATAACCCCAACCCAGAAAGAGGCACCATGTACAAAGCCATTGGTGCTTAATGGGGGTGTGTGTTACCCCATGTATCACCCTTGGACCTGTTTCTAGAAGGAATCCACACACATAAGCTTATTTCAACACACTGATTGTGGATTGAGCAATTTTTGATATGCCACTAGTATCCTAGTAGCTCTTCTAAAGCAGGGGTCGGCAACCTTCTTCCGCATAGATGCCAGACATCAAGTCTGTCAATATAGTAGACATGCGCTTCGATACGCATGCATGAACCTCCCGATTAGGCCATACAGCTAAGAAAAGAGATGGGCATGGCACGGAGAGCCGCCCAAATAGAGAATGTCGCTCAAAGGAAGCTTCTGCCCTTGGTCTGCTTACACTGTAAACCTTACAGAGATAGGATTACAAACTTGAATTCTTTTTTTAGGATCACTGTGGGCTGGGTAAATATATGTTTTTGGGACTACAGGCCAGATGATTTCAGGTGGTGGGCTGGATTTGGCCCATGGGCCATATGTTGCCTACCCCTATTCTAAAGGAATCCCCTGTTAAAGGAATCTTTTGTTTTATTGATCTCTAATACTAAAACAGATCAAGAGTGGCTAGATAAGATAACAAAAGCCAGGCCACAATCAAGAATGTAGAATCCCTGTTCCAACATTCTGAGCATCTCCACCTTTATAAACCAGGGAATGCTTTCAACATTATTGCCATCTGAGGCCCCAATCCTATCCCCAGCCACATGATAGCATGCAGCTACTGAGCTACATCAACATAGGCTGCACTGCATGCGTGCATGATGTGTGTGTGTGTGTGTGTGTGTGTGTGATCAGAGAGCCTGCAGGAAGTAAGTAAAAAGTATTTTTCACTTCCCTACTGGTAGGCTGCCCGAATGCCTAGGGGTCTCCCTCCCCACCCCAAACTGCCCCCTGTGAAGGCTTACTTGCTCTGGTGCAGGCCTCTGTCCATGGCAGCAGGCCTCTGATGCTGATACTGCTTTGCAGGGGTGGCTCCCACATCATTAACAGTGTCCTGTTGCTGTAAATCCTAGGATAGGTTTGGGCAATCAGGCTTGCTGACCTATTCTATCCCGCGCTATTATCAATGATGCAGGAGCCTTGTTGCTTCTAATTGGGGGGGGGCATCAGGAGGCTGCCAGCGTAAAAATATTTTCTACGTAACTCTGCATCATAGGCCTCCTGGCTTTGGTGGACCTATGCCAGCTATAGCTGGTGTAGGTTTGAGGAGAGAAAAAGGGTGAAGCGGGCTGGAAAAGAGGGCATTGGATTGGTGCATGCTGGTGCTGCCAAGATCCACCCCCCTTCCCATCCCCTGCCCCCCTCCCTGCCCACAACATACCCCCACTGCCAATTTACTGGCACCAATGGAGCGTCCAGGAGCCACTGACGCATATGTTGCACCTCTCGCTGTTTGTAGCAGCAGCCTGTAAAGCACATGACTGTGGCCTGGTTTTCATGGCGCTGTAAAGGGCCTTGTGCTGCCAGAACAAGAGTTCTGGCAGCGCAAGGCCCAGATAGGATTGGGCTCTTGAAAATGTACCATTAAACAAAATAAGGGCACATTCCAACAATCAAGTACATTTAATACCTACTGATTTTCATGAAAGAGTTAAGCACAGTCTTAGTTTTGTCCCATTGAAAGCAATGACTTGAAAATTGCTTAACTTTGGTTGGATTAAGTTTGTAAAGTTTGCAAACAAGTATATTTTAAAATTCAAATATGTGTTGAATTACAATAAACGCAGGTTGCTGCAAATAGTGAATCTGCTGTAACGATTAAGAACTAATCAGTTAAGATTAGAAAGACAACTAAGATTGGAATATTCTAGCACAACTAACTGAAAAGATTATTGGATTCATGGTATATTACACTTCCTACTCTATGGTTTTTAATCCAGATAAGGACTGGAGTGAAGCTCTTTTGCAGAGGCAAAACACGCTGGAAGCTCGATTTGGTGTCCCTGACCTCAAGAGGATTCTATTAAAGACGCTTACGTCACCCAGAAGGTTGCAATCAGGAGCTTGGATGGCCCAGTTATGGGTCATCAGAAGGGTCAGTCCCTGACTTTTCATTGTGTCCTCTCTTTCTGTCAGAAGGTCCGTGGGGCATGCAAAGCAAACAGACTGGGAAACACCAATCAGAATCAGTGGTTGACCTTTTTTGGCCTTGAGTGTCCATGGTGATCACAATTTCCTGTGTTTTGCCTAGGGAGACGGCAGTGGAAGGCCGGGGGCGGGCTGGGGACATAGGCTACACAGCAATTCTGTAACAGCGGGGTGAAAAGCCTGTGAGTCGACAGGGCCTGAGTGGAGAGTTGGTTTACTTCAAAGCAGCCCATCATTTTTCACTGTTGTAGCCAAACAGCTACCGGGTAGCTATTTTTAGTAACCGTAACTAATACATGAACTGATGGATCTGTTTCCTCTGTCAGCCAATCAATTGACCAATCAATCAGCATTAAAGCACTAAGGGCTTTTTAAGGATAATCCATTCAAATGACCACCCTGCTAATAAAGTGTGCCCTCGCAGACAGCGTTCAGCAGCTGAAAGCACCAGTTTTCATACTTGCTTCTGCTGCTGTGAATCTGAGTAAAAACCACTGTTCTTCCTCAAGGAGGTAGGTATGTATGAGAATTACCAGGCACCTGATGAAGCAGAGTTTTCCAGTCCATCTAGAATGTATTCTGCTTCTGTACTGTGGCTATAGGGAGTACCGGTAATTGCAGCAGACACCTAGCAGCAGTGGTACCAGTTTGTGGCAGGAGCCTTGGGCAAAGCCCTTCCCTGGGTCCCCCATGGCACCTCCCACTGGTCCCCTGAAGCTGCCACTGGTACTGAAGTTTCAGGAATTGGCCTGGCCAGGTGGGCCGTCAACTAGTGTCCAACCTGGCTGACGCTTAACGCCACTCCGGCCTAGTTCGCTTAGCACTGGTTCCTTATTCCCTTGTCAGTTCTTCAGTGTACAATGCACTGTGATTATCAACCAAATGCAGAAGGCTGTTGAGACTGGGTGTAGTGTGTGTGTGAAACAAAGCAGTGATTGAAGTAGGGCTATCCTGCACTGTAGTCTGTGTGATATTGTGGAACAGCAGCTGCACAATTTCATTGCAAATGCATCACATCCACTTTTAACAACCAAACAACACACCTCACAGGATTGCATTCCCCTGACTAACCTACTTTTCATCTGATCAATAACATGTGCACAACCAAAAGTTCTGTATACGTGGAAGTGGTTACTCAACCACCCAAGGGCGTAATAACTGCTGAATAACACATCCTATTGTGGTCATGGATTTGCACCCACAGTCTGCTCCTCATTCATATTTGGCCTGTTACTGTAAATGCGGCTCACTTCAAAACATTCTTCAAGGAGAAGGTAAATCCACAGAGAGAAACTGAAGAATAGAATGTTGTGATTAATGATTAATCCAGAGCACCTTGCAAGCTCCTTTAAACATTCCATAGAATTACCTTCTCCATCCTGGTCTGTAAACAAATACTGATGTGCTGTCACACCTGTTGTGGCAGAAAGTAAGGGTGGCAGAAGGGTTAGGGTTCCTGCTTAGCATGTTAAGCCTAAAAAAGTAAATTCAACAACTCTATGATTTTCTTCGTAAGGTGTTCAGTGGTGCTGTTATATTGCATAATAAGTGACATCCAGTCCAGTTTCTAGGGCTTTGGTGACAGATTGACTGGGAAAAAAACAGTCCTTTAAAATAGGGGACACCTTACTTGAGGAAGGAAAGAACCAAAGTCACATAAGAAGGATCCAGGTGTCTCTACCGCCTGGTATTGATAATGGATTAAATGAGGACCAACAAACTGAAGCTGGATCTTGATAAGGTGGAGATGCTGATGATGGGAGTCTTGTCTGTACCAGGCATAGATGCTTGCTTTGTTTTGGATGGGATTGTTCTGTACATCTCTCCTGAAATCTGAGGCCCATAGTGGTTTTGGATCTGGGATGTTCTTACATTGGGCATCTGTGTTTCTGTAAGGGGTCTGCACCGCTGCTGCGTGGCATCCCAACTGTATCACAGTGCCATCTCCGGATGCTCGGTGATGATATCACCTGTCATTGCCAAACTTCTGCGTTGCTGAGCTCCAAGTTGCACAGAGCCCGGCTTCAGGCTGTGTGGCTGGGCAACTTAGCAAGAGCCCTACCTGGTACCTTGCAATCTCAATGAAAGCTGCTTCAGTGGCATGAAGCACCTTTTACCTGCTGTGACTTGGATTGTGGCCTTGGAAAGAGATAGCCTGAGCTACAGGAATCCATCCATGGTCTGGTAACATCTCAGTTGGATTATTGCAACATGGTCTGTGTTGGGCTGTCCTTGAAGACAGTTCCAAAGTTGCAGTTGGTACAAAATACAGTGGCTGCAGAGGCGGAACTGGGCACGGGGCGGGGGGGCAGCGCTGCTGTTGGGCCCTGGGCAGCAGGCGGGAGGGGGGGTGTCAAAGCAGGCGGCGTGGCAATTTGGACAGTTTCGGCAGTGCGAGCAGGCAGCGGTGGTGATGGGTTTGGCCCTCCCGCCTGCCCTGTGCCTCTGTCTGACCAAAAATGGTGGCAGCGGCGACGTCACTTCCGGCGCCAGGGAGCGGTCGGAGCACTGCCACTAAGTGGCTGGGTTACTAACTCTGTGTTTGAAATACATCTCCCTGGTGTTGACAAGCTCCTGGTCCATTTCCAGGTCCAATGCAAGGCATTGGTCATGACATGTTACTCAATGGTAAACCACACTGTGTTTCAGTGGCTCTTATTCCCTAGTAAGTGTGATCAGAATTGCAGCCTGAGTTGTTTTGTAGGGAGATTATAGGACAGGGCTGGGATCATTGTGAAAATTCAGCATAACCCGCATGACTCTGTAAAGTGTAAGCACCGACGTTGCTGTAGCATGGCGTGGGGGCGGACTGCTGGAGGATGACGCGCGCAGAAGGGTGACGCACGCACCCACGCGCGTCACCTCCGCTGCCCGTATCGCCCTCCGGAGGCTCCGAGGCCGGGAGAAGGCCTCGGAGCATCCTCTTCGGACGCATCAAAATGCCCTCAGAAAACATTGTGCGCATGCGCAAAAATGTTAAAACTTCACGTATTGACGCACTGGATCGCCGACCGAAGGGGACGCTCCGAGGCCTTCTCCCGGCCTTGGAGCCTCTGGAAAATGTTTGGGGTTTGCAGGGGGACATTAGGGTGACGCGTGCACCCTCACTTCAGGGCGGCGCGTGCCCTAGTGATGCCAGTGAGTGTAAGCCTTGTTGCATGCCAAGCTTAAGGACTGGAGTACCAAAAAAATGGAGAATGATATTAAGGGGTAAGCATTAGCATGACCTGGACAAGCTTCACACACCCTTCCCAAATCCAAACAATACTACATGAGTCAGTAGACAGAATAGTATCACTAAAATGCAGGTAAATCAGTCCTTAAGAAACAACGATTCAAAGTAAATGACGGCAAGCTTGAACAGGCTCAACCTAAACAGGCAAAAGGACATTATCACACAGGTGAGTGGCAAAAATCCCATAGAAGCAAGAGTAGAAAGGTGGGTTGCCGATGGGTCTGAAGCCAGAACAAAGCAGGTAAGCCGATGCACACAACAAAGCATCAGAAAAGCCGCTGGATTAGTGGCAGCTGCTCTGACAATGGAGTGTGGCAAGGACTGGGGTTATGTCTATGAGCCATTTGGAGGACTGCTATGAGTCACCTGACTGAACATGTTTTAGCATAGGAGTCCCCACTGATGGCGGGTTAGAGGTCATTGCATTTGGTTGCTCGGAAGCCAGCAGTACAGTGGACTGCCTGGGAACTTGTTGACTAAGGTCTGACCTGTCGAACCACAATGACAGTGAGCAACCATGCAGACTGAACTAGACTGAGTAGGAAGGATCCTGTTGTCTGAGCAAACTACAATATATGTTTTACTTTCACTAGCCCTGATAAAAACATACATGTCAATTGATGCAATTTCTTCTTCAATCCTTTAATAGAGATAATGTGTCTAACTTGCTATAGGCTTTTAGAAGTTTGGAAACCACAAGCAACTTAAATTGCTTTATCTACAACTTTTTACAGGCCACTGACAATCTTAATTCAATGCATCCTAGCTCTCTCTCTCTCTCTCTCTCTCTCTCTCTCTCTCTCTCTCTCTCTCTCTCTCTCTCTCTCTCTCTCAACCTGTTTAATCCTTTTAAGTTCAAGGATTTGCAAAGCAAATATTATAAAAGATGAAAGGTGGGTCTGAGGAAATAAGCTTTGATAAGAAGCTTTTTATGGCTTGCAAACTCTGTTCAGGCCCTTTCAGCTTGAAAGGCGGTGCTAATTTTCAAAGCCTTATGCAAGCATCACATTGAACTAAAATGATAGCTGAGTGCAAATGACTGGCAGCCTGTTAAGTATAACCTGCACAGCTCACAGGAGAATATGAGATTTGGTTTCAGGGTTGGGTAAGGAGGAACAGTTTTTGAAAAAGAAGGCAACTGACTAGAAAAACAAAATCCCCAATAATGCTGAATTGTTTAGGTTGCATTGTGCACTAGCACCCCAAAAAACAAGAAAGGTGTGATGGGAATTGTATTCCGTTGAAAGGACACTTGAAGGTTTGAGGTTCACATGGCCCCTGTGTCAGTATATATTCTTGTATATATTCCCGTCGGAGCCGGGAAGTAAGCAGTGGGGAAGGGGGATGGCAGAACAAGGGGGGGGCAGGGGGCATGATGGAGGCGGAGTGTGTACTGGCGTGCGAACTACGCCAGTATGCTATCCCCTTCCTTACCTCCCAACGTGCCCCCTTTGTTTCCTCAGACTTGTGCCAGCTCAAGAGCTGGTGCAGGTCTGAGGAGACCCATTGATGAGCGAGAGGTTTACCCAGAGGTAAGGGAACATATTTTCTCTCCCAAGCCTCCTGATCTGCTCCCCCCCCCCCTGTAGGTTGCTGCACAAGCCTTTTTGGTGCACCTGCATCAGTGGAGGGGGGGGGGAGGAGGAGGATAGGATTGGACTGTGAGCCAAGGAGGCTCTATTAAAATCTTCAAGGTTGCTTTAAATTAAGTAGTCTCCTGGAGATTGATTTTGATCTTTGGAGTCTTCACTTCAGGAGGGCTGACAACCCTTCATGCAGGTGAGGCTACATATATAGTATCCTAATTCAGCAGAAGACGATGAGCAGTAGCCACTACAGGAGGCATATAGCTCTTTTCCTCTGGGTGGTGGTGACAACAACAAGCAGGAGAAGAAGCCATAGCCACCTGATGGGCCCAGAGAAAGAGGACTCCTGATACACTTCCATGCCTGCTGATTCTCTCCAGGAAACGTCCCACCATTTGGTCTCATTTTTAGTTTGGAAGCCCAGCTGGGGAAAAAAATCAATTAAAGAACACTCGGGAGCAGAAGCAGTGGGTAGGCCAGAGTTAAGCACCCCTCTCCTGCGCCCGGTGATTCTTTCCTGCAAGTGTCCCTCCCCATTAATAGAGTTTGTAAATGTGGAATGGCTAAGTGAACCAGTTACATCAAAGAACTTGACGTTAAATTCATTTAAACTCCCCCCCCCAAAAAAAACCCCAATGGGAATAAGCAGGCTGAAATGTAACAAAGTACTCTGGCTTACTGGTTTGTAGATCAAGATATACATAGATTTCCAAGGGCTTTACTAGGAGCTTAGTAATTTAAAAAAGTTTTAAAAAGGTAAAGGTATCCCCTGACAATTAAGTCCAGTCGTGTCCGACTCTAGGGTGTGGTGCTCATCTCCATTTCAAAGCCGAAGAGCCAGCGTTGTCCGAAGACGCCTCCGTGATCATGTGGCCGGCATGACTCTCCTTGCCGCAGCGCGTAGCATGCAGCTGGAACACGGAGCGCTGTTTACCTTCCCGCAAGCGGTACCTATTTATCTACTCGCATTGACATGCTTTGGAACTGCTAGGTTGGCAGGAGCTGGCCAAGCAGTGAGAGCTCACCCCATCGCGGGAATCCAACTGCCGACCTTTCGATCGACAGCTTATGGTTCAGCGGTTTAAACCACTGTGCCACCCGCTGGCCTGAAAGTTTTAAAAAAAGTTTTAGGGACAATTACATTTACATATAATATTAGAGAAGAACCCTTTGTTTCATGTCCCTGTCCGTATCCATGAACATACTATGGAAAGAATAGTTTGGTGGAAGCCGGAGCACTGTTTCAAAGGCCCATGATACTCAGGCCTTTTTCCAAACAGAAAATGAGAGGATGAACCACTTAAAAGAGCTCCAGTTTCAGAGGTGGGTATCTTTAGACTCCCGCTAGTCATACTTCCAACACCAGGGAGAAGCAGAGGCCATGGTAAGGTTCACCTCATGGAAGTCCACCATGTCCATGAGGGGATGCTCTTCCACAGTGAGCTTGTGGGAAGTGGTGGCTTGTTTTAGGCCAGATTAGGGTGTGCCTACTCAAGTCGGTACATTTCAGGAATGTTTACCAGCCCATATCCTCTATCAAGTTTCTGTTCATCAGAGAAATGCTGTCTCAAAAAAAAAAAAGTTGTTTTTTTGGCTACTACTATGGCAAATAGCTACCAATAGACATACATTACTGCAGGTATGCATCTTTTACATCTTTGTGTGTGTGTTTTGAAATATGTAGTAGCAGACATTGAGCAGCACATGTTCCGAAATAACTGTGTTTTGGTTAGGTTTTATTGAAAAAAACCCACCTCATTTTAATAAACTATTTGTTTGCTGAAAAGCACAGAGGCAGCCAAGCAGGAAGAGAAACCCTGTTTATTTTTCAATAACAAATTTGACTGCATAGCTAAGGCCTGAACTCACATTGTGTGAGGGGAAAGGCAGTGCTGGCTTGCTTTCACTATTCATTTCATAACATCAGGTTGGCTCAGTAAAAAAATATCTGGAGTGGTCAAAGCTGAACCCTCAAATGAGCTGCTGTTTTACACTGATCATTTTTAGCAGTGCAAGCCTATCCATGTTTACGCAGAAGTAGGTCCTATTATTAAGTTCAATAATAGGATACTTTTCAGATGGCTTCCAAGGCCATTGTGGATAATGTTGACCCCTGTATACCTCCCTGTGGAAGACCAGAGATTGCAGCCCTCTCTGTCTGAGATACCTCTGATGGTGCAGGTTACTCAACAATCCACTTCCTGTGCAGAGGCATAGTGGATTCACAGAACAATCCAGTGTAAAGATCCATGGGTGGCCCTAAGGCCACCTGCCGGATCGTATCCCTGTTCTAGGTCGATCATGATCAGCCTGGAGCTCTCCTCGGGGGAAGGGGACGTTCGTCCCCTTCCCCCGGTGTAGCGGTGGGAGGCCCCAATGGGCCTCCTCAGATTTCCGCCAGCTCTTGAGCTGCCGTAAGTCCAAGGAGGCCGTGTAATGGCTGCACCGGCCTGGGAACGAGACAGGGATGCGGCAGCTGCCATCCCCGCCCCCTCCTGGGCCAGCTTGGCTAACCGCTGCACTGCCTCGCCGCCCGGCTCGCCCCTGCTCCCGCTGGCAGGAGCCTTACCTTACCTTCCTCCAGAGGTGGCTGGGTCGATCTGGCACTGGAGTGAGGGCTGCTGGCCTCTGTGCTGGCGACCATTACTTGAAGGTATGCTTTACAGCACATTGGGGCAAGAAACTAAAATTTCACATATACGCTAATGGGTTCTGAGTTGTCTGTGACGGATCAAGAGAGAGATCTTGGGGTGCTGGTGGACAGGTCGATGAAAGTGTCGACCCAGTGTGCGGCAGCTGTGAAGAAGGCCAATTCCATGCTCGGGATCATTAAAAAAGGGATTGAGAATAAAATGGCCAATATCATTATGCCTTTGTACAAATCGATGGTAAGGCCACATCTGGAGTATTGTGTCCAGTTCTGGTCACCACACCTCAAAAAGGATATAGTTGAATTGGAAAAGGTGCAGAAAAGAGCGACCAGAATGATTCGTGGGCTGGAGCACCTCCCTTATGAGGAAAGGCTACAGCGTCTGGGGCTTTTCAGCCTAGAAAAAAGGCGCCTGAGGGGGGACATGATTGAGACTTATAAAATTATGCATGGGATGGAGAGAGTGGATAGAGGGAAATTCTTCTCCCTCTCGCACAACACCAGAACCAGGGGACATGCACTAAAATTGAGTGGAGGGAGAGTTAGAACAGACAAAAGAAAATATTTCTTTACCCAGCGTGTAATTCATCTGTGGAACTCCTTGCCACAGGATGTGGTGATGGCATCTGGCCTAGATGCCTTTAAAAGGGGTTTGGACAGATTCATGGAGGAAAAGACCATCACAGGTTACAAGCCATAAGCAACCTCTTGGTTTTAGAAGTGGGTTTTCTCTGTGCCAGGTGCAAGGGAGTGGCGACTGGACACAGGTATCTTGTTGTCTTGTGTGCTCCCTGAGGCATCTGGTGGGGCCACTGTGTGACACAGGAAGCTGGACTAGATGGCTTTTGGCCTGATCCAGCAGGGCTCTTCTTATGTTCTTATGTTCGCAACACTTTCAAACAGCGGAGTGCGTGCTCCGCCATTCGAAAGTTACGGTGGATTGCGCTGTCAGTGTTGCAGCACTAGTAGTGTATCTGTCCAATGTGACAGCACCAAATATCAGATGGATGCCTGTGTGACAATGGGCATCTCAGGATAAGGAAGAACTTTGGTCAGCACAAAGGCCCCATGTCCTCTCATCTACTCCATGCTAATGCGCATGGAAAAAAGTGTTGCTTTTCTGTTTCTTGTATTCTTGTTATCCATAAAATGTAACATTGCAAATCAAAAGTTGTTTTTAAATCCGCAGCCAGTACAGGTCGACGATATTCTCTTTGCATGCAGATGCTGCACAAAGCACCAACACTGGATCAGGGAGGAGCAGGTCATGCCAATAAGGGGTTGGGGGGACCTGGACATTTGCAGGAAAAAGTTATCTTTTCTAAAGGTCTACATCATCCATCATCATCATCGTCATTATTATTATTATTATTATTATTATTATTATTATTATTATTATTATTATTATTACAGACCATAACACAAATAAATATTTGGGCTGTGATTGTGCAGCTGAAAGATTCTGGGGAAAAACAATGTCAGGTGATGGGTGTACGCAGGCTCGAGAAGAAAGAATAGGGCTAGTGGGGTGTTGTTGTGTTATACTGAATGGAATGGAAGCCTTGTTCACATCTTGTTCAGCCTCTGTACACATGAGAGTGGTGGGGAAAGCTCAAAGGAATGCAAGCAAAGCAAGCTTTCCACTTAGGCAACATCAGGAACCACAGTTCAGGCAAGTCAGGAGGTTATTTGATAATGTACTCGGAAGAGTTTGAAGAGTTTGCAGATTTTAGAAGAAAAAAAATAGACAACATTATCCGGAAATGTGCAGTGTTCGTGCCTGCATTTCTGAATATGCACCGAGTGATAACTGAAATCGATAGTTTTGGGAACAGAGAAAAGAAAATATGAGCAGAAAGAAAAATGATAGCATGAAATTTGGTTAAAGATTAAGACAAAGACTGTAATGCTGGGAAAGTGACAAGTGATTTGACAGGCCGACGTGTATAAATTCACAACTGATGTGAATTTTGTGAGAAGGGTGGGCTCAAGACGGAAATAGAGGCACATTTCTGATACTGGGAGGAAAAGACGAAAGACTGAAGGAAACATTTTACATCTGCAGAAAAAAAGAAAGGGAAGAAAATAAGGCACTTGCAGAAAGAGTATCATACAGTAGATAAAGTATTCAGGATACGAGAGGAATGAATAATAACAATCTGCAAATAAATTGTAGGAACCTAGACAAAGAGAAGTGAATGATTTGAATGTGGATATATTATTATTATTATTATTATTAATAATAATAATAATAATAATAATAATAATATTGAAGAAGAAGAAGAAGAAGAATGTTTACCAGCCTACTTTTATACAAAAAAGCTCACAAAGCAGTTTACGGAGCAAATATAGGTATAGAATGCTTGAGAGGAGGAAAAGAATCTCTTAATACCACTTGCAAACAATCTAAAAAAAAGAAATAGCTAGTAATGATTTATGTATATACACTGGACCCTTTTTATTTGCGGGTTTGACAAAGGTTTAATAGTTGATTGGCTGGCCGAAAGACTAGGGGCAGCCACTGAGCGTACCTCTTAGTGTTTTTGATGGCGTTGCTCGATGGGAGTGAAGCCGCCGAAAACACCAAGAGGAGTGGATCTAAGGGAGAAGGCAGGGCAGCCAATCGTGGTCCCCCCCTCCACCACTGCCACCGCAAAGTGGCTGGTGCAAGTGCCCCCCCCCAGGCAGTGGAGCCCGGGGCAGACTGCATCAGCCGCCTCGCGGTAGCTATACCAGTGAGAGGGAGGTAAGACAGTCCTCCTATCCTTCTCTCATTCACTCTCCAAGGAAGGTGAACTAGAAGAGAATGAGGCAGTGGCAGCGTGGGGCAGACAGGGAGGCAGTAGACAATGCAGTGTGTGGGACAGTTCAGCGCCCAGGGCCTCTGAGAGGGGGATTAAGGGGTAATTTGTACCCGGGCCCAGGGTGAAAAGTGGGTCAAAAAGGGGGCCCTGGAACAAAAAAGGGGGGCCCAGGAGCCAAATTCATATGTAGAGAAGGGACCCAAAAGAAACTTTGTACCCCCCTGATAAAATTCCTCTGAATGGCCCTGTCAGCTCCTCCCCCAGTTTGCTGCTTGAAGCCACCGTTTCACCCCGTCTCATTGATGGGCTGGCCCTGGGTCCCACTCTTCACTAATACAACGTATTATCAGGTTGTATGTACCTGATAATAATAGCATCAGGCATATGATAGAAACCTAAGCCGTCTATGTACCCTGCTGTGTTCCCAGCATGAAATGAATGAGGCCCCATTTGCAGTTCTAATGGAAATGCCTCCTTCTTATAATGCTAATGTTATGTTTCAGCCTTGTAACTAATATTGTAATCCAGAGAATGTATTGGTGCACCACCATAGACTTCCTTTTCTGAGAAGATGTATCTCAAATTATGGTCTCATTGTTTCATTTCTGTGCCTTACTACCAGCTTGATTTGTCAAAACTGAGAAATTGTCATTCTTCCCCCCCCCCCCAAGCCCTCTATTTTGTCCTACGAAGACCCACCATGTTTTCCTAGTCTGATTTTTTTTTCCACATGAGACACTGAAAGCTGCTTTTGAACATCTCTCAAGCTCTTCTATGTTCCGTTTATGGACATTATTATTGGGGTGGGATACAACAATGTGAAAAAGAAATGGAATGGACATTCTCACCAGTTCTGGTTTTGTAATTGCATAAGACCAATTTAAAGGAAATGCCAAGTTATGTCTCATGTGTGAAGCCACCCCTGTGGTTACCCCTGAGGTGACCCTGATTGTGAGCAATGTTGTGCTCAGCACATTTTGTAGCTATGAAAATATGTATCTGCTTTTGTTTGTTTTCAGGGGCAGACAGTGCTTTTCTGCAAGTGTATCTGATCTCATTTTAGTTAGAAGAAACAATAAAAATAAAAAAGAGCTAGCTTTAAAGTTTCTCTTTCTTTCTTATATACACTTTCACTCACTCTTACCAATCTGTAAAGAAAACCCGGTTAGGCAGCTGGGATCGGAAGCATGCCACGAGCGGGTGCAAGGGGATCCAACTGTCCCCAATTAATTAATTTTAAAACTATGCAGAGCGCCAGTTTGCATTGGCTAAAACTGTGTGAGAAAGTGTCTCCCAGCATTTCTGTGTTGTCCAGGATGCAGTTTTGTCATCTGAGGCCTCTTTGCATAACAATACATCAAGCTCTAATTATTCACAAGGGATGCTAATGGGCCCTGGGCATGTTGTATCGCCCTGGGAAAAGTATCTCTCTGGAAGAAAGAAAGAAAGAAAAAATCTACCCATTGAGACTAAACCATGACACTTAGGAGTGGGGGTTGAAAGGGAGAAAGGCATGCTTCATGGTGTAAATTATGTAACAAAGCAAAATTATTATTATTTATATGGTGTTATCGTTATCAAAGTTCATCAGAGTAACATATGCACAAGAATGGTCTCAGGCTCAGGGAGCCTACAATCTAAATTTTGACAGTGTGGGTGACAATGGAGGAGGAAGAAGGCCAGAACTAGAGTTTATTGATGAAACATGGCTGCTGTCAAAAACACTAGCCTTGAATTTTCTTTTCCTCTCTCCTTTGCAAAGTCTAGTAACACAAAACTAGTGACATGATGTCAGTATGTTCTGAGTTTCCCCTAATATTCTGAGCCAATGAAGGGAGCAGGGTTGCGAAAAGAAGAGCACAGTGATGACCATCACATCACACTTAAAAATAAATAATACTAGGCATTATGAGGGATGGAAGGAGTAAGAGACATGGTCAGAGGCAATGTCAGCCAGGTTGGGTGCTGGTCAAGGACCTGTGTTTATCAGAGGGCCCACCCAGTTGGGCCAACCCCCCACTATCTGTCAATCACTGCAGATTCCTCCATTCACTGATGGGGAGGATGGGAGGAACTGCTGCCACTGCTGCTGGTAAGCTGTGGGGAGGGAGGCAGTGCAGGATTTTGTCCCAGAGCCACCAACACTGGATGTGGAACTGGTGACAACTTTGCATCTTCCATAATGTCTAGTTCCAGAGAACTAGACAGGAAAGAAGAGGGTCTCAAGGAATGGATGTGGGCTGCAATGTTCTTGGATACACCCAGCCAAAGCAGACCCATCTTGACCAAAGTTCCATATTTGATAATTTTCTTTCACCTTCCCTAGAACAACAGAGTCAAAATTGCTTCAAAAAATAAATGTGCGCTTGTCAATGTGTGCTTGTCAATCGCCCTGCCAGTTAAAAACCTCAGCTACTAATTGATCGAGGAAAACGGATTAATTTCCTGATTAGAATTTGACAGCCTCAGTTATCGCACCTTTCCGTTCCTTAGACCTGCGATGGAAATTCCACAATATGTGAGTGCTTGATCGTGCTGAGAGTTTTCGCTTCTGGAATCTACATCATCTTTTCAGTGTAAATGGGACAAAAACTGCCATGGGACTGTGGTACTTGAAAACAGGATGGCGGGGCAGGGTGGGAGAGCGCTAGGAGGAGGAGGAGAGTTGGAATCTGAGAAACCATCATAGTTGAATGTGGTGACTTTGGGCTTTTCTCTGCAAAAAACAACAACATCCCCACCATGATGACAGACCAAGTTAGAAAGGACCCTGCCCCCTACTGTGCTAAGAGATGCTTTATTGTTTGATTCGGCTGAGAGACAGATTAGAGGCCCCAGGTGGAAAGTCATCATAATCTGCATTTAAATGGGCCAGTTATAAAAGGTAGGGAGCCCAGGAGCCCATGGCATTATGCTGCCTTCTCTAGGCTCAGTAATCACTCTTTATTTTCCCTGTAGTCTGACCTGGGGGCACAGATTCTAATTGCCAGGTCACTCCTGCTAATATTGTCATTTCCAGCCAGCGAGGGTGAAACCATGGCAACCCCACATTTTGTTCTAAGTATCTAGAAGAATGAAATTTCCCTTCTCATCGCAGAAAATAGCTGGGCTTCTGTTTTGTTTTGTGTGCATATTTTTTTTCCTACTTCTGTACTGCTTCCAGCCCTCAGCCCCCAATCAATTAATTCTTGTGTTTCGTCTCTTATTAAACCTGTCTTGATAATTTTTTACTCTAAGATAGGCACCCCCTGCAGTCTTGCTCTTTGACATGGCTTTTGACATTGTTCAAGTGGCTTCTTATGGAGACGAAATATCAGGACATGTTTCAGTTTCCTATTAACAAGCCAGCAAACAAACTTCCCCTGTCACCTTACCACGTAACTTGCCACTGTGCTCTTTAAGTATTTCATATACAGTTGGCCCTTCGTATGCAAAAATCTGTGAATGCACAAGTTCGCGTTTGGATGTGGTTGGGGTGGGGCAGGAGGCGGCACTACGGTACCTTATTTAGCAGCTGCGTGGGCCCACCACCCGCTTCTTGCCTCTTGCGCCATTTTCTAAGCTTGTAAAATGCACGTAACCGGAAGTCGCTTCCAACTGCGGTTTTTCTTTTTATAGGCATTTTACAAACTTAGAAAGCAGCACGAGAGGCAAGAAGTGGGCCGCCCCTAGTGGGATCCCTCCTCCGTGGATGGCCATCCGTGGATAGTCAAATCCACTCTGCAAATAAGGAGGGCCCACTGTATATGAAAAGGAGAAGTTAAGGGGACTGCCAAATTGTAACTGTGGAGAAGTTCATGAAAAGTTATTACTGGCATTCCATATCATGACACTTATTTGTATATATGCAATCTAAATAATAGGAGAAGCATTATATCTTCGTTAGGACCTACTAAATGTCACAAAGTGTACAAGCTTTTGAGTTCCACAGAACTCTTACTCAGGCTGGATATTAAATTAACAGCCCAATCCTGTTGATTGCTCCACTGGCGCGCGGAGCCCTTTGCAACAGCGGAAAGCACTTCTGCTGTCACAAAATGGCTGCTGACAGAGTGCACAGTGCTACATTGGTGGCCATTTTAGGAGCGCTGTCATGTGAGGCAGTAGTACGCCAGAGTGCTGCCTACACTCGCCTGAGCAGGTAAGGCAGCAGCAGGGGCGGGGCGGGGGGCATGACGGGGCAGGGAGGTGGCGAGAGGGGGTGGATCCAACGTCGAAGGCACGCACCAGATCCTATCCCCTCCAGTAGGAGCCTCCCTGCCCCTTTTCTCTCTTTGGACTTGTGCTAGCGAAATCTCTAGTGCAGCTCTGAGGAGATCCATTGCGGGTTGGGAGGCTTAAGCAGGGGTAAGTGGATTTATTTCCCCTTTCCCTGCTGAAGTCTCCTGATCTGCCTCCCGCCCCCCACCGTAGGATGCAGTGGTAGCCATTTTGGCGCTGCTGTGTTGGTGGGGGTGGGAATGGATGGATAAGATTGGGCTACAAGAAGGAGAGGGAAGGAAGGGTGAGAAGAGAAAATGATGTTGCTTATAAGTGCTAGTTCAAAGTGCTACTTTTGACTTTTAAAGCCCTTAACAGCTCGGGTCCAGGGTATTTGAGGGACTGCCTCCTTCCTTATAATCCGACCCGTACTCTGAGGTCATCAGGGGGGGCCCTGTTAACCGTGCCGCCACTGACGGAGGTGAGGGGGATGGCGGAGCGGAATAGGGCCTTCTCGGCAGGGGCGCAACAATTGTGGAATTCCCTCCCCCTGGAATTGAGAACGACTCCCTCCTTAGAGACCTTTCGGCAGGGTCTTAAGACATTTTTATTTAGATCAGCATTTGATGTCTGACATGGTGGGCTGGCTTTTTTAACAAATCGCTTTTAACAAATGTAAATGTGGATGACCCACTGGGGCTGTTTGTTTTAATTGTTTTAATTCTTGATTTTAAATGCATATATGTATTTTAATGTTTTTATTGTAAGCTGCCTTGGTTGCCCTTGTGGGAGAAAGGCGGGGTATAAATTCTATAAATAAATAAATATAAGGGTATGATGGAATCCCCTTTGGTTACTAGAAAAATCTTTCAAATGAGATTGCAAGCCTCATATATAGAAATATTTCACAAATCCATTGGAGAATGGAGCGAAATATCTTTGCAATCTGATGATATTCATGAATAAATGAATGAAACGTCATGCTGGTTTTTTAAAAATTACTAAATACACTTTTACTTATGGCCTTTAATCCTGTGAAGATGTTTCGTTCATGTTAGACCATTGGAGAATGTTGGGGTTTTGTTTAGAGTTTGAGCTGCACTGTGTTAACCGCCGGTTTTGCCCGTGCTCTGTGCTTAGAGGATAGAGGCCTGGTTGTCCAGTTCCTGCCTTCTGCTGAGCCTGATGCTTCTTCTCATGTAAGGTTGCTTGAAAAAAGTTTCAAAGGCCAGTGGCGGCACTCCGACTGCCCCCCCCCGCGCCGGAAGTGACATTGCCGTCACCGTTTTCAATCAGAGGCACAGGGCGGGTAGGAAGGCCAAACTTGTTGTCACTGCTGCCTGCTCGCACCACCAAAACAGTCTGAATTGCCCCGCTGCCGCCTGCTTTGACACCCCGCCTGCCTGCCGCACAGGGTCCAACAGCGCCGCCAGGGGCCCCCGCCCCGTGCCCTGCTCTCCCTCTGTCAAAGGCAGAACTTGAGCATTCCTGGTTATTATTATGACTTCACTGCTTCTGCTGTAGGAGAAATCTTGGAGTTCCCCCCTGCTCCCTCTTTGGTGCATTCCTGGTTTCTGATAGGCAGCTGGTGAAGCTACACCTCCAACAGAAAGCAGGGGTGGCGGCATAACACTTTAAAAAGGTCAGCAGTCCATTGACTGATGCAGCGTCTTTGGGCCAAACTATGCATTGTATCAGAAGATCTGTGAGATATCTCCTGACTTTTAAAAATAAAATAAATGTATCCTTGAGGGGGTGGGAGTGGAGATGTCAATTTGTTCAAGTAAGCAGCACAGGGAGTGGGTGTTTTAATCCTTTCCCCTACACTATATTTTAAACCCACATGATGCATGCCCAACCCCACCCTGCCAAACTTTTTGTGAGAGAGAAAAATTGCAAGCATGAAACAAACTTCTGTAGTTTTTTTCCTCTGTGGAGTAACAGAAGCTTAAAGAGGGCAATTTTAGATTTGGAAAACGTCACAAGCCCCTGCACTGCTTCCCCAATCAAATTAGCAGGTCCCCATGGCTGCTTTTTGATATAAAGATATATAAATATATGGAGATTATGGGTTCCCCAGCATCACATATAACTTGGCTCTTTGTTTTTTGCTCTTCCATTCCAAGACCAGCCTCTTTCTAAGCTGTGCAATTTGAGCTCATCATTCTGCTCTCCTTTGGGACTTTAAAAAAAATATGTATTTACTCAGTTTCAAAGAGACCATTGGACTCAGAGTGATTAAGAAGCAAAACTGGAATCACATGTGTTGATTTTCCAGCTGACAGGAGTAAGTTAATTTTAAACTGCCCACTGAAGCTTTAAAACTCCTGTCCAGCCTTATTATTAGCTGCTTAAAATTTATGAAGTGAGACTCTGCTTGGTGATAGCAGTTTGGTGGTGAAGAAACTCGGAGTAATTAGTCCCCACACCAATGGAAGAAAGCCCAGTTTAACACTCAGAGCATCAATTTTAAGCGCATGCTGCACCGTGCCCAAGATGCACATAGATTATATAATATCAAAAAGGCAAATTGTGTGATGCAGTGGATCGAGTGCTGGATTTGTGCTAGGAAGACCTGAGTTCAAATTCCAGATCAGAGCAAAGGTAGATGTTATATGGCAGACACGTGTACGGTCTCCCAACACTGTGGTTTGTTTGTTTTTTTAAGTGAAAACCATCTGCAGAAAACTGTGAGCAGCCCTAGCCAAGTGGTTGCGTCATTTACATGTGGGATTGCATTGCAGAAATGTGGCTCTCACACATCTGCAGCTGAAGGGCAACTGTACCATCAGAGTGCCATAGTATCACCAGTTGCCACGTGAGAAGGAGGAAGAAGAGAAGGAAAAGCCAGTAGAGCAATGATGAGCCACCATCGCCACCTTCACCTGGCTGGTGCCTTTTAAGCTTGAACTGTGCCCCTCCCTCCTCACAGTGGCCATACTACCTCCAACTGCTTGGGGGGCTAGGCTCCCAAGAACGGGATAAAAGAGAATTTCCCAGCTGGGTTGGAAGAGCAAGATGTGCACGTGATGCAAGTTGGGCTTTGCAAGATGTCAACCAAGCTAAGATGAAAGACAGGATACTGTCCAGCTAAGAAAGAGTTAACTCCTCCTAGGCATGTCTTTCCCTCTGTTGCTGGGAAGATGCTGAACTGTAAATGGATGGTTTAAGCCAGGGAAGTCTAAAGCCTGTGATGCACCAGCTGTGTTGTGTTGCGTTCCGTCACGGTGCGGCGCGAGAGTAGCCAACGTGCCGCAACGCAACGCACCCTGTCTACACCGAAGGAAGCCGCATGAAGAAGGATAAGACATCCTGCCCTGCCCCCTGCTCTCTTTTAGCCAATCAGACTCTTGTCTTTTCAGACTGAACGTGGCCAAAGTTCAATTTGTTGAACTTTGCTCGCACCGCAACGCAGCTCTCCTGTGTTGCGGTGCGATCTTGTAAAAGACAAGACACACAGAGATTTTCCAGCTGTGCGTGGACGCTGCTCTACACAACGCAGCGCTGCTAGTGTGTCACAGGCTTTAGTTAGATTCTGCTTTTACTTTATTTTGACCTTTGCCTCTTGATCTCAAGTATAGAACTTGATCGTTACTCTGTTTTATTTTTTTCTTATTCCATTTTAACCTCCAATAAATCCAGGATAGTGTAGTGGGTGTGGTGTTGGACTTGAGCTCATTGGAGGATAGACACTGTAAAAATCTGCAATAATAAATAATAACATTTACTTTTTTTTTTTAAATAAAACCAACCTGCCTAGTGCTTTAGCCCAAAAGAGCAATTGGCCTCCCATCTCTGATGGCTTGCTCAGCCTTGGAACACTACCCAGGGAAGGCGGAGTGTGTAAGATCTTGTATGAGGATGTGTGGATGAGAAAGGGAGAGAAGTGATGTAGGGAGGTCAGTCAAGACACTCCCTACCCTTCTCCCTCCCTCCTCAGGGAACTTGGCATGCGGGTGTCAGTTGCCAGACAGATCCCCAGATGGATGAAGGGGTGGAAACATGACCCTGGTCCGGCATTTCTAGTGGCAGGTGGAACCTTCCCCACAGGTACAGCCAGGACTATAACCTGTCCTTATGTGTGGTGATGATGTGTTCTCAGGCTGGGGAGAAACACCCAGGGCTGCATTACCCAACAGGCAGACTAAGCACATGCTTAGTTCACCAGCAAAGCAAGGGCACTAAAAAATGAGATTTGTGTGTGTGTGTGTGTGTGTGTGTGTGTGTGTGTGTGTGTGTGTGTGAGAGAGAGAGAGAGAGAGAGAGAGAGAGAGAGAGAGAGAGAGAGAGAGAGAATTTGACCTTTGGCCTGATCCAGCAGGGCTCTTCTTATGTTCTTATGATATTTCCCCCTCCCCCAAAAAAGCATCAAAATAGTCATCAAGGGAAACATCAGAACTTTGTTAACTTCTTTACGACTCCACTACACACACTTCTCCCATTTGTGGTGTGCGTGCGTGCGTGCGTGCGTGCGTGCGTGCGTGTGTGTGTGTGTGTGTGTGTGTGTGTTATTAATTACTGGGCCATTTGAGAAATTGTGTTAGACTTTTACAAATGGCAAACAAGATATTGTTCACAAAAAATATTTTTCGCCATAAAAGCGAATAGTGAGAAATACACTCAAGAATAACAACTGTATTCACCATCAACAGGCTCTGTGTACTGTTTTGTTTGCAAACTTTTTGCATATAAACATTCAACATCCCACTTTGCTGCAGATGGATTTAGTGACTGGCAGAATACTGTTTTAATTGAACAACATATAGCACTACTCACAGAGATTCAATGTGGATGTATTTAAATTGAAGACAGGGCTTGGACTGACACAAAAATTGGAAGAACAAATTAAAGGGGAGTGTGAATACTGGCAACGTGTCTTTCAACATGTTGTAGCTGTTATTCAAACATTAGCTGAATGTGTTCTGCCTTTCCAGGGATCAAATGAGACATTTGGGACATTGCAGAAAGGAAATTTATTGGGATTGTTGGAGCTTGTAGCACACTTTGATCCATTTTTAGCAGACCATATCTCAAAATGCTGGCATTATATTTATCCAAGACAATATGTGATGAACTCATTGATCTCATGAGTGTCCAAGTTCATTCAGCTAGTGTGGATAAAATAAGCATTGCTGTGTACTTCACTTTATATGTCGACCCCAGTAGTGTATCAATGGCAGGGCGGGAGGGGGCAGTGCACGCCGTAAGAGGATGCCAGTGTGCCTGTCCCTTTGAATGCTGGGAAGACCTGGCCTCCTCTGTGGGGGGGGGGGGAATATTGAGGTGGAGGCCTGGTCTACTGGGCATTCAAATGCTGGGTAGACCTGACCTGCCGTGGGAGAGATCTCAAAAGGGAATTTGGTCCTTCTCAGTGCTACCCTGGAGATTGCCACAGTTGCTCACCCACATTCTGAAGATGTTCTGTCTCATGTGATTCTCTGTTTGTACATAGGACCAGTTCACACGTCATGGTCGCTGTTCTAAGTAAAAAAGTATATGAACAATCCCAACTGTTCGGGAGCACAAACATATGTGTAACGTAACTAGATATAGCCGACAACAGTTTTGATTGCAGCAGTGCTTTTGTGAACCAAAATTGCATGGAAATTTTCGCTAGTGATATACCAGCTGTATCTGTGTGCACCTGAACCACACAGTACATTATTCACATGGGCATGTATCTGGGATGACCATGTGAGATAGCAAAGATCTGATGTGCACATATCTTTAAAAGTACATTAATTATGAGCTGAGGTTTTTGTTGTTTAAAAAGTGAGACTGAGGATCCACATACATAAGTGCCTCCAGTAGCAAAGCACCAGTAGTATTTTTTGCTTACCGTAATTAACTGTGTGCATTTAGAGAAGCAGTTTGGAACTGGAGAGTACATAGGGCTAAAATTGTCACCATTTGTTTATATATACAGGGCATTTCAAGAAAATGTACACATACATACATTATAGTGTCAAATTTATTATGCTATCATTTGCACAAATACTGTAATTCACACATATACTGCATATGGTGTACACAGAAGCAGTTGCTTGACACATTTAATTAATTGGTTAATTAATGAATTAGACCAAGTGCTTGAAATGTTCCCCGTTGGTATCTATATGCCGATGACACCATTGACTAAGGGATTTGCAGACATTCATCAATGTGTGTGCTGGGATGGATCCACCACATCTCTTCAATTGCTTCCCTTAGATGTTTGGGTGTTGGAGGTATGTATGTATGAATTTGAGCTCATTAAAATGTGTGTACATTTCTGACCACCATGTGGTGCCGGGGAGATATATGTACACCCTGTGCATCACACTCCCTATGTACTCTCAGATTACTCAAGTGGAGATGGAGGCATGCCACAGCAACCTGTCCTGGCATGTTCTTGCTATGTTCCAGCCTGACCTCTGGGGGCTGATTCACTGCTACCCACTGTGAATTCACTGCCACTGATTCATATCTCTTCCCGCATGAAGCTGCCCATCCCCTGAGATGATCTGGGGAGGGCCTCCTGCATGTGCCCATCACTCATGCTTGCATGGCTGGCAGTGACACATGGAAAGGCCATCCCTGTTGTGTCATCCACTTTGTGGAACTCCCTGCCAGAGGCCATTCATGCAGCCCCTTCGGTGAGCTTTCCACAGGTATGCAAAAATATTTTTGTTCTACCAGGCATTTAGATGAAGTTGAACGGCTTTTCCTTTACTTAGTTGATTGGAATCAATCAGATTCCATTGGCTTCCAACTGAATTTTTTTTTTCATCTAAAAAATAGCACACATGGCAGGGGGTGATCAGGAGCAAAAAAAACCAACAACAGGAATATACCCCTGCTAACTGGACAAGAGGCACTTTTTCAATTGGTGCTCCTCTTATATTTAGCAGGGGGAGAGTAACTGCTCCCCTTTCTCCCCAGCACAGTGTCTTTTCTGGTGGCTGCTTGCTGGTCGTGTTCTGCATCTTTTTTAGATTGTGAGCCTTTTAGGGACAGGGAGCCATTTAATCATTTGACCGCTTTGTGAACTTTTTGTTGAAAAGCGGTATATAAATACTGTTAATAAATACATAAATAAAATACTAAAGTTTCCCTAACCTCCCCACTGTGGTTACATCACATTTTGCTGCCCCCTTCTTATTTGTAAAAAACAACAACAACCCCTAACCCCTATGCAACCATGTTGTGCAATTAAGTGCATGCCTAATTTGGCTGTAAGGTAGCAGGGGAGGTATAGTGGTCAGAGCACTGAACTAAGATCTGTGAGTTCTGGGTTCAAATCCTCACCCAGCCATGAAGGTCACTGTGTAATGCTGGGCCAGTCACTATCGTTCTCAGCCTAACATATCTCACACGGTCATTGTGTCCAGTGGGGGTTGGGAACCATGTACTGTACACCTGGACTCATTGGAGGAAGGGCAAGATTTAAAATGTAATTAATAAAAATAAATAATTCCTGGGCTCCACTTTGGAATGGTACTCCATTTGTGTGTTGTGTGCATGGGGGTGCATTGTTTCCTTGCCAGCACAGCGCAATCCTGTGTAACCTTGCACCAGTGTAAAAGTAGATGCACCGGTGTAAGTGCACTTATGCCAGTGTAATTGCACTTACACCGGTGCATCTACTGTTACACCAGTGCAAGGTTACACTGGATTGCACTGGCAGTCTGTCTAGTTATTCAACTTACTTCACTGAATATCTAATTTATTTAGTTTTTTTCTATTCTGCCTGTCATTAAAATAAGACGAAGGCAATCAAATTCACAAAAGCACAGCCTAAAGTCAAGAATAGCAAAGCCAAAATTAAGCAGAATAAGAACATATAACAAACACATGGCATCAGATCATCTTGGTCACAGACTGCTTGCCTGAATAAAGACAGTGTTTACCCTTTTTTAAAAAAATCTGCCCTCTGGCTGAAAAGGCCCTGCCTTGCACCTGATGATGGTCCTCCTTAATGCTGTACAGCATGGATGAAATCTGCAACAAGCACTGGTTTGAGAAAGGGAGCCAGATGGATCCCCCTGATGTTGTTGTAACAACATACCACACAACCAAAATGTGGGTGGACACTGGACAGATATCCTATGAAACAATCTACAGACACCAGCAGCACAGACAGACACTGAGAGAAAGTAAGCAAGAGTGGCAAAGCTAAAGGTTCTGGGGATGATTTCATCTGTTTGTTTTGCTGGAGAGGACCTGTGACTTAATAATATGATCTTGAAAACGTCTTTAGTGATTCATGCCAAAGTAAACAGTCTGCTTTGCATCCTCCTTCCATCGTGCTTGAACCACCCCTGGCAAGTGTGCACGAGACTTTGCCCATTTTCTTCTTCAGACCACAACCCCAGGGCAAAGAGAGGCATGCATGTAGGCCCATTCAAATCAAGGGCCTGAAGCATGCCTACTGCAGGGCAACGCTGTAGCCACAATGTTCAGACTGCCTTCTGTTCCTTATCTGGCCCATCTCCACCTCAGCCTGAGGAAGTGGGTCACTGTTAACTTCCGTTTTGCCAGTGGGAATGGAGGCTGTCAGGCAGTGATGTGCCCAAGACCACACAGTGATTTCTTGACGAAACTTCCAACAGAATCTAGGACTCCAAGGCACAAGCCTATCCCCGGGGGCAAGGGCATGTGCTGTGCATGATAATAATGGCAAACCCTTGTCTCTATACAGTATTTGTTTTGGGAACTGGGATTATTAAGAACATAAGAACATAAGAAGAGCCCTGCTGGATCAGGACAAAGGCCCATCTAGTTCAGCTTCCTGTATCTCACAGTGGCCCCACTAGATGCCTCAGGGAGCACACAGCCAACAAGATAACCTGTTTCCTGCTGCCACTCCCCTGCACCTGGCACAGAGAAAACCCACTTCTAAAACCAGGAGGTTGCTTATGGCTTGTAACCTGTGATGGTCTTTTCCTCCATGAATCTATCCAAACCCCTTTTAAAGGCATCTAGGCCAGGTGCCATCACCACATCCTGTGGCAAGGAGTTCCACAGATGAATTACACGCTGGGTAAATAAATATTTTGTCTGTTCTAACTCTCCCTCCACTCAATTTTAGTGCATGTCCCCTGGTTCTGGTGTTGTGCGAGAGGGAGAAGAATGTCCCTCTATCCACTCTCTCCGTCCCATGCATAATTTTATACGTCTCAATCATGTCCCCCCTCAGGCGCCTTTTTCCTAGACTGAAAAGCCCCAAACACTGTAGCCTTTCCTCATAAGGGAGGTGCTCCAGCCCATTAATCATTCTTGTCCCCCCTCTCTTTCTTCTGCAGGACTGAATTTATCTTCTCTGTGGAGGCTACTTCTCTGTGTGAAGGACTAAGTACCTATCAAACAGCAATGTGTGTGACAGTGCTCCAACACTTAAAAAATAAAGCCACTCTGGGAGGAGGGAGGGCATTCAAAGCAAAAAAGTGGCAAGGGAGGGAGGGGGTTCTTAACCCTTTCCCTGACTTGTTTTTCCACTCCAAATTGCCTCCTTCCCTAAGGTGCTTTTCCAGTGGCGTCTTCAGCCCTCCTGCCGCCTGGGGCTAGGAGGGCGGGGGCTGGCCAAGCGCCCCCCTGGACGTCACGTGACGTCACGTGACGTCAAACGCCGCTGTCGCTCCAAAGCCGGAGCGCGGCGCCCGCCCGCAGCTATAACGGGTGGGCGGCGCTCCAGCTTTCGAGTCTGAGGTGAGCAACTGCGTCGTCTAGGCAACGCGCAGCGTGCGCCCAGACCCTGTGGCTGCACGCGTGCGCTGTGCGCGTTGCCTAGATGACAAGGACGCTCTCCTCGGACCCCAAAGCTGGAGCGCTGCCTGCCCGTTATGGCTGCGGGCGGGCGCTGCGCTCCAGCTTCGAGTCTGGGGTGAGCGGCCCCCGGAGGCTCGGCGCCTAGGGCCCTGTATATCAGGGCCCCAGGCGTTACTACGCCACTGTGCTTTTCCTCCCGGGAGCTCTCAATACATATCTGAACAGAGAGAAAAGAGAGCAATCTCTTTCGTATCTCATATGTATGCAGTGTGAAGGGAAAAACATCTTGAGTATAGAAGGTTCTATATATGAATAGAACAATATTGTAAAGACCCTTATCAGGTCTAGGATAGCCTGCCTATGTAAACTGCCTTGAATAAATCTGATGAGAAATCTGATGATGAGAAAGGCAGTAAATACAGAAAATAAATATGACTCAAATTATAGGGTGGTGAAGTTGAATGGGGCATAGTATTTGCATGGTGTGTGTGAGTGAGAGGATGGAAAGTTGCAAAAGCAAAACAAAACCTGGGGTCTTACTTCTCAGTCATCACAGAAACAAATGCTCTGGTGTCCAGTGGCGCGCGTGCACATGCAGGCGCAGGCACCTTGGCCACAAAGTAACTGAACTTGTCAGGATCGGGCTGAGACTGGGACTTGATCCCATGTAGGGTGTGGCAGGAAAAAATCTCATTGTTCCTATGCTTTGCAAATCCTGTGCCTATTTCTGGATCTGGCACCTCTGCCACTAAATGGTAATCCCAGGAAGATACCAAGCAATTGATCTCAGTAGAAGTTAGCTCCGTAAATAATGGGAGGTCCTCGAAAAATCCCAAGTGAGTTTTCTCTTTCCCTTAATTCACCCCATAGGGTGAATAGTGATCCCTATATGGGAGACAAGGATTCATGTTAGGAGCAGTATGAGGATGCAATCGTATGCACACTTACCTGGGAGTAAGTACCTTTGAACTTAATGGAACTTACTTCTGAGCAGATGTGCATAAGAATGTGCTATGAGTAGATTACAAGGCTAGATTACAAGATAATGTTTAGGAACCCAGGGAATGCAGATTTTTGACTAGTTGGTGGTCTTCCTGATAAAATAAAAAGATAAAATGTGATCAGTGCATCCTTTTGCTAAAACATGTGAGATACCATTGCTTCAGCAGTGGGTGCTACAGTTAAACAAGCCCAGAGTCATTTAAAGTTTAATACAATGCATATTTATTGCAAACAATAATATACAAAAAAAAAGGTAAGTTTTACAAAGGGATTTGCAAACAAAATGACACACACACACACAAAAAAAACTTACCTAAAAACTGATTTTTAAAAGGACAGGTCTTTTAAGTTACAGAAATACTTTAAAAAGATCTGCTTTTTTAATATAGAAAATAGAAAAGATACCATATTATAAGAGTGCTTTAAGATTTTCTTCTACTGAATTCCCTACAAAACTGTTAACAAATATATATCTTTTTTAAATAAAAAAGTTGGCTATCTTTTTTAAAAAGCAATCCTTAACTGTTCAGCCACAGCTTCACCAATGCTGGTTTCCCCTAACTAACCTCCCCCCCCCCCATCAAACAGCATCAAGAGGTGGAAGGTTAGCAGGGGCACACTGGCTGCCCTCCATCAAGTACAGCTGCTCTGAAGCTTCCATTCGTTTCTGTTGGGTTTTTGAGGGACAAAGACCTGTGGAAATGTGCAAGCCCCATGGAAAAGAAGAGGGCTTGCACAGCAGCAATACTTGGTGGTTTGCACCCACTGTTGCTTTGCTTCTCTTGGACAGACCAAGGCCTGCTACACATGCAGCAGGAGAAGGTGGTGGGCCCTTAAGGTGGTCGAGTGGACTGTACCACTTTGAAATTTCTCCCCATTTGAACTCTCTGCAAAACTTTTAAAAAAGCACCTAAAGGGAGTTGTCTGTGTCCCCATCTCCCCACCTGTTGCGGAGCATTCAAAATGGTCCTTTTCCATGCACAGCCTGAGATGGTCGGTCAGTCTATTCTACCACCTCATTCATTCTGCAGCATGTGTAGGGCAGGCCTAGTTTGTGAGTCTGGAAGAGCTGAGGCAGAAAACAAGGCAAATGACTCAGTGATACACTACATTTGCAATCTTTTGTTTGTACAAGAAAAAGGGAGGGGGAGGGACACTTTCCAGTTTATTGTTAAACAAAGGAAAAGAAAAAAGAAAACCAAAAGGAGGCAGACGTTTGTACAAACCTAAGACACATTCTGAAGGAATAATAATAACAACAATAATAACAATAATACAAACAAAAAAGAATGAGAGATAAATAAAAGAAGGGGTTATTGATTTAGACCATAATTTAACAATTAGGCACCCTCTGAATAAGGCTCCGGTATTTCTGTTTACATTACAAGAACGTCTAATGTGGAAGGGGGAAATGGAAGAAAAACTCTCGATTAAAAAACCTCTTTTTCACAAAATAAATATATAGATATATATATAATTTTTTTCTTTTAAAACCCCCAAATGCGATGCTGTCATCAGTGAACCTTGCTAAAGTTGATCCCCCCCTTCCTGCCCCCACCCCGCAAACTGGCTTTGTATATAAAGAATCCTGATCCTCCTAAGAGCATTAGCAGGGAAAGTGGAAAGGTGGCATCTGGACTTATAGCATCTGTCTCACACATGGGAGCCCAGTGTCGGAAGTTGAAGAAGGGGAGTGAGGGAATGCTGGTTTGTGGCTTTATAATCTGGTGCTGGTGGTTGAAAGAAAAAAAAAAGGCCTCGGACCTCAGAAACAGAGCCCCTCTCTTCCTTCTGAGCCTCATCTTTTCCTTTGGCACAGGATAAGAATTGTGCAAGTCTCTTGGAAGATCTCATAAGGCTATTCTTAAGGCTTTTCATTAGTGTTACTTTAAGGCTCAAGGTGGTTTTATTTTCCTTTAAAATGTCCCCCCCCCTTCAAACAGCTTTTACTTCCAAACTAGAAAAATAAAGTCTCTTTCCAAAACCCCATCATCACATTGAGCAACTGACCACTGGTTAGTGAGGATTTTTTGTTTGTCTGTTTTGCTTTGACTTTAAGCACACATTATTTTTTGCTTTCTACAAGCAAAAGACAAATTAACTATACAAAAATACCTCTGACAGCAAGGGAAAAGGCTAAGGCATAGCATTCTGCTAAGAGTTGTTTAACTGCCAAAAGAAGAAGGAAAGGAACAATTTTTTTAAGTTTCTCTAAAAACAAGAAGTAAATTACATATAAATCCCCTCAAATTGTAACGAACCATACACAGTACATACTAAAAATATTTAAAATAGAGAATATTCCTCACAGAGGAATACTTTGAGTTTTGTAAATTTTTTTGTTCATTTTTCATTTTTAGTTATTGTTAAAAAATAATTACCAAGTCCATACCTAGGCAAAATAAGTTGGCTGAAAGAAGAAAAATCATCTTCAAATCAAGGTTTTAAGTCCACTGTGGAATGTCTGGCTGCTTTCAAAAGGATGCTGTAGTGCTGGAATTCTCTCTCTCTCTCTCTCTCTCTCTCTCTCTCTCTCTCTCTCTCTCTCATTCACTTGTAGCTTAACTGTCTTTTATAAGTCTGAGGACGTTTTACCGTCATTCGAAATCTTATGGCCTGGTGAGCTGTGTGTAGACAGGCTGTTCCCAGTGTTGTGGGCTATGGGTCTGAGGAATGGAAGGCACTCCTGTTGTGTCTGCAATGGGCGTGTACATTGGCCTCTGGGTGGGATTCATGTATGTGAATGTCGAGTAGAGGCTGGAGCTCTGGCTGGCTGCATGGCTGTAGTAGGAGTTGGAGCTCTGGTGGTCTGTGTAGTCATACTGCGAGCGAGTGATGGTTGGGTAAGAAGAACTGTAGTGCTGGAGGTTGAAGGAGCTGTAGCTGATCTGCTGAGGGGAATGCTGCTGTTGCTCGCTGTAATGGCTGGGACTGAGCTGCTCTGTCTTGATGTGTGTCCTCTGCTGGGGCTGCCCCTGTTCGCTAGTCAGGGTGGTTAGTGTATGCTGCGGCTGTGGCTGTGGCGGCTGTGGCTGAGCTTGGGATGGGGGCTGCTGGGCTGCTGGCTGCTGCGGCTGTTGCTTGGACATCCAGACGTGCCCAGTGCCTGCTGGCGTCGCTGTTGTACTGCTGATTCCATAGCTGCCAGTATAGGTGACTTGACCAGGCTGGCCATGGGTAGCTGGAACACCTGGATGACCATTGGGTGGCAGATACTGATCAAACTCATTAACGTCGAAGGTCTCAATGTTTGAGATGACATCACTGCTGAGCTCGCCAATGTCCACATCTCGGAAGTCAATGTGGGGGGGTTGTCTCCCTCCTTCTTGCAGCGGGCGTCCTTCTCTCTTCAGGTCCTGCTTACCAGGCTGGACATCGGTTTTAGGGGTAGTAGGAGGGGTAGGCGGTCCTTGAGATTGGCCTGCAGGAAATAACAAGGAAACGGCAATGTAAATAGTAAGCGTGCTATGTTTGATGCCTTTGAAGTCAGACTGCTTACAAGCCACACCTGGGCCTATCTTTTCCTACTGATATGGGAACAGACAGAGAGCCATAAAGCCCTGGAAAAGTCTAACGGCAGCCATTTTTAATAAGCCAGAGGTGTTGTATTACAGTGATAATTCAGTTAATCATTAACTGTAGCTGGAAATGAGGGAAAGGAGAGGCCAGACAAAAGAATAAATTGCCGTTGAAGATCATTGCATGATCCTAAAACTGTTGTTTTGTAGAACCAAAAGTGAAGTGTGTTTCTGACCTACAGGAAACAGTGCTCCACTGAAAAGAGAATAAAGAACAGCACTGCTTTGGAATTAATTTGCAAGGCTGTGAAATAGATTTTGAAGTGTCATATATTATCCTTCCTGTGTACAACAGAGATGCTTCAGGATGCATGATGTTATAGAGTGGTCGTGCAATGGACTGTGCTAATTGTGTTGTACTGCATAGCTTTTTCTGTCTGTATGGGAGCATCTTCATTTTCTTTTGCAAGCAGTAGTAGTGTGAAAGGTGGCAACACTTACCAGAATGCTCCCCAGGGGAATGCACTTCACTCATGCTGGATGAAGACTGGGGAGAGTCTGCTTGCAGGGCCTTGAAGATGGCATTGGGAGAGATGTGGGTTTGTTCAGATCCTTCCTCCTGCTCCGCTTGCCCATTCTTGACCGACTTTCTCCTTCGTGGCTGGTACTTATAGTCTGGATGGTCTTTTTTATGTTGCACCCTCAGCCTCTCAGCCTCCTCCACAAAGGGGCGTTTCTCACTCTCATTCAGTAACCTGAGCAAGACAGAAAGAGACTCGGTGGTTACTTGCGATAGTGACACCATCATGGTGTTTGGCCGAAAGCTGAGATTTCCAGAACACACAACATAGGTCAGATTTTGTCTATTGCCGCACTGGCCCATGCAGCTGTTGGGAGACGGAGAACTGGTGCAAAGCTAACTGCTGGTCACACAAAGTTCAACAGCCAGACAGATGTGCAAGCATGACATTATGCCAAAATGTCAGAGCCATAATAAAGCTAGCAGGCACTGAGCGCTGCAGTCCTTAGACATTCTGCTATCTGAATCCCACCCCACCCCCTCATTCACACACATTTAGAGACAGTCTAGGAATTTCCCCAGGGACCTCAGGAAAAGAACTTGTCAACCCCCCCCTGCTGTCCTCCTGTTCCTTTTCTGCATTTGCCCATAATAATATCTCACGCTATTCAGAGCCCCTTCTAGACCCCCTTTCCCTCCAAGAAACTAGCAGACTGTTTTGGTGGCCCAACAAGACATAACAAACGAGGCAGTACAGGGGCCTTGCCTCTCACCAACTCAACCCACATTTGGTTGGAGCTGTTTCCCCCCTTTCTTCCCCCAAACACAGGCAAATAAACACAGATTCAGAAACAGATTAGGTAAATTGTAGCACCTTGGATGCCTCCAAGCACCATCACAAACTGTCCCACAGTTCTACAACTAAACACAGCAAGAACTTCTCCTTCTCCATTTGCAAATGCATTTTGCCTTTATATATTTCTTTTTGCAAGTCACAAGCTTATGCTTCAGCCAGGTGACTCACTTTCTCCCCCCCCCCCTCTGTTGCAAGTCATCACTCAGCCCTACCCTCCTATTGGTCCACACTTGCCAACTTGTGCCAACAACCATCACACCCAATGTGCTGTTCATGTTTTGTCCCAGTACAGGGCTTAATTTGTATCAGGACTGACTGAGCCTCGAAATTTGTTTTCAATAGTCAGGCAGAATTCTGGTGTGTGTGAAGTCAATAATAAGGCAAATTATCTCTGGGCACGTGCAGAGTGCCTTTCGGAGTAACCACAGCCGAACCGCACACATTTAGGGTTTAACAGCAGAACTTTTTCACGCTTTCATCTCAACAACACCGTTTAAAAAACAACAAACGAGATGGAGCACTGCCCCTCCTTAGAGGCTGCCTCATCTTTTAGCTGTTTTATTTTCCACTCTCAGTTTTTAATCTGAAGCAGTAATTCGGCAGAACCAGAACGTCCTATTTTGCCTCAGTCTCTCTCTCCCCCCCCCCCGACTAAATACGGGCATAACTCCCAAAGACTAGTGACAAAGTTTTGATCTTCCCAGAATCCCTCTTCCAGCCCGAGTCAATGCAAGTTTACTCGGAAGTAAACCCCATGCAGTTCGGCGGAACTGACTCCCATGTAAAACGTGTACCGGACCGCCACCTTAATGTGAAATTCAGCTTGCAAAGAGGTTCCTTGGAGAAACCAGGGGGCCGGGGGGGGGGAGAGTTGGGCTGGCTGTTCAGGCAGGCAGCTCTCTCAGTTTTGAAGCCTCTCCGACCAGACTCTTTGACGGACCTCCACGGGGGTGAAACGTTTTGCCCCCTCCTCCCTGGCTCCCCACTTCCGCGCGCAACAGACGCGACGGCGACTTCGGGCCCTTGCGGTCCTGCAAAGTTGCCCGGAGAGGTACAACTGGGCAGTCCCTCCCGGCAGTCTTGCGCAGGAGGCAGCAGCCGTGCAAAGCCGAGCAGCAGAGCAAGCCGAGGAGCTCCTTTCCCCTCCCGCCCGCCCAGCCTGCTTTTCTTACCTCCAGAGTTTGCCCAGCGTCTTGCTCAGCTCCGCGTTGTGCAGGTGGGGATACTGGTCCGCCAGCTTCCTCCGGGCGGCCTGAGCCCACACCATGAAGGCGTTCATGGGGCGCTTGACGTGCGGCTTGGTTTTGCTGGAGCCGTTCACCCTGACTGGCATGGGCACCAGCGTCCAGTCGTAGCCTTTCAGGACCTGGCTGACGGCCTCTCGGATGCAAACCGGGAACTTGTCTTCATCGCTCTCCTTCTTCAGGTCCTGGTCGTTGGGGGGGAAGGTGTTTTCTTGGGGTCTGGTGTTCTCCGTGTCCGATCCGGAACCAGAAGGGCAGGGAGACCCCGCGGAGTCATCCGACATGGTTGGGCTGGGAGCTCCAGACAGACACTTCTCCTGCTCTTCTGTCATCTTCATGAAGGGGTCGAGGAGATTCATGCGAGAAAGCGGCAAAGCAAAAATATTGGGGGAATGAAAATCGAGGAGGAAAAAAGGGGGTGGGGGAGGAGGAGGAGGAGAGGAGGGGGGATTCAGACTCAGAAGGAGCAACGTCCCTTAAAACAGCATGAAAGGAGACACGAGGAAGGCGGCAAAAAGTGTGCAAATGTAAAAGAAAAAAATGTTCTGTCTGGTTTGCAGAAACTTCAACGAGGGAAAAGAGAACCTGGATCGCAGGCGCGTTGCAGAGTTCTTGCAGATATTTGTTCTTAGGAGATGCACATGTGGGCAGCTGATCTATCCGTGAATGGCCAAAGAGGAGTAGGTGGGAAGGAAAAAAGTCGAATGGGATATTTTTGGTGACCCCTTTCAAAAGAAGGAGAAAAGTTCCTCGGCGTTTGGGGTAAGGGGTGAAGAAAAAAAGTTTATTTAAGGCTCCCAAAATCACCTAGTCAATTTCAAGCTCAGCTCTCCTACCCTTCTCTCTGGGTCTCTTTAATAAATACTCTCCTCTGCTATTTCACCTTAGAAACTTTCAGCCAATGGCAGCCCTGCCCCTGGAGGGCTGGCACACAGTTGATTGGCTGAAAAGTTTTTTTCCCCTCTTTGAAGGGAGGGGAGAAATGAGCGCAGATTCAGGGAAGGAGAAGGAGGGGGAGAAAAATAGAAAAGAAAAGGGGGAGGGAAGAAAAAGAGAGAAAGTTCGTCGTGCGCTGGAGTTGTGTCTTTGTACTTCCTAACTCTTGTGATATATACCTCCGAGTGAATTTCTCCTTTTCTTTTCATACTTGTTGATCTAGGCAGACTTCTGTTGTTTTCAGAACGAAGAAAAAGCCATGAAATCTTCTCTAACAGACACGTCATCTTTCGGGTAAAACTGCACTGCAAAAGGCTCTGCCCCCCCCCCCCGTCTCTCTCTCTTGGCCTCGGAAAGAGCTTAACACTTCTCCCTCCCCCCGCTTTGAAGGCAGTGATTTTGTGACTCACCTCTCTTATGGGTGGGTTTTGTTTTGATTTTGCTTGCTCCTCATCATCCTAATGTTTTATCCAGGCTTAACAAGTTTCAAGAGGGAGGCAGGCAACACAACGGTGGGTTTTCAGCGCTCGACTGCGATTCGCGGAAGGGTGGTGGAAGGAGAATCGCAGTCCGAGCAGCGGGCCCTCCTCTATATTAACTTGGCAAAGTTACCTTCAACGAAAGGGGAACTCCTTTTTAAAAGGGCTGTCGTTTGAGCCTCTCCAGCCCCGTTTCGTGCGGCTAAGGTCGGCGGCCTGAAAACTGAACAAGACGCGACACCCCTCCCCCAACAGTGAGAGCCTTCCGCTGTCTGTGTCTGTCCAGGTTCCCCGGATAGGCAGGTACACTGAGAAATGTCATAAGAAAAAAAAAACTCCAACAGGTATAGTTAGGCGGCTGCTCTCCATGCTTAACTTGCGAGTAAGCCTCAGACTCAGTGAACCGGTGTAGGCTCGGGCAGCAAAGGCAATGACAGTCACATTTACACGACTGGGCGATCCGGTGTATCATAAATCCCTAGATCAGCCACATGGCGTAACAGGTTTTTCTGCTTTGAGTGTGGGGCTTTCAGTGTGTAAACACGGATCCTGTTAGCCTAACAGCGTGGGGAGGGGGGTATTACTCACAAACTATTCCAAGGCCAGGGGTGTGTGCAATATTAAACCAAAACCCCACACCACTGTCCCCTGTCACCGATCACATCCGTTTTCTTCTTCATGGCATAAAATCTAAAGGGTCCCGTTTCAGAGATGCCTGCTGTGAGTTGTAAGGGTTCTGTGTGTTTCATTGAATGCTCATTTTATCAATCTCCTATTATTCCTATTGCCCCCGTGGTTTCCGAAACCGTTGTGTAAAAGTAGGTACTGTTTTGGCAGAAGCAAGGAAAAGTATTGCAAAGAATATAATGTTGGATATAAAAGCAGCTCCGAAAAGACCTTACGATGCGTTCTGGTCGAGCGGGACGGCCTGGCTGTGCAATGCAAATGGCAAAGAAAAGCAATTATTAGGCAAATCTGGGTGCTTTGATTAGCCTGTTTGAGAATCGTTCGCCCTTCTATACAGACGTGCCTGCATGGACACGCATGCACCGTCTCCCTTAAGCCCCAGCTACACTATACCCGTGCGGCCAGCGTGCGTCCAACGTGCGGGCACGCACGGGCACGCACGTCAAGTGGAGCCTGCCGACGGCAGCCGGCTCTGGCCCGTCGGCAGCCGACGTCCCCCAGCCGCGACGCAGCCGTGGACAATGTAGCCCAGCCTTTAGCAATTAAGGAGCCCGTCAGCTGTGGGCGCTTCCCGCACTGTAAACGCTTTAAATCATTAGCTGTCGTGTCTTGCCTGGGACAGACACCTCTCCATGGCTTGGCTTGGCGTGCTTTTTTCCACTCTCTTTTCAATCTCGTTTCTTTTCTTGGACATGTTACAGTTGCTTCTATGCAAACAAATCACCTTCACTGCAGATAACGTGCAATTCTCATTTCTATCCAGAGGGGGCACCATAGGCTCAGAAACTAACCCTGAACTTTTCAAGTTAAGACAGTTCTTCAAGGTGATTTAAAAAAAAAATCTCTCTCTCTCTCTCTCTCCCCCCCCCCCCCATCGACACACAGGACCTGGATTAGTCTCTGGCGATTTGATTTATCAGCGTTTTAGGCATTAAATCCCCCCCCCCTCATTTGTACACGATCCGACAGTAAAATTAACCAGCCTCCGGATGAATTTTTTTTCCGAGTCAATGAAACTGATAAAGATATCAAAGCGTTTCAGAGAGACACTCTGGTGTTTTCTTTTTCAAATCCTTTGGTTAATTTTTCGGGCAGATCTTCATTTTGCGATAAGGCTGTTTCAACCACTTCTTCCAATGCCGCCCCCCTCCCGCATTTCCCTCTCATATTCTGATACAATTGCTGCCATTGCCAATCTCCCCCCCCCCACCATGAACATCGTCTTCAGATTCTTAAATACATCTCTCCCCCCCCCCCCCCAGTAAGCAAAAACTGGAGACAAAATGAAGGCTTCAGTCCTTTGAACACTTACTTAGGAGTAAACATCATTGCAGACAGTGGAAATTTACAGTATTTCTGAGCAACGATGCATAGGATCTTCAGATATTCTGAGCGCACAATTCTAAGCACGTTTACTCAGAAGTAAATTCCACTGAGTCCATAAGATTTACTCCTTAGTTAAGTGTGTTTAGGATGGCTGCCGGACTCCCTAGCTGCACTCCTATGCACACTCACCAAGGAGTAAGCTCCATTGATTTCAGTGGAGTTTACTTCTGAGTAAACATGCCTAGCGTCCTGCACGTGTGTTTGGAGGATTGAAGGGACAAGGAGGAATATACATTCCCCTAAGAATCCTTACAGGACTTTGTGTCCTACGATGTATCATGGCAAGGTACAATGCTTGCAACTGGACAGCAGCGGATTTTCAGTGGGGACTGATCTGGAGCCCGCGTCAACTCCAGTTTCGCTCCGAGTGCCGGCAGCCGGCGATTGTCCCGGGCTGAACGAACCTAGTAGGCAGAGCTCGTGTCAAGAGCTGCTTTGCAAGCGTTCCACGACGGAACATTTATTATCAGAATGTATCAGAATTCAGACTGAGACTGTCCTAGACGTTTTTGAAAACACTTCCAGCAGGAAGACTCCTCTCCAAGGCTGCCGTTTTTTTTATCATGTGTCCCGCGAGCAGATCTTGAAAGACCAGCCGTTGCCGCTGCTGGTGTCTCAAGGGAGGCAGACAACGGTTTGGAGAGAGAGGCTGCGTTTTGACGTGCACCTTGCTCTCCACCGCTGTGCGCCAGTGTCAAAGATGGGGCAAGACTTTGTCTAGGCTCGGGGTAAAACGCTACAAGAAGAACAGCCGTTGATTTCCCAGCAGATCCGTAAAGAGCTGAGTTGCTCTTCCTGAATTTCAAAAAAGGGACCCCAACAGTCACAATAGGGGTACATCTCAGTATTGTTCTCGGAGCTTTCCCGGTGAAATCACACACTGCCCGATTCTGGATTCCAGTTATGTTGCAATGTTGGGTCTCTTGGCCGAAACTTTGTTCTCTCACACTCCCCCCTCCCCCCCCGGCCTTTTGTGCTGCTAAACAATTCTCATAGGGGTCTCGAACTCTGTGAGAATGTGGGTCTCTATCTTTTAAAGCTGTGCTGTGCTATTCTGTTAGATTAGAAATTAAACATGCACAAATCTTGTTAAAAGGAGATGAGGTCCAGAGAGGTCCGTTCCCCTTTGCTGTCTTTCCGATGAAAAGAGCGAAACACTTTAGAAATAGTTAACGCTGGAAGAGTCAAAAGATAAACGGGTGAGTGGGCGGTGGTGGAGAAACCTCTTTGTCGGAAATAAAAGGGAACTAACATTTTATGTGAGATAATGTACGCGTCTTCCTATTCTTTGCAACTGTTAGGGTACATTTCACTCCCTTAGAAAACGAGGGAAACATTGATTTGTTTTGCACAAGATGTACCAGAAGTGTTTTTTTTTTCCCAAGTCACATTTTGAGCAGTATTTGGAAAAGCTAAAAGTTTTCTTTTATGAACGTCTTTGGGACAAAGCATTTTTCTCTGGAGTCAAGACGGCTCTTTCTTGGGATGGTTCTGCTGCACTAGTTGAATTTTCTATCCCAAACCTGCGACAGGATGTTTCTTTATATCAAGCAAAAAGAAAAGAAAAAATGTTTCCCCCCTCCTGCCCCCAAACCCCAAATCGAATGGATTTATTGAAAACTGAGTCGATCGGGAGACAATAGCTCGAGCTGGAGCCTTATTGGTAATTAACAAAAACCAAAACAAAAATCCAGCAGTTTTTTGGGAGAATGTATGAAAACCGTCCGCCGGCTATGCAAGTGTTCCGGCTTTCTAAGAGATCATCAGTCCAAAGAGGGGAGGGGATAGACATAAGTCATTCCCTGATCATTCTTGTGTCCCCCCTCCTTGTTTTTTTTTTTTTTTTAAGGAAGGCCATTGAACAAGACTGTACACAGTACAGTAAATTAAAACAAACACCTTCAACAGAACAAGACCGAGATCCAGAGACAAGAGGGTCGACGTGTGAACCTTCTGGATCCTGGGTTCTTCTTCACAGAGAATAGTCTCAACCGGCTTCCTTCTCTCGCAAGGCGACTTTAAAACATTGGAACGATGTACCAAGAGTTTGCCGAGTAGCTGGTATTTGTTTTGTTTTTTAAATGTTCAGAAGGGTGAGCTATTTCATCCCAAAGGGGGCGGGGTTTGCCCCAACACTGTTTATTATAGCGTTAATTTGGAAGGCTTCCTTGTTGTGCTAATTCAGGTCAGCGAGTGATTCCGGGGGGCGGGGGGGGGCGGGATACACAAGCGCGCGCACACGCACACGCACACACACACTTTCAGTTTCAAGCCACCGAGCAGGGAAATAAATTCCAGAGGGGCAGCCGTCTTCCAAAGAAACACCACGATTGTTAAACGATTCTGTGGATCTGGTTCAGACGTGGTTGAAGTTGAACTATTGCTCTTTCGGCATCTCTAAAAGAAGTTTAGTATTCACCTAAACGCACGCAAAGTTCTCCTCCTGCCTCCTTTTCTGTATGGTTCCTGCAAAGTTTAGTGATTTCTAAAGCCCCTTTGTAACGGATCGTTTTTCCCTTTCCTCCCCGCAGCCTGTGTGATCAGTCAACACACTGAAAATCTCAGGCTCAGGCATCAGAGCTGGAGCTTGCAAAGTGTGATGTCAGCTACAGATGCCGGTGACGAAGCTTTAGAGACCTTTAATCAAACGAAAGAAGGGGGGGAGCCAATTTGGGGGAGATGCAGGCTGTTTTGTGTCTGTGGGAGGGAGGGTAGGCGGGTGATGGTGGGGATTTCAATGCTATTGTAGCATGAAACATGGCTTTCTCACTGGCTAACACCCACTTTTCCAGAGGAATAAAGTGTAACAGAATCCTAGATGATGTGCCAGCAGATCCCCATATATTTCGGAGGCACAGTAGAAGCAATTTTAAACACATGCACACCCAGAGCCAGAAGGTAATGGAAAAAGGGTCCTGAATTTTGCTTTATGTAAATTTCTCAAAACTAATGCATTCCACAAAAGCAGATCACAGATAAGATTATGCCATTTTATTCCCCCCAGTCTTTCCTAGGCATGCAAATCCAATTTCAAATAAAATATATTATGATGATTTTTTTCAAGCCCACCTTTAATCTTTTCTCTTGCCTTAAAAAAATTATTTAAAGTGATTTTAGCTAACCCATATCTTTTTCAAATATTTGAGGAGCTGGAACTATGCTAAATATAAACCCCCAAGGCCATGATTGAGTTTTGTTCAACTGTAGATGGTTTTTAATATTTTGATAGAGGAGGAAATATTATCTTTCTATCCAGCTATTGTGCTTGTTCAAAATCTGTTCAAGGGAGTAAAAAGATGATAGACTTTCCCAAAGTCACTTTTTTCACTTAAGAAATAACATCTTAATAACAATTAAAAGGTGATGACCATTTTCTTTCAAGCGCCTGAAATGCTTCCTCGAAATTGACAAGTAATTTTTATTACTTAAAATATGGTTAGGGCTAGGGCTGATATTACCCTTACCCATACTGTACTTGCTTCCAGCATGATTGAAAAATAGCCTTGCAGTGGCATGGTATTCTTTTTCGTATGGCAAGTTTAGGTGGCTGAGGCTGCAATGCTAAACATAGTTACTCAGGCGTTAGCTCCACTGAACACAGCGAGATTTGCTTCCTACAAACTTGCATAGGACTACATTGTTTTATGTAGACATAATCTAGAATTGAGAAGTGTTTCTTTGTATGAGAGTGATACTCTTGTTAGGAAGAGCAGGGTGCATATGTATGCGCATGCGCGCGTGCACACACACACAGTGCCATATATGCTGGAGTTGTAAACTAAGCTGTAACCAGCTTTAAGTCAATAGTACTGAACTGGTTTAAATGCCTTGGGGATCATAGCTTGCAGCATCTAGATGTCGGCTTCTCTGTTTTCTGTCCAATGTAGTGATTTCTCATGCATGTGCTTGAAAGTTTCTTCAAATCCTTTCCCCTTCCCACTTTCCCACAGCAATGCCTCTGGGTCTTATGGATGGTGGCAAATGAGTAATATACATTTTAGGTGCATTTTAGGGGCAGAGCAAATAATTAAAGTATTATAGGCTTTTGAATAGAGAATGGTGTTCCTGACTGAGGGCATTTCACAATCTATTCTGTATGCCCAAAGAAAATGTTAAAAGTTGGTCTGCCTCAATTATTCCCTACATTGGAGTTTCATGATAATTTATGTAACTAAGGTCATGACATAGCCCAGATGAAGCACTTTTGCATTCCATTGATTTCAGTGGGAGAATTAAGCAAGTGCTTAACTTTCTTCTACTGCAATCATCGTGAATCGAAAGTGCTTTGCTTTGGCTGGATTATGCTTTTGCAACAGAACCACAGTTCTCCACTGTCTCCTGTTCTGTCTCCTGGCTAACACCATGTACACTGTACCAAACTGCTGACATTATGTACATATTTTTGGGTATCCAGTGTGATACCAATGAGACTGTAGCTGCTGTTATGCGAAAGGAAGTGAGAGCAAGACTATTTGTGTCTCTTGCTCTTGTACTTATGGGTCCAAAGAAGCCACAATTCTGGCTTTATTTCTTGAAAGGTACATTTATTAAATGCACATTATCCTGTTGCTGAAAGTTCTTTCCTCTTTATATTTGCTGCTGTATCCAATAAAAGGGTTGGTTAACATCACGATGAAGTGGAGAATGAAAAAAATGGCCCTTAAAAAATTAAGGCCTAAATTTTTGTAGCAGGATATTAGGGACACTTTCTAGCAACCTGTCTAAACAATACTTTTTCCCCTCCCCAACATCACAGCAACAGGGTTGCTTCTGAAAAAAAAAGCTGAATAGAGCTGAGGTGCTCAACAAAGCCACATATAACAAGCCCCTTTAATTATACCATTTGTTAGGAAGCAGGATGTTCCCATTGCATCCAAAGTGGGAGATACTGGTAGATTTGATTGTATTCTTTATTTGGGTGGGTGGAGAGTGATAAGCTTGATGGATGCATGTTGTGTAGAACAGTAAAAAGAGAGCAAGGGAGAAGTTTTTCATCCAGTGCTTCTAAGCAAATCTAAGCAACACAGGGTAAGACAACTAAAATTTAGAACAATTTGCTTCTTCTGTCACTGTTTGTGGAAGGAACTCCAAGCTTGGAGCTTTTGAATCATCTAGTATAGTTCTTATGTCTCACTTTCTGACTCTAGAGAACGGTTCAGTTATCTGAATGGCTTCAGGGATATTGAGAACAGCAAAATAATCAGAAGTTCAAATAAGTCTGTATGTGTTTTTCAAAGGATTTTTTAAAAATCCTTGGGAGGCACCCACCAAATGAGAGAGAATGTTGAATAGTTAAGACATATCTCATGCAGATCAAATGTTCATCACTCTGTCTATTTGATTTTCTGTTTCATTTCTGTTTACAGTCTGTGCAGATTTTTTTTTTAAATGGGGGGAGGAAGTTAATGCTACTAATTTCTTACTGTGAAATGTTTAACCGTGTGTTTGGCACACTATGACATACCTGCACTTGTGCCATAATATCCTTAAATGGCTAACATCGCAATCCTGTGTAACCTTGCACTGGTGTAACAGTAGATGCACTTACACTGGTGCATCTGCTGTTACACCGGTGCATCTACTGTTACACCGGTGCAAGGCTACACAGGATTGCACTGAAAGTGGGCTACTCAAAAGAAATTATTTGATCAATAATTTTAAACACACTGGGCATAATTTAGCAGCCACAACTCAGTCCTACTGAAATCAGTGGAAATGAAGTTGTCTACGCGTTTTTGGACATTTGGGCCTATCACTTCTTGATTCAAGAAATTATACACATGGCTTATAATAGCAGATTCATGGTTAACTGCATCCATTAATGCTCTCAGCTACCATTTACATTTTTCCCTGAGGTTTCTGTAGTTTGAACATTGTATTCAAGCTAAATATATTCATGCAACTCACTTGTTCATTAAAAGCTTAAGGTATATAGTTGCACGACTGTACTGTTTCACCTATGCTAAATTTTCATTCAAAGTGTTCTTTTTTTATCCTACAAAAACCTGCTTGACTGTTTGATTTTCTCCCTACCTTCAAACCCTTCCTTGGCTTGTTCTTGGTTCTTCTGATGGAGATAGCAGTACCACTCTCCTGCTGCAATTCTCTGGGAGGAGATCCTTCTTGACTAGAATTCAAAGAGCCAAAACCCAAGCCTCCCCATTGAAAAAGATCCTGACACTGCTTTCTGCTGTGCATGAATAAAGTCTTAAAAGGATTCTGAAGAGACACCTATACAGTAAGTTTAGCTCATTATTCATTGTGCATCACTCACCTTTGAACATATTTTGGATTAGGAGGAAATTAGAATCATTTGCTAAACTACACCAATCTGCATTTTCTCTTTATGAAGTATAGTAAAGAGAATTTGAAAAAAAAAATAGCACCCTGTGAATGTGTAATATATAAAAAACCCAGAATTTTGGAAATGATGCAAAATGTGTAAAAACTATCTTGCTTTTAATCAAATAACGGATACAGTAGGCATTGAAATTATTCTGGTGACCATTTATGGGTTCATCACAGTCAGGGTGGTAGCTAGCAAAGCTAGCACATCTTCTCCATGACAAAAAAAAATGCTACTGTTGACATTACTGAGCAAGATCCAACCAAAGCGTAGCACTTTTAATCCCATTTATTTTAATGAAAGCAGTGAGATGTAAAAGTCATCAACCGTAGCTGGATTGTGCCTTTTGTTTTCAGTACTAATCTAATAGGCATTTGTCTGAACCCCTGACTTTCCTGTGTATGGAGATTCGATACATTCATGGAGATCCCAGATGCAAGGGCTTTCTTATTCATAATGAGCAATAAGCACGGTAAATGAAGGACCTTTCTCCCATGGGAGTGCCCTGAGTACTTTGGCAGACTTGCAGAACTCTGAATTGGGGGCCTTGAGAATAGTTCCTGGAGAACATCCTCTTTGGGGTTCTTTTGCAAGTCCCATTCATTTCAGTGGGGCTTGCCTAGGAGACATTCCCAGTGGATTGTTTCCACATCTGAATCAAAAGGTATACATAGATTGGTTACTGCCAAGCCACCAGCAAGAATGCCTTCTCACAGAGAAAGAGTCCAATTAAAAATAATCCTTTTATTTGAATGAATAGTCTAAGGCCACACAGTCAGACTGCATACATCCCATTGGCTCTGATCCATCCCAAGCAAGTTAACCATGTCTAAGTCCTGTTGAAAGTCAATGGGACAAGCTAGTGTGACTATCCTAAATCCCACTGATTTCAACAAGATGTAGATGCAACTAACTTTCGTTTGGGGTCATTTACTTCAGTGGTATTTAATCATCCTAACTGTATGCAGGATTGTTGCAGCCCAAACTATTCATGCTTTTAGCCAGTAAAAAGCCATTAGTGTTTTTAGTAAATCACTCACACACAGAACGAATATAATGGTAACATTGAAGCTACAATTTCTATACCCCAATTTTTGCCTTTTCTGCTGGTTCAGGCTTAGGGTCCCCCCCCTCTCTCTCTCTCTCGTGTGTGTGTGTGTGTGTGTGTGTGTGTGTGTGTGTGTGTGTGTGTGTGTGTGTGTGTGTGTGTTAAACTAGCTCAGGTCATTTTACAACTTTAGGTTAATTCCTTTTATTTGCTTACTGCTTCTTGTTCCATCTGAGTATATTGTACAAACTGCAGTTTTTCAGTGGCAATTCAATTCATACAGGATTTGTGGTTACAATACACACATTGTGATTTTAGTCTCTCAGAATATGGAATTGTTATCAGCACTAAACAAGGCAGTGCTAATTGTAAAAAAGTTGGATTCTGTCAGAAGGGGGCAAACCATTCTGTTTTACTTAGATCTATTGTTGTTGTTGTTGTTGTTGTTGTTGTTGTTATTATTCCTTGTGGGTTTTTAAAAGAGATCCATATTTTTGGAAGCAGCTGTTTAATTATGACACGCATGTCAAAACTAACATGCTGTGAAAACTGTACTTGATGTTTCATAGTGCATTCAGATAAATAAATGACAGTAAGTTAAAACGCTTCGTATTCTGTTTAGGAACCAGGCTAGTTTTAAATTACTGCCAAGGAATAGTTCAAATTACATGGCCAAGCGATGGCTTACAAGAAATCTATCTGAATTGGAAGAGAGAATAGAACAGCCATTCTCTCTACCTGTTTGTGTAGCTCCTTGCTAATGCAGGACAAGCCAGACTGTTTATTTGGAGAAGTAAAGTTGTGGAAATATACTTGCAGGGTGTAATGTGGACAGCACGTGTTCCTCTGAGCTACCTGAAGTCTGTGGCCTAATAGCTTGCAGATGTCCCTGGGTCATTGATTTCCTATGGGCCAAAGAGCACAGCCCCCCCCCCACCCTTCCCTCCCAGTTCTTCAAATTAAAAAAGAGGAGGGGGGAGCAGGGAAGTATTCACTTCTGGAACTTGTAAAATTGTTTGTTTGAGTTGTTTCCAACACTGCCCCAAATATTGAATCATTTGGAAATTTTAACTGCCAGGTCCATGCTCATTTGGAGCAATGATTTATTTGAAAAATAGAGAAATCTGTTCTGGGATCGCTTGAAGTTTGCTCAAGGTGGGGAGTTTATTTACACTGGGGACATTTATTTTAAAAATCTCAATTTTGCTCTACTGCATAATAAACAAGTATTTCTCAAGTATGTAGCTATATGTGCGTGTGCACGTTTATGCATGTACAGAGAAGAGTTGTGTTCACATGTATGCACACATGCATATTTTAATTTATATGTAATGAATATTTATATGGCCATGGGTTGATTCTCTCCACCACCAACCCTTGTGTGTCTCTGTGTGTATTCATATACATTATATAGTTGTTATATATTATATATATGTATAATGTGTGTAGTGTAGTGTAGTGTAGTGTATATAAAGGCGCTTGTGCCTCACTGAATGACTAACTAACTCATGGGGGGCATCAAAATGGTAGAAAAACTCCTTTTACAACAGGAAACAGAAATTGTCTGAGACATTGATTATAAGAACTGTCTGAAAATGGGTCATTTCAGCCTTTTGTTCAAAACTACCCAAACATGAATTGTAGTCCAGCAGACAAGTCAGCTCACAGTCTGAGTCTGATAGAGTGTATCAGAGTGAGCCTTCTCTTTTCCCATTTCAATAATTCTAAGTCAGCCAGCATGGAGATTTCCAGTGGGAATTAGAATCTATGCTTACAGAATACAAGCTATATGTATATGTATGCAAATACAGTATATATGCTTATGGACATGTTCTATCAGAGATCAATACTCAGGATTCAGTCTAGCCCTATTGTGGGTTCAGTCACACGTGCAGTGGGGGATCCCCATGTGGCATAATAGAACCCCAATTCCCCTACCACTGAGGTACCTGGAAATGATCACTCAGTATGCCAGGCTGTTATGGTGTTCTGGGAGGTATGCAAAGGCTTCCCATTCCCCATAACAGCTTGGTGTGATGCCTGCGCACAGGATGGGGGGGAGGGGAACACCGTGCCCATGATAGGACTAAACTGAGCCTTCAGTGTTTTAGAAGAAGATTAAAGCACGTGCACACTGTGTGTTGATAAGAAAATATGAAATAATCTATCCCTTAGAAATAGCATCCTATTCAATAATTTAAATTTAAACCTGATTCTATGTTTGTGATCCTTCCTCCCAGATTGGCAGCATTTACTCTTAGAGATACAGATGCCCCCACTGTCCACTGAGATGTGTTATGTCTAGTAGGTGGAGGTGCATAAATACATATGTATTTGTATGTGTGTGTTTGGAATGGAATCTGTCTGCCCCTCTTGCTAGGCGTAGAAATTTCATTCAAAGGAAAGCACAGTGGAGGACCCCAAAACAGCAAAACCCAAACTGAATAGTCCTCCATCATTGCACCTTCTGTTGAAAAAGCTTTCTCTGTTACAAATCCCATGCAGAAGTGTACACATTTATCCAAACCACTTGGGAGAGATCCAAAACACTAGGATAATCAGGCGTTTGCTAGTCATATGGGATTATATTAATTTGAGTCCACACAGTCAGTTTCAGATAAACAGGAGTTTGGCAAGAATGGCATTTGGATACTGGAGGATCCTGCTGCATGTGAAGTCTTATGACATCTCACACACTCACCTTAAAACCACTCTTCATAGCAACATTTTTATAAAATGCACACGGTTTTTGACATGGTAATTGGAGGAAGAAAACAGAGGCTATCGTAACATCCAGTAGTCCAGTCAGTATTTACAGTACTAAGCTAGATGGAACAATGGTCTGATTAAGTATAAAGGCAGCTTCCTACCTTTCTATGCACAGCAGCAATAATATTATCTAGCATTTATATAGTGCTGTATGGCATAATCTTATGCATGTTTACTCAGAAGCAAGTCCCACCATGTTGAATGGGGAGCCATTGAGCATTCAAAGCACTTCATGTGGCTGCCTGTAATATATAGGTCACTATTGTTATATGCCCATATTGCAGGTAGGTGGCTCAGGCTGAAAGAATAGCGGATTATCTCAAGTCATCTGGTGAGTTTGTTGATGAGATTTGAATCAGGGACTTCATGGTTCACGGTTCATGTTCTACGGCTCTACGCGGCACCAGCTCAAGTTCTTTGTACATTTTCTTTAGCTTAAAACAGTTCGTATATCTGTTCCATTTTCCAACCATGTGCAGAAGATCTTTTAAGCACTTTCCCAAATCAACTCTCTCTCTCTCTCTCTCTCTCTCTCTCTCTCTCTCTCTGGGATGAATGAAATGGGAACAGAAAATGTACTTAGAATTAGAAAGGTGAACACATACCTTGATATGGAGAACTATCGACTTTGTTCTGTTATTGGGAAGCTGTGCTGCTTTTTGCGAATACTTGTTTGACAAGACGGCTCTGGCGGTGGAAGAGATCTTTTGTAGTGTTTTAAAACAGGCTCCCAAAGTAGCTGTGATTATCCCATTGCAAAGCTGCCCAGGTAGTTAACATTCACCAAAATATTGATGGCAGTCACCTTTCCTGCCAGCGCTTATCTGGGAGGGCTTGAGAAGGAGCTTGGCAGAGCCTGAAAGAAGCTATTGTGTTACCTTTATTTTTTAGAAGAGCAAAAAGCCTAAAGCACAGTTAAGAAACAAAGGAAGAATTTGGATCTTTCCTCCCTATGACAGGTTCATGATGATATTCCTTGAGAATGGCTTATTATTTTGTCCCTAGCAATTCCCTGCAATGTAGGATGTTGTCCTGGCTGGGCCTGAAAATAGGATCTTTCTTTGATGACTTCGGTGACTGGTGGTGTTTCTATGTAACAAGCAAGATGCCCATCATCATTATGACAGAGGCAGCAGAGGGCTGCCTATAATCTGCATGCGAGGAATCCTGGAAAGCATATTGTGGGCCCAATCCTTTTTTCTTTTCTTTTTTCCCATATATTTATATTTTATTAATATATTAAAACATAAAAACAATACATATTGCATAAAAATTCATATTTCCAATCCTATCTAACTTTCCAGCATTAATGAAGCTGTGCCAACGGGGTGTGTGTTGCATCCTGTGTTGGGGAGGGGAAGTCAAGGCCTCCTCAAGGTAAGGGAACATTACTTGCATTGAGCTGCATTGCAGCTGCATCAACGCTGGAAAGTTGCATCGGATTGGGCCCTCATCAATCCCCTGTGGGGTTCCCATCAGGAGCTGCCCATTGGCAGAGGTGGGGAGTGGTCAGATATAGCCGTCACCGCAACAGAGATGTCTGTATCTGATAAGATCTATCTGATAAGAGAAGATATGTATTTGTATGTGTGCGTACTTGTGTGTGAGACAGCCCACTCCTAAGCTGTTGCAAATGCGACACACTGTTGGGAGCAGCCAGGCCACTGCCACAAGTGGCAAGAGGCAGCAGTGGCCTGCCTGCCAGTAGAACCGCCATGGTCCCCAGTGCTGGTAAGTCAGCTCAGGGGACGGAAGGGAGGGAGAAGAAGGAATGGGGAGGAGACAGCAGCAGGATGGAGGGCAGAATGAGGGCTGGAAGGGGGGCGGTATCAGTGGCAGTTGAGCCGCCAATATCATATCTCCCTTCAGGGCCTTAATCCACTCATCCGAATCCACTCAGACTTGCACAAGCAAAATAGTTGGCGCAGGTCCATACAGACCCATTCTGGCACTGGAGGCTTACCCCAGGCAAGGGAACAAATGTTCCCTTACCTGGAGGAGACCTCTGGGACTCCCCCCCCCCTGCAAGATGCAGCACATGCTCTGGCAGCAGGGCTGCATTGGTGGGGGAGGGAAAGGATGAGAGGGGGAGAGAGAGAGGGGGGAAGAGAGAAAGAGAATGGAAAGCATATGAGTGCACATGTGTTGGTCATGTCTGACCCTCCATATTTTGGTAGGTGGAGAAGTCTCACTCCAGGAAAGCAGAGAGGAGAACTGCAAAACAGCAGCAACCACCACCAAACTGAACAGATGCATTGTGTCCCAAATGGGGTTCCTATTCAGTGCAATCTTGGCCATCCAATGTCAGAGGTGGAGCCAGTGCCGGCCCAAGACCTCCTGATGCCTGAGGCAGCATGCCAAATATGCCCACTCCCTTACCCGAGTGTGCCAGTTTCTGCTCCTCCCACTCTCCAATGTTCTAGCTCAGCACTCCCCTCCCCTCCACATTTCCTTTTCCTCTCTGTCCCCTTCTTCCTTTTCTAATCCAGGGAGCAGAAAGAGAAAGAGTGGCAGTGGAGGCAAGTAGGTGGCCAGAGATGGGCATCCCCCTATCTGCTGCCTGAGACAACTGCTTCAGTTGGCCTCATAGATGGGCCGGCCCTGGACTTGGTTCTCACTGCAACTTGGCCCACAATTAGATCATTTTTTTTTTTCCCATGGCAGTGAATGGTAGCCACACACTTAGATGGAAGAAAGTTAAAGGGTACATTCAGGAATATCATTTTGCTGGGGTGAGATGGGCCTAAATTTGCTCACTGTTTGTTTCCTCAGTGTTGGGGAGCTATATTCATGTATACTGGAGATAAAAGAGTTTTCCCCCTCCCTATTGATGGTCCTTTATTCTTCATTTCCCCTGTGGCATTAAAAATTGCCAGCATCAGCATGAGAAAAGCAGAAGCAGGAGGAAGTTCATGGATGAAGACTTTCCCATCTCCTCCTCCCAACTGTAGCCTCTGCACTCCTCAAAAACCTTTCCTGAGGTTTGAGGTGCTTTCCAAATTGGATGTGGTGTGGGGGTCTGCAGGGAGAAGCAGGAATCCACTCAAATTGGGCAAAGGCTTTTTTCCCAAGTAGGAACTCCATTTGGGCAAGGGATCTGTGCTCCATTCTGCGCAATTCTCCTGTACAGTTTCTTGCACCACGTCCCACACCGGCCTGGTGGGGGAGGGTGACTCCCTGACCCTCAGAAGAGGCTTTGCAGGGATGCCAGGATGTGCTGTGGGAAAGTCCCTCTCTGTGATTTTCCTTTATCTTGCACTTCTTGGTATCTGCAATGGTATTGTGGGGCATGGAGATTTACCCAATGATATTTCTCTTGGGCTGTCTTAGGGTCTAATTAAATGTTACATTAAAAAGTGACAAACCAAAATGGGATTTAAGATAAGAAGTAAAATTTTCATGGCCAGCGATAATTAAGGACAATAAAATGTTTATATCAGGATTAGAAGCCATGACTTAAAAGCTTTTATTACACTAAAAGATGTTTAGAAGCTAATACAGATATTAGTTTGAACAATGTTTCAATTGTCTTTTTACGATCCTCATCAGGTTCTAGGTGCAACAACCTCATCGAGATGGTAGCTTTTGATAGAAGCAAACTGCGATTCAAAGGCTACCATCTCGCTGAGGTAGTTGCACCTAGAACCTGATGAGGATCGTAAAAAGACGATCGAAATGTTGTTCAAACTAACATCTGTATTACACTTCTAAACATCTTTTACAGCGCAATCCTGTGTAACTCTTGTACTGGTGTAACAGTAGATCCACCGGTGTAAGTGCACTTATGCCAGTGTAACTTGCAATACGCCGATGGACACAGGGCAGACACCACCGTAACCCCCCTTGGACACCGCACATACGCAGTTTGAATGCAGGATGGACTCCAGCGCAACTCTGTCGGCACAGGGGGCATTCCGGGGGTGTCCGAATGGGCCTTATGGTGCAATCCAGTTGGGCTGAGTTGGCTGGTCCACCGCTCCTGGGTGTCGCAAACGTGTCTTTCCCCCCAAAGAGGCCTCCAGCTGCACTGGCGCTAGTCCGATCCTGGATAGGATCCGGCGCAGTGTGCCTAGACAGGATTGATACAGTGCAAATCTGATGGCAGGGGATTGGAGTGGGTTGCCTTTCTCACCCTAATGCACGGTTCACAGCTACTTGACAGTACTGTACCATGAAAGCGTCTTACCTGTGGCTTCCTCTTTTCTACACTGTTTCAGGATCATTTGGATACAGGAAGCAGGGCGAATTTTCACTGATCTAACTGGCCGGAGGACTTTATCAGGAATGTTACAAAATTATGCCAGGAATGTGGTTCCTGGTTACTAACATTGTTAAAACCTTATGGAACTATATTGACAAAACATTTCCAAAGATCCTCAAGGTTTGGTGCCATACCCTTGGTTTCAAATAATTGCCCTTCAATTTAGAACATCCCTATGTAACAGAATCATCTCATACTATGTAAAAAATTGCAGACTCATTGAATTCTGCAGGAAAATCCTTGAATTTTACTCCTTTGTTCTAAAGTGGGCATGAATGCATGATAGATGCAATCTATTTTGCAAATCTCATAACCTTGGCCTTCTCCTTGCAAATCGATTTGAATTCAAGCTTTCAGCTTGTAGAAAAATGTAAATAAATAAATAAGCCTTTTCTATGTTTTTACTGACCACAGATTCAATGATCCTTAATAGCATCACTAATTCCTTTAAATAATGGAATTATTGTACATTTTGTTGACTGTAGGCTGCTTTTAAATATTAAACATTTTGCCTCGTGTTAAAGCAGCAGGAAATGTCTTGGGAATATGTCAGGGACATTGACTTTATTTGTTTATTTTTTGCAACGTAGTTGAGATGCCCTTTTAACCTACTAGTAATATGGCATTAGTTTACCACCAACAAAGCACTTCTATTCATTTATTGCACAAATGGGAGGCACTTTTATTACACGAGATGGGTGATGTTCACCAATCCATCCTTCTGCTGAGCCCCCCCCCGGTCATATATTGTCCTGTTCCAGAGAGTCCTCTAACCTTCAGGAGCAGATGTGGGGGGGGGGCAAAGGAAGGGAGGGATGTTAAAATTGTCCCTTCTCTTGCACAATGCAAGATTTCATTTGCACAAAAATTACTTAGGATTCAACCAAATGTCTCTACCTTCTTGAGTTTCTAGATAACATCCCAGAAAACAAGGGATTTATTTTAAAACATAGAGGCTAGTTAAAAAAAAAGGCAGCTATATATTTTGGTAAGTCTTTGCCTTCTCCATAGTCACTCGTAGCCTGGAATCTGATAGCACAGTAAAGCTCATGTAGGGATGTACCATATTGGTAGTCCCCAATGAGGCAGATGGAAATATGGCAAATGTTGCCCACACATGTTTTACGATGCCCATATCATGATATATCGATGGTAGGATGGTACAATTTTTGCACAGATATTGGCCACAATCCAATAATGGTGAATGGGTTTCTGCACGGGATTGTGGCTATCATATTGACCTTGCGTAACATGCAGAACACATTAGATTAATGTGACATCCTAAACAGTCTTAGTATGTTAGAAAGAATCACACAAGCAGGTTTAATAGCACAAAGCCTTGTTTAGATTAAGAAGAACTTGCCTTATCTAGTCCCCCCACCATATTCTTCACTGTCATTCCCCAGATGCTGGTTAATTTCCAACATCTTGTGCCTGACTTAGTGATCTAAGATCATTGACTCAGAAAACAGGAAAGGTCAGTTTGACTAACATCCAGCCCAGAGGCATTAGGTCTCACAGCCAAAACAAACAGACGTTGCAAAGGATGCAACCTCCCAGAATACGATCCCTGTGTTGCAAGAGAGAAAGAGACAGAGAGGAAGAGAGCAAATGAGCAGGAAGATATTTTGAGATTTCTCAAGCATGCTGCCATCATGACAAAAATGAAGTCATCCATCTTTTGAGTGACTTCTCTGGGAGGCAGGAGGGGGGGCTGGATCAGGTTGGGAAATGGAGGGTGAGGCCAAACAGAAAATTAAAAGAACATGGGAAAGGGATTGTTTTTGTTAATTAAGAGAAAAACACAAGTAATCCTTCAGAGATCCAAAACAAATAAAGCATCTTTGTTTGGGGCAAAAGACGTTGGCTTTTAATCCTGATTGAGCAACATGGGCCAACACCCTCCCACTGGGCTTCTGGAGGAATGCTGGCCATCTCGACTGAGCAGGTGGGAGGCTAGACAGACAGAGAGGAGCAATTCCCAGGACTTTTACAGAATGACTGTCAAGACACTGATGTTGATGCAGACAAGGAGAATGCAGGTGTTTGCCTAAGTGGAAGTCTGACTCATGACCCACCTTGTGTAGAGAGAAAGGAGGCTGTTGCCGTTCAGATACAAATTGATCATCATCGTCTTGGACAAGACACTGCAAATCACTGCATTGTGAAGGGCATGATCTTATTTTCTCGAGCACTTTAAATTGTATAGAGTGTTATATATATATAATGTTTACCTCATTCATCCATGGATCACATTTACAGTTAACTCCATTTTAAAGATGGATGACCGAGACTGAAAGATGATGGCTTGCTCCCTAGGCAACCCAGAGAGTACTTGGCTGAGCAGGAGCAGCCACAGTTTTTAGATTTACTTCCACAAAAACCATTACAAGTTCTATTGGTTTCAGGGTGAAAAAAGAAAAAAAAGAAATTCCACATTCGCTAAGGTGACAGCCCCCACTCCACAGGTTTGATCTGCTTTGGTGGAAGAGACACGAGGACAGTTGTCTTCTGTCCTTAATTAAGCCATAATTGTCAACATATTTGCGTCAGAGTAGTAACACTGATGTCAACTAGGGGCAGAAGTCATTCATATCATTGCAACAATCTGACACAGCTGGTTGGTGCATTACATCTCGGGGACCCAATCCACGAAGCGTTGAAATGCACAGGGATTGCCTGAATGCCCTTCATGGCTGCAATGCTGGACAAAATGCATCGTCATCCCTCCTTTATCACGAACATCGCTATGTTCTCACTCTGGAGTAGACTGTGACATCCTGCTGGCCCTTTTGACGTTCACAGTATGCTAGGAGCTGAAATGCCTTTTTTTTGCCTCTGTTCTTGGTAGTGTCAAGCCAGCCCCCAAAGAAAAGCTTGTCATAGCTCGAGAACATGGCTTAATGAATAACGTGGAGACCAGGTTGCTGGCATAATTGCTCCATGTTTATATTTGAAATGGGATAGCATGTTTCTACTACAATTCCAGCATCCCAGACTCTTTCTTTACCTCCCCATAGAGATTAGATTTCTAAATAATCTAGGACATTAGAGAGAAATCAGTAGCTGATTAGCCATCCCACTTGACTGCAATCACACCTTTCAATATTAATTATCCACTTCTTGAGCCTGATGACTTTGAGCATCGGCGGCAAGGACTGCTCAGTGTTTTGCATCATCGGTCCAAGACAATTATTTAAAGGGACAAAACAACCTGGTAAGCAGGAAATGGGAACTCATTTAGAAATGTGATTGGTGAACCCAATCTGAATCTCGAGTATGTCTGGCCTGTGGGTAAGCAGCCCAATATAGCACCCCTTTCGTGGTGCTGGTGCTGGTCTCTAGTGGTGAAAAAAGAGGGCATAGCATGCATCTACAATACACAATCACCGAAAAGAAGCTCATTTGTGACAAGCATGGGGTGGTTTGTTTTGCACAAGGACTCAAATTCAAGTATGATCACAGTCTCTTAAACGGTCGTGGCCAAGAGCCAGCAGCTGGGTTGAAACGCCAGAATTAAAAACATTGGGCTTTATAGGGCCATTAATAAACGGCATGTGTGGGAAGGTAGCAATTTCAAATGTAGACATGTACTATCATGCCCCCACTTATTCATAATACACTTCACTATTAAGAAACATTGGGTCACTGCAGAAGACATCGTGGCTGGTTGAGACCCTTTCTCGCTTTTCGGTCTTGCCTCCTTACTTAGACCAAAAGACATTGAGCATTGACAAGTGATCAAATCATTGAGTAATATTTCAGATACTGAAATATTTTGAAACAGTTTGGAAACAGAGGCAAAAGATGTGTATACCTGATGCTTAGTTATAGCATTTTGGAACTGGAGTGTAAGGACATTGTGAAATCTTGCTGTTGAGACTCCAGCTTAGAGCACTCAGGAATCCACTTGGGAAGAGAAAAGCCGCGAGTCTCTGTGCTAGGAGGATAGCTGCTAATTGGAAAGATTCTCATGAGAAGACAAGGCTGTGTCAGGGCTTTAAAGCCGAGAAGCCAGGCCTGCTAGTTACAAATTGGCAGCAGCTGTGTGTTTCTGGACCAACCTTTTGGCATATAGTCATCTAGAAAAATGGGGGATAGGATCCAGTGTGTGCATTTGCTACAGAGATCCACCCCTCCAGACTGCTCCCCGTCCCCGTCCCCCTGCACAGAGTGCTCCCAAGTCAACTTGGCTGCCCAGGCACGGTCTGTGCCACCGCAGCTCCAATACTGCTGCCACTTTCTAGGTGATGCTGAAATACCATTGGATAGATTCCCTATAACATGTATAAATTTACACATTCACAGCACAATCCTGCGCAAGTAGCGGTGGTCGACCGCTGCATCCTGCGCAGAATGTGGGCCATGTCGGCGCAGCCCGGGCTCACCTCGTCCCCTTCCCCTGGTGTAAGCACCGGAGGCCCAAATGGGTCTCCTTGGATGCAAGCCAGCTGTTTAGCAGAGGGATCTGGCTCAGTCAGTAGAGCCACCGCCTTGCAAACCCGAAGATCGGTGATTGTCAAGTTTGAGACACGCCACCGACAAAAAGCTGTGAAAGCCTCCGTGAGGAGAGATAAGAGTGTGGGAAGTGCGTCGTTCGAGTGTGGGAGGTGGCGGCCAGCGGAAAAAAGCCAGACTGCAAAAGGATATCACCTGGAATGTTAGGCAGGATCGGGTTGTCAGTGTCATGCAATGACTTGTAGGTAAACATATGAATTTCCTCCACATAAAAGTATTGTTTGGGATAATTTTATTGCACTGGTGTAATAATTTCTGCACCTTCTTAGATTTTCACTGTTCCTTTTTTGTTTTTGGTCTTTCAGTTGTACTCTGGTACATGCCAGTGGATCTGCCCTGAGACGCACAAAACCATCTCATCTTTATGTGGCCTGCAGCCAGGACTGGACACCATGCCAGCAATAGTCAGGAAAAGAATGGCCTCAACTCATGATGTCATATTACTTCCTTTTAACGAGGAACAGTTCAGCTTGCTATTATCCTTAAAATACAAACATGGATTTAATAAATTGGCAGCACTGAGCTATTGGCTGCTGTGTTTATTAAACTAATATATTATTGTTCAGAGTTAAAACGCTTTTTGAAAAAACTGTGTAACAGTTATTAGAAGCGGTAAAAGCAGCTTCACTATGATACTAACTCCCTCCTGTGTGATTCTCCAAAGATAGGATATGTGGTCAAGACATGAGCTCCAAACAAATTGTTTTGATGCGTCTATATACCATCACTGCACAGTCGTCCTTACAAGGGGGCTGCATTAAAGCTCTGCCACTTGAGAATGTTGTCTAGACATTTTGGAACCTTTTGTTTTGCCCCTTAAAAATGTCCTAAAAACTCTGCCTAAGCATAGCCTGTTTCCTTGAACCTCGGCACACCACAACTGTCACCAAAGTTCCTTAGGAAAAGAGCCACTTTTGTCCAAAAGAGGTCTTTCTCCACTTACTTGAGCAACCCCATTCATTTTGATATGTACTGTATGTACATACTGTATATACCTTGGTGCTTTGCATCCAAATGATCCTACCGCAGTAAACAGCCCAGAAAGCACAGGGAGGGAGGAGCAGGGTGCTCTTAAAAATTCCAAATGATGGTGGAGTTCCTCGAATCTTAAGGGGAGGTAGACAGCAGGGTTGGCATTTGCGTGACAGACCTCTCCGCTCAGACAAGGGCATGGGAGACTTCTCAACTTGATTTCTAGCTGCTCCGTAAAAATTTGGGACAAACATTGGAGGTAAACTGCCAAAACTCTGTATTTTAAATCCCATGCTCTGGAGCCTGGATTCCATTCCCAGCTGCTTAAGCGGGACACCTAGAGCTTGGATGTAAAGAACTTCAATGTGTTTTTCACCCTTCCTCACTTTTGCATATTCAGTCCTGTCGACTGAAGAGGGAAGGAATCACTGTTACTGACCGATGTGCTAGAAGAGAAGCTTTGCCTCAGAAGCTGGTAGAAACTGGCCATGTAAGCTAACATTTGCACAGAAACCTTTTTTCCTATAAGGGATGGAAATATGTTTATTGGGGTTGGGAAAGACCCAATTCTGAATTCCTTCATTCCCATCCTTTGCTTTCCTCTTGGTCCATTTTATAAACAGCATCCTAATAATTTTGAAGAACTCCAATAGAGAAATAAACAAACTGCTTTAACCTACATTGAAAATAATTCCATTTCAAGGAACTGGAAGTCTCCTGCTTCATGGTTGTAAGGTTTTCGCATAACAGGGAGTGTGTTCTCTACCTCCACCTGACCCTTCCAATATTAGACCATAAAATATATGTGTTGAAGTAAAACTGTGGGCCCTTAGTGCTCCCCTTCACTTTGTTCCTGAAATTAGTAACAGGCTGCAATCCTATACAGGTAATACTTCCCTGGGAGTAAGCCCCGTTGAACACAATGGGACTTTCTTTTGAGTCAGAAAAACAGTTTCTAGTGGTCCTTGAAATGGGAGAGAGCAGGGCACTGTAGCAAGGAAGGCTCACGGTTGCCCATCTGCTCTAGTTCTAGTGACTGATCTGCAAGCCAAGACTTCCCTGTTTGGATCTTGCTGCTACCCACAAACGTAGCTGAGAATGGCCTTAGGTAAGCCATTCCCCCTCTGCTTCAGCTCCCCAGTTGCAATATGAGAATAATAATACTTACAGCCCAATTCTTTACTTTAGATACTCCAGTCTGAGCGGCATATGTCATGGCGAATGTCCACAGATGCCAGCACAATGACAACCCTGCGCAGTCACGTCGCTAGGACGTGCGTCACCCCAGAGCGGGGGCGCGCGTCACCTTTAAGGAAGCGGCTCCGCCCCCGTGCGTGACATCACGCGCAGGAGCAGAGCACCCTCCCCGCTCCATTTTCGGCTCATTTTGGAGCCAAATGGACGCGAGGGCGGGCAGGCGGGTGGGCGGGCCCAACTTCAACATCGAAATGTAAGTGCCGGGGGGACGTGCGTCACCCTTGTGCACGCGTCACCCCCGGGCGGCCCGCCCCGCGCGCTTCCCTTTGTCGACGCCCCTGACCCTGCAGGCACAGCAGTGCACCCACTGGTGGATGAGCCGTGGACAATAGTGCACCTCTGCGCTGGCACAATGACACAGGCAAGGAGGGCAAAATGGGGAGGAGATTGGGATGGGACATGGGTGGGACAAGGAGTTGGCTTAGGCCATATTCTAACCCCTTCAGATGACGGACACGGCCCTGGCACCAGAAAAACACTTCGCCAATGATAGAGCTAGTGTAGGAAGAAGTAAACCCACAGGGAACAACGGAGAAGGGAACAACACCAGAAAAATCACATCTTTGTCCCACCTATGTTCCTGTGTTGGAGCATAGGATACAAACTACACAGTGCAACCAATCAGAGCACAGCAACCCCAGTATTTATGTTCCTGCCAGGATGATTACACCTCAGACGACAAGACATGGGGCATGGGGCTATACCTTTCTGGCCTCTTGTCGTCCTCACTTAGCGCACAGAAAGGGGAACTTTGGTAATGGGATGGGAACTATGGTAAAAGGCATTTGGCGCACAGGGAGAGCAAAAAGGGTCTCTTCCAGCTGGCGGATCTCCCCACAGGGGACTCATATCCTTGCCACGGAGATACACCATTCAGCCTGGTGGCACTCCTTTAAGCACTGGCCTTGGGGCTGGGCAGATGTAGTGATTTGATCCTTGGACATTGGATGAGTGTCACTCTGATGTCAGACCTCTGCTCCATGGACAATGGGCCGTGTGGGGGTTTCCTTGTACGTGGGCGGTGTTACTGGCAGGGCTGCACCAGCATGGTGTTGCTTGACTTCTGGTGTTTCTCCTCCCGCTTTGTGCTGGATGGGCTTAGGATACGGTGGCTGTTGCACTGGCATTGGTGCGCCATTGGCGCAGCGTCCATATAGAATCGGTCCATTATTCTCCTTACTGGGTTGTTGTGAGGCCAGCAACATGATAGTACATATGAAATGCTTTGCACAGCCAGCAAGAGCTATGTCTTCTTCAGGAATTTTACAGGTCCTGTGTGGACTGTAAGACCTTTGTGTCTGAGCTGGATATTGTGCCTGGGGCCCTGGGCAGGGTAATCTTAGGCTTTCTTGTCCTAGGTCAGGCTGGGCTGGCACAAGTTGGGATTCACAAAGCCAAATGCATACCTATAGATCATAGCCCACCAGGGCCCATGTCCCACCACCACTGATAAATTATTTTATTATTAACAGTATTTATATACCGCTTTTCAACAAAAAGTTCACAAAGTGGTTTACAGACAAAACCAAATGATGAAATGGCTCCCTGTCCCCAAAGGGCTCATAATCTTTAAAAAAAAAAAAAAAAGGAAACCCATCTAAAAAGGGCTCACATTCTAAACCTCCTGCTTTTGCTGTCTGCCTTGGACTGAAAGAAATACTTTGCTTTGGCTGGTGGATTCTGATAGGCTTGGTGGGTCACAAGTAGGATTGCCAACCACGAATGGCCTGGAGTCTCCAGTAATCACCATCATTCTCCAGGTGACTACTGAAAGCAATCCTGGAGGTTTTAACAGGATCTCCAAGAATTTCCAAATGACATCATGCTGGAAAAATACACTTTTCCAGGAATAGCTTCAGTCAGTTGGTAACTTTAGGGCTCAGTCCAGCCTAACTCAGGCACAGTTGAGGCCCAATTGTGGCCCAATTGTGGCCCAAACTAGGACCGAGTTAGGCTGCAACTGTGCCTGAGTTAGGCTGGAGGCAACAGCATTGGGCCAGGATCGCGGCAAAACTTACCGCAGAGGCAGGCAGGCTCCTGTGGGGAGCTGTCAGTCTTGTGGAAGCGAAGAGCCCCCTCCTCAGCCCGTCTGCGTGCACCTACCACAGCTGCTGCAGCGGTCGCAGCAGATGGGCAGCCACAGGCGGGCCTGCAGGCACTGCGCGTTTGACAGTCAGCTGAAGGGCAGAGGCTGTGCCAGTGCCAGCTGCCCCAGGGCACCCTGGGCATCAGCCACCTGCCGCAGGGGGGAGTGCGACTGCCCTCCCTCCTGCAGACTGCGATGCCACCCCCAAGCCACGGTGAGGCTGCACGTGGGAGTCATGGGGGGGTGAGCGGGGGAGAGAAGGGAAGGAGGGGGTGGGAACGGCACGCACAAGGGGGGGGTCTCATGAGTTCTGGAACCGCCTCCGCCAGGACATGCCCGTGCGCTGCCTGAAGCCCTGGGCCTCAAGGGCCGTGGCAATGCCCACAAAGAAGGCATCCCAGCATGCCTTCTGCTCCGTGCCCCGGCCAAGACCGAGAGATGCCGTGGGCTTGTCTGCTGCGAGAGGGAAGGGCTCACGCAGCTCATCACACCCCCAGATGGGGCAACGTCGGCACCTTGCGGCAGGCGCTCTGGCGGCATGGGGGGTGCCAGCGTCCATCATCAGGGAGTGGGAGGGGAGGCAGGCACACTGACAGGGGGTGCTGGGGAGGGGCACGGGTGGGTCAGAAACAGACAGACAACACGGCTGGTGGGAGAGGGATACAGGGAGAGGGGTCTGCAGAGACCGATAGGGGCACAGGGGGCACTTCGCAGATGGAGGCAATGCAGGAACGGGCGCCTCTCATGCAGACGGACCGAGGGCGGACACGGACGCCGTTGATGGGCGGAAACGGACGCCGGTGACGGGCGGACAGAGGGCGGAAATGGACGCCGGTGACGGGCGGACACGGACGCCGGTGATGGGCGGACCGAGGGTGGGTGAGAGCCCCGGTTGCTGAAAGGGCTCTTCACGGACGTGGCGGACGTGCGCCACAGTGCCCGTCAGTGTTTGCCTGCCTGACAGGCCCCCCAACTCCCCCCTCCCCTCTGGTCCCAGAGGGTCCGGCAGCCCCCCTGCTGTGTTCTCCCAGGGATGGCTGTGGCGGACCCTGGCTGGGATTCATGCAGAGGCTTGTGTGCTGGGGCCTGCCTGTGTGGGTGTGTGGGGCAGTGCTTGTGCAACATTGGGGACATGTGTTTCCAGGGGCATCTTTATTGTTCTGGAACAGTGGCAGAGATGGCCGGGCGTGGCTGCCAGGGGTAGGCACAGCAGCCTCTAGGACCACAGCAGCAGCATCAGGCGAGCCCCATGGACCTGGAGATGCGGGCTCTTCCCCTGTGGAACCACGGCCTGCTCCATAGAAAGGGGAGGGACAGCAAGTAGGCAGCCAGGGCGGTGGGGCAGCAGCAGCAGCTGAGGTGGGTTGCAGGGCAGGCTCCCAGACCTCTCTGGCAGCATCAAGGCAGGTGACCGTGGGGCAACCAGACTGCAGGCCCAGGGGTGCTCCCCGGACGGTTTGTGGTAGTGGGCATTCCTGGGGGGATGAACAACATGGGGGTGTTCCATGGCAGCTGCTGCGTGGTAGCAATCGCCATTGAAGAGGAGCCAGTGTGCCAGTTGCAAAGGTCTGCAGGGAGAGAAATCAAACACAGCTGAGTGGTGTGAGACACATAGCCTGGTCTGCGCTCCTTCCCTGGGTGTACGGTGAGCATGATCCTGTAAGGGAAAGGGGTCAAAGAGAGAGACAACAACACAACTTGGGGGTCACAACCATGGCAATCCTAGCAATACTGACCTGTCGGTAGACCCTGTGGAGAAAAGAGGGGGGGGGAACAGCTGGTGTCTACATATGGGTTACAGTTCCACACTCATGGCATTGTGTGCTCACATTAATACAGGCAGCTATGAGACAAGACATTGGTATAGAGGCATATCATGGCAGGCTATGCAGGCAGCTATGAGACAAGACATTGGTATAGAGGCATATCATGGCAGGCTATGCAGGCAGCTATGAGACAAGACATTGGTATAGAGGCATGTATCCTACCTATATTTCTCTATGCAAAGAGGCAGACGTCAGACCACATGTCAGCACAAACCCTGCACTTACCTGCTGGTGTTGTTGCCTGTATGGGGGGGGGGGGGGGAGAGAGGGGCTGGGAGAAAGACATGGGTTAGCAAACACTTGCATGGAGACAGCTGCCCAGGCACAGCACTAAACAGTTTGGCCACAGGCAGAACAGCCCTCTCTGCCCTAGAGGGGGGCAGAGAGGAGAGAGGAGAAGAGAGAAGTGGGGTGTTAGAAAAGTTTTCAAAGTCCCACTTTGTGGCTGCTGGGGGACAGAACCCCACGCCACGTGCTCAGAGAGAGAGAGAGAGAGAGTGGAGGGCTGGGGCTGGGCTTTTGTGGGAAAGAGGCTGGGTGGGGTTGGGTGCTGATAGGGTAACTATTTGGGTCCATGTCCAGAGTTAGGCCACACCTGTTCGGTCCTAACTCAGGCCCAACTCGGGCCCAGGGTGTTAGAACTTTTCAGGAGAGGGCTGGTGTGGGTAAGGTAAAATGGCTCCTATGGGTCTCCTCACATTTGGGTCCACCCTTTTTGCTGGCCCAAATTTTGGGCCTGAGTTGGGCTCGAGGGGGCGTGTCAGTGGCTCTCCAGTGTCTGGAACCGGACCAAAATTCGTAACCGCCCCCGTCACACCCCCGACACGCCCCCAACACACCCACTTTTAGGCTGCAATTGTGCCTGAATTGTGCAATTGTGCCTGAATTGTACCGCAGTTGCCTTGGGCTGGACCGGGCTGCAATTCAGTCACAATTGCAGCCCAACTCAGGCACAATTCAGGCACAACTCGGGCCTAAAGCACTTGGGCTGCAATTGTGCCTGAATTGTACCGCAGTTGCCTTGGGCTGGACCGGGCTGTTTGTCACGAGTTGTATAGGCTTATCTTAGACATTCTGTTCTGGTTTTAACAATATTTCATATTTTAGTTATATGTTACTGACCATTCGGTGGCATGCTCGGCTGAAAAAAAAAGTCCTAAATACAATGTAACATAGACTCATATATATGCAATTTTGAATAACTATTAGATACAGTCTTCAAATTTGCAGAGTCCCTTCTGCCTCTCAAAACCAAAGCACTGACACACTAGAGATACAAGCAATCCAAGAGTGTGTGGCTGACATGGCTACATAGTGGAGAGTTGAATACTGAAGCATATTCAAGAGAGTTGAATACTGAAATGAAGCATACTACAGCAACAGAGTTTGGTAGGCTCAAACCTGGATATTCAGTGTTTAGGTGGTTTTGTTTTGTTTTGTTTTAGTGGATCAGGAATGTCTAATTCAACTTGCAAATACCTAACCACAAAGTAGGTGTGGACATACTTTCATGGAGGAGGTGTCCCTAGGAGAGCTGCATGGGACTTAGGCAATGCAGGGAACATAAGAACATAAGAAGAGCCCTGCTGGATCAGGCCAAAGGCCCATCTAGTCCAGCTTCCTGTATCATACAGTGGCCCCACCAGATGCCTCAGGGAGCACAAGACAACAAGATAACCTGTTTCCTGCTGCTACTCCCCTACATCTGGCACAGAGAAAGAAAAGGTGAACAAGTGCAGGATGTGATGCTGAAAGGGGAAGAGATGATACTCAAGGCAGTGTACAGAGGATTCTCAGGAAGCCTTCCATCCAGGTGCCAGCCAGACTCAGATTTGCTTAGCTAAAGCAAGGTTGACATAGCATGTGCTCTCAGACCACATTTATAGCCTTTTATAGCAGTATGCCTCCAGAGGACCGATGGCCAGTGGGCAATTGTAGTCTCTTCCATCAATAGCGTAGTTGGCGTTTTTCCAAGGGGGGCCTGGGCAAGACAACATGCCATCGCCCCGCCCCCCCCATTTGGCTCTTGTCCTGATCCATTCTGATGGCAGGGGCAGGGCAATGACATGTCGTCCTGGCCAGGGCCCCCTTGGAAAAATGCCAGCTATGCTAATTCCAATCTCTCCCAGCCAGAGCTCCACCAACAAAGTGTGGAGACTCTAGCACCAACCATCAACCTGATGAACAAAATGCTTGCTGAAAGCTTTTTTCGCCGTCCATTTTCCTCCCAGGTCAGAACTCCATCGCACCTGACAGTGGGCTTGTAGCCACAAGCATGAAGGGAAGGATAGCCTGGCCTCAATCAATGGCCAGAAGATGAATTATCACTATGGGAGACTGTGCCCCTTCTTTCTCAGGGAGAGATTGATCACGACCACCAAGGCAATCTGCATGGCCACAAAAGGACACTAGCTATGTTGAAGCTGTTGACAGGGAATTTAATGGAACATGTCTTTAGGACCATTTCTTTCCCTGCCCCTTTTAAAAATGTAAAATGGTAAATATTTATATGAGCCACACAGAGGAGTAGGGGAGAATGCAAATCTCCCTTAGGGCTGTGTGACCCTCTCCTGAGGCATTTCAGGCCTCAGGAGAGGTTTGGTTTGGTTTTGATTCCTCTTGAAATGTTTCAGCTGTTTCCCCCTCGAGGATGCCACCCCCCCAACTTGGATGTGGGTTTCACTTCAGGTGACTTTGCAGCAGCAAGTCTCATCTCAATCAATGACTATCCGTTGGCTTTTGCAAAGCAGGGGTTGTAAGCGTGAGGAAGACACAGAGTCACATTTGCTCCTTTCCTTGAGATCCAGCAGTATAAGTGAACTGGACTTCAGGTGGGTCCAGCGTGTCTGCTCCCCCCCCCTCTTTTTTGTCCAAGCAGATGGAATTCAAGGCAGGTTAGTAACCATGATGGTAATAAAATGTGACATGCTTGCTTGTTTCCAGTCTCCTTGCAGAGAATAACTTCCTGGACATTATATATATGATTTATGCATTTTTGTTCACATTCCAACTAGCAAGGAGGAGAAGTATTATCCCTAGCCCCTGTTAAAGGAACAGTGAAACATCTGCCAAGAGATACAGAACACTCTGTGCAGTATTTCTGCCCCGATGAATTAAGTCCTTAAGTCCTGATACTGTCAGGGCTTCATTGCCTCTTTGGAGGTGCTGCGGGCCTTCAGCTCCCATCTCTATAAAGGGGAAAGCGGTTCAAGTGTGAACTTCCTGCACAATCTGTCATGTACTGTCCAAGAAGGAAGGAGGAAACCTGTCTTGTAGACAAGGCACTGGGACTCTGTGTTCTTCTAATGGATCATTTGTGGGACTTGGACATGGGATCAAATCCCACTGCAACTAGAAGTTGACCAGATATGACGACTTCTCCCACTACGTGTGTCAGGAATTGCTCCTCAACCTCACTTTCCCTTAGAACCATTGACATGGAAGGTCATTCGAGCTTCCCTGCTCTCTCTAGTTCCAGCAGCCTCTGTAAAGGAAGCAGGTAGAGATTCCTGCATAAATAGCTCCCATTTAGAGTGCCTTAGCTATGTCCCACTGCGGATCGACTTAGTCATCATCCTCTTTCTTTTGACTTGTTCTGTCCTGATCTCCCTCACTTTGTGTCTGCCTCCAATGCTATTGGCCTGTGTTCCCCCTACACAATGTGCCCTTCATTGTCCTGATTCCGTCTGAGTCTCCTTGTCAGGCTCCTGACCCAGCTTCTCTGCCCACAACTTAGCTTGCTCCCTGATTTTCTAGTATGGCTCTGGTAATATGGGCAAATTATGCTTAGCTGCAGAAGAAGTCCATGCGATCATTAGATCATACAGACAACTTACATTGCCCCAGCCTGCAGCTAGCCCCAAAAGGCAATGACAAACTCAGGGCACACATGGGTTGCAAGGGTCATGTGTACTCGTATAGCATAGCCTATCCTTGGAAGGATGCCCTGTGTTGGTGCATTTTCAGACAAAGTGATTCATCTTCAGCACATTGGTGAAAGTCATTCATTTTAAGGAAGTTGGAGGGTAGTCAGGCTGTACATTTCTCCCAGTCCCTACTTGGCTGAAATGCAGAATGCAGTGGGGTTTTAGTATCCAGCTTTTTTTTTTTTAACAGCTTCAGATGAGAAAAGAAAACATCACTTTCATTCTCAGTATAGAGGATGTAATTGGTCACCTTCTCCTATCAAGATCAGATTCCTCTGTAGTGTGTCAAACCTGAAGATGGTTGTTTGTTTTTCAGAGCTGCTACATTTGGGCTTGGTGTGGCAAAGGGCATGTTTTCTGAGTAAAGAGAATCTTTAGCCTTAGCCTTAGCCAACCTTCTCGTGGAAAAGAGGTGACAGAGACTGAATTCTTGAGGGCACAAATTATAGTGAAGGAATACAGTGGCAAAGCAGGCTGGTGACCATGTAGGCTCAGGCCACAACAAGAAATTCATTACTAAACGTTCCACACAAAGCCTGGCCAGCGAAACATTTGGTCAGCGAATGGATGGCCAGCGAAACACTTTTGCAAGGCTAAATACATTTGAAACCTGACAGTATTAGGAAAAGCAATTTGGAGTGGAGCGATGACTGACAGAGAAAAAGTTACATCTGTCCCCAACTGCTGCTTCTCCCCTTTAAGTCACCCTCTCTGGAACCTACTTTTCTGAGGAGAGTTTTCTTTTGTTACATGCATTTTTGCATAACATTTAAACCTTCTTTGAATGTTTCTCACCAGTGTAGAGAGAACATGGAGAGCAGAGGAATGGAAACAGGCTGGCTAGCCACACACACACACACACACACACACACACACACACACACACACACACACACACACACACACACACACACCCCTGTGCTGATGCACTGTTGTCCACACCTCCTGGGTAGTACATGTCTGCAGAGGCAAGAGCTGAATGTGGGGAGATTTTCTCGTGATTTAAAATGCTGGCCTCCAGTGCTCCAAATCACATTCATCACCTGCCTTTGTAGACAAAGGATGAATGTGAGGTGTGTGGACTGTGATGAGTCAATCTGGGGTGTATGGCTAGCTGGCCCACTTCAATTTCCCCCCTCACACTTCACTGGTAACTAATGTGAGAAGAGGGCTAAGTGTAGGCACTCTTTTAATTCTAGAACCATAGCGATGAAAGACACTCACAGTCCAATCCTACCCAGGTGTTATGCTGACGGATCTCGTGATCCATCAGCGTAAGTCCAGACTGATGGCAGGAAAGCCACTTTGGCGTTTGGTGGGCCACAACCACCAGAAGAAACAGCCAGAGGTCGCGAGTGGGCAACAGCAGCCCGCTGAACCTCCTCTGTCCCCCATTGTCAAGTTGGTGGTAGGGGCAGTTTGGTGGAGGATTGTGGGTAGATTGGGGTGGGGAGTGGGCCAGTCTGGGGGCAGTTGGTGGGGAGGGGGAGGATCTTGGCAGCAGTTGCACATGCTGAGCTCTCATCTCCCCTTCCCAGCCTGGACCCGCCCCAAGGAGTCTCCACCAGCTAAAGAGCTGGCGTAGGTCCAAGGAAGACCCATTGGAGATCAAGTGATCTATGGAGAGGTAAGTAAAAAAAAGATTATTTTATTCCCCCCAGCCTACAGCAGGCACTGCATTGGCAGCCTTGCATGGGCTGGGCTGACGGGGGATAGGATGGCCCCTCAAGGACTGCCAATCAACTCCCTGCCGTCAGGTATGTATATGGAATTATCATTAAGCCACCAACAGACCAAATTACACAATCAGTATCCTGAAAATGGTTAGGCAGCAGATGGTCTCTTGTATTTTAGTATCATAATGTGAGAGAGCTTTCACGAGCCTTCTTTGCCATGTGAAAATGTATGGGAAGAGTCACTTCATGCTCTGAAGTGCAGTATTTCGCCTATCACTATAGAGTGTGGTGGTGGTGGTTGTACCAATTTCCCTAGTCTTTTAGCCTCTCCACATATTACGCTGTTTTTAGCTTTGTTTTGTATATACAATGTGCAGATGTCAGCTCAGAAATAATCTCCCCAGCATTACGATCCCTCGGCCTTTTCCAGAGAATGCTCTCACACATGTTTTAGTTATGAGATCCATCATCAGGACGTTCCTTTAAAAACACACATTTTATTTAGCTCACTCTTCAGAGATGGCTCATCTCTCAACTCTTACTTCTGATGAGCTGTCTCCTCAGTCTGAGCTCACTTCCTTCCTGTCCTAACATACTCCTGATTGCTATTGGTTTTGGCTCTACAGCTTAGGGGCAGGCAGGCAGGCAGGCAGGCAGGCAGGCAGGCAGGCATCTGGAACAGGTGCATCAGGCCTGATTGCCTGGCCAGACCCTCCACTCGCAACCCAAAGGAATAACCCAGGGTTTCTGAATCCTGTTAGCAGTCTCAGTTGCATAAGAGATCTACAGGGGTATCTCCTGCATCATGGGGATTTACCACCTTGAAGGCAGCTGTGGGGAAAACGAAAAACCAGCCTCCCTTGTGAAAGTGTCAGCATTGGAGCATATTCAGCCAGAAAAGCACCTTTGGCACCATTAGGCAGTCAGTCCTTGACATGTTGTGTTACAACACTGATAAAAAGTGATCCCAGAAAGTGTGGGAAAGTCTGCCAGATTGATTAGACCTGGCCTCCCTTCTCTGCCTACCCTTGGTCACCCAGGAATGCTGCTTCGTTGTTTGCACTAAGTGGCTAAAGTCCTTGTGAAGAATGAGTGGCATTCCACAGGGCCCTCACAGAGATGATAAATGAGAGCAATGGTGTGTGTGTGTGTGTGTGTGTGTGTGTGTGTGTGTGTGGGGGGGGGGGAGAGAGAGAGAGAGAGAGAGAGAGAGAGAGAGAGAGAGAGAGAGAGAGAGAGAGAGAGGTGAATAAGTTTCAGCAAGACGGCTGTACTTCTATTTTATTTCTGCTAGCTCTTAACTTGGCAACCTGAAGAGAGGGAAGTAAGCTGGAATGGAAAATCAGGACTAAGGTGGGCTGCCTTTCATAACAAGACCCATTCTCTTCTGATGTTTCCAATATGATATTTGGTTCACGGTCAGTTTATTTGTCATGGATCACAACAGTGGCTAATAACATCAAACGTGAATAACACACATGAATAATGACACAACGTGGATTTTGAAATCAAAGTGACTTTGTTTTTTCCCCCACTTCTAGTGCCATTTGAATGGCTCCACAAACTTTACGTGAACTGATGTCACTACGTTCTGCACGGAGAACATCCAGATTCTGCCAATGGATTACTGTCATTATGATAGTCGTTTTGCTAATAAGTATGTAAATTAAGTAAAGCCGCCTAAGTCCTATTTCTCCTTCCAAAATTCAGGACAGGAGGGAGTGCAGAGATAGTGGCCAAAGGGAAGTAGTGACCGAACCCAGAGGGGCTCCTTTGCCTATAGCAGCGGTTCTCAAATAGTGGGGCGCGCCCCCCAGGGGGGGCGCGAGGCCCCACAAAGGGGGGCCCGACCACCACAGTCGCCCTCCGCACGCTCCGAGGCCGGCCCAGGAGCCGGCCTCGGAGCGTCCGGAACGGCCGGCGCTCCAGGGCCTTCTGAAGGCCCAAGCGTCAATCCGGGTATTTTTGATGTTTTCGCTCATGCGCAGAGACGAAAACGGGTCTGCGCATGAGCGAAAACATCAAAAATACCCGGATTGACGCTTGGGCCTTCAGAAGGCCCTGGAGCGCCGGCCGTTCCGGACGCTCCGAGGACGGCTCCCGGGCCGGCCTCGGAGCGTGCGGAGGGCGACGCGAAGGGAGGGGGGCGCCACCCCCCAAAATCGGGTGACGGGGGGGTGCGGGGAAATATTTTTGAGAACCACTGGCCTATAGTAACAGTATGGGAAGGAAACATTGATCAGCTTCTTCTGTATGAACTTGCCCAAGAGTTGAGATCTCCATCATTCAAAGGCCTTCCTCTGTGTGCCTTGGCCTTCAGAGCTGGGTGGTAATGGCTGATTGGGGCTCAGAGTGGGAAAAAAATTAAATGGATTTCTGTGTTTTAAATAGGGCAGAGCTGAAGTGAACTATCCTTTGGTGTTCATTTTCCTGAGTGTCAAAAAGTGTCTCCTATAGAGCAAGTCCTCACTTAAAGTTGTCGATAGGTTCTTCTTGGAAACTGTGACTTTAAGCGAAACAAATTACAATGATTTTAGAACGGAAGCTTTCATGGCCTGCAGTAATCTTTTATCTACATGGCATCTCTACCTGTATATCCTAAATCTCACAAGAAATTACAATGAAACCAATTTTATAATAGGCTAATTGATAAATGTAAACGTTTCTATGGCATTTTCCCATCAACTTTAAAACAAAACAACTTTAAATGAAATGAGTGTAAGTGAGGACTTGCTGTATTTAGGGTTGTGGATTTCTTTCTGACACATAGTAAATATAATCACATTATTCTATGCCAGAGGTTCTCAACCTTTGTCACCAGGTATACCACCTGTCGCAGTCAAATTTTCTGAAGTACCACCTGCGTCAATAAATAAATACATTTATTTATAATATTTAATTTAAATATGTGCACTAGATAGGTGATAGTTTCAGCAAATGCAGCAATTAAGCCACTGTGGGGTTGTTGTTTTTCAAACAGTAGTATTCATAGATCTACTTCCTGCTTTGGAAGCTTATCCAAAAGATCAGATATATAGGCCTCACTTCAGGAGTAGAATATCACGCACCCTCAGTTTTAAGTCTCTCTGTTTTTTGACCTATCTTTCCCGAGGACAGTTACGCTTCATTGCTCCCCCCTCCCTTCATGCCCATTTATTTGAATCTCTACAAATTGAATCTCTACAAATATGAGCAGCGTGAGCAACAGCTTGCTCAGATACAGCAATAAAATAGAAAGAAAAGAAACAGGAAATAAAAGGCTTGCCCACTGGCGTTGACGGGGGGAAGCGGGGGGGGGGGGCGGGCCGCCGGGGGGCGTCGCGCGTATAGGGGTGATGCGCGATGCCCCTTACTTACAATTTTGCGGTGCAGGTGGGCCCGCCCTCCCTCCCTCGCCTCCGTTTGGCTCCAAAATGAGCCAAAAACGGAGCGGGGAGGGCGCTCCGCTCCTGCGCGTGACGTCACGCGCGGGGGCGGAGCCTCCCCTTAAGGGTGACGCGCACCCCCGCTCAGGGGTGTCGCGCGTCGTCGCGACGCCACTGGGCTTGCCTGCTTGTTCATGCCTGCGCCACCTAGTGGTTCAAAGCCATATACACAGGAAGCAATACCGAACAGTACAGATCAGAGATAAGGAGCAGCTGACAGAGATCAGAACAGCAGAAAAGAGACCTCCTAGCAGCTGATTACTGTTCCTAGAAGCTAATTACAGCTGTCCCAGATAAGAAGCCTTGGGGGATCAGGCAAGACCAGAGCAGGACTGAATTGCAAGACAGAGGGGAGGTCAGAAAACCAGATAAGGACCACCCTGCTGCGTACCAGTGGCATTTGCACAAAGTGCCACTGGTGGTACGTGTACCATAATTTGGGAACCTCTGTTCTATGCTATTTTGCACCCTTTCCTCCACTGCCTGCTGCTTCTTCTTGCTGGGCCCCATTTTCCTTCCTTTTCTTTGCCTTCAATCTCCTTTGCTGTGATCAGCTGTGGCAACTCATGCTGTTTTATTGATGGTATCACAACACTACTTGTGATCTGATCAAATGATGTCACAGTTACCAGTGAACAGCATCACATATGTCATCACAGCCAATAAGATGAGATGGAGGTGAAGGCCAAACAAGACTGAGAACACGGAGGGAAAAAAAAGAAGGAAAATGGCATAAAGAAAAAGCATCAGCCAATGGAACAAAAGGAGGCTGAAGAGCATCAAAACAATGCAAATGTCTGGTGAGGCGAGTGGGCTTTTTAAATAATGAAGTTGGCTACATGAAATACCCCACTTTAAAAGCAAGAACTGAAATGAGTAGAATAGCCCAAGTTCTACAGACATTCGTTCTATGCTCACTCCCAAATACAGTGAGACATGACAGAACGAAGCTTGCACCTGCTAAGCCCCAAACGACAGCACCATGTCTTTCTTGTTCCGACATGGAAAGGTTGCGCTGCTTTCTGAGTCCTCATCTCTTTTTTTTACAGCCGTTCTCATAAATAACCTTTGCACTTCAAAAGGCTCAGCTCTATCAATCTTCCCCACCATATGTTCTCATTAGAAAGTTTATTGCACATTTTATCTTGGGATTATTTGGTATCAATAAAACATGCTGCAAGCTTCAAATGCATATATATATATATAATGGAAGGGTTTTTTGTGAAACAAATCTGTGGCAGATGGTGTTTTTCAACACTTTCTTTAGATCAGTCTCAAGCATTTTGGTTGGTATGCTGATGTAGGCTTTTCATGTGAAGTAACTCTGGGATGAAGGGTTGGATCCAAGGGACACCTGAATTGATTGAACGACTCCCACTGAATGTGCTTATTTTGGTACCTGAAAAACCCTTCCTAGAGTTTGAAAAGACCAAATTAGGACTTCTTGCGACAGCTACTTAGGCATGTGATACCTGTCCATGTTGGCTTGCATCTGCTCCCAACCTGTGCATGGGGTCAGTTGTTTTGTGTTGTGTTCTCAGGCTTCCCAAAAATATGCAGGAAGCTGAATTCTGTAAATGACCATGGGTGTACATAACCAACAGCACAATCCTCCCTAGGTCTTAGAGCGGTGGAGTGCATGCTCCACCGCTCTAAGCTGTCGCAAATGTGCTGTAAAGCATGTTTGTGATGACTCTGGAGTAAGAGCCGCCGGAGTGGAGGCCAGCAGCAGCCCTTACTCCACTGCCCTCCAGTCCCCGCGGCTGCCAGTGAAGGCTGCCAGTGAAGGCAGGGGCAGGGGGAGGGAGGGCCGGATGGCAAGGAAGGGGGGACATTGGTTGGCTCGGACTGGGAGATGGCAGAGATATCGGCGGTGCACTCCACTGTTATCCTAGGCCCTTTCCCAGTCCGGTTCAGCCTTACTCTGCTGCCTTGGATGTATGTCAGCTTCAGAGCTGGCATACATCCGAGAAGGCCCATAGGCCCTGGGCAGCCCTACAACTCAGGGAAGGGGACAAATGTCCCCTTCTCCCGAGGTGTTCCCAGGCTGCGCTGGCGCGGTCCGGGAATGGGCTCAGGAATGGATACAGCAGCTGGCCCTTTAGGCTGGTTGCGTATGGATGCGCAGGATTGCGCTGAAACTCTTCATAAACAAAGTGGCTATGTGAACCAGACTGGGCAGCCTTTTCTTGGAGTGGGAGATTGTGGGAATAGGCTTCAGGTTTGCACCAACAATGTCAGTCTTAAGAGAGTAGAATAGGTGGTGTGTTTGAAAACATTGGTGCTTGCTCTTTTTTCTGTCTCAATGGAACGAAATTATACCTCAGAGTACTGGGAGCAGGTCTGAACTTCTATCTTAGATATTGAGGACACAACCTTGTGGCACCTATTGAGGAATTAGATGACCTCAGGCAACAAATCAGATCCCTGCAGTCCACCGACTTGAGGAGGTTCAGAAAGTGAAACAGGAGTATACGGCACCAGCACTGCAGTGAAAAGATGTTTGTTGGGAAATGATATAGATTAGGTACATAATGTGCAGTCAGGAGCCATTGGCTTGCAAGCTAGAAGGGCTTTAGAGTAGGGTGATAAAGAATCTAGGAACTGTCATATGGGGATGCCTTAGGTGTGTGGAACATGTACCTTAGCTAGATGGGTACATTCCTGCAAGGCTTTCTGGACAGGATGGGAATTTGAGAGTTAAAACATTCCCACCTGGATTGCATCAGAGCTTTGATAGAGTCTCTTGATTAGATGTTTGCCTGGTCTGCTGCTGCCGGATTTTGGGCATGAGCTACTGTTGACATTTGATGTTTAGCTCTGGGTAAAGTTTAAACAGCACTTATCATAACTGTGACACCTTGGGAAGGCCACACTGGTTTAATAGTATGTTTTATGTCACCTCCTGCTTTGAATTTTGTTTCCGTCTATGTAGCGGGCTCTCTCTCTCTCTCTCTCTCTCTCTCTCTCTCTCTCTCTCTCTCTCTCTCTCTGAGGTTGAGAACGTCGCGATTAGATTATTGTAACGTGATCTACGTGGGGCTGCCCTTGAAGACGGTTCGGAAACTGCAATTAGTGCAGAATGCGGCGGTGCGGCCCGTGTGGTCACTGGAGGTAGGCGGTTCGACTCTGTTGGGCCGCTCCTCCGACAGCTGCACTGGCTGCCGATTCGTTTCCGGGCCCAATTCAAAGTGCTGGTTTTGACCTTTAAAGCCCTATACGGCTTGGGGCCAGGATATTTGAGAGACCGCCTACTTCTATATAGTCCGGCTCGTCTCCTTAGGTCATCAGAGAAGGCCCTTTTGCGGGTACCGTCGCCCAGGGAGGTGCGAGGGGCGGTGGCCAGAAATAGGGCCTTCTCAGTAGTGGCACCAACCTTATGGAACTCCCTCCCTTTTGATTTACGAACTGCTCCCTCCTTGGCCACTTTCCGGAGAGGCCTAAAAACCTTCCTGTTCAAGGAAGCCTTCTGAGCCTTGCCTTTTTTTAACATCCTGCTGGTATAGCTGGGACGCTGCTGCTTTTTATGCTCTTTTTATGCTCTTGTTTTAATTGAAATGATGATCTTTTTAAATTAATTTTTAGATATTGTTGTATTAATTTCGTTAACTGTTTTTTTACTGTTTTAAAATGTGACTTTTGTACTGTATTTGTTGTATTGTATTTCCTTTTTTGTTGTAAGCCGCCTTGGGTCCCTTCGGGGAGAAAGGCGGGGTAAAAATAATGTAAATAAATAAATAAATAAATAAATAAATAAATAAATAAAACAGAAATACCTTATTTGAGCTGGGGTGAGGATAGAGAACCCCCCTTGGAGCTTCTGTTAGTTGAGTACTTGAGCCAGAATGCAGGTTTAGCCACACCCCATCAGCCTTAGTGACTGCTCCCCATTTACTTCATTCCATAGAACTTAATGGGCACCACTGAGACTCAAGCCTGCTCTTATCTGCACAGACCTATCCATTCATCTGAAGTCATTGCAAAATGACTTCATTTCCTTTGCATGACAGCTGCTCACACTGACACGGTTCCTGCAGCTGAACAGGACAAGTCAGGACTGCTGAGCTGCAATTCCAAGCCAGTATTTAACTAGTTAACAGCACAATCCTATCTGTTGGGTTCTGCTGGTGGAACACACGATTAGTGGAAGTGCCTGGTGGATCTGGCATGCGTTGAGTGATGTTGTTACAGTTGCCAATGCTGTCAGCAAGCACAAGAAGGCTGCCAGCACAGTTGCTGGTGGCTGTGTGCACTCACTCAGCACTATCCGCCAGTCAGTGCCAGGTAAGGCAACGGTGGAGGTGGGCAATGGGAGGGACGGGAGAGGGAGTGAGATAAACGCGGGTGATTCTGGGTGGGAAAGGGGGAGGAACTGGGGGTGGGCAGGAAGCAGGAGGAGGTGGATCTGGCAGCAATGGTGCACATTGGCTCTGATCTTCTCTTTTTAAAACCTCACTGCCCCTTTTCACTCCTCAGACACACACCACCAAAATAGGTGGCGTATTTCCAAGGAGACCCATTGGCGATCAGGCAGCTTAACAGGCAGTAAGTCCAAAATTACTTACCTTCTGCAGACTGTCCGATCATCCCCCCACCATAGGATGCAGTGCATGCCTTTTTGGTGAGGCTGTATCGGTGTTGGTGCTGGGGGATAGGAATGGATCCTAAGGTGTGCTTGTCTTTGAGTCAGCTGAACTCAATGGGATGAAATTGGCTTTCCTTCAAGTACTCTGTTTAAATGTTTGTGGATTGGGATGTAGTAACGAGCATAGATTCACCATACCAAAGTTCTTGGTGAAACGAAGGCCTAATACTTTATTATCTCTTTCAACTTCCATACTGGCATCACACCATCTTAGAAGCCAATGTGTTGACTCATTGGGTGATATACAATGTAGACACAGTATAATATATATTTTTGCTCTACACTCACACCAAATAGTGTTCAACTAATTGAATGTTATGGACCAACTGGTATGAATTACTAAATAAAAGTAAATAAAAGAGGCAAAGGAACATAAGCATAGCACCTTCACATCTAGTGTTATCCTGGGCCAAAAAAAAAATAAAATGAACTTTAGATATGACAGTCCTTTTATCTGACAGCTGATAGCAGAGCTGTTCACTGTATTAAAAGTTTGCCAAAAGAACATAGCTGAAAATTAATCCACGTTTGTCATGGGAGGTAATAATATCCTGGCTTTATTGCCTGGAATAAATATAGCACCCGGATTTTATGCTTTTGGTTTAAATGAGGTTAAACAAGAGCATAGAGCAAGGCAAACAGCGTGAGCTCCAGTTCAGAAAAATAATTGACCGGGAAGAGATGAGACTGGGACATCAAGTGCTGAAACTGTGATTGCATAACATCATCAGCTCATCTTACTGCTCAGAATTGCGCAACTGAAAAGAAGAGCACCTCTTTTTAAAGACAGCACCTTTGCGTCTTCTAGAGAAAACTCAGAGCAATTGCACACCCAACTGTTTTTTTTCCCTTTCGTTTTGTTACAGTATATCTGTGTTAACAACATTAGTGTAAACAAATGTTTTGTGAAATGAGTTCGGTAATGGGGCGATTCCTCCTCAAAAGTAGTAGAAATGGCATCTGCTCTGGGGTGTTTGGAAGAATGTCATTTCCAAAGGGCAGCTGAGACTAGGTGGAAGAGTTACACCCTTATGGCGCGTCCCAGCGTCCCAGCATGCTTTAGAACCATCGTAGATTGCCATAAAGCGCAGTCTGGCTGCTGTAACTGGTGAGTGGTGGCAGCTGGAGGACAGTGACCATTGTGGGAGCCCTGGCATTGGTACGTTGGCACGGGAGTGGGTGGTGGAATGGTGCTGGGAGGGGGAGGAATGGGGTGAGGACCAGGGCAGGATTGGGGGTGTGCCAAAGCAGCAACAGCAGCTCCACTGATACCCTATCTCCCTTCCTGGCCTTGATCCACCTACCTGGGTCAACTCAGACTTGCGCCAGCAAATGCAAGTCTGAGTAGATCCATTGGGGCAGTGTGGTGGCTTGCCCCAGGGCAGAGAGAACAAGCATTCCCTTACCTTGAGGAGGCCTCCGGGACTCAACATTCCCCTGCAGGATGCAGTGCACACCCTGTTGGCATGGCTGCATCGGATAAGCCAACCAGTGCTCAAATTATGGAGTGGTGGTGACACAGAGGGGTTCCCCTACCTTTTGTGACAGTCCCTGTGGCTACTGTTTTTAGAAAGCTACAGGGGGCATGGTTTGGCTAAAACTGGGGGAAACTAGGGAATTGGGTTTATTGTTTATGGGTGTTGTTCAGCCTCCCCTCCCCATACCTTTTTCCTCATAGAGAGCACTGTTTAGGGCAACAGATTACAGAAATGGCTCAGTAGTTTACATGCTCACTCCACACTTTTAACCCCCCTATACATTTACTATAAAACAAATGTACCTATTTTCCATTGGGTCATTCAACCAATAAAAAATACATTTTGGAACTTGATGTCACGGATTTTGCTCATTTTCGGTACATTTGTAGCTTACCATGAGATGTTTAAAAATTATTTTTTTCAGATTTTTTTGTCCATCCGTTTTTGAGATATTGAATGTTCAAAATTGCCAAAAAAGGCCAAAATCCACTTGTCACCATACATTCAAACGCCAGTTCCAGGATAACGATGAACGCTACAGCCATTGGACAGGTGTCGTTTTAAAGCTTATGAATAGGGCTTTCATTTGATATACAACATGACAAAATTGTAAATTTTCAAGAAATTCAAAAATATTCAAATAATATTAATTTTGAAATTTTGAAAAATCGAACTTTTTAAAATTTTCAAAAAAATCACACTTAAAGGTATATGTCTTGTAGTCAATCAGTCAAAATTTCAAGATGGTATCTCAATGGTATCATACAAAAATTAAATTTTCTTGTTGGCAGTGACCAGGAATTAAACCCCTCAAGTCCATTTTTCTACAGTTTACATTGATAAAATTATGTGGTAAACTGAAATGAATCCAAAAATTTATAACAGGACTTATAGAGATAGATTTATAGAGCATGAATTCACTTTCTATTCTTTTACAGGATCATCTTTTTGGTAAAACTATCAAAATCATGAGCTTTTTACTTCTGTTCGTAGTTTTAAAATTTTCCTTTAGTTGCTGAATAATTTCTGAATCAGCACAGTGACATTTTTCCTCATCTAAATCATCTTCAGAAGTAAAAAAATAATTATTTGTAGGTCCTTTTAATCTTCCCCATCTTTTCTTTGCACTTTAGATACTTTCTTCTTGCACACCGGAGACTCACCAAGGGAGGTCAAAGAGGCATTTATGTGGGTTTGGACAGTGTGTTTTTAGTGAAGGTTTCTAGGACATTTTTGTTGTGAAGCTGCTTTATTAGTCTTTATTAAGTTTAATTCATTAACTGTTTGATAATTACATGATTTGAAATATGGAGGAGAATAAGTGGTCAAAAAACTGTTGCAGCCCTTTTAAAAAAAGGGGGGCACTGGGTTAGTAAAGACTTGAGGAATGTAACTGATTGGATGGTTTCACTAGATAGTGAAATCAAACCACACATGAACAGAAGCCTTGTCAGATGGAAAACAATATACTTGAAAAGGAAATTCCTCCTGAGAATTATGAGATTCCTGGTCTTAGTCATATAAAGGAGTCTGAGTATTTGGACCCTGATACAGCTTTAAGCCACTTAAATGCCTCTTTGACCTCCCTTGGTGAGTCAAGAAGAAAGTATCTAAAGTAGATATTAGTATCTAAAGATGACCTACTGCCATCACCCATGGTCTCTGTGGGACATCAGCTGTCAGCAGCCATACCAGCTTGAATGGTGTTTGCTTTCTCATAATACCTTCTCTATTATTATTATTATTATTATTATTATTATTATTATTATTATTATTATTATTATTATTATTATTATTATTATTATTATTTGGATTGGTTTCCTTCCCAAATACTGAGAGATGAGAGACCTGCAGCAGGCAAAAACCTGGCTAGCTTTTTCTATCCAGTTTGTGAAATTCAGACCCTGCCCACCTCCCATGCCTTCTTGACCCAGTTCCTTGGCTCCCAACCTCTTCACATACCTCTTTTAGTATCAGTGACTTTAGATCCAGGAACCTCACACATACTAGTGAGGTTCCTGGATCTAATCTGGATCACAGACTAGTCTGGATCACAGACTAGTGTTGGGATCTCATTTGGTGAGCTACTGTGGCCTGAATGTGCTCAGACCTTTTCATGAGAAAAGCACATGGTTTGTCAGTGGCACTGTGTGCTGTGAGCTGGCAGGGGATAGGATTGGGCCAAATGTCGAGGAAAGATAGTTGGGATTTGCTGGTCTTTGATGTGGTGACCCGTGGACCAAGATTACCTATCCTTATTTTGTGAGGCTTGGGATGTTGAGTTGCAGGGGCTGCAGTGGGAAAGGGCCAACCACGTAATTCTCCCTAGGCAAAGAGGGGTCTCAAAGACAGAAGGAGGGCTATGAAGCAAGCCTTTAGCATAGAGTGAGGGAGTAACCTTGAAGGGAGCAGGCCAAGGGTGCCGACCTACCTTTCTTGATGGGGCACTTGGAGAGAGGGGCCGACAAGTTTAGCTGACCTGCCCACGCTGGCTCAGTGACTTTGGATGTAGTCAGGGAGATAGAAAGAAAGCTGGAAAGGAAAGTGGGTTTCAGGGTGTTACCATCCTGAATGCCAGCTGGCATGGAGGTTCTTGGATAGAAACTGGACTTCAGGTAGCACCAGCAGGTTAACGCTCCACAAACTGGCAGCATGGCAAACTAGTGAGCAGCAGGTGAGGAAGCAAAGAACAGATGTGGAACGAAGAACACAAGGCTCTGATTTTTTTTATAGATTTTTGCCCCATTGAATCCTATGGGATTCTTAGGTGGGGTGACTCAATCAGGGAGTCCTTTTTACTGATAGAGGACTCCTGCTGGGTTTTGTTTTAGTTTTCCCACCCAGCTGAGGGTGCAATAACTAGCTGGGTGGCCGTTTGAGCATTCCTAGTTTGGAGTTCCATCATGGGGTTAGTAGTGTGAGGACCTTTGGAGATATGAAACCTTTCCTTTGTTTCACAAAAGTTGTTTTCCCCAAACCTAGGAGTCCAGGAAGGTAGACAGGGTCACAAGGCATGAAATATGAGACAAATATGAAACCCCTCTTTGCCCAGGGAGAATAGGTGGATTTGGAGCTGGCAAGCTTCATCTATATTTTGGAGGTGTGCAGATGCCATTTACATTTAAGGAGAAAATAGGTCTCCAATCACATTTGGAACATTGTACTCCATGGATTAATGAAGGGAGCATGGATTAATTAAGGTGTGTGTGATTACATGGTTCAGTGAAAAAGTATGGCCTTTCTGGCATCTTTTGGCCTCTGATGGCCTCTTGCCATCAGTCCTGTACACAACCATGTTACTAGTCTGGCCCTTGGCTCTCCAGGCAGGCACCTAACACCAAGTTTGCATGTTTGTATCCATGTCTCTTGCACACTTTGAATTAAAGGAAATAAACAGAAATAAAATATTGATCATATATCAGAGGTCTTTGCTACAAGAAGCCCCTTTGGCAGCCACTCCATGGTGGCAAAAATGCACAGGCCTGACTACAAAACATCCTTTACAATCACCGTGATTTAAATACAGACCATTTTAAGCACTGATTTAAATCAAGTTCCAGTTTTGTAATTCATATGCTTCTTGGACAAACATGCCTATGAATTGCTTAGTACTATAGAGCCTTAACAGTATCTAAAAGTATAGTCCCAAGCCTCTGGTTGTGCACCTGACCTGCCTTTCTGAATGCAAGAGCTAACCTACCTTTAAGAACAGAGAGAAATTGTGAAATTAAAGATTTCCGTTTGACTCTCTCTGTCCATATGCAAGGACACTATGCAATATCATTTACTTGAAGAATAAGTGCCCAGAACTTTCCAGAAGCACAGACTGAAGAATGTTTCACTTGGAACAAGAAAGCAAATATAGGTGATTGAGAGCATCAAACTTAGGGACATGCGGTGCGGGGGTGGCAGGTGAGGCAGAACCGCCCTGTCGTCCACACAAAAGAGCCGCTGCCTAACTCTGAGATGCATACTGTAGTTTGTACAGTATCTGTCCTTTGTATCTGCCAGCCACAGTAATGAATACTCTCCAAAGTTGACTGTATCATATTTTCCATGTTTGACCTCATGGTGAGGTAAGTGAGGTATTTTTGCCCCTGGCCTTTTACATAGGAAAGCAGATATAGACATCATATGTTTAATTGAGGGTCATAGATTAAAGTTTAACAACCAGTGCATACAGACTTCAATGCTGCAATCTTATACACATTTTCCTGGGAGTATGCTCCATTGAACACAGTGGAACGGGCAGCCCAATCCTGCGCAAGTATACGTGGCCGGCCCTTTAGTCCGGCCCTGCATCCTAAGCCCATTGCGGCCTGCACCGGCGTGGCCTGGGCTCACCTCAGGGGAAGGGGACATTCACTGTGTAAGCGGTGCGGGCCGCAATGGACCTCCCTAAATGCGCGCTAGCTCTGAAGCTGGCACACAACCAAGGAGGCCGTGTAAGGCTGACCTGGGATGCGACGGGGCATAGGATATTGGTGCAATTTGGCACCGATATCCCTGCCCCCTCCCAGCCTGGGCCAGCCAATAGCCCAATCCCTTGCCGCCCCTGCCTGCCCTCCCCCCACCCCTGCGCCAACCTGTGCGGAACTCACCTGCAGCGGCCGGCACAGATCCGAGATGTTGGCAGAGTAAGCAGTGTCGGCCTCCGCATCAGCGCTGCTTACTCTAGAGGAGTCGCAAATCTGCTTTATGTTTGTGATGCAAATGTTTGCGACTCCTTAGGCCGGCGGAGCACGCGCTCCGCTGGCCTATTGTTAGGCAGGATTGTGCCATTTCTTCTGAGGAGACATGCCTTGGCTTGGGCTGTAATGTTTATTTGGATTAAATTCAGATTTCATTTTAAACCTATGCATTTTTTTTAAGAAACAGTTTAATATAATTGATATTTTTAAAATCAGATTTTATGCACCCTGATTTCCATTGCTGTGTGTTCTTGACAGTATCTTCGCTTGATTGTTTCTAGATAATAAATTTGCACACAAGGTTTGCAGCACTTCATTCCTGCCTATTTAGGTCAAAGATGTTTCTAGTACTGCAGCACACAATTGCTCAACACAGTTTCTTTTCACAAGAGTTTTGTGAAGAACACAATTACTTGTATGCTAGTTTTGTATGATTTATTTATTAACAGGATTTATATGCATGCTGCTTTCCTGCCAAAGCATTGAAAGTGGGTCACAATATAAAGCGTAAAGCAACCAAGAGAACAATGTAAACAATAAACAAAACAATATGAATCTGTGACATTGAAAGAGGTACAGCAGAGTAGGAATAGCAAATCAAGGCTGGGCAAATACTTGTTTCAAGTGGAATAATGTCACAACCCTGAGAAATGGGGCGTGTGGGGGCCAGATGGACCTGTGCGGGGAGTTCCACAGTCACAGCACCACCACCAGGGAGGCTCTGTCTTTTGTATCTGTCAGCCACATGTCTGTAACAGCAAACTAACCATCAGAAGAATAAACCCTCTGGAAAGCATTTATTATTATTTTGTAAAAGTACTTTGAGAGATGATGTCTTAAGATTGTAGCTCTCACCAACTCCACAACATATGAATTCAGCCAGGAGGTGCTGTGTTGTTATCTCTATTTATATAGGGCATTTACAACAACTATTTAGTATTTGGGCACTTATATGCCAGAATTCCTGCCAGCAAGGCACACCCCAAGTGGCATCGATACGAAAATGACAGGAGTCTAAAACAAGCCATAACATAAAACATCAACAACACCTGAATAACACAGCAGTCACCATGTGTAACGACACATTTGAGAGGTCACCAACACAACTTTGCAAGTCAAACGTTCTTTCTGTGACTGCATCTGCTCCCAATTTCCACACTTTTTAGCCCCCCCCATCAGAACAGGTAGGAGACCTTTTTGAAATATTTGTGCAGGAGAGTTTCCTTCTTGCCAGTGGATGTTAATAAGCCCAGGAGGAGTACAATTAACCTGCGTGGTTCTCTATCATCATATGTTGTACCGTCAAGAAATTACTTGGATAGCTTTAATGATGTTTGTGCGTTTTCTTTCAACCCTTTTTATCTTCTCTTCAGTTCCCTCCAGGATGGGGGAAGGGTCAGAAGTTCTCTGAAGGCTCTTTGTTTTCCCTGCTCAGGTATTAAATTGATGGCACAACAATCTTGGAATACATTAGGTTCGCTTTCCTGCTCTATCTAAATGTCGGCCTTGTATTACCCTCCGCTCCCCCTCCCTCCCTGCTCACCGTTCCTCCACCAAGTGTAAATCTTATGCAGGGCACCTAAAGAATGGGCTTCAGGAATGCGCTAGAACAGAGACAAATTGTTCAAACTGTGCAAAGGAGGAAAAAGAAAGGAGGAGGGGGGAGGAGGATGAAGGGAGCAGCTGGGGAAAGAAGAAAAGCATCCCTTGTCAGTGGAGGTTCTTTGGAGATACGTGGAGAATAGCAACGTTAATTTTTTTAATGGGGAAAAAAACCCGCTCCTTCCAACAAGAGCATGGCTTTGCCTGCACAGTGGCCTACACAGAAAGGTGACATTTGAGAGAACAATTGCTGGGCTGTTTCTCCATGCCTGCTGCTATGAAAGAGGCTTAAGAAAAGGTGTCCTTGGACTAGTGCTAATAGTCATCTTCATCATTCCTTCCTTCATGTGCTCTCTAGCAAACACACTGCCTTATGAAATAGGGGCACACAGCTAATAAACAAAGCACTATAAAAGATCCGATGGTGGTACTCTCCAGCCTCACTTCCCCGCTGCTAGCAGGACCGCGGCAACAGCCTGCTGGCTGCAAGTGCTGCATGCATCACTTCTACCTGGCTAAGCTTGCCCCACATAGGCCTCTCTCCTTGCCGGTTTAGCACACGGGCTTTGTTAAGCTCGGCTCTTTTTCTAGATTAGAATACAACTTTATGAACATGACAGAGCAGTTTGGTGTGGGGATTGTGCCAACTCCCTGTTTGGAAGAGGATATATTTTTTGGGGGGGACATTTTATCTTCTAACCGTCTTATTTTCAAAGCTGGCAAGCGCGACTACCTAGCCAGTGGGAAACATGGATTGGTGTCTTGTAAAGGGAGCAGCAGTGATGGCCTAGCTGGCTTCTTGGAGCACATGCTGGGAACTCCACTAGCTGCAGTGTGGCTTTTTGTGAAAGAAGAGGAAACCAACACTGCAGTGCTGTCCTCCTGACCTGCCCCCAAGACTGAACACGATGGATCCCCTCCTGTGGGGAATTCTATCCTACGTGCCAAGTGTCAGTATACAGAAGAAGCTACGAGTGAAACACCAGGATTTTTTTTTAAGGACTTAATATGTTTAAGGCAAAGCAATACACGGCTTCCTGGGCCTGGATATTCAGAATGCTGCATGACGTCTTGACTTTTTTCCAGAATTGAATCAGAAGTTCCACTGAAGTTGATGAATCAGACAGTATGGAGAAACAATTAACAGCTTAGCAATAAACAGAAAAGGATGCTCATGCCTTCCTGCCCAGGATGCTTTGCTGCAACCGAGATCTGGAGCCCACCTTCTCCTGCAGTAGGTCTCTCTGACGGAAATAATTATTGGATACTTCTGGGATGAATGTTACGGAGATGATTAACTGTGCATGTCTTGAGGTCTGTAGCATTCTTGCCATCTTTCTCCTAACTATTTGACTCATTCCATTGAAGACTCACAAATATCCTGAAGGAGTATAGTCTGTGTGATTAATGCATGTTTTGTGGGTATGTATGTGGGTGTGTATGTACATGGAATATATAGAACAATGTATCATGCTTTCGCTCTCTCTTGCTCTCTGCCTATAATGTGGAATCATAGAAGCTGAGGGGGCAGACACTCTATTTAGTACTACAGCCCCTCAGTGTATCCATATATTGCCAAAGAAATAGTGATTTAATTCACAGGAGTTTAAAAAAGATAATGATTTCTATATAAATACCATAAATCAAATATGTGTTGACATTTTTAATACTAAGATGGGGAAACTGTGAACGGGTCAAATATCTTTTGCCCAGCGCCACGTTTTTCTTCTTTTGCTCCAACACTAAAGTTGCCAGTGTAAAAAATGAAGTTTGTTTTATTTTTAATGTAAGGATGAGATTTCACAACAGTTTGTTCCCAAACATGTTTTATATAGTCTGGTGATTTGCTACTGTTGTCTATTGCTAATTTTATTCAGAGTCCATCATCCTCCATCATCCTGTGATTCTCCTGTAAATCTAAGCATTCTGTCTTTTTCTCTTTGACATCATTGGGCTATTGTGTAATGTTAAGGACATTTATGCCAGGGTTGTGCCACTGAAGTCTCTGGGGTTTTGTTTGCTTGGAACACTGCCGTCTATACCGTGGTTTTCACTGGCAGGGGTGGAGCTCAGCAAACCCCACCAATTTCAATAGTGAGCAGTAGTTTGAGATTTTTTGAGTCAGTGCATTTATTGATATTGATATTGATATTTTATACCATAGGGGAGGTATCATATCTAAGGGTCATGTGTTGTTTGCAAAACATATTGGGTGCTGTTCTCAGTGGTGTTAAAGGCGATGACACAGCTGCCAGCCTCAGGTTCACAATATGACAAACAAATGGTAATAGCATTAGTGATAGGGCTGCATTCAATAGAACTAGAGGACATCTACTAACATTGAGTGGAGGGAGTATTAAAACAGACAAAAGAAAATATTTCTTCACCCAGCGTGTAATTGGTTTGTGGAACTCCTTGCCACAGGATGTGGTGATGGCACCTGACCTAGATGCTTTTAAAAGGGGATTGGACAGATTTATGGAGGAAAAGTCCATCACGGGTTACAAGCCATGATGGGGCTAAGTAACCTCCTGGTCTTAGTAATAGGCTCTCTCTTAATGTCAGATGCAAGGGAGTGGCAACAGGATACAAGTATCTTGTTGTCTTGTGTGCTCCCTGAGGCACCTGGTGGGGCCACTGTGAGATACAGGAAGCTGGACTAGATGGGCCTTTGGCCTGATCCAGCAGGGCTCTTCTTATGTTTTTAATAACAAAGTCCCAAATTCTACTTAATCAGCATGCAGTTATAATTCAGTAGAAATGAAGATCAAAGTTTCTCCATCTTCAGCTTTTGAAGACTGTGACCCAGGACAACAAGCAAATATCAAGGAAAACTCTCCACCCCACTCCATCTCTCTTTTTATTAATGGGGGGGGGGGAGAGTATGTTATCCTAGTCTGGTAAAATGAAATTAGAAAGAATTATAAACACTGCCTCTCCGTACATCTGAATTATAACTGGATTTAAGGAGGATCATATTCTCACTCCTAAGGTTCCTAAATTGCAGTTAATCTGTATAAGAACTTCAGAGGAAGCAACACAATTTTTCATCCAAATTGCTTTTCCTATTGTTGCACACCGCAACTTGCGGAGTGAAAGAAATAATGGATAAGGAACAGTACAACACAGTATTCATTTCATGTCCACAGATGATGACTGCAGCCTATGGTTAAAAAGCTGGTGTCTGAAGGAATCAAGAATGGGTTAAAAAAATGACTGTGTCGCTTTCGTTAACAGCACAGAATAGTGTGTGTTCTGCATGTACGGCAGTTGGGCTTGTTTGGGGGTGTGAGGATTTGAGTGGTGGTTGTATAGGAAGGCAGATTGGATTGTAGCCATGAATTGTTGGCAAATGATCCCAGCTATGTTTTCTCTGGTGTGTTTATGTGAGAATAGGTGGACTGTGTGTTTGGGCTCCATTGCAATGCAATTCAGAGATGTGAGTGGGGTGGGTGGCTAGTGGAATTTTGTTGGCAGATGCCCTAGGCTACCATAAAAGAAACTGAAACCAGTACATTGTTAATTTATCCGCAGACTTACTATCATTTCACTTACTGTCAACATGAAAACTGCTTTGCTATAACTTGGTCAAAGCATTAAACACTCTGGTTTCACATACATACTTAAGCTTTTGTGGCCAGAATTATCCATAAAATGAGAAGAATCACTGTTCGGGTTTATAAGCCATGGTTTATTAAAACACACTTTTTTCTCCTAACGTTTCACTCCTATCTGTGAGGAGCATTATCAGAGGTAGGGCGTTCTGCTGTCTGCTATTGTTCTTCTTAGCACACACGTTGTTACAGTTGACAACAACGTGTATGCTAAGAAGAACAAGAGCAAACAGCAGAACATCACACCTTTGATAATGCTCCTCATAGTTAGGGGCGAAATGTTAGGAGAAAAAGGTTTTTGTTTTAATAAACCTTGTCTTATAAACCCGAACTGTGATTCTTCTCATTTTATGGATAATTCTGGCCACAAAAGCTTAAGTATGTATGTGAAACCAGAGTGTTTAATGCTTTGACCAAGTTATAGCAAAGCAGTTTTCATGTTGACAGTAAGTGAAATGATAGTAAGTCTGCGGATAAATGAACAATGTACTGTGTGAGAGCAAGCGAGAAGCCATAGAGCTTTCAGGGCGTTTCAAGTTTGTGAGCAATGAGCCTCCATAAAAGCGGCATGAGTCTTTCCAAGACAACTTTTTCCTGCATTTGCTCCTGATTCGACCTACTCATATGGGTCATCAGTCATCACAGACTTCCTAGTATGCTGATTTTTTTACATATTGTACAAGGATATGAAATATGTCTTTATAACCCCTGTGGAACAAGGAGATTATATTTTTGATTTTTTACAGTCTTACGGGCCCAGTCAAGTGGGATTACTCTTAAGTAGTAACCAGCCTTTCCTCTCTGAGCCTCTCTTGTCTTGACTATGTTTTTCACATGTGTAGACTGTGTATACTTGAATAGATCAGGATCAGGACACGTGTGCAAATCTACTGAGAAATCCATTTGCTTGACCTTCAGGACGTACAAAATGGTTGTGAGGATTCATCTTACAAAGCAGCAATTTGACCTAATCAGCTTTCTGTTTGCATTCTTCTAATTGATTCAACAAGCTGATGGCAGCCAGGTGATAGCGCCAAGATCCTGAATATTTGGTTCTGAAGTCACAGGATCAGATGGTGTCAACATAGATAGACTCATTCCCTGGCCCCTCATCCCTTGAGCTGTCATCTCTTCTGGCTCCTTCACAACCGCAGAGAGCACCTGGAGAGGTGTTTCTTCAGCTGCAGTGAACTGTGTCTTCAGTGGAATAATGAGTTTGTGATGACATCTCAGGCCCCTTTACTGTTTGTTAAGCTACTGCCGGTGTTTTTTGAAAGACACCCTAATGGAAGTAACAGTAATGCTAAAAATGGAGAACAGAGCACCTCCCCCTGCTGGACCCACCCAACCAAAAGCTAGGATGTTGGGAAAACGTGGCAATGTCCTGAAACTTACAAAGAATTACAGCACAATCCTGCGTAAGGATCCGGCCGGTGGCCCAGGGTCGCCCGCCGGATCCTGTGTATTGGTGGCCAGGCTGCCGCCAGGCTGGAGATCTACTTGGGGAAGGGGACATTCGTCCCCTTCCCCAGGTGTAAATGCCGGCCAGCCCGACCGGCCTCCTCAGATTTACACTAGCAAAATTGCTGGTGGAAGTCGGAGGAGGCCGTGTAGTGTCCCAGCCACCCGCCGGGGTCCGGGATATGGCCGTGGCCATCCCCTGCCCCATCCCAAGCTGGCTGGGCCAATGGCCCCCTCCCCCGCCCAGTGAAACGGCCCCGTGCCTGCCAGATCCTTACCTTTGTTCGGCGGTGGCCGCTGGGGCGTTTCATCGATGGAGCAAGGGAGGCCGGCCTCTGTGCCGGCCTTCCCTGCTTCGTCGCAAACGTGCTTTTCGGCATGTTCACGACGTCTCCCGGCTACGGAACACTCATTCCGTCACTGTCAGAATTGACAGGATTGCGGTGTTAAACAGTTACTTTGGAGGTGGTCAAACTTTGTAGCAAATATGTGTGCGATGAGTCAAGTCCCAAGCGCGAGACAATATTCCATGAATATGTACTACAGAAAAATGCACTCCTCCTTGTTCTGGTGTCGTTTGTAGTGCTGGATTTCACTCTCGACAGGGATGGGAGAAGAACTTGATATGGGGCTATCATTTTCAGTGGCAGCCCCATTTTGAGTTCTTTCCTCTGTTCCTGTAACATTTAGATATTCTTTCTCACTCCTGGAGTCAGGGATGTGGGGCAGGCACGAGAAAACACAAGATGTGATGATGTCATCACGAGTCATATCATGCGGAATATTGTGCATTACCTGTTGAAGAGGCCAGCACAGAAGGCCTTGCGATAAGAAAATCACTCGAGTGAACTTGAACAGTCACACATAGATAAGTGAGCCTAAATCTTCTAGAAAGAGGAGACTTACACAGTGCTGCCATTTTCAGTGTCCAGTGTCCTGAACAGAACTGCTGAATTGGCAGTAATGTAGCTCGAGAGGCAGCCAGGAGTGTTGGCTGGCTTCAGTTTCACAATTGGATTCACAGGCTCTGCTGATTCTGTCCATGTCTACAACATTCTGGTGCCTATGGCACCTATGGCATCTGGGCTGCCTATCCATGACGTACTTTTGCTGCATTACATGTTATTAATGTATTAGAGATGTTTGAGCACACCATCAAGTGTAGTGCACGATTAGCCTAGAGGAAAAAAACAATCTCATCCTCACCTGTTCCCTTAAACCAGAGGTTCCCAAACTGTGAGGCGCGACTCCCAAGTGTGTCATGGAAAGCAGCCAGGGGCGTTGCGTTATTCTTTTAATTACCATATATTCTTGCTTGCAAGAGAGAGAGAGAGAGCAAAAACAAAGACCCGGAAAAGCTGCCTCTTCACATAGGGTCACTCACAGTTCACTTCAAAAGACTTCAGTTTTGCAGTCAGCTCTTCAGCAATTCCACATATTGTATTTGACAGAGGATTGCAGCCTGTCCTTATCGTAGTCAAGGAACAGGCAATTAGGCAATTAACAATGCAATAGATAAGCTAAGCACTGTGCAGGGAACCTCAAACCTCAAGAATTTCTGCAGAGCTTGAGATGTCTCCCTTGTTTAAGCCAGAGGAAGAGGAGGCAGCTGCTATGTTTGTTTGTTTGATTAATTATTAGGATCTCTCTCCTCCCTCCTTTGCTGCTTTTTGACCGACCTCTAAGTTAGTTCCCCACTCTATTTGCTGGGACAACCCCCCCCCCCCATTGGAGTCTGCCGTGCAGTATTAAGAATCTTTTTTTCATCTTGCAAAGATGCTACCTAAAGGAGCTTTCTCTCGTGCAACTGGGGTGGGGCATGCATGACCAATGAAAGGAAATGACCTCCATCCATGCTTTGATGTTTCTCTTGCCATGAATAGGACTAACGCAGACGACATCAGTGCCCTACCAGGTAGGCACCCCAGGCCTGCCAACGAAGGGAGGGCAGCATCCCAATCCCACCCTGTGCGCTCCTGGCTTCGCTGCTGCTCAGCATAAGCATGGAAAATCCACTTTAGGGCTTGTTTTGGGAATATACACATACATATAAGAAAGGGTGCCTCTGAGCATGTAAAGAGTGCCTGTCTCTTCAGTGCACTGTAATGGGGAATCACGGCTAACGGCGAGGGAGGTCAAGGGAGTCGCAAGTCTAAAACGTTTGGGAACCACTGCCTTAAACTATGATCAGTAGGAATATGTACGAATGAGAGTGAACAGAAGCAGTTCAGATGTCAGGTTATTGAGGGCCCTGTGTTGGGCTCCCATGACAACCCCTCCTGCTCCAATGGCGCATTGGGTGCGACCACTGCTGTTGGAAAAAAGGCTACTAGGCTGGAGGATCAATGGTCTGGAAGGTAGATATTGGATTCATAAAAGCATATGGAACTCTTTGTGAGGCAAACTTCCCCTCTTCCAGCAGAGACAGTCATTCAGTGCCGGAGACGGTATTTGCATGGGGCTGAATTGAGAGTTGCAGGGAGCAAGCAGATGACAGCTTGAGCCAAGTTCTTTTTTCTGTTCTCCTTAGATTAGGTTTTACTCAGCAGGGTGAATTCTTCATTAGAGCAGCTCAGGCCTGCAGCTGCAGACCTGTCTTTCGGACCCCTGCTCTGCCTTCTAAGATTTCATGAGGGAAGTTGTCATGCCTTATTTCCTGAGCTCTAATATGGGAGCAGCCAGCTGTAATTTCAATGGGAGGAAAAGACATGTAATTTAATCATCTTTATTAGATTCTGGGTAAGGAAGAGGGCACATTGGGCAGGTCCACCACTTGTGCTTTGACTTTTCTAGTAGCCTTAAAGGACACTTGATAGCTCCTTTGATAAGGAAACAGGTCCGGAAGGCTAAACGACATCTTAGTCGAAAATGGACACTTCAATATGATTTAAGTTTGTCATTCTTGTCTATTCGTTTTCTTGTCTTGGGCCAAGTGAAACTTCTGAAATGGATACACCCACACTATGTATTTATTAATGCCCAGCTGTGAATTGAATGTTTGGCCTCTTGACTGAGTGACATGCAAATCTCAGCAGCTCAACTTTGCCACTAGAGAAAGGCGAGACATACAAATGACCACAAGCTCTCTATCGTGTGACTTGCATTTGTGAGTTACAGGACATCTTCAGAGCCTACCGGGTGGGCGGGGGGGGGGGGCAGATTATATATACAGCCATTTCCCAGAGTGTTAACTTGCTCATTTCAGGAGCATTGAGTCATCGTCCGTATATGTTGTTACTGTCTGAAATACAATATGGTTGCTCTCATCTTTTGGTTTTCTTTATAATTGTACGACTTGATCCACTATAGCTGGCCTAAACTCCAAGGATTAAGAATATTTTAAAAGAAAGGTTACCTGATGCAACCTGTGCATCAAACACAGGGTGTTTTTTTTTTTGCAAGTGAAGCTATAAACAGCATTTGAATTTTCAGCATTTAAAAAATGAATTAAAAAACCACCTTGAGCAGTATATACATTAGTTTGAGAAGACTCTGCCTTCTGTTTTGTGTATTGAATGAACAATATTCAGGGCAGCTTCACAGATGACTTTAATAGCATTTTCCCCATTGCCAGTATCTGCAAATGTGAAGCCCACATTGCCAGAAATGTATATTTTATTTAAAAATCGCTGTTTTCTGCCTTCCCTCCCACAATCAGCTATATTCACACAAGTACACATGGACCACAAGAGAGGTCCAAGGTCACTTTTAACGTTATCTGTGTCCTTGGTTTCACATGTACGATCAGGGATTTCAACTCACCTTCCAACTTTCCATGATACTTTTATCCATTGAGTTATCACTTTCCCTCATATAATTTTGGTGTATTGACAATTATGATGAAAATTAATTTGAAATGTTGTCAGGGATTGAACACTTTATCTCAAAGGAAATATGATAAACAGCTATTATGCATCTGCACAACATTTAAAAGATCTAAGGGATTCCCTAAAAATAATCACTGTGGATAGGGAGAATGGTAAACACAGAGAACCTTAAAGATATGAGTGTCTGATGCCAGGAGAATCATCGATATAAAGAGGAATAGACTTAGTGTCTTTCAGTGGGGAAAAAAAAACATGTTTTCTGTCAGGATTGACTATTACTAAAGGTGGAACTACTTGTTATGTGGCAAACACATACTTCCTGAGTATGTACAGTATTTGCCAGTTTACATGAATATTGGGGGGGGGCACATTTTCAGGGTAGGACTGGTGGGTGGGAGGGGCTTCACCATTCCTGTGCTCTCTGATTCTTCCTGGGCCCCTTTTCTCAAGAAGTTGGTCTTGCAAACTGGCTAGGGGACAACCAGTAAATAAACAGTCAGAGGAGGGATTTGCAGGGAAGATCAACAAGGTGAGGAAGGGTTAAACACACTTTCCCGTCCACTGATTGTCCCTTGCAAATCTGTCCCACTTTCATATTAGCGGTATGAAGGAAATATGGGTTGGGAACTCCATTTCTCCCCTTAAAATGTGTAGTTTCTGTTCCCTGTGCCATGTCCAGCAGTGGTCCAGCCATGAGACCAGTGAAGAGTTTGCTTCAGGTGGCAGTCTGGGGAAGGCAGCAAACTAGTACCCACCTGCACCTTGTGCCTGCCTGCCATATAACCCAGCCCTCTGCCTGCCTAGCCACTGCCTCATCCTCTTTTCACTCTTTCCCTTGAAAAGTGAGCAAGACAAGGATGGGAGGAGTCTTTCCTCTTGCACAAGGTGCTAGCTGGCCTAGGGATGAGTGAGTGCTGACTGGCTGACACTTGCACTGGGGTGTGTGCTAGCACTTGTGCTGAGATTGATGTGAGTGCTGGTGCTCACATTCATGCTAGAATGGTGTATCTGTGTTATTGAGCAGGTTTACACACCATCATGTTGGCAGATACTGTAGGAGGCAGAATTTGGCTGGAGTGGGCAGCATTTGACAGTGCCTCGAGCACTAGCTTTCCTTGGGCCTCCTCAGCTGTGTGTGTGTGTGTGTGTGTGTGTGTGTGTGTGTGTGTGTGTGTGTGAGAGAGAGAGAGAGAGAGAGAGAGAGAGAGAGAGAGAGAGAGAGAGAGAGAGAGAGAGAGAGGTGATCAGATAAGCAGGGGGGAGTGATCATCACTGATCTTTCCTACCCTGGAGTCTTCCTTGCCCTACATAATCCCGCTCTGGAAGGACCCCCGACTCTCCAGAGTGGTTTTTTGGGAGGTGCAAAGTGCGTTGGGCAAGAGGTGGAATTTTTCTTCCATGCACACCCCTTAGGATACAACCCACAGTATCCTGAAGAGTAATCATTTATTTCATGGATGAAATTGAATTTTATATCATGCCTCACTGTGAATGCTGGAGGTAGTACAGCTTTCCTACCAGTAGTACAATACAGTAACACTGCAGTACTGAAGTATTCATAGTGATACATACCAAAATGACAATATTGTGTCAGAAACAAAAATGGGGTTCACTAAAATCTCAGCTAACAGAAAAGATTCTTCTGGACTCAGAATACCTTCCTAAACAAACAAAAAAAGATCTTGCAATTAAAGATAAGAAGTCTTAGGCTGTTCGGCCTCCTTCAGTGACATGCTCCAAAGTGTCGGAACCACTGTTGCAAATATTCCTGATGATCTGAAAGGGAGTGAGGACTGATATGAAGATGTGTTCCCTAAAGTGTGCTGGTCTAAGTTCATACAGAGCTTTGTAGTCAAAGACAAGATGTTGACTTGGAGCCAGAAATTAACTGGTTACCGATGCAGTTAACAAATAATTGATTGTATGTGTGTTCTTCTCTCTTCCCTCCTGTGACCGTTCATTTACTGGTTTTCCCCTAGTCAGCTTGCAAGTCCTCCATTATTAGGGAGTTGGGCAGCCACAATCTGCACCACTGGAAGTTTCTGAACTATTTACAAGGGTATTTTGATGTTGAGAGCTGAGTATTGCTGTAATTAAGCCTTGAGGCTACAAGATCTTTGAAGCATTCATCTGCTGGACACTGGGGGGGGCGGGGCGGGCGGTGTGTCGTCTGGTCACCTGAAAGACCTTTTGTCTTGACCTCTCTGTGTTCCAAGGAAGGGGTGTGGCCCCTGACTCTACTTCCTCCTTCTTCTTACCCTTTCTCACTCTCTTCCTCTCCTGATGCTAATGAGGTAAGATGTGCCATGCTGCTCTGCAGCTCAGCGGCCATCTTACAGCACACCTCATGCAGGGGGCTTCAGTCCTAAGTTAGGGGGGCTCTGTCCTAAGTTAGAAGTGATCCTCTGATCTTAATCAGATGCTGTATATATGAACTGAAACCGTGGGCAAACTTTCTCTTTTGCAACTTCACTCAGCCTATGCCTCATGTGCTTATTTAGCTAAGTATAGCAGTCTGCCTTGGGTGTAAGGGGAAAACTCCAAATAACCCCCAATAGAGGCTACTCCAACAACTTATACATTACATTTTTATCCCACCTTTCTTCCAAAGAGCTCAGGAAAGCACACTTAGCTGTCCCCTCCTATCCATGCAGCAGTACTGTGAAGTACTGTACATTAAACTGAGGGATAGCGATTGGCCCGAGGTCATCCAGTGAGCGTCATGGCTGAATGGGGATTTGAACCCAGTTCTAGTCAAACACTCTTACCACTACACCACACTGTTGGCACACTACTCATAACAGATGACACTACTACCTCTAGACTCCAAACCACCATCACTTCTACAGCAATACCTTGACTTTTATCCACTTGACTTTCATTGCTTTGCTCTTTCAGCCGTTTTCAATTATAATCACATTTCAAATTTCGTCCACGTGCTTTCCTCTTTCGTCCGATTTCATTCAACCTTCCATGACGTTTGTCAACGTTCTTATGATTATTTTTATTTTATTTCTGTTTATTTAGGTTTTGCATACATTCGCATGTGTTATATAGTTATTTACATTTTTCACCGACCAAAATAAATTTGCAAGCTACTGTAAATAAGTCTATGCTTTGACATTCATCCATTTTTGACTTTCATCCATGCTCTGGTCCCTCACCAGATGAAAGTGCAAAGTATTGCTGTACTTTGTTTGGCATTTGGTCACAACTTGTTCAGTTTCATCCAGTCTTCCAACAGCCTCCAAACATTGGTTAAGAAGCAAGACTGCTGCACTTGCTGTAAAATAAGAACAGGGTTGGACACCATCAGCATACTGACTATACTGCACTTTTAACCTCCAGATGGTGTCTTCACATGGTTTCTTACAGATGTTGAATTACAGCTGAGATAAAACAGATCCCTGCAGGATCCTTCCAGACAGTGCTGAGGTGAAGAACTCATTCCTACTTCTGGCATATGATTCTTTTTAATCACTCTAGGACAGGGGTTCTCAACCTTTGGAGGCCCGAGTACCCCCTATCATGGTCCAATTTTCTGAAGTACCCCCTTCTAATTAACTGCTAATTAATTGAATTAATTAATGAATTCGGTAATTAAATAAAAAAGTACTAAAACAATTTTAAATGTGAAAAAATGTCTTATTTAACTCGTGTGTGTGTGTGTGTGTGTGTGTGAGAGAGAGAGAGAGAGAGAGAGAGAAAGAGACAGACAGACAGACAGACAGACAGACAGACATGCAAGGATCTCTTTTTTTCTCCGTCAAACTTCCCAAAATCAGCTTCTCCCTCCCCCACCCCACCAAAGTACATTTTCCAAAGTACAAAAACAAGCCCACAACCAAAACCAGAGAGACAGAAGGGCTCCAAAAATAATTAAAATTCAATCAATCAATCAATAAACCTTTATTGGCATAACAGACTTGAACAAACATAAAACATAAAACTTAAAACAATAATAAATTATACATAATACAATGAGCAAACAGAAAGAAAAGAAAACACCCATAGTTATGAGTAAAAGGGAGGCATACTGAAATAAGCAATTAACACCTTTCCCCAAGTTCCCTAATGTTGACCACTGTAGCCGCTCTACGTTCTGTGGCTAGTTGAAAAAACTTTGCTAACTGGTTGATGGTCCAATTGTTAGTAGATAAGAGTAGGAACCGAACAATATCAGAATCCGACCTCCCTTGCAAATTTGCTAACAACGGGTTCAGAATGTTATGCCGGAGGTCATCATACCAGACGCAATATAAAAGCACATGTGCCAGAGATTCTATATCTGCCAGGTTACAAAAACAACGGCCTTGAGCCTTGGAGGATCGATCAAATCTAAATTCCATTAAGCTGGAAGGCAGGGCGTTACATCTGGCTAGGGAGAATGCACGCCTCGCCTGTGGATTGTCAATCGTAAAGAGGTACCTGGGACTTTTACTGAGAGTACATGGAAGCTGCAGATATAGAGGCGAGCAGGATTTAGCAGCTGCCGCAAAAACTTCTTGTCTCTCAATATCAATTAATCTGTTCAGCGAGATCTTAATAGCAGCGGACAGAGTAACCGGACCTAAAAGGTCCGGTGAGAGCCCAATAGAATGAATTTTCTTGATGAAAAGAGTATACCCCGAACAGTGAGAGAAATCAGTTAAAATACCTCTTAAAAAAGGAACACTCTCTACCAAGGAACACACACGAAACCAAAATTTGAAAAACCTGACCCATATCAAAAATTGCAAAAGGTATTGGCCCGCCTCAAGACATACTGCTGCATAGGGTACACAATGAGGAAGACCAAACATTTTGTAGAGAAAGGAAGACTGGATTCGCTCCATGTCAATATTAAAGGCGGAGAGCCAAATCTGGGAACCATATAATACCTGGTTTACTACCTTAGCGTTAAATACTCGCAGGGCTGCTGGAATATAGGTAGCACCCTGGGTGTAAAAAAACCTCGTTATTGCCTGGGACGTTGTTTTGGCAGTTCTTAATGCTGCTATACGGTGAGTAGACCATCGATGTTGGTAGTGGTAAAGGATACCCAAATACCTGAAGGACTTAACTTGTTGTATGGCTCTTCCACCAAATTGCCAAGAGCAGGGCCTCCAAGACTTCCCAAAAACAATTATTTTAGATTTATCAAAATTGAGCTGCAGTTGGTTGGTATGTAGATAACAAATACATCCTTGGATGAGGCGTTTCAGGCCTATTCTGGTTCGAGAAATTAGCACCATATCATCAGCATATAAAAGGATTGGAACTGGCAGAGAGCCTATCTTAGGGCAATGCGAGTCCAAATTGGCCAAGAAGGGTGCTAGATCAGTAATAAATAATTAAAATTTAAAATCCATGATAATTAACACTTAATTAGCTGCTGATGGGTCAGATAAGGAGCAGGGCTTGGCGTACCCCCAGCAAGAGGTCCGCGTACCCCTAGGGGTACCCGTACCACAGGTTGAGAACCCCTGCTCTAGGGAAAGCCTTTGGATCCACACTAGGTTCCACCAAAATCTGGTGTTCTACTGAATCAAAAGCTGCTGGCTGATTTAGGAGGACCAGAAGAGATGCAGGACTGCATGGCATCCACTAGGTCAACCAAAGTGTTCTAAATCCAGCCTGAAAGTTGTACACAATGCAGCAAGAGATTAGAATTTCTGTCTTCACATGCCTATGGAGGCTGAGCGCAGCCCCACCAAGAAGCATGTCTTTAGCAGATCTGATCATGGCCCCAATTGAATACAGCTTACATTTGTTGTGACTGTCCCATTGAAGCCACTGGAACACGTTAGCCACTTGTGATTGTGATTCAGGTTCTATGATACAGCGACAATTAACTTTAGCTGGATGAGGGCCAGTGTGTCTTGCTAAACCACGTGTCTCTGTCCATGACTGTAGTAATGTTTGTTTATCAATCTCTCCACATTTGTATCTTCATTGACCTTACTCTCTCCCCCTTCTTTTCCCTTCCCACTAGTCTTACTTCACATTTACCTGTACACCAGTCTCTGAGATACAGACAGGAAGCAATACTCCTGTCATTACAGTTTAAAAACACGTCTTGATAAAAGGAAAAGTTTTGCTTTGTTTCGGTTTTTTTTAAGAGTCGCATGTCAGCAACGCATGCCTGTCCACATTTTAATATCTACTAAATAAATAAATAAATAAATAAATATGAGTAACCAAGATTCAAAATAAGATTAAAAAAACCCACTATGATGACATCATCACCCAGTACAACACTGGAATATACTGAATTTGGATACACTGGACACGTATGCCAATGGGAGCTTCCTTTCCAAGGCAAATAGCACCTGGAGGTGGGGGGCAAATGGTTACTGTCCCCTCCTCACATGCCTCAGCCCCAACTCACAGGATGCCCAAACCGACTGCTACAGAAAAAGCAAGCATGTTAACATTAAGGATGTGCATAATGTAAGATGTAGTTTGACCCGGACCATGTGACAAAACCCAGCACCTTCATCGGCTGGAATTTGACCTGGAGAGGCAAACCGGGCGCCATTTAAGTGCTGAACCGTATTAAGCAGCCACACGGTTCCCAAGTAGGAGTGAGCAACAACGGGCAGCAGTAGAGAGGATGGAAATTAAAAACAGAACCTGAGTTCCCATTGTGACTTCAGGTCTACCTAGCTGTTACTTATTAAAGCAACGAGATTGTGCTTGCTCTGCACGTATCCTCAGTTCCAAATGACACCACAGAGGAAATATTATCTAGAGGGATCTAGCCAGTTTGAGAACATTAGCCCTCCCCTTTCCCCTCCTTCCTGAGAATGTAAGAACTGCAGGAGGAGGCAGCGGCAAAGGAAGAGGGGGAATCAGGGAAGGTCACCTTACAGTGCCCTGGGAGGGTAACAAACCCCACACAAAGGTCCAGGTTGATCTCTCCAGGGTCATTACCTCAAAAGCCTGTGAAAGGTTAGGAAGGAAAAAGCTTTTCGGAAGTCTTTGCCTACTAATTGATTGAGAGGGGCGGAAGGAAGGATGTATCAAAAAAAGGAGAGAGAAAATGAGCCCCCTGCAATTTTTTTTTCCTTCTCCTGAAATGTATGATATTAGAAAGCTGTAACTTTACCTGTAACAGGGCAGAAGGGAAATCAAATCCAACAGGAACAGGGGTTTCCTTTCATTCTAATGACAAAGCTGAAAGATGTTTTCCCTTTACTACCAAAAAGAAAGGCAAAATTTACAAAAAGAAATGTAGAATCTGAGTCAGACAAAGCCCAGAAATACTGTACAAAGTTTCAGCTTTGATAGCATCAACGGGTCAAAAATGCTTTGTTTATATAATAACTCATGGAAATAATGGCCATAATCACAATTATGTGTAGCAAATTTCAGTCAAGGGGAGCCATTTAACAATGCTGGAAAGGGTATAATTTGAGTCACCTGTTTTGAGAGAGAAATATGAAAATGCCAATGTCTTTTATGAGATAAGCTTCATGCGGCAGCCCCAAGATTTCAGGCCTAAAAAATTTACCCATTTTCAGTCGTTTCTAGTCTTCAGTGTATGCTTTAGCCCTGTTCAGACGTTCATCTCTCCATGGCCACAAACACGTGAGAAGTGTCTCCTGACTGTGTGCTCGCCCCACCCCCACCCCTCCAGTGATGCAGGCCTGTTAGGTCCACCCACCCTCCCACTGTGTGATCAGTTTTGGCCTGTAGCCACAAATGCAGAATATGGTGAGAGATCCTCCCTGTGGCTTGCAATACTGGAATGTTCCAGGATCTCCCTGTTTTCAGTGTTCATTGCTGCAGACAAACCTGGATCATGCAGAGGGCTAAAGCATGTACGTCGTCGGAGGGGGCAGGGATAAACAAATGTGCTCATATAGGAAGCTCTCACACATCCGTCTCTCTCCCCACCACCTGGGCAGGACCTATGTGTGTACCAAAACGCAGCTTTTGGGTGGCCTGAAAGTAATTGAAACATTTCGGGCTACACCTCTTCTTTCCAGGGAGAAACTTGCAAATACTGTACCTCTCTATCAAACCGTTCTAGTAATCAGTATGCCTTGAAGTATACATGTTCCTAATTTTATCTTTCTAGGGCTGCAGTCCTATGCCTAGGTGTACACCCCCCATTGAACACAATGGGACTTACTTCTGAGCAGACATGCATACAATTGCGCAGGAGGTGGCCTGGAGATACCATTACAGCCCAATCCTATCCCCTGCCACTCCATAGCATGCAGCCACGCCAAGGAGCATGCTGCATGCTGTGGTGGGGGAGGCAATCAGACTGCCAGCAAGAGGTAAATAAACACTTGTTTACTTACCTCCCAGCAGACTACCTGATCACCTATGACTCAAGTCTCCTCATACCCACATCAGCTATTCTGGTGGCATAAGTCTGAGGAGAGAAAGGGGGCTGGGTGGTTGGAAAATTGGGGAAAGGATCCGGCATACACTTTTGCTGCTGAGATCCACCCCTCCTGCCTGTCCCTCACCCCCTGCCCTCCCCAAACCGCCCCCTCCAACACCTTACATGTCCCTAATTTTTCCACCAGCAGTTCTATTGTGTGCTACAGTTGTGCAACATTTGAGCCGTTGTAGGGCCATTTATGACAGTGGATCAACAGATCCATGGTTGTAAATGGCCCATAGGATTGAGCCGCTAATCATGCTGAGGTGATCTTTCCGTCTTCCTTTCAAGGTGAGGTGTACAAATGTCCCATTTTCAGATATTTCTGATAAGTGTACTACACATATACCAGATTTTTTAACATATGCAAATAAATCAGAATGTCACTTGTTTTCACTAACAATGCATAAACAGTGAAAAAATAATATGGCTATTATAGACATGCTTATGAAATGAAACAGTCAGCTTTCTTTGCGAAGGGTGATCACTGAAGTATTCATTGCAGATAGAATCACAGCTCTAGAATCATCCATGAGTTTTTTGTTTTTTAAAGCTTGGAGTTTTAAAACTGGATTTCTGGGGTGCTGATAATATGTGTACCAGATTTTAGAGCTGTAGCTCATTGGAAAGATCACTCACAATTTCAGCACATTCATGAACAATGTACCAAGATCAGATGTTTTAAAATAGCATATACTGTCAATTCTCGTTATCTGCTGGGGTTCCGTTCCTGGAAAAAAAAGAGTTAGGTTCCTGTGGACCCTCTTCACTATATACCAGCAGTTCTCAAAGTGGTGGGTCGCAACCCACCACTTGAACTGGATGCAGTCCCCTGCCACCTTAAGGAACAGCATAGTGGCGGCGGCGATCCCGGGGATACATTTTTTCTTTTTAAAAAGGTTTTTAAAAGGTGATTTTTGCACTTACCTGGGGTCCTAGCGGCTTCCGGGGGGGGGGTGCGGGGAGGCCTCCTCAGGCCTCCCCGAGCTTCAGATCGCCACTCTTCAGTTTGAACACTTTCAGTTTTCACACAAACTCCCGGAAGCCGTCAAGACCCTCAGTGAGGTAAGGACGACCACTCCCCCCTCCAGCGGCACGGTCCCCGGAATAGCTGCCGCCGCTGTCCCTACCCCTGTAAAGACTCAGAGTAAAGACTCTACAGTACAGTAAGACTGTAAAGACTTAACCCAACTCAGAATCAGCTGCTTGCAGCCCATTCCTTTCCCAGGAACTGGAACACCAGTCCTTAGTTAGTTTACTGAAATGCACAGCTTTGTCTCATTTTTTTCTCCATTCCTTGTCTGTTAAGAACCTGCAATTAATATGTAAACTTGAACAAACAGTCTTATCAGGCAGTCAGTTAAGAGTCATTCTCGCTGGTGAATGGCTGCAAAGAGACTGCGAATGGGGTGACATAATTTACTTTTTTGTTCCCGCAGATAAGCGAATCCGCATAGAATGAGTACGCATATAACGAGGATTGACTGTATGCTGAATTTTTCAAAGCCAATATGGCTACAAGTGTATGCACACCATCCATTGATGCAATACTCTTTGAAAGACGGATCATCTGGGTTTTTATCTCATTTTTTTTACTAGAATGGGAAGATAATACAAAGAAGAGACAAGGAGCAGATTGATTGTTCTCTAGGAGGACGTTCATGCATTGTGTCTAGCACTAATTCTTTTACCATCTGTGGATGTAAGGTAAATACAACATTTACTTCTACATGAAGAAGTAAAGAAAACTGGTTTTATTGATTAATTTTTAAGGATTTCTATCCCACCGTGTACTTTTCAAGGCAGTTCACAACTGAAAAATAAAACATAAAAATAATTATACAAGCAATAAAGCACAGCATGTAAACAAATTTTAAATCACAGCTGATTAAAACCCTAGCCAAGGGCCTGAAACGGTTTAAAAAAGGCTGGGAGAAAACAGAGTTTGCCGGGCACCAGAGAGATAGTAGTGACAGTTCCAGCCAAACCTACTTCGAAAGAGTGGCTCATCATTTGAGGGGGCCATCATTAAAAAGGCCCTCCTCCAGTTGCTACCTGCCTTATGTTTGCCAATGTGGGTACCTGAAGAAGGGCCACTGCAGATGACTTTAAATGTCAGGCAGGTTCATATGGGAGTTAGTGGTCCTTCAGACACCCTGGACCTTTGCCGTTAAAGGGCTTTAAAGTGAACACTTGCACCTTGAATTGCACTTGGTAGCAACCAGTAGCCAATGCAGTTCTTTCACCTTTGTCATGATGTGATTGCTCTGGTTTGTATCCAGTCAAGAACCTCAACACCACATTCTGTGCTGTCTGCAATTTCTGAACACTCTTCATGTTCAGTCCCAAGTACAGGTGGGTCCCCATATCCACGGATTCGCTATCCACGGTTTCAGTTATCCACGGATTGCAGGGACCCCCCCCCAGGCTTTTACTTTTTTCCCAGTAAGCTTCGTTTCTTCCTTAAACAAACCTTATTGCAGGCAAGTACCGTATTTTACGCACTATAAGATGCACTTCCCCCCCCAAACATAGGGGGGAAAAAGCGTGCGTCCTATGGTGCGAAGCCTGGGCTTGGGGACGCTTCGGGGAGGCCTGTGGGGGCTTCGGGGAGGCCTGCGCGAGCCTCTGCAGGCCTCCCCAATCTTCAGTTCGGCAGAAAACGGCTATTTTCGGCCATTTCCGGTTTGGAAATGGCCGCAAATGGCCGAAAATAGCTGTTTTCGGCCGAACTGAAGATCGTGGAGGCCTGGGCGAGCCTCTGCAGTTCGCAGATCTTCAGTTCGGCCGAAAACAGCGATTTTCAGATCTTCAGTTCGGCCGAAAACAGCGATTTTTCCGGAAATGGCCGAAAATCGCTGTTTTCAGCCGAACTGAAGATCAGGGAGGCCTGCAGAGGCTCGCGCAGGCCTCCACGATCTTTCGTTCGGCCGAAAACGGCTATTTTCGGCCATTTCCGGTTTCCGCGAAAACAGGAAATGGCCGAAAATCGCTGTTTTCAGCTGAACTGAAGATCGGGGAGGCCTGCAAAGGCTCGCGCAGGCCTCCCCGAAGCCCCCACAGGCCTCCCCGAAGCGCCCCCAAGCCCAGGTAAGTAAAAACTTTTTTTCTCTATTTTATGCTCCATAGGATGCATGCGTCCTATGGACCGATGCGTCCTATGGAGCGTAAAATATGGTAGAATGAGACTAAGTCCTAGAGAGGCTCTGCAAGGTTAACAGAAACCTTGCAGAGCCTCTCTAGGACATAGTCTCGTTCTACTTGCCTGCAATGGAGGCTGCTTCTCTGTTTGTTTTAAGGAAGAAACAAAGCTTGCTGGAAGAAAAACAAGAGCGGGGGGGGGGGCGCACACCTGCCTGCAGGGGAGGCAGGGCGGGGGCCCCCACAGGAAACCATGGAAGTGGGGTTTGCTCTTATCCACGGTTTCAAGTATCCACGGAGGGGCCTGGAACATATCCCCAGCGAATATGGGGGGAGTACTGTATTATGTATTATGGTCATCCAGCCTGGACATAATCTCTCTCCAGGTAAAAACTAAACGAATGAAAGGTTCTGCATGACACTGATGTCATTGTGTGTAAAGCTCCAAGGCTGAATCAAGTGCCCCCCCTCCGGCTGCAAACCTAACCTTTCAGGGGGAGTGTGACCCTTTTAACACCACTACCCTAGATTGATAGCCCATTCACCAACAGAACCTCCGTCTTCTTGGATTGCGCTTCAATTTATTAGCCCTCGTCTGGTCCACTGCTGGCTGTGCCACTCTGATGAGAGACACAGGAAACTTTTGCTATCCTGAGATTTCATTTGGGGGGGATTTTACAGGGAGCTGGCAGGAAGGGCACATGACTAAGAACATAAGAACATAAGAAGAGCCCTGCTGGATCAGGCCAAAGGCCCATCTAGTCCAGCTTCCTGTATCTCACAGTGGCCTCACCAGATGCCTTAGGGAGCACACAGACAAGATACCTGTTTCCTGTTGTCACTCCCTTGCATCTGGCACAGAGAAAACCTACTTCTAAAGCCAGGAGGTTGCTTATGGTTTGTAACCTGTGATGGTCTTTTCCTCCATGAATCTATCCAAACCCCTTTTAAAGTCATCTAGGCCAGGTGCCATCACCACATCTTGTGGCAAGGAGTTCCACAGATGAATTGACTGAAAGGCAATATGGCAAGTTGGTGGGAAGGTCACTGGAAATGCTGGGGGGGGGGTTTCAAGCAATGTTGAGTGCTTGAAAAACAAATTTTCAGGGAAGCGTGTAGAGACAAATTTACAGTAAGTGTTGGCATCGTTATAGATCTCTAGTCCTGAGAAGTGTCCATACTGAAAATTCAGAGCATTCACTATTAGGTGAAATCTTCATGTCAGCCGTGCAAAATAATTAACTGTGGTTTGGTAATATCAGTTACAGGAGCAGCTAAATGCAGAAATATGCCTTTAAATCTATAATGCTTAGTGAATCAGAATGTTTTGCAAAAAGAAAAAAATAATAATTAAAGGATGTATTCCCAAGTTTGACTTCCAGGCAAACGTTACAAAATGGGATAATGTGCCCTTTCATTTCAATTTTATATGAAGGTTTTACTTCAACTTGTAATGGAGATGGAAAAATCTTAGGTTTCTATGGGTACTGGCACCCTGCCTAATACACTCTGATCTTTTTTCCCCTAATAAAAAATAGATTCCAACCTCACTCCCCCCCCCCCTGCCCAAGTTCCCAATGCCCACTATAAAAATAGGGAAGAGTTAAGAACACTATAAATGGTGCAGGACGTAGGATATTATTCTATGTAAAGTAGGGTCTATTCATCCTTACCATATAATTAGTTCATTAGCTAGGATCCTAGGGCCATATGATTGACTCTGTATCCCCCCAAAATTAAAGTGCATTTGCCCATAACCAAGGCTTAAGTCACAGACTAGTATAGCCCAGTAGGTATTGCAGTAATTGTTGAGGCCGTCTTCTGACTTCTAGTCACTGACAGGCAACCGAGTTGAATGCATTTTATAATTACAAGAATATTTATGATACAATCTCCTATTTCCAGAATAGATCCAGTCAGATACAGTTTAAACTTTCTTCAAATGGTAACTCAAGAGAACCTCATGCCCAGCTTGGTTGCCTTTTAATTTTTTTAACTTAAGCTGTTTTAGACAAAATTGGATTTCCAGAGCTCCGTGTGTAGACTGATGCACTCAAGAGCTCCTGTGCACATACAGATGTGTGTGTGTGTATGTGTTATGTGTGTGCGCGCGCGTGCGCACACGTGCGTGTGTATCCCATTTATTTCAGTGGAGGGAACAGATGGATGCTCATTCATTCATTCATTCATTCATTCATTCATTCATTCATTCATTCATTCATTCATTAAAAGATTGATACCCCACCTTTCCCTTGCCAAAGCAAATGCCCAAGGCAGCTTACAAAATGATCACAAAATACAATACCATAACAAAAGACCAAAACTCTCAGGCCATTGCTAGATTCCATGGGACCCAGTGTTATAGGTTCCCTCTGGCTTGGGCACCTCTTCTTCCTTCCTCCCCCCAGGGCATGCAGATCTCATATGCATACAAGTGTATGGCTAAGGAGAGCGTGATGGGAAGCACTGCACCCAGAACAAATTGCTGGCTCAAGGTGAATACACTTGTTGAAGAATAAGAGCCCAATCCTGTCCTCTACCACCCCCACCCCCACCCCCCACTTGCTGGTGCAACCATGCTGAAAAGGAGTGTGATGTATCCAGCAGAGGGGTTGAATCAGGAAGCTTCAGAGGGAAAATTTATCCCCTTACCCCTCTGTATGCCTCCCACTCCACAGTGGGTCTCTTTGGAACTGCACCAGCTCTGTAGCTGGTGTCAGTACAAGGAGAAGAAAGGGGCAGAGAGGCTGCCCAAAGATATATCCAGTACATGCCATCACCACCAGATCCGCCCTCTCCCCTCCCTGCCCTGTTTCACCCCTCCCCACCACCTCCACAGACTTACCTGCTCTGGTGGCCTTGGACAGGTCTGGTAACGGATGGGAAGTGCTGCCACCTCTTGTGGCAGCGCTCCCAAAATGACCACCGAAGGAGCACTCCACTCGCTGTCGGTGGCCATTTTGCGACAGGCGAACTGTCTTCCGTTTTTGCAAAGAGCTATGGTCAGCAGCCCAATCCTGCTCGGCGTTTGTTTAAAGAAAGAGATGTGCTGGCTTTAAATGTGCTGGCGCTGGGGGGGGCATGAGGGGCCCTGCTAACTGCGGGTAAGTGAATCCGCAGATAGCAGATCTATGGATATGGTGGGCTCCCGGAGTCTGAATGAGGCTCTGACTTGGCCTTCTTCTGGTTCTTGCTCTCAAGGTTCAGGGATTGTCATTACTAGAGGCAGGACGCAGGATGTGAAGTGATATGGAGCTGTACTTCATAGGATGTGTGGGGGAAAGCATGAGATTCCAAGACTTGATCACATGCCCCCTGCCTTGCATGAAGGCCTTACATGCCAGGGCATAGTGTGAACCAGGCACATTTCTGTAATTCTGGATGTAGGATTGCACCAGGTTAAAGGTGTGAATCTGTTTTTGATGGGACTGAATCTTGATTGAACAAACTCAATCTTAGATTTTTGTGGAGGAAGCAGACATAAAAAGAAGGGAGAAAAGCGTATTTTAAGAACATTTATTGTGGTTATCTTTCTGTTTTTTTTTTACAGGAATGGGAGATAAAAGTGCTTCTGAGGAGAAATTACACGTGGTCTGAAACGTGGGGGTGGAATGACCTGTTTCCCAAAATGGTGGAGGGCGGGAGCTGTTTGCTCCACTATAACATGAACAATTTCTAGACAGGCCCATACCAGAGTGATAGAAAGCACTACTGAAATCTACACCACTGTGCCTTTCCTATTAGCCATGAATGCTTAAGAGCAGCAGCCCACTAGATTTTACAAACAGCAGCACTCCACAGGCAAAATTTATTTTAAACATATGTTTCTTATTTGAACATGTTCAGATCTAAAACTTCAATCATCTGACACCTAAGGATTATTGTGTATATGGGTGTGTAGTTTGTTTTTCTTAAATGCTGGACTGCATCCATGGAATAATGGATAAAAAGCTATGCTTTCTGTCAATAAACAAACAAACAAACACACCCATAAATATGATTAAGATGGGCTAGCTGGCACGTTCCTGTTGCTGCAGCAAGGGAAGCAGACGAAGAGCTGAAATATTCTGACGTGCTCCAAGTTCAACCGATATTAGCCTTTTGAGAATTTGTCTTCTTATGTTAAACATTATTTCCCGATGAATATAAAGTTATTTGCTGATGGGTATTTAATAAATCCTTTCAAAGAGGACGTTTTCTGGGTTGCAGGGCTAGGGTGTCTGACACAGGATTTGGATTCCCTCGAGACGTCCAACCAGATGTCATGATGGAAATGCAAGAATGCATCTCCCTCATCTTAAATGTTTATATATAAATAATAGCTGTGGTGGCCAATCTGGATCAGGGTGCAACCCTTTTTAACCCTTTCTCCTCCCCCTTCCCCACTGCTCTTTGTTTCCCTCTGGAAAAGCATGCACACAAATGTTTTTCAATGGGGCAAAGAGCAAATTCAAGGCAAAGGGGTGATTTTTTCCTCCGGGAAATGACATGAGGGAAAAGGGTTAGAGCTCCGCTGTCCAAAAGCACAGTGCCAGTCTGAACTGGGCCTGCCACTTGCTGACTATTTGTAAAAGTTTAAAGCTGCTGGAGATGCATCTCTGTCACACTACCCCAAGAGCCAAACTATTAAAGAGACGGTCAGATCAGCCTTTATTAAATATCAACTGCAACCGGTGTCAGATTTACAAAGGAAAATGTATTTCTTTTTATTTGAAAAAAAAATTACTCTTTTATTATTAGTATCTTCCCTAGCAAGCTTGTTTTCCTTTGGCCTTGGTTTAGTAACTACTGAAACTGAAAGTATTTTGTCATCTCTTGCCAAACGATTTCTATCTCAGTTAAAAAGAACTTGCTATTTCCTGAAAGCCTACCACTTTTTTTTTTTTCGAAATACGTTTTGAGCATTGACTCAAATGCAGGTAACTTGATAAGGAACAAATGAAAACAAATGAATTCCGGCGCACTGGGGAGAATGACAGTGGTGCTGCTGGCAAAGGAGGGGATTGTTCTGTTGCCTGTGAAAATCTTCAGAAGTTCAGGCATCCAGTTTTATAGTCGCAAAATGCTGACCAAAATGTATGGGGAGGAAAGTGTAGCAAACTCTCTGTATGTTCCCAGTTTTGTAAATATCACTCTTTTAAGCAGTGATTTTAAATCAAGGTTGTGACGAAATTACTTAAACAATGGTTTCCCTGCAGGGTTTTATTTTCTCAGGAGCTCAGAAAGACTTTTCCATTCTCTGGAGAAACTTTAAACCTTTCTTTATGCTATTGTTGAAAGCAAAATAAAATAAAATAAAATAAAATAATGCAAACTGAGGTAAAAGAGACTCAGAAATGTGTTTAAAATATAAAATGTTACTGAAGCTTCCGGAGCGATTTAATTTTGGGAATTCCAGGACCTGATATTTATATGTTTTTTTTATTATTACTTTGAAAATTACTGCGAATTAGAAGACAATAATTGATTGCATGAAGACACAAGGAAGAATGCATGACAGAAAGTTGTCTCTGACATGATCAGTATAGTGTGTGATGTTGTTGCAAGGACAAACAGTTCCAGAGCTCCTTGGTACAGTTAAGTTGTCTAACTGTTGCAGTAGCAGTACCCATGATTGACAAACTACATTTCAAAGGGTCTAGTGAGTCCCTGTATTGACTTTTAGCATGAATGCAGCATGTTTGGGAGTCGGACTTAGACCTGGAAGATCCAGGTTCAAATCCCTGCTCAGCCACGAAGCTTCCTGGGTGACCTTGGGCCAGTCACTATCTCTCAGCCCCACCTACCTCACAATGTTGTTGTGAGGACAAAAAAAAGGAGGGGAGGAAATATGTACACCACTCTGAGCTCCTTGGAGGAAGGACGGTATAAAAAATGTGAAAAATAAATAAATAAATAAATAAATAAATAAATAAAATGTCATTCACATGAAAATGAAACATATGAATAATACCCCTTAAGGAACTAATTGTGTTCCTTAGAATGCCTTTCCAGTGAAACTACTCATGCACTTATAGGGCTGTTTTCTTCATCACTGATTTTTATACCCCATGTATCTGATTTTAATGCATTTCTCTTGTATCTTAATATTTTGATACTGAGATCATTTCAAATATTGAGACATATTCAACAGAGCTACAGCACAATCCTTTACTCAGAAGTAAGTCCCATTATGTTCAATAGGGCTTACTCCCAGAAAAGTGTGTATAAGATTGCAGCCTTAGCTACAATCATATGCATATCCTCAAGTACATTCCACTGAATTAAGGAGGACTTACTTCTGAGTAGATGCACTTAGGATTGTGCCATTAATTGTCATCTTTTTACTAAGGTAGCAACTTCTAATGTGGGGTATGATTTTTATATAGATAGCATTCTCAAATGAAAATACGTAAATTAAACACCTATGCTCATAATCCTGCTGCTTGTAAGTCCCTTTGATTTCAATGGAAAAATTATATACAGTATATATTTAATTTCACACATTGAAATTAATGGAAGCTAATTAATGGAGCTTTGCAAACTACTTTTTGTTGAAAAGCAGTATAGAACATCATCATTGTCATCAAAATCTTTGGTGGGACCACGCCTTATTTTCTCATAGAATACTAGCAGTCTTACAACAGAGAGCACGTTTTGGAACACTTTTTGATGTGGCCCAGCTGAAATTGAAGTGGCACCAGTGCCGAAATTTGGTCTGTCCCCATCTTCAGAACCTATAGGACAGGAGTTATAGCACCATAATTCCAGTAGTAAAATGTACGGTGCAAGGTAAGGAAGAGTGGCTATTATTACTTTTTGTAAAGCAACTGCAATTCTGAAAAAGGTTAGAATGTAAATGCAATAAATCTGGGGGTGGTGGTGATCATTTGGTGTTTAGCTGTCTATGCGCTTGTTCAGATGTTTATAAGGAGACCTCCCCCCCCCATTAAAAGCAGTATGTGTCATAGCTACATTTAACTAATATTTGCAAAACGCTCAGAGCGTTTTTACTTTTTAGTACCTGGGAAGTTTATTTTTAAACAAGTCACTATGTGCATTCATTTCCGAGTGCTTTTCCATACTCCAGTTTGGATTTCTGTTTACTTTGGGGCTTGGAATGTCTCTGGTCAGAGATGCAAAGTTTTGATTGGTACAAAGCATTTTGCATGATATGACTCTCCAATGCTGTGCAGTATTTTTAAAAAGTATAAATGTCCTGTCTCTCTCCCCCAATAAAAAAGGAGATTTTCACAGGTACTTTCTTTAGAATCCAGGGTGGAAGCCAAAACAACCGAGAGAGAAAGAGACAGAGAAAGGAGGAGGAAATCAAGGCTGTCAATAAGCGCTAAAAATATTTAGTGTGGCAGCTTCTGTATTTTCTTTTTTGTGAAATGCTGATTAATATTCAGTGGTTGGAGGTTAATACACCATTCATTTTATTCCCTTTACATCCTTTGCACAGCAGTTGCCGTTCCAATTTCGACTCATAATTCTAGCAAGTCTGGTTCCAATCAGGATATTAGTAACTCACTGAATAAGTGGGAGGGGTGGGAGGAGAAGAAATAACACAATTGTTAAAACATGTCTTTCAATACAATCACAAACACTCCCCAGAAAAAAGGAGAACAAATGTTAAAGTTCAGCATCAGGAGAGGATGTCTTTCATATGCTTATCTATAAGGTAAAAAGACATTTCATCATTAGGTCAGGGGAACACTGCAAGAAATGGGGCCATCCAGTTTTGTCTTTCATTATTAATGCTGACACAATGGCAGCAGGAGATGAGGTTTAGGAGAAATGCAGGAAAAGAGGATTTTTTTTTTTACACGTCTGCAGATGTTTTTCAATGGTGGTGTAGGAGTTGCATAGAAATTCAGCATCCTCTTCATAAATGCATAAGAATAAGGGGTGCAGGACAGGGCATTTTTAAGACAGGCGGGTTCTTTGCATAGAGCACCTAGAGGCAATTGTGTGGCTGGCTGCTGTACCTCTCCTGTCTTCCTGCTGGCATTTCTGCTGCTTCTGCCATGCTCCAGCCATGTTTTATTTTGTACCGAGCTGGCAGGCCAAAGTAGAATGAAGCTGGATATGAGAAAGAGATAAGGAGCAATCATCCCATCCACCTCCTATCAACTGTGAGCCAAATTTAGACTTAACTGAGGCCCCAATCCTATCGGGGTCTAGCGCTGCCGGAACTAGAGTTCTGGCAGCCCAAGCCTCTTTACAACGGTGTGAAACCCAGGCCGCTGTTGTGCGCTTCCAGGCTGATGCTGCAAACAGGCAGCGGCTCCTGAAGCCTCTGCCGGCACCAGTAAGTTGGTGGAAGAGGCATGTTGTGGGTGGGGAGGGGGAGGGGGGTTCAGGGAGGGGAAGGGAGGGGGTGGATCCTGCCAGCACCAGCATGCACCAGATCATATTCCCTCTTTCCCAGGCCAACCTGCCTCTTTTCTCTCCTTGAACGTATGCCAGCAAAATGGCTAGTGTAGGTCCAAGGAGACCCATAGGCAATCGGGCATCCTACCAGGTACAGTACATTAAAAAATCACTTAGTAAATATTTACTCTCAGCAAGAGAGTAAGTCAATATTTTTACTTACCGCCTGCTGGCTGTCCGATCACCCCACCCCCACAGGCCAACATTGGATGCAGTGTGCGCCCTGTCAGCACAACTGCATCAGCATCAGTGGTGGAGGATAGGATTGGGCAGTGAGTCTGAAGTGAGTCTCCTAGTCAAAGAACATTAGTGTTTGCTAAACTCAATCCAGTTTTTAGAATTGTTCTCTGGGTATAAAATCATCAACCTTCAAAACAGCTGAGTGGCAGGCTCTACACTAATCTAACTAAGCAGGTTCTACCCTAATCTGTTATGCAATTCATCTATAATCTAATCTGGGCACAGTCATTGAGGGAATACATTTCACACTTACCATAGTGTTTTGAAAGTCTTTGAAAGTCCTTTCCAAATGGAAGTATAGAAAGGCCCGCCTTTGAGTCCAAGAGACTGAAAATGCAAAAGATCGGTAGAGGAATCTCAATGATTGTGTCCAATCATTTGCTATATAGATAGGTTTCATGTCCTGCTCAGACAGATGGATAATTCTCCATTAATTTCAGAGATGCTTCTTCTGTGCAAGAGATTCTCCCTATGTAACACTGGGGATTCTAGCTTCTCCAAACAGGCAAAAGCTCCAACAGGCCCCTGCATGGGATGTCTAGCCAAAATGCAAAAATTGACCACAGGGTGCAAGTGGGCTTGTATAGCCAAGCAGAGAATAGTGTTCAGGTTCTTTCATCAACCCCCCCCCCCCATATTTCGCAGAGAATGATTTAAATTGGAGCCAATAGTACAGTATAGAGAAAACATAATTAAAAATACTCTTGACAATCAATTTATATTCACTGTGCTTGAAGCTTTTGTACCTCCTCTCTCTCAAGTTGCCTTTATATTATATTGCCTTTATTATATTGTCACTAAGGTCCTCCCTGCTAAACACATTTGTACCAGGCAACAGGAAAAGAGGGCATAAATATTTAACTTCATTTTAGGATTAGGGGTGGCTTCAAATTGCATTTACTATACAGTACTGGATCCCATGGATCCCCTTGTGTACTCAAAAACACATCCAAAGTACATATCATGTATTCATAAACATATCCAAAGCACAAACTCCAGTCCATACTTGAAGTTAACAAGTCAAGCCTGATCTACATGAGCATTAGATGGAGGGGTAAAAAAAACCTGTTCCTGGACCGTTCCACTTCAGACTGCAGATGTGCAAACTATGATTGGTCACTTGCTTGTATATAAAAAATCCCTCCACATAAAACACAAGATGGCAGGGAGGTGGTTTCTTGGTTAGCATTTTGGGTGTCCTGATTTTTTGTATCGTGGAGAAATATTTAAACATGCAATCCTTCTCCGGCTTCCGCATCTGCAGTTTGACGTGGCGCAGTCCAGAAACAATTTTACTAAGGGTGTACTGAAATGGGGACCCTTTTCATGACCCCTCACTTGTGGAAAAGAGATTTCAGTGTTCCTTTGGAGGACCGTCACAACTGAACAGGGGTGAATACGTTCGCCTTCTTTCAAGTGGAACCTGCCACTTTAAAGGAGACCGCTGACAGTGGATTGCACAGCAAAGCCGCACCTCTTCATTGTCATGTGGGAGGGAAACGATTGAGCAACACACATAGCATGGTGGATTCCCTCCATTCAAGTGACAGCTAAAAGGAGGCACTCTGCAGCGATAGCTTTGTTAAGAAAGAGGAAGGATCCTGATTTTTCTAGGAGAGTACTGCTCTTTCAGAGAAACTGGGTGCTGCGCAAACGTCACTTTGCGCCGTTAAAAACAATCCTGTGAAAATTTAGCTCATCATCACTATTTACCACTGTTTCTGTAGATCTAGGCTTACCAGATCTCCAAGCGGGACAGAGTGCTAGACCTTTAGGAGAAGGAATGTGGGCAGGTGTAGCTTCTTAAACCTTAGAGCACAATCCTAGGCATGTCTACACAATGGGGCTTGCTTCTGAGTAGACATGCCTAGGATTGTGCTCGAAGGTTTAGCAAGCTACACCTGCCCACATTCCTTCTCCTAAGGGTCTAGCACTCTGTCCCGCTTGGAGATCTGGTAAGCCTATGTAGATCAGTCCTTCTGAAAAGCACCAAACATACAAAGACTTCTAGGCTCTAATTCGGTGGGAAAGACTGTAGTTCTGCCCACCTCACTGACAACTTTTTGAGTGTAACGTGAATGCCAGGGGATCAACCCAGCCAGTTCACAGTGCTCGTCATCATGTCTAGTCGTGCGCTTCAGCCCTCCTCTATCTTTGCAAAAAGCAGGGCATGGATATGAAAGCATGTCAGTGCTGGTAATGTTAGTTCAGTTACCAAACTTGCAAGATTTACAGCCCAATCTTGCCTAAGATGCAACAGCCAGTCTAAATGGCCTGCTGCTGCAACCTAAGCAGGATGCAGCCTGCGCAGGTCTGGGGAGGCTGTGTAAGGCTGGCTCAGCCTGGGAAGGGGGTTGGGATATTGGCGCAGTGTGCTGCTGATATTCCCACACCCTCCCTGGCCGGGCTGGCCAATCGTCACCTCCCCACCTCCTCGCGTCTTCCTGCCGCCCGGCGCAGCACCTACCTGTGTTCAGTGGAGTGGGAAGCGGAGGGTGGTGGAGTGAGCGGTGCTGACCTCCACACCAGCACTGCTTACACCCAAGGTGGTGCGAAAGTGACACCATAGGCCGGCGGAGCGCTCACTCTGCTGGCCTAACGTTGCACAGGATTGTGCCCGAAATCTTAGTGACAAACAACACAGTACAAAATCAGGCATCACACAAAATCATTAACCAAATACTGTAGCTGGAATCATTATTATAATGGGCGCAAACCACAAGGAATGTTGCCTGTGTGTGCCTTCTTAAAATGAATGTGAAGTGCAGAAGAGTACAGATGTGCACCCAGTGGGCAGACTTGAACCTGTGCAAGTCCCATTCATTTCAGTGAAGTTCTCTAGCACCAGGCGAGAGACGTTGCTGGCAGATCACATCAGATATCCCCAGCAGGTTTTAATCAAAAGGTCACCATGTTTGCAATTTCACTTCGACTCATCTTTTTCTTGGAGGCTGTTAAAGTGTCAGATGAGGCGATCTATCCTAATCTCTCTGGTGCTATTATGATTTACAATGCTAGAATTTCTAAAAGCCTCAGATGGGGAAATTTGCTCTAACTTATCCAGCTTTCTCTTTTTCTAGAAGGGAATACAATATTTCTAAACCTCCAGCCCCATCTCAGCTGGATGATGGAGGAGGGTTTAACAGTGTGACTTGGGTGAAGGATTAGACACCAAAGAACAGAGTTTTCTTTCAATCAAGATCTTTAAAATCCCACAGCATTCAAGATAATGTTATAATGAGGAATTGCATCTTGGGGGTTTTGTTTTATTTTTGTTTGGTTTTTGTTAAAGTTTGGAATTAACTGGCACTTGCCTCATTTCTGTCTGCTGTGCAGCCACTTAGAGCGCTGACGATTCGGTCTCTCATTTTGGTGTGACTGATTTTGACTCAGTCAAATGAAAGTTACTGGTGTGTACTATAAATAGCTGCTACTGAGCATGCTTCAGTACTGTGGGTGGAAAACATTGGGAGTCCCTCACTTGTTGCAGCTAATCATCATAACCCATGCCATAAACATGTGGTTGCCTCACAGCATGCCAGACACTCTGTGACATCAGCAGTCAGGACAGCCATCCCGGAGTGTTTTGCATACAAACTGAAGTGAAGTGAAATTGATCTAACAGGCAGATGGGTTTTTGCAGTCCCAGAGTACCAAAGGGCGTGTGCATGTGTTTGTCACCGCAACAGGAGATCCCTGAAGAGGTTTCAGGAGTCATGCCAAGGGATGGAAATTATGCCAGCATAATCCGATCTGCAGCCTTTTGGAAGGATGTGGCTCATGGTCTGTCTACTCTGCCAGGAAAGCTTAGTGCCAGAGCAGTGGTGGAGGAATGAATTTCTCCCTAACACTCCCTTTGAGAAGGCTTGGGCTCTATTCTTGCGCCTAAGGGACTATATTATAAGTATGTCACATTTGAAAGGGTGTTTTTAACCTCCCTGCTGCTGCCCTTGTCATACTGTCTCTCACTTTTGTCTCTCACATACTGTCTCTCACATACTGTCTCTCACTTTTGTCTCTCACATACTGTCTCTCACATACTGTCTCTCACTGCCTACTCTCCCTTCTTGGTCACAATTCCCCTTCCTTTGATTCCCCTACTTGAGGTCATTTTTGGACAAGCCCTAAGAATAAGAATTTGGAAATAAATTCCTTTAAGATTTTGAGAGCCAGGATGGTGTCGTGGTTCAGGACTTGGACTTAGACCTGGAAGATCCAGGTTCAAATCCCTGCTCAGCCGTGAAGCTTCCTGGGTGATCTTGGGCCAGTCACTATCTCTCAGCCTCACCTACCTCGCAGGGTTGTTGTGAGAACAAAAGGAGGGGAGGGACAATGTACACCACCCTGAGCTCCTTGGAGGAAAGGCAGTATAAAAATGTGAAAAATAAATAAGAGCAATGAGGCTTCCAAGCAAATACATTTTGGGTGGATGTGCCAGTCTGCTTCATCAAGGGTAAGGCCCAAGTCTGCTAGATATTAAGAACTGACAGATGATGTCCAGAATACTCTTCATAGTGATTATATAATGGCCAGGAATAAAAGAGTAATCATTCACTCGGAGAACAGCTTCCAGCCATGAATTCTCTTGCTGGACTGTGAACCGCACCTGCGGACTCGATGTGGATGTGCACCTGCATTGTGATGTGTATTTGTCCGTGACACATAGCCCGCCATTCACAGTAAATAATTTTGAGGCTGTGCACATTTTTATCCCATTTTGCAATGCAGATGGATGGGGAATGTGCATCCCCAATCACTGTGTCAGGTGTGCAACTGTGCCTGCATTCGGGCCTCTCTTTTTGGATTCTTGCAATCAAACAATTTTGCTATCATAAACATAGATCGGGGGGGGGGGAGAGAACTTTGGAAAATAAGAGCCTCTGAAGTGGCTGATGGAAATCGGCTGCTAGAGAACAGTTAAGAGAAATGCAGGCTAGAAACAGACCCCTGTAGTGTGAGAGCAGTTTAGTGACCATAGTTCATGAGGAGGGTCCAGATCTCAGGACCAAAGCATATGCTTTGCATGCAGAAGGTCCCAAGTTTAGTTCTTAGTATCTCCGGTTCTGAGAAAGGACTAGGTTAGGTGGACCAGTATCTTGACTCATATAAGGTTGTTTCGTGTCTGCATATGTGTGTATGCAACAGCAGACCTGTTTAATTTTGCGTTATGAATTGAAACTAAAGACTCCAAAGTGCAAAAAATGCTCTTGACAACCAGGCTTATTGTTTCACTCCCAATCACAATTTTGATGAAAATTAAGAAACCGGAAACTTTCAGATCTGATAGTTTTATTTGCAGATGCAAAAAAAAAAAAAACCTCTAATGCAGCGTTGGCTTGCACAAAACACAGCTCAGTGTTGGCAGTCTGCTCTTGAATTTGCAATTATGTACCCAGCAAGTTAAACACCAAAGTAAATAGGGAGTAACTTCATTATTCTATGTAACATCCCTTGGCTTCATAAGTCTGTGGATTGAAACAATAGTTCAGCCCTTAGGGTGCATCAACGGCCAACGCAAATACGCGCCATGGCTTGTAAGTGTGTTTAAACATTGGTTTTCAAATTGTGTATTTAAACAGTGCTGCCTGTGTAAGCCCTTAAGGTACCCCTGGATGCTGTGGAAGCCTCATTAGCAGTTTTTGCTCACAGAGAAGGTGTAATATGGAGACAGAATCTGCATTTTCTCTCTTCTTCCATTACTGCTGACCTATTTAGGAAGCCAGCTTGGCTCACGTACCTGGAATCCCATTATATATACACTCCCCTGTGTAACAGGCTAGTATGAAAAAAGGGCAATAAAGCTTTTTCCTTGGCCAATTTGAGATGGGGGGCAGGTAAATTCCTACTTGGCTCCTGAAGGAGACTAACAGCGCAATCCTGCGCATGTACGCATAGCCAGCCTAAAGGGCCGGCCTCCACATCCTGCATGGATTGCAGACTGCGCTGGCATGGCCTGGGAGCACCTCAGGAGAAGGGGACGAACCAGGGGCCTATGGGCCTCCTTGGATGCATGCCAGCTCCAGAGCTGGCGTGCATCTGGGGAGGCCATGGAAGGCTGGTCTGGGCTCTGACGAGGCGTTGGATATCGACGCACCTCCGTGCTGATATCCCTGACCCCTCCCAGCCCAGGCTGGCCAATGCCCCCCCTCCCTCGCCACCCTGGCCTGCCCGTCCCCACCCCTGCACCAAGCGGCCTAGGTCTTACCTGTGTCGTCCGGGGCAGGCCCAGGCCGCCATGGGAGTGAGTGGCACCGGCCTCTGCGCTGGTGTTGCTTACTTTCGAGGCATCGGAAAAGTGCCTTACGGCATTTTTTTTTTTACGCCTTAGGCCAGCGAAGAGCTTGCTCTGCCGGCCTAAAGTTATGCAGGATCGGGCTGTGAATTTATACTGCCTCCTGGGAGGATGGGTGCTGAACTGCAGTACAATTGTGATTGAGAAGTGAGCACAGGCTTTTAAACCATGAAGCACCCCAGCTTTTCTATAGCCACTCAGCACAAGGCTGATGTGGCCTGGCTCTTGCCCTCACTCACTAGCTGGCCATTGGCCAACATTTCCTCTTCTGTTGTTTCTACTTGTTGCTCCCACAGCATCCGGGATTACCAGTGCAATCCTTGGGCCATCCATGAGTTTCTAGAATACCTTATTTGCTCTTTCATGTGGTCCCCTCTGCTCTCGACCATGTTACACACAAGTGTGAGGGCAAGCATGTATTGGAACAGCCATTGGGGGGGGGGGGAAGGAATCGCATTGGGGACTGTGGTTTTGATTGGGAAAGTGGTGGTAAAGAGTGAACCCCCCCACTCCCTCCACATTGCTTCTCCATTCCATTTTCCCCCTCCAGAAGCTGACTTCCATTCTAAAAAAAGACATGTTGGCGGTATCTGCTACAGTGTTTGTGCATAACTTGTAACTTGCTTACAATGTGGACTGGGCCTACCCTGCTGCAGCCAGAGGCCTCCTTGGGGTAAAAGGAACATTTGTCCTTTTACCTCAAGTAGAGCTCCAGCTGGCCCTATAGGTCTACTCAATTGTGCACCAGCTATTTTGCTATTGCACATTTGCGAGCCCCATGTAACTGCGGTCAGGCCCGGCAAGGGGGATAGGATATGGCAGAGGAGGCTTATAACGGGCCCAGCCAACCAATCCCACCCACCCCAGAATGCCTCATTCTGCCCTCCGCCGCCTTGCGGGGAACGCACCTTCCCTGATGGGTGCAGCTCCAGTTTTGGGCTGGGGAGAGCAGCGCCACCCTCGGCACCAACACAATTTTCTCCCAGGGTGCCACAAACATGTTTTCTGGTACGTTTGCAACACCCTACCTAGGGTGTTACGTCACCCAACACCCTAGACCGTCGGAGTGGTCGCTTCGCTGGTCGAAGAATAGACAGGATTGCGCTGTAAGAAGAGGTGGGAGAAAATGGTTTTATTTTTTGGCAGATTTCGGTGCTTAACCAAAATTAAATAGCAGAAACCGGTGTTATATGTTTGTATTCCAAATTGTCTCCATTGTTATCAATTGTAACCACTTTAAATGTGTACTAGGTAGATGGTATAGATTGTACAGTGTCAGCAGATGAAGAATGATGGGAAATTACATGGTTTTATTTTATTTTATCACAGATTTCTTTTAGCAGAAAGCGGTGTTATGTGTTTTTATTTCATTATCACCATTTTCTCCTGCCCCTAGCTATAAGTCATTGATGTATATGTACTCCAGCATGTTGATGCCTAAGCTCACCATCCCACCCCCACCCCCACCCCCACCCCCTTCCTTGGTCACAGGGTTAGTTGTCTCCTCAAATGTCATAGAAATGCTTCGTCAGCCACTTGCACCTTTGGGCTGGAATAATTCATCTCACCCAAATCTTTGCTTTCAGATGCTTGTTAGTTTCAAATCGTGATGTGCTTTCAGTTTTAAAACCAACCAGGCTTTCCTACGCATTCTCAACCAGGATATAGACCTACAAAGAGGAGGGGTTCCCCCACTCTCCCTCCATCTCCCTGAAAGTCAAACATGTGCTGCTTTTTCTAGTTAGCATTTGACCACAGGAAGAGAGCAGAGGTCACTCCCTTGAAACTCAGACCTTCCCATGGATGATGCTCCAAATTGCAATGATTCTATTGCCAGAAGAAGGGAGACATTATGGGTTGTTTTTTAAAGAGTTTTTGGAAACTTTATTTTGAGCAAACAAATGCATGCACGTTTCAGGAAAGGTAGACACAATGCACCTCTAGGCAAACATCTGAATTCAGGTTAAAAATTATGTGATGGGTACTCCATAAATTATCCAGCAGTTGTTACAGATGTTTAAAGCTTTCCATGTCAGCCTTGGATTTGGCTTTCCCCTTTTCCTAATTGGGAACAGAAATCCAATTAGACAATAATCCCATCTTCTTTGAAGTCCTTAACCACAGCGTCATACAATATTAAATTGTGGATGTTGTGTCGTTGATGGGACTGGCTGCCAGACAGCAGTAAATGACTTTTTTGATACAGGGTTGCAGAGTCCAAGTACATGGCTAGGCTGTGATCCGTTGTTCCTGACTACATTTCTTGGGAACTGTAGACATTTTGACTGTGTGCTCAGACTGCTGGTGTTCTTCAGTCCTCCAGTTTTTTTAAAGGGATAGTGCTATAGAGAAAGGAATAGTGACACGTGGATCTTGCATTCTCCATATATAATAGTAAAGATCAGAATTTGCAAAATTGTTGGTGTATGGATTTGTTGTATTTCTTAGTTTCCGAGTCAGCTTCCATTCAATAAGGTAGCTGGGTTCCCCCCCCCCCTCAGTCTCATATGCTTGTTCATTCGTTTATGTCACGCAATATGGCACAAAGTGAAACATTTTTAAGTCCTGTTGATTTCATTGGGAGACATTTAAGTATGGACTTACCTCTCAATCAATGGGTGTGATCCAGCTAAAGTTCAACCCCTTTAATTTCAGGAGAGACATCTAACCATGTGCCTACATTTCCCATTAAAAGCAATAGGACTGCAAAGTACTTATCTTTGAGTGGATTGTGCCCTAAGGAAGTAGCAAAGTACCAACGAAAGTTGAGGAAATACATTCTTGAGCTTTGCGAGAAATGGAAACGTCAAATTCAGTTATGCATTCAGTTGTATAAATAACCAAATTTTACTTGAAGCACAATATGGCCAATTTGTTTCAGCTGTATGCCACATTTCCTTATTTATTTTAGTCCAAATTGGAAGAAGCCTGGAGGAATTAATTAAGAAATGTCATCATTGTACTTAAAAGGTGGTGGTGTGGATTGGGGGGGGGGAGGGTGATGCAATTTGTTCTCAAATATCCAACTCATGCCTTAGCAGATTCTGGCTACCCTTGTTCAGAGACTTGCTATAGTTTAGAATTATCTAATCATCAGAGTCTTTTGAGTGCCTAGTAGACCAGCCATGACTAAAAACACAGCCAGAAATGCCGAAAGCTATAAAGTTATCATGATACTCATGGTTTTCGTTGTTATATCTCCAACTGCTGGAATAATGAGGAGTAATTATGAAAACAAACATTTCTAACCTCTACAGTTACCAAGAATGCTTCATCAGACAAGCCCTGTTCAAGCATTCTGTGGTACAGTATCCACAAAAGTGTGCCTTTAAGCCTGATCTCTGTGCTGATATACACGGAAACCACCAGCACCCCACCTACCCTTACTGAAGTGACGCTGAACTTAGGGAGAGATCCTCCCCATAACTGGTAACAGTTGTTGCATGGTCAATATTTTATTTCTGTTTATTTCCTTTAATTCAAGGTGTGCAAGAGACATGAATCCAAACACGTGTGTACTTGGTGCTAGGTGCCTGCCTGGAGAGCCAAGAGCTGTTTACCAGCCACCAGTAACGTGGCTGTTTACAGGACTGATGGCAAGAGGCCAGGAAGGCCACACTTTACATTGATCCCTTTCTTGAACTGATCCATGGAGCCTAATGCTCCACATTTGAATGGAGACTTAGTAAAGTGTAAATTACATGTTCACACCTCCAAAATGTAGATGAAGACTTCCAGCTCCAAATCCTGCTGGAGCAGCATATGTGGTGGCCACCTCCTTGGACTCCTGAGTTTGAGAACAAACAACTGCTGTAAAACAACGGAAAGGTTTCATACCTCCAATGTTCCTCACCAACCCCATGATGGAACTCCAAACTAGGAATGATTCAGCGGCCCTCCAACTAGCTTTTGCACCCCAACTGGGGGAGAACTCCCCTGACCAACCCAGCAAGTCCTCAGAACAAGGAGAATCTCCCTTGCCAGTGGTGATCTCCCTTCAGAGGCTTGGAGAATTGGTCAAGAGTGCTTGTTTGGTGGCAGACTAGTTCCCCCACTGCAAGTGGGTGAAGTACTTTTACGGCTTGTTTCTTGGCTCACTCCTAGCCTGTAGCCCTCGGTTCAGGCTACAGAGCGCCATTCCCAGCCACAACATTTTGCCTCCAAAACCTTTTTCCTTTCTCCATTAACTCTTCCCATTTTTTTTCTCCTCTTCCTCCTTGGCACCCAAAAACCTTATCTTCTTTTCCCCAGGTTCTTCTGGAAAGCCCAGCTAATTTCCCTAGAGCCCTTCCCCCCATGTTTTCCCCCTCTTTCATCTGTCCTCCTTCTAAGGAGTTCCTCACTCCTTCTATCTCCTCATTCTAACCACTTCCTTTAGGGTTCAATTGTGTGTAAAAGCTGTAGAATTTCCCCTGTATAGATTGTGTGTGAGCTAGTTCAGTTAGGTCCAGTGTGAAACCCCCCTCCCACTCTTTTTTTTGGGGGGGTTGTTTTTTGAGCACTTAAGTAAACTTTTGTGCACCTTAATAAACCCTCACCTCTGTTTTCCTTTCACCACCAAGTTATGCAGTCATGCATTGGCCATGACACTGGACCCTGCACATGATTGTTTTGCCCTTGTGTGGGCGCATGATACAGGTGTTTCAACAAAGACACTGCTGGTAACACACTGCATGCATCAGGGTGGGGGCTGGACTTCAAGGGGTGCTTCCATGCATGTAGCACCTGGGTACAGTGTTCACAGAATATGACTGCCTGACCAGAGCTAAAGTGTGCTGTGTAATCCAAAAGCTTCCACACTCCTGGACCACAAATCATTACTTTCTGATTAAAACGATATTGTTTTGTCTGTATTGTGTCTGAAAATGTCACTGTAGCAAAATGCGAGAAGCTCAAAGTCCAATTAAAGGGCAAATTCCAAACCCCTTTGCAAATCTCATGATTTTTACACACTTCTCATTGCTTTACAAGAACTAATTTGTCCACATGTATTTTTTAAACGCTCTAGGTTGGCCACGTTGGATGTCCCAGAGCTGTGATTTCACTGGGGAATGCCAAATAGAACACTTTGTAACAGCTTCCTTGTAATAAACAAAGTACATCAAAGTTTGATGTTGACCAGGTTTAGCGGCTGAGGCTTGAATTGAGAGTGTATTCTGACCACTGTTGAATTGGGTTTGTCAGAAAAGCCAGAAGCCAAGAACAGCAACTCAGAAGCTCAGATTAGCTGCTTCTCTGTTTCTCCTCATCCACAGTTACAAAAGAAAACAGGAAGTTACACCGGATTAGATGTGTGCAGCTGAGCTTCTCTCATAGTGTTCTGGGAATTGCTCACTTGCCTTTGTTTTCCTCTCCTGAAGCAGCAACGTCAGGCCACTGACAGCCTGCATATTGGATCTCATGGTCTCCTCTTGCATCAGAAAAGTGTTCAAAATTTCAGGTCTTTGCCCATTTTTTTTTAAAAATCATATCATAATGGAAGAAAAATATCTCAAAACCCATATTTCCATGCAATTAAATGAACTTAACTAACTAGAGGAACAATAACAAAATTGTATTTGCCAGGTCTTGACATATTGGAAGGGTTTGTTCATTCTTCTGGAAGAGGTTATACAGGAAGCATTGCTTCACTCCCCTTAGTTAGCCATCATGGCCTCTTTGCGTATTGCAGTTTTTAGGTGTACACCTAAGATGCGTTAAGGCAGAGACAGCCCAGCCATGAGCAAGGTGAGGCAGGCAGCTTCAAGCAGCAGATGGTGCAGGCAGGGCCATTCAGAGGGATTCTATCTTTTGGGCCCCTTCCCTACATATGAATTTGGCTCCTGCCCCCCCCTTTTTTTTTTTTGCTCCAGGGCCCCCTTTTTGACCCATTTTTTGCCCTGGGCCTGGGTACAAATTGCCCCCTTAACCCCCCTCTCAGAGGCCCTGGGTGTAGGTGGCACCCTGCGCCCATTGGCCACCCCTAAAACTGCCTCACCTCCTCTATGCCTGCCTCCTCTATGGTCTTCACTCTGCCACACAGTTTCCAAGTGGGCGGTGCTTTTCCCTACTTCCTTCTTCCAACTTGCTCTGATGCTCTATTTGAAAACAGGGTGGCAGAATGAAGACCACGGAGGAGGAAAATGCTAAGAAGGGGCAGTGAGTCAGTGTGTGTGTACTATATATGTGTGCTCCCTGGTGCCAGGGTGCTGGTGTGTGCACTTGCATGTGGGCAAACACTGGCAGGGAGGTGGCAGAATTTGGGGCACAGGGTTGCAGACCAGCAGGGGCCCCACCTGTTTTTGAGTACACCTAAAAATGAAAACTGGAAATGCAACAAAAATGCATCATGATACTGGTACACATGTCAGGGAGCAGAGATTGGTTGCAGTTCCCTTTTGAGTGTACACCTAGTAGCAAAAACTATTTTTAGTTTCCATTGGCTTTCAATGGCATTTTTTCCCAATTAAAATTAGTGCACCGAGGGGTAGAGTCCAATTGGGATTGGAACTGCAGTGGGGCAAAGTACCTAGGCCTCCCCCCCCCCACAATGGCTTCAGCCCATTCCCCTGCCTCCTACATGCTATTTAATGTTTGTAAAAACAAAAATAAACTTTTGTGTTTAGGATCACAACTAGTTTGACCCATACAGATTGTCTCTGGGAACTGTTGCCTTTTTCTCCTCCTTTTCAATGAGTCAGGAGGAATAAAAATATTTCCAGCATTCCTGTCAGCAATGCAGGAACATATTAGGAGGCCTCAACTTGAGTCTGGTCTGCCATTTTCCCCCCTTTACTGTGCTCCCACCCACAACTTAGTATGTTTGAGGATGTGTGGGCAGGGGAAGAAGGAAACTGGCAGATGGCGAGCTGTCACGAGCTGAGGAAAAATGCAGAGGGGGTTGTTGGCTTGGCTTGTAGTGGCCTCGGGATTTCCAGACTGGAGGAGATTGTTTCTGAGCCCCCTATTTCTGCTATGTCTGTGAGCACAGTCCGCTGGAATTATGATGTCTCCTGTCCCAGCTTCGTAAGCATGAATAGAATTAACATCAGATACCTTATTAGTAGAGTTCTAAAAGAGGATTTTTTTGTTTTGTTTCAAGTTTATGGTTCCGAAGAGTTAAGACTTATTCCAGTCTTTGTATACATGAGTACATGCAAAGTATATGAAATCCCAAATTCTAGCCAAAACGGTGGATTGGCATGTTAATCATGAACATTCAAACATACTCTAGCTGCTGCAAAACTTCGCCCAAAGTTCCTTGGTTAAGTTCAGTGTTTCATGTCTAAAATGAGAGACGCTAAGGCTTGTTACGCATTCAAGTGGTGAGGTAAAGTACACTGAACATTCTGAAAGGTACTCACTGTTTATTATTACTTAATATGTTCCAGGGCTGAGTCTCTGGCACAGCAGACAGGTTCTGGAGCTAAGGCATACTGAGGGCTTGGCCCCAGAATGTCATCATCAGGGCTCCATATCTTTTTACATAGCAGCATATGTCACTGTGACTATTCCACTAATTTTAGAAGCAGATGCCTCCCATACAATCAGCCAATTCAGGTAAAAGCGTTTCATGTGTCTAAACAAAATTCTGCTCAGGAAATACTGGCTCTTGTGCCATTAAAACTCTTGCTTTAGTTCAGAACTTTTCACACTCTCTTGCTGATATTTGTCATTCTAATTCTGTCTGAATTCACCAAACACAGTACATCTTAATTAATGCAGTTTCTAACTCTGCGCTCAGTTACGAGCTGTACATTGGCTTTATCCCACAGAGGTGGAACTGGCACACCTTGTGGAAGAAAAAACAAATATCCACCCTGGCTCTTTGAATCCAGAACATGGCTGGATGACATTTGTGCTGCCATGACGTGCCCTTTTAGAGTTCTACGAAACATATTTCATATCCTATGGGCACTTACAGCCAGGCGGAACACTGTCTCTTCATTTTGAGTTTTACTGGTGGCATACCACAATTGGAAAGACACACAGGTTAATTTCTGATTCTTAGAGCCCAATCCTATCCATTACACCCCCCACCGATGCAGTGGTGCCAAAATGGCAGTTGCTGCACCCTGTGCAGGGGTGGGGGGTTGGGACCGGGAGGCTTCTGCAGGGAAAGGGGATGTTTAATCCCCTTACCCCTGCGTAAGCCTCATGGCCCACAATGGGTCACCTCAGACCTATGCTAGCAATTTTGCTAGCATACAACCGAGAGAAAAGGGGCAGGGAGGCTGCAGGGAAGGGGAATAGGATCCGGAGCAGGTCTTCCATGATGGATCCTCCCCCTTCCGCAGCCTCCCCACTCCCGTTCCACCCTCTCCCTGTCCCCGTTCCACCTTCCCCCCGCCTTCCCGCCAGCTTACCTTTCCCGGCGCGTGGCCAGACGTCCTCTGGCGCAGCTGGGAAGGCAGAGACCTTCCTTCTGGTGTCCCCGACAGCGCACTGATCAGCGTACTGTCAGAGAGGCTTTGGTGACTGGTGCTGACTGCTTTAAGGCAGTCAGCACCATCGTGGGAGGCACGCTGCCATTGGGCGGTGCATTTAGGATTGGGCTGTGACTCATTGAAGGTGAACATACATGCACGCACTCAGTTTGCATCGAAGTGGATTTCTGCTAGTCATACCCAAGACCTTAAGGCCATGGCTGCATGGCAGTGATGAGTGATGCCCTTGCCGTCCAGTTAGGGCCTAGAGACCTTAGGATAGGCTGTAGGCTTCAGGCCACAAATAAGCTCTTCTTCCCGGTGAGTTCTGCTTCTGTCAGATGACCTGCTGGACTCATTGGAAGCAGCAGGAATGACAGGGAAAGTCTATGTCCTGTAGGCTGCAGAATGCACAGAGACCCTGCAGGCTGCTACATGCATGCAATACACTTGTGTTTCCATAATGGGAAACATGGCTTTTCATACCTAGACACAATTATTAACTAAACTCTGTAGGCTGCAGCTAGGATGAGCTAAAAAGGTTGTATGAATATGCCCATTTACATGAAAAATACCTGTACAGTAAATAGCACTAATCTGGATGGGTTATGTAACGAAGAAGTGTAGGTCATGCAAACCATCTGTGGTAGTTACAAGTACAAAATACCCCCCAAAGTGACAGATTTGGACATACCTCTCCATAAAACCTTGCCCTGGAATATAACTGTACTCCGATAAACACAGGCATTCACTGTTTCGTAGGAAAAGGCAAAGAACCCTGCAACGTGCAGGTGGCAAGATAATTTTTCCCCAGGAAGTCTTTATCTTAATCCGTAGTGGTTAGACATTGGCTTTAAACCATGAAGTGAGAGAGGGTAGTATCTTCTTTCAAAAGCTTAGGTATGTTAGCTATAACCGTCCTGAATATTTTGCCATCCAAGTCGGTGGCGAGTCTCTGTTCAGGGCTTACTCAACTCTTGGATGTAGTTCTCACAAACAGAGAGCAGGCAGTAGACAGATTTCTGGGCTATAACACTGCAGATACAGGTGAAGCTCTGTATAAAACAAAGAAAATATTTTTTACATGGAAAGTAATAATTAGCATTTATACTTTAGCATTTTCAAGCATTGAAAGAGCCTCACATATTAATTTTCCTAAAATTCTTGCAACAACCTTGTGAGATGAGTATTTATTATCCCCCGTTGCAGCCGGGAGTCTCTGGCGCCATTTACAGGGTGCTTCCAGTAGTGGCTTTTGTTTTTTCAGTCAGTTCAAACAAATTCAGGAGGAGGGAAGCGGTGAAGATGCTGGAGAAAAGGTAATGTGGCACCGCTCCCCCCCCCCCCCCCGATTTCATATAACACTGCTTTTCTTATCCACTGTGGTTCCAGGAACAGAACCCCAGCGGATAAAAAGGTCCGACTGTAGTGCGATTTGCATCAAGACATCTAATCCGTGGAGGTGAAACGTGGCTCAGTGAAGCCCTGATTTGTAGCTCATTCTCTTTGCTGCTACTTTGCTGGTCTAGTGACTGAGCTGCTGCCTTGCCAAAGAACAGCCAGGATGAGATCAGTTCAAGGTGGCCGGAAGTTGCCAACAAGCTGCGATAGCATGTGCTGACTGTCTGTGGGAGAGAGGAGTCGCTGTCGGACAAGCTCAGAATGGTGTGGTCAGCCAGGGAGATACCACACTGTTGAAGGGAAACAGCCGGCACTGGCGTCGCTGGAGCGTGGCGGGGGGGGGGCGGGCCGCCAGGGGGTGATGCGCGCACCCCCCGCGCGTCACCTCTGTGACGCGCGTCGCCCTCCGGACGCTCCGAGGCCGGCCCGGGAGCCGGCCTCGGAGCGTCCGACCCCGCCGGCGCTCCAGGGCCTTCTGAAAGAAGAAATTGCGCATGCGCGAAAATTGAAAAAATACCCGGATTTGCGCTGCGCAATGGGCCTTCTTTCAGAAGGCCCTGGAGCGCCGGCGGGGTCGGACGCTCCGAGGCCGGCTCCCGGGCCGGCCTCGGAGCGTCTGGAGGGCGACGCGGGGGGAAGGCAGCCGGGTCGCCCCCCCCACCATCACTAGGGTGACGTGCGCCACCCTGCCCCAGGGTGACACGCGTCCTAGTGACGCTACTGACAGCTGGAGAAGACAGGTTCTATGCAAATAGAACATTTATTGTAAAAAACCCTAGGGGGGTTAGGAAAAGCCTGTCTATATAAACCACCTTGAATAAAGTCAGAGGAGAAATCCGATGACAGAAAGGCGGTATATAAATACAGATACTACTACTACTACTACTACTACTACTCTGCAGCAGCTCTCTGACATGAGATTGTTGAGGAGAAGACTAGGCTAGAACCTTTCTCCATGACCTTTCATTTTCTAAGTTTTGTTTTATTTTTTTGGTTGTTTTTAAATCAAGAAATATTCAATGGTGCTGAAATTATGGGGGGAGGAAAGGTAGAGGTGGCCCTTAATGAAATCCACATACTAGTTTACTCTCAGACTTCCCCCAATTTTATCCAAATCAGCCCCCCCCCCCGCCTGCCTAAACTGTAGTTAGAGAGAAGTTGAACAAAAAGTACGGGGACTGTTCCCCTTTGCATCTCCCTCCATAACTGAGCACAAATTCAATCCTGTGAGCCCTCAGCTGAAATGGAATAGCCCAGAAACAGGTGTTCTGCTGCTGTTGAGACCCAGGTTTCAGCTTCCAACAAGTTTTGTTGCAATGCTTTCCCAAGCCTAAGAAACAGGTTACAACAATGGGCACACTCACGGCAAACAAAACAAAGGTTGAACATGTTACGTTGTAGTACTGTATTTTGCAGTGAAACCACTTAAGCTTACTTCCACGCAATATACCATAAATCTAGAGTCATGTGTGTGTGCGCTGTTATGTGCACATGGGACTCCTATAAAAGCAGACTTTCACCTTCACTTGGGCTTTGATGGAGCTGTTCTACATGTGCACAGAGCTGCCCTCTCTGCTGAAATGAATGGAGTGCCCATTCCTGCAAGACAGAGGCGAAACAAGGGTGGAGCGGAGGCAAGTAGTTCTGCAAGACTCCATTACACTGGAGTCAGCGGCCCCTCCCCCTTGCTGTTGGAGCCATTCCAGCAGCAACAGGGGAGTGTCCTGAGTGTTGCCTTTGCTGCCAGAATGGCTCCAACAGCAAGGGGGAGGGGCCGCTGACTCCAGTGTAACGGAGTCTTGCAGAACTACTTGCCTTCGTTCCACCCTTGTTACGCCTCTGCTGCAAAGGAACAGCTGGGTTTGGAGGAATCAGTTTAGGGTCAAGGTGTAAAACAGAGTGGCTGGGTGATGTTTCTTCCCAATGGCAGAGCTTTCTTTTATGAGCAAAATTTGAAATAACACACAATAAACATGTTTTTCAGAGAGAGAGAGAGAGAGGATAATCACCATTTTGACGACCTTGCCAGAAACCTCTAATCTAATTATATTGAGTGCCAGCCAAAAGCCAGGTGTGCCAACAGGATCTTAAGAAGATGAAAAAAAAGTAGAGAAATCCAATTAAGATAGGAACCAAAACAAAGAGTGATGCTGACTGCAGTTCCTTCTGAAGTGCATGCTGCGGGCTGTCATTGGGCATAGGCGGCTGAATTTGCAGAGTGAGCTCAAATCCATAAAACACCAATTTGTAAAATTTCATTAGCTGTACAGAGGAGCTCTAACTATGCCCGTAAGGTAGCTATTCATTGACAAAATGAAAAGTCTCTTATCGTTTCTAGAGAGAGCCATTGTCATCCTGACAGCCCTTTGACAGGACTGAAGCTTACAATATGGACTCAGACTTGGTTCAGCACAGTGAGGGAGAGAAGCAAGAAAAACAAACGGTCCCCATATTAACAACCACTGACCTGCTGACTGAATGGACCCTGCTACTGGGTGTCTTGCTCTTCAAGGTTGTCTGCACATTTCCAAATGCATTGAGACACATTTGGGACATGGTGTGGCATGCTCTCTGCTTTTTGCCTGTTATCTCTAAATTAGGCAAGAACTTCATTTTCCAGGATATTCACAGCCCAGTCATTTCCACCGGTGCCAAACTCACTTTAAAAACCATTAAAAAAGAGAGAGGTTAATAATGAAAAGGCTATAAAATGGCAATCGCACAGTTGGGACAGCTTAAACTCCAAGAATGTGGTAGGCCTGTATGATCCCACATTGCTAAAAAAAAACCTGAATTACACGCCCCCCCCCCATGGGTTTGGCATCAACACTGCTTAGACACATGTGGCTAACAGGCAGTCCACAGCTGGCATGTACACTTTTAATTTCCTAATACATGTACAGTATTATCCAGATGGTTAGGCTCCCCCCTTTCTCCATAACACTTTGTGAATATTTATTTATTTATTTATTTTTTGCAGTGCAGGTCTCTGTGTATGTTACCTCTTCAGGTCAAGGGTTCAAATGTTGGGTTTTGTTCGATGGGACAATAAAAGAGAAGTGGCTTACCAGATTTTCCCGGCTGTAAACCGGGACACCTCCCCCCACAATTAATTAATTATATAGTTATTCAAGTAAGATAAATTCTAAAAATCTTAGGGGGGACGCAAAGCACCCTTTTGCCGCCCATAGGGCTGTCGAAATTTTTTAATTATTTATTTTTACTCAATTAATTAATTATTTGACTTGCCTGTCCTGTCCCACCACCACCATTCTGCCGCCATCTTCGCCGCCAGCGCTGACACTGTACAAAGCCTGCCACTCTACAATGTCACTCTACAATGCTTTCTACTCTACAATGCCACTCCACAATGCCTGGTGCCCTCGCTGCCGCCTACAATGCCTGCCACTCTAATGCCACTCTACAATGCCTGCCACTCTACACTGCCTGGTAACCTTGCTGTCGCCACTGCTGCTTTTAAGAGGCTTGAAAGTTTAAAACTTACCTTTTTTTTCCTGTCGGCCATCTTGGATCTCATGAAATCTCGCGAGATCCAAGATGGCGGTGCCCAAATCTCATAAGGGCACATGAGGCAGTAAACCAAGTTGTGTGCTATCTCTGAGATCATGTCTGTCCTCCCCCAGGGTTTCTCTATTTTTTGGGGGGGGGAGGAACTGGGCTCCACCTCCCTCAGCCCTGCTTGCAACCATTGCTGGGAGGGATTTGTGGCTCCTTGTGTTAGCTGAGGGACCCAAACTACACTTGCTTTCCTCAGCTGACACTACCAATTCTCTGACCTTGCTCAGGCCAAGCACCTAAGTGTTGCCTTCGCTCTGCTGGATATTCCCTAGGAGGGGTGCACGACGTGCCTCACCCCCAGCCAAAGCTGGTTTTGTGTAAGAGACGTTCTCCTGTCCTCCCTGCTGTTTAGGCACTCTTTTAGAAGAGTCCCAGGTAGGTTGGAAGCTCTTACCACCTTGTCCCTGAAGCCTTCTTTGGCCAACCACATTGCCTGGCTGTAAATCTGATTTCGTACCAAAGTGCCGCTGGGGAAGTCAGTCGTGAGCTCTACAGCAGTGCAGTTTTTTCCAGAGATTGTTCCAGAAACCATCCAGCAGTACAGTGGTAGTGCTGTGAACACACCCTGCGTTCATGAGAAAAAAAAACAAAAAACATAAGCCCAAAGGCAGATGGAGCAATTAGGCCTGGTGTCTGTTCTACTAGCAGGCATTCTGTCCAACTCTCCAGTCGGAGACACAGTCAGCATCGCTTACAGTTTCCTTAAAAAAAGAAACCACCCACTTCCTGTACACCACGCTGGGAAATTCGGATCCAGATTTAGATTGGGCTCTAAATCACGGCATTAAATTTCAGGTTGTGCTGCCAAATGTGCTGCACACCTCTAGGCAAAAGCGAAGAACAAAAAGCGGAAACCTTTGGAAGGACCAAATCCTTCCCCAACCTTTCAATTAGTGTCTAATCCTTTCACTCCCATAAAATCTCTGCTCCAGGCTGCCCCTGTGTGTGGATTTTCACCAGCCAAGAAAGTCACCTCCCTTAGCGTCTGTCTCTGTGGTTTTAAGGGTGAGACCTCTCTCTTTGCCATGGACCACACCTTGCAGTAAGAATCGTGTAATTGCAAAGTCCATTTCCCACCTCCCTTTGGTACAAAAAGAGCCAGCTTCCACCAGTGTCCTTTCCTCTGATGTAAACATTTTCCACCTGGCAGAGTCTCATATTTACAAAATATTCTAAATAATGACTCCTTCCTTTTCCCCTCTCCCTCAGTTTTGTTTTAAAGGGCCCCGTCTGTGGAGATATTTTTAATAGCATGACACAGATGATTGTGACACATTCAGTGTTCTTAGTGGGTGGGTGCAGTGTTATTTCATGTTGTTCTTGTCATGAAGCCCAACATTACAAGTGTGCGCTTTATTAACTGAGCCTGATAATCATGTGCATCGGGACGGCCTGTTCCCAGAAATAGCAGGGAATTCTGTACTCTGTGTGTGTGTGTCTGTGAATGTGCAAAGGGCAGTTGTGAGAGTGGTCCGCACAATGTTTGGGGTTGGAACGTTTGGCCAGCGTATGGGTAGATGAGTGAATTCACAGTTTTACTTCAATTTGTAATCATTTCCATCCACAGATTCTTATTTTATTGTACCAGCCAGATCCTCCGCTTGTTCTAGAGAAAATTTTGAAGGGAAAAAAGAAGTCCTACATTCTTAACTCCCCTGCTTTTGTCCAAGACATGAAAGACATTTGTTCACTCTGGAGGCACAATAGTACTCAGCATTATTGCTCCAGGGTGCTCTTGGTATGCTCCTTTGCCCAGACATCTTGAGGCCCAACGTTTTCAGAGAAGACAGGGTTTTGACATCCAGAGTGGTGCAGTCTATGGCCATCATGTACAGATGCCAATGTGTAGTGATTTTGCACTCAAATGGCTTATTGTGCCTCAACCTGAAGCAATTTAAAGCACATGGTGACTTCCAGGTTTCCACCAGTGGGGAGCTGGTAGAAAAGAGCACCAGATAGTTGGCCATTTCTTGTCCACCTTTGGTGAAAATAATGTAGGATCATGGGGGGGGGAGGGGGGAAAGGGAGACATGGTTCTGATGCAAAGGTCCTGAGGTGCCCCATAGCATATATTTGAAAAATGGAGGCTGATGTCCAGGCCTGTTTTTGGTTATCTGTTATGTGAACATCTGAAGTGGCTTTATACTGAGTCAGACCATTGGACTACAATAACTGACATAGCTCTCCCATGTTTCAGATCCAGGCCTTTTCCAGCTCTAGCTGGAAATATGAGAGACTGAACGTAGGACCTGCCACTGAGTTATAACCTTATCCCCGTCTTGTTCTTATCATGCTTACTCAGAGCAAAGGGGTGCGTGAGAAGAAGCTGATTCTCCTTCAGCCTGATCAAAAACCTCGTAGAGAGGGAGGTACCACTCACTACCCCCTTACCAGTACAGTATGCTGATTTTCTGCAATCATTAAGAAGAAAGTACAAGGTGAAAACGATCGCTGACCAAGCGGTCAAGCATCCTGAGAGATGTTGAGGGGGATTAGCCCAAGTGTCATTTTCTGTCTGTCTATCTGCGTCACCTTGAGGCATTCTCTGAAGATGTGCACCTCTATGAAGACCAATCATCTTCTCCATGCAGAACTCATTACAATGGGCTCATCCAACCCTAAGTGTTGAGAATTCTTTGTTAGAAAGCTCTTGCTTTCATCCTCCCAGAACAAGGGTTCTTTGATTTGCAGTCACAACAGGAGTGAATCTGGTTTAAAAAGTATAGACAGACATACTCGGAAAGAAGCTGGTTAGCTTTTAAGGAGAAGTCCCTTCAGGGCAGCTGGATGAAGAAATCAACAGTATGTATTCATGTCCAGACCCACGCAGAGTCAGGGCAGTAGCGACGGTGGTGATGATAGATCCAGTGGCCAAGCCTGGCCCCCTTTCCAACTTAACTGGCTCAAATCCTTGAGCATGAACTTTTGGTTTTATAGTTCTATAAAAGGCAGCTTACTGCAGAGGTCCCGTTTTAGCAAGTTCAAGCGGGCGGGGCTGGCTCAGTCTCCTGAAGCTGGTACCTCGTCGTCTCTGGTGCCGACTTTCAACCCCATGACGTCTAAGAGAAACAGGTTGGGATTCCCAGAGTGCCAGAGGGAGGGAGCAACTGCCTTTGGCCAAGCCACCAGTGCTGGATTTGCCAGAAACCCTAAAAGCTTTCTTGGCATCCTTACTCGGAGACTGTGTGCAATACTTGGAAAGAACAACCTACTTGCCTGCCTTTACTTGAACAAGACCCCTCCCTATTATCCTTTGGCCTACCTTGGCTTTTAGTTTCACTTTGGTCCTATTAACAGATGGAAGAACATTGGCATGGCATGGGTGCAGATGGCTACAGACTACTCTAGAGCCCCAGGTATTTGTTCAGCCCACACCTCCGCCTCCTTCTCCTCATGGATTTTGTTTTATGGCAACAACCCCTTGCCCTTGGCAATGGTGCCAGATCCTTAACCGGTGTGTTTAAATGTAACTTTATGATCTGGCCCAAGTCCTCTCCTAGGTATTTTGACTGCCAGGGTGAAGGAAGCAAGAGGCGCCTGCCCCACAGAGGTTTTCCAGGCACCAAACGGAATTTGATGACTCTTCCTAATTTGGCAGGATTAAAATGGCACTTGGCTACACTTGCATGAATTATTAGGACTACTCAAATGTCCATTCCCAGGGCATTCACCTCTGCTTTGGCATGCCATTAAGGTCAGTCCTGTTCTTCCTCAGAATTTCCTTGTTCTGATGCCACCCTAATGAGGGCAAGATCCTCCATTATATCAAATATGTTGGGGGAAGGTCTTTACCTTCATTTTCAATTGCATTTCCAACCTAATTCATGTGGCCATTTTGCATGTGCTGAAGACATTTCCCTGTAATTTCAGCCTCAGGAAAGGAACTTGTGAATTTTCCAACATGTTGTGGGACCAAGAGTCACTACTTCTGGCTCAACCTCATTTTCAAATGTTGCCTGAGACATGTCGCACAGTCTTACCAGCGTGTTCATAAAACTATTTTCTCAAGTCAAAATTGTAGGGGCAAACGAACTTTCTACAGTAATAAAGCAGATACAAAAATGCAGGCTATTGCAGTCGGGTTTAATTGATTGTGTAGGTCTTCTCTATTGATATTCAGCAGGCTTGTTAAAACGGAATCCATCCAATGCGACAAATGTAACTTATTGTAACTCACAATAACTTCACAGAGTTCAGCATATACATGGAATCAGTGTGAGACATATGCTGCAGTCCCAGGGAAACTTACTTGGGAGTAAGTCCCACTGAACTCAGTGGAGTTTGATGGAATTCCCCAGTGGATTCTGTCTATGACTTTTAAATAGAGATAATGACTTTTAAGTTGAAAGTTGGGATAGATATTTCTAAAATAATAAAGAAAATGCTACATTGGGATATGCCTTTACCTCAGCTAACAGGAGCCTTGTAGACCCCTAGTTTGCTTGCCAGGAGAACTTGGGTCAAAAGGCTAATAAGCAGAATTATTTCTGTACCAGGAGATGGATGATATTGCATTGATCACAAACATACATGTGATCACATACATACATACATGCGCAACAAAGCGTGGCATTTGACCAGAATGGAATCCTACTATTACTTGGGGAATTTCTGGAGCTTGCAAAGCTTCAACCTATAGACACATGTAAAATAATACAAAAAAAGAGACTGATCCTCAAGCAGCATTTAAAGACCATTAATAGATAGCTCAGAGGATATGATGAATACATTTGCATTCATATTCTGAACTCTGAGGTATGCCTTGTGGACTGGGCTAATGACATTTGACAGTACATACCTGTCCAATACATTGATCATCCTTTAAACAAATTCTTATACCAAATATCTTGTTGTAGCTTTCTGGTCAGGTTTTCATCATTTGGTTGGGAATTAGAATAGCTCTACAAAACATGGACGGGTTCCTATCAAACCTTTTTCAGACTGTGCAACTGCTGCAAGCAACTTGTGATGTAGAGCAGCCTATGTGAGTTTTAAACTTCAAGCGATCATCACACAGCTCTTTATTTTCATCAACTCAAAAGTCCATTTTTTGAGGGGGAGGGGGAAATGTAACATTTGAGTAAAAACTGTCTAGCTGTGGTTGCCATTTGACCATATCTTCCAATTATGCTCAGTATTTTTCCTTTCATAAATGGTAACATTTGAACATGGGCTCCGCTCCCTTGAAGAATATGGTGAAAATTCACTATGGTGAAGAAAATGCAAATCACAATTTGCAGTTTTCTAGTTTACAATTGAACCACCTGAAATCTGAGGAAGGGGGAAACAGCCACTGACAAAGTAGAAAATAACTTGATCCCTGAAAATTTCCCACCCTTCTTGACATCACTCAGTGTCTCAAAGGCCAACCCAAACAGATAGATCTTAGAACGCTTATGAAGTGCTCAGGCCTTGATGCTGGTGATGATCGCCTGGTGATGATAATGAAGAATTAGCCAGCAGTATAGCTTATGAATAAAGTGAAAGAGGCAGGGCCATTTCACACAAAGGCAAAAATACTGAACTGGCATGTTGTTTGCAGTAACAAATAGTCAGGAAATGCTAGACAACCCTTTTGTGAATATATACTTCCCCCCTTCTCAAATATAGTGGGAAGTTCAGAGCCTCCAGAACAAATCATGTGCTTTCTAGAGAATATACTTTTCAGGTCTAGTGAGGAATCTGATCCAAAGTGCTCCTTTGGCTCAATCATGTTCTTTAGAACCTTCCAAAGCCTTTTCCATTCCCAAACCCCCACCAAGACCAATGGACTTTGGCTCTTATTTTAATGGACTCCCCACTGAGGCAGACACTAGTTAAATGGTTACTACCCAGCTGTGCAATGCATAGACATGGTAACAACTAAATGGTGGAGTGACCTCATATCTCATATTTATTGGCTAAATGTGGCTTGAACTAGTCACCACTAGTAAAATAAACCACAGACCCCAATATACCAGATTTTTTTTTATGGCAGACATATGTCAAATAGTTTTTATTTTCTTCTCCCCCTTTTAAAAAAAAGAATCTATAATACACAATAATAAAGTATTGCGTCTACTGTCCACATTATGTTTCCAGGACTTGAAAAACCTTCAGGAACCTTGCATGCACACTCGTGTTCTCCAAACTTCCTTGGAAAATGTGCTGGAACCGTTTTTTGGACTTTACAGCAGGGTGAGACATATCAAAAATATGTACGTGTTACTATTCCAAGTCAATTAAAACACAAACAAACCGTCGTGGACAGCAGAATGAAAGCATTTGACCCCGATCTCTTGACAGAAAAAGTGTCTCATCTTTGGTGGTTACTGCTTTGACCGCATCTCCTATGTAGAGATGGTTGTGGGAGGTCAGAATGAGGTGCCTTGTCTTGACGGTGTGTGGCCAAACAGCAGGAGGTTTTGAAGCTTAACACTGATGAAGACTGAAATTATGTCATTAGCTAGCCAGAGCTCAATTAAGCATTAAACTAAGCATATTATAGAGCAGGAATTCCAGTATTATTATATGGTAATTATTTTAGGCTGTAGTCTTAAATACATTGACTTAGAAGCAGGTTTGAATGAAATCTATGGAGCTTCCTTTCAAGTACAGTAAGTGTGCTCAGGATCCGAGGGTTAGCCCTAGAGATGGGCAAACAGAATCACTTTCACTTTGAAGTGCTTCGGAAACAATTTGATTTCCTCCTTTTGTGAAGCTTGGTAAATGGCCAGTGTTGTAGCCTTCCATCCCTAAGCATCCTTCCCATTGATCTCTACTCCCAACCCATGTCTTTTACTTAGCTGGTTCCTGGAGTAGCTTTTTGGGCAGCCCAATCCTGTGTAAGATACGGTGGGCGACCTAAAGGGCCAGCCGCTGTATCCTATGCAGGTTATGGGCAGATTCGGTAACGACTAGCTTTCGAGCAAGGGGAACCTTTCCATTTACTAATATTCCTGAGGCTCAGGGGATCTTCCTAATAGCTTACGGTGGTGGCAGAAAAATCAGTGAGCTCCACTGCATGAGCAGATGGGCCTTCTGCTCATGCACAGAGTATTATGGACTCAAGTGAACGTTTCTATTCAAATAGCAAACAAATGTGTACATATTGGGTATAAATCATTAGTCATATGATAGCTTTTTTTTCACTGCCCCTAGACAGAGCAAAACTAGCCCTCTCCTCCAGGGTATTGTACAGTGTCTACAGTGTCTCCTTTGCAGCGAATGACTTTGAGTTTCTTCATGGGCTCCCTCCGCTGAGATGGTGGCAGACCTGCACTACATTAACAGTAGTCTTGGCTTGAAAATACTCTGCAGCATCGCAGGTGTTGCTATAACATACTGCTCTGGATTAGTTTTTTGGCCAAAAGTTATGATGTATGTTTCCCTTTGGAGATTTACATGCACACTGGGGGGTGGAGGGAGGGAGAATAACAAGCATAAGGAAAAAGAACAACTTGGCACTGTGAATGAATACAGATGTTACCAGTGCAAGTCCACGGCAACAGCAACTATAAACTTCAGACATCCTGCAAGCTTAGGCAATCTGACAACTTAACATGCTTGGTTTCTAATACATTAATGACACAAAAATCCATTGCCCCTTTCCCTCCTCCTCCTCTGTTCTTGGTTACAATAAAAGGTAAGACTCAAACATTGAGGACTGGTTAGTCCGACATTGCTCTAAAATGGGGTTAAACTGTAACCCTCTTCAGATACTCCTTTGTCTGTGGAGAGGGAACGCACAAAGATCTTCTGAAGAATACACTAGCCCTGCATTCTGTCAGTGACATGTGGTAACACAGCTCTCTGCTCTCCTGCATTCAAGATTTGTTTGCAAAGGCAAATGCTGGACATGGGGGTTCTTTCTCCCCATGATCAGGAACCCTGGGATGTCCGCATAGGGCTTGTGTGGTGAAGGTTTTTCCGGTGGGAAAATGGGTTGTACAGGGAGGCCTGATCTGTGCTGTGGGTGAAGCAGGACTTTAACCCTTTGCCTCCACCACAATCCCAGACACCCCCCCCCCCTCATGCTCCTATTTAGTATAGAAAAGTTAAGCACATCCGCTCTGATGACATAATCTGTAGGGCAGCCCTAGCTGAGGAATGAGGCGAGCGAAAACTTTGGAAATGAGGATAGAAGCAAAAGTGGGAGTGGGGCATGGGATGAGTGGATGGAATAGGGTAGAGAGTGGGGTAGGGCCAAGGAGAAAGCACTGGAGCAGCACTGCTGGAAATTTCGTAGGCATTTCGTTTCCTAAGTGGGATAAGCAAAATGCATTGGCTTCTCTAAAACCTAGGTTGGCATATGCTTCCAGGGAATCCATGTGGATTATCATTATGAAAGAAGAACGTTGTAGATAAAAGTGAGACAGGATTATGAAAAATAAATGGGTTGAGACTAGTGCAGTAGTTAACAATGGGCAACACATGATGCCCTTTTTCCACCACCGCTCATGTCACTTGAACGAGAAGAGTGTTAAATAACGCAAGTCATAATACATGCTATTCTTCATTGATACACTGCAAATATTTTTACTCAGTATATGTACTCGGGTGCAATAGCAGACGCCTCACTAACAGAAGCAGCCCCATAGCCAGCAGTAGTGACTGAAGCAGGCCCTTCAGCCACACAAAAGGGTTGTTCACTGTTCTTGCCAGTAGTAGGATCATGGTAGTGGCAACCCTGAACGCCCACGGCCATTGTGCGGAATACTGCGCACACACACAATTTCAATGTGTTCCAGAGGAGTCAAAACCCTTTTAACAGAATAGCAGCAAATAAATAATGAAAACTCCATGGTTAATAAATGGAAAAGCAATTTATTTAAACCAAATGCACCATGGCTAATACACCTGTTTAAGATGAATGGCTGGCACAAAGCTGGCATTGCACAGGGTACTTAATATTTTTTTACCACAATTTATAGGCTCTTTCCTGCAATTAATGTTCAATAAAATCAATGTTTCTCTCCCCCTCCCATCTATTCTTATGTTTCTGGCTCTCATTAACCTCCGCTCCAACAGTACCTTTGTTCCTGTTGTGCCCCTTTACTATGTATGAGTGGCCAAAATCCAACACACACTTAAGCCCCATCGATTTCAGAGGGCTTAAGCAGGCTTAGCTTAGTGCTGTATGTGGCCTTCGTTTTAAAAACGACTTCCAAGTTCATTTCTCTTCATACCTACCAAACATTTCCTTTCATCGACACAAAATCGAGTGTACACGCTTACGTGAGAGTAAGCGACTCCATTGAACACAATGGGACTTACTTCAGAGTAAACCTGTAGAGTTTTGCACTGTTCGTTTCCCTTCCTAATTTGTCCTACTCTGCATTTTCATAACATGCTGGTCTTCTCTGCCCTACTTTTTATTGAGGTTATTTATTGAGTACAAGTGTACTCCTTTTCCTAAAACTATCCTTTTAGCAAGTGCTTCTTTCATGGTTAACTGTTTATAATTGATTCATTTAAAATACTTCTACCCCGCCTTTCCCCTCCTAACAGGGAGGTGTTCAAGGCAACTTACATAACATATTTTTCTCTGAAGTCTGGACGCTATTTCTCCTTACAGCCACTACTCTCACTAGCTGAAAAATCAGAGGTAATATTTCCAATAACACAAACCCTAGGGGCAAAACCTCAGTCCCAATCCAATCGTTGCAATGTGCACAGAAATGCCACACTTGCAGGAATTGGCCATTCCCTTTGGCAGTGTTGCACTTTCCAGGAGCAACTGAGATGCTCAGCGCAATCCTATCCTGCTCCTCCACCGGTGCAGCCAGTGGTGCAGTGAGAACTGGAGGCCCTGGAAAGGAAAGGGGATCCAAATCCCCTCTAAAGGGGGATTCAAAGGAGATTTGAATCCTCTTTCTCCTCCAAAGATTCCCATTCTGCCCTCCTCCGTGTTGCACTGGTGGAGGAGCTGGGTAGGATTGCGCTGTCTATCACAGAACCTGTTACACAGAATCTGTTACACGGCCTCCTCCTCCTACTTCCGCCAGCAATTTTGCTGATGGAAATCCGAGGAGGTCGATTGGCCCGGGCGGCATTTACACTCGGGAAAGGTGTCCCCTTCCTCGAGTAGACCTCCGCCCCAGCGGCACCCTGGGCCGCCGGCCAGATCCTTACGTAGGATTGCACTGTCAGTAATTAATGGGGTATTGATATATTGTATTGTCCTGAGTATAGGTCGCACTTTTTCCCCCTAATGCAAATCTTTAAACTAGGGGTGCAACCTATAATCGTGATGTTGCCCCCCCAAAAAAAGCTCTCTTCCATCTTCCTGAACCTCTTCCTGATTGCCCCAGCAGACGATCACACTTGAGAGTTCCTAGGTTGAAGTGGGCCCCGCCCATGCTCCAGCTTACGATCAGATTGTTAGCTTGTAGTTGACTCAGATCGTTCTGACTCTCTTGCTTTAAAGACGCTAGTCTTAAAGAGATCCTTAAGTCGTTGACTCCGATTGTTTACTCTTGCTTTAAAGACCCTCGTCTTTCGCTCGTCTTTCCGTCAGCTGAGCACTCCAGCTGACTATCACACATGGGAGCTTAAAACGTGTCAGTCTGCAAACTGGATTGAAGAACATGCAGGCACCATTAAAGGCACACAGAGGTGCTAGAAAAACAGCTGGCAACTCTAAAACCTCTTTCCTGTTGTTTTAGAGATCTTTGGAGAGCGATTAAGTAGAGCATGGGAAGTAGATATCAGGACAAGGTGCTATTGCTATCTTGCTATCTGCTTTTCATAGCATGGAGGCAAACACTTATCACCTGCTAAGGTCTACAAGAACAAATCAAGCTGTCCTTAAAGTCACAGGAACCAGTAAGAAAGTTGGCAACCCCAATTGGGTGTACAGTATTTAGATTTGCAATGCTATACCCCTGTACATGCTTGTATAATCGGGACCCATAATACATTTTTGCATGCAGCATACACATTTAAAACAGACAAATCTCATCTTGTAAACCTGTACTTTTATTGTCAAACCAATATCAACGGGCTATCTTCCAAATGCCTTTCAAAGGAAATGAAATGGAGCTGCATTTTACTTCTAAAATCAACATCCCTTCATTATTTACATGCACAGCATGGGAACCTTGTGTGGATTCGACATATAACACTCATGCATGCAGCAGACTCATAGGTATTTCAATTCACATTTAACGAAGGATGGGCACTGAGTGGAGTAATGTGAAAACTGCCATTTGTTCTTTCACTTGAAAGCAACAAAACAGAAACATATTTATTTATTTATTTATTTATTTAAAGAATTTATACCCCGCCTTTCTCCCAGCAAGGGCACTCAAGGCGGCTTACAATAAAAACATTAAAATACATATATACATTAAAATAATTAAAAACAAAGAATTAAAATGATTAAAACAAACAACCCCAGTGGGTCACCTATATTTACATTTGTTAAAAGCCATTTGTTAAAAAGCCAGCCCACCATGTCAGACATCGAATGCTAACCTAAATAAAAACATCTTAAGGCCCCGCCGAAATGTCTCTAAAGAGGGAGCCATTCTTAATTCCAGGGGGAGGGAATTCCATAATTGGAGCGCCACTGCCGAGAAGGCCCTATTCCGTGCCGCCATCCCCCTCACCTCCATCAATGGCGGCACGGTTAACAGGGCCCCCCCTGATGACCTCAGAGTACGGGTCGGATTATAAGGAAGGAGGTGGTCCCTCCCTGGACCCGAGCCGTATAGGGCTTTAAAAGTCAAAACTAGCACTTTGAATTGTGCCCGGAAACGAACCGGCAGCCAGTGTAGCCGCCGGAGCAACAGTCCAACTGAGTCAAACCGACAAGCCCCGGCCACCACCTGGGCCGCCGCATTCTGCACTAGTTGCAATTTCCGAACAGTCTTCAAAGGCAGCCCCATGTAGAGCGCATTGCAGTAATCTAGTCTAGATGTCACTAGGGCATGGGTCACTGTGGCCAGGTCTGCATGATCCAAGTACGGTCGCAGCTGGCGCACCAGCCAAAGCTGGGCAAAAGCCCCCCTGGCCACAGCCACCACCTGGGAATCCAGGAGCAGCTGTGCATCCAGGAGAACCCCCAAGCTGTGGTTATATTCCATAACCATAACAGACAGAATAAGTGACTAGTAATCTGAAGTTTGATGTGGGAGACAAGGGGTTCCAACCCCAGTCTGCCTTTTGTGACCATTTGCAAGTCATTCTCTTTTGCCCTCATTTTCCCATCTGTAAAATGGGAGCACTGAACTACACTTTGGCAGGAGCAAGTGCTATAAATAGTCTGTACATATAAAACACAGCAACACATTTCTATTCATTAAATAAAATACTGTTTTACTATTCTACTAATGTGTGTATTTTCTTTAAGTTAATTTTTTTATATAGCACTTTTAGCAAATTTTAGCAATAGCAATTTTTTTAATTTTTTATTTTTTTAAAATAATAAGGGTGCGGCTTATAATCAGGACCGTCCTATACTCTGAACAATACGGTATTACCAGTAATAGCTATTATTAGGCATAGTAGGCAGAATCTTAGAAAGTCCCAAGCCCATTATCAGTGAACATCTGTGTAGGCTATATGTGGGGCTGCTGCACACCATGGCCACTGGAGTTGCCCATTGCTGAACTGGTGCTCCCAGCAACCCAATGGGAATATGCATGTTATCTCTCCTGTTTGCTTTCTTGAGATTAACACTGCTTATGTGTTACTAATAAAAAAAAAGCATTTGCTTTACCCGTTGCTGTGCTTATTGCTTCCAAATCCGAAAAGAACCATTGCCCTCTGGTAATGCCTATGATCCTAAAGTAGCTTTGCTCAGAAGTGGATCTCATGAAGTTCAAGGGGATTTGCTCCCTAGTAGGTGCATGTAGGGTTGCATCATTAGGGGCCTTGAGATGGGTAAACCCAAGACTGCAGGATGAAGGCATTCTACGATATCGATGAATGAATGCTGCCATCTTTAACTTACTAACAGCCCGGTCCAGCCCAAGGCAACTGCGGTACAATTCAGGCACAATTGCAGCCCAAGTGCTTTAGGCCCGAGTTGTGCCTGAATTGTGCCTGAGTTGGGCTGCAATTGGGACTGAATTGGGTTCAGGCACAATTCAGGCACAACTGCACAATTCAGGCACAATTGCACCCTAAAAGTGGGCGTGTCGGGGGCGTGTCGGGGGTGTGACAGGGGCGGTTACGAAATTTGGTCCGGTTCCAGACGCTGGAGAGCCCCTGACACGCCCCCTCGAGCCCAACTCAGGCCCAAAATTTGGGCCAGCAAAAAGGGTGGACCCAAATGTGAGGAGACCCATAGGAGCCATTTTACCTTACCCACACCAGCCCTCTCCTGAAAAGTTCTAACACCCTGGGCCCGACTTGGGCCTGAGTTAGGACCGAACAGTTGTGGCCTAACTCTGGACACGGACCCAAATAGTTACCCTATCAGCACCCAGCCCCACCCAGCCTCTTTCCCACAAAAGCCCAGCCCTAGCCCTCCACTCACTCTCTTTCTTTCTCTCTCTGAGCACGTGGCGTGGGGTTCTGTCCCCCAGCAGCCACAAAGTGGGACTTTGAAAACTTTTCTAACACCCCTCTTCTCTCTTCTCTTCACCTCTCTCCTCTCTGCCCCCTCTAGGGCAGAGAGGGCTGTTCTGCCTGTGGCCAAACTGTTTACTCCTGTGCCTGGGCAGCTCTCTCCATGCAAGTGTTTGCTAACCCGTGTCTTTCTCCCAGCCCCTCTCCCCCCCCCCCACAGGCAACAACACCAGCAGGTAAGTGCAGGTAAGAGCAGGGTTTGTGCTGACATGTGGTCTGACTTCTGCCTCTTAGCATAGAGAAATATAGGTAGGATACATGCCTCTATACCAATGTCATGTCTCATAGCTGCCTGCATAGCCTGCCATGATATGCCTCTTTACCAATGTCTTGTCTCATGTCTGCCTGCAATGCCTGCCATGATATGCCTCTTTACCAATGTCTGCCTGCAATGCCTGCCATGATATACCTCTTTACCAATGTCTTGTCTCATAGCTGCCTGCATAGCCTGCCATGATATGCCTCTTTACCAATGTCATGTCTCATAGCTGCCTGCAATGCCTGTCATGAAATGTCTCTGTACCAATGTCTTGTCTCATAGCTGCCTGTATTAATGTGAGCACACAATGCCATGGGTGTGGAACTGTAACCCATATGTAGACACCAGCTGTCCCCCCCCCTTTTCTCCACAGGGTCTACTGACAGGTCAGTATTGCTAGGATTGCCATGGTTGTGACCCCCAAGTTGTGTTGTTGTCTCTCTCTTTGACCCCTTTCCCTTACAGGATCATGCTCACCTTACACCCAGGGAAGCAGCGCAGACCAGGCTCTGTGTCTCACACCACTCGGCTGTGTGTGATTACTCTCCCTGCAGGCCTTTGCAACCGGCACACTGGCATTCCTTCAATGGTGATTGCCACCACACAGCAGCTGCCATGGAACACCCCCAAGTTGTTCGTCCCCCCAGGAATGCCCACTACCACCAAACGTCCGGGGAGCACCCCTGGGCCCGCAGTCTGGTTGCCCCATGGTCGTCTGCCTCGATGCTGCCAGAGGTCTGGAAGCCTGCCCTGCAACCCTCCTCAGCTGCTGCTGCTGCTACATTCTGAGTGGCTGCTGTGCCTACCCCTGGCAGCCTCGCCTGGCCATCCCTGCCAATGTTCCAGAACAATAAAGATGCCCCTTGGGCAAAGGCCCCTTGAACACCATGACCCCAATGTTACACAAGCACTGCCCCACACACACACACAGAGACAGCGCCCACCACACAAGGCCCTGCATGAATCCCAGCCAGGGCCTGCCACAGCCAGCCCAGGGAGAACACAGCAGGGGGGCTGCCAGACCCTCAGGGCTCAGAGGGGAGGGGGGAGTTGGGGGGCCTCTCAGGCAGGCAAACAGTGACAGGTGACATGGCGCACGTCCGCCACGTCCGTGAAGAGCCCTTTCAGCAACCGGGGCTCTCACCCACCCTCGGTCCGCCCGTCAACGGCGTCCGTGTCCGCCCGTCAACGGTGTCCGTTTTCCGCCCTCAGTCCGCCCGTCAACGGCGTCCGTTTCCGCCCTCAGTCCGCCCGTCAACGGCGTCCGTTTCCGCCCTCAGTCCGCCCGTCAACAGTGTCCGTTTCCGCCCTCGGTCCGTCTGCATGAGAGGCGCCCGTTCCTGCATTGCCTCCATCTGCGAAGTGACCCCTGTGTCCCTATTGGTCTCTGCAGACCCCTCTCCCTGTATCCCTCTCCCACCAGCCTTGTCGTCTGTCTGTTTCTGACCCACCCGTGTCCCTCCCCAGCACCCCCTGTCCGCCTGCCTGTGTGCCTGCCTCCCCTCCCACTCCCTGATGATGGATGCTGGCACCCCCCACCCCGCCAGAGCGCCTGCCGCAAGGCGCCTACGTTGCCCCATCTGGGGAGTGATGAGCTGCGTGAGCCCTTCCCGCTCACAGCAGACAAGCCCAAGGCATCTCTCGGTCTTGGCCGGGGCACGGAGCAGAAGGCATACCGGGATGCCTTCTTTGTGGGCATAGCCACGGCCCTGGTGGCCCAGGGCTTCAGGCAGCGCACGGGCATGTCATGGCGGAGGCGGTTCCAGACCTCATGAGACCCCCCTTGTGCGTGCCGTTCCCACCCCCTCCTTCCCTTCTCTCCCCCGCTCACCCCCCCATGACTCCCACGTGCAGCCTCACCGTGGCTTGGGGGTGGCATCGCCTTCTGCAGGAGGGAGGGCAGTGGCACTCCCCCCTGCGGCAGGTGGCTAATGCCCAGGGTGCCCTGGGGCAGCTGGCACTGGCACAACCTCTGCCCTTCAGCTGACTGTCGCACGCCCAGTGCCTGCAGGCCCACCTGTGGCTGCCCATCTGCTGCGACCGCTGCAGCAGCTGTGGTAGGTGCACGCAGACGGGCTGAGGAGGGGGCTCTTCGCTTCCACAAGACTGACAGCTCCCCACAGGGGCCTGCCTGCCTCTGCGGTAAGTTTTGCCTCGATCCTGGCCCACTGCTCTTGCCTCCTGCCTAACTCAGGCACAGTTGCAGCCTAACTCGGTCCTATTTTGGGCCCCAATTGTGCCACAATTGGGCCTCAACTGTGCCTGAGTTGGGCTGGACTGAGCCCTAAAGCACAGAAATACACCAACCCACCAAGATGAATTGTAGGAACTGTAGGAAGAAAGGCTGACATTTCTGGTTCTATGGTGCCTCTTACTGACCTTGGTTAAACCTTTTGGGCTGAAATGAGAAGCTGCAGTGGAAACCCCTTTCAAAACAGTTTTAAAAAACCCCAACAACCATCACCAAGTTTTACTCAAACTGGACAAATAATTATCTTTTCATCTTCTCATAAAATCTAGTCTATTGCTGCTTCAAAGACCGAGACCCTAATTGAATTAGTGAAGGTTTTCCATCCAAGTTGCAGGATCATTCCAAAGCACAACACATTTAAGCAAAAGTCCTTCTAGGTAGAGCATAAGAACACCCATTCAGAGGGGAAATTGAGGAGTTTAGAAGCGAGACAAGGTGAAGTGGGCCCCAATAGGAAATGGGGATACTTGTGGAATAGGACAAAAAGCCGTCTGTTTTCAATCTTGACACCTCAGTATGAGTACATCAGCCGAGACTTAAACCCAAATCCTGTTCTGAAGAGAGTGAATGAATCCTGCCCAACGTTTGAATATTTTTTGTGAACCTGATGATATCTAGAAATCTGTCCTTAAAGATCACAATCCAGAGCATAAACTCTCAGCAGTCATTTGACAAACAGAAATCCATTCAGTCCCAGAGAAAGTAAATTCTCAAACTCCAGACTTGCACAGAAAAGCGAACACACAGAGAGAAGATGATGGAAGAAATGAGAGCTGCTGTAGTACAGTATATTGCTTAAGAGTGGAATCATATGCATGTCTACACAAAAGTGAGCCCTATTGAGTTCAATGTGGCTTACTTCCAAGTACTGTAGGTGCCTACAGGACTGCTGTGTAAAAGACTGAACTGTGCTCAGCCTCAGTCACCCAGCTGCAATATGGGGATAACAATGTTAACACCTTATAGCTTTGTAGTAAGGACTGCTTTGCACACTCAGGAAGTGCTGCTCATATGCTAAGTATTATTAAATGGACTCCTGTGCTCCTATATGGAGGCCCCATATAGGAGCAAGGTAGCTAAATTCTGCACAAGCTGGGAGCATGGTAGCTGAATTCTGCACAAGCTGGTCTATAGACCACATTCAAGGACAGCCTCATATAGAGCTTGTTGCAGTAAACTATCCTTAAATTTACTAGTAAAGGTGTAAAGGTGACCCCTGACAATTAAGTCCAGTCGTGTCCGACTCTAGGGTGTGGTGCCGGCGATATCCCCACCCCTCGCAGCCTGGGCCAACCAATGGCCTCCTCCCTAGCTGCCCCTGCCCGTCTCCCCGCCAACCAGTAAGGGACCTACCTGTGGCGACCTGTGTCAGGTAAATTACAAGCCCCAGTAAGTGGTGCCGGCCTCTGCGCCGGCGCTGCTTACTCTTCTGTCATCGCAAACATGTTTTATGGCACGTTTGCAATGGCCTGTGCCTGCGACAGGCCAGCGTAGATTACGCTGGATTGGGCTGAAGGTCTCTGTCCTCAAGGAAGGGGCACAGCTGGTTTTCCATTAACTGATAAATGCTTCTACTGGCCAGAGCCCCTATAAGCTGTTTGGTTGAGATTCATGATTGACCTATCAATAAAGGTGTCCCAATGCTATTCCAAATCACTTGTCTCGCGTGTTTATTGGGGGGGGGGGAGTAAGGGCAAAACTGTAATTACCGGTAATCTCCTTAAAACAATGAAAATACATCCTAACTGTAACCTGTTCCAAAAGCTAAAGACAAGGCACAGCACATTACTTATAAGAAGAATGTTGGCTCACAATTTAATCTAATTTCCTGACATTGCAATACAGGCAAATGAATCTATCTTTCAATATTTACAACTTAGATTATTTGATAAGAGACAAATTCTTCAGCCATAGGGGAATCTAGGAACTATTTCCTTTTAGAAAGCTAAAATAACTACAAAATCTGAATGGGAGTGAAATCTTAACATACAACTTTATTAGTAATGAGGACTGGATAGTGTGTAGATACTATCCAGTGTGTACATCTAATAGATACAGGCCAGTGTGTAAATCTAATAGTAAATGCTCATACATTATTACAGTATATGAATAACATGCCAACTATCCAGTGTAACACATATGATGTTTTAGAATATGTTGGTATTAAAGATGGGTGAGCACCCATGACATGCATCAGATTGCAGGTGTCTCTCCGATGGTCTGCAGAACACGGCTGCTGGTGCAAAGGCTGGGAAATCATGCACTGGCAGTGGCGCCATGCAGGCTGGCTGTCAGTGCAGTTCTGGTGATGGTGTGGCAGGACTGGGACACGGGCAGTCCAACCCTATCCAGGCGCTAGGACGACTGTGCCAGTAGGACAACTGTGCCAGCCCAGGACCATTACAAAAGCTGCAGTAAAGCAGTTGCGCCGGCCCCTGCGAGCCAGATCCAAATGGCATACGATGCATGTAAGCTGCGGCTGGGCCCTGCGGTGCAGGGGCGGAGGAGGGCATTCCAGGGGCATTCCTGGGTGGGGGGAGGGCTTGGGGTTGGGCAGATTGGGCCTGAGAGGGAGGCAGGATTGGCAGCAGCAGTGTACACCATATCCTATCCCTGGCCCATTTCTCCTGACATGGGCCTCTGCCAAAATGGCAGGTGCAGATCCAAGGAGACCTGTTGTGGGGACTGGGGCATTACCCGGGGTAACCCTGCCTACTCTGCTCAGGATACAGCATTGTCGGCGCCAGCATAGCTGGATCGCTGAGTAGAGCGTAGGATAGGATTGTGCCCTGAAGACCCTTAGTATCAAAGAACCTTCACTGGTGGGTGGCTGTTTGCTTTCCACCAGCCATTTTTGAGGCTACAAACTTCTCTCCTGATATGTAAACTAGTGAAGACATTTATGTCTCCATTGGTCTACTGAGGGAGAGAAAGAAGCTTTGCATAGCCAGGAGATCTCTTCTGATTGCATTAAACTAGCCATTGACAGCCAGGGAACAGGGTGATTTGCAAGCTGTCTTTGCTGGTTGGGTGGCTGTAAACTGCTCCAGCGTGGATTTTAGTTCAAGACAGAAAAATGAGGGGGCATCTAATAGCACTTCGCAGCCCCGAAGTTGTTTGCCAGACCAAAGCCTGGCAAACTTTGCTGGCATGTCTAGCTGGCATTGTGGAATAAGAACCAAACTCGATGAGTGGCAGCAGCACACCTGTGCGTTTAGACCTGATCTGCTGCCATCACATAGAAAGCAGGGTGGAATGAGCTCTGATTTAAAGAGCCAAAAGACTGTATAGCAGAAAAGTGCCAAATCCCTCCACTCCTAAAGTTTATTTCTTCCCAGCTTCTCCCTGGGAAGAGCATATTTTCCACAATTGGGCCTCTGATTCCAGAAATGAACAGGTATGAGAAAAACATTCGTCGAGTGGAGCTGCAGGGATATAAGCTCATGGAAGAAGGCAAAAGAGAACATTGGCAGTGCAAACCTGTCTACTTTTAGACTGACGGAATGATCTCCGCTGATCTAAGGTGTTGCAAACGTGCTGGAAAGCACGTTTGCAGCACCTGACGAGTAAGCGACATTGGCAGAGAGGCCTGCGCTGCTCCGCCAGCACTGCAGAATGGTGGAGCAGCGCGGTGGAGAGATAAGTCACTACGGCACGGTGGAGGGGTGGGGGGAGGGCGGGGAGGGGGCATTTCAGGGGATTGGATTGGCACATGATGGTGGCCAGGAGAGTCCCTGCCAACATCAGTAAGCTGGCGGGGTGGGCAGAACGTGGCGAATTGGGGGGAGGGAAGGGTGTGTTTTGGAGGCAGGAGGGAGTGTATCCCAGCACATGTGACTTGCACCTGGATGCTATCCCCTATGGAGCCTCCTGACATGCCCCCTTTGTCTCCTTAGTCTTGCACCAACGACAGAGCTGGCGCAGGTCTGAGGAGACCCACTGGTGATTAAGGGGCTTATGGAGGGGTAAGGGAAATGATTTCCTAACCATCTACCTCAGATGGGAAAAGAATTCTAGAAAATAAGACACGTGTTATGAACTGGGACATGAAGGTTAGAGAATATGTTAAAGGCTGGATATAGGCGATGAAACGAAAGGAGGATCCACTAGTGGTGCCTCTGCTGCAAGGTGCTTCTTTCCATAAACCACCAGTAAATCAAGAAGAGCTTGAACTCCAAGGCTGCAGAGATTTAGCAAGAACTGGAATTAGAGCCACGTGTTAGCTGGGCCTAGAGGATGATATATAGGCCAGTTCCAAGGGAAATACAGCAAGCTGAAATATTACTTTTGCTTTTTAACCATCTTTAATCTCTCCCCCTCCCTCCCTGCATGATTGTACCTGTTTGCCTTCTCCTTCCCTCTGGGCTCCATATGTCTGTCATTAACCAGCCAGAACTCTGGACACCCTCTTTGATTATTTCTTGTGGCTTACGTGGTTTCTTCTCAAGAGGCCTCTCAGAATGCAGCTGTCATTCTTCTTATTTCCATCTCGTAAAAGAACAAAATGAGTTGATAATATTCTGGATCTCAGCAGTGAGCCAAAGGACAATTGGTAAGGAACAGAGCATTGCTGAACAAATTGTCAGCGCAATCCTGTGTAACTCTTGCACCGGTGTAACAGTAAGTGCACTGGTGTAAGTGCACTTACGCCAGTGTAACTTGCCATACGCCGATTGACGCAAAATGGAAACCAGCATAACCCCTCTCGGATGCTGTGCACATGTAGTTCGGATGCAGGACGGACACCAGCACAACTCCGTCAGCACAGGGGGCATTCCGGGGGTGTCCAAACACCCCCAGAATGCCCCCTGCACTGGCGGAGTTGCGTTGGCATCTGTCCTGTGTTCATCGACTGAAGGCAAGTTACACTGGCATAAGTGCACTTACACCGGTGGATCTACTGTTACACCGATGCAAGAGTTACACAGAATTACGCTGTAAAACATTTTGTTCACCTTTGGAAAATGGGTAACATTTTGCTTTGAAATGAAGGAAGTACAAGAGTAAACAATTGGTTTCAGTTTCAGACTTGAGTAAAGGAGTTAGATTCATAAGTGATGTGGAAGAACAGTGAAAAGGTAGCACCATGGAACCAGAAACAAAATAATAAAAAGTGCATCAATAATTCCTAAACCTAAACTTTGGCTGAAGGCCAATCTTGATGTGACATTTTCTCCCATGCAGCAATAAACATCAATTCTGCATTTTTAGATTATGAGTTCCTTGTCATCTCATTCTATGTAAGGTGAATAAGGCACCGCATGTAAGAAACATGGATGACAATAAACAAACAAACAAACAAACAAACAAACAAACAAACAAAGCACCAGAATACAACATTGTATGGCTTTTATGGGACTGATAGGGATAAACCAGAACTCGCACTGTTTGTTTCTGCAAGAAAAATGGAGTCTGTGTAGGCAAAACAACATGCACATGAGGATGTGGAAAAAGCAGGTGCACGTGTACTAGTTACATGGGATGAAGTATACATGAAGTGACCCTAAGTGTGCTTCCAAACACTGAAAACTTGATTCATATCCATTCAGAGACATTTTAACCTCAATTAGTTTTGCTGACAGTATAGTTCTCTCAGATGGTCAAGAGCTCATAGCTTCTGAACTAGAGTCTAATCTCAGAAGATATGGCATAGAATTTCGGTGGTGAAAGAATGGCACTCTGCAAATGCTCAAGTACCTTCTTTTTTGGAGTATTCAGAAGAACTTTGGTAATTTATAAACAGATTACCTGGAGAGTCTGAGATTATGACTGAAGGATAACGGAAGCATCAATACTTCATGAGCAATAATTTTGCCTTTGGAAATTTTGCTGAACTGCACCAGTACTCAAGCAGTTAAATCAAATGCCATGGTCATCTCTTACAAGATATTACACTTTGCATATTATTCAGGGCACTTCTACAAATGTGTACTGTACGACCTTGGAGGCAGATTCGTGAGCTCTATAATCTGAGAAGTGGCTCTTCAGTTTGCATTTCAGTCTCAGAACTAGTTGTGCAGTCTGTCAAGATTTTTTTTACAAATGGTAGTGATTTCTGAGAATCACACCCTCCATTTCTGCCACAACTCCTGTATAACTGACCCAAAGCTCAAAATATATGATTAAAATATAACAGGAAACACAACACATTAGAGATCTTGTTGCTCATTGCAACGAATTACCCTAGCTACCATATCTATGGCCGTTTCCCTGGGGCTGCATTCCTGGGACTGAAAACTTGTCCTTATATTAATCTACTGATTAAAACTCCTCTACCTGAGCTGGTAGTCGAGGATTATTTACCCCCATGGAATGTACTTCAGCTCAGCCTAGACATAATAGTATTAATTTAATATTCCCGGCATATTATATTTCCTGTTACCTCCCACGCTGCCCACGGTTGAGGGCTATGAGAGGTGAACAGAACTACTTTCCAGTAATATCATCTGGCCTTGTCCTTCTTGAATTTAATTTCTCACAGATTTTTTGTTCTCTAATATTTTTTTTTTTTTTAAAAAACCTTTCTCCCTTTCCTAAGGAATGGGAAACATTTTAAAATTGCCACTCTTCAAATTCCTTGGGGATGGATTTATTTGGTTTTCTGGGGCTTAAACAATTTCCCTGCACATTATATTTCCTGTTGCTACTATTGGGGAACCCAGCCACTTTGCTGCAGTGGTCAAATCCAAAAGGAGCTCACATGATTCAGACCTGAACAAGGGAAATTCCTGAAATAGTGGAAGCTTGCCATCTGAGCATAATTTTTTAACTCTCTGGGTTTGAAGATTCTATTGCTAGCATGATAGATTAATTGAGGATTATGAGAATATGACACTGAACTGTAGTGGGCTCCCACCTTAATAGTTTAGCAGCGCAATCCTGCGCAACTTCGGACCAGCGGAGCAAGTGCTCTGCCAGCCTAGAGTGTCATAAAAATGCCGTAAAGCACTTTCGTGGTACCTTGGGAGTAAGTGACGCCAGCGCCGAGGTTGGTGCCGGCGCTGCTCACTCCACCTCCTGCCAACACCTGCACCGCCAGACAGGCGGTGGGAGGGTGTGGGGAGGGAGGGCCAGGGTGGCAGGGGACGGGGTGATTGGCCGGCAAGGTAGGGATATCAGTGGTGTGGTTTGCTGATATCCTAACCCTCTTCCCAGGCCTGGTCGGCCTTACAATGGCCTCCCGGGATGTACGCCAGCAAAATAGCAATGGGGCCGCTGGGGCTAACACCAGGGGAAAGGGACAAATGTCCCTCCCCCCCGAGGTGCGCCCTGGCTCCATCGGCACGGGCAGCATCCTGCGTAGGATGCAGCAGCCAGCTGTTTAGGTCAGGCGGTGCATCCTACGCAGAACTGGGCTTTAGAAGTCAGTAGTAGCTCTCCACTCATGTGTTGGGCCCAACAATGGAACGGAGATTGTACTGTAGTTGATAAAAGATGTGACTGTCATGAGTAATAGATAAAGGTGGTGGATGAAGGATACAGAAAGACTGGAACAACTTTTCAAAGTGAACAACAAAGATCGCTTTAAATGAGATCTGTTCTGAAACATTTGCAAAGTGTGATTTTTTTGGGGGGGGGAGTAGAATGCGGTTACTAGACTTACTTATCATGCTTAACTCTTCTCCTGCTTTGGTGCCATTTTTCTATTTGCTAAGTCGTCGTCGTCGTCGTCGTCGTCGTCGTCTTCTTCTTCTTCTTCTTCTTCTTCTTCTTCTTCTTCTTCTTCTTCTTCTTCTTCTTCTTCTTCTTCTTCTTCTTCGTCTTCTTCTTCTTCTTCTTCTTCTTGTAGTGATTGCAGACAATCAGGGATAAAATAACAGCACCATAGAGCTGATGAGCTTTGGGCTACAATCCTATTCACACTTTCCTGGGAGTAGGCCCCATTGAACACAATGGGACTTACTTCTGAGTACACCCACCTAGGGCTGTGTAAGCTATGTGAAGATCAGTGATGGGCAGTATAAACTATGGTACTTTTCATGTATTTACATGGTAAGTGCAACTACTTTATGAAAAGTAGGTCACACTAGGTTGCTTTTGTTGGTAGCTAACTACAGTATAGTAGTTTAACCATTAACAATAATAATAACTTTAATCCAGCAGGGAAAACGACCTATGATTTAAATACCTTAATTCCTTATTTCTTATCATACTCAAAACTTCATACAAGTACGAACAGAAATAACCAGGTCACTCAAAAGAATACAGGCATGCTTGCAATTACCACCAGTAAAGTATGTAGCACACCTCCTCCCTTCCTACAGCTAGTAGGAGGAGGATGCTCAGTGTAGCAATTCTAATGAGGTTGGCTGTACTCACGATTTTTTTTACCAGTTCAGTCTGTTCAAAGAAGTCAGCAGTTCCATTCCACCAGAGGGATAGGTAGAGTGGCCAACTTTGACAGAAGCTGTTCCTGGAGGTTTCTTTTTTTCCAACATGATATAATGTTAGAAATTGCTGGAGGGCCTTTTGAAATCTCCAGGATTGCTTTCAGTAGCCACGTGGAGACTGATGTCGATTCCTGGAAACACTAGCTTAATCCTGAAGGGTTGGAAACCTTAAGGGCAGGAAGGCCTGCATGGAGTTTTCTGTTTATAGGCCTGCTTTTACTACTTACAGGTATGCACCTAATAATTTGGGCAGGTTATTTGAGTAATGTATATGTAAGTATGTATGAAGTCCCCAAACTCCACTAAACCGTTTTGTTTAACATATTTAATATGTTTAATGTTTTAATGTTAGAATATTCTAAAATAGTCCAGAATATTCTAGCAGTTAAGCTTGGCCCAGGAAGAGAGCAGTTTCACCAGAAGGAAGACCTCCATGGAATTTACCATGTACAGGCCTGCTTATACTACTTACACAGGTATGCACGAAACAATCTGGGCAGGTTATTTGAGGAAAATAAATGTCATAAATCTGTAAACTCTACTAAACTGTTTTTGTTAACCCATTTAACAATGTTTAAAAGTTTTAATTTGAAGGGGGAGGAATTTATTTAAAAAGTAGTTGAAACTACTGGTCTACAGCAAAGTAGTTCCAATAAGTTTTATTAAGACTAAGAGGTAGCTAAGAAGAAATCAAAACTACTTTTATAGGAATGAAGATGTCCCAGAAGGCAAATTGACAGCGCAATCCTGTGTAGAACTGCACCAGGGGAGCGCGTGCCGTAGCATTTTCACGGCACCCGCCAAGTAAGGACCGCCGACACAGTGGCTGGTGGCCCTTACCCTGGCTCCTTCCCGGCCCTGCGCCTGCCAGAGCAGGTAAGTCCGACACCTGCTGAGGCGGGGGGAGGGCAGACCGGGTAGTTAGGAAGGGAAGCCATTGGCCGCCCCGGGCCTGGAGAGGGCTGGGTTATTGGCGGCGAGATACGCCGATATCCAAAGCCCTCTCCAGGCCTGAGTTTCCCCGATACCGAAGCCTCGGATGTACGCGAGCTCCACAGCTAGCATACATTTGAGTAGGCCTATAGGGCCTAGATCGGGTTGCACCGAAGGATGGGGACGACCATCGCCTTCCCTTGAGGAGCACCCTGGCTGCCCCGGGGCAGCTCGGGACCTGGATAGGATACGGCAGTCGGCCCTTTAGGCCGGCTGCCGTATCGTACACAGGATTGCACCGTAAATCAATTCAGAGTGCTGGCAGTGCTTCCTGGATCACATTGCCCTCAGTCTGAATGGATGTTCGGGGGTAGAGTCTGAATCCAGCCTGAATAGAGGTAGACGCTGGCCTTTGCTAGAATGGGAGTCAAGGAAACGGAAAGCTTTAGTCTACCTTTGAACCCCCCCCCCAACATTTTTTTCAAAATGGGAATAAATGTTCCTGAAAAGCAGCCATACCCATTTTGGGCTCAGTTCTACTTAAATATATGGATACTATCATGATGCCTGTGCTTCGCTATGGGATGTAAGTACTTTAAATCCATTTCTCTCGAATAAACTTTCCTTTGATTGCAATGAACCAATTAAATGTAGCACAACTACCACATGCCAGACAACACCCTGCATTTAATAAAAATCATGGTTCCATCGAATTATAGTTGTCCCCCTCGTTGTCGTGGGACATGATAGAGAACTCCTCCCAGTTGTCCACCACGTGCCTCACGATTAGCTGCTCATGCACCTCCCTAGCCATGAGGTGAGTGTCATACATGAGATAGGAGAGGGACTGAAACAAGCAGGCTCCTGTTATGGGGACAATTGTGTGAGGCACCATCTCCCCATTAACATTTAGAAACTCAATGACGATATACCAACTTAAAAAGCAATAGAGCAGAGGCATCGCTACGGTGGGGGCGGTACCGTGAGTTGTGCCCCATCCTAGTTCCCGTTTACAAGCCGGCACAAGGTGGCTCCGCACCCTCACCGTCGGAGCCATTGCATGCAGAGAAGGCAGTGGGCAGGGAGTCTCCTGCTTGTTGCCTTCTCTGCACGGAATTGCTCCGACGGTGAGGGGGCGGGGCCTCTCGTGCCGGCTTGTAAACAGGGACTAGGACGGGGCGCAACTTACGGTACCGCCCCCACCGTAGCAATGCCTCTGCAATTGAGTGACAGCGCAATACACACTAACTTTAGACTGGTTGAGTGCGCACTCCGCCAGTCTAAACTGTCGCAAACATGCCGTAAAGCACATTTGCGACGACTCTAGAGTAAGAGCCGCCGGCACGTATCTCCACAAACACAGGAGATACAAAGGGTTCTATAGTTGACCCTCAAATCGTGGTTTGCCCCTTTCCGGGTCGATTAGGGCAAAATCCCAAAATTGGTTTTTCAGCATTTGGACGGGTAACTTTTGTAAGCCAAAACCAAGTGGCTATCTCATCGGGCCTGAGAGATATTGAGGACCAAGTGGCTATCTCGTCGGGCCTGAGAGATATCGAGGAATTCCTGAAAACACATTGCACCCCTTTTCTCCCCCTTAGAGGTGGAATTTCTAAAAATCCCTTCTTAGTGCGTGCTTATGTCACAGACGGAACGTGCTCCCCGAGTTTCACGTGTCTAGGCCCGGGAGTTCAAAGCTCTTTGCCCAAGCACTCCCCAGTAAACACATGAGTCAGTAATATGGGTGTAAAAGGGTCACTTTTATTAAAGTAAATAACAGGAAGACAAAGATCAGGAAACCAGCAGGATTTAAGGTGGTAGTTAAAAGCACAGTATGCGGGCCTGCTGGCTGCGGTGAAAATGGGGGGGAATGGGCCGGAGGCCGCCCCCCCGGCCGGTAGGTGTTTTACCCTGACTCCAAACCGCCGCCCCCCCCCAGCGAGGGAGGCAGGCTTCTCACCGTCAGCCCCTTGCAGGGGCAGGGGCAGCAGGACCACTCGAGCCCGCGCTGAGCTGGAGGGCATCTAGCGCAGGCTGCATGGTTCGGGTTAAGGCCAGCCCCGCACTAGCCTCGGCGCTGTAGGGCAGCTGTGAGGTGTGAGATCGGGGCCTCCCTTGCCTTTGCTGCCCCGGAGTTCACACCAACAGCCACACTCGAGCCTTCTTTTATTTTTTACATGGTTGAACCAAAAGGAGGAAGCACACCACTTAAAGGTTTTTTTTATAAGCAACTCTTATGTGATTGGCAAAGATCAATGCCAAAAAATATTTAGGCAAGCACAATCTCCCTTAATGTAATGAGTAGCAATACCAAATCAAGTTTTTTTTTTTAAAAACGTTTTCCAAGATGTCCTCTTTTCCTTTCTCTGCTTTGGATAAGTAGCAATAGCAGAAAAAGTACATTGGCCTGATGACCATTCTGGGAAACATTGCCCAACTCCTGGTCTTAATGAATTGAGAGCTCTTAAAAAACAAGAGAATGCTCCATTTGGTCTGGCCTGGACTCAAAAGCTTTCAGCCCCACTAGGATCTCAGCCAACCATTCTTAAGTTTGTTTTCCAGAGGTTAGTACACAGGTATTTGTGAGGGGATTGGAAAAAGCTGGATTTAAGACTCAGCTGATCAAGAGGGGGCCTGTTGATGGTCTCCTCACATGAGACTTGTGAGGCTTTCCTTAGGGGAAGCCACAAGGTCATTTTTCATCTGCTTTTCACCCTGTGTTTGTTTGAAAGACAGAAATAGTTTTTGCTAAGATGCTACAAGGTTACACACCCTCAGCCATCATGATGATGAGTCAATAGTCCCAGAACAGAAGAACTGCCTGTAAGCTGCCATTCATTTTCCATAGAGTTATGGAATGGGGATCTTGATAGTATAGACCAGGGGTTCTCAACCTGTGGTACCGCAGGTTGGGGGTACGCGAGATGCTTCCTGTTATCAGATGTTGTGATCAGCAGCTAACAGGCAGCAGAACCCCCTCAAATGTGATTTTTTTCCAGCCTGCAGAGCAGCCGGGCGGGCCCTCCCGTCCGCAGTGCAAGCTGGAGGGAAAGACTACAGCCCTGCTGAATCAGCAGGGCTGTAGCCTTTCCCTTCGGCTTGTGGCACGAGCGGGAGAACCTGCTCGGCCGTGCCGCAGGCTGGAAAAAACACTTTTGGGGAGGGGGTACGTGGGACTTTGGGGGTCCAGGGTATGCCAACCTTTGGGGGCCCACATAGGGGGTACGCGGACCCCCAAAGGTTGAGAACCCCTGGTATAGACAGAATCCCTTCATTTTTGTAAATAAGTGAACACACCAATAGATCTTGTCTTTAGTGCCTTTATACCTGTTCCAGTCCCACTTAAACTTGCATATCTTGCATTTGGGTACCACTGTAAGTATACTGATGATTTCATGCATAAGGGGCATGTTCACATGACAGTGGAAGACATATGTCTGTAGGAAACATCCCAGGGAAAGACAAGCCTGGGACTTCCTGAGGACCAACACTGGACAGTCAACCCATGCAGGTCCCTTTAAATCATATTGACTGGCAAAATACTAAAGTTGACAGAGGCACCCCTCACATACTGACTGTGTGGATCAGATACACAAAATTAGTGCACCCAATCTCTGTCATTGAGATCTCTTTAAACATACTGTATTGTTATTAAACATGACTGGAATTTGTCTCCCTGCAGCAATTATAGGTTAATGATGGTAGGACTAAACCAAGCACAAAATAAATCTCATCATCCAACAACTGTGAGCTTCTGATTAACTTACGTGTGCTGGGATACACAAATATTGGTGTCAGGTTGCTATGGCAACTATAAATTTAACCCTGATGACATCTGCTTGTCCTTTTCCTGGACATCCAGCATGAAATGAGAATCCCCCTCCCAATCGAGAATATCCTGCATTATCTGTGCCTTAAAATTTAAAATTTCATTTTAACATCTCCCCACAGGGAATTGTTTCAAAAGCATATACAGTAGTTGAATCTTCTTCTTTCATTTAAGTTTCAGCCTTTGTCTGATTTTTTTTAAATCTGGGAGCTAAATGGTTTTTGAATGAATGTAGTGCATATGCTTTGCTTCTTTCCAGACCCCCCCCCCCCTTTACAAATGGTTGTGGTGATTGACGGTTGTTTGTACTTGGAAGTTTAGAATTCGGTCCTGTATGTTATTGCTCTGTCCTTTTATTCAAGGGAGATATCAAATCATAAACAAACAGAAAAGGATGAACAAATAGCAAAGCCTCAACCAATAAGCAAATCTGTGTGGAACATATTATTTTCTTATATGTGTAAATATCATCTTTATGATAATGCTATGATAGGATCAATGAAATGCTGCCACAGGTACAGTACATGTACTAATAAAATTCTTCACCACCACCTCCTGTTGGTGTCACAAGAACTGATTTCTCCAGTACATATATTAGCAATCGCGTTATTGCTTGCTTAACTGCACTCATGCCGTTGGTGCTTCAGAGTAAATGGGTTACTCATCATGTTTCTTTCCACGCAGCCCTTTCTTGGAGTCTTCTGAAGGTATATAACCAGTTATGCCTGGAAAGAAACGCTAGATAAACTACTCAGAATGGATTTCTTTCTCTTGTGCTCGATGGGTTGACTCACGTCAGTCCTTTCCCAGAGGTATAATTAGAAATAACCTCACCTGCCTTTCCACATGCCAGGCTTGACATGGCTTGCGGTGCTGCAAACCTTTCTTGGTGACAGGAGTAAACACTCTGTAGTCTGCCCAGAGGGCTGGCAGGGTGCTCAGCTCTGTTTGTGGTACACTGCTGTGTGCCAGAACCATGGTTTGGAGGTGCCTGCTTGTGGTTGCTTTTCCAGACTGAATGTTTCTTAGCTGTGTTGGAAGGCAGTTCTCATAGAAGCATCTTCTGACCAGCCGCGTCAGCATGTGGGTGTTGGCGCACTAGGCATGAACTTAGCATGTACACACCTGTGAGAAAACAGGGACTAACTAAAGGTGTAGGGCCAAGAGTTGCCTCCCACCATACAAAATGTTCTGTTAGGTTATAAATACAATAACTGATTGTATACCCTTCTTTTACAGCCCTAGCGTCAGACGTACATTCCTAGTATTCTTTCTCATGCTCACTGCCCTAGCCTAGCCCAGGTCAATTTTTAGAGAATAAGAAGGATTTTTCTTTGTTTCCACAAGACATTCGGCACAATCCTAATCCTGGTCAGTGCAGTGCTGGTGCTGCAGCTTCAGTGCTGGTGTTGACCACTGCAAACGCACCGTAAAGCGCGTTGCGATGAATTTGGAGCAGGCAGTGCCTGCGGGAAGGCCTGCGCTATCTTGCCGGCAATGAATCCCAACAGCGCCATGAAGCAGGTAAGCCCTGAAGCACGGGGGCTGGGGGAGGGCGGGGAGGGGGGCGTAAGAAGGCGGGAGGAGGGCAAGGGTGGGACGAGGGAGACCCTGGGGGGAGGAGGGATCTGCAGCGCTACCATGTGCTGTATCCTATCCCCCTTCCCAGGCCCTTTCAGCCTACACGGGGCTTCTTGGTTCTGCGCCAACTAAAGAGCCGGCGGAGAACTGAGTGGCTCCATTGCAGCGGCTGGGGATTTACCCAGGGTAAGGGGACGAATGTCCCCTTACCATGAGTAGACCTCCAGCCACTTCCTCCCCTGCATAAGATTCAGCATGGGTCACGAGGCTCACGTTGCATGACCCAGGGTGGGGGAGGATAGGATTGGGCTGCCCATGGAATAAAATAGTTGCTAGACACTGGCTATTAAGATCCGATATATTGATCCTCAAGCGTATCAAGGAACACATGGGAGAAGGTGTTCCTTCTGGAAACCTGGTTTTGGTCTGTTTAAGGCTTAAAAAATGCTTCTAGAAAACACTTTAGACCTGGGCTTTGTTGGGTCTTTGGAAGAATAATGTTCCAGAGCTGAGAAGCTCTCACTGAAAATTACTGTGTGTAAACTCCCCCCCCCTTTATCTTTCCACATGGAGGGTGCTGTCAAGGCATTCTCAGCAGGCTGAATAGATAAGGATATTGGTGCCTGTTTCAGGAGTTTGGGGTCCTGAGGCAAGGCACCTACCTTCCCTTAGTCTGGACAAGGAGGGAGTTTTCTGGACAAGGAGGGAGTTTTCTCTCACACTGCCTCTGACCTTCTTAGGTGTCCTGTGCTGGGCGAGAATGGTGTTGCTCTACGGCTGGTGAGCCATTTATCTGTTTTGGTGTCTTGGCAAAACCCTGATCTCACTACCCTGTGAAGTGAGTGATGAGACCCAGAGAAAATGTCCCAATCTATTAGTACTGTATATTGTATTTATTTAATTACCATTCTAACGTCATTTAGCCACCTTTGAATTCTTGAAACTTTAATACTGATACATTCAATGACTTCAAAACAAAAGAAGCACCCCGTATTTAAGGCATCAACTATGGTAACATGGTACACCCACATGTGGTATAACTAATGTGGTACAACCAGTATTGTGATACAGTGTTTGAGGGGTGTTGTGTGGACGTTCATGAAGCTTCATTTCCATTTTAATTCCTGAACTCTCCCTTCCACTCTTAAAGCATTTAGCAGAAATAATATTTTTATTGTTGTAATTCTATACTTCATCTGGAAGAGCCAAGACGCTAGTCAAGACAAAAGCAAGAAGTGTGCCAAGGATGTTAAATGCAACCTACGTCAAAAGAAAACTTGCTCTTAATCAAGAGTTTACCTGATATGCCAGGGGGTGGAGAGGAATCTGTGAAAACATGTTCCAGTGGTCCGGAGCCAACTTAAAGAATGGTTGCCACATGGAGATAATGCCAGTGTACAGGCAGACTGACCTCCCGGGATGAATTTTGAGTCTTGGGGAAACTCGTACTCCTGATCTAGGCAAGGATTCCAATTCCCAAAGCTCTGCCAGTTCTCGTTCTCTCTCCCCCGCCCCATTATGGATCGTTCGAGGTAGAAAGGAAGGCATTTTAAGGACATGTCCTTGCAAGTAGAAGCCACTCATCAGACTTAAGAAAACCATCACTGATTTAAATCAGATTTCTGGTTTTGAAATTCATGTTTCCATATTAATTAGCAGTAAAGCAATTAAAGTGTGTTGGCCTGTAACTAAATGAGTCTTTATATTACCTAGGGGTATTCACTCAGGCCCCATATCTTTGCCCTCCCTCTGCCCTGTTACACCCCTCCCCAGCCGCTCCCCTCCACTGCCTGGCACAAGCTTACCTGCTCCGTCGGGTGTTCCTTCTGAATCTGTCGTAGACAGGATGTATCTTACTCTTACGGTGTCATAGAGCACTTGTACTGCACTTTTGAGAAAGCTTAGGCAGGTGCAATGGTTGCTGCACCAGTGCTAGGCAAGCATAGGATTGTGCCGACACTGTTGTTTCCCCTTTATGCAGAGCCAGAACACAGGCTGCACAGATGAGGCTGGAGCATATTTAAGCCAGTGGGTATTTATCCCACCTACCTGTTCTCAGTATAGGTTTAGCCAGTCACCATTTAAGGCCAGGTAGGAATGTTTTCTCAATGATTGCTCTTTTAATGGATTTTTTTTCATTTACTCTATACTTAGGCTTTCCAGATGCATACAAGATGCATACTGGGACAGAGTGCTAGACCTTAAGGAGAAGGAATGTGGGCAGGTGTAATAAGCTACACCTGCCCACATTCCTTCTCCTAAAGGTCGAGCACTCTGTCCCGGTATGCATCTGGTAAGTCTATCTATACTCCTGTTTTGGATGGGCTTAATTGAATCTTTATTGGATGGTGCCTAATCAATGCAAACTCTGGTCACAGTGACAGCTGAGTGTGTGGTATGAGGGAATCACTGTAGACCATCATTGATGAGCACCGGGAACCACTGTAATGTGAGGAGTGGTTTTCATGGAACAGCCTCTCAGACCTTTGGGGACTGGGGCTGTCTGGGAGGGGAGCCTCTTTTGGAATTTGCATGCCTCACCCACTCAGGCAAATTGGCCCTCAGTCAACACAGCTAACTATGTGCCTTTGACGAAGTGGCAGCAGTCAGGTGACAGCTGTGCATCTCTGAGCCACGTTGCTCACCCAGTAGGGGGATGCAGGTATAGTGTCAATGAAGGTGTCTCATTCCTAGGCACGGTGCCTGCACTTTAGTTGATTTGTTATCTTGCAGACCTCTGTTCAATTTAATCAATAAATATGTGATCCAAGGTTAACCATATCAAACGTTTTGTCTCTTATTTCTGGGTGTGAGTGTAAATCCCCAGCTGGATAGGAAACTGTATGCAGGAGGGAAAGCCAAGATATAAATCCTTTAGTTGATAGATGGATAAGATAAAATGGGTGCTGCACGTGATCCCCCCCTCTCACCCCAAAGCTGAGAGAAGAACGGGAAGCTGGATTCAACCTTCCCCACTGCCCTTTTCCTGCCAAACACATGATCAACGGGCTTTTAATTGGTAACTTTTTTGCAAGGAATCCACTCGTGAAACCCTGGCTCTATTCTTTTGCTCTTGTGATTATTTTTATGTTTTATGAAAAATTTGTAAGCCTCCTTGGGCATTTGCTTTGGCAAGGGAAAAGCAGACTAGAAATGTTTTAAATAAATAATTAAAAACAAATAGGATGTTGGGTGGGGCTCAGCTTTCCCACAATATTCAGCTGCCCCAACCCAGCTGCCTCAGGCATCTGCTTGGCATCCCACTTGTCACACCATGTGATTTAGAGAAGAGATTCCAAACCTGTGGTACGCGTAGGCTGGTGGTATGCGGGCTGCCAGTGGCCAAGATGGCGGCTGCCATCTTGGATGCACGGTGCTGTGTCTTCAGCTTCTCTTCCCCGTGATGGGGGAAAATAAGCCGAAGATGTGGCCACCTCAATCTGCCGGTGGCTGCGTCTTCGGCTTCTCTTCCTTGCGATCGTGGAAGAGAAGCTGAAGACGCAGCCGCTCCAGACTGCCCTCCCTGGAAGAAAGTGTCGATGACGTCGTCGGCACTTTCTTCCGGTGATACGTGGGCGGCTGGAGGCCCAGTACGCGGGTCTCCAAAGGTTGGTATTGGAACCTCTGATGTAGAGGTTAAATCATATGAAGACCACACTGATTAATTGCCAAATAGATGCAGCTTTTCCTTTCGATTAGATTTAGATTTGGCTGGTTCATGCCCTTTATTTTCAGCCAGTTGAAAAGAAAATATCAAACACTAAATTTTAAGTGAGTCTGGCTGGAAAGGAGATCGTCACCAGTAATTTTCCATTTTACGACAAGCTTTACAATAAATTAAAAAAATTCATAAATAGTGGTAGTATTACATCATCTGCTCCTGCTTCAGAAATAATCTTAGCGTCAAGTACACTGCCTAATCAAATAGGCTTTTCTAGGGTATATCCCTGAAGCTGTGTCTATATTACTGCTTTTGCTGTAATTAAATTATTGCTTATAAGAACCATGTTAGGTCACAAAGAGGAAAAAAACCCACCTAATTCTATTTCACTGTTTTCCATAGATTTCTTTCCAAGTTGGCCAACCACAAGACAAAAGGAAAAGAAATTAATTAAGAAATTATTTTATGCTCACTTAAAAACAACCATTGATTGTCCAACTTGTTTTCTTCCATGCCTGACTTGACTACACTGAAGAAGTTCCTTGCTAACTTTGCATCAAGTGTTGCTGTTTTTCAAAGCTTTCAACATGCTTCAATTTGACAAAGACAGAGGATTGAAAAATACGTTCTCCTGTACTCCCCTACTTCCTTAATATTACCTTTACACATGCCTGATATAGTTGGACCATTGCTGTGAGACTAAAGCAACTTATTTTCGATCGAAAGCTTTCATGGCCAGCAATTACTTTTAGCAAGCAACTTACATGGGTGCAACGTAAATAGGAACATTGTTTCTATGCTAACATGATGCAGTGCAAAGACTCTCCCGTCTCATCCTGTCCTACTCATGGGGGGTTGGCTAAGGAATTGGTTTTAACTGGACTTGTAGACCAGGCTCATAGAAGTAAGAAACTGATGCAAGAAAAAAGAAGACAGAGAAAGGGAGAGGAAGCACTAACAGCAGGATGTACACAAATAAGCCACCGACCATATGTTTCCTATCACAAAGGTCAAATGCTAGGTTCTTAATTAAGAAATGTGAATTCTAATGTCATCAAGACAGCCTCAGGCAATGGAGTTTGCTGTCCAAATCATAACACTTAATTGTTTACTAGCAACTGATGATGCTTAAGAAATTCAGCAGGCATGATATTTTGGACGAGAATTAGATGTCTATTTGAAGAAATCCTTTGAGATATCTGATACTGCCAGGCAAATTCTCAAGTATTAGGGACAATTAAGGGTAGGGTTGCCAACCAACTGGGAAAAAAAAACTGGCCTGGATACTTTGGGGACATCTGGACCCCCTGTTGCTGAAAAAGAGAAGGGGAAGTCAGTTTTTCCGTCTGATTTTCCGGATGCTGGTTGCCGAAATAATAAATAAATACTATTTATTTCAGTATTTTTAATGTTGATTGTTCCTCACGTGTATATTTTGAGCACACGTGCATACTGAGGTGGTTGAAGTGCCTGTGGTTTGTATGTTTGTGTGTGTATCCACAGCTCCAGCCTATGAGCACTAAATTTGAAATGACTGCCCGATATGGTGGAAGCAGTTGAGCAACCTGGAAGAGCCAGTGTGGGGTAGTGGTTAGAGAGGCAGAGTAGGACTGGGGATACCTGGGTTCAAGTCCCCACTTAGCCATAATAGATAATTTTGGGTGGTTACTTTCAGCCTCGCCTACCTCAGAGGGTTATTCTTAGGGTAAAAGGGGGAGGAAGCCACTGAGGCTCTTTTTTCTACCACCTGAGGAAACTCAAATGTTTTGAATGAAACGTCGTGGTTTTAACTTTTTATTTTAAAACATTTTAGTGGTTCTAGTGCTTTTAAACATAAAATATATATTTGTATACATGGCTTTTAATCCCATTCTGAAATCCTTGGACAGCACTGAAATTGTTGCAAGAAAGGTCTTCAGTTATAACCTTGGGTCAGTGACTAACTCTCAGCCTCACCTACCTCACAGGGTTCTTGTGAGGACAAAAGGAGGGAAGGAACCATGTACACCACCCTGAGCTCCTTGGAGGAAAGGCGGTACAGAAATGTGAAAAACAAATAAAATAATCCCGATTATTATAGATTGGAGTTACCAAGGGTACATTCACATTGAAATTTAATTTGTTTAAATGTTTTACTGTTTATAAAGATTAAAGAACAGAAGGAAATAGGAAGGAAGTCATTCCAAAAGTCAAAATGAACATAATAGATTGCATATAACATAACATGCCAAACAAAAATATAATACTATATAGTAACACTGTAATTCACAATATTTGCATTTGGCCTGTGTGTCTTCAAGGACAAAACAGTCCTGCTGCAAATGGCCAGAGGGTGGGTTTGCCTTAGGAAGTGCTTTCCCTCCGACTGTCTCCCATGTCCTTGTGGTAGCCTTGTCTTCCCGCTCTCTTTGTGTATGTTGTTGATGGCTGGTCTTCCAAAAATATGCTTGTAAAGTGCGGCGAGTTCACATGACGCTTATAATACTTTCCTCAGGAACAGGGGCGTCGCTGGAGTGTGGCGGGGGGACGGGGCGCCATGGGGTGACACCGTGCGCGCCACCTCCGTGACGCGCAACACCCTTCGGACGCTCCGAGGCCGTCCCGGGAGCCGGCCTCGGAGCGTCCGACCCTGTCGGCGCTCCAGGGCCTTTTGAAAGAAGGCCCAGGCAGCGCGTCCATCCGGGTATTTTTCGGATTTTCGCGCATGCGCAGACCCGTTTTGAGGGCAAAAAGCCGGGTCACCCCCCCGCGCTGCGATATCATAGCGTCACTAGGGTGACGCGTGCCCCCTGCCCCAGGGTAACGCACGTCCTAGTGACGCTACTGCTCAGGAATAACTGAGGAAGCAGAGTAGCACATTTGTATCCCACTTTTCCTCCAAGGTGGTGTGCAAAGGGGTTATCATATTTTATCGCCAAAGTGACTCTGTGAGGTAGCCGAGGGTAAATTGCCAAGGCCACCCACAGAGCTTCATCACCGGGCAGGAAATTGAACCAGGTTGCTCTGGCCCAGCTCAAGTCCACTGCATAGGTTCTACTAAGTGCTATAAGTAATGTTTCAAATGTTTTTAAAAGCCATGAATAGGGAAATAAAATCTGTAGGGATCAGACAGTACAAGGCATGGCAATACCACAGCTTCTCTTTTTGCAGGTGGGTGGCATACATGGAATGTTGAAAAGCGGTATAACAACAACAACAACAACAACAACAACAACAACAACAACAACAACAATAATAATAATAATAATAATAATAATAATAATAATAATGTCCTAGTCTGGAGAACCAAAGAGCAAGGTAATGTCATTTCTCTCCCAAGTGGCAAGGCGGGCAAAATGGGGCAGCAAAGTGGGGAAAGTAGTTTTGTGACATGTCTGGAAGCTGACATCCTCTATGCGTGTGAGGCGACTGCCACACAAAGCATACCTGTGTTTCCCTTGAAAATGTCCAGAGTCTGGATGAAACGTTGGGACTGATATTGACATTTTATGTGGATCCTCTGTGTTTTTATATATTTTTATATATTTTAAACTGGAATTCCTTGTAATTGTTTGATATTAATTTTTTTTACATGATCTTTTAACCCATTAATCTCTACCTTTTTACATGTCTGGAAGCGATATCTCAGTCAGACACCATCTGGTAGGTGCTGCGAAACTAGCACAGCTGCCATCCACACAGCAAAATATATGGATTCATTGAACTTGCTGGAACAGGAATCACTGTTTCTCTTAGCAGCTTCACTTGCAAATCTGGAGGGGGGGGGGGGAGGCTCGGGATTTGCTGACCACTGTAGTGCTTGCTGGGGTTGACATCCTCTATGCGTGTGAGGTGACTGCCACACAAAGTCCCCGAGAAAAGGACAGTTTGAAAAAGCCCTTATTAGATTATTATTCTCAGAAACAATTGAAACATTCAGAAAAAAAAAAAAACATGGCATGGAACTACCTGGCTGACTTACTAACACCACCCATATCTGCATTGATGACAACCAAAAACTATCCACGTGGAAGGACAACATTGTCACTGGATAAAATAGGCCAGTGGTTTTCAAACCTATCTGGGGAAGTTTGAGGTTCCTTGGAGAGGAGTTTCTCAATGAGAGGTACACTAATGGGCATGGCCAAAAGAAAGCTACCAACAACACCTTAAAATACACCAGTGAACTGAGTTTGCCTCTTTGAACTTGTATCTTAACCCTCTGCAAAGTGCAAGGCTGCCATAGCAGACAGATAATTGTGCAAAGTGTCCCCTGGATTTAGAATGCTAGAAAACCACTGTCATAGACTTTGGAAAGACCAGATACTCACTTTCTCTGGGGCTCAAGGAACGACACAGGAGGCAAGACCCCTGCAACTGAAAGCTAAGATTTACATTGGAATTGGATCCCCAGGGTACAGAACATGAGCAACACCTTCACCCCTCACAAAGCTTAACCTTTCGCAAGCACCATTTCCTGGCCAGTGACTCCAAAGAAAATAGAACTCCTAGTTGGTATTTAATGGAAGTCTGCAGAAAACTTGTCAAAATACACCACTACGTCTGTCAGATGCTTGGGACAAGACCTCTACAGTAGTTTCCAGAAACCTAGCTCAATTACTTACACTTTAAATTATCTTTAATTGTTGCATGTGAGCTACAGAAAAAAAAATCCCCCTCTGAACCAAGACCCTGGCTATTAAGGATCACCTCATAATTGCAGCTTTAATAAGTGTACTGTAGCAGGTCAGCGGTGGAGGTTAGCATGGGGTATAGCTAGGTGAAGCCCACTGCTTAATATGTGTAAGTGAAAGTGACACATCACTATAGTTTGATCAATTACGTATGGGTAGTTTAGACTGTAAACTTTTTAGTGCATGTAATTACCTAGCCAGATGTTTTAATTTAGGACTTTCCCCTCCCTCCTCCCATTCCTGCTTTGCCCTAAAAGCCAATTTCTCCCCTTGTTCTACAGCTTGAGACTTGCAAGAGGATGCATCATTGAATGAAGAAACAGTTGCCAAATCTCAGACAAATCAAAATTCAAGGTGAACTTTGATATTTCACTCAGGTAAAACATGTAGAAAGTTGTAAGAAAGCTGTCAGGGCCCCCAGAAAGGGGGGGGGCTTACGCTCCTGCCTATCGCTGGGGTCCCTGCTTGTATAGGGGCAGTAGCCTTAGCAGGGCTTCCAAGGCCGCACCTACTTGGCTTGTCTCCCTCTTCCTACCCTGGGCCTCAGAGCAGAGGCGTGGAGGGGGGGTCCAGTTCCAGTTCCCGCACCTACCTCCAGGCCTTCTCAAGCCTCCAGAGTTCTGGAGACTTTCTTTCAGCCAACATCCAGACCTCAGCCAGCCCTTTCATATCCCTAGCCCTGTCCTTATATTCCCTTGTCTGGTTCCTCCCCTCTTCCTTGTTCCACCCAGCTGGTCTGGTCGCCCTCTGGGGAGGCTCTTGCAACCACTTGCCGCCCCTTGCTACTCCTTGTCTGCTCCAACCTCTCTTAGCTCAGTGCCCGCCAGGCAGGCTGCTCCCTGGGTCAGGCAAGTTCGGCCCTGGACAAAGGACAAAATATATGTTCTAAAAATATATTTTTTTTAACGATGCCTATGCAGGTTTCATAATGCCTATGCAAGGCAATGAGAATTTAAAGCCTTCTTGCAAAGAGCTTAGTAAACCCCATCCAAAGAAAGGTGAGCTGTGCAACGAAAGTAAAACATACCAAGGCCAAGAAAGACTGCAGAGAAGAGATCCCAGAAAAAGGAGGGGTCATGGACACTAAACATCATTTGCTTCAAAGCAAACCATGTGGGAAAGGCTGAAGTGACACCAAGATGTCATCACCAGGACATGAGAATCTGTTTCCCCTCCCCCACAAAGGTGGTGATCCAGAGAGAGAATCCTAACGGGTAACAATTTCAGATGGATTAGCTTGTCCAAAACCGCTAGATGTCTGACAGCCCAATCCTATTCCCTACCACTCAATAGCATGCAGCTGTACCAACAGCCTATGTTGGGGGGGGGGGGGGGGGGACCAGAAGGCTAATTTAAGTAAAAAGCTTAAGTTATCTCTCAGTAAGCCACCTGGCTGGCAATGGGTCTCCTTAGACCCATAGCAGCTACCTATGTAGCTTAAGTCTGAGGAGAGGAAGGAGGCGTGTTGGGCAACAAAAGAAGCTCAAATACTGCATAAGTTGCTGCTGCTGGGAACCACTCTCTCCCCCGAACTGCCCATGAACTGCCCACATTGCTGACCTCCCGGCTCCATCACAGTGTCTGGGTGGGTTCTGATGGGCGCAGGGAGCCGCTCGCTCTTTCCATCAGTGGCTCCATCGCATGTGACAATGGCATGATGTCTGCGCCATTGCTGGCCCTTTTATGACAATGGATCAGAAGATCCATTGCCGTGCAAGACCCATAGGATTGGGGTGCAAATCTGCTACTCTTGGGCCTAGGAGGCACATAATTGTCATAGGAGCATTTATCACAGGAGCCCACACCTGCAATCAGAAGTGGCACTTCCGAAACACAGGTATCTTCCCTGTCAAAACTAGGCCTTAGACATCAGGAGATTTACTCAGCTCGTTTGTGTGAATAACATATTGAAATCCATGCCTTGTTCCAGATAATATTTAGCATATAATTTTTATTATCTACTATAGCTTGGCTTGCATGAAAGTTCTAGCACTGGTTCTCCCATCTCCTGTACAAAATGGTTGTAGAATGGGAGAGGTAACATAAATAGTAGCTCTGGTGTTCTAGATGCATCCAGCACAGATGCATTTTGAGTGCTAGCATGTATTTTGTAGCACTTATCTTTAAGAACTTGTTGAACTAAAAAACCAGTTACATGAACTGTCTGAGCTGTGGCTTAAAGGTCAATTAGCCCACACCCAACCTCTGTTCATCAGGCAATGGAGTGGTATGGGTGTTTGTTTGTTTTTTAGTCAAATAGTATATGCATATTTTCAATCACATATAATGTAAACATGAATTAATTAATGGCAATTGATAACACAGGAAATTATGTTTTTAAGATATGGCATCAGACCATCTGGTGTAAGCCATTGCCATAGCTACGTTAAGGAGCTTCATAGTTTATATTTTAAGCTTGAAATGTCATTTCATTTTCAGTCACAGAGCATTGTTATCTCTCCTGTCTCTTGTTTTCCAGTGAAGTAGGGTGAGGAATTTCACACAGCTAAGTTATTGAAGTTGTGTGTTCAGTGATTTGATTTGTGGAGTCTGTCAGTGAACCAGCATTCTTCGCTGACTTTTCTTGTGCGCTCCAAATGAATGCCTCCTTCCATGTTTAACAACACACACACATTCCTACGTGACCTTCAATATTTGGCCCCATCTTTGGCAGCTCTTATAACAGCACCTGATGCTATTTAGGTCTTGATGACTGCATACCCATCCTTCTCCTCTTCTGTCATATTAGCAGGTGGGTGGAAGATCATCCAGTGGTAACCCTTGACCCGTGCCTTGCCCCAAATTATTTTACACTGAAACAGCTCGGATTATGGGTTCATTGGCATCAGAAAAATGCATATGCTGCAATGTCAATGTCAAAATTATGAATCCTAAGATAACTATCTGTAGTTCCCACAATATTTCTTCTAAGTTTGGCAACTCAAACTCTTGTTTTTCTATTTGTATTTAGTTGACAGCAATCTGAATGCAGAGTTGGGCAGCCCAATCCTATTGGGTACTTACAGCAGCAGATCTTCTGATCCGTCTCCGTACCTGCATGCAGTGTGCACTCCGGCAGCGTAGCTGCATGGAGTTAGATGGTGGGGGATAGGATTGGTCTCCGAGTGGCACAGGAACTGCTAGGCTGTTGTAAGGAATCACCTCCCTTTCATTCAAAGGAACTGAGGTCTAGCTAGACAGAATGCCAAGGGGTAGTTAACATGGTTTCTCTTGCAATGCCCTGTTTTGCTATATGGTCCTTTTATATTTGGCACGGTTGGCTGTTGTAACTAGAATGTAAAAAATTTCTGTATTGGAAGATGTTTTGAATATGTTCATTGTTTCTCATTTTCAAAATGTTTGTCATATTAACACCTGCCTTACTCCCATCTACTCACCTCTATCCAACCCTTTCTTTCTCTTCTCCCCTCCACCTTACAGAACGTTCAGACTCGTACCAAGCATAACTGGAGTCACGTACTCTTGGGATAGAAACATACAGAAAGAACAATGAAACAAGACTGTTTATAAAGACTTCAACTGGTGGAGTGTAGCCCAAGTTTCCATGTAAACACAAAAGACATGGAAAATACAGAAAATGTGGAATAAAAAAATAAAACAAATATACTAAATTGGGAAATATCATTGTAACTCATAATGATGTGCATCCTTAAGTATGCAAAGCTACCTAATCTACGAGATATCATATCAAAATATGAGTTTCTCAATTTTGGGAGGGGAGGAGGACAAGGCAAACAAGTGCAGACAGTTGTGTTCAGTTATATGGCTGAATGGTGTATACAGTGTTACAGGGGATTAAGCAATAGAATTGGGAATGAGCAGAAGTGTAATAAATAATAATAAAGTGTAATAAATGGGGAGTGCAGAGCTTCAGGACTTCGCACACAGCAGGAGTAGTGAAGTTATCAAGAGAAGTGCTCAGATGTTGCCTTTTTTCAAAGGACCTTCGCCAAGAAGGAACATCTGGCTTAGCAGAGAACAAACTGAGAAATTTGCAAAGAAGCATATGTTATAGTATGAGAGATAGTGTGCAGCTTGCGTTATAAGATGCAAATTTACCCTATGCAAATTTACCTGGGAGCAACGTATCCAATGCCCTTCCCGGGCCGTGTCGGGAACACCTCAGGAGAAAGGGACTTTCGTCCCCTTCCCCGTGTGTAGGGCTACCCGGGTCCAATGGGCCTCATCGGATGTATGTAGGATGTACATCGGATATATCCGGGGCGGCGAGGTAAAGGCAGCCTGGGCTGGGAACGGGCTCAGGATATCAGTGGAGTGTGCCACCAATATCCCCGTCCCCTCCTGGCCCGGTTTGGCCAATGCCCCCCTCCCTCATCACCCGACCCACCCTTCCTTTGCCCTGACCGGCGCAGGACTGGTGGGTGCCGGGTCTGGAGGGCGGCAGAGAGAGGGGGGCTGTTAATGCACTTTACCTAATGAAAAAATATAAGTTGATTTTGTTATGTAGTCTTACTGGGGTATGGCTATGGGGGAGGGGGGTTGTCATTAGATGCTCCTGCACTTCAAAATGTACTGCTACGCAATTGTGAATGAGGTCCTTAGAACTCTGGCTCTCTAATAGCGCAATCCTAACCAACTTTCCAGCGCTGGTGTAGCCATGCTAACAGGGTGCACACTGCATTTTGCACTGCAGGGGCAGTCATGGAGACCTCTTCAAGGTGAGGGAACATTTGTTCCCTTACCTCGGGGCTGCATTTTGGCTGCACTGGCGCTGGAAAGTTGGTTAGGATTGTGCCGTAACAGCCCAATCGTATGCATGTCTACTCAGAAGTAAGTCCCATTATAGCCAGTGTTGCTTAGTCTCAGGTAAGGGTCCAATCCTATCTAACTTTCCAGCCAACAGGGCGTGCGCTGCATCCTGCAGTGGGGGGGGGGGGAGTCACAGAGGCCTCCTCAAGATAACAGAACATTTGTTCCCTTACCTTGGAGCTGCATTGCAGCTGCATTGGTGGTGGAAAGTTGCATAGGATTGGGCCCTCAGAGTGGATATCCTAACTGAATGAAAAAGGTGCATTTGTATGAATGATTAGCGTATTTTGACTACAGGATGTGCTCATGTTAACTCTGCATGTCTTCCATGTTCAGGCTGCCTTTGTCTTTCATCTGTGCTACAGACAGGGAAGGATTATGCCACCACCTTATCATCCACGGAACAATGTTTTCCTGTCATTTCCTTCTTTATCCCTCAAGTACTTCCTCTTTCACTTCCAGCTTAGTTAAAAACAGTTGTGCAACAGCAACAAAGGCACCAAGCTAAGTATGTCACCCTGATGCTCAAGAATCTTGTTATTCATGCTCTGATTCACTGAAATAGGCAAGACTTTCTCTGCGTATAATTCTCCTATCTTATGGTTGCCATACCATCTGGAATACAATATAATATATCAACTTAACATATCAGGACTAAGATCCTTCTAACAAGTTATATTTCTAGGAATTTTTTTGGTCAGTTTAATGAACTACCAGGGAAACTCATATAGTAAACCAAGATAAAACCCAACAACAAAATTGTAAAATTATACCAGAAGCATTAAAACAATTCTGAGCAATATAAACTAGCAGAATCAATCAATACTCAGCACATTAAAAGCATCTCAATGTACATGCTGGAAGGCCAGGAGACTCTGCATTGGCCTCTTGGGAGGAGGGAAGAGAATGTGCCCCGCTGGAAACTACCTCCTCTCTCCCTGCTGGAGGCCAATGGAGCTTTGGTGGTTTCAGCAGTGGTGGTACCTTAAACACTGGGAACTTTACATTGGCCTTTTGGGTGGAAGGAAAAAAAATGAGGTGAGGAGCCAGGCATGTCCTATTTTGTTCTCCCAGGGGCCACTGTGGCTGGGGTGCTCCCAGTGGCAGGGGGACGTCCACCACCATTGGGCTCATGTCTGGGCAAGCTGGAAATGATGGAAGGATCTGTCTGCTCACTGCCATCTAGCCCACCTGCTTATATGCCTGGTGAGTGGGGGAGTAGGTAGAAACTAGGCTAGGAGGGTGGAATCAGGCAGGGAAAGGTGTGTGCACATGCACAAAGGGGCCCCCAAAATATTCATACCTCTGGTGATGACTAGGCTTACCAGATCTCCAACCGGGACAGAGTGCTAGACCTTTAAGAGAAGGAATGTGGGCAGGTGTAGCTTGTTAAACCTTAGAGCACAATCCTAGGCATATATACTCAGAAGCAAGCCCCACTGAACACAATGGGGCTTGCTTCTGAGTAGACATGCCTAGGAGGATTGTGCTCTAAGGTTTAACAAGTTACACCTGCCCACATTCCTTCTCCTAAAGGTCTAGCACTTTGTCCTGGTTGGAGATCTGGTAAGCCTAGTGATGACCCTGTGTATGTCCCTGGAAAAGACATACCCTAGAAAAAGCATATCCTTAGAAACGTATGGCACCAGGCAAACCTCCCTAAGGAGAATATTCCACATACAGAGCACATGAGTGAAAATCCTTCATCACTCATCTCAGAATGAGGAGCAATTTGACAAAAGGCTCTGATGATGAATGTAATATTCATCCAGGCTCATGTTGGAGAAGATGTTTCTTTAAATACTAAAAACATATTTATAGCTCACCCTGCTGAATTGGATCAGGATGGATTACAGAGCATTCACTCCAAGAAACAGATACATCGCTATCCCAAAGGGCTCACAAGATACGTAGTTGATGTAAAACGCTTGGAGAAACAAGGGATGACAAGCAAAGAGAACAATACATTAAAATCTTCTGAGGGTTATATGTTGTAAAGATGTATAAAGTACATACAGTGTTTTGTTGCATCAAGCACGTATGCATTGATTTCCCAGGTCATGGAAGTTAAAAATGTCAAGTCACAGTGATAGTCATTCATTCCTCAAATATTTAGCACTCCTCAGCAGAAGATGAGATTCAACAGATAGTAATTGTGCTCTTCTTACTAAAGATAGGTGAAACAAGATGGTGCTGTACCAGAAAACATTTTTCTGGAATTCTGTCTAGGCTGGGGGTTCTCAACCAGTGGTATGCGTACCACCAGTGGTACTCCAGCTGACCAGAGGTGGTACGCGGACCACGGGGTCTGCCGGAACCCCACTCCGACATGGCTTCTTTGAAGCCACATTTTTACTCCCAAGAGGCTCCTTGGAGAGGCTCCTACCTTTTGCCGAGCCTCTTGGGCCCTCCCACCACCCAGAACCTCCTACCTCTCTTTTCTGGCTGAAACCTTGGAAGTGGTGATGACATCATTGCCACTTCTAGTGGTACGTGGCTCGAGGAGGCCACCAGAGGTGGTACGTGGCCAACTGGGGGTTGAGAACCCTGGTCTAGGCCACCTCTTAGGAATCCATGCAGCTCTGGAAGCCTTGCTAAGCCTGCACAGAGACTTCTAGACCAGCAATCCTCAAACATTCTGATCTCCAGAGCCCTTTACACTCCTAAAAGGAGCCTTAAGGAGTCCTGCAGGTGCATGTGCGGAGTTCTGTGGAGCCCTAGAATACCAGTGCGTGCATGGAGTGGGGGAGTCCTGAGTGCACACCCAAATAATGGAGAAGAGCCGGAATAGGAGGGAAATGAGGAAGGAGAGCCATGAACAGGGGAGGTAGGAAGGATAGACAAGCAAACTGGGCAGGTGATGGCATCAGGATGGCGGCCACTTATGGTGTGCTCGTGGAGCCCCGAAGGGGTCTCAGGGAGCCCTTGAGTTCGTAGGAGTACACTTTGAGAAACAATGTTCTAGAATATGGCACAGCCCAACGATATCATTGTGGCCTACAGGGAACCCATACAGGGTTCAGAGGCTGAAGCCTGCATGGCATGGACCAAAACATTTCTGCCATTTCAGCTGATTCATCGAGGACGTGGGGCAACAGTAAAGGCATTAGGCATTCTGAGCACTGTTCCATTGGGCTTAATGGCTGAATGTACCATGCTGTATTTCCAGAAGGACACATGTTCTTTTAGGATATGGAAACAAGGAACAGACCAGTGGAAGCCAGACAGAAGCAGGGATTTATTACCTTGCACGAGCAACAATTCCCTTAAACAGACAAGATACAATACAGCGCTCTCACGTCCTTCCAAACAGAAGTGGCACCTACTACCACCGGACGTATCCTTCTTGTGGACAAATTTGCATGTGGCCCATCTGTAGCTGTCCACATGCCACGTCTGATACATAACCGATGGTGTCTTGATCCCCCTTTTATACAGATTCATGAGGAGAAGTAGCTGGTGCAATCCCCTGAGATTTTGCCTTATCCAAGTGTGTGATCTTGGCTCAGTGCCCAGAGCATCTCCTGACATGATAAGGCAAGGGAGGCATCCTTACTAATAGGTGCAAACTAATGAAGTGTGACTCTGCGCTTTTACCCAATGATTAACACAATAGTGGAGGAACAGACTAACCATCAGGGAGAAACTATGCAGACCACTAACTCCTGGGCATGCTAGGGACGTGCGACGTGGGGGCAGCAGGTGAGGCACAACCACCTTATCCACAAAAAAGCCGCAGCCTAACCCTGTGATTGCGCATGCGTGCCACCCACTTACACCCGAGTAAGTGGGTGGTACACACTGCAGTCTCATGATTAGGTTGCTGCTTTTTTCTGTGAACTACGACCGGGTAGTTCTGCCTCATCTGCCGTCCCTGCACCGCATGTTCCTGCAGCATACATAGATCTTCCGCATTGTGCCAATACACATGTGTATAAGGAATCATTCAGGGTCTACGTGCAACTAGATGTCTATATATCAAACTATACTGAAAGCCATTTGTGAGTCACAAATGCTTGATTATTTGAATGAAACCTTGATCTTGATGTGAGTTGTTTTTTACAATGTGGTGACTATTTTGTTTTATTGATAGTATTTATTGACACAGGTCATGTTGAGTTTGTAAAAGGTAGGCTATTTTTTTTTTTAGTAATTATATAATAAACAAATAAACAGGAAAACTTTGTGCTCCTCCCCAAAAGCTTGTGGGAGTAATAGACAGGAATGGGATGTTGCTTACTGTAACCCAAATCCGCCTTTTGGGTTGGGACCATAGCTCAGTGATGGAGTGCACCCTTTACATGCAGAAGGTCCCAGGTTCCGAGTTAGGAAAGAGCACTTGTTTGAACCCCTGGAAAACCACTTCCAGCTGGTGTAGCTAATACTGACCTAGATAGGCTAAATGTCTGACTGTATAATATCGTTTCCAGTTTCCCAACTCTCCACAGTCTTCCTAAGTTAAGAACACTTGTCTAGCTGTATCTTCTGGGCAGCCCAATCCTGCCTAACGTGTGGCGGCTGGCCTAAAGTGCCAGCCACTGCATCCTAGGCCCATTGCGGTCTGCACTAGCAAGGCCCAGTCTCACCTCGGGGGAACGGGTCGGGTTCGTCCCATTCCCCCAGTGTAAGCGGCGCAGGCCACAATGGGCCTCCTCGGATGTGTGCCAGCACTTTGACTGGCATGCGTCTGGGGAGGCAGTATAAAGCCGGCCCGGGCTACGATGGGGCATAGGATAGCGGTGCAACTCAGCGCCAATATCCCCCGCCCCTTCCCAGCCCGGGCTGGCTAATGGTCCCCTCCCTTGCCGCCCCTACACCCACTGATGTGAGACTAATCTGCAACGGCCAGCACAGGTCCGGGACGCCGGCAGTGTGAGTGGTGCCAGCTTCCGTGCCAGCGCCGCTTACATGCGAGGCGTCTCAAAAGTGCTTTACACCTTAGGCCAGCAGAGTGCTCACTCCACCGGCCTATTTTTAGGCAGGATTGCACCGCGAGTCTCTCTGCCTTGTGTTATAGAGCGGAAGAGGTGAAAACATTCATCGCTACAGAAAGGCTTCCATTATTAGAAGGCCTCTTTCTCTCTCCTTGTCACATCTCAGGCTAATGCTGTGATTTTCCATGTTGGCATGTGCATATGCTGACAAGGTTTTCCCATTCACCTGTGAAGATTGCCAAACCCCTCAAGCTAAATCTGCATCCTATTGTCTGCTCCACCAATGACTCCAGGGAGTTACCAAAGGATGGTGCAATCAGAGAACTCATTCCAGAGCACTCATTATAGGCTAAGATACACCACAATTTTAATTGGAAAGGTGCAAGGTAATCAACAGAAGAGTACGTTGATCTGTTCATGGCTGCGTCTATCCCTTGCAAAATTCAAGTGCTTTTGCTTTCTTTGGCATGCTTCACCACCATTTGTTTCACATTTTGTTTAAAGTGGATGCTAATTTCACGCCAGACTAATAAAGCTGGAAACTGAAGTCTCATTCCCTAAACAGAACAGCCCTAGCATACAGAGCAGACATGTAAGTGTAGCACAGGTTGAAAAGAAACGTTGTCTACTAGCTGTAGTAGTGACAGGATCAGGGCTTTACAATAGTTGGTGGCTAGGTTAACTGATGTAAAAGAGGGGTCTCTGCCATAACTGCTTAAGTTCTCCGACTCAAAATTGATTGATGACATACACAGCTTCTTCCTCAAACATTTCTGATGGTGTAAGCTATATAAGTGTAATGAAAAGCAAATGTCTACAGAAAAGCAAAGAGCTGGGTTTTTTTTGTAAAGACAAGTACAAAAATATCCCCCCCCAAAAAAGGGAAAAAAGAGAAGTGCTGCATTATAAGAGGTATGCTCAACTAAATTCCAATAATGTTATATTTTGATGTATGTACTAACGCTTTCGTGACCGGTGAAACTGGTATTTCTGTTAAAATTAAAATTATTCGGGCTCAATGGTCATGGTCTCATAAAACTGAAGCTTCATTTCTCTCAGACACAGGGTGGTTTGGAGCACTTTGGTTGCTCCCTCACTTTTGACAAGGTCTGCCAAAGATGCAGGCGAAACATCAGGAGACAATATTTTTATGAGGCCTAAATAATTGTAATTTTAACAGAAATACCAATATTATATTTTCTCTGATCCATGTATCATGGTCCTTCCTCTGCCTTTATTCACAGAAACAAAAGATTCAGATGTAATCTAAGAACCTAAGAAGAGTGTTGCTGGATCAGGCCAAGGGCCCATCTAGTCCAGCTTCCTGTATCTCCCAGTGGCCCACCAGATGCCTCTGGGAGCACTCAAGACAACATGATACCTGTGTCCTGTTGCCACTCCTTTGCATCTGACATTCAGAGATAGGCTGCCTCTAAAACAGGGGTCGGCAGCCTTCTTTCACATAGGGGCCAGACATCAGGTTCACCCATAATAAGAACGCATGCACATTAGATATGGCCATAGAACTAAGAAAAAAGAGTTGGGCATGGTGCAGAGAGACACATGCCCAGACAGAGAATGATGCTCAAAGGAAGCTTCTGCCCATGGTCTGCTTACGCTGTAAGCAGTAAGATAGAATTACGCTGTAAGATAGAATGTACGCTGTAAGATAGAATTACAAACTTGCATTCTTTTTTAGGAACACCTGCTGGATATATCTTTTTGGGACTATGGACCGGATGATTTCAGGTGGTGTATTGGATCCGGTCCACGGGCCATAGGTTGCCTGCGCTTGCTCTAAAAAATGGATGCTGCATATAGCCACCATGGCTAAATAGGAACTGAGATAGTCAAGCCACCATAACATCACAGTTCATTTGATGGCCAGGGTATATGTTATGGAACTGCAGAAATAGAGTTGAATGCAGTTTTCCCATGCCATGTGATTCCTACCTGGTCTGTAACATTTGCAAGTACTCACCATGTGATCCTTCTCAATTAAGTTTCCTGGAATCCATTCTACCTTCCTGGACCCATTAAAAATGGTGGTAAGTAATATAGATACTCACAATGTGCCAATTTCTTCTAAGCAGTAGAGGTCACTGGCAGGAATTGCATACTCCTTCCTCAGGAGACAACAAAGTGCCATGGGGAGGGGGGAGGGCTAGTGCAGGGCTTTCTCCAAGGGCGGCCTGGTGCTGACTATGGTGACCAGCATGTGTCTTCGGATACACAGCAAGTATTAGCTACATGGCATACTTCCCTCATAGTGAGAGTGTTCAAAACTCTGTTCTAAGTTCCCAACAGCAATGATGGAAGTGCGCCATATACTAAGTACTTGCAAACAGTGTTGGCGTTTTCCTACTTCTGAAATACCTGCTCCTCCTGCAGTGTCACATCCTATGACCTAGCCACAAACTGCCTTCCTAATTTTGCCCCGTTCAAGGTACTGAGGACACCTCCAGGCAGAACATTTTGTCTGAGATTGTCACACTTTGTTCGCTGACTCATTATGGAGAGTTCTCACAATATCATCCATTCATTGGCCGCCTGTGTTTTCAGTGTGCTTATATCATCGCATTTATTAATGCAGAAAATTAATTTTTCTGAGAACAGTAGTACAGCATGATGACCGTATGTGTTGGCTGTTTTTAGCACAACAATTTAAACCAGGGGCGGCCAACTTTTCAACATGAATGCTCCTGGCCCTTTAGTGGTTGTATAGGTGATGAGGGCATTTCAGCAGGTGCAGCTGCTTTAGCAGCACCATCAGCACTTGCAGCTGCCAAGATTCTGTCTTCTACACAACTCTTAAGAATGCAGAGCCCCTAATGGTGGAAGGTTGGTATCCCCTGATTTAAATGAAAAATGGCCTCCAGTGGTGACTGGTATTACTGAAATAATGGGTAATCCACCTGATCAATTTGATTGGCTCAATCCTGTGTAGGCTTTATGAAGTTATTTGGATTCCTATTGTATTAAGATGTGATTTATTATACTGTATTTTGTTTGATATGGATGTAATTCTTTACTTTTCTGTAATAATTTTTTTAAATGGTCTATTCCGTCATTAAGCTACACGCAAAGATTTCTGTAAATGTTGAATATTCCTGCATGCTACGCCCAGCTTCAAGGACAACTTGCTTTACCCTAAGTGGATCAACATAGACAAGGAGGTTCTGTAATAAAAATAAGGTCTCTAAATTGCCTGTCCAGGTAAGTCCATTTTATTGCTTTCCAGCTATCACACACTTATCTTCATTTTTCTGTGGGGAAAGCAAGAATGGTAGGAATGTGACGGCAAGACAATATTGCATAACATTGTCCTGGTTACCTGAACCGAGGTCAGGAATGAAGGTTGAGACAGAGGCTCCTTCCTTCCAAATGACAGCTACTGCCCTCTTCTCAACCCTGCTGCATTTATGGTGCTTCGTGGATTACTTGCAATCCCCCCGGAGGACAGAAATACTTTTACCTCCTATAGATTCAAAACCATTCCAACAGCTGTAACTATTTCATTTTTAATTTACTCGATACAGCCTTGTCTCTGCTCAATCCATCAAGACAATTCTGAGTGTTCCCGGACCATAAATTGAGAGTGAGGAGGAGGTGGTGGTGGTGCAGAGGTATCATTAATGCATAAAGGCTTTGAGAAATTGTATCTAAATTGTAGCCAAATGTACTGGGAACACTCCAAGCAATCTTGCAGATGGGCAGTGGGTTTGCTATGCAGTCCACCTAATGGTGTGGAGGATATTCCCTGATCTCAGTTGCAGTAGAGACCAGTCACTGGACTTGTCACCAAGATTTACAAAAACCTGTTTAGGTTGAAAATTGTAGTCACAGTAATTCCAAATCCTGCTCTGAAAATTCTGGAAGCTATACTAAACTTAAAACATGCTATTAAGACATCCACCAAATGTTCATTCTGAGTCAGGATGTTTTTGCCACTCTCTGCAATTGGTATGTTTATTAGAATAGGTTTATTCCAGATATAAAATCCCAGAAAGTGAGCACCAGTATGCACTCTTACTATCCTTAAATACAGAAATCTGGGCAGCCTCATCATCAAATTCATTTGCTCGGTTCCCAGTAAGCCTACTAGAGCCCACTGTTGCCTGGAGGAAAAGTCCCATGTGGGGGCTGACAAGCAAGGACCGCTGACTGGTGAAAGCAGAGCTTGCAAGGAAGCTGAGAGAACTTGAGCATGTGGTTGATTTGTAAGCTACAGAGCTTTAACATAATCCAAAAGTAGATTGCAGATGTTTTCACCCATACACTTGAAAGGGCTTCTTTGGGGAATCTGTGATCAAGAGAGCAATCTTTGCTAATCATATCAGTTTGCTAGTAAATTAGCATATTAAAACAATGCTCTATGGTCAGATACTCATGATGTAGACAGAATTGGGAGCTGATTGATGTGAAACCTCATTGTGTGTTATACTGAAAGTCCGTCTTTTCCTCTAAGGACTTGCAAAAATCTAAATAAGGAAGGCTACTCTTTCCATCTGCGTAAACTAGTAACAGTTCACAGCTGCTGTCCTCTAAAGGCATTAACATGGCTATATCCTTCAGGTACCACTTTCCACCTATTGCAAACAAGCTGCGTTGCTTTCGTTGGTAAGTGGAGGGCAGGGCTGTTCTAAATCAATCTCTTGACATCAGCCTAATTTCCAATTAGCCCAGAGTGGGCAACAGAGTTTGATTATATAGGAAAGACCTCGGGCTATGGCCTGGTGTTTAGAACATCTATTTTTGTACATATCATAGTTTGAGAAGCAAAGCAGGGGGAAAATTTGATCTCCTAGCAGTCCAAGGGACTCTCAAGAGACTGATTTGATCTCCTAGCAGTCCAAGGGACTCTCAGGAGTCTTCTCCAGCACCACAGTTCGAAAGCATCTATTCTTCGGCGCTCAGCCTTCCTTATGGTCCAACTCTCGCAACCATACATTGCTACTGGGAACACCATCGCCCTGACTATACGAACTTTTGTTGGCATGGTGATATCTCTGCTTTTTATTATGCTGTCTAAGTTTGCCATAGCTTTCTTTCCAAGGAGTAAGTGTCTTTTAATTTCATGGCTGCTGTCTCCGTCTGCAGTGATCTTGGAGCCCCAAAAAGTAAAATCTGTTACTGCTTCCATTTCTGCCCCTTCTATTTGCCAGGAATTGATGGGATCAGATGCCATGATCTTAGTTTTATTAATGTTGAGTTTCAAGCCAACTTTTGCACTCTCCTCTTTCACTCTCATCAAGAGGCTCTTTAGTTCTTCACTTTCTGCCATTAGGGTGGTATTGTCTGCATATCTGAGGTTGTTGATATTTCTCCCGGCAATCTTGATTCCGGCCTGCGATTCATTCAGCCCTGCATTTCTCATAATGTACTCTGCATATAAGTTAAATAAGCAGGGTGACAATATACAGCCTTGCCGTACTCCCTTCCCAATTTTGAACCAATCGGTTGTTCCATGGCCGGTTCGAACTGTTGCTTCTTGACCCGCATATAGGTTTCTCAGGAGACAGGTAAGGTGGTCTGGTACCCCCATCTCTTTAAGAATTTGCCACAGTTTGTTGTGATCCACACAATCAAAAGCTTTTGTGTAGTCAGTGAAGCCTGGATAAAATGAATTATTTTGAAGAATATTCATTGGACATTCAAAAACAAATGTGTTTACATTTGGTAACATTCAGAATCAGGCCCTGTTAAGTTCCCAGTTATATCATTGGAAGTAAGATGAGGACTAGAGCTTTCCCCACTACCTACACCCAGTGCAAGTTCTCCCTGCCAATGATCCCTTTTTCCAAAACTTAACAGCCCAATTCTATCCAGCAGGCACTGCTGATGGAACACATGTCCCCCTGGCGGAAGCGCCAGGATCCAGGCGGAAGTGCAATGGTTTGAGCTGGATCTTATCCCTTCCTTTTCAAACCTCCCCACCCCTTTTCTCTCTTTGGACATGTGTCCACCAAAATAGGTGGAATATGTCCAAGGAGACCCACAGGCGATTGTGCAGCCTGCCAGAAGATATGTATGAAGTGTTTGTATTTACCTCCTGCAGGCTGTCCGATTCACCACCACCACCACCACCACCACCATAGGTTGCAGCGTGTGCCTTTTTGGCACAGCTGCATCAGGGCTGGTGCTGCGGGATAGGATTGGGCTGTTAATGAAGCAAGGAGGAAGCAGTAGGGAGGGCTAGACCAGGATTCAGGCCCAGAAGCTGTCACAAACTTGCACAGCAGTGTCTATTTTGGTAGATGTATTGTCCATTAATTTTTGTTTGCTAGAGAATTCCATACATTAACTATACTTTGAGTGAATAACAGCCCACTCCTATTCTTCCCCCCTGCTGATGTAGCAGTGCTGAAATGGCTACTGCTGCATTCTGCAAGAGGGCATTTGCGGAGATCTCCTCTGGATAAGGGAACAATTATTACCTTACCCAGGATAACCTCCGCGGTGTGGGGGGATTTATCAGACCTGTGCTAGCGAAATTGCTTGGGCAGGTCCACATGGACCTGTGCCACAGGATTGGGTCAAGGAAGGGGGATAGGATTCAGCGGCTGTCACTGCCACCAAACCTGCCCCTTTCCCAGACCTGATCCACCCATCCTCCGTCTCCTTCTCGGCCCCGTTCTGCCTTCCACCCACCCCATCCCTCCTCCCTGGTGCCTTACCTCCATCAGCAGCTTTTTCTGGCTGCTCTGGAGCACGCAGAAAGGCTCTGGCCTTCCCCCTGGTGCTCCAGCAACATGCAAGTTCGTGTGCTGCTGGAGTTCCTTTTACGGTTGGCGGTGACTGCTTCACAGCAGTCAGCACCAGCAGCACAATGTGTGTTCCGCTGTTGCCTGGCCCCATTAGGATTGAGCTGTAAGTATTTCCTTTTGTATATCAACTTCTTTGGGTAACTGTTTCAATATTAGGAGGGAAGATACCTGGAAAAAGAGCTTATTACAAAACCTTTTTTAATCGTTTTAAACTCAAGACTTGTGACTTTTCTTATACAATTGCAAAATTGGAACTTTTCAAAGAATGAATTACAATGAAGGAGACAGCTAAAATAAGAGAACAATGACAAAAGTATATCTATGTAGTGCACTGGAACAGAAGAGAGATGATCAACTGGCACAATTTCATTTGTTTAATGATTTATATGGCTGCATTCTCATACATGGCACTTTACAAGTGATGTACAGTTCCATTGTGTATAAAAACTGTGCTCACCTGTAGCAAAGGGTCAGCATCCCGTCCTGGGGGTTGTCTACTGCGCTGCGTAACAATAAACCCATACTTTTTCCTTGTTCACCAGTCTTCCTGGTCCTCCATTATTAATTATCATCTGCTTAAAATTCCACTACACAAGTCATGAGAAGGCAAGTCCCTGTTCCAAAGGGACTCACAATCTAAAATAAACACAAAGGAGAGAAGTGGATGTAAGGATAAATTGGGGAAGAATATGCTGTTGTTTCATGTTCACGTATTTAAGCTTACTTATAGTATATGATGAGAGGACTCACCTTATGGGAAAGAACTTGATGAGGCTGCCCTGTGTCCAATCTCAAAACGCTATTTTGGTGAAATAATTTCTCCTGAAATAAAGTTAATACATCTTCCATTAAACTTTTCCAAAAGACCACAATCACATTCAGTCTGTGCTTACGCAGTAAATAAATGCATATACACAAAACACAGAACCAGGCTGTTTATTGGTCTACAAACCTTCGTTGGCTATTCATTTGCTCATACCTAATAAAAATGAGCATACACTGAGCCTCCTACACTCTCCTCCCCAGACAGCGGCTTTGCCGTCTGCAGTCAACAGCTGTATTGCACTGGGGGTTTCCTTGTCTTAGGCAACATTATTATACTTCTACCATTTCAGTTTGCCTAAAGGTGTTCAGTACCAATGGAGACAAAAAAAGTGGCTGTGTTTTTTTAAGTCCATCTGTTAGAAGAACAGACCTGTTTCAAGAACATAAGACTACAAAAAGGAGTGTTATGGAAAGGTTGGAGTAAGGTAGTTGGAATCTTGAACTAGGATAATTAACAGCAGAATCCTATGGGCTTTGAGCGCTGGCGGAACACGCATTCTGCCAGTGCTGGCTGCTGAAAAGTAGCCGTAAAGCACCTTCCAGCAGCACACTGAGTAGTGCGATGGCGGGAAGGCCAAAGGCCTTCCCATGCATGTCACCGGAGTGCCAGTCACCTGCTGAAGAAGGTAAGATGGCGAGGAAGTGGGAGTGGGCAGAGGGACAGCAGAATGGGGCGGGGAGGGGCAAAGCTGGATGAGGAGGGGGGAGGAACAGAGGACAGGGAGGATGTGGGAGGGGGTGGATCTAGTGGTGATGGTGTGTGCTGGATCCTATCCCCTCCGGGAGCAGTCTCCCTGCCCCCTTTCTCTCCTCGAACCTATGCTAGCAAAATTGCTAGTGTAGGTCCAAGGAGACCCTCTGTGGAGTGAGAGGCTTACAAAGGGGAAAGGGCATTTAAATCCCCTTTCCTCTCCAAAACTTCACACTCTACCCCCTGCTGGCGCACCTGCTGGCGCACCTGCTGACGTTTTTGGTGCGGCTGCACCAGCAGGGGCGGGGAAAGGATAGGATTGGGCTGTATTGTAAAACTGGAGAACTGGGGTGAGGACTGGGGCATCAGGGGTCATGTCAGGGTGGGCGGAGGGTGGGTATTGGCGACGATGGCTTCGCTGATATAGTCCACTCAGTTTTGGCTCCAGCATGCCCCCTTGCCTCTACTTGGACCTGTGCCAGCTAAAGAGCTGGTAAAGATCTGAGTAGACTCATAGGAGCCCATGCAGACGCAGAGTAAGGGAAGAAAAGCAGCGTTTACTCACTATCTGCCCCCACATAGTCTCTGGCTGCCCTCAGGATGTCGCTGTGCCCTGCAGGTAGCATTTATTTAGGACTGGGCCCTAAATTTAGTTACTTAGCATTTGTAGAGCACTTTCAAGTGTTCAAAGTGCTTCACATATATTGTCTTGCTGTACCCTGTACAACTACTCTGTATGTAAGGTAAATAAACACTACTATCTCCATATTGCAGTTGAGGCTGAGAGCAACTGGCCTACAGCCACCTAGTGAGTTCATGGCAGAGACAAGATTTGAAAGAGGGAAATCCTCATTTGCAGTTCAGTCTTAGCCACTGCACTGCAGCAGCTGTATAAAAGTGAGTGCTGCTGGCCTTCCTGGTTAAGGGGTGCCTGGCCCACTGTCCTCCAGAAAGATGGAAAGAGCCAGTTTCCTGTCTCCAGCTGATTCCCTGTTTTGTTTATTTATTTATTTTCAAAGTGTGTTTTGCACTGACAAGCTTGTATGCATGCATATATGTACTGGGGGCTGGGCTGCAGCATAAGGAAGTGAGATGTGTAGTATGCTGCGGAACGTTTGCAGGGTATGCAAAATTTGAAATGAGTGCCACTATCAGAAACTCTGACAAGATGCCTGAATAAGCAGACCTTGCTCACTCATCGACCTAGAAGTTCATGCCTCCTAATCCACAATGGTGGCAAGAAACATGGCTGTAAAAAGGAAGGAGCTGCACTGTCTGTCTTGGGGGATTGAATCAGTGAGAGAGTGAGGAATGCGAGAGAAAAGGAGTGATGACAGGAGGAAAAGAAAGAGCACACAGTCCACAGGAGAAGCAGCCTGCCTTTGCATGCACTCTAAGTTTATGTGCGTCTTTCTCTGTGCTTCTTGTCTAGGAGTCTTCTTGTCATGAGAGGGGGGGTTAGGTGTATCAAAGGAGGGTATTTCTTTGTGTGTAGATATTGGGGGAAGCATGCAATGGGTAAATGTTTTCTTTTACACTAATTATGTTGGGAGACTACTATGCAGATGTGTGGGATCGCAATGTGTTGCGCCACCGCCTCTCATTCCTATGTATCAGAGCTAATTCAAGAACTCTTATTCAGTTGTGTGTCATCAGGTTGGCCACTGGTTTTTTTGTTGGTTACTGATTTGTTGAGTGACCTGTACTGTTATATATTAAAATAAATAAATAAATAAAGTTAATGGGGTTGACACCATGAGTTGCCCTACCTGGTGACACCAACCCTAGTGACTTCCCCGCCTTTGTCACTGCCCTTTATTATTAGTCAGTGACAGAGTGATAACAACTGGAAAAAAAGTTCCCCTGTACAGCATGATCTGCGGCATCCTGCGGAGAGCTCGAGACTTGTGTTTGGCAGCTAGTGAAGATGACTACACCGTGGAAGAACCAGCTGGAATTGTGGGGTTATCTATAGAGAGAACAATATTGTAAAGATCCTTATCGGATCTAGACAAGCCTGCCTATGTAAACCGCCTTGAGTAACATCCAAAGAGCAATCTGAGGTTAAGAAAGGCGATATATAAATACAGAAATAAATAAATAAACACTGCAAATAAATAGATAGCAGCATAAAATACAAACACAGCCTGGGTTAAAAGCAGTATCACATACAACCACAGTGTAGATAAAAGCTGTAAAAAATACAACCACCACAGCAATCAAGAGTATAACCGTTCTCCAAAAATACCCACACACGCATCCCATAACACACTATAATGAGAAATAGAAAAATGAAAAAGAAAAGTTTTCAAATCCTTCAAGAAAACCCCCAGAGAGGGTGCAGATCTCAATACAAAAGGGAGGGAATTTTATAATTGTGGTGCCACCATAGAGAAGGCCCTACATTTGGTTGCCACCCACTTGGCCTCAATCAAGGGCAGCACATGTAGGAGGGCCCCCTCAGAGCCAGTATATATGGAAGGTGGGCCCTTAAATACCCTGGGTCCCAAAGCTATTTTGGTTTTAAAAGTCAAAACCAGCACCTTAAATTCTGCCCAGAAATGAACTGGCAGCCAGTGAAGCAGCAGCCTGACAGAATCAGATTGCCAAGCCCCCATAACCACCTAGGCCTGCCACATCTGCACTAATTGCAGTTTCTGGACAATCTTAAGAGCAGGCCCACGTAGAGTGTGTTAAAGTAATCAAGTCTTGATGTCACCAGGGCATGGACTACTGTGGTCAGGTCTGAACGACTCAGGTATGGCCACAGCTGGTGCACCAGCTGAAGCTGGCAAAAGCCCCCCTGGGTACTGCCGCCACCTGAGCAGATCCAAGAGCAGCAGTGAATCTAGGAGAACTCCCAAACTGCGAACCTGTTCCTGCAAAGAGAATGCAATCCCATTCAGAACAGGTTAATAGTCCAATACCTGCATCATGGATTTCCAGACCAAGAGGACCTCCATTTTGTCTGAATTTCATTTCAGCTTGTTAACCCACATCCAGGTTCCAACCACCTCTAGGCAATGTTCCAGGACTCCAACATCCTCCCCAGTAATCAATGGAAAAGAGAGATAGAACTGGGTGTGTCATTTGCAAATTAGTGGTGCCCAGCTCCAAATCCCTGGATGACCTCTCCTGGTGGGTTCATATACTGTAGATGTTTAACAGCAGGTGGGACAGACTAGAACTCTGTGGCACCCCACACATCAAAGGTCAGGGCACCAAACAGGTATCCTCCAGCACCATCTCCTGATATCTGTCAGCCAAGAAGGACACTAGCAACGTGCAATGCCTCCAAGCCAGAGGCATAAGTAGCCCTGTCGGCACCCGGAGGAAGGGGGCGGGGTCTAAATGACGCGACGTGCCCAGCGCGGCGCCGAACACGCCCCCCGCCGGTTTCCTAGCCATTTCAGCGCCCTTCAAGCTCCAGGGAGGGGGGGCTGAAAGTGCGACGGTGAGTGCGCCCCCCGACCGTGAGTGCGCCCCCCGCGCCCGCGAGTGGAGCAATTGCTCCACGCGCTCCGCCCGAGTTCTGCTTCTGCTCCAAGCCCAAATTTGGCCAATCAACTCACAAAGACACCATGGCTGATGGCGTTGAAAGCTCCTGAGGGATGACTCAAAGGAGCAACCACCTCCCCTTTGGTGGTGACCAACACTGTGGGTCAGCCCAAGAAAATACTCCCCATCCCAGAAATTGATAGAGTCAAGGGGCGGGGCTTCCTCATTGGGATGCTGCTGCTGTCACCATACCACTGCTGTTCCTGCCACTGCTGTCTCTCCCTGCTGTCCTCCCAGTAAAGATGGTAAGAAGCTGGGAGGAGGACTGGCACGGCATCCAACCCAATCCAGGCTACGACACAAAAACCAGGAAGAGGCCCAGCAGATAATTGAAGTGAAATGACCAAGCCTGAGAAAGATTAAGGGCCCAATCCTTACGAAATGACCGCCAGCAGGGTGAGTGCTCCACCGATGTGCCAGGCTTTTGTGCTGTCACAAAAGCGCTGTAAAGTGCTTTGCAATAGCATGAAGGCTGCGTGTGGCTGTGGCAGCAGGAAGACCAGAGCCTGCTGAAGTATGTTCCCCGCCAGGCCACACAGGAGCTGGGGAGAGCAGGGAGGAGGCAGAATGGGGAGGGCAGCAACAGAGGCGGGGATGGGTGGAGCGGGTTTGGGAGGGGGTGGGATTGGTGGCGCCAGTGCATGCCACATCCTATCCCCCTCCCCAAGCCTGATTCGCTGGCACAGGACAACATGGACTTGTGCCAACTATTCAGCTCACGCAGGTTGCCCTGTAGCGGTGGCTGAGGCTTAGCCCGGGGCAAGGGTACAAATGTCCCCTTACCTCAAAGAGACCTCCAGCCTGCTAAACTCCCCCTTGGGATGCAGTGTAGCCCATGCCGGCGCCACTGCATTGGCGCAGGGACGTTTATGTAGGATCGGGCTGTAAATCGTTCATATATGGTCTCTTTCTCACACACTCTCAGAGACAGAAGACAGAAGTCCTGTCCCAGTTGTAGCAAATCACCACTTGTCATAGATGTGGGAGATTCAACTGGGGTAGATTTCCCATTGAAACTAATGGGAGATGGAACATCTTTTGCCCTGAAGGCACCCTAGTGATGAAGCTCCAATTTTGATGCATGCAGCCTGAGCCTCTCCACTGTGGCTCTGCACTCTGCTACTGGACCCTAGTGAAAAGAGCTGTTTTTCTTTGGGGACATTGTTGCGGATGCCAACCCAAACAAAGCGCCGCCTAGTGGCCCTTCTGTCAATTACCAGGTTGTCAGATGCCACTATCAGCCTCTGAATAGGAGCTGTTCAAAATCACTGCCATTTCAATGCTGTTTGACCAAGAGGACTTTCTAGCACATTGAGCTCCTTGTTGATGAGTGGAAGAGAAGGTGCCATTTGGTTTTCCTGTCTGAGCACCCAAGTATCTTTTGTCAGCCCTCGAGAACAAGATGCCTGGAGTGTGAAGACCACTTCAATAACTGCTTTTTATCAATCGCTGATGTCTTTCACCTTCCCAGTTGGAAGTACTACTGTTTCTTCAGACAAGTTCCTTAACCCCACTCCAGATCGTTCTTTTTGAAGGGTAACTGATAAGAATCCTCCTTGGTGTCCCACAGGAATCTGCTACTGGCCTTCCCTATTACAGTACCTACTGTAGTAATGAGAGTAGGCTTTGTGAAGGGGGCTTTTTATTATTGTTATTTTGTGGTCAAAAGGTTGCATACACTTTTTTTTCTTATGCAAAGGCTTAGAAAGGGTGGAAAGCAAAATATTTGGATAATTATTCAGGCCATCAGGTTACATAAAAGGTTCCACAGCCCTCTGCGTTGAGTCTTAACAGTTAAAACCACAAAATCTGTTTTTGCAGTCATAAAACATTCAGAGCAAAGTGTGTGTGTGTGTGTGTGTGTGTGTGTGTGTGTGTGTGTGTGTGTGTGTGTGTGTGTGTGTGTGTAATAAAATAATAAAATCCATTTTTCCATTCGCTTGAAACTTGTAAAATTTAATGTGGGGCTTAAAAAAAATTATTTAAAAAATGACAGTTTACTCCGAGAAGAAAACTGCTTAACTTTGTTTCAGATATGCAGTGGTTTAAAGAACTAAGTCATGCATTTGTTTCTAATGTCAAAAATAAAAATAAAAGAGTAATTAAATGCTGCAAGAGGATGTCCCAGCATCAAGTGTGAACAGCTTATTTAATATTTAAAGGAAAACCTTTCCTCTTGTATGATGATTCAAACAGTGATACAGGAATTCTGAAATGTGCAACTGACAGTTAATTCGTTGTTTTAAGGTAAGCCAGATTTGAGGACAGAAAAGTTGGAAACAATGGGCAGTCCGATCTTGCCTAAGATGCAGTGGCCGAACTAAAGGGCTGGCCGCTGCATTCTAGGCAGAATGTGAACTGCGCTGGTGCGGCCCACTGCCCAGGCTCACCTTGGTCCCCTTCCCCCAGTGTAAGTGCCGTGGGCCCCAATGGGCCTCCTTGGATGCGCGCCAACTCTGGAGCTGGCGCACGTCTGCAGAGGCCATGTAAGGCCGGCCTAACCTGGGACAGGGTGCTGGATATCGGTGCAACCCAGGGCCAATATCCCTGCCCTCTCCCAGGCCGGCCCGGCCAATGGCCCCCTCCCTCGCTACCCTTGCCCGCCCTCCCCATGCTCCTGTGCCGACCAGCGTGGGCCTTACCTGTGTCGGCCAGCGCAGGTCCGGTTTGGTGACGGAGTGAGCGGTGCCGGACTCTGCGGCGCTACCGCTTACTCCAAAGGAGCCACAAACATGCTTTATGGCATGTTTGCAACTCCTTAGGCCGGCAGAGTGCACGCTCCGCCGGCCTATCTTTAAGCAGGATTGCGCCGTAAATTTCTATTATATAGAAGGAAAACTTGTGTTGTGTAGCATTGAGAGACATGTCTGCAAGACTGACCTTAGATCTGTGGCAATAATTAATGTACTGTACTACCAGCACCACTACTCGATCATTTTCCACAAGCAATTATCAGGATAGAACAGATCTATAGTCCATCAGTCTCTATATCCAGAAGTGTTACTGGCGTTGAAGAGGTCAGGCACTGGCTGAGAGCCCATGCATCTCGGAGGGCCCACCTGCATAGCTTAACCTCTGAATTTGCTGTACAAGTGGAAGCAGAAGCACCCAATGCACCATCGTGGGGGGGGGGGGATAGGCAAGGAGTGCCATGGGAGCTCTGAATGGGACTCTCAGAAGCCTGGTGTCACCATTGTTGTTGTTGGTATTATAATAAATAAATAAATAAATAAACCAGCATTTATATACCACCTTTTCTTTGGTCACTGGATTTCTCCTCTGACTTTAATTCAAAGGCGGTTTACATGGGCAGGCTTTCTAAACCCCAAGAGGTTTTTACAATATAATAATATTCTAATCTTTCTTAGAACCCTTCATTCTAGATTAGGGGTTCTCAACACCTTCCCGGCTGAGTACCACCTCCAGGAACACTCTCCTGCTGTGTACCACCGGAAGTGACTGGCGATGACATCATCTCCAGTTACTTCTGGGTTTTTAGATTTTCGAAGGCCAGAAAACACAGGTAGGAGGTTCTGGGTTGGTGGGAGGGCCCTTCTCAGTGTTCCCGAGAGGCTTGGCCAAAGGCAGGAGCCTCTCGGGAGCAAAAACACAGCGCCAAAAGTGCTGCATCAGAGTAGGGTTCCAGCGGTTCAGTGGTCAGAGTACCACCAGCAGTTGGCTGAAGTACCACTGGTGGTACTAGTTCCACTGGTTGAGAACCCCTGTTCTAGATGGTTTCTTTCACAGTCCTGCGCTCTCTCTCTGACGTTCGCCTCACCTCGCTTCAGCTGACAGGCAACCTTGACTCTCGCTCAAGTGAAGCTGCAGTTCCACTCCCCCACAGAGGCTCTACAACTAATATATATTAATTAGTTAATTAATATTCTCTGTGAATAGTGCCAATATCTAGATAGATGCATCAGGAGATTCACAGGCCAGAAATGATGATGTGAAATCACCTTTAGGGATTGCTTATGTTCATCTTCAAGTTCATCCTCACAAGAGCCCCAGTTGGTCTCCTGTCCCTGACGTATGTGACGCTTCAGAGAGTGGAAAAGATGTAGCTTGCATGGAGGTATAACTGCAGTTCTCTTCTAAGAGCAAAACTAACCTAGCACATCTGAAACTATCATGAGTTGAAGAGATAATATTCATATCTTAGTTTGATGTAGTCCTTTTGCAACAAACAGAATCCTCAGTGGAATTAATTCACAGTAGCTAAATTCAATGAATTGCTCTTGTTCTAAAGAAAAAATAGGGCCATGTAGTGCTCTTCATGCAGAGTACTGTTCCAATCTCTGGGAAGATGTTAAATATGTTAAAAATGTCTCAGTAGTCAGCCACAAAAACACATACTATTACCAGCTAAAAACTAACATTATTCCCTCCACATGTTAAAATTTGACACTTGTCAATGGCACAGAAATGTTGACTAAACTGTGTTTTTCCTTAGCAAAACAACTTATTAGAAGCTTGTCAAGGCCAGGAAGCAACTGGGAGTTTCACATAAGATTTGGGCCCAAAATTTAGTGGATGAGTTTGTCCAGGCAATAAATCAAATGTGCAATCTTTGCCAAAGCTGCAACAAATGTAGTACAAGAAAGGAAAAAGTCCACACCCTTTCAACTAGGGCCTGTGTTTCACGGACATTTGTTTGGGCTCTGACAAATCAGAAGAGACAGAGGGGCAAGCGTTGTACCCCTGTTCTATTAAATCAACTCCACAGTATGGTAAATGTAGTTGATCTGGCATCAGCAATGCTACAATTATTTGAAATTGCCCATCAATGCTGCACAATAAGTGGGTGGTGGTAGACTCGCGGTGGAGTTGAGTAGATGCCTTTAATGTCTCCCCCCCCCTCCTAAGAAGGGCTTTCATCTACCAGCAGCAGTGTGGATTATCAGAAAGAAGGTTGATTAGGCTTACCAGATCTCCAACCGGGACAGAGTGTTAGACCTTTAGGAGAAGGAATGTGGGCAGGTGTAGCTTGTTAAGTCCTAGAGCACAATCCTAGGCATCTCTACTCAGAAGCAAGCCCCACTGAACACAATGCCTAGGATTGTGCTCTAAGTTTAACAAACTACACCTGCCCACATTCCTTCTCCTAAAGGTCTAGCACTCTGTCCCGCTTGGAGATCTGGTAAGCCTAAGGTTGATGCCATCACAGATGTCAGGCAGGGTTAGAGGGTAACCCTGGAAATGTTTGGAGAGAGCAAGAGGAACTGAGACAGTGGCTGAGTTGGGAGAGGTAAAGCAGATTACTAGAGAAAGCAGTAGAATGTCCCACACCTCCCTCATTTATTTCATAAATTTCTACACTGTTTTTCTAAATAAAATTTACACAAAGCAGTTTACAATAAAACAAATCACCCACAAATAAAACAATAACTCACATCATAATAAAATCAGCAGACAAAACTACCAGCAGCCAAAAGACTTATGAACTGTAAAACAGCAATGCCAGAATAAAACGTATCAAGTAAAAGTTGAAGAGGAAGGTTATCAAGGAGCAAAGCACTTTGTGTGTGTGTGTGTGTGTGTGGGGGTGTTGATGGACTTCCTCCAACAGTGTGTTCCATAGGCATGGCCAGCGGATGGAGCTCCTGCTCCAGGCGCTCGATTGGGGGAGGGCGGGGAACTCACCGAGCGACAAAGAGAAGAAGCGTTGTTGCTTGGGCCCGCCTGCTCTCCCTGGAGCTGTTTGGCTCTGAAATGGGAGCAAAACGGGCGGGGGGCGCGTCTATGTGACGCGAGGGCGCGTTGCGACACTGGCCCCGCCCCCTCGCTCCAGGGCGCCCTCCCGGCGCGTTGCGCCTCTGGGCATGGCACCACCACAAAAGAGGCCTCGTCCCTGGTTAAGACTATACAGACCCCTTGCTTCAGCCCCACTCAGTACTCCTAATCCCCAAACCTACTTCACCAGGAAAACATATACTTTTCCTGTTGTGAGACCTTAGCTTCTGTCTCTGGCATCTTACGTTAAAAATACTTAAATAGCAGACCTGTGAAAGACCTGTGTATGCGAAATCTGGAACAGTTCAAAACAGGGCTTGTGGCTCCCTTGACCATTGGCGACCTTTGGCCGCGGTTCCCCATTACATTGTGTTGATGTCTGCCAATTGGCATTGTACTGTTTTCCAGAGATTCCGTGGCACTCCGCGGCTCCCCTGACTGGTTTCCAAGGCTTCCCTGGGAGCCACGCCTCCCACTTTGGGAACCACTGCAGTAGTGTCACAAGGGGGGGGGCAGTTTGCAGCCTGCACTGGGTGCAACCCTCAGGCGGAGGTGCCACCACGCACCGCCTAAGCCCTCGCTCAGTGATCTTCGGCCCTCTCTGGGTGCAGCTCTCGCTCTTGCCAAACAGCACGTTGTCACCACACTTCGGCAATAACACAAGGTGACTGCGCTTGGAGAGGGCAGAAGATCGCCGAGTGGGGGTGGTCCAGAGGCGGGCTTTTGCATAAAAGCAATGTGAAAGCCTGGAAGATCGAGAGTGACTTGATTACATCATTAGGTCACCCCTGGACTTCCAGAACACCAAGCTCCGTGAGGTAAGCATCGCACCGGTCAGCACTCACTCACTCCAGAGATGCCGCTGCAGATAACTGCTTTCACTATAAGCTTTGAAAAGGACTTAAGCAGACCCAAAAGGAACTTTCAAATCAACCCACAAACACTCACGCTCAGGTGGATGAGCCACAAAATAGGCTTTGAATATTTTACATACAATAAAGTTTCGTTTCATTGCTAGTTCTCAGTATGAGGGTAAATCTGAGCAGAGAGCTCATCAGGAATTTCTGGCTTTTAAAAACATTCTAAACATATGCAAATCCCATTCTGAGCCCTCTCTTAAGGACCCAGCTCTTGGGAGTATCTGCTTCTCCATTATTCTTTACAGCACTTTCATCCTCCCTTGTGTAGAACACTTCTTATTCTACCCACATCAGTCACATAAAATACTTTTGGACAGTCGGCATACCCTTTGCACAAGGCCAACAGAAAGAACATCACTACAATCCCATCCTTGCAGTCTCCAGGTAATTTTCAGGTCCACCTGAAGAAATGAAAGCAGCTGACCTACCACTACAGGAAAGGAGCTACAAAGGCAATTCTCTCCTTGTCCACAGATACAATCACAGTGTGTGACCATTACAGTGAAAGAACATGGATTATGTTGCAAGACACAGCTTTAGAGATGCTAATGATCATGCTGTAAAAGCGCAAACAAGCCCCCTCCTATCCTTTTCCAACTCTCCCACTGTTCTTATCCCTTATTTCACTTCTACCTGGCAGACATTTGATCTCAAAGGCCATTGAATTCACAGGCCTCCTGAGGCCACTGGAGGCTGACTGATATGTGTGGGAAAGTGGCAGCCATTTTGGGTGCACCTGTTGTATGGCTAACCCCTTCCCTTTTTTCTCTTATGCATCTCCCATTATTCTCTATCTCTTTCTGTTTCAGTAAGAGTGGAACAGAAATCTAGCAGCTCACATTCACACAAACAATCCTCCCTCCAAACCAACATGCACATTTTTTTTAAAAAAAAACTTCCCATAAAATGATAGAAGAAACTTTCCCTCTGAAGAAGGAGCTCAATAGTAGATCTAGCAACACTATCGCTTTTCAGAGCTGTAGTTTAATAAGGTCACTGAAAAGCCTTTACCAGGACTTCTGAGTGTGTTGCCGTTTAAATGTTCCTAAGAACAATAGCAGTAGAAAGATGACTTTTTTAAAAAAATAAAAAGAAAAGAATAAGAAAAGCAACATCTCCTTGTATCTCCCAGAACAACATATCCATTATTCTGGGACTGAAGATCAAAGCCATCTAGGATTTCTAACTTCCAAGCATACCATGTTCTAAGCTACATACAACCCTGTCCTAAAGCAGTTCTGCTTTTGAATACCATCATAATTGTTTGAGGCAAAAGATAAGAACAAAGTGACCATGAAGGGAAGGTACATTTATAAAACCAAGCTTCAATTCTGTACAAAACTAAAAGTGGTGTAAAAGCTCATTCTTCTAAAACTCGAAAGGTTAAGGTTAAGGGAACTTGAGCATTCCATTCTTCAAGAAAATCCCTAAATCCAGGAAGGACACATTCACTTTGCACATTCATCTAAACGCATTATTTTTCATCCTATTTGAAGGTAATCCCAGGGTCTAGCTAGCCTGTTCTTTGTATAAGTAGACCGAATTCATAGTTTAGCAAGTTTTCTGGAGGAATGAGGGGATATAATGGCTCTGCTGTGGAGGGCGGTATGGGCAGTGGGATGAAGAGAAGGACCAATAAGCACAGATGACGGCTCTTTCTTCTTGTTGGATCTTGAAAGGCAACTCAGTTTGCAATGACCACTTGTGACCCTGGTTATGCTGGCTGTCTCCTGGAATGCTATGTCAGGGGCTCAGCCATGGTCGAAAGCCTCAAAAACACAGAGTAGCACAGGGGGAACTGGCCACTGGGCCTATCCTGCATAACATTTCAAAACGGCCTAAAACAGTTTTAGGCAGAACCATACTGTGCACTGATGGCTCCCCTATATAATTACAATAGAAGGTGATTGGGGGGGGGGGGAGGGAAATAGCAGCAGAGTATTGGAAACATGGAAGAATTACCAGGATGACAGGGTCAGAAAAAACTGAGAGGGGGACAGAAGGCGTTCATTTCTTTTTGCCACGTCAACAGTCCCTTCAAAGCATGACCTAGGACAATGTAGGAACAAGAGGGAAGGAAGGAGGAATCCCAATTAGATAACTAACAGCCCATTCCAACCCAACTCCTCTCCAAGTCAGGCATAAGTGTGGCCTAAGTGCAGCCTAAGTTAGGCAGAAGTTATGCCTGAGGTAGGTCAGAGTTATGCCTGAGTTAGGCAGGCTGCAGTTTCTGTGGCCCAGCACCACCCCAGGATCCAGGCAACACTTACCTCCCAGGCAGGCAGGCTCTTCTCCAGGCTCCGTGTCTGGCTCAGGCATGTGCAGGCCTCTGTCTGCATGTGTCAGCGTCCATCCATGGCAGCTGCCACAGGGTCTATCGCAGCCCGGTCGCAAAGGGGCTGACCGCAGGCAGGGGGGTTGCACCAGTCATGTGGTGGGCGCAGGGCAGGTGACAGGTGAGCGAGGTGCCTGAGCCCAGCCGCCACAGGGCACCCTGTGCATCAGCCACCTGCTGCAGGGGAGAGTGGCCGTCCCCTCCCTCCTGCAGAAGGCGATGCCACCCCCAAGCCACGTTGAGGCTGCACTGGGGGGTGAGTGGGGGAGGGAAGGGAAGGGGAGGGGGGTGGGAACGTCACACACAAGGGGGGTCTCATGAGGACTGGAACTGCCTCTGACATGACTCGCCCGTGCGCTGCCTGAAGCCCTGGGCCTCCAAGGCCGGGGCAATGCCCACAAAGAAGGCATCCCGGCGTGCCTGCTGCTCTGTGCCCCGGCCAAGACCAAGAGATGCCTTGGGCTTGTCTGCTGCGAGCGTGAAGGGCTCACACAGCTCATCACACCCCCAGATGGGGCGACGACAGCGCCTCACGGCAGGCGCTCTAGCAGGGTGGGGGTGGCCAGCAGCCATCATCAGGGAGTGGGAGTAGAGGCAGACACACAGGCAAGCAGACAGGGGGTGCTGGGGAGGGGCATGGGTGGGTCAGAGACAGACAGACAGACAGACAACAAGGCTGGTGGGAGACAGATTCCGAGAGAGGGGTCTGCAGAGACCGATAGGGACACAGGGGGCGCTCCGCAGATGAAGGTGATGCATAAACAGGCGCCTCTTATGCAGACAGACTTTGGGCGGAAGTGGCTGCATTACGGGTGGACCTTCGACGGAGGCGCCTGCATTACGGGCGGACCTTCGACGGAGGCGCCTGCATTACGGGCGGACCTTCAACGGAAGCGCCTTCATTACGGGCAGACCTTTGACGGAGGCGCCTGCATTACGGGCAGACCTTTGACGGAGGCGCCTGCATTACGGGCGGACCTTCGACGGAAGCGCCTTCATTACTGGCAGACCTTCGATGGAAGCGCCTTCATTACGGGCGGACCTTCGTTGGAGGCACCTGCATTACGGGCGGACGCCCTGGCTGTCACTGTTTGCCTGCCTGAGAGGCCCCCCTGACTCCCCCCTCCCCTCTGTGCCATGGGGGTCTCGCAGCGCCCCTGCTGGGTTCTCCCAGGGAAGGCCGTGGCAGTCCCTGGATGGGACTCATGTAGGGGCTTCAGTGGTGGGGGCTGTCTGTGTGTGTGGGGGGCAATGCTTGTGTAAACACTGGGCACATATGTTTCACTGGGGCTCTGCCTGAGGGGCATCTTTATTGTTCTGGAACATTAGCAGAGATGGCCAGGCGACACTGCCAGGGGTAGTCACAGCAGCCAATCAGAAAGCAGCAGCAGCACACCTGCCCCATGGACCTGGAGATGCAGGCTCTTCCCCTGTGGAACCACAGCCTGCTCCATAGAAAGGGGAGGGGCAGCAAGTAGGCAGCCAGGGAGGTGGAGCAGCAGCAGCAGCTGAGGAGGGTTGGAGGGCTGGCTCCCTGACCTCTGGCAGCATCGAGGCAGACGACAGTGGGGCAACCAGACTGCAGGCCCAGGGGTGCTCCCAGGAAGGTAGGTGATAGTGGACGTTCCTGGGGAGACAAACAACAAGGGGGAATTATATGTCAGCTGGTATGTGGAAGCAGTCACCATTGACGACAAGCCAGTGTGTCGGTTGCAAAAGCCTGCAGGGAGAGAAATAAAACACAGCTGATAGGTGTGACACACATAGCATGGTCTGGGCTGCTTACCTGGGTGTAAGGAATGATCCTGTAAGGGGAAAGGGTCAAAGAGAGAGAGGGGGTCACAACTTGGGGGTCACAACCATGGCAAACCTAGCAATACTGACCTGTCAGTAGACCCTGTGGAGAAAAGGGGGGGAACAGCTGGTGTCTACATAAGGCTAACAGTTCCACACTTGTGGCATTGTCTGCTCACATGACTACAGGCAGCAATCAGACACAACAGTGGTAAAGAGGCATGTATCCTATATATCATAGCAGGCAAAGCAGGCAGCTATGAGACAACACATTGGTAGAGAGGCATGTCATGGCAGGCTATGCAGACAGCTATGAGACAACACATTGGTAAAGAGGCATGTATCCTTCCTATATTTCTAAATGCAAAGAGGCAGCAGTCAGACCACATGTCAGCACAAACCCTGCTCTTACCTGCTGGTGTTGTTGCCTGTGGGGGGGGGAAGAGGGGCTGGGAGAAAGACATGGGTTAGCAAACACTTGCATGGAGGCAGCTGCCCAGGCACAGCTGTAAACAGGTTGGCCACAGCCAGAACAGCCCTCTCTGCCCTAGAGGGAGGCAGAGAGGAGAAGAGAGAAGTGGGGTGTTTGTGAATTTTGCCCTCCACCGACAAAGTCCCACTTTGTGGCTGTGAGGGACAGAACCCCACGCCACGTGCTCAGAGAGAGAGAGAGAGTGACTGGAGGTCTGGGGCTGGGCTTTTGTGGGAATGAGGCTGGGTGGGGCTGGGTGCTGATAGGCTCCCTATCTTAGGCATAAGTCTGTCGGTTTCCAGACCTAGCAGGCCCAACTCCGTCCTAACTCTGACCTAACTCAGGAGTAGGGTGTTAGAAATTTTCAGGAGAGGGCTGGCTTAGGTAAGGTAAAATGGCTCCTATGGGTCTCCTCGAATTTGGGTCCACCTTTTTGGTCAACCTAAATTTTGTGTCAGCATTTGTGTTGGAGGGGGCGTGTCTGTGCTTGCTAGGGTCTGGAATCCAATGTTAATTGGTTGCCGCCCCTGTTACACCTATGGTCCGCCCATGTTCCGCCCACTTTTAGGTCAACTTTAGGTCTGACTTGTGCTGCTTAGCCCTTGGGTTGGAATGGGCTGTTCTTAGTCCATTGTTCCTAACTTTGACCTAACTTTGACCTAACTTTGCCCTAAATGGTTGCATTCCAGACCTAACTTCGACCTAAATGACTTAGGCTGACTTTAGGTCTGACTTGGGCTGCTTAGCACTTGGGTTGGAATGGGCTGTAATTCGGCTTCCTGAGTCCTTTTTAGCCTTTGGCCAGAAAGTCAGTAGGAGTAACCACTGGTTTTCAAGTTGCCGTGCTCTGCCGATTATTTTTTAATGGAGGCTTTTGTAAAGCACGGAAACATCATGACTCTTAATAACCTGAAGGAACATTTCTAACGCGGCGGAGGGAGACGGGTCACTCTTGTATCTGGTCTGTCTCTTAATTCTCCCACCAGGTGAACACAATGCTGAACAATGTCTCAAAAATGCCCCCAGGCCATGGTCAAGCAGCCTTCCATAGAGGAGCCGGGATCCTGGGGACTTCAAAGGGAAGAAGTCAATAGGATGCTCTGTTCTCTCTCACTTGCTCTCTTGCTTTGCCTGTGGTTTCACAGCTGGGCTCAGCCATGTGATTATCACTCATTTAGCCTGCTCATTAAAATCATGATACTTAAGGAGCAAGAAACTCCAGAAGCCGCATCAGTAGGTGATTTATAACTCCTCCTTCCATGGCAAGATCAGACTACAAGGAGCTTCCAATGAATTGTTATAAGGGTATAAACCTTATGACCTGCAAAACTAAAGGCTGATTCACACTAGCCCTTCCGTGCACGTTTGCTCTACTCTAGCGTCTGTACGTGCGTCTAGCAGTTCTCTGAACGTTTGCCCGCCTTCTTGAAGAAAGCGCAGCTGTGATTGGGTGAAGAGAAATGCGCTTCTCTGATTGGTGAGCTGCCTAGCACCGGGAGCATAAACGCTAGCTTAAACGCGAGCGCAGCAAAAAGATAAAACGAAACCACCTCTCCTGGCTGCGTCGTAAGCTCATGCTGCGTCAGACGCAAGCATGAAAAACGCACGAAAAGAAGCCAAAACGCGCACGGAAAGGGCTGGTGTGAATCAGCCTTGAGATTGAGACCTGGATGAGTGTAAACTGTTTAAAAATATTTTGGATCCTTATTCCTCATGACTTCTGTAGATCCAAGCCATATATAATTAGCCTATGGTGGGGTTATGAGTGGCACAACACTATGATGACGGCCTCTTCACATGGCCCTTTCAGTCCATGGCAGCCATGGGAAAAGGTCAGCCAGTACAGTATGGAGCTGGCCATGGCAAATACAACATTAATGACATATACTACAGTACATTCAGCTTAAATTAAACTGGAACTAGGTAAAGGTGGTAAAGGTGACCCCTGACAATTAAGTCCAGTCGTGTCTGACTCTAGGGTGTGGTGCTCATCCCCATTTCAAAGCCGAAGAGCCAGCGTTGTCCGAAGACGCCTCCGTGGTCATGTGGCCAGCATGACTCTCCTTGCCGCAGCGCGTAGCATGTGGCTGGAACACGGAGCGCTGTTTACCTTCCCGCAAGCGGTACCTATTTATCTACTCGCATTGACATGCTTTGGAACTGCTAGGTTGGCAGGAGCTGGCCAAGCAACGAGAGCTCACCCCGTCGTGGATTCGAACTGCCGACCTTTCGATCGACAGCTCATGGTTCAGCGGTTTAACCCACTGCGCCACCAGCTGGCCATGTCACTGTAAATGTCGTCAGCATGGTATGGTTTCCATTAGAAATACAGTGCAATGGGTATGATTATTTGTTTGATTGATTTTTCTCAGTAAACCGCTTTGTGTGCCTTTTTTGTTGAAAAGTTGATAACAACACAATATAACCTCAATGTGGCAAGTTCTTTGTGTGAAGCAGCTCATAGAATTGTAGAATGTTAGAGGTGGATGGGGCCTTGAGGTCATCTAGTCCAACCCCCTCCTCAGTTCAGAGAACTGCCTCATCATCCCTGGTGGGGGCCATTTGAAAACCTCCAAGAAGGTACAACCCACTACTGCATTGGCAGCCCAATCCTGTGTAGGCTACGGCGGCCGGCCTAAAGAACAACTCAGGAGAAGGGAATGATTGTCCCCTTCCCCCGTGTAAGCTGCAGGAGGCCCTATGGGCCTCCTCACATGAGCTCGAGCTCTAGAGTTCACACACAGTAACGCTGACCGTGTAGGTGTATCTGCAGCGTGGAGGGAGCGTTGGATACCGGGGATCTCGGCCAGGCCCCGGGTGGCCACTGGCCACCCTCCCATGCCGCGTGGCGGCGCTGATTGCTCTCCAGGCGTTGCAGAAGTGCCTTACGGCACTTTTGCGACACCCAGCACTGGGGCAGCATATGCTGCCCCGGCGCTTTTCTACACAGAATTGCGCCGTAAGTAGACTATTCCATTGCCGGACAGATCTTATAGTTAGGAAATTCTTCATGTCTACTCTAAAACTACTTCCCTGTACTTTCAATCCATTAGCTCCAGTCCTGCCCTCAGTCAGGACCCACAGATTGTAAGTTGCTTCTTCCATGGGACAGCCCTTCTGGCTATCATATAAGGAAGATGGCTATCATACCTCCTTTTAGTCTTCACTTTTACAGCCTAAACATACCAAGCCCTTTTAACTGGTCCTCTTAGGACTTGGTTGCCAGACCTCTCTCAACCATCTTTGTTGTACTCTGAATATGTTCCAGCTTGTCACTGTCTTTCTTAAAATGTGGTGCCCAAACCTGCACTCACTGTTCCAAGTGGGGTCTGACTAGTGCAGTATACAGTGGAACTATTACACCTTGTGCTCTGCACTCTATGTCACTGTTAACCATGTCACTATGTTAACCATGTTAACTATGTCACTGTTAACACCACCATGAAGTTCTCAGTTCAAGGCCCAGAGTGCCTGACACAACTAATTGTTCTTTCTAAGAGCAAGTGTGGTCTCTTTGAAAGCCAGTATGATGTGGAGGCTAAAATCCTGAGCTTGGACTGAGGAGGCCTTCCTGCTCGGCTACAAAGCCTACCGGGTGACTCTGGACCAGCCATTCTCTTTCAGCCATTTCACTTCCTCGTACGGTTGTGAGGATAAAATGGGACCCCCACACCCCACACCCCAAACACACTGTATGCCACCCTGGGAGCTCCTTGAAGGAAAAGTGTATACAAATGTGACAACAGGAAGATGATAGTTTGATTCTTAGAAAGAGGGCAGGAAGGGGGTTCCAAATCCAGGGGGTTCTGAATCTGAATCTGAAATGGTTTCAATTATTGCTGTGGTGTGGTATATAATTAATTAATTTATGACTCAGAAAGGCTGCAATGACAGCATTATTCACTTACTTCACTGCAATCTACGTTGCTGACTAATGCTCATATCAACACCTCAGAAGCAGCCATCAGCCCCTCTAGCAGTCTGCACATGCGTTTGATTTCTCCAGAGACAATCTTTCCAGATCATTTGAACTAATTGAGGTAGTGGAGAAATTATTTTAATGCCAAAATACATTCCCTCGAACCACCCTCTTGTTCCTTTTGTAAGACAATAATATTTAGAAAGCTTCTGGCTGCTAAATTTTAAGGTAGAAAGGCTACGTGCTCTCTCCTTACCTGTGTGAAGGCTGGGGCTGCCAGAAGCCATTTTCTAAATGTCACCTTTCTGTCCTCCTTAAATGCCAGGCGCTGCCTCCCTCACAGCTATAAAGTCTGACCTAACTTTTTCCATATGGGGTTTATCCAATCCCTTCTCCCCTCAGACTCTTTCTTGGGTTATTACTACACATAACACCCCAACATTTGCTGAACAACCGACAAAATGGAAACAAACATTTTATAAGGAACATGTTCCACCTTAATTACAGTTATTACCAAGAGCCAGAATTTACGACATCTTGTGGAAAATGATAGATGTAAAGGACTAAAACCATACCAATGTGGGTTTGATCAGGTATTTTTATAGCAAGTTGGAGTATTTTGCCGTTCTTTATTCTACCCCCCTGTAAAACTCACACCTGCACCACAGGTAGTCCCCAAGAAGAAAATCCTTGTTCCTGGTTAGTTGCATATACGTGACCAATGAGACCCTTTCTTATTCAGATGTTATTTTATCTTAAGGTGAAGAGAAACCATTGAGATAAACATGTCAAACCCCCACCACCACCATGCACTATAGAGCATCTAATTGTACAGCAAAGCAAATAAAAAATGGAAATTACTGTACAAAGAACGTCATTTTTCTAATTATTCTAAAATATTAAACAAATTGTAAGGTTGCTTTTTAAAAAAAATCTAATAAACACTAAAAATCAGAGAAATGTCCAAGATACTTTTGTATGTTTAGGACTAATAATACTATGAATTGCAAGGAAACATATTATAAATCACATCTATATCAGTGTAATTTATACAGCAGATACTAGGAATATTTTTTTTATTTCTCAGCCTGGCTATAATTATCTGAAAAAGTATGTATACTACTACTACTACTACTACTACTACTACTACTACTACTACTACTACTACTCACTGTTTGATGTGTTGGATGGGAACTTCTACCCTGTGACGGTTAGGAAAAACAATAAACAATGACATAAAAAGGAAACATTTCTAAAAGACAATGGGACAAAACCTTTGATTAGAAAAAGGTTCAGAAAACTGGGACTGAATAGTCATTTCATTTTCTTGACCAGTGACGCAGGGCAGCCTTTAGACACAAACACAAAATAAAGTGACAAGCTCACAGTGGGTGCCATTTATTGAATGTCATCTCTGAAGAGATGACAGGAGCCTTCCAGACATTTAGTTGTCTGTAAAAATATATGTATATGTACACTATACAGTATATATTTTGAGAAGTTTTCTTCCAAGATGTAGGAATTCCTACATTTTATATGTATATATAAACATGAGAAGCCTATTGTGGGTACTTGTCATCTCTGCCTTGGTCACACTTGATATCTCTGGCAGTCATTCTCCTTTTGTGTCCTTTGGCAAAGTCAAACATCTTGATTCCACTTTTGCAGGAGGCTCCTTTGCCTACACATCTTTCGACACGTATTTATTATCCATGAATGGTGCACAACACATGCAGCTCCTCTGAAGTGATAATAGCAAAACCATTTTAAAAGATTGACGTATTCTGCACCCCCCCCCCACCCCCACCCCGGTTGCCTTAAAAAGCGTATCCACTCTTATTAGAGCAGTTCTTCTGTCTATTTTGCTCATTACTCATTGCTATTGGGTTTCAGCTGGCAGAAATGCAGAGTGCCCTGGAATGCTTCAGCATCATAAAGACACCAAATGAATCATCCAAAGCTTATGGTATATTTTTAGTTATGCAGTTGTGCCAGTCCTAAGCTTGGCTGACAATGAAGACTAAACTAAGGATGTGTGAAACCCACAGAAGGAATTCAGTTGATTTTCCTAAACCCCAACCAGTGAATTTCTGTAGAAAATAGTCCATTTGCCATACAAATTCTGTTTGTGCTGCCATTCCTTCAAAGTATATATTTATTGTATTTATTTATTTTAAATAATGTCTATCCCATGTTCCTCTCCAGCTGCACCCCCAGGATGACTAACTATTAAACAACAATAAAATTAGATACAAAATGTCTACTAATGGTCAATAACAGCGGTCAGAAGAGAAAAGAAAAACAACTAATCAGCAAAAGCAGGAGCATCTTCAAAAGAGGGAACACATTCAGATATTGTTATTTCCAAATCCCCTTTGAAATAATATTTTAACTAAACCCTGTGGGAGAGCTCAGAGACTGCAACTGCAAAGGCCCCTAATTTTGTGTAGCACTTTGCGCACTGATGGTACACAAAGCAGGGCTTCAGATGATAGGAAGTGCATGACTCGGATTAAGCAATTACTTGTTTTCCGTAAAGGTCCTTTATTATGTATAATGCATATGAATTTTGCTCATTGTCACTTTGCATCATGGGTCTTGTAGTCTTACAGTCACATGATATATCACGTTAAATGTGTGGTTTGACTCTGATTAAACAACAACAACAAACACTTTAAATAGAAAATACTGGTGAGACAATCATGATTGTGACCATGGCACATGGGGAGCTGGTACATATCCCTTTCCTGTCATTGTGCGGTCTTGATGAAAACCACATCCTTGAGCTTGCTATTAGCCCTGAGAGGTTAGCTCCCATAGGTACCAGTGGCAGGGAAAAGACCCTTTCCCATGTGCCTCTGCTGCCACTTTGACTCCTGGCATGCTGCTCTGCTGCAGCATGTGGACCATGTAGAATGGTTTTGTGTATGGGTGTCCACATGGATGAAGTGACATATGGGCTCAGGTAACCTTGACCATAGACAGCACTTCCCTGTGGCTGAAAAATGTGTAACGGCATTCATGCAAATCACTGCTGGGAAGTGGTGTCTGTCAGCATGGTTGTGCCGGCTCATATTTTACTTCCTGCATACAGCTGCGTCCTTGGGACTTCTCCACAAGGATTTTAGTATCACATTTCATTTACTAGGCTAGCTTTTCAATCTTGTATATTTTTCTAAAGATAAGTTGGATGTGTTATATTTATGTCACTGGTATGTTTTATTGTGGTTCAGGCAGACGTCTGAGAAAGAGTAAATACCCCCCCTCCCCATTATCACATGTTCCTTGAAAGTGGAGTTCATCTAAGGAGTTAATAAAAAGCAAAATCAAATAAGCCGGAGACTTGGTACTATTTCTGTGATTTCAGCTTTTTAAGCTCTCGCATGGAAAGCATCGCCAATCCATTTTATTGCTGCAGCTTTGAGAAAAGAAGCAGGGGCGGGGGAAAGACTAATAGCATGTTGTTTCCTTAAGTTATTTTAATTAGCAAACATCTCGTCCAGAAAGAACGATCCAGAGACTCCATGCACTGAAATAGCAGCCAGTCAGCTGCAAATGCTGCAGGCCCCTGCAAGGAGCAATTTTCATCTCCCTTCACTAATTCTGAGTGTTACATCATGCCAAGTGCATCCTGGGGGATATTGTTATGCTAACGAGGCAGCCCAGGAGACCCAATTCTCTTGCTGCACGAAGAGACATTCCCACCATGCCCCAGCACTCCAGCCTATTCAAGCCAGGCTGAATTGCCTCCCGAGAATAAAAGACACAGTCTTAATTAACTACTGCAGTCCATTCCCAATCACAGCTTGATTGTTATGCCGGCTTGCCCCTTTGCCAAAGAAGAAATGCCAGAACTTCTGATACCAGACCCGAGCTGAGGAGGGCCAGGATTGTGCCTCCTGTGCCGGAATGAAACTATGTTCTTGTCTTTATTAGAGGACTAGTAAAGCTCTGTGCCACTAGGCTGACTTCCAACAAAATCCAATGTTTGCTTGGTGAAAAATCAGCAGCAGCTGTAGTCAGTTTCTGCTAAGAACTGCTAGGCCAGAGTTTCCAAAATAAGAGACACTTGGAACTACACCAAGGAACATGATTTGTTCTGTGGAAGTGTCATGTGCAGCAATAATAATAATGACATGGTTAATAATGATGACCATAAGTCTAGAACATCTGTATATAAAAGGTATTCTTCAGTACATATTTTTTGTCTTATTAAAAATAAAGGTATTACATCTCTCTTTCTGGTAACATTTAATTTGTGCCTCTTTTGTTTTTGTTTATCATCTGTCCCTCCTCCTTTCTGAGGAACATTGGCACAAAAAGGGAGGTGTTTATGAACTTGTGCCTTTGGAGACTTTCACTTTCATGTGCACTTGGAGACTTTCATGTTGCTGATGTTAGAAAATTACCCTGTAGGTTTGGTAACTAAATTAACAGCCCAATCCTCTCTACCCTGTAGACCGGCAGGTGTCACAAAGGTGCCGTAAGGCACGTTTGTGTCACCCGGTGAGGAGGTGCCAGCGTAGAAACCGGCGCAGCTCTCCCCTCCCCATATCTGGAGGAGTGCCCGCTGGGGAAGGTAAGTTCCCCGCTGGGCGGTGGAGGGGCAGGGGAGGGCGTTCTGGAGGCGTTTCTGGGTGGGGGTGGGTAGATCGGGCCCAGGAGGGGGTGAGACTGGCAGAGCAGACCTCCACCTTATCCTATCCTCCCTCCCAGGCCAGTTTCTCCTGACATGGGCCTCCCAGACTTACACCAGCTAAACAGCTGGTGTGTATCTGAGGAGACCCATTTGAGAGGCTGGGGCTTTACCAGGGGTTCCCCTTCCTCCGAGGTGAACCTCCGGTTGCCTGATTTGTGCCCTGGATGTGTCGCAGGTTGTACTGGCCTCGCTGCATCGCAGGGCACAAACATAGATAGGATTGGGCTGTAAGTTTCAAAAGGTGAAGGTCCTTTTCTAAAGAGACTTTCTTCCTATGTCTCCTTAGGAAAGAAGGTGGAGAAGCTATGCCAGGGATTCCAGCACTTGGTAAACATAGCATGTGTATTTTCTGATGAGTTGACTTATTTTACTTAGGCAATTTATAGAAATCTTTTCCATCCCAGCAAGTCCCATAAATTAAGGATGGGCCGGATTCCCAAAACATGCCTTGTGGTTTTGCAGTGCCTTGCATTCCCCATTGCTCCACGCCCCTTACCTTTGTTGAGTTCATGCTACTGCAGGTAGTTTCAGCTGTGGTCATTTCAAAATTGTAGATAGGAATGTTCAGGCCATAGTGCTGCAGTGTATGTATGAGGCAAGGTAGTTGTTGACGACAGAATGAAGGAACAGTCAAGAAGTGTTTCACAGGCTGGATGTAGAAGAATAATTAGAAAGGAAGAAAAAAAGATGTTTCTGACACAGGGCATAGTATGAAGTATTAAAATTTGTTTCAGTATTAAGATGGCAATGCAAGAAGGTCTTCCTTTGCAGACTGACTTTGCAGACTGACATAGGGTTGTTGCCAACCCTCCAGAGTTGACCTGGGATCTCCGGGTATCAGCATCAATTTCCAGGGGATTGCTGAACGTGATCCTGACAATATAACAGGGCCTTCTTGACTGTTGGCCCAATCCTATGGGTTGTTTGTGACAGTGAGAGTCACAGTCCTGCTGTCACAATACACCCAGTGATGGCGCACAGAGCATACCACTGCCGGGCCAGTCTGAACCACTGCTGCAATGTGGCGACAGCATTGGGGCCCCGCTGCCACGGACCCCGGGCTGCGTCAGCCTTGGTAAGTCACTGGCAGGGGCATGTCGTGGGCAGGGAGGAGAGAGCAGGGGAGTTTCAGGGAGTATTGGTGTGGATTCCAGTGACAGCGACTTGCGCCAGGATCCTATCCCCAAAACCCTCCCTCAGAATGCCCCCAGGCTCTCCTCGGAGTCGGACTTATGCAAGCAAAATGGCTGGCATGGGTCCGAGGAGAGCTATAACCGGCCTATTAAAAAAACTTTTTACTTACCTCCAGTTTGCCTTCAGGTCTCTCTCTCTCTCTCTCTCTCTCTCTCTCTCTCTCTCTGTCTCTCTCTCTCTCTCTCTCTCTCTCTCTCTCTCTCACACACACACACACACACACCATAGATTGCAGCACATGCTTTTTTGGCACAACTGCATGCAACAACATGGCAGGAGATAGGATTGGGCTGTTATTTACATCACAGGGACCTCTCGATTTAATGAATTAATGGAGGAAGTGGTGTCCCTTAATGGCAAAAGTACATTAAATCCAAGTAGCCCCTCCCCCCATCAGACCATTAAATCCTTACCTTTGAAAGCTCTGTTGGTGCTGCCACTCTGATCTGTTCCCTGTGAGGGTGCTCTAGGAATACCCTGGTGGAGAGATTATAAAGCAGCACGAGTGGAGCTCTCTAAGGTAGGTTGTGTTTGGGAGGGGCTGGGTGGGCAGGCTTACCTATTGTCCAGGGCTGGTGCTGGAGCTGCACTCTCTATTTTGCCTTTGAGCAGGACACTCTAGGAATGCAGAGTTCCTCAGGAAGCAAGTTCCAGTGAGTTCTACTTCCCGATGCACTCTGAATTCCTAGAGCGGCCTCAGAAAATGAAAAACCTTTTCCCCCACTTTCTGACCCTTAACTACCTTACAGTGGTCCTTTCGCATTGCTGAAGGAACTCTATAAGGTAGGGTTTAAAATACCTCTGGGACCTCGGAAATACTGTAGTTCGTTATTTCTGAAATCTGTTTTAATAGAGGTCCATTTAATCGAGGGTTCACTGTACAACATTAATGTAATGATGTAAATGTAATGATGTAATGTGAAAAACATTTTTTTTCCATCACTGGAAAAAGAAACCTTCAGGAATAGCTTCAGTTACAGCCCAATCCTATGCTGTGATTTAAAAATTAGTCTGTTGTGTATTTTAGTTATCCATAACTAAGCAGAAATGGCTCACTGTACCCTAACGGGCAGAGCAATCCTGCCTAACTATCCAGTGGGTGGCCCAGGCCGCCCACCAGATCCTATCCTTGCTCTGGGCCGATCAAGATCCCGCCAGATCCTATCCTCGCTGTGGGCCGACTGAGCAAAAAAGCACTAGCTCTGCCGGCGAAAGTTTGCGCAGGATTGCGCTATATCTCATCTCCTTGGAAGTAAGGGTTTCAATGGAACACTTCCAAGTTCCATGTAAGTATCACTTCCAGAGTTACAGCAGACCAAATAGGCTAATAGCATTAAAATACTAACTTAACTGCAAGATAAACTTCCATGGGCCACAGGCCACTTCATTGAATGCATGATGATGCATCATTAACAAAAGGGTACCGGAAGTCCCCAATCTACAGCCTGGTTCCGTTCCAGATGTTTGTCTGGATGTTGAAATCAACGTAAGTTAGAACAGTGCTGTCATGCCTGTGCAAAAGCACAAGACCAGATGGATTGTGCCTGTGCAAAAGTGCCAACATAGTCGTCCAGCCCGCTCTTGCCAGCTCAGTACTAGCGTGCCTGCACACAAGTACAAACGCGGACTGTGCCTGTGTGACAGCAACAACATGGCTATCCATAAGTAACGACATCCATAAGTCAGATGTCTGTAAGTTGAGGACTACCTGACCCAAAGATGGCCGGTTGGGCTAATCATGACAAAATAGGACGCATTCTATCATTGGAGAACATTACGTTATTAGGGAGAGTTGCCATTTTCCTGAAACTGATAATTAGATGCAAAGGAATGAGCCTGACTGACCCTTTTGGCTGATGTAATAAGTTCTTATTGTGCTGTTATGTTTTTGTATGTTTGTTTGACTTATGCCAATAAAGGTTTCTGATCTGATCTGAAATAAATGTGTTGGTCTTTAAGGTGCTACAAGATTTTTTTTTAAACTTTCATCTAACATTGTATCTATGCAGTGCAATCAGATGTACATGCACCTGAAGATATGTCCTATTTACTACCATGAGACTTGTTCCCCTGTCAGTGTACAAAGGATTGCAGCCATCACCTGTGATACTAATAACCCAATCCTATGGGTGGGATCCATCATCACATCCCGTGGGCTGCTGGCATAGCAGCAGCTCCAGAGAGCTGGCACCAGCGCAAACACCTGGAGGATGTGTGCAGGTGCCAGCAGACTCCAGAATGTCCGCCACTCTAGTACGTTGGAGAGGGTCAGGGCGGAATAGGGCATGAAGTGGCCTAGGCTGGGGGCTGTTTGGGGGCAGGCTGAGGTGGGAGTGGGAGATTCTTAGTGGCAGCCGCCGCCGAGATCTTATGCCTGGGCCCGACACCTCTTTGGACTTACCAGCTTTACACCAGCAAAGAAGGTGGCGTAGATCTGAGTAAGCCAATTCCCCAATGGATTTCTTTAGTGCTGCCTGGTCCCCAGCTAGCTCGCGTGTTGCAGAGGCTACATCACGCAGATTGGCACCGCTGCATCACGCAAGCTGGCTGAGCGTCTACCTTCCAGTAGAATGTAGATTGGGTGGTAACATATTCCTGTGGGTGGAAGTATGTTCCCCTGAAAATAACGTTTACTTCCAAGGTTTGGGGTGTTAGTGTCACACACACACACACACACACACACACACACACACACACACACACACACACACACAGGGAGAGAGAGAGAGAGAGAGAGAGAGAGAGAGAGAGAGAGAGAGAGAGAGAGTTTCCAAATTAAAAGATCTCCAGAAAAAAAGTATTTGACATTCCTGTACAGTACTTTGTTTTTGAGCTGAGTGAAACTTATGTGAGGGGCAGAAGCCAGGATAGCTGTAGCAGTGTACATTTATAAGATCAACTAAATTTAAAACTTTGGAGATTAGGTTGAAAATGTATACAGATGTTAAACTGGGAAAGGGAAGCCTGTTAAACCTGGTCCAAATAGTAAATTAAAAGAAAACAACTCACCTCAAATAATTTTGGAGCAGCAGCTTCAAGCCATCATCGGACAATAAATCAATTTGCAGATGCTCTGTACAGCTGCTTAAAAGACCCAGGCCTGAAAAACATTCGTTAGCAGGAGCAACTGAGTACATTAAGGTACAGACAGAGTCATGATATAAAACCAATTTCCCAAGAGCAGCTGCTATGAAGTAAATCCTAACTAATGTAAGGTGATGAAAACTTCTTTTCTAGTTCTATATGAAAAACATGTGAAGTATTTAAATTAAAGCATATCTATATCAGAAAAGAATATACCCTCTTTCAGACTTGTATATTCATGAGGCTGAAATCAACTAATTCGGAAGAACATATTGCCACTCTAGCCAAATCCACTTTTGATGTCAGTACACGACTTTGGCAAATCGTCAACTGAGAAGAGTAAAAATATGCATCCCCACTGGCATCACTGCAGGGGGGGTGGAGCTCTAAGTTCCACCGTGGTCAGACCCTCTGTTACACGGGAGCACGAAGCGCCCCCGCCCCCTCGCCTTTGGAGCCATTCAAGTCGGTGCTTTCAGATAAACATCCCTGTGTGTGCATCCCTGGTATCTCTGGAGAATAACTTATTCAGTTTCGTGTGTGTGTGTGTGTGTGTGTGTGTGTGTGTGTGTGTGTGTGTGTGTGTGTGTGCGTGTGTGTGTGTTTTGAGAGGAAGATGGGATTTTCTATTTAGATCTCTTTCATGATTGCCATTTTGTCATTAACGTTTGCCATAATGAAAATTATTCTCACAAAATATATGATGGACATATGGAGGTATTTATGGCAGTCTCTTCTGAACCTTAACAATTGATATTGCCTAGGTTCCAGGCTGTTTCCTCCATGTGAAGAGGGCAGTAGGAGCTCCAGACGGACGCTTTCATTCTGTTCCAGCATCTACTCTCTTGTGAATAGCTTTGCACCCTATGTAGCAAAAGTACAAAGATGGGATGATCAAGTGGGTGGCTGTGTTAAGATATTCATGGAACAGCCTCCGAGTTTTTGCTCAGTACTATTTGGAAGTACCTGGGTTCTACCTGAATGATCTGTGATCTGTGATCTACAAAGATCTGTGATCTGACCTTGGTCCAGTCACTATCTCTCAGCCCCACCTACCTCACAGGGTTGTTGTGAGGACAAAAGGAGGGGGAGGAAATATGTACACCACCCTCAGCTCCTTGGAGGAAGGGCGGTATAAAAATGTGAAAAATAAAATAAAATAAATAAATAAAATGCTGCCTGTGCAGCAGTGCCAGGTTTTCCCACAGAATATTCTGGTTGTTTGGAAGAAAATTATCAGGTTTCAAAGGTCAGAGGATATTTAGAGAGCCATCTAAATCTCATCTGAGAATTAGCTCTGCTCCACGTACAGTACCGATAATCTGGACTGTTAATTAAAACAAATTAAAACGTTTCCTGTTCCCATTTATATTCTACTGATAGTTGATAATGTGATATTGCACTGAGATCTCTCTGGCTAAACGTACTGGCCAAAACAACACAGACAACAAAAATACACCTTTTTGGTGGTGTGGATACTTTTCCTTTTATACACAGAGAAAATGCCTAATCAAAACACACCACACCAACATAATACCCTGTTTATCTGTTAAGATTGCCTTAGTTTATACTGATGCTACAACCCTATGCATACTTACCAGAGGATAATTCGCACTGAATTCAGTGCCTTGCTTCCTGTGAGTAATTTTGTAATCAGCAACGAGCCACCAAAGCCCAGGAAGGCTGCAATCACAAGCTGGTAAGTCATTTGCGCAATGGGGCACATTTTTCAACTGCGGATAAGTGAATCCACGGGTAAGGGATCCATGGATATGGGGGCTCTACTGTGTTTGAGATTTAGAGCTCAAGCAACTTGTAATGTAGAGAAGGAGGGCTAGATGCAGATGTGGGTGGCTCACACAATCTTCTCATTATCCACATTGCTTTGTAGTGGACACAGTACTTTCATGATCAGCGTTGTGATTTTCTCTTTCTCGTTCACCATAACAAGTTTGACCTTTTTTTTTTTTAATGAAACACATTTTAAAAATCTGTTTTTAAAAATCTCCTTCCTGGACTAGAGAGAATGCAAGTGAAAGAGGAAAAAAAATTAAAAAGGAACCCAACTGCATGCTTTGTAGCCAATATCCACAAAGTCTTTTCCAAATGACCTTTCATATATATCTATGTTTATTTGGTCTTCATGGATGTCTAGCCATTGAGACTTTTTTTCCTTCTTGTCTGACGGCTGATCCAATTGTAGACTTGCTGAGGTGGTACAGTCCTCCAATGTGTCTGCATCATCTTTGATTTGGTGTGCTCACCTTGTTTATCTGAAAACATCCCCGTATGAAAATTACACCCCACAACAAATGTTAGAGAGAAAAGATTCAGTTGGAATATTTTCAAAGCCCAGTCCCATGCATGTTTTATTGAAAGTAAATCAGTGGGATTTTACTCCCAAGTAGGTGTAAACAGAAGTACAGCTTTAATATACAGATGTACTTTACATGCTTTTTGTACACTGGCAAACCAGTTGTTTTTCAGTGTTACAAATTGCTATGTCTCAATATAGTTTCATAGCTTGTGGTTTTTCATTATTAAGATCATCCCAATACAAGAGTGTGTTATGTCCTTCCTTGGTCAGTTGCTTGTAGCATCAGTCGAGTGGCTTGGTTTCAGTGGTTCTCACATGTTTAGTTTAATGCCTAGTTTCACCCTTACAGGATGATTCAATGATCACTTACAGTGGGTAGTCTCTTAGCAACTGTTTATATAGTTATTGAGATGACCCTAGTGTTGCCAGGTGTTCCTTATTTTAAAGGACTTCTTTATTTCAAAAGGGTTTCCATCAATTTAGATCCTCACATCCCCACAGAATACATCTCGTGTTTCATGTCCTGGGGCAAATTCAGTTATCCTATAGAATTTGCTTTAGGATGTGAAGCCACACTTCTGTCAACCAAGTGAATCTCAAGCCAACATTTGCCAATTGCTGATGGGAAAAGAAAGGAACCTGTAATGAACCCAGTCTGTTTTGTCGTCTGTTCAGTGATCCAACAGGAAGGAGAGGAGTGGGATGCCCATGGGCAGGTTAGGATAAAGGACTCTTCCACTGAGATGTAACAGACAAGGTGTGCTGTTCTAGAATTTCCATGGGGGAAGCACAGCGCACCCCTCCTTTCTGCTCAGCCTTCGGTGGTGATGCTAAAGAGGAGTGTAACATCTGAAAACAAAGATAAACTTTGGATGAATGCTTCCCAGTGGCATCATTATTATGTATGTCAGATTGATTAGAGATAGAAAAAGAAATGTTTAGGGAGGTGAACAAGGTGCCAATGTACCTCTTTGAGCACTAGTGAAAAATGTCCCTGATGCCCAGTCCCACTTAGTAGCCAAGCCACAGTATTTTGAACTAGAACTGTAATTTCTACACAGCCTCATGTACAACATGTTACAGTGGTCTAACCTGGAGATTACCAGAGCATGGATATCAATGACTAGACAGACTATTTCTGTGCGGGATGTTTGTGTGCCACCTTCATTAATTACACATCCTGCACAGACTATTTCTGTGCGGGATGTGTGTGTGCCACCTTCATTAATTACTTTCTCTGGTGTAGTTGCAAACTTTTTAGTTATAAAAGTTTGGGTTTTTTTTTCTTTTTTGCAAATGGGTTATTAATTATGTCTTTTATTTATTTTTACTGAACTGTGTCACTCTTAAGATTTGTTTTCACAACACTGTATGATAAGTTGCATAAGTGAACAAGTTAATACGACTAGGACCTGAAAAACTCCATAACTAGTTCTGCATGCTCAGGGAGATGATCAATGCTATATCTCCAACAATTTCATCTGTGCACGTGGCTTTATACAAGTTGATTTGTAGTGTGGAAACCTCAAGTCAGAACCCTAGGAGAAAAAGTAGCACCGTCCTTCAAAATGTATTGAAGTTTGTGAGAGGTAATAAAACAGCCTTGACAGGATAACTGGCTGCCTCTGTGTAAATAAAATATTGTACTATTGTACTTAAATAGGAAGATATGATTAGAGACTTGATCCTATATATATATATATATATATATATATATATATATATATATATATATATATATATATATATATATATATATATATATATATATATATATATCTCACATGGTTTACTTAGGTATAGTGACCTTCTGACTGGCATTCCCAACTTAGAAAGGTTATTGGAAAACTAGATCCGCCCCGACTAACAGTTAAGTGGCATTTCTTGGCAAACAACACTTGTTTTTTTTCCAGGCTGAGCGCTTCCCGGCCTGCCTCTCTTATTCTGCCTTTTATGAACATGCCACATTTTAACACCAATGTGACAGTCTACGTAGAAGGGTAGGCTTGTCTTTAAATGAATATTTGAGGCTGGGTGCCATAAGGAAGAAAGCAACTGCAAACAAGAAGAGGAAAGACTGACTTCTCATGAGCAAAGTGTGGGGAGAGAGAAAAAACACACAAAACAACCAAACTGCCATTGCTGAAAGATTTTATGTTTCTGGAGGAGGCAGGTATGTGGGGGGAAACCGAGCATAAATCTCAGAGAAGACATCATAAAAAATTATAATGGGCTGCCAACCAGGCGTGTCCACCAACCCGCGCATGCAGTGATTCATCCCCAAAGCGTTCTGCTGAAATGTACGTTCAGGAACAGTCTGCGGTGGTGAAGACATACTGCACTGGAGAAAGCTGCTAACAGAGTAATATGGCTCCATTGCAGAGTGACTAACATAGACAAATCAGACACAGCGTTTCCAAGCTTCCATTTGGGTGACTGTATCCTAAACATCGAGTTTTCTTGGTGCAATGTTCTAGCAAGGCAAGTCTGCATCCTGAACCCACATCACATATTGCCTGTGGCTGGAGGTCTCATTTTATTGCCGCTGATGTATTATGGTTATAAAAATGTAAGATGAAACTTGAAAGATGGAAAAATGAGGACTTAAGCCCAGAGCAAAAAGAGACCAGCACTATTTATTTATCTTTATATACGGTGTGCTCTATCCTCACCAACTCAAAGTGGCTAAAAAACATTTCCTTATATCATACAGCCACATATTAACTCAATGAGGGAGGTGAGTGTTCCCATTTTACAGGTGGGAAACTGAGGTTGATGGAGAGAGGCTCTCCCAAGGCGAGTCCCTAACAGCGTAATCCTAGGCACATGTACTCAGAAGCAAGCCCCACTATATTCAATCGGGTTTAGTTCCAGGAAAGTGTGTATAGGATTGCAGCCTTATATTATCACTATACTGGGATACATATAAACTCAAGTGTACTGTATTTGTTTTACTTAACAGTTTCACACATGCTAAATAGTAATCAGCTCTGTAGGAACTGGTGTTACATAGTAGCTAAGGGAGCGAGATATAAAATAGAACTTTCAAGTTTTGAATTTCACTTCTGCTATGAATCTTCACTAGGTGACCTTAGGCAAGCCACTTGGGAGCCTTCAAGTTGCAATACAGGGATAATAGTACTCGCCTCATGCAGTTGTGGTGTAAAGGCTACATTAAGGTAATGCATATAAAGTGTTTTGCACACGCAAGAAGTGCAGCTACTTGTATTATAAAACTAGGCACTATAGATATGAGCATCCTGATCATGAGCACACTTAAGCCCCACCCCATGATATGTCTTCCCTATGATAATAAAATCCATCAGATTTCTGTCGTCAGATTACTTCTTGGACTTTATTCAAGGCGGTTTACACAAGCAGACTTTTCTAGCCCCCCCCCCCATAGGGGTTTTTACAATAAATGTTCTATTTGCATAGAACCTGTCTTCTCCAGCTGTTTTCTTTGAACAGTGTGGTATCTCACTGGCTGCACATGGTTTCCAGCTCGAGTTGATGTCATCAAGGGTGTGATGGTATCCTAATTGGGCTCAGAAAATAGTAAGCTGCTTTCTGATTTGAGTAGCAGAAGGGAACCCAGATCACGGAGCCCAATTCGGAACTGAGTTGAAAAGTGTTTGCTCATCACTAATTTAAGGAGAGGGTCATGCTCTCTGCCCTCACTCAGAATTGGCTTTCTGATGTCACATAACTAATAGCCAGATCCTATCTACAGTTCCGGTGCTGGAGCAAGCACTCTGGCGCCGGAAGCCGTCGCACACGTGCCATAATACACATTAGCAACGACTTGTGAGTAAGGGAGGCTGACACAAGGCCGACCGCCCTCACTCCAGCGCCGGGACATCCATGAGGCCGGCGGCGGAAGGTAAGGCTCCGGCGGCAGCCGCATGGGCAGTCCAGGGAGGGAGGGGGGCCATTGGCTGAGACAGCTCGGGAGGGGGCGGGTACGGCATCCGCCATATCCCCATCCCCGCCAGGCCAGCTCAGCCATTACACGGCCTCCTCTTACTTCCGCCAGCTATTTAGCTGGCAGAAATCCGAGGAGGCCGATTGGGCCTGCCCCAGGTTACACCCGGGGAAGGGGACGAATGTCCCCTTCCCTGAGTAGGCCTTTGGGTTGCAGCAGCGCAACCCGGAGCGGGGATAGAACCCGGTGGGTGGCCCTGGGCCGACGGCCAGATCTTTAGTCAGGATTTCGCCCTAAATCTGATTGACTTTGTGGTATCATCACAATGCTAATTCAGTGGAACCAGGAAGTATTGCCTTGACTCTAAGTGCATGGGTGGAAGTGTGGCTGCTACATGATCTCTGACGGGCTGGGGTAACATTATCAACAATACAGAAGGAGATGACACTTGTTTTAAAAAAAATGGTGCTTATGAGCAGCTATTGAAAGGGCAATGAACAAAAGCAAACAGATTTGTAAATACTGAGGGTGGTGGTGGTTAGGGAATATTTCTGTCTCTTAAAAGTAACTGCAAATGTTCAATCAATAACATTCACTGCAGCTCTAATAAAGTACGTTTTCAAATTCATCAAATCTGGAAAATCTCAGCAAATAATTGTATATTCAATTTGTATATTCAGTTTTTTCATATTCAACCTTTGCAAAGTGTGTGTGTGTGTGTGTGTGTGTGTGTGTGTGTGTGTGTGTGTGTGTGTGTGTGTTCGTGTGTGTGCCTATCCAGCAAAGTACAGTTAGAACAGTGAGATTTTCACAAGCAAGGTCATCATTCTGTACATTCAGAAATAGTCTGTTTGGGGGGAATATTGTGGCGTTGCACCTTCTTCATTTCTTGTTAAATGTTTCACTTAGACTGATTGGTAAAAAATGTCATCATCAATTGCCAAGAATAACTGATTATTGTTTAAAAACATTATTTTTTGACTGACCCAGGGCAAGGCGTGCTGTGTTTAGAGTGGTCTCGGAGTCACAGCTCCCTTTGGTTTATGGAAGCAACAAGGGCCAGTGTGTTTTATGTGCTTTTCTGAGGGCAGTCAAGAGAAGAAGGTTACATTCGTTCTACAGTGGCGCTTCCTTCGAGCCAGCAGGGCTACAGAGGGCATTAAGAGATCTGAATACCAATGTTCATATGTTCAGGACAGAGAATGAAAGAGCAGATAGGCATATCGGAAAAACTGAGGGCACTAACATTTTACAGCCTGAGAGTTAATAAATAATAAAGAGAGTTAATAAACCCTTTGGCTCTTACTCATGAGCATTTCAGAAACATTAGGAAATCTGCAATCTTTCTCAGAATTAAACATCACTAGACTTCAACCCAATTTGAAGGAAAATTTAATGATATTTCCTAGCTACCTCCCATTTGGTCCTTATGTATCTTTGTACCTTTCTAGCTTCTGTTGTGGCACTTAAGATATTCAGGATGAATCCTATACAGTGTAGGATTATACACACACACAGTGTAGAACACATGTACCTGGGAGTAACAGCCCAATCCTATCCATCCCCCCCCATCAGAGCAGTAGTGCCAAAATATCAACCACTGCATCATATTGGGGGGGGGCAGGTAAAAGGGATCTTCAATCCCAGTAGTGGAGCAACGCTGCCCCCCTGTGACGTCACGGCCGGATGCGATGGCACAGGGCCTGCACCCGAGGGACATCATCCGGAGCCAAACGTCCCTCAGGGGTTGGGCGAGAGCCAACACAAACAGTCATGCGGAGGCAGCGGACAGCTTCTCCTGCCGTCGCTGAGCTGTTCCGCCGCCTTTGCTGCCGCCGCCACCTTCTCTGCCGCCCCCGCCACCATCTTCTTGTCACCGCCGCTATCTTCTCGCCGCTGCCGCCATGTTGTTGCCACTGCCGTTAAGTCCCCCCCCCACATGCTGGCCACGGGCAGTCCACGTCCGCCCCATCCTACGCCACTGTTCAATCCCCTTACTCTCGCATAAGCCACCCAATCCGCAATGGGTATCCTTGGAGCTGTGCTAGCGATTTTGCTGGTGGCATTAGTGCTGGAGGCCCTGGCCCATGTGCCGTCGCTGCAGCTGCTGCAAAAGCAGCCCAGGCCTTCTCTCAATGGAACACGAGATTTGTCAGTGAAAAGCCCGGATATGATCGGGCCATTAATGTAGAAAAAGAAGGAAAAATGTGCTAATAGAAGAGGAAGTGAAAAATGGATCAAGTGGGGGAAGCAAAAGTTCACTTCTGATTCATTCTCTAGTAACATCCGACTCAGATACTGAGCCAATCCATTATTTTTTGAGTCTCTTGGTTATGTATCTGATTTTGTTAGTCATTTTCTTTAGTAAATGTCAACTAAGAATTTTGCTTGTGTCAACCAGCCTCATTTACATGTATGCTTGGTTGTTTCATCTGAAGACTTATGAAAACTCCTTTGTGAGAAATTCACAGAATGGGATACTTTTTTCTTATCTTGATTTGAGCAAACTGAATTATCTAGATCTAAGGCAGTGGTGGCCAACCAGTGGCACACCATGTGCCACATTTTATGTAGATAATCTTGAGCGTGCCACTTAAATAAACAAACAAATAAATTTAAGGTAATGAAAATATTTAAAGCACAGTGACAGTGCAGGAAGAATAAGGCGCAGTGGGGTGCAGAGACCTCCTCTAGTGCCACAGGCTTGGAAAGGTGCGCTGAGGTCAAGAAAGAGAGAGGGACTTCAGCGCTTGGCTCGAGCAAGAACAGCAGTGCGTGCCACTTCAAAAGGCTCAGCATGCCACTAAGTGGCTCAGCGTGCCACTAAGGTGCCATGGGTTGGCCACCTATGATCTAAGATTTATTGCTTAACTTCAGTCCAGTTCATTTTCAGTGGACTAAGACCCCAATCCTATCCCCCCCCCACCATTAACGATGATGCAACTGTGTCAATGGAGCACATGCTGCAGCCAGGGGAATCAGGAGTCCTGCCAGAAGTAAAAATATTTTCTACTTACTTTTGTGTAGGCCTCTTGGTGGCCTATGGGTCTCCTTGGACCTACACCAGCTATATAGCTGGCGTAAGTCTGAAGAGAGAAAAGGGGTGAGCCGGGTTCAAAAAGAGGGGACTGGATCCTGGTGCATGCTGGTGCCACTGGGATCATCCACCCCTCCCTCCTCCTCCTTGCCCTCCCCTCCCCCCACCCACAATATGCCCTGCTGGCTGCCAACTTACCAAGAGCAGCGCAATCTCTGGGAGACACTGGCACACGCAAAGCACCTCTGCTCATTTCAGACAGTGGCCCGGAAGCATTTGACAGCAGCCTCGCTTTTGCGCCGCTGCAAAGGGCCTTGCGCTGCAAAGGGAACGCGAGCTCTGGCGGCACAAGGCCCAGATAGCATTGGGCCGTAAGTCACGCCCATACAGAAGGTGCATTCATAGATGTTTACCTGACTGGGACTTTTCATGGTTACAGTACAATAGGGCCATCAGAGATATTCCTAAAGAGGTGGAAGGCAGAAATAATTGCTTTCAACACTTTAATCCATCACTTCCAGAGTGCTACTATACACCTCTTGATCTTGGCAAGGAATTATTCCTGAAAGAGAAATAACAATTGCCCCCATGAAATCAGAGTTCATAACTGAAAGGTGCTAATTTTCCCTAATCGAGTTTAACCTATGTTAGAAAGTAACCAAATAGTAAAACTATTTCTACAAATGAAAAGATTGGCAGCTCCACAGCTAGCTGAATGTCCCTGCAGGCTCCATTACCAAGGCAGAAAAATGCTTGCAGATCAGATAAGGGTATTAATCCAATTTGGAATTCCCCTGGGAAGGTGAGGAAGTGGCGGGATTTTTTTGTTTGGCTTTTTGTTTTCAGGCTAAATCACCTCACAGCAAGGCAGAAAAGTCAGTGAGCAAAAAGCGATCTATAAGCCATTGATCACACCAGCCTTCAGCAGCTGTCTGCAGGACATGCTGGAAAGAGGGTCCATTTTGAGATGAAAGACTAGACACACCTTAACTATCGGGTTGCATTTTCAGACATCCAGGTTCTCTATGAACCTATTCCCAGTACTACTAGGCTTCTTTATATTTATTATAATTAAAATACTGAATGCTTCCTCCCCTCGGTTCGATCTATGGATCTGTAAGTCAGCTAACAAAAATATCTAAAGCTTCCACAAAAAACAACATCATAAAACCCAGTAAGTACAGCAACAAAAACCAAGTGTCCACAAAACTGAAACAGATGAAGAGATACAAATAGTATTCAGTGAAAATGTCCATCTCCCTGGAAGAGCAGACCTGGCTGAAGCAGTGCCTGAAGCGGCACTCCTAATTTGACTCCTGTTTTATTACTTGTGCACGAGTGTTATTAGCACACATGCCGCACACACCTTTCACTCACTGCCTCTCCCCACTTCTTTAAACCTGGCTAGGTGGGGACAGGGGAAGAAGATCCTTCCTGCATTGCCAGCTTTTGAAGAAGCGGCAGCAGAGGAGGAGGAGGAGGAGATGACCATCACAGTTCTTGATCCTCCATCCTTCCCACCTGGCTTGCATTGTAGAAGCAGAGGAGGAAAGTGTCAGGCAAGCCACCCCACCCCTCCTCTATCATTTGCTCTCCGAACAGCGTGAGTGAGAACGGGGCCGCGGCAGGGTGGAGCAAGTGGGCAGGAGGCAAACACCATGGATATGTTGCAGTCCAACCCAACGGCAACCACCATACCTTCACCCTTTCCCTCCTACTCACCCATTTCCCTTCTGGCAGATAGCGCAAAGTGCAAATGCACATAGCAGGAAGAAAATGATCCTAATACAATTTAAACCCCAGGTGCCACAATGAAAGAAAAAAGGCAACAAAAATGGATCAACAACTGGAATTTGCAATAGCATACATTGCTGCTTTTTAAAGGGACCATTTTACATTGGTCAGATGTCAGTACCATTGTGTCCTATTTCAAATGCCACTCCCCAGGATTTTAAAATGTTTATTATTGCAACATTTGACTCATCTGATGCTCTAGAGTTGTTCTCACAAGAGGTCAGACACTTCTCATACATAAAGAGGACTGGCCCATCCATGAGGCCAACTTGGTGGGGAGTGGGTGCCCGTGTCTGTCCACCAGCTTGACTCCAGTGCTCCTCCTTCTCCTTCCACTCCCTGGATTGGAAATCAATTGGAAATCATTTCTGTGCATTTTACACCCTGGAAATGAATGAAAACAAATCCACATATGAATACAAATAAAACATTCTCTCTCTCTCTCTCTCTCTCTCTCTCTCTCTCTCTCTCTCTCTCTCTCTCTCTCTCTCTCTCTCTCTCTCTCTCTCTCTCTCTCTCGTACTCCCTTAAGAGTATGGGGGGCATGAGGATCCAGTTCGACATACACTAGTTGCACTGGAGCCATAGTTCAGTTGTATTTCCATATTGGCCATAACAGAAGAGCAAAACACATAAGAGAACAGAAATCATGAGAGAACACAAGAGAACAGAAGAGAACAGAAGAACAAACACAAGAGAACAGAAGAGAACAGAAGAACAAACACAAGAGAACAGAAGAACATATCTTTCAGTCATGGAGCAATGGTGTGCAGAAAGACCAATGGGATCAGAGCTCCTCGATAACAGTGTCAATGTTGCCAGCACTGTAAACATTCCTATGCCACACACATGTTAAAATGCAGATCAAATTATTTCAAAACTATAATAAAGTCATGTTCTTTATCCTATTTGAGTGGAAGTGAGTGGGAAAGAAAACCAAGGGGGAAATGCCTTCTGTTTTGTAGCAAATGGATCTTTCTTTAGCTACCTGGCAGTGTATCAGATGTTGAAATGCCATCCAAATAACGTGCATTCTCTTTCTTTCAGCCAGAGAAGTCCTCTACCATTGCTGCTACTTAATGTTTCTCAAATGCATAATGCATTCACTTGCTTCAGTCATACTCCATCTACCGTTGCAGGATGTTACAGTTCCCTTTACTATCACTGTAGCTGCGGTCATAGCAATAATAATTGTGTGATGTTTTGTTAGCCCCCTGTTAAGATGAATGTATAGCATATGTGGAAGTTGGCAGCGCTTAAACTCAAAACTGTAAATAATAATAATTATTATAATTTAGTACAGGGTAGACCTTAACTGAATAGGGTCATCAGTAGGTGGTGTTGAATGTTAGTAAAACAAGGCTATTTCCTGTTCCATTTTTCACACTAAACCTGAGGTTGCCACTGGCAGCCCACAGTTGGGGGGCTCCAATGAAAGCTGCAAGCCACGTATTCATTTTCATGATACTCAGCCGGTTCTGTGCCAAAAAGGAAACAGGCTCTCTGATTGTGTTCCTGTCCATCATGCAGCTGCCAAGGGGTTCCTATGACTTTATCAGCTTCTCCGTCTCGCTGCCCTGTTTGTTGGTCATATCTACAGTAGCTAAAGAGACGCTCATTAACAGGCTAAAGAAATGAATAGTAATGGACATTTCTGGAAATGCATCCGAAGTCACTGACCCAAAGCGTTTTGGAGTAATGAGCTAGCAGGGCATGCAAACACCGGTCAGCAGTCTGGCTGGGTTTCCTCTGGGTGACAAGAAAGTTATAAATACATGGGAGCAAGTCTGAAATATGGAGGCTGCTGCTGGGCAGGAATATTACACAGCGTGAAGCCCGAGCTATATTGTCCACGTCAGCGTTCCATGCGTGTCTGGTGTCCCGCCCCCAGGTCAAACAACAGGCTCTGATTGGCCGGACGTAGCGCGGACGCAGCAAAAGTCAAGCTGGGCTCGACTTTTGCTGCGTCCGTGGTACGTCCGACCAATCAGAGCCTGTTGTTTGACCTGGGGGTAGGACACCAGACACACATGGAAGGCGGACGTGACGCGGCCGTGGACAATGTAGCTCGGGCTTTATGCTCCAGCCAGGGTGGCAGCCACGCCCATTCCCGCGCTGTTGGCCATAAAAAGGTTCATCAAGGCCACCACCCTTGCACAGAGTGTAGCAGCTCACACCATCCTAGCCTTTTGCCAGTGGGCTGCTCATGCAATTGACCCAATTCCAATATGGTAGAATCATAGGAACTTGCTTTATACCGAACCAGACCAGGACTTTATATGGGATTTCTTTTTTCCTACCCTACCTGGAGGTGTTGCCAATGAGGTGCTGCCAACGTAGAACCTTCTACATACAAAGCAAGTACTCTATCATGAAGTCACAGCCCTTTCCCAGAAAATCAGCAGCTTGCTCCACAACTTCTTCTCTGCAAATGGACTTCTTGGACCAGTGTCTGGAAATATAGTGGAAATCAGACAGCTGTGGCACAACGTCAATATTAGGATCATCTTATGACATAAGAACATAAGAAGAGCCCTGCTGGATCAGGTCAAAGGCCCATCTAGTCCAGCTTCCTGTATCACACAGTGGCCCCACCAGATGCCTCAGGGAGCACATAAGACAACAAGATACATGTATCCTGTTGCCACTCCCTTGCACCTGGCACAAAGAAAACCTACTCCTACAACCAGGAGGTTGCTTAACCCTATCATGGCTTGTAAGCTGTGATGGAATTTTCCTCCATAAATATGTCCAATCCCCTTTTAAAGGCATCCAGGCCAGGTGCCATCACCACCTCCTGTGGCAAGGAGTTCCACAAACCAATTACACGCTGGGTAAAGAAATATTTTCTTTTGACAGAAACCTTGTGTTTCTGAAGCAGTTCCCAAGGAGGCATCATCCAGAGGCGTTCTAATATGGGGGGAGCAGGTGTGCTCCACCCCAGGCGCTGAGTGGGCGTGGGGGCGTGGCAGCCAGGCTCGGGGCTGCGCAGAGCGGCGCGGCACTGGAGCCCGGCTGGCGCGCCCCTCTGAAGCAGCACATCCACTCGGCGCTTCCCTGGCCTCCGGAGGCTCCGCTCCGGAGACCGGGGAGAAGCCCTCCTCAAAGTGACTGCCTAGTTCGGCGGTCGAGGGCTTTCTGAGAGGGCTGAACGCGTCGCATTCGGCCATTATCGGTTTTGCGCATGCGCATGCGCAAACCCTCTCAGAAAGCCCTCGACCGCCGAACTAGGCGGTCGCTTTGAGGAGGGCTTCTCCCCGGTCTCCGGAGCGGAGCCTCCGGAGGCCGGGAAAGCGCCGAGTGGGCGCTCAGCCCCGAGTCCGGCTGCTTGGGGGGGCGCACCAACCCCACCCCCCCAGGCGCCGGGAGGGCTGGGAACGCCACTGGCATCATCCTTGATGCAGTGACATATTTAGGTTTGGGGCATTTTTCCAGTGATGTAGACTTGAGTCTATTGACTTGGACTCAAGTTGGACTCAAGTCATGTCAATGACCTGACTCGGCGATTGTAAAAGACTCAAAAGACTCGACTCAAGACTTGGAGCCTTTTACAAGTTGAATTTTATTCAGGTTTAAACCCATTTTCTCTATTAAATAGATAAGAACTCGCAACTCGCAACCAAAGACTCGGGGTTTGGGGGCAAAGACTTGGGACTTGACTTGAGACTTGAACCCAGAGACTTGGGACTTGACTCGAGACTTGGAGTCAGAGACTTGATTCACATCCCTGCATTTTTCTAATTCAGCACCTTTTGATTGTTTTTTCCCCTCCATACTCCCCATTGTCTTATTAGAAAAAACTTGGTACAGTCATTCCAATCCACAGATCCACTGTTTTCTTTCAGTTCACTGCTGTTTTCTTTTTCATGTACGTGCAGGAAGAAAATTCAGCTGCATATTATCCATCAGATCTGCACCAAGCTGACACTTGGGGAGTCTTACAGAACCATAGAGAAGATATCAGAAGAAAAGGGTGCCCATTTTCCTCTGAAGGAAGTGGTGATAGTATGCAATAAGTAGCAACCTGTACAGACCACAGTAGAGAGAAGGAAATAAAAGACCAATAGAAGTCTTGGAAAGGACATTTCTTGATATAAGAAATGAGGGTGAACTGTGAAGCTTGGAAGTGCAGAGCACAAGCCAGAAGGAGGGCTGCATTTGGAAGGGAAAACATCTCGAGTATGGAAGGTTCTATATATGAATAGAACAATATTGTAAAGACCCTTATCAGGTCTAGGATAGCCTGCCTATGTAAACTGCCTTGAATAAATCTGATGAGAAATCTGATGATGAGAAAGGTGATATATAAATACAGTAAGTAAGTAAGTAAGTAAGTAAGTAAGTAAGTAAGTAAGTAAGTAAGTAAGTAAGTAAACAAACAAACAAACAAACAAACAAACAAACAAACGAACAAGTGTCTGAATATTTGGCTAACTTTGTACAAAAAGTACCAGGTTTATCATCAATGACATACAAGTACTCTATATACAAGATTTTGTATTTGAATAATAATGATATAAAGGTGGAAAAAATAAGGCTTAGTAGTGTTCAAATTCATGAGGAAATCCTTTTTTGCAAAGCAGTTTCTTGGAAGTGGCATTTGGATACAATCTGCTGCAGTGAAGCCGCAACTAAGTTAAAGGTTGAACAAGCTTTTTAGGGATCCATAAGCATTGCCTGTCTCCTGCTTTCAGTGTTACCCATCAACAAGGTACACATTAACTGCGTATATGTTTTGATACGCACAATGCCTCCACAGAGACGCGCCTCTACGGTCTGACATGTCTAAGCCTTGCACTGGTCTTCTGCTGATCCCTCTGATTCATAGCACTCCATGGAATGACCCATGGGCCCTTCCAGCAATCCGTGTGGTATTCCATTTGCTTGTATTGGCTTGACACAGCAAACCACAGTTAACTGCCTTCCCCAAACCCACATGCCCAACAGAGAGACGAAAGGAGCAAGGGAGAAGAAAACCCAATTCCCTATAGAGCCGAGCCCTCATTAGAAGCCTCTATGTCAAGGCTGCCTCTAATAGCAGGGCAATGTGTCTTGGCTGTCAAATTTATTAATCCCTATAAAAAAAAAGAAGCTGGGTGGGATCAGTCAAGCAAAGGGGGTATTGTGGAGAAAGATGGGCTCCGTTTGACGTAGGCAACAGAAGTGAGGCATTTTACTTGACACGGTGGGTGGTATGTTTGCTGACCATCAGCAGCTAACTTGATTGTGGCTCGCATCTGACGCATTCCCAAAATATCAAACTCTGGAGGGAAGTATTATGGTAGACACATGCAAGAAAACCTCATTGGGGTTACTTTAAAAGCACACAACATCATTGGTCATTGAGTTAGACTCTAGGTCCAGCATGTATGATTATACATCAGACTGTATCTTGAACTTAATAGTTCAAGCCCATAAATATGTTTTCTAGGAAGACATCAGGTTAAAGGATTATTGTACCTGAAAAGGGAGGCCTTTTAGAGTGAAGGAAAATATAAGCCATCTTCTTACAACGTTTCCAGGGTGAATGAACATGCATAAATGTTACATGGTCAATATTTTATTTCTGTTTATTTCCTTTAATTCGAAGCATGCAGGAGACACACATCCAAACATGTGTACTTGGTGTTAGGTGCCTGCCTGGAGAGCCAAGGGCCAGACCAGTAACGTGGCTTTTTACAGGATTGATGGCAAGAGGCCACAGATCCACAGGTCAGGAAGGCCACACTTTGCTTTGAACCATGTAATTATTCCCCTCCTTAATGAATCCACCGAGTTCAGCACTCCAAATTTGAATGGACCTGTTTACTCCTCAAATGTAAACAGAGTTTTCCCACCTCTAAAATGCAGATGACGCCTTCCAATTCCAAATTCAACTCGAGTAGCATATTTGGTGTCTTGTGACCATGGCCAGCTACCTGGACTCCTGAGTTTGGAAAATACAACTTTTGTAAAACAAAGACATTTCACACTTCCAATGGTCCTCACCAACCCCATGACTGAGCTCCAATCTAGGAAAGATTCAACAGCCATCTAACTAGTTACCAGCGCACCCTCAACTGGGTAGAAAAACAAACGCAGAACACAGCAGGAGTCCTCTACGAGCAAAGAGGCGTTTCTACAGTAAGGGCGGTACAAACTGCACGGCGAAGGCGATGGGCAGGGAGTCTCCTGCCCATCGCGGGGCGGGGCCTCCTCGTTCCAGTTTGTAAACGGGGACTAGGACGGGGCGCAACTTACGGTACCGCCCCTACCGTAGAAACACCTCTGATTAGGATTCAATAGGGCAAAAGTCTATAAAAATCCGAGCACTAGAGCTTCCCCATCTTTGCTTCCCCATCTGCTGCCTGCTATAACTGTCCATTTGTGAAACATTACCCTGCTTGTGCTGCATCAAGTCACTCCCATTCCAGCCTCCATCTGAGAACCGCTGTGCCAGACGGCACCCAGGATGGTAATACCCTGCAACCCTCTTTCCTTTCCAACCTTCTTTTTCTATCTCTTTGAGTGATGCTGAAGCTGCTGAGTCAGCACGGGTAGGTCAGTGAACCTTATGGGCCACTTCCCTCTCTCCAAGTGCCCTACCTCCCTTCCAAGAAAGGCAGCTCAGCTCCCTTCCCCTGCTCCTTTCAAGGCTACTGCCCCATTGCATGCTAAACGCTTACTTCACAATCCTCTTTCTGTCTGTGCAACTCCTCTTTGGGTCAGGATGGTTCAAGTGGCTGCCACCCTTGCTGCCGTAGCCCCTGCAATGCAACACAAATCTCACAGAATAAGGATAGGTAACCTTGGTCTATGGTGCAGCTTTGCCAAAGGCCGACCAAGTCCCTGCTATTTTTCCTTATCTTAAGCCCAATCCTAGTTAGGATCAGGCTGGGACACAGAGCCATTGATGGCAGTGGAAAGGCTTTCTGCTGTCATAAAATGGTGGCCATTCTCCAAGCGCTGCCCTAAGATGCGGCAGCACTGGAAGAAGATCACCGGGCACTGCTGCCCCTGCTGGTACAGGTAAGCCACAAGTGGGGTCAGAGGGGTGGGTGGAATGGGGCAGTACAGGGAGGGCACATCAAGTATGTGTGTGTCAAGTGCAGGTGGGAGTGGGTCTTGGTGGGGAGAGCTCTGTGTTATCCTAACCCCCATTTTGTCCCTGATATGCCCCTTTCGCTCTACTCAAACTTGCGGCAGCAAAATAGCTGGCACTGGTTCAAGTAGACCCACTGATGATCATGTAGAAGCAGAGCAGGGTAAGGAGAACATTCTTTACTTCCCTCTCTGTCCTTGTATGGTCTCCAGCTGCCCACAGAATGCAGCAGAGCCTGAGTTGGCACCATTGTGGGCAGCATTTAGTTAGGATTGGGCTGTAAGTCTCATGTGAAGTCACACTGACGGCATGCTTAGTGTGCTTTCCTCTCTGCCTGTGAGTTCTCTCTCTCTCTCTCTCTCTCTCTCTCTCTCTCTCTCTCTCTCTCTCTCTGTCTGTATGCATGCATGCAATGCATGCATTGGCATTGCTAGAGGTGGGGCAGAATGGTAAGTCTTGCACAGTGGAATGGAGCGGTTACCGCTGTGCAAGACTTACCGTTCCGCCGCACCTCTAGTAACACCAGTGCCTGCATGCAAGACACTTTGTTTGGCCTTCCCAGAGTGTTGTCTTGCTATGCGAGTAGGTGGAGGCTCTTGTTTCAGACTGGCTTACAAAGCACCGAGCAAAGCTTTGGGTTTAAATTCTCCACTCTTTGCTTTTAGTTGTTCAGAGTCACCACAGCTGAACTCTTTTACCACACACAGTTGGTCTCATGCATGGAAGTGGAACCACCTTTACTGGGCTTCTTATCCCAGGGCAAAAGCAAACAAGTGAGGAAACTGAACAAGCATCAAAAACATCAACGTATGAGAAGTGCCAAACAGGCAGGACTCTCTTGTATTGTTGCTTATTTATAACTTCAAGCTGGAAAACAGCCCCCCCCTTCTTTTAAATAACCCTAACTGCTGCAGAGCATTCAGAAATGAACTGGATTATTTATTTCCTATATATGGAAAGCTACTCTATTTCTTATTGTCACCTGAACCCTCAAGGACCCAAAAGGAATACCTTATAAATCCAAACTAGCTGGCATTATGCTTCCAAAATAGTAATGAACTGAGGACCACAGCAGGTTCCCTGGGTCTCTGTCATGGCTGCTTGGTATTACACCGCTCTGTTCTCCAATGGCAGTTTTATCTGGTCCTCAACCACCTCTAGAGACAGCTGGGTTACAGTCTCTGGTACCTTCCTTGCTTTGCCCTGCCCATAGGAGGAGGAACATTGTAGGAATTCATTGAGCCTCCCCCCTGCACACTGACCCTCAGGGTAAAACTATGCATTCCACAGACTTCCATAACTGGAAGTGCTATGAAGTTCTTCCACAGAAGACCTTTCTTCATGTCCCAACAACATCTGAGGCATGCTTGATTGGGGCACAGAGAGGACCTTCTGGATGGTTGTACCTCAGCTTTGGAACGACATACCATTGAAACCCCACCATATTTCTTCTTTATTGTCCTTCTGCTACCTGGAGAAGCCTGCAAAAAACAACAGGGTTTTGTCCTATATAAGGCTCTTGATTGGTGCTCCTTGGTGTTAGCTGTTCTATTTTGAATTGAGGATATACTGTCCTATATTGAGGATATACAGGGTAAGCACAAAAACACTCCTTGATTTCAAGGAATGATAAAATCAAAACTTATTGGAATATGTTTATAAATATGGTGACCACAGATATGTTAACTCAAAACATCTCTTTTCTCTCCCACAACTGTTGCCACCAATCTGTAAGAATATTCCAACAACGTTACTTTCTATAGCCGTTGGAAATCAAGGAGTGTTTTTGTGCTCACCCTGTACTGTCCTTTATCTGCTGACCCTGTCCCTTTCTCTGGTTCTGTTATTGTTTTTATTGGTTTATTGCTGGCGCAATCCTGTCTGAATTTGTGCCATGTGACGCAGTGAGGCCGGAGCAGCCTGCGCTGCATCCAGGGCAAAAAAAAAAAAAGCCCCAATGGGGCTACTTGGATGTGCACCAGCTATTTTGCTGGCGCACATTCGAGTGGCCCGTGTAACAATGGCCAGACCCGGGAAGGGGGATAGGATTCTGGTGGAGCCGCCACCGCCATTTCCTCCCCCTTCCCAGGCCCGGCCAACCAATCCCACTCCCAGGAAACACAACCCCCCTCGCTCACACCCAAAATTAATGGAGTTTTTCGAATGTTCTAGCTGAATGCTCAAAAAACCTCAAGGATATTTTGAGCATTCAATGTGAACGCCCCAAAAGCCCAGTTAGATTTTTTTTGCTGCCACTCTCTCTATCCCTACTAGTCTTCCCTACATTCCCCAAGCCAAAAACAAAACAAACCCTTACTTTGAGAAAGGGGAGAAAGGATAACAAGCCACAGAGAATAGTCCACACCAGAGAGATACCTTTGTTTGGCTGTAAACAAGGGTAATTTCCTACCAGAGAAATATGGGTAGAGTTTGTCATTGTCTTTCTAAGGTGGGGAGGAGCGGTCTAGTAGGAAAGGAGTCATGGCAGAGGTGGCCCATTTCACGTGAGGACCAGCTTGAGCAGGACTGGACCCAGTGGGACAGTCACATGACTTCTGGTCTTATATCCCGTCCTTACTCCTACACTTTACATGCTTATCTCCAAGCGTGTCTACAACTTCCACACATGCAAGCTATAAGTGCACAATCCTCTCCATGGAATCAAGAAGCCAGCAAAAAGAATAATCCACAATAATGCATTCATTTGTTTATGTATAGGCACTGACTGTTCAGACTGTCGGATGAACACATGGACGTCTGGAGTAAGGACTGCTGACATGAGCCTATTTCCTTTTGCCACCTGTTTTCTGGATGAGAAAGGGCTGTATTTTCTGCAGTCATAAGGACTGGCTGGACCCCTCACACCCCATTTGATTCCTGGGACATTACAGGAAGGTTTTTCTAGAGTGAGTTACACAGTTTCAATGCACCTGACACCCACAAAATCCTCATATTCCCTTTTAGTCCAAAGACCAACTGTTACACAAAGTCTAATGCTTAGTGACGCATCTTCCTACCATTACCTCCTCCACATTTCCATTACTAGTTTATTGCTACTATTACAGCACGGAGTTAGCAGTGGGGGGACAAGCCCTCAGAGCATCCACCTGACCTCCTCTGCCTCTATAACATTTCATAGAGGCCAGGGAGGACATGCTAATCCAAGTGAACCGTCCACCTGAGAAATGTAAGCAGAGCACATGATCGCCACCAAGATCACATATTGGGAGGGAAGAGGGCGGCAGGCAGAGGCGGAAGATGTTGTTTGTTTATTTTACATCTCCCTCCTGTACAAGAAAATGTAAAATTGGTTTATATGAGTTGCAGGTTAAGCTAAACATTTTAACTTGTCAATCAGCCCCATGTTTGTTGACCTAAGATTGGCAGATATAGAGAGACAGTTTTTCAGAAGAAATAATGGAAAAATCATTTCCCCAGCTTTGTCTCTAATACTCCTTTGGCATCAATAGTGAGTATTTTTCCCTCTGACCCAGCTAAGAAACACTGTGAAAATAAACCCACTCAATCAAACTTCAGCTCCTTAAAGAGACATGTGCATGTTTTAAAAAAGTTTAACTTGTTTACAGCAAGGAACTCGCAGCTCTTCAGTTTGGTTCCCTTACTGTGGCATACCTGAGGTTTTAAGGAGGTTTCCCATATCAAATTTGTTTCCTCTTTACTGTATAGCAGTTAATCATATATAAAAAGAAAAGGATGTTGCAAGCTGGTCTAGAACAGGGCAAAATATATTTTATTATTTAAAAAAAACGCACTGTGTGGAATGAATGTGTACCATTTTTATTTAAAGCGAAAGCACCAAGGAACAGCCAGGTTTGCTGCTTTGGCCTTACAAGATGAAGAGATAGCCATAGACTTTTGTATAGCTTGATCACTCATGGGATGAGTAGTTAAGGACAGTTGATTATCCAGAGCCAGAAATGCATGCAGACTGGGAAACATAAGAAAGGACCACAACTCTGTGTATTTTACAGTATGTGAACTACATGACATAATTTACTCATGTTGTGGACATAGGCCATCTAGCCATACGAGTTTGCCAAAATGTACACGTGAACCTTATAGCTGCTTGTTCCAAATTTTCAAAATCATACAAAATAAGCCTGACAAACCTCAGTATTCGGCAATATAACAAATATGGGAGGGGGGTGTCTTATGGTCCAACAGTTTGCTAACTTTAACGCTATATATACCTTTCATGATTTGAAACATGCTAACAACCATCAACAACAAAAACTGTTGTGGCATCTTAAAGACAAATACATTCGGTATTACAGTCGGGTATTAAAGTCGGTTAATATTACAGTCGGTTCCTGTAAACATCGGAGTTCTCCGCACTCATTGTTTTGCTGCTTGTTATGAGTGGTGCTTTTTGAAGATCTTATACGTGTGTGCCTGGAGTTCTTTGTATTTTATATTTAATTACATGGCTACTTCACCCATAAAACTTGTGTCCTGTACAAATACATTTCTCATGGCATAGGCATTCATGGACTAGAGCCCAGGTCATCCAATGCATCTAGTGAGCTTCAGTTCATGAACCTTTAGGCTACAATGAATGTGTTAGCCTTTAAGGTAGGACAAGTCTCATTGCTGTTTTTGCTGCAAAAGACTAACTAACCCCTCTGGAAGTTGCGACTACTGGGTCGATTAGCAGGAAAAGTGGTTAGCAGGAATGTTCAGTCTCCCAGGTGCTAGGGTGCTGGGAGTGATGTAGAAAACGACATCTCCCATGACCCTCTGAAACGAATGCTCTGGGAGGAGAGAGGGAGGGAAGTTTCTTAGGCCACTTGATTTCCCTGTCCACTGTTGCTGTTGGCACAATTGCTGCTGCCAGGTCTGGCCAGGTAAGTGGACAGGTAGAGTCAGGGAGTTCTCCAGCTCAGATTATGATCCACGTTGCAGAAGATCTCTTGAGGGTAGAATGGTGATTGTTTTGGGATATGTTCAATAACTGTGGCTATTCATATCCCAAATCACCACCACTCTGACAGAGGCGTCGCTCCGGTGGGGGCCGCACCGTAAGTTGCGCCCCATCGTAGTCCTGTTTACAAGCCGGCAGGAGGCGGCCCCGCCCCCTCACTGTCGGAGCCATTCCATGCGGAGAAGGCAGCAGGACTGCCTACTGCCTTCTCTGCATGGAATGGCTCCGACAGCGAGGGGGCAGGGACACCTCCTGCCGGCTTGTAAATGGGACTAGGACGGGGCGCAACTTACGGTATGGCCCCCACTGGAGCGACACCTCTGCACTCTGAATTCAAAAGCATCCCTACTTGATTGGGGATAGTGTAAACTGAAATCCACATTACCCTTGGAATCTTAGACAACCTAGACCGCTTTGGCCTTATATTAATTAAGGTCATTAATTATGACCCCAGGTCAGGTTCACACATGCATGGTCATTGCTTCATGCCTTGAACTGATGACTAACCACTCTGGAAAAAGGAAAGGATAAGCGTGTTATCAGTAGGCAGCAGAATCTATTTGACAGCATGCTTTTTGCACAGGGATTCCATTTTGGGGACTCCACAACATTCTTGGAGGTTCTCTGCCCTTCAGGAACAAAGTTCATTTCCTTTTTTTTCTTTTCTTTTTTTAACCTGTGGCAATTGGTACACAAATAGTACCGAAGTGCAGTTTAGCTGACACTAGTCAATGTGCTTGTGTTCTGTGTTATGTCTGTACATATGCCCAAAACCTTAATGTTGGGTCTATATTATATACGGAAAAAAAAATCAAGAATTTGAATAACATTAAAATACTTTTTCATGAGAAATATATGTGTTTTTCCACCTATGGTCACATCAGGTAAAAGGATTTTGGTATTTTTTAAAGATAATATTAATATTGCACAAAAACACTCAGAGAAATATCACTGAAAGGGCCAATCCCACAGCATTTGGTTAGCAAAGGAGTACAGCAAGTCCTCACTTAATGTGGTTGATAGGTTCCTCTTGGAAACTGCAAATTTCAGAAGAGTCTGGCTCAGTTGGGAGAGCTGCTGCCTTCAAAGCCCGAAGACCAGTGAACTTGATAAGTTTGAGACACGTCGCCGGCAAAAAGCTGTGAAAGCCATATATATAAGTGAAATGACTTATAATGAAACCAATTTTACCATAGGCTAAGTCAGTGGTTCTCTAACTCCTGGGAAGACCCTTTGCTGCCCTAAGTGGCAGCGGGGCCTTCCCAGGGGTAGCGATGGTGCATCCATGATCGCGCCGCTGCCACCGTCGCGGACAAAAGTGTCCGTTTTACCTTCATTGGTGAAAGTGGAGGTCCTCCGGAGGGTGTGGGGAGCCTGCGGACCCCTCCCAGGCCCTCCCCAAGCGTTGGAGCGGCCCTCCAATGCGATCACAACCCACTTCCGGTTTTGCCATAAAACCAGAAGTGGGTCACGATCATGTCAGAGGGCCGCTCCAATGCTCGGGCAGGTCTCCTGACACCCTCCGGAGGACCTCCACTGCCACCAATGAAGGTAAAACGGCCACTTTCATCTGTGGCAGTAGCAGCACGATCCTGGACGTGCCGTCGACGTGGGTTGCCAGGCCCCTTAAGGGTGTAGCAACCCTCTGTTCCCAGCTGGGGCCTTTATAGGATGGTATACATCTCATCCCCCTCACCCCCACTGTGGCCGCTTGTTGGGGAGGTGTGCCACGTAACCATGCTGCATGCTGATAATGAATTTGATACTGTAATAAATGAACCTTCCCACATGCTAACAGCCCAATCCTCTTTAAGTTTTAGGTCGGCAGAGCACTGCTCTGCCAGTCTTGGATGTCACAAACATGCTGTAAGTCGTGTTCGCATCACCCAGTGAGGAGGCTGCGCTGGCGTCCAGGGGTTTGTGCAAAATAGCTGGTGCACATTTGAGTAGCCCCTTTGGGGCAGCTGGGGGAGCCTTTTGTGCCCTGGATGCAGTGCAGGCTGAACCGGCTTCGCTGCATCACAGGCACAAAGTCAGACAGGATTGCGCCGTTAGTTTATTTTCAGAAGCCCTTTTACAGATGCCCCACTCTCTGAGGTAAGGTAAGGCGGGTAGCTACTGGGTAGAGAGCCTCACGGGGAGAACTTTGAGAAATGCTACCGTAAACTTTTGTTTATGTATATCAATTAGCCTACAGTAAAATTGGTTTCGTTATAAGTTGTTTTGCTTAAAGCTGCAGTTTCCACGAACTTATCGACAACTTTAAGTGAGGACTTGTTATATTCAGGTACAACCCAGTCCACACAGATATGTTACTTCATCTTCTCCTGAACCTCAAAACCATTGGGAAGAAAAGCAGTGAGCTTCAGGAGCATACAATCCAGCCGTGTATATGTCTTTATAGTTTTATTTAGGGGCCTAATCAGATGTGTTCTTAGTAATGCAATTTGGCCAGATTTGGGGAGAGAGATTGCTTAACTGACTGCTAAACAGCAAGTGTGTGTGTGTGTTTGTGTGTGTGTGTGTGTGTGTGTGTGTGTGTGTGTGTGGTTGCTGCAAAATGGGACAAACCCAGGAAGAGGTAGGGGGTCTTTAGTGGTTTGTCTTCACTGCAGTTAAAGCTTTAAAATAGCTTTTCCAAAACGTCCATCTCTTCACCTTAAGAGAGGAAATTGGTTTTTTTTTTTTAAGGGAGAAACATTAGACGGAGCTACCTTAAATTCCATCAAGCTCCAGAAGCTCCCCACCCACCCCTTTTCCATTCCCATACACAGAGCACACTCCCGGTGCTTTAATTACCCTGAAGGCCTCGACGTCATTTGCTGGACCACAGTATTTTGACTTGCTCACTGTGCCTTCTTTCTTTAAGACAGATTTGTTCTGTTGATGAAGACATGAGTTATCCAAGTAGAGGCTTTCCAAAAAAACCATTTCAGATTTTTAAAAGGCCTAAGGAAAAACCTTCACGACGCCAATCGTGTGTTATTTATTTTGTTTTGAGGAAGGTGGCATTCCCTCCTCTTTCTGCTGGTGACATTTAACTCTGCAAGTGGAAAAAGGAGTCCAGAGCCAGATGAAAACCTCAATGTATTGACAGGAAGGTCAGCAAGGAGAGGAGTTTGTAGCCCTCAGGCTAGGCCACAATTCCAAACATGGCCTCGGAGGTTAACACACCTTGTTACCGGGTGTGTGTGTAAAAAATGACAGGGCTCCATTGGCCAAGAACATCGTCTCCTGCACCTAGATTCCTGTAATACAGTGGTAAGCCTTGATCTACAGTTTGGGGATGAATGACCAGAAGCACCAGTGTCTACCGCTAGCAGTACGCAAGGAAACAAGCGCAAAGCAGTGGATGCCTCCAGAAAGTGGATTTGCTACAAGCCCAACCTGCTCAGCCTACTCCTACCCCACAAAACCTACCCTCAGCCCCACTCAGCCAAAATGTCTCCCAAAGAAGCCCCTCCCGCGCCAACCATGACAGGCGACAGCTAATAAACCATGTTCAAAGGCATTATGCCTCTCAGTACCAGCTTCTGGGGACAAAGAACGGGGAAACACCATTGCTGTCATATCTGAAAAGGCAGCCTCCGCGTTCAAGCTGGGGTTCCTTCAACAGTCATTAAACGCCTGAAGAACTATAATACTACAAGCTCAACCAGGAAGTCTGTTAGTCAGAAGAGTGGGTTGGCACATCACTGGCTTCCACTACAAAGCACATACACTCACAGCCGCACTCTTCTACACATGGATATCAGGAACAGTACAGTATTACTAGAGACAGAGGGTCAGTTCAGATTATACTTGCCCAACTGGCCCAGCCATAACTGGTGCAGGACATGATCAAGCGTATCCTGCTCTCCCTCCTGGAACGCGTTGCAGTTTTAGTAGTCACAAGGGAGCAGTGGTTCATCCAAATCACATGCAATCAAAATATGTTTTACTGGCACAGTGACAACTCCCCTCCTCAGCTCCTTTCTTGAGGCTGGAGCAATGTTGAATGTCCAGCTGGTATTACTTGAAAAGCAGGACTGGTGTGTGGTCGCCAGCACCCTTCAACCAGGTTTCTGTAATACAGGCCAGTTTCCTTTGCAATGAAATCATGGAGGGGAGGGGAGTTGCTTTATTGGTTGTTGACCGGCAGCAACTGAAGTAGACATTGCACATCTACTGCCTGGTTAGCTTTCCTGGCTGGGCAGGGGCACCAGCCAGGAACTAGACAGCAGTCAGGTGAGAGTCTGCTTTCACTACACCGCTGTATCTGCTGGTGGCAGCATGAAGAAGAATGTCTGTCAGTCTGCTATGTGGTTCCTGGGCACCATTGGGTGGGGGGCAGTGACGTGCAGTGACGTGCAGTGAGGTCCTGGCCCGGGGAGGCACAGCCACATGAATACACTCCCCGCCTCCGTTTCTCTCCATGGATCTTACCTTCCTTGAATCTCTCTCTCTCTCTCTCTCTCTCTCTCTCTCTCTCTCTCTCTCTCTCTCTCTCTCTCTCTCTTCTGGAAATAAAAAACCCTCATCTCTTTTTCCCCCACTCAGAGCTAGGGAGAGCTCAGCACATGCCCACTGAGACAGCTCAATAGCTGCTTCTCCTGCTGCTCTAAAGAGCCAGTCCTTACACACAGGCTTCCTTCCTTTTTTCCATGACTTTTTTTTTTTAACAGAAATGAGGCAATTCTGCCTGCTGCCTCCCCAGAGCTTGATGATGCAGGCGTCCAGCCTTTTTTTAATTGGATGCCAGCTACCTTGCCCGTTTTTAATAGAAAGGCAGCCATGATTGTGGCCTAACTGACTAAGGCAGCTCTCATGTACAGGTGGGCCCCATATCCGCTGGGGATATGTTCCAGGCCCCTCCGTGGATACTTGAAACCGTGGATAAGAGCAAACACCCCCTCCATGGTTTCCTGAGGGGCCCCCCACCCTGCCTCCCCTGCAGGCAGGCATGCTTGCCCCCCCCAGCTCTTATTTTTCTTTCAGCAAGCTTTGTTTCTTCCTTAAAACAGAGAAGCAGCCTCCATTGCAGGCAAGTAGAATGAGACTAAGTCCTAGAGAGGCTCTGCAAGGTTTCTGTTAACCTTGCAGAGCCTCTCTAGTACTTAGTCTCATTCTACTTGCCTTTCTCCTGTTTCTTTAAGGAAGAAATGAAGCTTACTGGGAAAAAAGTAAAAGCCTGGGGGGGTCCCCATGATTCGTGGATAACTGAAACCGTGGATAGCGAATAAGTAGATATGGGGGCCCACCTGTACACTGTATTATTGTAGTGTGTGTGTGTGTGTGTGTGTGTGTGTGTGTGTGTGTGTGTGTGTGTGTGTGTGTGTGTGTGTGTGTGTGTGTGTGTGTTGCTTAGCTCATTGACTGTGATGGAGAGGAAAGGAGCATGGAAAGGCAAGGTTCTTTTTTTTTACTTGTTGGGTTTGGTGAGGCTCTGCCTCCCCTGACTGCACATCCCTCAAGCATGTGAGAAGCACACTATTGGGATACCCTCTCAGGGCATTTGCCCCATTGTGCCCCCCCCCCCAACTAGAGCTGCCATGCTAGGATGTATTAATTAGCCCAGGCATCATTTTCCCCCAGAATTTCTTGTCTGGCTTAGAATATAAAATGAAATTCTGCATGTGTCTGAGCAGTATTTGCCAGGCCAGTTGCTCCAAATCAGCTGTTTTGTAAAAGTTATTTAAAGTCAAACCCCTTACTCTCACTGAAATACTCATTGGTGGCTATAAAATGCAGCAAACTGCAAAAATTCCTCTTTCCATTTTTAGGTGCATGCCCTATTCCTAGAGTTCGTTCACGTTAACCCCGTACTCTGAATGGAACTCTTATTGGTGGCAGAGAACCCTATGACGAGACCACCTAACCAAGCAGCCTTCGTTTGGTGAGTAACTTCCTATTTAAATCAGTTCTCTCTGTTGTTGCTTGCAAACATTTTATGTGCTTGCTGTCTCCCAGACTGAACTAAAATCCTCTCTTTTCATGTGGATGTATTTTTTTGGGGGGGGGGGGTTTGCACACACGGCACCTTCAGCACTCATGCACCGACATTATGAGCCAAAAGAGAATTCTTGGAAAACAGATTTTTTTTTCCAAACACTTGCAAAGAAAGCTTGTAAATACTGAGTCAAGTTCTACAGTAAATTGAGCTGAGGGGTGTTCAACTGACTCTAGGATTTTTCATCTTTCCTGCATCCCTGAGACTGCAAAAATGGGGGGGGGGGGCGGTTGTTGTCCAGCACCTGGCAGGCCACAACTCATGGCTGCATTTGACTTGGGAGGTCACTCGTCGTGGCAGGCCTGATTTACAACATTTTGCAGAGAACGTTCCCAAAGGAAGATAACCTTTGATGAGCAACGCTGATTCCCTTATGAGCTAAGATTATTTTATAACTGCAAGAAGGTGTTTTTCCCCAAAAAAACATGCCTATTGGTTGAGGTTGAAGAAAACAAAGGTGGAGGGAGGTCAAGAGTGAGGATATCAGCTCAAAGAAGAACACCCTCTGAAACTGATAGCAATAAATGACAAGCCAGGAAAAGGCAGTGGCCCAAAAGAGATTGCCTTTGAAGCCTTCCAAAGGAGATAATTGCAAGTTTCAGCACAAGTTGGTGCCAAGGTTTTGTGTTTCATTCCCTTCTGCAGTTTCATTGAGAGCCAAGTGACAAAGAGGAACAGGGTGAAAGGAGGTGAATGGAAGCTGGAAGCCCTCCTGAGAAACTGGGACCTGACTTTTGTGTCAAGGAGCTTTCATTAGGCCATTACAGGAATGATGTAAAACCGTAATTCTTATCGCAGGGCCAAAGAAATGTTCTAATGTGCTCTCACCAATACTATTCAGGAATTGGGAGGGGGTTTGGTTTTTTTTTTTTTTTAAGGCTCTTATTATACTACGTAGTCTCTGAATATTCAGTAAACAAGTGCCATACATTTTCACCCTGGGAAAGGAAGGAACTTTTAGGTAAGAAACTTTGAAAATTACAGGCATCCTGATTTGCAAACAGTTTGTTGCAAGAATATTTCTGCTCCCTCAGATACCACCAAACCACATGCAGTTGGTAATATAGTTTCTATTTCCTTTGGAATTTGTTAAACATAAATGCTGGCAATATCCTTTGTGACTTTCCCCCTAACTGGAAACATTTTTAGTTAAATCTAATAGGCTGCTCAGTAAAGAATTTGGAATGAAGCATATCTGGTTCTCAACCTGAAATGGATTTGCTCTGACCTTGGTCATGTTACCTAATGCTCTATCTTTCCTCAACTTACATTTTTATGGCAGGGTCAAAAATGCCACTTGCTTTATTATCCTGAATAATCTGCTACTCTGGAACAAAAACACTGTCAATGCAATCCTGACTAAGGATATGGCTGGTGGCCCAGGGCTGCCAGCCAGATCCTGAGCCCGGGCTGCCCGTCGACCAGCGGGCCGGAGGTCTACTTGTGGAAGGGATGCTTGTCCCTTCCCCGAGTGTAAACCGGGGCTGGCCCTATCAGCCTCCTTGGATTTCTGTAAGCTAAATAGCTGGCGAAAGTAGAGGAGGCATGGCCTAGCCGGCCCGGCAGGGACAGGGATTTGGCCGCCATCCCCCACCCCCTCCCGGGCCGGCTACACTAATGGCCCCCTCCCTCGCCCGCCAGATCCGTACCTACCTTCTCCGGTGGCTGTCCGGGCATTCTGGCGACGGAGCAAGGAAGGCCACCCTCTGCGCCGGCCTCCCTTGCTTCCGAGTAGTCGCGAACGTGCTTTATGGCATGTTCGCGACTGCTTCCAGCGACGGAACGCTTGTTCCGTCGCCGACCCTTTTTCAGGATTGCGCCCTGTATTTTCTACACTGGTTAGTATTGATGTAAAATCTCAAATGTAAGATTAGTAATCTGTGATTCTACTGGCACTGAACTTTCAGATTTTCAGTTCATCCATCCTTACAAATATTAATACAAAGCTTAAAAAAAAATGAGAGAGCCTCTCCCAAACGAAACATTATTATGCCTCAATTCATTTATATCCATTTGTAAGGAGTGCAAAGAAGGTTTTTTTCTGTTGAGGCCTGTAAATGTCCCAATAAATTGCTTGACTATTTATGGAATGACACCTGTAAATATGCCCTCTAACTGCTGAGTGCCAGCTGTGATCCTTTTCCTGTTGTTAGCTCATCTGGGCCCTTGGTAGGTGATTCTTCTAGTATTCTCACCTTTTTGTGGCAAGACTCCTGTGTCTTTAAAAACTGCACAATAAGTGGAACCAATATGAATTTAGCTACTCCTGCTGTCTTACCCATTTTTCATCTTTATTCAGCCAAATTAGTATTGCCAATTATCTGGGATAAGACAATGCAAGAGAATTGATGTTCTGACTGACTGTCACAACACCCTGAAGTTAAGAGTAAGTATGAGAGTAAGTATGTCTTTTCCTTAAGTTTCCCTAGAGTGGGGGTAGTTGAAGAGTCTCTGTCCCAGTTACGTTTTGCAGCAGGTCCCACAAACTGATTCTATTACCTTCCTTTCCCTCTCTGCTTTCTGAACGTACCACTCCTACCTGTGCCAGTGAAGTGTTTCAGAAGAAAAGAGGCAGGCAGACTACCCTGCTTGCTCGCTTGCAAACATCTGGGACATTATTACAGAAGAGAGATTGCACGACCATTTGATATGAAAAGCTGGACAAGTTTAGTGAATAGGAAGGACAATGTATGTAATGAATTTTCTAACTGCTTTGATCCCAGTTTATTTATGCTTTTTGATGATTGCTCTGTCTTCTGTTTGCATCGGCTGCTATCAGGTTGCATGGTTGTATTTATATTGTTTTTCTTTTCTTTTCTTTTTTAATTATACAGTATGTGTGAGACACCTTAGTTGTTAAAAAACAGAAAGGCAGGGCAAAAATAATTTGAACAAAAAATAAACAAACTATAACCGCGGGAACATCTGAGTTCTGGTCACAGTTCATACATTTTGAAGAACTGAACTAGCTGTTCATTAAAGGGGCACTGTCCCTCCCACTGCTTCCTCCCTTCCTCCCATTTAATCTTAGATCCTAAAGCCCCTGGACTCGGCAGCCTTCATCTCTATCCTCTTGTGAGCACTCACCCCTGGGTCATCACAGAATTCAGTCATGACATCTGGCCAGATTTTTTGTGGTTTTCATGGATGAAATTCCAATGGCAATTAATAGCAGGAGCCATGTGGGGGGGGGGGGAAGGGAGGGTACACTTTACTGGGGTCCAGTGATCAGGACAGCCTGGCCTATGCTGCAATCCCATTACCAAGTGGGAAAAAATATGAGGCTAAATTCTAGTTCATGCCTGAAGATATTTAGGGAAACATATTCCCCTTATCTACGCATCTACTGTCCAGAAACCCTTCTGTAGAACAGACAGTGTGTGCATATGCAACAGATAAAGGATCGGGTTAAACTAGAATGTTGATACACAGAGAGATTTGTGTTTCCTTGATATGCACTCTCAAGAACTACCAGTCCCAGAGTTCCTTCTGCATAGGCAGGAGGGAGGGACAAAGCACAGTAATAACTGGGGACTTTGATCCCGGGAAATTTGCTATCTAGAAATATAAATCAGACAGCAGAAAATGTAAGGTTAAACAATGGGAACTAAACGAAGCTAAAGGACATCAGGCAATCTTCCAGTTTTTCAAAACAGACAAGACCTATCTGCAGTCTGGCTCAAACAATACACTATAAGTAGGCAAATAGAGAAACAAAATAAGGCAAACATTATTTCATGACTCATGATGAGGTTGAAGCATAGCATGGGATTGTGGTATGTGTGAGGGAGGAGGCCTGTGATACAAAATTTTACTGCCCCCCCATGATGCTTCATTAATAGTCCCTACAGCCTTACTATGTCGTGGGTTATCAGCTGCTCTCCTTGTGATACTATCATCAGATCAGACACGTGTTTCCTTCCTAGCAGTTTCATCCTGCGTAGTTGTTGCTAATTACCTTTGGAATTACCCCCCCCCCCAAAAAAAACAGTAAGGATTTCATATCTGGATCTGCCCAGTTAAAAATGAGAAATACTGTATACATTTTTGTTCTGAACATTTGGTTCAGTCTCTTTCAGAAGCCATTCTACTCCCTTCCTCATTCTAAGCCATTAACTACATACCTGTACATAGGCTTTCTCAGAGATCTTAAAATGTAAGAAGTCTGAAAGACCGAACTTGACAGACTTCACTGCAACATCACTGGACTGAATGTTACAAAATAAAAAAAAAAGTGGGGAGAGCCCAAATTTTCAATTTGGCTTTCTTTCCCTTCAGGGACTGTGGAAACTGTTCTGTATAGCCATTGTTTCTGACAGTTCATTTCTCCAAATTAAACAATCCATTCATCATTATGTATCAGGCAGCCAGAACCTGTCTTCGGCTACAGGGAACATTAGAAATATACAGAATTTCAGCACTGTGAATTTACAGTCAGCAGTGTATACAGTATACTTTAGATCCCTGGACAACATTTCCAAGAATCCGATATTTCTGCTACCGTAGCATACTCTTTGTGAACTGTAAAACCGTCAAGCTCTGTGACTCTTTTTCTTCTAAGGTTTGTAAGAATTGTTTGGCTGTGGTTCTCCTGAAATAAGTTTGTGCCATATAATTAGGAAGATGGACACATTCACAGCCCAATCCCATACTGATGCCACACCAGTCTGAGTGGACTATGCTGTGGCATATGACCTTGCAATGGCAGCTCCTCTGGTGTAGCAGCTGGTCTACTGGCAGATGAGCCCTGGATGCTGGCTCAATAACATGCCGGCATACCTCAGGTGCTGGCACAACTCCCGCCTGTGGGAAGGCTAAAACGGGGCGGAGACATGGGCACGACAAGGAGGCATCGACGTATGCCATGTCCTAACCCCCTTCAGACAGCAGACATGCCCACAATGGTGGAAAAATGCTATGCCAGCTATGCCAATGACAAAGCTGGCATAGCAAAGCAAAAATACATAGAGAACAATGAAGAAGAAAAAAATACCAGAAAATCTTACCTTCTGCCATCCTCTCCACCCCCACCCACTTTTTTTTCACAACTGAGCATCGGATATAGACCAGGGATTCTCAACCCCTTCCTGGCCAAGTACCACCTCCGATGCCACTCTCCTGCTGCGTACCACCAGTTACGACGACGTAATCGCCAGTTACTTCTGGGTTTTCAGGTCAGAAAATGCCGATAGGAAGCTCTAGGCGGGTGGGAGAGCCCTTCTCGGCATTCCTGAGAGGCTTGGCCAAAGGCAGAAGCCTCTCAGGGGCAAAAATACACCACCGAAAGCGCTGCGTCAGAGCGGTGGTCCGGTGGTTCGAGTACCACCAGCAGTCAGCCAAAGTACCACTGGTGGTACTAGTACCACTGGTTGAGAACCCAGACTACACTTCATAACCAATCACTCCATCCCCAGAGTACTTAAGCCCCTGACAGGGAGACCACAACTCAGATGACAGGGTGCGTGGCATGAGGCTATACCTCTTGTCATCCACACTTAGAGCTCTCCTCACAAACACTGAGTATGAATCTTGATCCAGAGAACAGATGTGACTGATGCCACTGTCTATTCCTTGTTATGCAGTCTGTGCTTCTCCTAGCTCCCCACAGACAGCTGTCCCACAGCCAAACATCTGTAGGTCGGTTGCACTTTAGAAGCGTGTGCCCCTGTGCAATGAACTTGCGCAATTTGCACTGTGCAGATGGGCACAACGGTAGCATTTGCAGTCTCTCTGCTTTGTCAGGTCTGTTAGTGCTCAGACAGGTAAAATTCTGCAAATATGGTTTAAAGCTGTTCCCTGAACAATTTTAGCTGAAGTGACAATGGGACACATATGTTGCCTTAGCTGCTTTTCTATGAGTGACTCTTCAACGGTAATATTTAAATGATTCAACATCATGGACAGGAGCTAATCACTTGGGTCATTATCATGGAATCAGCATCCTGTCCATCTTTTGTATGAGATGATGGTCAAACATTGTGCTTCCAAATATTTTTAAAAAACATTATTTCATAAATTACAGTACTTGAGAAAGAAAATAAATCCCAATTAGGAATCCAAAGGGTGGAGGAAAAAATCTTAAGGTTTTTTTTAATGCAAATCTTATGAGTTTTGAATGCTTGAGACTGATGACACTGCCTCCTACTAAAGTCCCACTAAAAATAAAACAATACTGTATAAGTCAGTTCAGACACCAGTTTTCCAGCAGCCCCTCTTTGCGTGTTTGCACAGTTGGCCCTCTTCCTGGCACACTGCGGATCTTGAGCTGAGTCATGTGAACCACCCCTCTACACACACTGCTAATATTCCTTGTAAAGCAGTTTTAGCGGCGGCATGGTTTCCATGAACCACCACTCCCGTGCAGTTAAGCTAAAGAGCCCCAGTGTGCCAGGAAGTGGGCATCGTGTGCACATTCACAGCACGCTCACAGCACAAATGCACAAAGATGGGCTGGTGAACAAAGTAGCATCCAAAACAGCTCTTGAGTTACTTAAGTAATGCCACACTCTGTCAAAGAGTCCTGTTTTTTCAACTCATGTCCTCCTCAAGTGTAAGAAACTGGTCTCCTCCGTCCTTCACTGTCTCGTGATGAATCAGCAGGCACTTTGTCCAGAGCTGGAGGAATTGGCAATGCAGTGCACAAGTTGAGCATGTTGCCCTCAATGGGAAACATTCAAGCAATTTTACTGTATCAAGGGCCCTAATCTGCCTGGGGTCTTACACTGTAGTGTACTTAGCATAACAGTTGATTACACTGCAGGGAACAGTTCATCAAAGTAACAGCTCTCTGGAATCCACACACATGGCCGGACCATTATATGAAGGACTTCGATTTAGCCTAATATTTTAGACACAGGAGAATGCTGATCATCTTCTATTAGACCGGCTACGTTTGTCTCAACAATCAGACCCACACACAGAAGCTACTCGGAGCTGGATTCAGGTTCCAGAAACAACATCAGGTAGAGGGGCACTTTAGCACTAGACAGCAAGACAGGCGTCCCAGAAGGACACAAATAATCACTGTTGTTCTTGCATTGCCTCCAACTCCCTTCAATTAAGAGGGAAGGGGAGAGACCTGCCTAACAAATCATTCCAATGAGACCCCAGGGTGAAAATGGAGTCTGCTTACAATTGCTAATGAGGTGCCAAGCAATTTGTTACTTCTCCTACTGTATGTTTTATTTCTGGAGAAGATAAGTTCTGACTAGAGACTCTTTTTTGGCGTCATTGAATGTAGTAGGGCTGGGAGGGTTCTGTAACTGAAAAGCGGACAATTTTAGATGAAAAATCCCTTCATTCGCAAACACTAGAACGGGCTATGTTTTGGACACATATGGATAGTGCTAACGTGGAAACAGGCAAAAATCATGTGTTGTGTGTAGGGATTTGAAGGTGGAGAGCTTGCAAAGGTAGGTAAGCAGGTGGGATACTTTGGAGTTATTGGGGGTAACATCTGGTACCATGGCAAATTCAGAATTGCTCACCATATGACTGCTTACAAAATTTCCCAGGTGATGGCTTGATCTAGGTGGAGAGTAGGCTCCAGCTTTTCAGTGAGCTAAGGAATACTACATTCACCCCACTCCCACCCCTGGAACACTTTTCCAGGTCCTTGATTAGTGGTGCTGCTTGGGTCACATATGGATGGTTAGAGGCTCCATCCCACCATGTGGAATGCTTCTAAGTGACCACCACATGTATAATCATGAAATCCAACAATTAAAAAGAATTAGAACAAGGAATGTTGTGATGAAAATTCCTGATTTCCCATGATTTTTCCACATGTTTCGGAATTTCCTAGCGCCTAGAGTAGAATTTCTCAAAGTCCTCCCCAAGAGTAGGGGAGAACTTTGAGTGTTTGCAGGGGCGGGGCGGCAGCAGCAGTCCCAGGATCATGCCACCGCTGAGAAAAGGAGGTCTTTTTTTTACTTACTGGGGGTCGCGTTGCCTCTCTGGAGGGTGTGGGTGGGCCCGTGACCACCCCTGCGGGCCTCCCCAAGCTTCAGATCGGCTACCCAAGGCAATTGATGCCCTTTTCCAGTTTTTGGCAAAACCAGGAAGTAAAATGGAAGTGGGCTTCAGTTGCCTCAGGGAGCCGATTTGAGGCTTGGGGAGGGTGCAGGGGTGGCCTCCCCCCTTGCACCCTCTGGAGGGCAGCGCGATCCCCGGTAAGTAAAAAAAGATCCTCTTCTTCCCAGCAGCAGCAGCAGCGGCTGGAGGTTGCTGACGTCGCCGCATGTCACCACCCCCCTTAGGGGGTAGCAACCTGCCCCTTCTCAAAGTGGTGGGTCGCAACCCACCACTTTGAGAACCGCTGACCTAGAGGGCTCCTGTAAAGAGTTCAGCATTCTGGAGGACTTCTGAATCAGTCCAAGGTAGCAGCCATTACTGCTTTGTTCTTGTGGATGTTCTTGGCAGAAAATTGGAACTAAATGCTGGAAAATCATATCTATAAAGTAAAATGAGCATGCAAGAGCGCCACCTCCTCTCACTGCTGGCCCTTTGGAGGAAACACTGCTCTTCATTCCATCACCTTCAGAGGTCAAATTAGGTCCGAGTTGCAGGGCTTTTTGTAGGTGGCATCACTCCCTCCACTGGCGTCACTGCAGGGGGGCGGAGCTCTAAGTTCCGCTGCAATCCGACCCTCCGTTACACAGGTGAACGAAGAGGCCCCGCCCCCTCGCCTTCGGAACCATTCAAGGCAGTGAAAACAACGCACAGGAGACTCCCTGCGCGTTGGTTTCGCTGCCCTGAAAGGCTCCGAAGGTGAGGGGGCGGGGCCGCTTCATTCACCCGTGTAATGGAGGGTCGGATCACGGCGGAACTTAGAGCTCCGCCCCCCTGCAGTGACGCCAGTGACTCCCTCCCTCAGGACAGAGGGTTATTTGGCAGTCTTTTGGTTCCATTCCAAATACTTGTGAAGAAGACCTGGCCTCTTTCAAAAGGCATTTGGACTGGCATTTTAAAATTGCGCTCTGTTTTATAATAGTTTGCATTTTACTGATAGTTTTGTTTGTTTTCTGGATCTGCACCTATCTAGGATGTTTATGTTATAGATAAAGGTGGATAAGAACTATAATGGTACTGATGCAAGTCCACCCCATCCCAGAGAGTCCGGGGGCGCCTTGGTTGGTAGCTCTATAAGAACAGTCATTGTTCATGACCAAAGATCATGCAGGGAAGTCAAACGTGCATGCACATTGACACAGTCACACAATGACTTTTCAGGCTTCAAAGAGAACCCATGTATAGAAGCAATGTGCCTTCCTGCCAGAACAACATCTTCCCTGCAATCTTTTTGATAAGAGCTCTTCCTGGATCAAAGAGAAGGTTTGGGCTGGAAGATCTGGTTGGCCTGATGCTTGTGCCACAAACGCTGCCGATGCAGAAAGAGCTTAGCTATGGCCATCCATGCCAGAGACTATGTTTTTACTTGACTTACACCTAGCAGTTTATTGGCACCCATTATCGTTGCCTGTTGCTCATGTTCTGTTCTCAGTCTCAGCTCTCCATGTGTAACCCTCTGTTCAGTCTGCTTATGTTCAAACCAATGGGAAAGCATTTGTCTCAGTTCAAAAGCCAAACTACCCATAAGGTTACTACTCTGAAATCGATGATGGGGCACAAAGATAACAGCATGCAGGCATATGACTTAAATGATTTCCACCACTGGGCAATGGTTGTTCATGTTTTGCAGAAGAGTGCGTCCTCATGGCAGCTTAGAAGGAAACTAAGGCTGCAAGCCTATATGTGCCTACCAGAGAGTAGAGCCCATTGAACTAAATGGGGCTGACTTCTGAGTAGATGTGTTTGGGTAAATTAGTGTTTGGGTAAATGACTGAGGCTTCGAAGCATGTGGATTGTGCTTAGGACCACATGTAGTCTCACATATGATCTGTCACATATGACCTAAGCACAAGCGACCTCCTCCTGCACAATCCACATGCTTTGAAGCCTTAGTCATTAGCGGACCTTTGGAAGAGTTGGAGGCACGCTGTGGAAATAGCGCATCATGTCCTCATTCTCCAGACTCCACCCAGGTGGAGTCTGGAGAATGAGGACAGATGCAGCTCATTATTGACATGTCTTATGTGAAAGCTTTAGGAATAGTACAGTAACAGATGTACACAAGTCCAGCCCACCTAGTCTAAATAAATATATCTAGACTGAGAGTGTGGGAAGGTACCACGTTGTGGACACACCTAAAGATCACGAAGAGCTCAAAATGTAGACATCTGACAATACCTCTGTTATATCAGGAGATCATTGTTCCCTCTGTTCCTTACATTCCTTGATTGCCAAGTCACTCTGCCGGTTTCTGACAGAAAACCAATGACTAAATGAAACAGGGAATCTTTTACCTCCCTCCTCTCCTCGCCACTCTTTTCTTCATGTAGGTTGATTTGGCTCCTGAACAGCACAGAAAACGAGGAGGTGGTACAGTAGGAAAACACCAGCTCTCTGCCATGCGGCACTCTGGGAAGTTTATATAATAAGAATTGAGAAAAAAAAAAGATTTAAGAAGTGACAATTTTGAAAACCAGCCAAAGGCAAGCCATCAAAAATGGGACACTGTCTCTTTAAGTGGAAGGCTGCAGGAGCAAAGGGAAATTAATTAAGTATTGGACGCTGGTATGGCGCCGTGGAAAGAATACACAATCTGGGACCTGCATGCCAAATCTGAAATGAAAAGGAAGGTGATCCGTCATTTTTTGATGTTTTTTTAAGACAGAATATATATTTTTGAAAGTTGACTAAGCAATTACCCAAATTAAAGAAACTGGAAAAGCAAACAGTGGTAAAAATGCTTTAATTCTTTTCTCTTTTTTTGTAGGGAAGGTAAATTAGTTCTTATTTTTTAAAAATGTGTGTGCTTTAAAAAATCTTAACACATACGGAAAACACTCCCATTCTATCTTAACTCTTTAATGACACGTCCTGAAAGTAAAAACCTCAATAGACCTGTGGTTTTAAGGATTCCAGCAAAACTGATCCTCAATGCATCTTAATAAATGTACTGTATGTAAGATCTGTTTGTTCGAATCTTTAAAAGCTTCTAAGTAAATCCCAGTATTTGCATCACTCTTGACCTGACTTTCATTTAATTGTGTTTAGGATCAAGGTGCCTGTTCAATGTTTCTCCTTTAAAAATTTGCCAGTCTTCAGAGGAGAAAGGAAACCGCTGCTTTATAAACAAGCTGAGCTTAATTGTCAAAATAATCTGCATAGTAAGCAGTTCACTATATTAGCTAAATGGAAGTCTGTATGGCTCTTATGATAGTGTCCATTTGCTAAACTTTCATCGAAACTTGAAACAAAGACTAGATCTTACTGCTCCTTAACTTATGGTTCCTTAATTTAGTCGGAGCAGTTGTTATCCCAGACACATGTTCACATAGTCATAGCCCAACATGTTTTGGCTCTCACCTATTCAAACAATGGGTAGATCTGCCAACTGGCAACTTCAACTAGTGCCATGATACCCGTCCAATTCTGTGCCAGTCTTGCCTTTTAAAGAAAGTGCTTCAAGAATGTCTGCACGCAGGGTTTGGGAGTTGGTGAGGCTGGTGAAAAGGAGTTCTTTGTATATAAAAATTTACAGAGTGCAGAAAAACAAAGCTCCCCCATCAGGCAGGGAACCATTCCATCACTATACTGAATAGTCTACTTTTTTTTCTCCTTATGCATATTCTCCAATAGCACCTATTTAATGTATTGTTTCTACACATATTACGTATTTTCACACTATGGAGATCTACTGAGCAATATATAGGTTCCAGATCAAACACATTAGCTTCTCCTATAAGCCCCAAGTCTAATGTGTGGACACAGAGTTAATTCATGAGCAAATGAGACTGTTCCTCCATGACCCTAGCCCTTTTCCAAATGCCTGCTTTGCCATCCATCCCTATGGATGTATGTACCAATATGTACCAGTTGCTGGTATGTTCTGAGTTTTTTCCCCCATACTGAAGCCGAGCATAATGAAGTATCTTTTCGGCTGACAAGAGTATCTGCTTTTTTCCTTCAATACTTAATATATGATACTTACTGTGTGTGAACATTATGGGGGAAAATGCAATCAGAATGCTAGATGTATATCACACATTGAAAAAGAAACACATTTGTAGTACCTAAATGTAAAAACATGTTTCTAGGCAGTAGAGGATGTCAATTTTGAAATTAAGGTTTCCAAAGGCTTAGGCTCCCATAACCAATAATGGCAAATTGTAAAAACCACTTGTTTTGAAGTCCACTATGATTTTAAAGCAAATGTAGTCATATGTTATATTTGGAGGGTGGAACTTAAGACAAGTATAAGTGATGAAAAAAAAGTAGCTACATTAACAGAAAGTGAGGGATTTCCAAAGTACAAGCTGATTCTGAATTTCTCCAAGAAATGTTGGGTTACAGTCTCAAAATATAAGATAGCTGAAATTTGTAAAGTACATTTGCATTTTTTCCCTTACTTTTATTTTCTAAAAACTGATTCAGAAGCTCAGGAAAAGCATCACCACCAGTTACTTCCAGGTTTTCGGAGGCCAGAAAATGCAGGTAGGAGGCTCTGAGCAGGTGGGAGGGCCCTTCTCAGCGTTCCTAAGAGGCTCGGCCAAAGGCAGGAGCCTCTCGGGAGTGAAAACGTGCCATCGAAAGAGCCGCATTGGACAAGTATAAGTGTTCCAGATTCCAGTGGTCTGAGTACCACCAGCAGTTGGCCGAAGTACCACTGGTTGAGAACCTCTGTAGTAGATACAGTATCTGTTTTCTTCATTATATTTACAGATTACTGATGCATACTAGAAGGGTGTTGAAATGACTCACAGTTTTTCACAAACATTCTCTGTCGCACCAACCGGTGTCTCCCCTAATTGATGACTTCTCAGCATTCCTTACAAAAATGTCCTCCTATTCGTTTACTTTGCTCTCCATCACCCTAAGTGATGTCTTCATGTGGCCAGATCTGATTGGTTCAGGAGCATTGTTATGTCATGCCTTTCACTGTGTGTTCCTTGAACACCCATGCGACTTACCCAGGAAAGTGGATAAATATACCAATATATGCCAGTTAAATGTATTAACAACATTTGCTTTCTGAGTTGTAAGGAAATGTATATTTTGAAGTTAATATTATGAAACCTCTTTGGCAAAGGCATACTACCAGACTCTATGGAAGTGGTATGTGGCTAGCTCACTACTGCACTATGAATGCCTTGTTCACTTAATATAAACAAGTGTACCTATTCCCTTCTGTCAAACATTGGAGGGAACGGTTCAGGCGCTGGAAGCATTATCACCATAGGTGTTCATGATTGTTTCCATATTTCCATGAAACTGTTACACAGCTGTGCCCAATCCAGCTCCGTCTTGAGTTGCAACAAATCTTGACCTGTTTGATTAGCTGTTGGGAGCCACCACACCGGTCCGTGTCCTCGATTTTGGTATGCTGCTTACCCAACCTGCAATTCAAGTCATGGGCCAACTCATACCAGCTGCTTCTGAATTACGTACAAGCCCTGTGGAAAAGTTCAAACAAAGGCAGGTTGCGGCCTACTAGACGTGCGGAACTTCTTCTCAGGTTATAATGCAGCATTATTTTATTTCAAGCTAGACCAAGGCTCTCTTACACTAGACCCGGCCATATGGCTTCAGGCTGTGCTTTCTTTTGGCAAGTTTCCCCTTTCAGTATTTGGCCTGTTCCACGCTTGATTTCTACATGTCAATTTGATTCCAGAACTTTTAACATATTTATGACACAGAGCAGACTGTGGTAGTGTGACTTTGGCGTCCAGAGATCTAATTGTCCCAATCAGAGATTTCTGAGTAAATAAATAAAATGTGAACATTCTCTAGAATCCAGTGTTCACCACTAGAAATAGCCTGTTTCTCCCTGCACGCTTTTCTGTATGCAAGAAAACATCCAGAATGCCATCACCCACGGCGGCTTGAGAGTTATTTGTACGATCAGCAGACTCTGGTGGCAAAGCTTTTCCTAGGTTGTACGACTTCAGGCTGGGGATGGGGGTATTATGGGTTCGAGTGACCTTCACTAGGTGGAGGGAAAACTCCCTTCACATGGCAAATCCGCATGTCAGGGAGAAGACTAGGTTGAGCATTGATCTCAGACATTCCCCTTTTCCCTGTGGGAGAGAGTCCTTGGAAAACATTTAGATGCACAATTCTTCCACCCACCTACAGTGTGAATTATAAAGTCCCAGAAAAGCGTTCCCATTTGAGTCTGCTGAAGGTACACACTGGCCCTTGCTATAGTACAGGGATGGGAACTTGCAATCTGATCTCTGTGTGTGCAAGTGTGCTTCAGAGGGTGGAGACCTGGACTTGGCTGTGGAGTCAAATCCAAGCCTAGCTATAGTCTTCTTGGATGAGACATGAATTTGGGGGAAGTTGCACTAGGAAGCAAATGTCTACAGTTGGCCCCCATCTTATGCATACTTTATTTGCATGAATTCAAATATACAGCTTGGCCAGAGAGAGAGAGAGAGAGAAAGAGAGAGAGAGAGAGAGAGATTTAAACAGTGCAGGGCGATTCCACCTGCCATTCCACTTAGTGTATGCTCTGGAGTAAGTTTGAAATGGCAGAATGAAGCTGCTGTTTCCTCAGCCCTCTTAGTTGCGGTGTGTCTCTCATACTGTAGTTCTTAAAGAAACAGTATGCATTTTTCAAATTTAAGGTAGTTTTGACTATACGTGATTTTGACTATACATACTTTATGCACCAACCTCGAAATGTAAGTTGTGAGCTGACATGTGTTTTTAATTGCACAGAGAAATTATCTCAACATTTTGTGTGTGCTGAAAATGTGTGTGTGTGTGTGTGTGTGTGTGTGTGTGTGTGTGTGTGTGTGTGTTTTAAATTTCCTGATCCACAACTTAGACATATTGCTTTTTGCCTATTATTTTGACATGCCTTTTCGTTCAAGATTAGAATTACAGTACTATCTTTCGCCCATGACTTCAGATGCTTGAAAATGGTTCTTTTCTCAGATTTCAGTCTTCAGAAAGATTTTTTTTCCTTTAAGGTTTCTAGCAACACACTGAAACAATCTGATTACTTGATGGAGGCTTAAATACAGAAGATCCCACAACATATGCCAAAAAGATGAGATGAATTCAGTGATCAGTGTACAGCTGCAAACCACACATTTTGTCCAGTAGCTCACTTGTTTAGACAGCTGAGATGGGGAAAATGTTTGTCGCTTAAAAAGTACTTTACTTGGTGTAGTATAATAGAAGCTGCTGAGGCCTGGGAGCATGGATCAAGTCCTATTAAACTGTCCCCCCAGTCTGCTAGAAGAATTTTAACTGCATTGTGTCGTAATGAGCCGTGCCCAAACTACTGTTTTCTGGCCCACTGTTTATTTTATCCCTTTATTGTAATGAAACTCAGATGGCCATTGTTTATACTAGGCCAGGGTAGCGAGAGCGTCCTGGAATCGGCCTAATTAGCTACAAGTGGGTTTCGGAATTAGTGCATAGGAAAGAACAAATTTTTAGTAACTACTTTAAATTGAAGCCTTCATTTATTTTCATTATGGCTAGACAAAAGAAATCTAGTGTTTTCTCAGCCCCTTTTCCATACAAGGCCCTTCGATTAGCCCCAATGGGGACCGTGATCTGCTACTTATTCCAGGCTCTCCTCCTTCTGAAACTTTGTGAGAAGAATATGTTCACATTTTATTCCATTTTAATTAAAATAGAAAAAAAAACATGCAGTGATATTCATGAGCAGTGGATTACAAAGGAGGAAGTTGTATGCATTTTAATATGTGTTTCATTTGAAGTTTCAGTAGGGCTTCCTCCCTAGTAAGTGTACATAGGATTACAGCCTTAGCATCAGTGTAGTCGTTAGGGGGGAAGGCGGGCGGTGGGCCCCTGGGCAGTGGGGGCAACTCGCGCTGGGGGGGTTGCACGGGTCGCCGCTTCCGTGGCAATTCGGTGGCAAAGCCGCTGACTTGCCATGGAAGCGGCGACTCATGCACCCCGGCGCATGTCACCATGCATTCTGGGGTGTCCACAAGCTGGGGGGTGCACGAATGGTGCACCCCCCCTGGCTCGTGGACGCCCTGGAACATATGGTGACTTGCGCCGGGGGGGGTGCATGAGCCAGCACTACTTACCCGGCCTTCATTGTGCTGCCAAGGCTGGACGCAGCCTTGTTGCTGGCTAGAGATGTCCCTAGAGAGGCTGCAATTACTCTCTAGCTCCTAATCTTGCTAGCTGGAGGACTGGAGGACTCCACCAAGCGAGACTAGGAGTTAGAGAGGCTCTACAGTAATTGCAAAGGCACAGCTTTTCTAGGGACATCTCTGGCCAGCAATAAGGCTACCTCCAGCCGGGTAAGTGGTGCACCCCCTGGCGTTCATTGACGGCACTCGTGGATGCTGCAAAAAACGGCCTAAAAGAGGCTTTTTTAGGCCTCTTTTGGGCTATTTTTTGCAGGTTCCTTTTTTGGTACCTCATAAGCTATGCTGGCCTCCTTCTGGACCTGATGCTGCCTTTCCTCCCTAGCGGAATACAGTCTCGTAGAGCTTCTGTTATTGTGTTTTTAAATAACTTGCATGTACACTGAAGGGATCTCACCCTCTTGATGTTTCTTGTCAGCTTCCTTTCTATCAGCTTCCTTTTTATTAGTCTCCTCGTTTTTAGAAGTCTCCCCTTTTCTAACATGCCTGTGTTGGACTTCCTTGGAAACATTCCAATTAAATATACAGTACTTTGAATGAGATAGCAGTGTGGTCACTGTTACCTGTCAGTTCATCTAGCACCTGGTTCTGGGTGCCACGTTGGATTAAGTCTCGGTTTGCCTCCCCTCTCGTTGGTTCCAAGATCAACTGTTCTAGGGCACAGTCATTTAGAGCAGCGGTCCCCAACCTTTTTTGCACCAGGGACCAGTTAGGTGGTTAAAAAAATTTCCATGGACCGGGGGGGTGTTTGGTAGTGGGGGGGCACAATGCAAAATGACACCCCCTGCGCAGAGGTGTCGTTAGGGGGGGCGTGGGCCCCTGGGCGCAGGGGTGTCGAGCTCGAGTTCCCCTTTGGAACTCGAAAGCAGCTGGGGGGGTGCACTCTGGGGGGAAGAATACCACGTGTGTGTGTGCGTGCGTGCGTTCGATCAATCGTTCACAAACACCCCCAGGCGGAGGCCGGCCAGACACGTCCTTCCCGGCTGACCGACAGTAGGAAAGACGATACGTGCTGCAGCCTCTCTAGCTAGCTCCTTTAGTCTCGCTGACTTGCTAGCCAGCGAGACAAAAGGAGCTAGCTAGAGAGGCTGCAGCACGTTTGCACAGGCGCAGACTCTCCAGTATCGTCTTTCCTACTGTCGGCTAACCGGGAAAGATGCGTCTGGCCGACCTCCCACCCGGGGGGGGGGGTTGAACGATCGATCGAACGCACACATGCACGCGGTATTCTTCCCCCCCTCCGGAGTGTACCACCCACCCCCGGCTGCTTTTGAGCCTCCGCCCAGTGGGGGGGCACCGTGTCCCGCAGCCCAGTCTGTAACAGGCCACGGGCAGGTAATGGGCCGCGGACCGGGGGTTGGGGAGCCCTGATTTAGAGTATCTAGAAATTTTTCTTTGTCATGGCCTGAATATGGTTTTTAGGCAATTACTCTATGTGAGAGTAATTGAAGACACTCTTTACCAAGGCCTCTGAGAGGAATTTTATCAGGGAGTACAAAGTTTCTTTTGGGCCCCTTCTCAAAGGGGGAGGGGGCAAAATGGGGTGGAGGGAGGGCAGCAACAGTCGGAAAAGTCTCCTGAACCCAGGTCTACCAGGCTTCCTGATGCAGCGACCAGGCCTACCTGCCTGGTAGACCTGCCCCCCCCCCGGTTGGCACTCTCCTTGAGGTCAGCTGAGATCCCAGGAAATTTCTGGGGCCCCTCCTTTGGCTCCCAGGCCCCCTTTTTGACCCTGGGCCCGGGTTGGTACAATTTACCCCCTTTACTCCCCTCTCATGGGCCCTGCTCTTTACTACAACACGTTCTGCTTTGGATACATCCTTGATTCCTTTCTCCATTAAGATTCCCTTTAGCATTTTGTTCAAGAGGGTGATGGCACGTCCCTGTACTAAATTATAATTTGGGCCTAGTATTTCCACCAACACTGATTCTGCTGAGGAGTCTGTTCCCCCTAAGCTTTCTAGTTTGTTGGATTCTATACAGGCTTACCAGATCGTCGCCGGGACGGGAGCGGTCTGCCCTTAAGGGGGCGGGGCGTGGGGGGGCCAGAACGTGACGCGTTCTGGCCCCCCACGCCCCGCCCCCTTAAGGGTAGACCGCTCCCGTCCTGGCGACGATCTGGTAAGCCTGATTCTATACCCTCTTTGGCATACAGAGCTATACCTCCCCCAATATGCCTCTCCCAGTCCTTTCTATAGAGTTTGTATCCTGGATGCTGTCCAGCCCATCAGCTCCTTGATTGCCCTTGGATTGTGGCTTCTACTGGCCTCATTCAGCTGGCAAAACCTGTTTCTTGGTTCCCATTCTGTCAGTGGTTGAACCCTTGGAAATGTGGGTCCTAGGAGTTCTGCTTGCTCATTTACAGGATTAAAAAAACAAACAAACACCAAACACCATTATCTTATATTTTGATGTGGTTAATGTGCTCAGCAATGCCAATTCCAAGTACATTTTCCCCCTTTCCTCTTAAAGAAAGAAGACAAGTCTTTACAAGGTTAGTAGCTTAGATGTATCCGTGTGTCACACAAATATCGATATGAAAAGCCAAAACAAGCTCGAGGGTCCTAGGCTGCAATCCTATACACACTTATCTGGGAGCAAATCCCACTGAACTTACTGAGATTTCTGAGTTAACAGATAAACAGCGCAATCCTGTGTAACCTTACACCGGTGTAACAGTAGTTGCACTGGTGAAAGTGCACTTATGCCAGTGTGACTGCACTTACACCGGTGCATCTGCTGTTACACTGGTGCAAGGTTACACAGGATTGTGCTGAAACACATATACAGTAGGATTGAGCTTTGGAGTGGTTGCCCCTGGTACAGAGGTCAAGGCCAACTGGTGCACCTCTATTTGTCCTCTCCACACATTGGCCGTCTATGGAGGAATAATGCCTGATCAGGTTCTGTCTGCTTAGTTCAGGAGAAGCCCCCCACTAACATCTTACATGACCCAAGCCTGAAGCTCAGTAACATATTTCTGTTTGTCGTGGGCAGCATTCCCCTTGTGGCCATAAAAGGTTATCAGGTTCACAATTGAAGGTATTTTAGAACGTCTTATTTGTTGTCCAATTGTACTATATAAACTGCTTTGGAATTTGCTGTTGAAAAACTGTATGTAAATACTTAATACTAAAAAAAGTCCAGCTACCATGTTATAGTAGCTACCACACAGCGCAATCCTGTGTAACCTTGCACCGGTGTAACAGTAGATGCACTGGTGTAAGTGCACTTATGCCAGTGTAAGTGCACTTACACCGGTGCATCTGCTGTTACACCGGTGCAAGGTTACACAGGATTGCGCTGACAGTCTCTTTTATTTCTGCTCTCTGCCTTACAAGGATTCAAATGTTCCCATTAGTGCTAGACACAAATCTGAACAACTGCCGGGGTTTATATTTTCAAAGAGAAAGCAGCCATTGCATTGTCCCAATAGTCTTTGGTGTTGAAATCTATTTTACATTTAGTGTACCTAAGCAAATTGAATTGGCACAACACCTCCTGAACTCCGTCTTAAGAGTAGTATATAAACTGTAGACCGTGGCTTTTGATCACAGCCGGAAATAATTTTTACTCTCCTTTTTTGTTGTTGTTTTTGTTTGTTTTTATTTAACTCTGAGCCTGAAGAAGGGTTTCTTGTGCACTGGAAAGCTTGCTCACTACTTTGTGACCTTTAAGTGGGTTCTATTAAAAAGTATTCTCATACTGTTACATTTGGGTTTTTTTCTAATGGACCAAGCTGCATTAAGCTAGCTATCAATTGTTCAGTGCAGTGGTGTCGCTGGAGGTGGGGCGGAACTCTATGTTCCACACCGCGCTGACCTCCGTTACTCACCGGCACAAGGCGGCCCCGCCACCTCGCCTTTGGAGCCATTCAGTGGGGCAAAGGCAACACGCAAGGTGTCTCCCCCTCACCTTCGGAGCCATTCAGTGGGGCGAAGGCAATGCACAGGGTGTCTCCTGCACGTTGCCTTTGCCCCATTGAATGGCTCCGAAGGCAAGGGGGCGGGGCCGCCTCATGCCAATAAGTAACAGAGGTCAGTGCGGTGCGGAACCTAGCGTTCCGCCCCACCTCCAGCAACACCACTGGTTCAGTGCAATCTATATATATAAAAGAACAAGTTCTGACTCACTGACTGACTGACTCATCACCGCCCTGCCCAAACCCCCGGGCCTAGACACGTGAAACTTGGGGAGCACGTTCCGTCTGTGATGTAAGCACCCACTAAGAATGGATTTTTAGAAATGCAGCCCCTAAGGGGGAGAAAAGGGGTGCAATGCATTTTCAGGGATTCCTCGATATCTCTCAGGCCCGATGAGATAGACGCTTGGTTTTGGCTTACAAAAGTTACCCGTCCAAATGCTGAAAAACATACCGTATTGTCCCGAATATAGGACGCTCCACCATACCCTTAAAGTTTGGTGCTATTTTTTAAAAAATACATTTTTAACTTAACTTAAAGAAAATATACACATTAGTAGAACAGTAAAACAGTACAGCTTTAGTACAGTTAAAGGCATAGGTACCCTGTCCCTTATTGAATCTGGGCACCCTAGTATAAGTAGCCTTCCCAGATCCAAAGGGGGACAGAGTGCTTACCTGTAACCTTTGGAATTTGGGCAGGTGCAGCTTGTTGCACCCTTCCATGCTGATGAGCTGCACCTGCACAAAATTCAATGGTTAACAGCACAATCCTATGCATGTCTACTCAGAAGTAAGTCCCATTGCATTCAATGGGGCTTACTCCCAGGAAAGTGTGCATAGGATTGCAGCCTAAAGGTTGGCACTCTGTCCTCCTTTGGATATGGTAAGCCTATGCAGGAGCTCTTGCTCTCAACTTTCAAACTGTACTCTCAACTTTCAAACTGCAGGATCAATAAATATCTTAGTTTCCACAGAGTCCTGGGGCTGGAGCTTAAGGGTTAATTTTTTTCAAATGCTTCCATCCTGAGGCTAGAGGTTGCTGGTTTGGCCATTTAGCAAGTGATTAAGCGCTTTGCAGTTTAAAAAAAGAAAAGCGCCCCGTTTTACCTTTGAAAGAGACTTGGAGAGACTTGAAAACAGAACGCTTTGCAGAAAACTCTAGCAGAAAATGCTAGGCTTTATTGTAGGTCGCACCCCTACTTTAAAGACTTGCTTTAGCGGGAAAAAGTGAGTCTTATACTCTGGTCAATACGGTATATCGGGATTTTGCCCTAATTGACCCGGAAAGGGGTGAATCTTGATTCGTGAGTCAATTATAGAACCCTTCATATCTCCTGTGTTTGTGGAGCTATAACGTTCCTTTTTGGCAGGCGGGTGTCTTTGTATAATCTTTAGAAATGGTTTTCATGGTTTTTTGAAATTTCACCCCTAAAGGGGTAAAAAGGGGGTAAAAGAAAAAGGGGTGACATCACTGACCAGCCCCAACTCCTGGGTCTAGAAACTTGAAATTCGGGAAGTATGTTCCTTCCGTGACGTCCGCGCCCACTAAGAAGGGATTTTTAGAAATTCCAACCCTAAGTGGGTGAAAAGGGGTGCTGAGCTCCTATTTGCCATTACCTGGGAATATGCCCCATTGACAAGAACAGGACTTACTTCCGAGTAGACATGCCTCGGCCTGGGCTCACCAAGCGTTTTCAGAGTGTTTTGGGTTTTGCTCACAAAACATAAGAACATAAGAACATAAGAAGAGCCCTGCTGGATCAGGCCAAAGGCCCGTCTAGTCCAGCTTCCTGTATCACACAGTGGCCCCACCAGATGCCTCAGGGAGCACACAGCCAACAAGATAACCTGTTTCCTGCTGCCACTCTCCTGCACCTGGCACAGAGAAAACCTACTTTTAAAACCAGGAGGTTGCTTATGGCTTGTAACCTGTGATGGTCTTTTCCTCCATGACTCTGTCCAAACCCCTTTTAAAGGCATCTAGGCCAGGTGCCATCACCACATCCTGTGGCAAGGAGTTCTACAGATGTAGGCTTACCAGATCTCCAACCAGGACAGAGTGCAGACCTTTAAGAAAAGGAATGTGGGCAGGTGTAGCTTGTTAAACCTTACAGCACAATCCTAGGCATGTCTACTCAGAAGCAAGCCCCATTATGTTCAGTGGGGCTTGCTTCTGAGTAGACATGCCTAGGATTGTGCTGTAAGGCTTAACAAGCTACATCTGCCCACATTCCTTCTCCTAAAGGTCTAGCACTCTGTCCCAGTTGGAGATCTGGTAAGCCTACACAGATGAATTACACGCTGGGTAAAGAAATATTTTCTTTTATCTGTTCTAACTCTCCCTCCTCTCAACTCTTAGGTTTTAGAGTGACTTGGGTTTTGCTCACAAAGGTTTCCATACAAATGCTTAAACACATATTTCAGGACTTTGTCCTAATCGACCCACTGGCGTCAGTACAGGGGGGGCGGAGCTCTAAGTTCCTCCGTGATCCGAGCCTCGGTTACACGGAGGAACGAAGCGCCCCGCCCCCGCGCCTTCCGAACCAGTCAAAGCAGTGAAACTCCCTGCGCATTGTTTTCACCAAGGCTCGGATCATGGAGGAACTTAGAGCTCCGCCCCGCCTGTAGTGACGCCAGTGAATCGACCCCTAAAGGGGCAAATCTAGATTGGGGGGCGTCAATTATAGAACCCTTCGCATCTACCGTGTTTGTGGAGTTCTAACATGCTTTTTGGGCATATGGGTGTCTTTAGAAACTGTTTTAATGGTTTTTAAAAATTTCACACCTAAAGGTAAAAAGGGGGTAAAAGAAAAAAGGGGTGTTTTCTTATTCAATAGAGGACAATTATTTGTTCTTTGGACTACTTTGTGATTCAGTTCTTACCTGTGAAACCCCCTAAATAAACATGGTAGACAGAGGCTTGGATAAAGGGTCACTATTAAATTCTAATCCCCTTCATGGATCATTGCCTTGTCGTGGTGAAGGGGCTTGCGTAACTCAATGAAGCCATGAGCTATGCCGTGCAGGGACACCCAAGGTGAACAAGTCGTAGCAGAGAGTTCTGACTAAAAGTGATCCACTGGAGAAGGAAATGGCAACCCACGCCAGTAACCTTGCCAAGAAAATCCCATGAACAGTACCAAAAGGCAAAAAGATATGACGCCGGAAGATGAGACCCTCAGGTTGGAAGGTGTCCAATATGCTACTGAGGAAGAGCGGAGGACTATTCCAAGTAGGCCCAGAAAGGATGAAGCAGTTGGGCCAAAGCCAATAGGACGTTCAGCTGTGGATGTGTCTGAGGTTGAAAGGAAAATCCAATGCTGCAAGGAGCAATACTACTTAGGAACATGGAATGTGAGGTCTATGAATCAAGGCAAGCTGGATGTGGTCAAAAATGAGATGATAAGATTGAACATTGACATCTTGGGAATCAGCAAACTAAAATGGACGGGCATGGGCGAATTTAAGTCAGGTGACCATCATATCTACTACTGTGGGCATGAATCCCTTAGAAGAAATGGAGTAGCCCTCATAGTCAATAAAAGAGTGGGAAAGGCAGTACTGGGGTGCAACCTCAAAAACGACAGAATGATTTCAGTTCGAATCCAAGGCAAACCATTCAACATTACAGTAATCCAAGTGTATGCCCCAACCACTGATGCCGAAGAAGATGAAGTTGACCGGTTCTATGAAGACCTACAACACCTTCTAGAACTAGCACCCAAAAAATATGTCCTTTACATCATAGGAGACTGGAATGCTAAAGTAGGAAATCAAGAAATAAACGGAACAACAGGCAAGTTTGGCCTTGGAGCGCAAAATGAAGCAGGGCAAAGGCTAATGGAGTTCTGTCAAGAGAACACGCTGGTCATAGCAAACACTCTTTTCCAACAACACAAGAGGCGACTCTACACATGGACATCACCAGATGGTCAATACCGAAACCAGATAGATTATGTGCTTTGCAGCCAAAGATGGAGGAGCTGTATACAGTCAGTAAAAACAAGACCTGGAGCTGACTGTGGCTCAGATCATGAGCTTCTTATTGCAAAATTCAGACTTAAATTGAAGAATGTAGGGAACACAACTAGACCAGTCAGATATGACCTAACTCATATCCCTTATGAGTATACAGTGGAGGTGAAGAATAGATTTAGGGCATTAGATCTGGTAGACAGAGTGCCTGAAGAACTATGGACGAAGGTTCGTAACATTGTACAGGAGGCAGCAACGAAAACCATCCCAAAGAAAAAGAAATGCAAGAAGGCAAAGTGGCTGTCAGATGAGGCTTTACAAATAGCTGTGGAAAGAAGGAATGCGAAAAGCAAGGGTGAAAGGGAAATATATAAACAACTGAATGCAGATTTCCAGAGAACAGCAAGGAGAGATGAGAAGACCTTCTTAAATTAACAATGCAAAGAAATCGAGGAAAACAACAGAATGGGGAGGACTAGAGATCTCTTCAAGAAAATTGGAGATATCAAAGGAACGTTTTGTGCAAAGATGGGCATGATAAAGGACAAAAAAGGCAGGGACCTAACAGAAGCAGAAGAGATTAAGAAGAGATGGCAAGAATACACAGAAGAACTATACAAGAAAGATCTTAACATTCCTGATGACCATGCTGGTGTGGTCACTGACCCAGAGCCGGACATCCTAGAGAGTGAAGTCAAGTGGGCCTTAGGTAGCATTACTAACAACAAAGCTAGCGGAGATGATAATATCCCAGCTGAGCTACTTAAAATCCTAAATGATGATTCTGTGAAAGTGCTGCACTCAATATGCCAACAAATTTGGAAAACTCAGCAGTGGCCAAAGGATTGGAAAAGGTCAGTTTACGTTCCAATTCCAAAGAAGGGCAGTGCCAAAGAGTGCTCAAACTATCGCACAATTGCACTCATTGCACATGCTAGCAAGGTTATGCTCAAAATGCTACAAGCTAGGCTTCAGCAGTACGTGGACCAAGAACTACCGGACGTACAAGCTGGGTTTCGAAGAGGCAGAGGAACTAGAGATCAAATTGCCAACATGCGCTGGATCATGGAGAAAGCACGAGAGTTCCAAAAAAACACCTACTTCTGCTTCATTGACTACGCAAAAGGCTTTGATTGCGTGGATCACAACAAACTGTGGCAAATTCTTAAAGAGATGGGGGTACCAGACCACCTTACCTGTCTCCTGAGAAACCTGTATTCGGGTCAAGAAGCAACAGTTCAGACCGGCCATGGAACAACTGATTGGTTCAAAATTGGGAAGGGAGTATGGCAAGGCTGTATATTATCACCCTGCTTATTTAACTTATATGCAGAGTACATTATGAGAAATGCAGGGCTGAATGAATCTCAAGCCGGAATCAAGATTGCCGGGAGAAACATCAACAACCTCAGATATGCAGATGATACCACCCTAATGGCAGAAAGTGAAGAAGAACTAAAGAGCCTCTTGATGAGAGCGAAAGAGGAGAGTGCAAAAGTTGGCTTGAAACTCAACATTAATAAAATTAAGATCATGGCATCTGGTCCCATCAATTCCTGGCAAATAGAAGGGGCAGAAATGGAATCAGTAACAGATTTTACTTTTTTGGGTTCCAAGATCACTGCAGACGGAGACAGCAGCCATGAAATTAAAAGACGCTTACTCCTTGGAAGGAAAGCTATGGCAAATTTAGATAGCATAATAAAAAGCAGAGATATCACCATGCCAACAAACGTTCGTATAGTCAGGGCGATGGTGTTCCCAGTAGCAATGTATGGTTGCGAGAGTTGGACCATAAGGAAGGTTGAGCGCCGAAGAATAGATGCTTTCGAACTGTGGTGCTGGAGAAGACTCCTGAGAGTCCCTTGGACTGCTAGGAGATCAAATCAGTCAATCCTAAATGAAATCAACCCTGACTGTTCCCTGGAAGGACAGGTACTAAGGCTGAAACTCAAGTATTTTGGCCACCTAATGCGAAGAGAGGACTCTCTGGAGAAGACTCTGATGCTGGGAAAGATTGAAGGCAAAAGGAGAAGGGGAAGGCAAAAGATGAGATGGTTAGACAGCATCACCGATGCAACGAACATGAAAATGAGCGAACTCAGGAAGATAGTGGAGGACAGGAAGGCCTGGCGGGATATGGTTCATGGGATCACGAAGGGTCGGACACAACTTAACGACTGAACAACAACAACATTAAATTCTAATAAACGTATAAAATCTGCAACGGGGAAAAAAACTATAACATACCCCAGCATGTGGGTACTAGGTGAGGGAAAAACGGTGCTGCCCATATGTTCCCCCTGCTACCCTCGAGTGTGACACTCTGACTCCAAGCTCTACCCATTCATTGATTGAGAAAGCGATTGAGAAAGCTTATCACAGCCAACCCTGAGGGGTTTAAGGCAGCTGGGCAGCGCAGACTCCCCCTAGGCAGGCCATGTGGTGGTCTTTGCTTATGCAGCCAATGGGGCTTGACAGCCAGCCTCATCGACCCGGGTAAGTATCGTCTGAGTGGTCCTGGCTCACCCTTTGACCTTGCTACCTCAGAATGCATGCCAATGAAGATCTCTACCTACCCATCCTGCACTCAACCTGCCACACGGAGGGGTTAGCCTAGCGATAGATCCCAACTGCCCCACAACCAGCCAAAAGGCTCAAAAGTCCCTGCTGCAGGTCCCTGAGGAAAATGTCAGCATCAGCCATGGAGAGATGAATGCCATTGCTCCTAAACAGGGCTGGCGAAGTATAAACAATACCAGTTTGAGCGATAGTTGCTCCACCCTGTGCATTGAAGACCTTCCCCATGTGAATGTTCAGTATGCACCAAGTAATGTCAACATGGCACGGGTGAAATGCCTGCCACCAAGCCCGGAAATGGGACGGGAATGTGGCAGCTGACATTCTCGCCCCCTCCCGGGCTGGCTTGGCCAACCGCCGCCCTCCCTCGCCGCCTGGCCTGCCCTTGCACCTGCTGGTGGGAGACTTACGTTCTCCGGCAGCGGCTGGGTTGTTTCGGTGGTGGAGTGAGGACTGCCGGCCTCTGTGCCAGCGGCTCTTACTCTAGAGTCGTTGCAAACGTGCTTTACGGCATGTTTGCGACAGTTTAGACTGGCGGAGTGCGTGCTCCGCCGGTCTAAAGTTAGTGTGTACTGCGCTGTCACTCTATTGCTTTTTAAGTTGGTACGGCCATTGCGTTTCTAAATGTTAATGGGGAGATGGTGCTTCACACAATTGTCCCCATCACAGAAGATGGAGCCTGCCTGTTTCGGTCCCTCTCCTATCTCATGTATAACTCACCCAATGGCTAGGGAGTTGTTTGAGCTAATCGTGAGGCACGTGGACGACAACTGGGAGGAGTTCTCTATCATGTCCCACAACAGCAAGGGGGACAACTATCATTCGATGGAACCATGACTTTGAATAATTGCAGGGTTTTGCCTGATATGGGGTAGTTGTGCTACATGTTAATGGTTCATTACAATCAAAGGAAAGTTTATTGGAGACAAAATGGATTTAAAGTACTTACATCCCATAGTGAAGCAAGGGCATCATGGTAGTCCTATATATGTATGCTCAGAAGTAAGCCCCATTCAATTCTGTGGGACTTACTCCCAGGTAACAACTGAATACAACTGCAACCTGACAGCGCAATCCTGTCCTCGTATAGACCAGCGTAGCAACCACTCCACAGGTCTAGTGTGTTCCAAATGTGCTGTAAGGCATGTTTGCGTCACCTGAAGAGTAAGCAGCACTGGCGGAGAGCCTTGCACCATTCCTCTGGCGCCGCAGGATAGAGTGCTGCTGCGGTAGAGAGTTGAGTTCCTGCCGGGTGGTGGAGGGTCAAGGGGAGGGCAGAATGGGGCATTTTGGGGGTTGGGATTGGTCGGCCAGGCCCGGGAAGGGAGAGGGGTCAGCGGCGGCCTCCGTCATATTGTGCCTCCGGCACACATCCAAGTAGCCCCATTGGAGTGGCTGGCGCGTTATTTGGGATAAAGGGACAAACGTCCCTTTACCCTGAGGAGGCCGCTGACTGTGCAGTGGCTCTAGACAGGATTGGGCTGTCCGTTACATAACTCTTACATTCTCCTTTCACCAAAAGAAGGATAAAATTCTCGAACCTGCTTTGTCTGCCCCATTCATCAGGGACAATTTAATCCCCAACCATGAGCAAAATGGTCACCACATGTTATGGGCATTTCCCCCCCTATTTATAGTTCTAAAATCCTTATACACAAATGAAGGGAAAGTTCTACTTATTCTACCAAAATTCCAAGGAAGTACTTCCATTGATTTTATTAGAATGTCATTGATTTTGCCTAGTGGAAAATAAAACTGTTTGTATTTTGTCTACTTTTAAAGCTAACTCAACTTTAAAAACTCAACTTTATCTTTTTTGGTTAGCAAATGAATGTTTCCAGATTAAACAAGCCCTCTAAAATAAATTAGCTAACACATTTGGGAAAGCTACTTTGCACTAAAGCACGTTCAGATTAAGTCGTTGCATATATTATTTACAATAGATCTATTTTCCACGAAAGTTCCTGCATGTTGAATTCAGTGTTGCCAACTGTCAGTAAATTTACGAACAGCTAGTAAATTTAAGTGCTTCCCAGAGAGTGATTGGTATGTGTGTAAAATACTCAATTTGTTCCTAAAACATAGCAAGATTTTTTTTTTCTGTGTATGATGAAAAATAAGGGAAAAATACACTTATATTATATCATTAGAGTGTTTATTAATCAGCTCCTCTGAATTACAAAACAAAGGACCTTGGCCCCAATCCAGCTAAAGTAAGTCATCATCACTCAGGGAACGTAATGAGACTGATGTTATTCACAAATAACATGTTCTATTGGTTTCAATGGGACTAAAATCATGGCTAAATTTAGATCAGGATCTAGAGCTGATGAATAAAGTAACAGTATTGGATTAGAAATGCATCTTTTTAACTGACTACTGTATATTGGTTGCTGCCAAGCAGATGGGTCCAAGCACAAAGAGTCACGTTCACATCATGGCAATGTCCTACATTGCCCATGCTGATAATCTCACAGGTTTTCATAATCTCACACAGCTTTATACTTGATACACAGTGAATTAGTAGGCAGATGGTAGAATTCTGGTCTATGCCACTTTGGACTGCAGGTGGGGTGTCATATTTTTGATTTTATTTATCAATTTATATCCCACCTTTCTCCCCAAAGGGCACCCAAGGCAGCTACGCTTTATGCTTTATGTAAATGGCCATACGGTGGCGTGCACCCATATTTGAATCACCACCACAAACAATGGTGGTGCTAGAGGGTTGCCGCTGAACCCAGCTACCTCCACCACCAAAGGTAAGCCAGCAGTGGGAGTGGTGTGTGTGTGTGTGTGTGTGTGTGTGTGTGTGTGTGTGTGTGTGTGTGTGTGTGTAATGGGATGGGTATCAAGTGACGGGAGCGGGCCGCGCAAAGGGTTGACACGCGTCACCCTCCGGACGCTCTGAGGCTGGCCCGGGAGCCGGCTTCGGAGCGTCCGGCCTGGCCGGCGCTCCAGGGCCTTCTGAAAGAGGGCAAGGCTCTTGCCCTCAAAACGGTCTTTGCGCATGCGCGAAAACCGGAAAAGATCGCATATTGACGCATTGGGCCTTCTTTCAGAAGGCCCTGGAGCGCCGGCCGGGCCGGACGTTCCGAGGCCGGCTCCCGGGCCGGCCTCAGAGCGTCCGGAGGGCGACGCGAAGGGGCGGGGGGCACCTGGGGAAGGGTGCAGCTGGGTGGCCCCCCCAAAAATCGCAGCGCGGCCATAGGCCGCGCCAATACTTCTATTGAGGGGCATCACTAGGGTGACGCGCGCCTCCCGCCTTGGGGTGACGCGCATCCTAGTGACGCGCGTTCTAGTGACGCCTCTGAATATCCTCCATTCTGTTTTGGCCCTGACATGCTCCTTTGCCTCTACTCAGACTTGTGCCAGCTAAAGACCCATAGGGGTCCATGTGGCAGTGGAGTAAGGTAGGTAAACAAAACGTTTACTTACCTCTCCACCCCTGCATGGTCTCTGGCCACTGACAGGATGCAGCGGGACCTATGCCGGCAGCGCTGCACCCTGCAGCCAGCCTTTAGTTGGGATTGGGCGCTTAGTTGACCATGCTTGCTCACAAGACTGAGATGTTTATCCATCAATATATCCTGCATAAATGCATTAATGGGGACCATCGTTCATGTTAAAAAATGATGTTTTCCTGTTCTCTCTGTTGTTACAAGGAAACAAGGATTTGCTTTACAATGAAGGCCAAACTAGACATTATGTTAAATATTTCATCTCTCTTTTGTTATCTTTAAAATATCAGTCGCAGGGAAGCCCAATCCATTTGTGACAACGGCATGAGTGGAGGGCAGCAAACAGTACCTCCAGGGGCAAACAGCTGCTTAAGATGGGATTTGGGGTAGAAAAACAGTATGGGAGAAGAATTAAACCCTTCCATACCCTTTCTTTCCCAAAGCGGGGGGGGGGGAGGCAAAAATGAATCATTAAAATTTTCGGGCGGCCGCTATGCAGCTGGCAAAAAAAGGTGTGTGTGTGTGTACCGGTTGGAGTTTCTCAAAATCTGGTAAGCCTATGTTAAAAACTGCCTGCACTTAGAAAACCAGTATAGCCGGCAAAGGGCTGTGCTAGCTCCTGCTGTGCTAGCTTTTGATATGCATGGAGATTTCTGTGAAACTTTCAAAACTGCCCACCATGATCTGTACAGTCCAATCTACCACCTTCCTTCTCTTGCCTGTGTAGACCAGGCCATAGTGGCATGTCTGCCCCTATAGCGACATGCTGTGGTTCTCTAGGGCCTGTGGTAGAGTTCTGTGCCAGACCTGCTACTTCAGTTTATTTTACTAAAGACAGGAAGGCTATATAATGAAATCAGTTGCAGAGCCTGGACAAGCCTACTTGTAAAACGTCCCAGCGCTGTCTTATCTTATTGGACCACACCGGCAGATTTTACTACACTGCTACCGGAGATATCGGCATGATATGACTTGCTGTAACAGACATGGCTCTTTCGCCTTATAATGCACTACAGAACACTAATAAACATGATTATTTTAAAAAGATAAGGTTACTGAATGCTGCATTTGCCAAGCTCTAACTGACTGTAGCTTTAAGCTTTGGCTAAACAAGGAGCCAGGGAAAATTTAAAATTCAGCAGTAGTAGCTATTCAGTACAGTTGTTCTAGTATCCGTGCCAGGAAAAACTTCTACTGAAAGCTCTAATTTATCACACATTGGGGTTGCAGACCTGTGCTCCTGGTATACTAAGGCAAGTATTCGCCAGGTTTCAACCAAAAAAGAAAAAAGAAAAAGAAAAAGAAAAAGAAAAAGAAAGAAAGAAAAATCTGGAGGAATCCCTGACTTAGGAAGTGGCGAGAATTCCAGTTTCTGTTCTGAACAAGCAGCAGTGTTAGTTAGGAGATATGTTGTGCCTTTCACACATACTCTCATACATGCAAAAGTACACTAATTAGGCTCAGCGTTGCTTTCAGCTTTCCTCCCCTGTTAAGTAGAGTAAGACATTTTTGAGGTCTCAGAATGTATACTTAATATATGTTAATGTTAGGGCAAAATGTTGAGTACTGCAGGAAATGTCATTTGAGATAATCAAATGCACTAGAACATTTAAACTACAAGGGGTTTTAAGGGAAACACTTTTAATAAATAAATATTGTCTGGCTTTCCAATGGGGCAGGAACACAAGGACGTCGCCTTCTTAGACCTTTCAGTAGCAAATACAACTATTTTGGCGTCTCGTTGGAAACCTATGACCTCATCATCATGCTGTAATCAACAATAGGACAACATAGGAAAAAACAAATATCAAATATCGTCATCGAGTCAAAGGTCAAATGAAGTCAGATGTTGTTGTTGTTTCGTAGGACCCCTTGTTGGCCTACCTAACTCCTCACAGGCAGCTCCTCTACCACTTCACTACACGTTACATTATTTACTTCAAAAACGTCTACCGCACTTTAGCTGCCACACGTAAAACAATCTTAATACTTTTCCCCCACCCTGCCCTTTGCTCATATTTCTCCTCCCCTGTACAGTTCGTCATTGTTATATTGCTAAACCCAGTTTTATAAATTAGTGTAAGAAACTTACACTACAAAATCATTATCCACTTCCAGAAACAAAATCATTATCCACTTCCCCCACACTCTTCCCATATCCCAGTTATTAGCTTAGAACAGTGGTTCTCAAAGTGGTGGTTTGTGACCTACCATTGGAACCAAAAGCTGTCCCCTGCCCCTTTAAGGGGCGGGGGCAGCAATGCGGCAGTGGCTATCCTGGGGATCGCCGCCAACACCGGGAAAGTTTTTAAAGAGCCAGGATGGTGTAGTGGTTCGGGAGTCGGACTTAGACCTGGAAGATCCAGGTTCAAATCCCTGCTCAGCCACGAAGCTTCCTGGGTGACCTTGGGCCAGTCACTATCTCTCAGCCCCACCTACCTCACAGGGTTGTTGTGAGGACAAAAAGGAGAGGAGGAAATATGTACACCACTCTGAGCTCCTTGAAGGAAGGGTGGTATAAAAATGTGAAAAATAAAAAATAAAGGTGATTTGTGTACTTGGGGGGGGGGGTCCTGGAGCCCTCAGGAGGGTTCGGGGAGGCCTGCGCTACCCTCTGTAGCCCCCCCCAAGCTTCAGATCACTGCTCTGTGGTGATTTATGACCACTTCCAGTTTTCACTCCAGGACCCCCGGTAAGTGCACAAATCACCTTTGTTTCCGGGCGCTGGTGGCGATTCCAGGGATTGCCACCGCTGTCCCCGCTCCCGCAAGCACTCAAAGTTTTCCCCGCAAGGCGAGAGAACCACTGGCTTAGAGGACGAAGAAAAAATGCTTGAGTGTTACTGATTATATAAACTTTTTCTCCTTCAGTTTTACCTCCATTCCCACCATGGTTGCACGTTAACCATCTTGGGACAGGATAAGTTTTACTTTTCAAACTGGTGGTTATGTTGCAACTCAAATATGTACAGTACTTGTATAGTGTAATAAAGTCATGGTCTTTAAACAATGGTTCAACCCAGTTACTTGGGTCTTCCTTCCAGTGTGGGGCAATTAACTTTTGAATGGGTGAGATTCTATACCATTTTTAGACATCATAATATCCACGCCACACTAACTCATGTTGAAGTGATTTGTGTGGTCTGGAAGCCCATGGCAAACAAGGGGCAAATGCACTCTAATATGTGAATGGGTGACAGACCCCTCTGCTGGCAAAGTGGCTGTAAGAAAATAAAATTATCAAAATATTGTGCATCCCCTCCCCCAGGACCCCTCCCTCATGGGAGGGTGGCCTTGTTTCATTCCCTCCCAAGCATAGGCAAGGAGAGGTGGCACTTTTTGATTGGAGGAATATGGAAGGGAGGAGCCTTGTTATCTATTTGAGCTGCTCCTCTCTGTTTGAAATAGCAGCCTTGCTCACTCAGGAGATCAGTCTGGGATTAGCCAGTTGCCTGTAGTAACCTAGTAGGAATGCTTCACTCATCACCTGATGGGTTTGTGGCAAAGGAGAGGCTTTTTGCCTACTTCAGACTGAAGCAACGAGTGTGATACAGGGTTAGTCTGGACTATTAATTGTAAGGGACAGTGTGGTTGGGGAGGTCATGAGGAAGGAGTTCAATGTACACCTAAGACAAGTGGATTAACCAGTGAGGTCACAAGACCAGTCTCCAGAGGCTATTCAGCTCAGGGATGTTAGATGGGACCCCCTTCAGCAATGGGTGCAAAGTTTACCTCAAAGGCTGATCAGCTTGAGGTGGATGAGGCATCCCTGAGTTATCTATTGTCAAAGAATGATTTGGCTATTTATATTCCAAAACCTTGTCTCATGCCTTTTTGGGGTTTACAGACAACAAAGATTAAAAACAAGTTGATGTTCAGCATAGAGTTTAAGGAAAAACAGCTGCTGAAAATAGAAGCCCTATGTCTCCCCTCCAGTCTTCTTTGTAGCACACAGGTGTGCACACACGCATGCATGCGCCCACACACACACACACACACACACTCACACACCCTTCCCAGGAACCCATGGATTCTGCACATTTAGACCGCTGGATTCTGAATCGCACAGAGAATAAAGTTGCCAACTCTGCCTGAAGCTGTTCCTGGAGATTTTTTGTTCCAACCTGATGTAAAACTGGAAATTCCTTTAAGCCCTGTTAAAATCTCCAGGATTGCTTTCAGTAGTCACCTAGAGAAAGCTGCTGAATCCTGGAGACTCCTGGCTAATCTTGAAAGGTTGGCAACCCTAACAGAAAATGTCTGCATGTGTTCAACACTTGTTTTCACAGACAAGCACTAAAATGAGTGAATGCCTAAGACAGGGGTGGCCCAAGATCTCCTGATACCTGAGGCAGCATGCCAAATGCCCCCCCTTACTGATAATGTGTCAGTCACTGCTCCTCCCACTCTCCAGTGTTCTAGCTTGGCACTCTCCTCCCCTTTTCCAATCCAGGGAGTGGAAGGAGAAGCAGTGGTGACACGTAGTCAGACAGGGATGGGCGCCCCTCATCAATTTGCTGCCTGAAGCAACCGCTTCAACTGGCCTCATTGATGGGCCGGCCCTGGCCTAAGGACATGGCTAGCTGTTGCACTCCCATTTGCCTCTCCATGCATTCAGGTCTGAAAAGGGCCCTAATAATATAAAATGCATGATGTGTGGTCATTGTGTTGTAAGTTTCTCTGCCTGTGCAAGTAGCATGTCCCTGCAAGTCAGCCATTGTGGAGAAGGAGGGGGGAAGAAACTCACAATATGATGACATCACACATTTAATATTATTAAATATGGGGAGGGAGATAACAAAGAGATGAGAACAGAGGTGTTTCTACGATAGGGGCCCTATCGTAAGTTGTGCCCCGTCCTAGTACCATGTTAACAAACCGGAACGAGGAGGCCCCGCCCCCTCGCCGGTGGAGCCATTCCGCGCTGCGAAGGCGAACGGGCAGGAGCAGAGGCGTATCAGCAGCGAGTGCTGCCTGGAGCACTCGCTGCTGCGCCGCCGCTCCCAGGGGGGGCAGGGCTCCGGGGGCAGGGGGGCGCCCCTGCTTATGCGGGCGCTCCGAGGCCTTCTCCCCCGGCCTCGGAGCCGGAGAAAGCCCCGGAGCGTCCACCTCAACCGGTGGCCAGGGCTTTCTGAAGGCCGACTGCTGCGCTGCGCTGTTTATCTTTGTTTTGCATATGCGCAGAACGTTTTAACATTTTAACGTTCTGCGCATGTGCAAAACAAAGATAAACAGTGCGGCACGGCAGTCGGCCTTCAGAAAGCCCTGGCTACCGGTCAAGGTGGACGCTCCAGGGCTTTCTCCGGCTCCGAGGCCGGGGGAGAAGGCCTTGGAGCGTCCGCCCGCGTCACCGGACGGGCGCGCGCATGTGCGCGCGCTCGCTCCGTGGAAAGACTGGAGTGAGCGGAGCAGTGCCGCCCGGGGCCGAGGTGCCGCCCGGAGCCGCTGCTCCACTAGCTCCAGTCTTTCCACGCCTCTGGGCAGGAGACTCCCTGCATGTCACCTTCACAGCGCGGAATGGCTCCGCCGGCGAGGGGGCGGGGCCTCCTTGTTCCGGTTTGTAAACATGGTACTAGGACGGGGCACAACTTAGGGTAGGGCCCTTACCGTAGAAACGCCTCTGGATGAGAAGTCAATACTTTAGGTGGCACCCATACATCCTTCATAATATCTGATTCTAGTCTGGATTGGTAATCTGTTTTGGCTAAAGTACACCTGGGCAACCTGACTTCTATTTATTACACAGCAAAATGTGTACAAGAAACAAAATTTTCAAGGCTACACACTTTCTCGGTGCTTATTTTGTTGCTATTGCTGACTGAGCAGGCAAAACATAACATGACAACCTGCAGAATTGAACATAAGAAACATTTTTGTCCCTCCTATAACTAGTTGTCAAGTAAGTTTTGCAATGTGGTGGTTGTGAGATGTTGTGGAGTTGAAGATTTTAAAACTGCCAGACAGGTACTGTACTGTAAAAAAGATTTTCCTGGGAAAAAAAAGTGTCTATGTTTTAGGCTTATATGTTAGTATCATTTATTATTACCGGTATTTTGAACATTTATACCACCTATCCATGAGCTTGAGGCAGTTACAACAATAATTTAAACAACAGGGCTATCATCACCCAAGAAATCTGAGTCAAGTGATCCAATGAGTTTCAGTTGATACAATCTGCATATGAATACATGCACGTATCATAGCAGGCATCCTATTAGCAGGCATTTGTTTCTCCTGAGGGAGAAGGCAGAATAACTCATACAGAGGCATAGCCAGCCTCTCCGGCATCCCCCCCCCAGCGTGTAACTGCACAAGCCCCGGCCCTGCCGCATCGCGGCGAGACCCCCCCCCCCGGCATCTTCTTCACTTGAATAGAGCTCCTAGGAACCTGGGTTGGCAGGTGCGCCAATCAGGCAAGCCGTTTTTTGAACACCGCCGCAGCACCCCTGCTTGCCGCCCGGGGACCCCCCACCCCAGGCAGCCCTCCGCTGCTGAATTCATATAAGATGGTGCTGGCCATCTGCAGTTTTTATAAGCAAGTCATACTTGGTGTGTGTGTGTGTGTGTGTGTGTGTGTGTGTGTGTGTGTGTGTGTGTGTGCGTGTGTGTGCGCGCGCGCCCCCCCCCCCCCGGCATATGGTGCCTGATTCCTTGGTCAGTTGTACCTTTTCAGTTAGCAAAATGTTTTTAATCAGTCATTCTGTGTTCTTAACAGGTTATCTTGTTGTCTTGTGCTCCCTGAGGCATCTGGTGGGGCCACTGTGTGATACAGGAAGCTGGACTAGATGGGCTTTTGGCCTGATCCAGCAGGGCTCTTCTTATGTTCTTATGATTAAAAAAAACTGTAGCCCTATAGAAAAACAATGAAATTGTACCATATATTCAATAGCTGTAACCAGTGACACAATTGAAAAACTCTCTGGGCTATTCCAGCAAGAGGTGAGTAATAAATATTTGCGTTATTAGAAGAGATCTGGTGTGTGCTGCTGACTTCACAATCCGATACCTTCCCCCTTTTCATGGAGAGCACTTCCATAGCTGCACCTCTTCTTGCAAGTCACTCCACAATCCTGTAAAAGGGTCTGTGCCTTTCTCACAGATCTCATATTGGGAGAGGCACTTTCTAATGTAAATGTATTTATTTACTTTGCTACATAAGCTGAAAACTGGTATTATTATTATTATTATTATTATTATTATTATTATTATTATTATTATTATTATTAATAATAATAATAATAATAATAATAATAATAATAATAATAATAATAATAATAATATGCAGAGTGATTGATCAGAAGTAAATTAATCCATTATAATGCTGTTCAGGTTTCACCCAAACTTCTATAGCATTGGTGTTTGCTGTCAATTACAGAATTATTAGATTGACAGTGCAATCCTGTGCAATTAAAGACCGGCGGAGTGCACGCTCCGCCAGCCTAGGGTGTTGCGAAAGTGCCATAAAGCATTTCTGCGGCACCCTTGCCTTGGAGTAAGCGACGCTGGTGCTGAGGCCAGCACCGCTTAGTCTGATGCTATCTGACGCCTGCGCGTCGCTGGACGCAGGTAAGTGCTGTGCTGGGCAATGGGAGGGTGTGGGTAAGGTGGGCTGGGGTGATGGGTGGGTGGTGGGGGCAATTGGCCAGCCAGGCCAGGGAGGGGGGCAGCGATATTGATGGCACGCTCCACCATATCCTCACCCCCTTCCCGGGCCTAGTCGGCCCTCCCTCGCATCCAAGGAGGCCCATTTGGACCGGTGGGGCTGACACTGGGGGAAAGGGATGAGCGTCCCTTTCCCCCCAGTTATGCCCTGGTCTCCGCCTGCGCAGGCCACATCCTGCATAGGATGCAGCAGCCAGCCATTTAGGCCTGCCGGTGCATCTTACGCTGGATTGGGCTGTGAATCAGTGTCATCCAACTGGCAGCCTGCAGGTCAGATATTTTCATCTATCTTACCTCTCTCTCTCTCTCTCTCTCTCTCATCCCCAGTCCCTAGCCTTTTAGAATACAACTGAGAAAGGGAAGGCTTTGAAATAGATATAGGCTGGTTACAGGCCTGGGAAAAGGGAGTAGTCCAAAATGGGGGTAAGAAAAATCACTGCTGTTCTGTGTACTGTCTGTATGTGTGTACGAGTGGGAGGGCGCATACGCACATGTTCCAGATATCACTTATTGCCCACTGACTTAGAAGTACCCAGACCACTATACGTGGACCATGGCTCTGGCTAATTTCAATAGCCTCTCCCCCAGCTGTGTCAAATGGAAGCGCCTGTTTTGACCGTAAAGGGATGCTGTGTGTATCCTTTGAGCATAATATTGCTGCTACTCAAGTTCTGTAACAGGCTTAAAGAACTCTGAATGAAAGTTATTCCCTCCGACTACTGTATGATTAATAGGCATTATGATTGGTAGCATATAGCTCACTCATAAATGGGCTTTCTGTACCTGCTTTGTGCATAGTGCCATTATGGTATGTATTTCTATACAGATGTGTGTTGAATGCTGCTAAGCCTATATTTCATGCATATATCAGCGGGCAGGACTTTGTGGTCTATATATCAGATTCAAAATACCTACTGTAGACTCCCTGGAACCACAGGTTAAAATCCTGGCAGAGCAACCTCAAACCTCCATCCTCCTGTGGTAGAGAAATTGAGCAGAAAGACCTTTTCAGGCAGCATATTTAAAGCAAAAAGTCCTGTCCACTCTGGGCACCCATTAAAATCCCATTATACTTTTGGTAAGGCCAGAGTTTTGCTGTGGTGTCCCTTGGCTGAAAGCTGTTTCCCACCCACGGTTATACAGCATGTGCCACTTGGCCAGACTAATTCCCCCCCCCCACACACACACACACACCTACACCACTGACTGCATTCGTGTAGGGGCTAAAATGTCTCCTTTGTGCCTACAATATAAACTTTGCAAAGCAGTTTGGGATGAAAGGTGTAATATCAGTGTTGTTACACGTGGAACAATATAATATAATATTTCTGTATGGGCTATGACATAAGAGTCAGAATAACCACCATCTTAACTGCATTAGAGATGGATGATTTTGTGGTGAGGTGTTTGCAGCCACTGTTAGTGTTAAGCCTCCATGTGGTCTTGGGATAGCTGAGCTGACAATAATGTACCCATTCTAAGACAGTGATTCATTGAGTATACAGGTTCTCTTCTCTGCACACTCTCCCTCTCTCTTGCGCACACACACATATGAACACACACAGACAGAGACATATACAAAAGCGTGCGCACACATTCTTTCTCCTCTGCAGTGGAGAAAGAAGGCAGTCTAAATTAATACCTAATACTGAAGCAAAGTCCATGGAACATGGGCTACACTTGTATTTTTCTTGAGATTATCAGGAAATGGAAAATAAGGGCAAATCATGCCCATCAGTTTCCAGGAATGCTAAACACTTTTGCTCAGTCTGCAAAGGACAAAACAAAGTTAGCTCCCCTCACCTCAAGTTCTGCTCTTAAGAACAGATATAACTTGAAGCAAGTTTATCTTTCATAAGTCACATTTACTGAACTCACTAAATACATACTGCTTCAAAGATCCTTTCTCCAACTTCCTTTTTTTCCTGCCCATTCCAAAGTAAAATTTGCATGACAGACAGCCCAGATCCTCAAAGCTGATATGGACCTCCTTAAGATAACCCAGGTTCTTACTAGGGGTGGCTCCAACCCTTTCTCTTACCCAAAATTGTGTTTTGCTTTGATAAGATGATTGAGGTCATGTGGTCTGTCTGATAAGTATCCATAGCTTGGTGATAGACCTCATCATGATCTCTATTCATAAGGGCCCAGGTTGTCTGCTAAGACTAAGAGTATCTCTGGTAACAAGTATCATTTTAAAAAAAAATGTGTGCCTGTTGCAAACAAATGATTAAACTGCCAGTGACAATATGGCTTAGGCTAGGGGTTCTCAACCAGTACTTTGGCCAACTGCTGGTGGTGCTCGGACCACCAGAACCCCACTCCGACGTGGTGCTTTTGGTGGTGCGTTTTCTGTCCCGAGAGGCTCCTGCCTTAGGACGAGCTGCTTGGGAATGCTGAGAAGGGTCCTCCCATCCACCTAGAGCCTCCTACCTGTGTTTCTGGATTCCGAAAACCTGAAAACCCGGAGGTAACTGGTGATGATGTCATCACCAGTCACTTTTGGTGGTACGCAGCAGGAGAGTGGCACCAGAGGTGGTACTCAGCCAGGAAGTGTTTGAGAACCCCTGGCTTAGGCTTCCATATCTGCCCACTTCTTTATATTATTCAGTTGTAAGAAGAGGCATCGCTAAGAGGAGACTGGGGGGATGCAATGTCCCCGGGTGACAACCGCAGTCTCCTCACGAGGAGGAGCCTTGGTGGGATTTTAGTGCTCAGCGGCTGCTTTTCTTCAGCCAGAGGACTGCGTTTGCAGCCGTGGAGCAAAAACACACCCAAAACGGTGTGTTAATGAAGCCTTCCATGAGTGCAGGCGGTAGGGCGATGATGCAAAATGCATCATTGCCCCCCCTGGGGCGTGCTACCAATGCAACTGGTTGTAGGAGACACAAGGCTCTGGAGTGAAGTGTCATCATTGTTCTCTTGCTAACTAGAACAGAAGCAGCAGAATAATATCATCAAACCAGAATATAATCTTTCCCAGTGGCTGTTGCTGGTGTCTCCGTTGAATTTCTTTATAGTTTGGGATAGGAAACCATCTTCTCATTCTTGTTTCTCATTCCTTTTGTTATGTAAAGAGTTCTGTGGGGGGGGTTTTCATTGAAAAATTGTATAATAAATAATAGCATGCTGTTAATATGCTTTTTGACGAATTTAGGTGAAGACCAGTGCCTAGAATGAATAAGAAACTGAAGCTCATCCCAGACAATATGGAGCTACTGTTGATAGGTGATTCATCTGCGCTGGGAAATGATGCTCACTTGGATGGGGTTGAACTCGCCCAAAAATATAACATTTGCAGCCTGGTGGTGCAGTTAGGCCTTTCTGGACTTTGAAGACCCAAATTGCTTCTTTTATGCAAAGCACTTTTCCAAAACCAATACGCCTTTCCACTAATGACTGGTGCACCAGTTGCGGCCACTCCTGGACAGAGAGAGTCTGTCCATAGTTATCCATCCTCTGACGACATCCTGTTATGTGTTGTACGTATGGATGCCTTTGAAGGCTGTTTGAAACTGCAGTTGGTTCAAAGTACAATGACTGACAGCCCAGTCCTATGCAGGATTGGGCTGTACTATGGAGAGCTTTGCGACAGCGGAAGACAGTGGAAGGAAAGAGGTGGCAGCACTCCCTGGGCATTGCCGGACCTTGTTGTGCCCACTGGAGCAGGTAAGGCAGCAGCGGGGGCAGAGAGGGGGTTAAACAGGGTGGGGAGGGGAAAGGAACGGGGCAAGGAGGCTGTGGGAGGGGGTAGATCCAGTGGTGATGGTGCATGACAGATCCTATCCCCTCTATTCACAGCCTCCCCTCCCCCTTTCCTCAGACGTGCACCAGTTACAGAGCTGGCACAGGTCCAAGAAGACCAATCGTGGAGCAGGAGGCTTACGCAGGGGTAAATCTCCTTTCCCATCCAAAGCCTCCTGATTCACCCCCCCTCCCACTGGATACAGCACACTCCTTTTTGGTGCGGCTGCACCAACCGGGGGGGGGGGGAGGAGAATAGGATTGACCTCTGAATAACTGTCTGGATGAGTGAAACATATTTCATCAGTATTCCTGGTCTGTTTCGGAGTACAATTCAAGGTGTCTCTTGTATCCTGAAATGGTTTTGGATCCAGATACCTCAAGAACTGCCCTCTCCCACATAAGCCGGCCTGGGTATTAAAATCTTCCTCAAAGGCCCTGTTCATTCAGTCCCACTACTGTTAGAGAAGAGGCAGGTGATGAGGGGATGTGATGATTGATTGCGTTCCTTTCTTGCATCTTTTTCTCCATATATTTCCCTTAAGGAAAGCCTCAACATAAGGTTCAACTGAACAGAAACTTCCCTGAGACACTTTGAAAGCAGCACTATTGCTGAAAGGTAGGATGGCCAAGCACATAGCTTGCCTTGTGGATTTCCTGTCTTCTTTGCCTGGTTTCCCCAAGAGCAATAACCCTAGCCAGCCCTCCTGCTGGGATTGGCATGAACCAGCTGATTGGGCATCCAAACCCACCTGGCCAGATGAGAGGGCAGGTAGGGACGCTCAGGTGGTTGTAAATCAACTGGATGGATCTATGACATCACTGAACATAGGTTTCAAGGTTAAGCCCATGGATGCTTGAGTAAATTCTGGTTTGGCTCCCTCAGAGAAAGTATCTGTGTGTGGTCAAATTCTACCCCCCTGTTCCTGGAAATCAGAGAAGTGTAATGGCTCCCAAGCTCATACTCAAGTCAAGTGAGAGTTATATGCATTTATATGCATTAGGGAATACTTTTGTTCTTACGTTTGCTTGTAATTGCCTGCTCATATTTTTGCTATGACCTGCACCTGAGCACTGCCAATGCCCAATCCATTCTCCATGACTGGTTGTTCTATTGTTTCCTCCTTGTATTATCTACTCCCTCCACATACTGTATTTTTAATAACTTCTCTTTTTTTTTTTACATGTTAACAGTTTGCTTGCCTTACATTGGTTGAAATCAGTCAGAGCCTTGCCCCCAGTCCTCCTTGCCCCTACATGCTAATGGTTAGGATTGGGGGGGGGGAATTCCTCCCATAACTGGGAGGAAGGCTTCTGAGGAATGTTTTGTAGTGGCAGTGGAGTGTAACAATTTTGGCTCTAGCACAGGGGCAGATCAGGAGAAAGGAGGGAGTTACTGACAGGCTTCAGGGCTCTCCCTGCCCCTGATCACCTCATGGGAGTTGGGCCTTTTCAGTGGTGGGGCCTTCACTTTGGAATTCTCTCTCCAGCAGCGTTTGCCTCACTTCAAGTGCCAGGTGACAAACTTTATTTTTCCAGACATTTTTGATCTGTTGATTTCCTGCTGTTTATGTTATTGCTGTGTTCTTAATTTGTGTCTAATTGATTATTAATTGTATTGTTATTCATTTTAATTTTATTGTAAGCTGCTCTGAGCATCCTCTGTATTGAAGAATGGGATTGCAAATATGATGATACACACAGACATATAATTTTAGATGAATTTGCATCCTCAGAGATCTTATAAGGGTAGACTACAGGATAGAATATAATTGAGATTACTGATTTCTTTTCCTTTATGCTTACTTTTCCTATAGGTCTGAATGAAGAATAAAGTATATCAGTGTGTGTTTGCGAAAATATTTGCCTATTTTTTCCCTGGTCATTTTCCAACCAGTTCTAATCTCTCCTCAAGGTATTTTACGTTTTCTGCTTCCGTTTGTGGCTGAATCACAGAACTATAAAGGCAGAGCAAACAAACAGGAAAAGATCAGCCTGAAAAGATTTTGGAATCTTAAAAAAACTTGGGGTTAGGCTGGTTTTTTTGGAGTGAGGAAGTTCTGATATATCCACAGTGTAGTCCATGAACAAGACAGTGAGACCTTAGTTTCAGTCCGTGGTGACAACCATCCTACCTCAAACCAGACCCAATGGATCCACCTTGGATGTGGAGGCTCTCTATACCTCATTTGGGTGTTCTTTTTCTGCCTACACAGGTGATAATTAGTGTCAGCTGTGGTGGCGGGTTGGCTGATGTGGACATATCTCCACTGGGACTCGGACATGGAGACCACCAACTCAATTCACGTAGATATTTTTATAATGGTACCTTTGCTCCACCATATACCTCAAGTTGTTTAGTTAAAGCAATCCTCCTAGGAGATGTGGGGGAGCATACACATACCAAGCCCTATATCAACACACATGCACATTATATACACGGGGCATATATCACATGCTAATTAGAATTTTACAGCTGATGTCCATCAAAAGAACAAACTAAAGCTGCAGCGCAAGGAAGGGAGGGCTCAGCTTCTGTGTTTTTGCAAGGCTGATGGATAAGACACATCCTTTTATTAACTCTAATTATAGAGATCCCCACAAATTGATGTTAAACATTTTCAGGCTATTTTCCTATAACATTTCTGTGATGGAAAGGGGAAGAACCTCCACCTTAGCAGGTCAGGAGTTTTTTTTTCTTCCCCCTCCTTGTTTGTTTTACTATTTTCACTGTTTTCTTAATCTTCACGAGATCAAGGAGGAGGAGGAGGAATTGCAGGGAGGGAAATGAGGGGGGTTGCCTGCAAAAGTTACATGCCCTCTAACCCCCAGCTGAAAGTAAATATTCCGTACTGCAGAAAAAAAGACAGAAAGCTGTTGTTAAAGGGTTAACCTGAAACTGTGTGGGTGGAAGGAAAGCTCAAGCAATGTGATGAGATACAGAGCATTGCAACACGTTTTTGATCCTGCTGACCTAAACAGGATTGGCCCATAAAATGGGCAAATGGGGCATTTGTGTAGGACATATCTCTATAGAGAGGCTGAGCATCCGTTTGTTATATGTTCAACTGCTGCTTTGTTGCAGGTCAGGTTTGTGTGTGTGTGTGTGTGTGTGTGTGTGTGTGTGTGTGTGTGTGTGTGTGTGTGTGTGTGTGTGTGTGTGTGTTTTGGTCGGGTTTCTGAAACTTTTGTCAGGTTTCAGCACTAGAAATGTCATGAACAACAGTCAATCAGGGATGCTTTGAAAAGTAAGCACTCCTATTCGAATGCTTGCAGGCAGAATGCAGGCTTGCACACAAACGCTTCAGTCGCTGTGAGTTATCACATTGATGTGTGAAGGCTCAAAGGTAAAGCACCACTGCCACTTTCTCATTCCCCTCTCCTAAAGCCAAATACGTACTTTAGGGGGTGAGGAAGGCAGTGGCAGTGAGCACTTCCAGGGTCTTGGTGGCATCTTTTCCTGGTGGGGACTGGGGCTACCAGTTGCAGGAAAGAGGAAAGAGAAATCTCTGACAGGAAAGAGATTATATTTGCATCATTTCCACTGAAGAGAGGACCCGACCCTTCTGCATGGAAATAACAAAAAATAGCATTCATTTCCCACCAGGTGTTTTTGGACTGGGAATACTTGTAAGTGCCTGTCACGACCTTCCCCACCTCTGAAGGTAAGCATCTTACTTTTAGGGAAGGAGAAGAAGATGCCGGTGCCCACACAGCAGGTGCTTTGCATTTGAGCCTCAGGAAAAGGCTCAATATTTGTGAACACGTTTGAACCTGTGCAAGTGTTTGAATCGCATGCAAGAGCTCAACCCTGTTTCCAGTTGAAAGCTGGAGTGCTTGTGCATCACATTGTAGGGAGATAGGGTTGATAGATAGAGCAAAGCCCTGCACTGGGCCTTTCAGGCTGCCCTTGCCCCCTGATGGTACTATAGGTGCTACCCCTTCCACTGATACTGAGGACTTTGGAGGTGGCCTGGCCAGATGGGCCTTCTGGTAGGCATTAGCCTTCAGCCAGTGCTGACTTGACCAATCACACACACACCACAGCCCAATCCACTGTAACTCCCCGTGCGGTGGTACAGTGACGCCAACGCGATGCCCACTGTATCCCATGAGGATGTTCTGGCCACTGGAGACCACTTTGGGGGAAGAGAACATTTGTTCCCTTGTCTTGGGGTAAGCCCCTGCCAGCCTGGTGGATCAACTCGGATCTGTCCCAGCGATATCACTGGTGCAAGTCCACATGGGCCTGTGAAGGTGGATTGAGTCCAGGAAGGGGATTTGGATTCGGCAGATGCCGCTGCTGTTCCCTTCCCAGTCCCGATCTGCCTTCTTCCCCACCCCTGTTGCCACCCCATTCCACCCACCCCTACCTCGTTCTGCCCACTACCACCTCCCTCCTATATGTACTTACCGGAGCCGGCTGTCGCCTGGAGGCTGCTGGCCTGCAGAACTGGCTGCTTGTCGCTTGTGGTGCCGACCAGCCCACACGCTTTGGCATGTTGTCCTTTGCTAAAGCCAGAAAATGACAGATGCTGCCGGCACTTTTGTTCTTTTAATCAATGTAACTATAAGGTGACCCACTGGGGGTTTGTTTGTTTTAATTGTTTAATTACCAGTTTTAATTATTTTTATTGTATTATATTTTGTTGTGTATTTTAACATGTTTTAAATTGTAAGCCGCCTTGATTGCCCTTATCGGGAGAAAGGCAGGGTAAAAATTCTTTTAAATAAATAAATAAATAAATAAATAAATTGTTCTGGCACTGTACTGTGCCAAAAGGATTGGGCTGTTAGTCATCAGATGTGATTTAGGCCTCATATGCGGGTCTTTACCAGCTCTGCTATCTGCAACATTTTTCACTGGAGATGCCAGGGACAGAACATGGGGTCTTCATGCAATGCATGTGATCTGCAACTGACTTCTGCCCCTCTGCCTCAATGTTTATGTTTTCCCACATCCAATATGGGAAGAAGTGGAGTGAAGAGTTATGGGAAAGTTTGTCCTTCTTTACATTGAAATGGTGTGGTGCAGGATGACCTGTATCAGTGCTACATTTGTAATAGTTTTGATGTTGAAATCTGAATGGAGAGTGCTGATGCCATGCAGTGAAGGACAACACATCTTATTCCATCAAAAATTAGGCTTGGTAAACAACACTGTTTCCAACAAGAACTGGAGCCTTCTGCATGCTAAGCAGGGGCTTTACTTCTGAATTGCTACCACTATTTTACCAATGTCTCTGATGATGACACTGTGCTCCCAAGGACATCACTGGGGGTGCAACAGGGTCTGTCCCCTCCCATCCCCTATGAGCCCTCAAACCCCATTACCTGCCTACAGCAATGGAATCAGTCACTGCTGATACTTCTTTAATCATGGCCTGGAGGCAGGTCTCTCCCTCCCACCTCCTCACTGTCTCCCTCCCTGGTACTCGAAAGAGGAAGGGGGAGTTCTTTTCCCAGTATGGAATCACACTGAGCCAGAGAAGACCTATGCGGAATGGGGGAATGTGTCTATTCATTATTTCTTATTCTTTGTGCAGTACCAGCAATATTAAGAGCTAAAGGAAAAGGCAGGTCTATATAATATTGCCAATGGGCACTAGCTAGCACTCTCCATGTTTGGTTTTCTCAACGTTTTTCTTTTTCCTTCATTCACATGTGTGTTCTTTTTTTTCCAGAACAGTGACTCTGTCCCAGACCTACATTGTTAAGTAGTACCACACATTTAAACATTATTGCTCTTGGCTGGCTAATAAATGATATTTTTATTCACTCGTAAACAATAGCACTTGGGGAGTTATTCTACTTCTAGAAGGCATTACGGCCTGAATTATGGAGCTTAGGAAAGTGAATATTCAGTATATGATTTCAGACATAGATGCATGGTGATATGAATAGCAAAAAAGCCCCCGCTCACTAAAGGCACACTGACCCCATTGAAATGAATGATCCCTTGTGTAGCTACTTTTCACTTCACTAAGGATTGCAGAGGAGGACTTAAAAAGCAAAACAGAAAACAGTTTTACCAGCTGGGACTTCCAGCTAGTTATGGATGTAGGAATGCATATGACGAAAAAAGCTAAAATCTTATCAACAGTTTCTGATGAATTCTTCTTACTTATGACAATAGTGTTTATGTGCATGAACAGAACCTAAATTGGCAGTGAAACTTTACCTCTATAATACATGCTAAAATTGTCCGAGGTTGTCTTCTTGTTCATGAAACATATGCGGTTGAAGGGCTAAACATGCAGCCATTTGACCAATATCCACCGGAAGTCAGTAAAATAATTTTCATAGGCAACCAACATTGCTCTCTGTGTTGCAGAGAAAAAGGACTCATTCTCGCATTCAATTTTAAATGTGGTCAAGTCCCCATGATGTGTAACCTGTCATTTTGCATCATGACTGTTTCTCTGAATGCACCATTGTGTGGTGAGATTTGTGATTTACCACGTTCCTGAATTCTTGAGGATATGGCATATCTCACTGTGTGGGAGTCACCACATGAAAAGATGGGTGAACATCACCAGGTTGTGCTTCACCTTGTCAAAAATGATTGGGAGAATGTAAACCCCAACTATATTTCCTTCCCTTGGAGTTAACATCACAACAACTGCCTTGTTGAGATCTCAACGTGAAATTGGAGGCAGTATTTGTCCGCTAAATGATACACATTTTGCTGTGAATCCTTAAAATAATATTTGAGGTAACTAATAAGAAAGAAAGCTTTAAATAGTCTGTATAATATCTAAGTAGGAAGCCCATGACCCTCCAATAGTGTGACAGGTATGAGAAAATGGGGAACATAATAGCTTTCTTATCAAAACTTACCGGCTATAAAATAATACTGGAAGGAATGCATAGATAAATCTGTGGAAAACAAAGCCTTCTTACTGGATTTTGGATTGATAATTTTCAGGATAAAGTATATCTTTTTTATATTGCCCTCTCTCCTATAAGTTACCATATTTATTGGTGTATAAGACGCACTTTTTTGTCTAAATTTGTGACCCAAAATAGTAGGGTGCGTCTTATACGCCAATACTAAAAAATCCCCCCCGCCCGTTTTAAAGCATTTTTGGGCTTACCGCGTTTTTTCCGGAGCCAGAGAGCTCCCTTGTGCCTTGTGCTTTCTTCCCTGACTAATCTATCCAATCTACAGCTGTTTGTCGGGTTTAATTTATGCACGTGCATGAGTTGAGCTTCTCAGCAGCCAGCAGAGGGCGCTGTGCTCCTCAGTTCAGTTCAGCTGAGCTGCAGAGGGCGTGGTCTTCCCAGCTCTCCTCCGATGCTGAATGAATGCAGCTTGGGTAAGCTTCTGAACTGGGCCTAGTTGGGAGGCTTTGGAAACTGTGCATAGGTGGGGTGGGGTAAGAGTTGAGTCTGGGTTTTTTTTTGTACTTTTATGTTTTTTACTTTGGAAACTGTACATGGGTGGGGTGGGGGAAAAGAGTTGAGTCTGGGGGTTTTTGTACTTGGGATTTATGTTGTTTACTTTGGAAACTGTGCATGGGTGGGTTGGGGGGAAAAAGAGTTGAGTCTGGGTTTTTTTGTACTTGGGGTAAATGTTTTTTACTTTGGAAACTGTGCATGGGTGGGTTGGGGGGAAAAGAGTTGAGTCTGGGGTTTTTTTGTACTTGGGATTTATGTTCTGGTGCATTTTGTTCATGTGTCTTATTCAATGGCGTCGCTCCCGTGAAGCAACGGGAGCGGGCTGCTACGGGGTGACGCGCGCAAGGGGTGATGCGTGCACGCGCGTGACGCGTCACCTCTTGCGCGCATCGTCCCCCGAAGTCATCCCCGGAGCCAGTTCCCGGCCTGTTCCGAGGCCAGGAGCCGGCTCCGGAGACGTCTTCTCCAGCCGACACGCCAGGGCCTTCTGAGGAAGGCCCGCTGTGCAAACGTTATTTATAACATTTTTTGCACATGCGCAGTCCATCCCTGAGGGAAAAGGGCTGCCCTTTTCCCTTAGGAATGGTCTGCACATGCGCTAAAAAACGTTATAAATAACGTTTGCACAGCGGGCCTTCCTCAGAAGGCCCCGGACAGCCGGCCGGGGAAGACATCCCCAAGCCGGCTGCAAAAATTGCAAAAGGGGGGGAGGCGTCACTAGGGTGATGCGTACGCCCCACTATGGGGTGACGCGCGCCCTAGTGACGCCACTGGTCTTATTGCTGTGTGTTTTAAAAGAGATCCTGGTATTTTTGTGCAATTTATGTAAATTAGCTAATTAAGCAGCCAAGCGGTAAGTGGCCAAGTGGCCCAAAAATGCTTTAAATCTTTTTTTCTTGAAACCCAGGGCCAAAAGTAAGGTGCGTCTTATATGCCGGTGCGTCCTATTCCCCGATAAATACGGGTAATAAGGTATACCTGGTGATTTATTGTTTGTATTAAGTAAATTCAAAGATTCAATATACAGTATTGCAGTGATGTAGACTTGAGTCTATTGACTCGGACTCGAGTCAGACTCAAGTCGTTTCAGTGACATGATTCGGACTTGACTCAGCGATTGTACAAGACTCGACTTGAGACTTGGAGCCTTTTACAAGAAGTCGAATTTTATTCAGGCTTAAACCTGTTTTCCCCATTAAATCGATAGGGACTCGCAACTCGCAACCAAAGACTTGGGGCTTGACTTGAGACTTGGACCCAGAGACTTGATCCACATCCTGCAGTATTGTATTTATAGAATGCATAGTGCAAAGGGGGTAGACTTTGTTTTGGGTGCATGCATTTATATTGATTGCATTGAATTGTTTTTATCTACATTGTTTTTGCAAATAAAAGCATATAATCAAAATAAAACAGATCTTTAGGAGAAAATCTGATCTTGATATATATGACAAAACATTTGGCTTTTCACAAACGTTTAAGTCATTTGAGAAATGCCAAGAAAGAGGATCAGAATATCCAGATTCAGAGCACATTTGTAAGGACTCGTTATAAACATGCACTCTGTTCCAATTATAGCTGTACAATGGGTTGAACGCCCTTAGTAGATGGGGTAAGCATTCCAGCTATGTTGCAAAATGCATAATCACATTATGCATAATTATGGATCATTTTGGTTACTATATGGCTAGTTATGCACTTGCATCTTATGGCATGCTTTCCCCACGCCAGCGAGGAGCCTTTGTAGAAGCCTTACTTCCACCTGTGAATATCCTTTACCAGGTGAGTGAAATCTTCCATGTAATCTCTCATGCGTATTTTTTATTTTTTTATTTATTTTTAAAAAAATTATATCCCGCCTTTTCCTATGCCTAAAGGCAAATGCCCAAGGCGGCTTACAACAAAGGTTAAAATACATAATTTAAAATAATACATAAAATAAATTTAAACAATACATAACCATACACAATTTTAAAAACAATAAAATCGACTAGGGGAGGGAGCGACAGTATGGAGCAGAGAAGCAGCTTGGCAGAGCATCTCGAGACACAGGAGGCAGACCACGACCCATCACCCAAACGCTAGATGAAACAAAAATGTTTTGAGCCCTCACCGAAAAGTCATGAGGGAGGGGGTGGTTCTCAAATCCCCTGGCAGAGAGTTCCACAGTTGTGGCGCCACAGCAGAGAAGGCTCGCCCACATGTTGCCACTCCCCTAACTTGCGATAGAGGTGGCACTCGCAGGAGAGCCCCGTCAGATGACCTAAGTGAGCGGGCCGGAATGTATGGGAGAAGGCGGTCCCTCAGATATCCTGGACCCGAACCGTTGTCCGAACTTTTGTCTGAAGTCAACAGGATTTAGGCCACAATCCTTGACACACTTACTGGAAAGTATAGTATGTCTTATTCCACTTTTGGGAACTTACTTCTGAGCCAATGTTTCACCAGTTCTTCGGGCTGCACTGGAAATTGCCTTGGAAGTCCTCTGATGTTAAAAGGTGACTTGCTAAGTGGGGTTAGCAGTCCTGGGGGAAAAAAAAAGAATAGCTTGGCTGAGTAGAGTTAGATTCAAATGGCTCTCTGGACTGCACCCTTGTTGTTTGATCATTTAGGCACTGCTGCAGGCCAAGACTTTCTGCCATATATTTTTTCCACCCACAGTTTGTGATCCTTGTCAAATTTGCAGGCGTGCATTTATTTTGAATGACTAAATTAATCCTATGCACACTTTCCTGGGAGTAAGCTTCACCGAACACAATGGGACTTACTTCTGAGTAGACATGTATTGTATTTTTGTATGGTACATGAAGAAAATATTTTCTGTTAATTGTAATTATGTCGTATTGCTGGAACACTATTATCACATTATCTAATGAAAACCTGCAGGCTAACAAAATGGGCACAGATGTATGATTGTCATCTGCACAAATCATGCTTAGTACTTAAGTAAAAGCTTTTTTCCACACTGCCATTTTTCCAGTTTGGAGAACATAATTTCATCTAAACAGGCCTAAGGTAAAATATGAATTGAAATAATAGTATTTCTTCCTACTTCAGATTTTTTTGACTGGAGGAAAAAACACACAATAGTGTTCCTTGACAAATTTAATTTACTGGCTGTAAACATGTTTGTTTGAGAGGAAAAACTGTCATTTTCCAAATGGGGTTTTCAAGATAAAGGCTACATAACAGACAGTCCTGTAGATCGCACCAGCAACGGAACGAGCGTTACGTCTACGACAACAGTCGCGAATGTGCCGTAAAGCACGGTAGTGACTACTCTTGAACAAGGGAGGCTGGCGCAGAGGCTGGCCTCCCTTGCTCCATCGCCGAAACACCCGAGCGGCCGCTGGAGAAGGCAAGTAAGGATCCGGCGGGGGTGGTTCGGCGGGTGAGGGAAGCGGGCCATTGGTGTAGCCGGCCCAGGAGGGAGCGGGGGATGGCCTTGGCCATATCCTCGTCCCCGACGGGCCAGCTAGGCCATTACACGGCCTCCTCTACTTCCGCCAGCTATTTAAGGGGAAGAGAAAGAGGCAAGGAAAGCAACAAGGGGGGGTCACAGTGCCGCACCTCGGCCTGCACCCCGGCCGCGGGCGCAGCCACAGCCTCGAGCTGGCTGGCCGCCTCGACGTCCCCTGGCGCCACGCCCCCAGTCAGAAGCTGGCTCTGCCAGAGCAGGCACAGCAGCCCCGCAGCATGGGCTGGCCCTGCATCCAGGTCAGCTTGGAGCAGGGGTTGTGCGCCCGCTCTGTGGCAAACCGCGCCTGCTCCAATGCACAGCAACCAGTTCCTGCACCCCAGCGGCCAGTGGTGGGGCGGGGACTCTCCCCTGCAGCAGGTGGTTGATGCACAGGCGCTACGGACGCGACCAAGCCCCTGGCAACCAGGTCGCTACGTACGCGGCGCGGCTGTCGGTGCCTGCGTCCTGGCCCCTGGCGACCAGGTTGCTATGGACGCTGGTCCGGCTGTCAGCGCCTGCTTCCTGGCCCCTGGCGACCGGATCGCTACGAACGCTGGTCCTCTTGGCAGCTGTAGTTGATCGGCTGAGAGAAGCGTGATACGGTCTTGGCGCAAGTGCGGGACAGGCGCCGCGATGGGTGCAGCGCCAGCAGAGCCTCCTCAGGTAAGTGGTGCTTGTTTCTTTGGCTTCTGGAGGTGTTTAGTTGCGCTGGTGGCCCTAAACCATTGGGATACAGCATAGCTGGGTGCACAGGATACAGCCTAAGTTACGCTGGCGGACCTACAAAAGTTAGGTAGGATTGGGCTGCCCGAAAAATAAGAAAAGAAAGACACCTATGTGTCAGAGTGGGTGCACACACATGCATTAGTATGCCTGTCTGTGATGTGAATTCCCATCTGAGCAATCTCCTCTGCCATCCCACAAGGGTGATTATAATGTTTACCTTGGAGGGAATTTACCTCAGAATGACAGAAGACCTCCTATGACAGGCAACAAGGGAGTCCTGTGGTCTTGCTGCTCTGCTTATAAGCTTCCCAAGGACTGACCACTGTTCGAAACAGGGTTCTGGAGTAGATCAACCTTTGTTCAGATCTAGTAAAACTCTTTTATGTTTTTTTTTATTAAAAACAGATTGCTGTTTTTTTCAGAGATTTATACATTTATTCCCACTGATCCTCAACTGTCTGCTGATTCCCCTTTTAATTCAGAACCAATGAATTTTACAAGAGCTTCATAAAAAGTTTAAAGCAGAGATAGATCAAGGCTCAGCACATTGATATCTGGGTATTCTCTAACCCAGGGGACTCTTTTAGGTCCCGAAAGTTTCATAGCAGCACATTGGAAGAACTATAATGTTTAATGAAGAAGAAAAGCCATTGACTTTCATAGAAGAACTGAAAAGCGGTGTGACTTGACAGACTGGGAAAGTGTTGGAGGAAGGGAGCATGGCTTTCCCTGCAGGCTTGCCAATGTTTTGTTTTCCAAATCTTGGCTTCACAAACTCTTTGGACCCTGGGTGGCTTTGTTCTACAAGCCAAATGTGGTGCAGTCGTCTATCAAAACATAGTCGGTGCTGTTGTGCAAGCTGGAATGGATTTGCACTATAAATGTTTCCAGGGAATGGTTGTCTGAAGGCCGCAATGTACAATATGGTGATTCCTCGCCACAGGAGACATTGTTGTGGTTAACCTTCCCATCAATTTGCATCATATCAGTGGGAAAAAGCTGGATTAATATTTCATTGTCACTCAGCTCCTCAGGAATTCTGGTTTGCATTTGAGTTGCTGGTTAGCGAAACCATATTCTTCCTAAAGTAAGAGCAGAGGAAAATAAGTAAATTGTGCTGAGAGCACAAGACCATTGATGTCCGAACATAGTTGAGAAGAAAACACACAAAGAACTTGCCTTCTGTGAATTCCATTTCTCCTTGAGGAATACAGTATAAACATTTACCAATGTTTCTTCTGCCAATTCTTCCGGAAGGTACTACTTCGTTGACAAGAGAAGAAGGCCAAGCACCTAGTACTGATATCTGGCCTGGCCAATCCTGACGCTTCATACTACTTGCCAATGACAGGATCTGATGCTGCCAATTCCTACTCAGCAGTATGTCATGAGCACACAATGTCCACTAGTCTAGTTCCCACTTTCAGGCTATGATTTCCCTATTCAAAAACTTGAAATCTCTGATTTGTCCTTGCAACAATCCTGTGAAATACCTCATAGACTGGGACTTGCCTACGGCTACCCAGCGAGCTTCATATTTGAGCATTTCAAGGTTGTAGGCAAGGCTGATGGAGGATCAGCTTAGTAGTTCATGGCAGGTGGTGGCTTTCAGATGACTAGCTGAGCCCTTAGCAGTTTCCACAGATTCAAATGGTTGTGGGAATGAGGTCTGGTTCTGTGCTGTGCCACATGGTTAAACTTATGACTCATACTATGAAGGATGTTTCCCTTTCCTACCCCACTTTGATTATGTGTAACCATGCAATGGAAACAAAACAAGGCCATATGGGAGCAACACAGGCATCAGAAACAGATTGAGACTGACAGCGGAGCAAGTGAGTGACAGCCAAATCTGATGGTGTTCGGCAATTGCAAAGGCTGACGTTTAAATTGCAGGCAGGCATGGTCTCGTTCCAGGAGCTGCTTGTTTCTGCACACCGTTTTGATCATTTAAAGGCAGTGGAGGTAAGAGAGAAATCAAATTGTTCTCGGAAATCACATTTAATGTAGAAATCTGGTTAATATTAAATTGTAATCTGCAGTTTTCAAGTGTACTGTTCCTCAAGGAAAAGCCTTCCTGCTTTAAAGGCTGGTAGAATTAAAGGTTCCCTTCATAACATCACTTCCTAAGTCAATCCCAACTAGCTTTCAGACTGCATTAGCTTATTGATAATGTTAATTTCAAAATTATCGTGCTGGGTTTTTTTTTGTTTTGTTTTTTTAAAGAAAACACATTCTGGGCAATACTACAATCATATGGATCATTTTAGCTATACCATGCAGGAGCCAAGCTATGGCCTGAATCCAGTGGAGTGTACATAAGTATGTGCTGGATTGTGACCTGTATGTTTTCTAGAACACATCAAATAGCAGTTCAGGTATGAATGGAGATTCTGAAGATGGTTACTTGGATGATTTACTGTTAGGAACATGCAGAAAACACTTAGCAATGCTAATGACTATCCAGTAGATGTACCTAGGCTGCCTTTAATCTTACATGCATGGCTACAAAAATGAATGTTCCAAAACATCAGACCCAGAAGCCTTGACAAACTATATTTCCCAGGGGTCTTGGTGCTCATAGTGCTCTCTTGAGCACTTAATGAGAATCACAGCAACAGTCCTATTACTGCCACTCACCTCCAGGTAAGTTTCAGAGTGGAAGGCAATGGGTGGTTGCAGAAACAACTGGGGCTGAATAACAAGCTGGCCTTTTTAGGCAGATTTAGGCTCAGTTCATAATTAGCATAGAAATTCCAAATGAGGAATTTGTATTCTGAATTATGGGTGCCTCACTATGGAAAAGCTGTCTAACTTGACAGATTGGGAAAGCTTAAGTGGTGGGTGTATGTGCGTTTCCCAAATGGGGGAAAAGTCAACTAGGAAAAAACCCAGATATTGTCACTACAGTGTAGATTAATCCATTGGTTTTTTCATCGTTTGTTATACCATAATAATTTACCCCATTTATTAGATGAATATGGAGAAAAAGAAGGGTGTGCATTTATTTTTTAAAACATGTAAGATTGAACTGAATGCGCCCACCTGGTTCAATTTTCATTTGTCATGAAGCAAATGCTTACTGGGCCTGAATGAGTCCCTGAATGCATGCATGGAGGTTAAATTGTAAGTGAGCACAATAATGTAAGATTATATAAAGTGTTTATTATTTTCATGGTACAGAAATGTAAGGTGAACACCTTAATTTACAATTTCCATTGTTTTGGGCACAAGTTTGTTTTATTATTATTATTATTATTATTATTATTATTATTATTATTATTATTTAGAATATTCTCTGTATAAGATCAAGATGTGGGAAAAAACAAACAGGTATGTAGTTCAGTGTATTGGGCCAATAAAGTAGCTTTGTAAAAATAATCAGGATTAGGAAGATTCTGAAACATATAATTGGCTTTGATTTCAACCACAATGGATATTTTCACTGAAAATTGATTTCCTTTTTAGTTGTTATCTCTAGATTATACTGCAGCCATCCATGCTTGAATGACAGGTACGAGGGAGTTCTTGGAGATACAATCACAATTGCAGCACAAAAAGTTACTGTGTAAGATGAGCAGGTTTGTTTTCTAAATTATACCCTAGCAGATCTAAGGAAACCCAATTGTTATAATCAGAATGAAGGCAGGTCTGGCTTTTTGTTCCACTAAATAATCTTTCTTAGGGAAGAAAACAAATCTGTTGACTATTTTGGGCATACCAAGGGCTTTGTAACCTTTAATGACTGAATAACATACGTTTTGTATTAGAGTAATCTTTTTAAACCCAAAGTCGTCATTATATTGGGTTCTTATTTTGGGGTTATTATTGGGTTAGGTTCTTATATTTATATTTTCTTTATTTGGACATAAGTCAGCCGTAGATTAAGATGATCTGTCAGTTTGAGTGAAAATTATGTTACAAGGCTCAGAAAATGTTCTCCTATCTCTAGATGAGCTTTGTTTAACTTGTTTGTAGGTCAGATTTCCATACCTTGTTAGTTACATCTGGCGCTGCCTGGCAGCACTTTTCCTGGAGGGATTGTACCTCTCCTGGACTTTGCCACAGGCCCCTAAAGGCAGCAGCCAGTAGCAGCAGGAACACCAGAGAGCAGGGGAAAGGCTTTAATAGCAGGTCTCTATCGTCTATTCATCTGCAGCAAAGGGGGGGGGGGGGGAGAGAACAGATAGCTGGACTCCCTCCACTTGCCTGTTGAAACGAACTGTCATCTTGTTGCTCTGTTCTTAGAACTGTCTCTTTCTGCAGTCATTCCACCCGGCTGTATCAGAGGGAGAAATCAGACAGTGATTTCATTGTATGTAATTTTAGATTTGTAAGCCGCCTTGACGGCTTTCAAGTTGAAAGGCGGGATAAAAATAAGATAAATAAATGTTCCCCCAGCATCTCCCTTAGCTTTCCCAGCAGCATAGCTTTTTATCGTATTGTATAATGTGCTGAAAGCTGTTTGCTCTTTGGATCTTTCAGACTGAAAAGTTCTCTCTCTCTCTCTCTCTCTCTCTCTCTCTCTCTCTCTCTCTCTCTCTCTCTCTCTCTCTCTCTCTGTATATATACAGTACTAAATGTATGGATGTAGTATATCTTGCTTATTCTTTCATTCATCATTTGTTATTTTATTTATTTATTTATTAGATTTTTATCCCGCTTTCTCCCCCCATAGGGGGAACTCAAAGCGGCTTACAACAATATAAATCTCTTAAAACATTAGTAAAATCTAAAACCACAATACAGTATATAAAAGCAGGAGTAAAAAAAACAGGAGTAAAAGGGGCTGGACCACTAAAATAGTTAGGCTGGGTGGCTAACTCGGAGGGCTTGTTTAAAAAGGAATGTCTTTAGGCCCCGCCGGAAGGCATCCAAGGAGGGAGCAGTTTGTAAGTTTAGAGGAAGGGTATGTCTAGAGTATGTTACACCATACTTTACCAAATGGGAACATGTTCCAGCTGGGGGAGGAGAGAAAAGCCACTGAAGCACATTTAAGGTACCTGAAGATAGCAACAGCCCAAATTCATGAGAGACTTCTAAATCTAGTGGCCACAGATACTGGTAAGTGCATTTACAGCGCAATCCTATCCAGTTTACACCACCGGTGTAACCAGCAGTGCCGCTAGAATGGGAGGCCCCAGAATGAAAAGGAGATTCATATCCCCTTTGAATCCCCCTTTGGAGGGGATTTGAATCCCCTTTCCATTCTGGGGCCTCCCGTTCTCACTGCACCGCTGATTACACCAGTGGTGTAAATTGGATAGGATAGCGCTATTAGTCCCTTGTGCAAATGTGCCCAGATGTAAATAAGGCAAACAGTACTAGCCCTTGCTTTGCACACATTGCTAGGAACTGCTTAAGCAACTTCTATTTAAAGATATGTTAGGCCACATCCATATCTGAAGACCTTTGTGCATATTTTTAGATCATGAAAGCTACAACTTTCTGATGTTCTCCAAGAAACAGGTGTGTTTACATTTCATATCTTTGGCCTTGGATTAGATACAAGCATGAATCATTCCCATAGGATATTTCCAGACTATCTAAAGCGGGTGTTTCAACTCCAATGAAACATCTTTAAATAGCAATGTGGAATTGTGAGCTGTTGCAGAAGGTAAAATAGTCGTGTGATGCTCGTTCTGTGAGAAGGGAGCAACTATATCCCTAATAGTTAATGGTGATGTATTTAATATGCAATTGTTATAGCTATTTTGGTAAACGTGAAACAATATAACTTGATTGTCACTCAAATAATCTATACACCCATTATGTAAAATACATTTTAGCAACATATGCTGCTTATGCACTTAGAGATATTCAGCATTGTTCCCACCATATGTTAAATATTACCAAATGGGCCAATATTCATATTGTTTAAATTACGTGGTGTTGAGCCTTACACTTTAGCATATTGTGTTATACAATATATGTTAAAATAAATGAAAATTGGCCAATTTTAGCCAATCTACACTTTACATGCCTAATTTCTGCCAAACCAGATTTATTTACATTTGGAGCATTTTAGAGAACTCGTAAGTTGCATGGGAGAAGAATATTTTTCCCCTTATTTGTTATTGAGAAAAAGTGTATTAGCAGGCATATTCCTTCATGTATGTTGCCTCCATTCAAATGAATCCCACAGGACCTTCCATCACTGAATGGGAAGCCTACTGCAGGTGCAAGAGTTCTCATGTGCATAACTGGATTGGTACACTACATGTGTTAAAATTGGGTTAGATACATCAGGTTTGCATCTCCCTCAGCTTAGCACTTGATAATATATAACAGTTAAAATGTTTCTGCCAGCTTTTCTCCTGTATGTTTTGTGTGTGTCCACTGTCAGCTTTGCAGGCTAGCAGTTGTGCGTTGCAACAATAAAGTCACTGGAAATTCAGGTAAGGAAGAGAAGCTTATTTTCTAACAACTCTGCTGAAATTTTGCTAGTGTTACAGGATTAACCAGAAAGAATGTTCATAGTGCATAAATATTGTAGCATGTGAGATACAAGAATGTACCATAGGTAGGTGCCTGGTGCTGGATGCTGGATGACATGATTTTTCTTGAGGTGTCCCTACTATATACAACTACCCTTTTGATTAAACGATGAAGTGTCCTTGTTCCATGATTCACAGCCAGATCCTAACTATGGATCCAGTGATGGAACAAGCATTCCATCGCCAGAAGCTGACGCAAACGTGCCATAAGACGACTCGGGAGTAAGGGAGGTTGACGCAAAGCCAGCCACCCTAACTCCGTTGCTGGGACACCAATGCGACCGGTGGAGGAAGGTAAGGTTCTGGCATGGGCGGTCTGGGTGGCGAGAGAGGGGGTCCATTGGCCGAGCTGGCCTGGGAGGGGGCGGGGATGGCATCCATCATATCCCCGTCCCCGCCAGGCCGGCTTGGCTGTTACACGGCCTCCTACGTCCGACAGCTACTTAGCTGGCGGAAATTCAAGGAGGCCGATTGGACCTGCCCCAGTTTACACCTTTACGCCGGCCGGATCCTTACGGTGGATTTCGCTCTCAGAGTGCTTTCTCTGTGCTCTAGAACAGTGGATCTCAAAGTTGCCAGGGCTGCAACCCACCTCCTCTGGTGGTGGGTTGCGACCCACCTCCTACATCGTCGTGCCCGAGCCGGGAAGTCCTCTGCTGGCCTCAGAAAGACCTCCTGACATGACCAGAAGTTGCGTGGCGAAACTGGAAATGACCCAGAAGTCACTTCCAGAGGCTTTCCAAGGCCCACAGAGGTTTCCAGAGGCCATCCTGGGCCTGGCATGACAGGAGCAGCTGCGGGAGGCATTTGGTTGTGTCTGGCTCCAATTTGGAGTCAACAGAGGCATGGGCAGGTAAGTGGGCCCAACTGGCAACCCACCTCAGCATCAGGCCACAACCCACCAAGTGGGTCATGACCCAGAGTTTGAGAAGCCCTGCTCTAGAAACATTCTCCTTTCTCTTTCTTGCTACAGTACAAATTGAAACCCTTGTTTAGATGGCTGGGATGAACAAGAGCCTCTTCTTATCGATGTTTTCATTTCCCAGCTCTGTAACAGGTAGTGCAGCTCAGATGTTCCTGACTCTACCCTTGATACTACTAAGTACAGTGCCACCTATTGACTGAACCATATAATGACATTGACTCCTCCCCCCTCACTTTCAGAAGTCAATTTTATGTTTAAAGACCTATGGCAGGGAAACTCAATACGCTGGCAGACTGGGAGCACGGCCACCTTGCACAGCAGTGCTCCTAAAATGGCCACCGACGGAGCACTTTGAGCTCTGTCGGCAGCCATTTTGTGACAGCAGAACTCACTTCCACTGTCGCAAAAGTCTGCGCATGACAATCCAATCGTCAATAGGATTGAGCTGTCAGAATATGATGGTGGCAATTCATGTAAGTTCTGAACAATATAGCCTGGATGGTGAAAGGTTCATCAGGAGATTGCCATTTCCCCCAGCATCCTCACAGTGTACATAAGATGTGCTCTGGCTCTGTTCTATGCACAGAAAAGATCCCATAGATTGCCTGTCAGAAAAGGTCTGAAGAACCGTTTGTTTGTGTATTATTTTGTTTGGGTTTTTAAAAACTCTTTATTTATTATTTTTACCCTGCCTCATAAAAAGTAGACACTGAAGTTACTTACAATAGGATAGTCATAACAACATCAATTAAAAATTATAACAAAATAAACCAGCAGAAAATGTTAAAGCTCAGGGTGCGTTTTAACACATCAGATACAATCAAAACCTCTAAAGCAGTGGTTCTCAAACTTTTGTTCTTCTGAGCCCTTTACACTCCTAAAATTTATTGTGGAGCCCCAAAGAGCATTTATTTATATAGGTTTCACCTATTGATATTTACCGCATTAGAATTTAAAACTTGATAAATAATAAAAATAAAACCACTACTTGTTAAATATAACATATTTTTGGCACCTGCTTGGAAAACCCATTCACACACCAGCTAAATATAATAAAAATATTTTCAAATGTATTTTACAACTGTCCGGATATGAACTCATCCTCCTCAGTGGCAGCCCTAGGAGAGGCTTCCCCGTCTGGGTCATGTGCCCACCCTGGCTTCTGCCGCAGAGGACCTGGCCGGGCTAGAGAGGAGCACAAGGAAGGACAGCATGGCCTTTTAGAGGTGGTTGCTGAGGAGGTTCTCGGAGCTTCAGTGCCTGTGCAATGCAGCACCACGCCGAGCTCTACAGGAGCCGGAGTATAACGCCAGGGGAGGGGGGAGGGGATGAAAGAGCAAGCAAACAGAAGCAGGGGGCAATGATGGGGATTTAAGAGCAACGTCTTGGGATGGCACAGGTCTTGCAGTGTGCTTATGGAGCCCCTGAAGGGGTTTTGGGAAACCCCAGGACTCTGAGAAGCCGAGACTTTGAGAAATGCTGCTCTAAAGCAGCAGACCAATAAAAGAATGAGGAACAGAAAGTCAGGGCAAATAAACATTTTTAGCCAGTGCCTAAAAGATGCTGGGAAAGATTGAAGGCAAAAGGAGAAGGGGAAGGCAAAGGATGAGATGGTTAGACAGCATCACCGATGCAACGAACATGAAAATGAGCGAACTCAGGAAGATAGTGGAGGACAGGAAGGCCTGGCGGGATGTGGTTCATGGGATCACAAAGGGTCGGACACGACTTAACGACTGAACAACAACAACAAAAGACATGAGGATGACAAGAGACCAAGAATACAGACCTAGGGAGGGCACTTCAGAAGTGGAGCACTACTACTGAGATGAATGCCTGCTATGGGGTAAGCCTAACCTCCACAAGTGGGACTACTAGATCTAGAGCAACAAGAATGCTCCTGGACCTTTAATGGTTGTATAGGTGAGGGCATTTCAGCAGGTGCAGCTGCTTTAGCAGCACCACCAGCACTTGCAGCTGCCAAGATTCTGTCTTCTACTACACTACTCTTAAGAAGGCAGAGGCCCTCATGGTGGAAGGTTGGCCACCCCTGATCTAAAGGTAGCAATTGCTGCTGGTGCTTCAAAAGCTCCACTTCTAAGCAGTGAGGGAGAAAAACAACATGGATGATTCTTGCTCCAATGAACTAGAAAGTCAATTTAGTTCACACAGTGGCAGTTTTCTGATGTGTGTTCTTTCAGCAAAGTCAGCCCTTGTGCTATGCTGCACAGCATAAAGGACAATGTAAACATTTTTTTGCTACATGAAAATTTCGGGTTTGAAGTAGACCTGAGACTCAAATCCTTTTCTTCAGGGATTTGGGGCAAGATTTCTAACAGTGTTATCCACTGCTGAATTTGGGGGTCCAGTCTATATACCCCTCCCTCAAATGTTCTGAGGGGGAACGAAAGGAATATGAAATCATTTGGGAAAATTGCAGCATAATATGTCCTGCTTTGTTCTGACCTCTTCTTCCCCCCCCCCTTAAGTATTGTACAAGATAAATGGCAGATAATGACTCACTCATCTCAATCCCCCACATAAGCCCCACAATCAAACCTTATTGCCAAGGCATTTAAGGTATGTAATGCTAAAGAGAGAAAAAAAAATGGTTGTCAGGAGAGAGATAGAACAAAGAGTACCAAAAGTTTAGTAAGTATTTTATATGCTCCAAACCAGGGGTTTCTTTTATTGAGAGTGTTGTGTACCTTCAGCTTTCTAGCTTCTCTGTGAAATGCTAACTTGAACAAGGGAGTGATTAGCCATGTCCCCTTGTTGAGAGCTATTGTTGTAGGTATGGTTTTAATATACCCACAGTACTTGGCACTGAGGGCCATTTTCTGAGTCCAGGAAATCTTGAACTGTTTATTGACTTAAGGCAAGGAATAGAACATTGAGATGGAGCTAATTGGCAGGAGACACAGTCCACAAGTCAGCTAAATATGTATTTCCATTAATTGGGACCTGGCCTTGTAGTTAAAAAGCTGCCTGTTCTAATATCAGCAACGTCTTGAAGGTTCTCTTTTTTTTAATGAGTCAAATTTTCCATGTGGCTGACAGAGCAGCTATGCCAACTGAAATATTGTTGTCATATCACAACCTCTGCAAGAGTGCCACAGACATGGAAAAGGAAAACATCCTCGGTGTTTACTGGCTATCCCCTTCATCAGCAAAAGTGGATTAATTTCAGATTTGATACAGAGCTATGACCAGAGGAAGAGAAACCCATCTGAACTGTGTGCTAATGGAAGGTGTGCTAGCAAAGAAAAAAAAAAGAGTGTTCCAAGGCTCAGAAATGCTTATGGTCATGTTTATTGCCCCATGGTGTTCATGAGTCAAAATATGTTCCCGCTAATTTTTGTTTCTAATGACATTGTTCTTAGCTCAGTGTTTCTAATAGAATTAGTATTTGGTACAGGATGTCGTGTCCAATTTGCTGTCAATGTCCATCTTTTGTGAAAGCGGTGAAAACAAATCCTACTCTTGGGCACTTCATGTCTGCCTGATCATTGCAATCAAGGAATATATTATAAGAGGGATGCCATCTCACCTAATAAGACTACTCTTTTTCCTATTTCCTGAAGGGGAAAATGCATTGCTCTGCAACAACTAGAGACAAAATATCAGTGCACTACTAGATGTCCCTTTGGAAGACTTATCGGATGGGCTTTGCTTACACTTAGTGTTGGACTGATTGCCATGTCATTTGCCTTTTAACCAATTAACAGCCCAATCCTAACCAGCGCTGATGAAGTGGGGCCAGTGCGACTGCGCTGTATCCTATGCACAGAGTAAACAGGCTGGAGATCTCCTCAAGGTAAGGGGACATCCATTGCCTTACCCCAGGTAAAGCCCCAACCTGCTCAGTCGGGCAACTTGAATCTGTGCCTGTGTAATAGCCAGTGCAAGTCCGAGCTGCTTCGTATCGGGTTTTCAGGCCCAGGAAGGGGGATATGATTCAGCGTGTTCCAGCACTGCTGATCCCGCCCCCTCCTGAGTCCGATCTGTCCCCATCTCCTCCCACCCATTACATTCTTTCCCCCGCTCTTCTCTTGCCCCTGCACTGCTCGGAGCAGCTCTTATATGCTCTGGCACGCGTTCTGCTCTCCACTGATGCTGGTGGGATGGCGCAGGCCTAACTGCCAACGTGCTTTACGGCATGTTTGCAACAGCCTAGGCTGGCACAGCAATTGCTGCACTGGCACTAGGGATGATTAGGATTGTGCTATAATTTGTTGATTCTATTAATATGAATGTGCATATTATCAAACCAAAAAAGCAGATTTGGGTGCAGTATTGAGCACATCTAAAGCCGTTCATCTGACACTCATGCAATGACTTTCTGAAACTATTGATGAGCTCATGCACGGGATTTCTCTGATAACATACCCATGGAAATACAGGGTTATATATCTATGCATCTTCCCAAGACCAATCCTGTGAGGAGGATCAGTTAAAAAAAAAATCAGAGCTGAATGAGAAATATTCAATCAGCATCTTCTCGCATGCAAACATAGGCTGTTCAGCCACAATAATGACAAACCATGGTCGCTGCATGCATTAGCTGTGGAGCTCGTGCATTCCCAGTTCAGGCTCCTGCATTCCTCTACCTTTCTCTCCTGTCATTAACACACATGAGGAAGGAAATTAGAAGCTTCCATGCTCAGTTTGCAACAAAATACAGTTTGCCGTTTTGTCTGAATGGGCAAATTGTTGTTTGTATAAACCATAGTTTGTACACACACCACTACTGGAATACTGATCTGTGAACAAATTATGCTTTGCACCAATCACAGTTCTGCTGCCTGTGAAGGCAGCAATCTACAGGTGTTGGCAACCATGAATGGAAGCTTCTAATGTCCTCCTGGCTCTGGGAAAGAAGGGGGCGAGATGAGAGGAAGAGGAAGTGCTTGAGTTTTGCTGCAGCTCGTGCACATCATGTCCAAGTATGGCTTGTTGTTTCTTCTGAAGCCGGCAATAGACAGACAAGCCTGCCAACAGAATACATAAAGAACTTAAATGTGTCTCTATTGATTTCAGTCATGTTTAGAGTCCAGAAAATCTGCTTCCTATGATTACTGTCTTTTTGCTTAATTTGCTAGTCGGCATAGAAAATGCTATGACTGTAAAGGGGGGCGGGAGGCGACCAGTGATAAAAGGACCATTTTTCCTGGTGCAGTTCCAATTAACTTAGTGAAGCCATTTCTTTTTAAATGGTCAATGAATCATTTTCTTAATTGTGGGTGTTATAATATTGCTAAAACTACAGATAAAGGTCAAGCAAAGGCAGGTACTATGAAATCCCATAAGGTACACAGAGTTATCTCTTATTATAAAGAATAATCGCACCACTGGAATGTAATGGCCATCCAAATCTTGTTATGGTTCCCGAGAACGGAAGTTTCCCATTATACACTATTTAATATTTGAAAAGCCTGGGCTATTATTTGCCAATCAGAAAGGGAAAGGAGTTGACAGACTGTGACAAGGGCTTGGGTGTGCCTCTTTAATCTCCCTGCTTCTCTTTTGGCATTTGAGAACAAAACAGAAACCCTCAAAGCTGCTTGGTACAGCTGCTGATTGCAGACAGGCTACATGTGGCAAGAGGCACCTCCTGTCAATCACTGGAATATAAAGGATAATATCACCACCCAAAGGCTGAGATCATGTTTGCTAGCCAAACTATTGATCAGTTATCAAAAAGTGAAGGACATATTTTGAAATAATAAATTCACTCAATTGACACATCAGTTAAAAGTCCCCATTTTTTGCTTGAAAAACATATTGCTTATTAGTGAGATGCCTCCCAATGAGGGCAATGGGTATTGCAATATAGCCATAAAGCTGAGCTGCAGAGAAATACAGGCTGTTGCACAGTCACCTCTGTAGGCTCACATTCATTCTTGACTTTAAATGTCTGTATACGTGTGTGTTTGCGTGAATGATCTATTTCTGTATTTATATACCACCTTCCTTATTCTCAGATTGCTCTTCAGAAGTTTAAGGCAGTTTACATAGGCAGGCTTGTCTAGTTCCGATAAGGATCTTAACAATATTGTTCTCCATATATAAAAAGGTAAAGGTGATCCCTGACAATTAAGTCCAGTCGTGTCCAACTCTAGGGTGTGGTGCTCAACCCCATTTCAAAGCCGAAGAGCCAGCGTTGGTTCTTCCACGGTGTAGTCATCTTCACTAGCTGCCAAACACAAGTCTCGAGCTCTCCGCAGGATGCCACAGATCAGATCATGCTGAACAGGGGAACTTTATTCCTGTTGTTATCGCTCCTCTGCCACTGACATTCTCAGCATTCCAGTCTGTATTCACCACAGCATGCAACAGCGACCCCTCTCTGCCACCGAGTGTCATAACAGCTTATTAGTAATACCAGTGAGTTCCAGTCTGTCCCCTTCCAACACGAATGGGCTGCTCCTGCTTAGCTTCCAGCAGTCTTTCAGGCAGTTCAACCTCAGGACCACACCTCCTGCCTGTATATTCCTATTCACATGTTATGTTCAATGCATGTACATGCATCCATTTTAATAGTCACCACAGGGCTCATTTAGAGAGTACACTCGCTTCCCAAGTCCTGGATATCCAAGTTCCGGATGGTTGCATTGGTGGTGCTTTCACACAGGTGCTGATAGTGCTGGGTTGGCAAGAACCAGATGTTTCAACTTAAGTACAGACTACTGCCATCTAACCTGTGTACTTATGTAGGGGCCTTACAGCCCAATCATATGCATGTCTACAGAGATATTAGTCCCATTTATTTTAACGAGACTCCCAAGGAATTGCAGCCTTATAGCCAAATCCTACTGGGTTCTTATGGCAGCAGACCTTGCAATCTGCCACTGTAAGTCCTGATATGGTGCCGCAAAAGCTGCACCATTGTTGTGTGCAATGAGGAGACCCATTGGAGGAGACCCAATGAGGAGACCCATTGGAGACCAGGTGGCCTTTGGGGAGGTAAGTAAAAAAAGTTTTTAATTACTTCTCCTTGGACATCTGGTCATCCCCACCACCATAGCATGCGGTACGCACTCCGTCGGTGGTGGTGCATGCTCTGGGCTGGTGGGAGAAAGGATTGGGCCATTAGTGTACTCTGACACTCTTGAATACATGATGGAGGAGTGTGATTGTGCTCTTCTCATCCTTGGGAAGGGGATTTGGGGTGCGTCTTAGAATCGATGGCCTCCTTTTTTGTGGGTTTTTTCTCTGCATTTTACCTCGCCATTTTGACCCCTCTGTTCAGCGGCGCTCTCCCATGGCTGCTAGCCTGATCCGCTCTCTTCCTGAATTTGAGAGCTCGCCCCAGCCCCAGCATGCCCCCTGCTGCAGCTGACGAATCAGAGAAGATCGCATTCGTCAGCGAGGGCTGGCAGGGCGTGCTCTGGAGTGTTCCCTCTGCTTGACGTGTCTGTTCTGGGCTCCTATTGACTATTAAAGCCTGCATGCCTTTCCTGCAAATATGATCAAAGCGATTGTCAGCTGGAATGCGAGGCAGGTGCTTCAGCGACAAACTCTCCCTAGGACTAGGAACCTCTTCCTAAAGGGGGAGGGATGCTACTTCTGCTGCCGCCACCACTCCTACCGACTTGCGCCCAGCCTGGAAAGCGCCCTGGCTCTCCACCTCGCGAGTGTGCGTGCCCCCAGTCCCCCCTCCGCCTTCCACCAGCTGCTGCCAGCTCTCGCCAGCCTTTGCAGCCTCCAGTCCTTAGTACTTGTCATCAAAGTTGTGCGGGGTGTATTGAGGAGAGTTGTCTGCCTGCCCCTGCTTGGCTCCTGCGTGTCTTTCTCTCAGACTCTGCTCGAGCGTGAGGATTATCAGCTGCAGCGCCACTGAGCAGAGGGGGCAAAATGGGGTGGTAAAAATCAGATCGGCGAAATGGAGTGGCAGGCAAGCTGGGGAAAGAGCAGACAAATTTAAAGAAGGTGGTGCGTCTTGCAATGGATGGTTTTTATTTTTTTTCCTGCTGGTGTTCCTGAAATTAAGATGTGCCTTAGAATCGATGGCGCCTTAGACTCGAAGAAATATGGTAGTATTTTAAATGAGTGTATATAAACCATGGATAGAGGGGAAGTTCAGATGAACTTCATGCAATTAGATGATGATGTGCCAGGCATTTGTGTGTGTATGTGTGTGTGTGTGTGGGGGGGGAAGATGTATGTGCCTATGCTCCTTTCATGCCTATAGATCAGCAATCATACTCCTATTCACATGTTATGCGTGTATAAGCTGTGTACTGTATAGTGAACACCTAATTGTTGATCTGTGCATGCATACAGTTGTTCACATATTATGCTGAATACACTTGCAGAGTGGTTGGGCATTATTATGTACAGTAAGATTTGTTTTATCCTCAAGCATCTAAACAGAAATACCTACATTCAAAGTGTACAATGGTAAGTTATCTGTAAAAATATCCCCTCGGTGTTTACATAATACTGTACGTTGAGCACTTACATGGCTTACACCACACTGTCAATAGGTGTCTGCACCAAGAAGAGCCTATAGTTATTTTTTTCAGCTCCCACTTTTTAAAAAAGGTTTTCTGAAAGTTGCCATCTGTGGTAGCTACTTGTTTGCTTGTCTTTTGACCTTGCTGCTGCTATCTTGCTGTTGTTGCAAAACTCACTAGAGAAAGGCAGATCCAGAAAAACAAAACTGCACCTTCTCAAATTCTTGTATTTTATGTTTTTACACAAAGTCCTTCCTGTCGCCTGTTTGCACTCCTACTGTTGATTCCAAAACAAAAATTCCACTGGGTTTTTATGGAACACAGAGCTACCCTGGGACAGAGTGTGAACTTGGAATTAACAGCGCAGCTGTGGAAAAACTGAAGTTAATTAAATATTTATGATAGCCGTTGAGGGAGACTCCCTATTTATTTGTACAGTTTCTAGGCCGTGAAGCTTCCAGTCTTCACGAGGTAGATCTAGCAATGCTTTGAAATGTGTGACAGAGAGAGATTTAGGCTCCTCCCCCTAACTTTCTGAACTCCATTCTGTATTTTCACATCTTCACCAGTGAAGAAAGCAACCCATCATGTGTATGTTCAGGCTGCTAGAGCAAATGAGCACGGGGCTTTTGTATCTTTCATCACTCTTGTGGGAGTGCTCTGACCAAGGGGTTAGCTCGAAGGGGGGCCTGGGGGGATCCCACTCAGAGGGGTCAAGCTGGCTGGGGCGGGTTCCTGGCTCTCCCTGGAGGCTGCAAGAGTTGTGGTCGGGGGCTGTTCAAGCAGTCCCTGGCGGTGTGGAGACTGGCGGGACCTCAGAAGGGCATGTGGGGAGGGGTTTGCCACACCCATCCTTCTCCTCCACATGCTTCAGAGGGTTCCATCCCAGGGAAGGGAGCTGACAACCGTGGCCGTTGGTCCAGCCGGCTATAGGCTCCTGGTACCCTCAGGAGCCCAGGTACTTGCCTTTTCATCACTGGCCCTTTGCCAGTTATATGCCCTTCCATGCCTCCACCCCTTATGGAGTCCCTCCTTGCGAGCCCTTCCCTGAGCAGTCAAGGCACACCCTCCCTACCCAGCCATGCCCTTCTCCTTTGGCTGCTCTTTGACCTTGACTGAGCCGCACCTGTCTTTCGTCTGCTTCTAAGCCGGGGGCATGGCAACCCTTAAGGGGCATGGCAACCTGCGGTGACGACAACAGCGCGCCTGGGATCGCGCCGCCGCCGCCACCGCTGCGCCTGGGATCGCCGTTTTTACCTTCATTGGTGGGCAGTGGGTGTCCCTCGGGGGTTGCGGGGAGCCTGCGGACCCCTCCGCAGGCCTCCCCAAGCGTCGGAGCAGCGCTCCAACGCGATCGCAACTGACTTCCGGTTTTACGCGAAACCGGAAGTCAGTTGCGATCGCGTTGGAGCGCTGCTCCGACACTTGGGGAGGCCTGCGGAGGGGTCCGCAGGCTCCCCGCAACCCCCGAGGGACACCCACTGCCCACCAATGAAGGTAGAAACGGCGATCCCGGGCGCAGCGGTGGCGGCGGCGGCACGATCCCAGGCGTGTCATCGCCACTCCTGGGAAGGCCCCGCTGCTACTTAGAGCAGCGTAAGGCCTTCCCAGGAGTTAGGGAACCTCTGGGCTAGGGAACAAATGTTCCCTTACCTCGAGGAGGCCTCCAGGACCTGAATCTCCCCTTCAGGACAGGCTGAGGTAAGGCAGTGGAATTTGGGCAGGTGCAGTTCATCATGGAAGGGTGCAACAAGCTACACCTGCCCAAATTCCCTCTTCTTGCATTGGTTAAAGGTATAGGCACCCTGTCCCTTTTTGGATATGGATGGTCAGTCTAATGCAGGATGCTGTGCATGCCTCATTGGCGTGGGGCTCAGCTCATGGGGAGTTAGGTAGGATTGCGCTGCCCATTATTGTTCTGATTAACAATACCCTTTGACACTTCAATAGCGTGTGCAGCTATTTAAGATCTAAGATCAGTAGGAAAAGGAAGGACTTTGCACGTTACTGCTTGTTTGTTTTTACCCTGAAGATGCTAGGGATACATCCTAGCAAAACATTGGGACAGTTTTTAATCTGTGAACCAAATAAGCAACCAGATAACCTGGTAAATATTTTTAATTCTAAGATATGCACCGGTCGTGACAACCTAAGAAACTACGATACCCTTTGAATTGTCCAGGCCCCATGGGAATTGTTCCATTTCCCTTCCACTTCTTACAAAAACAAAATCACCCTAACAGGTGCAATGCTCTATCACTTTTAGGGGGAGTGGTTGGCAAGGGCGCCTTTAATAGCCATGCAAAAGAAGGAATCCAGCAGGTGCTGCTCTCCTCATCAGTGCCTGAAAAGTTACTCCTGTTGAAACCCCTCCTCCTCCCACACAATTCTGAAAGGCACAGGAACCCTGTCCTCCTTAAAAACACTATTCAACTCACATGGACTGAACTCCCACTCTCATTTTTTGATTCCTGTGTGTATACCAATGCTACGAGCGTGTTGCAGCAGTGAATGGCGACATTTGGTTTTATGCTAATCCTGGAATGCACAGCAATTCCCAGAAGCATTTCCCTGCTACATCTACTATAATCATTTTGCAACAGAACCAAGATCCAAGCAGGTTACTGAAATACAGATAGTAAGGCAAATAAGTAACAAGTCAAGACAACACTCTTCCTCCTCAAGAACATACAGTCCCAAGCGCTGTGAGAAACATAGATTGTGTTGGTACATTTAATTTATCTGTAATGCTTTCTCCCCACTCTGTTTTGCTTAGTGATATTTAGGTTCAGTATGAAAACTGAGACATCTGCTTGGGAGTCAGCCTGATTGAACTCAGTGAAATTTATTTCATTGCGTGCATAGGACGTACATAGGACCAGGACATTGATCATTTTTAAACAGTCATCATTGTGTAAAAAAAAGGCATGGCGAACTAGTCCAATCAGATCATAAGAAACTCCAGCCATTACATTTGAGAGTGGGTCTTCAGGCACACATCTCCAAACACTTGCTGAAGTTCAAAGGCTCCTAGTGCTCCCTGACAGGAAGAATCACAGAAGGATGGAATGTGTCCACCTGAGAGTGATGATATTCATCATCATCATCATCATCATCATCATCGCAATATGTAAAAAATGTCCTGTGGTCTTTTCATAATTACCGTATTCATTTATGTGCCACTCTTCCTTCAAGGGACAGTTTAGGTACAGTTCCCAAGCTAGCTACCCTGGGTTATTATAGAACTGCACAGCAAGTGAAGAGAGTCGACTCAAGCTCTGCAAGAAATTCATCATATTTGACTTTGAAAGCCAAATTAGAACAAATAAAGACTAATAAGAGAGCCTCCCTCTGATCAGATGTTCAGATCAAGCAAAAGAAGGGGCCCAAAGGCTTAAGGCACCTGAAGGTCACAACATTAGATGTTTGCAGAGAAGGGAGTAGAAAGCAGGAATCTTGGCTGCCAAGGGTGAACATAATTCCCTACATACCTGAGTAATGATAGAGAGTTATGCATGTGCCACGCTCCAGGGTGCGGCTATGAGTAGGCAGAGAATATTGAAGCAATCTCCAAGTGATTTATGTTGCCCTAATTGCTGAGGACTAATTACATATGAACATAAGAAAAGCTCTGGTGGATCTATTCCACCATCCTGTTTCCCGCAGTGGCCCATCAGCTGCCTCTAGAAAGTGCACAAGCAGGAGAGAAAGGTATACTGTATCTTTCTCCCCCGTCCCATTACACCAAAAAGATGCTCAAACATTTATCTCCCTATATTTACACAAGCTTGCAAACTACAGAAGCTCAGCTGTTTGCAGGGCAATTAGCAGCTATCTATTTTTGAATAGCCTCAGGGCTTGTGGCAATTACTTATCTGAACTTTCCATCTCCCTGGACCCACCAGAAATCAGGTCGCAACCCACCAAGTGGGTCCTGACCGGTAATGTCACTGGCCCATTGCGGGGGGGTGGGTGGGCTGCCGCAGGGTGACACACGCAGGGGGGGCTCCGCTGCCATCGGCTCTGCGCGTCACCTGGCCTGGGTTGTCGGACGCTCTTAGGCCTTCTCCCAGCCTCGGCCGGGAGAAGACCTCGGGAGCGTCCGACCCGGCTGGCGGTCGGGCCGCTTCTGCGAGGGCTTATGCTATGCGGCTTGTTTGCGCATGCCCACACCTCTGGGCATGCGCAAAACTGCAGAAACACACCGCATAGCATAGGGCCTCGCAGAAGCGGCCCGACCGCCGGCTGGGTCGGACGCTCCCGAGGCCTTCTCCCGGCCGAGGCTGGGAGAAGGCCTCGGAGCGTCCGACGACCCGGTCCGGCGGTCCGGCCGCTTCTGGCGAGGTGACGTCTATCATGGGGGTGACGCGCGTCCATCTCGCCACAGGGTGACGCGCGCCCTAGTGACATTACTGGTCCTGACCCACAGTTTGAGAAACACTGGTTTAGGATAAACACAGAGCATACATTGCAAGTCAAATGCGTTGTGAATTATGCAAACCAACAGCACAAAATGTACTGTAACATGGATATCCTTCATTACAGTAATACTATAAGCGAAAAGGCTTTAGTATTTTCAAAGGCACCTGGGACAGGATATGTGATTAGCTAAGTCAGGATTTGCAGATGAGCTGAACTTCTGCTGAGGTACCTCAAGAACTGTCAGGTATTCTTAAGTGCTAAGCATGCATGCATAACCATCACTGTGTCACTTCTTAGCACAAGGACAAAATGTTCTGTCTCCATTTACCCAGCATGTGCTGATCTCCTCCTTAACACTTTGGAAAATCTTGTCCTTGGTGTTTCACTTGGTGTCACTTTCCTTCCACTTTATCTTATTCAGTGCAACATAGGTTCTCCAGTCAGTCAATTACTGCGCAATCCTGGGCAAGAGGCACTTTTTCAATTGGTGCTCCTCTTATATTTAGCAGGGGGAGAGTAACTGAACCCCTTTCACCCCAGCACAATGTCTTTCTGGTGGCTGTTGCTGGTGTTCTTCTGCGCTGTTTTTAGATTGTGAGCCGTTTTGGGACAGGGAGTCATTTAATCATTTGATTTTGTCTGTAAACCGCTTTGTGAACTTTTTGTTGAAAAGCGGGGCATAAATACTGTTAACAACAACAACAACAACAACAATGCTAGACCAGCAGAACAATCATTCTACTGGTCTAAGGTGTTGCAAACGTGCTAGAAAGCACATTTGCGCCACCAGAAGAGTAAGCAGCACTGGCAGAGAGGTTTACGCTGCTCCACCAGCAATGCGGGATGGATCAACGTCACAGCGGAGAGGTTAGTCTGTGGCACAGTGGAGGGGCAGTCTGTGGCACTGGCGCAGTGGAGGGGCAGAGGAGGGTGGAATGTGGCGTTTTGGGGGGTGGGATTGGTCAGCTGGGCCTGGAAAGGGGGAAGGATTGGCAGCAGCCTCCTCTGCGGCCTCTGGTCATCAGGAGGGGCCCTATTAACCGTGTTGCCATTGATGGAGGTGAGGGGGATGGCAGTGAGAAATAGGGCCTTCTCGGTGGTGGCACCCTAACTATGGAATTCCCTCCCCCTGGAATTAAGAACGGTTCCCTATTTAGAAACCTTTTGGTGGGGCCTTGTTTTTATTTAGATCGGCATTTGATTGCTGACATGGTGGGCTGGCTTTTTTAAATTAAAGGCAATCTTAGGTGACTCACGGGTGCTTGTCTGTTTTATTTGTTTTAATTGCTTTGTTTTAATTATTTTATTGTAACATGTTATAACTCTATAAGCCACCTTGATTGCCCTGTCGGGAGAAAGGTGGGATATAAATTCTTTAAATAAATAAATAAATAAATATAATAATATATATAATATACAGTATTTATATACCGCCTTTCTTGGTCATTGGATTTCTCCTCCGACTTTAATCCAAGGCGGTGTACACGGGCAGGCTGTCCTAACCCCCCTTGGTTTTTTTTTACAATATATAAAATGTCCAATCTTTCATGGAATGTCCAATCTTTCCAGGTGGTATCCTTTTTACAGTCTGACAATTCTGCTGGTTGGCGTCTCCCACACTCAACCGATGCAGCTGGGAGCTCTTATCTCTCCTCCTGTTCACAGCTTTTTGTTTGTGGCGTGTCTTGAACTTATCAAGTTCACCGGTCTTCGGGCTCTACAAGACGGCAGCTCTCCCGACTGAGCCAGACTCTTCTACCCGAGAAGAATATAATAAATATTTATTTATTATAATAAAATATCCTGTCTCCCTTCCCGGCCCTGGCCGGTGTTACATGGCTGACTTGAATGTGCACCAGTAAAATAGCTGACGCACATTCGAGTAGACCTATTGGAGTGGCTGGGGCTGTACTTGGCTTGGGGTGAAGGGACAAACATCCCTTTACGCTGAGGAGGCCTCCAGCTCTTCCAGCACAGGCCCCATCTTGCACAGGATGCAGTGGGTACCTTATTTGCACCACCGCATCCTGCTAGACAGGATTGGGCTGCCCATAGTCTTTTTTCCTCACTCCATTGTATCTACCCATTGCAGTTAATTAAGTTCCAGCCAATCATGCTGCTTCAGTTCTTTTTGTATGCACTGTTTTGCACTGTTGTACTGTTTTAATATTTCACAATCTGCCTTGATTCTACTTGAATTTCTTAAGTAAAATAGTGCAGTGATTCCAGAGAATCACTTCTGATAGATTCTGCCTGAGGTAGTCTGGGGTAACACTAGATTATGAAAACCTGATTTTCAGAACAGGCAACATGTAAATTCAGAGGTTGTAATGAATTCTCAGTTTTGAAGCGGATTGTCATTAGTAGAAGGACATGATCTAATGCAACCGCAGCTTCAGGATAGCTGATTTTTATGTATGTCATTTATGTTTGTGTGTGTATGTCTGTTTTTTAATATGCCAATAAAGGTACTGATTGATTGATTGATTGATTGATTGATTGATTGATTGAATTCTCAGTTCTCGATGAAATGTCTGTGCTGATAAAAGTGTGTTCCTCTCATATCAAGCAAATTATTAAAAAGCAAGATAAAAGTGTGTTCCCTCATAGTAAGCAAATTTATATCCATGATATATAAGATAAATGATATAATAATTGTCTAGTAATTATCAGCTATAGGCAGTGATGTAGACTTGAGTCTATTGACTCGGACTTGAGTCAGACTCAAGTTGTGTCAATGACTTGACTCGGGCTTGACTCGGTGATTGTAAAAGACTCGGAAGACTTGACTCGAGACTTGGAGACTTTTAGGACAAGTCCAATTTTATTCAGGTTTAAACCCATTTTCCCCATTAAATAGATATGGACTCTCAACTCTCAACCAAAGACTCGGGACTTGGGGGCAAAGACTCGGGACTTGACTTGAGACTTGGGGGCAAAGACTTGGGACTTGAGACTTGGACTCAGAGACGTGATCCACATCCTTGGCTATAGGATATATACTAAGCAGGTTCACATATAAATGGAATGTTTAAGCTCAGAAATGAAATCTTAATTCAATAGAGCTCAAAGATTATTTTTTATTAAATACAATTTCACTTTTTGCCTAGAAGCAACTGTCATTTTCTAAAAGCACATTATGTTTGAATGAACATTCAACATACTTCTTATGTTTGTTTTCTGGTTAATGTTCCAAATTTCTATTCAGGGTAGCATCTGATCTCTTGTAGCACACAGAGTGACTAGCCTGTAAACTTTCTCTTGAAGCAAACCTAAGGCATTTGAACAGATAAGACCATTACAAAATTACCAGCCAATTGTTTTAGATGCCTGCCTGTACACAAGACACAAGACATTGTCAAGTGGGTTGAAAAATAACTCACCTAGAATTTACCGTAATCACATGGTGTTATTCTGGAAAAACATCAACAGAACCAGGTTTTGAAATCTGAAAATCCATCACATTTTGTCTCCTTAGTTATTCTGGAATCCATTTGGAATGAGGTGGCCTCCCAAAACTGAATTTACCAACATTAAGTAGGTTCTGGAAGTCTAAAAGCATCAGCAGTGCAGCAGGCCTTGTTTCACATGTGCTGTATATGATGAGGTCCTCTCTGCATCATAAGCATTTGAAAACTGTAAGCTGCCTCCTGGATTCTGGGAAGTGATTAGCCTGCTATAGCATGGGAGACCTGCATATTCCACCAGATTCTGAATGGAGCAGAATTTGGTGACATTTGACAAGGAAAGAATGATGAGCGGCCACATGGTGCTGGATCAAGCAAAGCAAATGGGAATTATTAAAATCTATTGCTTATATTGTCAATTTGTTTTAATACTGGACATACATAATAGACTAATTAAGAGGAAAATGTGTATATCTCTGCCCCATTATGATAAAAAGGGAATAAACATATGGTTAATATTTAACATCCAAAGCATGCTGATGAAACAATGAATCTCATTGAATTTATTTTTGCATAAACTGGGCTGCAAAACTCATTCATTTCAATGGTACTGAGACAGACATGAGGTCTGGTCTACACATGCAGCAGAATAAAGCAATGGAGTGGACTGTAGCACTTCAGAACGCAGGTAGGAAATAACATAGTTGTTTGAATGATCATGTAAAAAGAAAGAATCCCTGAGAGTAGAAAACTAAGATATCAGGAAGAAAACTTCTAGCCAAACCTAGACTTGCTCTGCTAGTTTACTATTTATACTGACTTGTTTTTCTTAATGCAGGAGAACGTTCAAAAATAGGACTTCCCTGTCTGCACTCTGAAATTCTATGAACCATTCTTTCCACTTCAGTGTTCTACCCATTCTGTCAGCAGCATGTATAGCCCTAGCCTAACTTTCTCTCGGTTGTAATTTTTGATAAGGTAAAGGTATCCCCTGACAATTAAGTCCAGTCGTGTCCCACTCTAGGGTGTGGTGCTCATCTCCATTTCAAAGCCGAAGAGCCAGCGTTGTCCGAAGATGCCTCCGTGGTCATGTGGCCGGCATGACTCTCCTTGCCGCAGCGCGTAGCATGCAGCTGGAACACGGAGCGCTGTTTACCTTCCTGCAAGCGGTACCTATTTATCTACTCGCATTGACATGCTTTGGAACTGCTAGGTTGGCAGGAGCTGGCCAAGCAATGAGCGCTCACCCTGTCGCGGGAATCGAACTGCCGACCTTTCGATCGACAGCTTATGGTTCAGCAGTTTAACCTGCTGCGCCACCCGCTGGCCTTTTTTTTTTTATAGGAACTTTTGATAGTAATTTTTGATAGGAACTACCTAATTTTGTCCAACCTGCGATAATAAGCAGTGCTCTCATAGATATCTTAACTAATGTTGCAAGAACACAGATAAAGGGACAGTATTAAAAACTTGATACATGTTTACAATGAGGTATTGTCTAGAAAAAGGCATAACTACTGTGACTGGTAACATTTTTTTTTCTCTTGGCAGTTGTAAGTCTTTTGAAATAAACAGGTAAGTTACAGAGCCCAGAGGACTTTGCAAACCTCTTGTCCCTCCGTCATTTCCCCACCTTCCAGTTACTCTGCAGTATGAAATGGTTTAAATGATATTTATGTTCCTGTAGGGTTAGCAGCTGAGCTCATAATAGGATATGTTTTGAAGAGGTGGTGTGGTGTGGTGTGGTGTGGTGTGGTGTGGTGTGTGTGTGTGTGTGTGTGTGTGTGTGTGTATGAGAGAGAGAGAGAGAGAGAGAGAGAGAGAGAGAGAGAGAGAGAGAGAGAGAGAGAGAGAAATTTCCACTCATTTTGTATAATTATGATATAGAAAATATTTGCAGATCTTGTTTTTGCACCGTAACAAATGTGACTGTTCACTGCGGGGCCCTACGTGTGGCCAACACATTTTGCAGAACCAAGAACTGTGGTGCATGTGCCGAGAGGGAATATTTACACCCCAATGCCTTTTGGTGACGTTGCCGAGCAGACACGAGTCATTGTGGCTCAAGGGCTGGTTTTCATCACTCAGCTTGTTTGGAATTCCCTCTGTCAAAATTGGGAGGGGGGGGCAATTCCCAAATTGCCTCTACAGTAGAGTTTTTCTTTCAGCTTTAGGTGAGATTTGACAAATAGGTAGGAATTAGGAGTAACATAAACAGAATTCAAGAAAGGTTTATAAATAAGAGAAGGGGTTTCAAAAATGAAATGAGGAGAGGGGTTCCTGCTTATGGTGGCTCAGGGCCCAAATTTTCCTTTCTGTAACTGGAGCACTGCAACCACCTTTGAATGGAGGAGACTGGTGTCTTAAGAGTCATGTGTATTCTGACTCCTAATGTAGCAACAGAGCCGAGTATTCTGACTTGCACTGTAGCCAGTATTGGAATCTTCCATGGGAAATGTAACATTCCCACAGTAGCCATATACGGTTTAAATTATGTTCCATAAGATTTTAGATTGGCATAAGTCATGGCGTACATAGTTTTTCCTTCCTTCATTCCTCACAGGGTTGTTGTGAGGACAAAAAAAAGGAGGGGAGGAAATATGTACACCACTCTGAGCTCCTTGGAGGAAGGGCGGTATAAAAATGTGAAAAATAAATAAATAAATAACTGCTCTCTCTTGACAGTCCATTCACACATGAGCGACGTATTTGGGCTATGCATGCTTAATTGTCATAAAAGTGAGTCACAGATTGTATTTGATGCCTTCACCACACATAGAGGGATGGTTCTGATGACAGATGGTTTCTGATGGTTTATTCATTGGGTTGGGAATATTGATTAAAGTCTCCCAATAAATGCTCCTTCCTCTCCTCTCCCCTCACCCGCTTTCATACTGCCAACATTATAAACCACATTTAAACAACAGCTCTGGGTTTGCATGACATTTGGAGCTGCTGTTTAAATTAGCCAGGATATTCATGTCAGAACTCCATGCCAGAGCAAAGGAGGTATGAAGAGTGAGGAAGAGGGAGGATTTCAAGACTCATTACTGCTCCCTCAAACCATGGTTTATTGGGTCAGGCTGAACTAGTGTGAGTATAATGTGGTGTGAAGCCTGCATGTCCACACTCATGGCCCAATCCAATGCAGGACCTACAGCAGCAGATCTCATGATCTGCTTCCATAAGTCCTGTTATAGCAGCTTGAAATGTGTGCTACCACACACTCCAGAACCACTGACAAAACCAGTCAGGGCTCTGTGTATCCACCAGTGGATCCTGGACACCCACCAGAACTGTTATGATGGCAAAGAGGGTGGACAGGGGGCAGTTTGGGGGAGGATCAAGGTGGGGATCGGGCCAGGCAGGGGGCAGTTCAGGGGTGGGAGGGGGAGGATCTCGGTGGTGGTAGCACGTGGTGAGATCCTGTGCTGCCTTCCTGGCCTAGATCTATTCATTTGCTCTCCTTGGACTTAGAGCTGGCAAAGAGCTGGCATAGGTCTGAGAAGACCCATTGATGGCCCAGTGGCTTATGGAGAGGTAAGTAAAAAATATTTTTACCTACCTCTTCTGGTATGTCTGGTTGCTGCCCCCATTATTGAATGCAGCGTGGCTGCATAGTGTAAACTGGTGGGGGATAGGATTGGGCAAAAATTATCATTGTCTTCTCTTTTAATGGTGAAGGAATGCATGAGTAAGGCCTATGCACACATGAGTAGACAGCTGCAGTCGTCTCATACATATGTTCTAAATGTAGTACTGGATATGGGTGAAACATAAGCTTGCCAGAAGAACCAAGTCTTTCCTCCAGTCTGCCTCTTAAGCCCCACCCACTGGCTTTGCTTTGAAGACAGAAATCGTTGACCAGGCATGTTTCTAGACAGTACCACCCAATCCCAGAAACCAGTTAACCAGACCTCTTTACCTTGCTGGACCCATGTGAGACACCGAGAGGCCCCTGGAATGTGGGGGGGGGGGCTAAGAATAATGTCACAGTGATACTACATGGTAAGCAGATACACAGATGCTTACAATCTGGGTGCCAGTGGTTTATCCCAAATATTTATTTATTATTTTATTTATTATTTTAAAAAATTATACCCCGCTTTTTCCTATGCCGAGGCAAATGCCCAAGGCGGCTTGTTGTTGTTGTTCAGTCGTTAAGTCGTGTCCGACCCTTCATGATCCCATGAACCACATCCCGCCAGGCCTTCCTATCCTCCACTATCTTCCTGAGTTTGCTCATTTTCATGTTCGTTGCATCGGTGATGCTGTCTAACCATCTCATCCTTTGCCTTCCCCATCTCCTTTTGCCTTCAATCTTTCCCAGCATCAGAGTCTTCTCCAGAGAGTCCTCTCTTCGCATTAGGTGGCCAAAATATTTGAGCTTCAGCCTCAGTACCTGTCCTTCCAGGGAACAGTCAGGGTTGATTTCATTTAGGATTGACTGATTTGATCTCCTAGCAGTCCAAGGGACTCTCAGGAGTCTTCTCCAGCACCACAGTTCGAAAGCATCTATTCTTCGGTGCTCAGCCTTCCTTATGGTTCAACTCTCGCAACCATACATTGCTACTGGGAACACCATGGCCCTGACTATACGAACTTTTGTTGGCATGGTGATATCTCTGCTTTTTATTATGCTATCTAAATTTGCCATAGCTTTCCTTCCAAGGAGTAAGCATCTTTTAATTTCATGGCTGCTGTCTCCGTCTGCAGTGATCTTGGAACCCAAAAAAGTAAAATCTGTTACTGATTCCATTTCTGCCCCTTCTATTTGCCAAGAATTGATGGGACCAGATGCCATGATCTTAGTTTTATTAATGTTGAGTTTCAAGCCAACTTTTGCACTCTCCTCTTTCACTCTCATCAAGAGGCTCTTTAGTTCTTCTTCACTTTCTGCCATTAGGGTGGTATCGTCTGCATATCTGAGGTTGTTGATATTTCTCCCGGCAATCTTGATTCCGACTTGAGATTCATTCAGCCCTGCATTTCTCATAATGTACTCTGCATATAAGTTAAATAAGCAGGGTGATAATATACAGCCTTGCCGTACTCCCTTCCCAATTTTGAACCAATCAGTTGTTCCATGGCCGGTTCGAACTGTTGCTTCTTGACCTGCATACAGGTTTCTCAGGAGACAGGTAAGGTGGTCTGGTACCCCCAGTCTTCATAGAACCGGTCAACTTCATCTTCTTCGGCATCAGTGGTTGGGGCATACACTTGGATTACTGTAATGTTGAATGGTTTGCCTTGGATTCGAACTGAAATCATTCTGTCGTTTTTGAGGTTGCACCCCAGTACTGCCTTTCCCACTCTTTTATTGACTATGAGGGCTATTCCATTTCTTCTAAGGGATTCATGCCCACAGTAGTAGATATGATGGTCACCTGACTTAAATTTGCCCATGCCCGTCCATTTTAGTTCGCTGATTCCCAAGATGTCAATGTTCAATCTTATCATCTCATTTTTGACCACATCCAGCTTGCCTTGATTCATAGACCTCACATTCCATGTTCCTAAGCAGTATTGCTCCTTGCAGCATTGGATTTTCCTTTCAACCTCAGACACATCCACAGCTGAACGTTCTATTGGCTTTGGCCCAACCACTTCATCCTTTCTGGGTCTACTTGGAATAGTCCTCCGCTCTTCCTCAGTAGCATATTGGACACCTTCTGACCTGAGGGTCTCATCTTCCGGCGTCATATCTTTTAGCCTTTTGGTACTGTTCATGGGATTTTCTTGGCAAGGTTACTGGAGTGGGTTGCCATTTCCTTCTCCAGTGGATCACTTTTAGTCAGAACTCTCTGCTACGACCTGTCCGTCTTGGGTGTCCCTGCACGGCATAGCTCATGGCTTCATTGAGTTACACAAGCCCCTTCACCACGACAAGGCAATGATCCATGAAGGGGTCCAAGGCGGCTTACAACACGTTAAAATACATAATTTAAAAACAATACATAAAGTAAATTAAAAAACAATAAAATCCACTAGGAGGTGACAATGTAGAGCAGAAAAACAGCAAGGCAGAACATACTGAGGCACTGGGGGCAGACAACAACCCATCACCCAAACGCAAGACGAAACAGAAACGTTTTGAGCCCCCGCCGAAAAGTCATGAGGGAGGGGGTAGTTCTCCAATCCCCTGGCAAGGAGTTCCACAATTGTGGCGCCACAAGAGAGAAGGCTCGCCCACGAGCTGCCATTCCCCTAACTTGAGACAGAGGTGGCACTCGTAGTAGAGCCCCCTCAGATGACCTAAGAGAGCGGGCCGGAATATATGGGAGAAGGCGGTCCCTCAGATATCCTGGACCCAAACTGTGAAGGGCTTTAAAGGTCATTTATCAGCACCTTGAATTGGGCTCAGAAATGAATGGGCAGCCAGTGCAGCCGCTGAAGCATATGTACAGAGTATCTGCACAATCCTGCGAATCATCACGCCGGAAGTGCCATAAGGCACTTTTGCGGCACATGTGGAGTAAGCAGTGCCGGTGCCGAGGCCTACGCTGCTCACTCCGCTGTCAGATGCGGACCCAGCCACTGGTGGGGGAAGGGCGTTATTGGGCTGCTGGGAGTGGGGTGGAGATATTGGTGCCATGTGCCGCCGATATCCAAAGCCCCTTCCTGGGCCAGGGCAACCCCAGATTTGCACTGGCCATTTTGCCAGATCCGAGGAGGCCCATTGGGACCGCTGGGGCTGACACTTGGGGAAAGGGACAAACGTCCCTTTCCCCCGAGGTGTGTCCCAGCTCCGCTAGCATGGCCCTGAGCCTGTTTAGGATCCGCTGCCTTTGCGCACTGCGGCAGATCGTAGGCAGGATTGGGCTGTAACGGATGGTCAATAATAGCAGTGACTACAATAATCTTAGGCCAGCGGGTGGCGCAGCGGGTTAAACCGCTGAACCATAAGCTGTCGATGGAAAGGTCGGCAGTTCGATTCCCACGACGGGGTGAGCGCTCGTTGCTTGGCCAGCTCCTGCCAACCTAGCAGTTCCAAAGCATGTCAATGCGAGTAGATAAATAGGTACCGCTTGCGGGAAGGTAAACAGCGCTCCGTGTTCCAGCTGCATGCTACGCGCTGCGGCAAGGAGAGTCATGCCGGCCACATGACCATGGAGGCGTCTTCGGACAACGCTGGCTCTTCGGCTTTGAAATGGAGATGAGCACCACACCCTAGAGTCAGACACGACTGGACTTAATTGTCAGGGGATACCTTTACCTTTTTACAATAATCTTACTAGGTATGCCACCCATCTCTTATACCAGACAAAATGTTTTCTACAGGTTTGTTTTGTTTGTCCTCAGAGCCAGAGGAGTACTCAGTATTTCCATTTAGGGAGGGTATACCCATTTAAAGGTAAAGGTATCCCTTGACAATTAAGTCCAGTCATGTCCTAGAGTCAGCTCTAGGGAGCGGTGCTCATCTCCGTTTCAAAGTTGAAGAGCCAGCGCTGTCCAATGACATTTCCATGGTCATGTGGCCGGCATGACTCAACACCGAGGTGCATGGAATGCTGTTACCATCCCACTGATGCAGTACCTATTAATCTACTTGCAATTTCTTGCTTTCGAACTGCTAGGTTGGCAGGAGCCGTCGCACGGATTCGAACTGCCAACCTTTCGATCAACAGCTCATGGTTCAGTGTATTGTTCTTTTGGCCAAGTGCTAAAATCCCTGAGTAGTCCTGACATGGTTAAAATTCTCATAAAGTTTTTGGATGAGTGTTATTGCCTGTGAGAGCATGTGCTCAAATACACATTAAGATTGTTGTGGATTTTTTAAAAACATTTAAGGTAACCCAAATATAAGATCCTGCACTGTGTGGTAGCACTTCCACAGTAGTGGAAGAGATAGGATTCACATAGGTGGTAACAGATTTTTTCCCTCCCTATCCAAATGTTTATCTGAACATGTGGTATACGTTTTGGGGCATGTCATCTTGGTTGTAGTTTGTCTGATCACATGACCTGAACTAAGACCCTAATCGTATTGGGGCCTTTAGCTGCCAGAACTAATGTACCAGCAGCACAAGGTCATTCATGGTGGTGCGAAAGCTGCGTCACTATCACACATTGCTAGGCCGCTGCTGCAAATGGTGAGAGGTGAGGCACATGCAGCACTGGATCCTTGAGGCTCCGCAGGTACCTGTAAGTTGGAGGCTGAGGTGGACCATGGGCAGGGAGGGGGAGTAACAGGCATATTGGGGGAGGAACAGGGGTGTGCCGAGGGAGGGAGGAAGTGGATCCAGCAGCTGTCATACTTGGCAGATCTCACCCCTTATTTTTTCCCCTGCTCTGCCCTCTGACTCTCCTTGGACTTCTGCCAGCTATAAAGCTGGTGTAGGTCCAAGGAGACGCATAGGTGATCAGGAAGCCTACTGAGGGTTAAGTAAAAAATAGCTCATGCAGGCTGTCCGATCGCCCCCCCCCCCTCATAGCATGCAGTGCAACCTCCGTTGGTGCAGCTGCATGCTATAATGTGGGATAGGAGTGGGCAGTGAGTGGCCTTTGAGCAAAGATATGATGCCTAAGGCTTGATGGAAAGACTATTAAACACCACAGAAAATATTTGTGTCAATTTCCATTTGTTTGATATAAAAACTGAACCATATGTGTATATAAGCAGACGGCTATAATGTGCATGTTCAGTAAAAATTAGCTCCTGGTTGTTGCTGGTTTAAAAATGTGTCTCCAGCCATGTCTGTGCATGCACATATGTGCAGAGTATACTGACATATATGTGTAGGTAATTTATTTCCACTGTCAAAGGCTTGGTAGTTATTAGCCAAGCCACATTATTTCTAATGTGCTCCTTATCATGCTCTAAGATAGCACTCCTTCATCTCTTGGTTACCCACGCCAGCAGCTGTTGTTTCAGACACCAGACAGACCCACACAGTCAAATTATGCTTTATCAGACTTCAAAGATTGCTCCGAACTCCGGCAAGCCTCCCTCAGTTTTCAGCTTCAGCAAGGATGCTGCTATTCTCCGCACCAGCACCTCTGCCAATAACAATAAGCTCTATTGCATCTGTCGCAGCTTGCTTGGGAGAACTTTTTTTTCCTCCTTCACTTCTCAATTCCCAAGCATTATTACAGAACCCAAGATCTGGAGGGTTTCCCCAATGGGCCCCACACTATTCCCATCCCAGAACAAAAACTTTGACTTGTGTTTGTGTTATGATGGTTTTTCCCTGCAACCTTTTCCCTGGAAAGCCTTTTCCAAAGTTTCAGCCCACTGCTTGTTTAAAGCCGTTCTTTTCCCTGCCAGGAGTCTTATGTACATATATGACATACTGGAGGAAAGAAAAAAAAAAGGAGCCCTTTTATTTGATTGCTAGTCGCTTATTTATGCATCTCCACACTTATGTGGGCAGATGCAACATTTGAATCATACAATAATTGGCTTTGGGAAATCAGTAGCTCATAATAATAATATTGTGAGTGGCCAGAATAAAAAGACCTATGTCTTTGAATGATGGGGGCAATTAATCATGTGTGTGTGGGCTAATGTAACAGTGCCAGCAGTTGCAATGGGAGAAAACCTCCCCCCCCCCGGTCGATGTCTCCTGCCTGCAAACCCACCTAACTGGCAGACAAAACAGACCCATTTTGAAATATATTAGTCGTCATCAACTGGCTAAGCCTATAAAGGTCTATGGCACTGGGCACAGACAGTAAAACTACATGGCTAGTACCATGGAAGCCAATGTTCTGGTTTGATGCTGTAGTGCACAACTAAGCATAGGAAAGCACATCATGCTCTGAGAGTGTTCCAATCCAGCAAATTGCTTAGCCTTAGGCCATATACAGGTGTCCCTCGCTTAATGACGGATCGCTTAACGACGATCCGGATATATGACGGAGGTCCCCAGTAAAAAAGAACAAAGGATTTTAATAGATGGGTGTTTTTAAAGCCCCAGCTCATCAGCTGTTTGGCTTTAGATAAGAGCTTTGAAGTTCAGCAGTGGGGCTTTAAGCACAGCGCTGAACTTCAAAGCCCTTATCTAAAGCCAAACAGCTAATGGGCAAGATAAGAGCTTGGATGTTTAACGCTGGGGCTTTAAGCACAGTGCTAAACCTCAAAGCATAGTAAGACCCGCTTAATGACAGCTTCACTTTACGACGGGGATTTCAGAACATATCCCTGTCATTAAGCGGGGGACACCTGTACCAGACTCTTTGCCAAAGCTGGAATCAGGGAAGCTTTACCTTAGGAAAAAACTGACAAAATAAGATAAAGCATAGTTTGACTGTGTGGGTTTATGTGGTGTCTGAAAGAACGGACACTAGCATGGTAAGACAGAGAGAATCTCAGCATGGGGTAAGAAGCAAATTAGGAATAATGTGCCTTGGATGATTACACAATGTTAGATCTGCAATTGTTGTAATCAGTCTTGTGCCAGGGTCAGCTCAATGCAACACATGAACACATGTGAGCTGTGGGGATGGGGTGTGCTGATAAGTTCATCAAATCTCCAGAATTAGTTGTGTATGAACATACTCTAAGGTTTGCAAAAGATATCTTTAGCAAGAGTCCAGACATCCAAAGTCAACACTGTTATCAAAACATCCCTGATGTTGACATTCATTGACTCATTCATGTGTTGTTCTCAATATTTTGAGCAAATGAATCCATGTCTTGAATAGGAAAGTCCCTCCTCTGTATCATTTTGGCTTGTAAACTGGAATGGATGGTCCTATCTAGTAACTCATTCACTCATTATACCACTAGGTGGTGAATTTCTGGCATACACTGTCAGAAAAGGGAAGTGCCAAACATATGCATGTAAGTACCCTAGAGAGACAAGGTAAGTGTTAGCCACAGCAAACTCTCTTGACAGTATGCAAAAAAGAAAAAAAAAAGTCTTCAAGACATGGGCAGTTTGCAGGCTCTTATAGCCAACATGCTAGAAACAGGTGAGCTTGCCTTGTTGGAGCTTGTTATCTCCTGATAAAGCATGTCAATAAGGCTATATCAACACAGTTTTATCAATGCCTCCTGGGCTGCAACCTTGGGAATTGCATTCCTACTATTTGGGGAATTTATCGCCAGCATTTAACATTCAATTAATCAAATGTTCTCGAAAGAAATTTTCACCTTGTTGATCAGGAGGAGAGGGAGAAAAGGGAGGGAGCATAATATAGCCTGTGGTGTGTGGTGTTGAGGTCCTCAAGCTTTGTCAAAATGAATCTTTCTAAGGCCAAGCACTGCTAATTAAGCTGTCATTGATGTAATGTTCCCCTCATATCTGTGGTCATACACTCTCTGGCTCCAACCTGAAGCGTGAAGCACTTCCCATCCACTGGACGAAAAGGAAGCATTAACAAGATTTTCCCATGGCAGAAGTCTGGGCTAGAACAACTTACAGAACTGGATTCCTAAACTTTTCCCCAAACAGGTGGGCAGCCCAATCCATACTAAAGCCTCTGGCACCTGAACGAGCATTCCGGTGCTGGAAGCAGTCACGAACGTGCCGTAAAGCACATTTGCGACTACTTTCGAGCAAGGAAGGCCGGTGAAGAGGCTGACCTTCCCCGCTCTGATGACGGAGCTCGCGCCGGCTGCCGGACCCAGGTAAGACAGGATCCGGCGGGCGGGCGGATCGCCGGAGCCGGAAAGGTGGCCTTTGGCCCCAGCGGCCCGGGTGGGGGTAGGGGACGGCCTTCAGCTGAATCCTGTCCCCCGCCGCGTGCTGGAGCCTTTACACGGCCTCCTCTACTTCCGCCAGCAAAATAGCTGGTGGAAATCCGAGAAGGCTGATAGGGCCTAGCCCAGTTACACCCGGGGAAGGAGATGAGCATCTCCTTCCCCGAGTAGACCTCCCACCTGGCAGCCATGCTGGCTGCCGATGCACAGGATCCGGCGGCCGGCCCTGGCAGTGCCGTACCCAGCCGATTTTGCGGGTGGGGCCCGGTCCTCGGCCCCGCCCCTAAAACTAATTAGCATAAATTATGCTAATTTTTTCGGGCGATTTTTTTTCAGGTATTTTTAAAGTGTGTATGCTTTGCGGCACTTAACTTTGGTATAGGAGCCTCCAGCGATTTTTAAGGGGTATTTTTAAAGTATATCTGCTTTGCGGCACTTAACTTTGTTATAGGAGCCTCCAGCGAAGCGATCGGCTCTCTCCAGCGACGTTCTCTTCCAGGGGCGCAGATCGGCGATCTGAGATCGCTCCTCTGCAGCCCCTGACCCGAACTGCTCATCGTAAGCTCATCGTTTGAGTTCGCGCATGCGCATAGCAAACAGCCATTCCAAATCCAAATCCAAATCCCCAAATCCAACCCCCTTCCTCCAGGCAGAGGTGTAACAACCTTCTTGCACTTTCTTGGGCAAGTCTACTTTCCTTTTATAGAAAGGTGGTCCTTGGAAAGAAGAAAACTTTGCATGCACATAGTTGGATCAGAGTCTTAGGTTAGTCTTATCTCTGTAGCAGCATGACAACAGGTTAATTCAAGTATCGTTATATTTTCTTGCATTCACATCATGACAACTTCAAGCTGTCGAAAGACTATACTAATGGAAACCACATAAGGTAGAAACACCATTCTGGAATTATAACTGTATCTTCTTGGGACCCCTGCCCCATTTTTTTAGTCATGCCATTTTCTTTTCTTGATTTAAGATACCAATGCCAGGCAAATTGCATGTAGGCAAACAGCATCCTGACGGCATAATTGAGAAGATAATTAGAACTTCTGAGGATAACACTCTGAAAAAGTTCCCCTCTGTAAGAAAATCCTTTAAAAAACACAGACATTTTATACAAAGCAAGCCCACCAAAAAAGAAAAATAATGAAGAAAGTAGCTTAGAAAGACTGGTGAGAGGTCTTGAGGAGCCACAGTTTTCCTTCCTTGCAGTAAAGCATGGCTAAAACAACACAAACTCCTATGGCTTACTAATTTTTCAGGCCAATATTTTTGTATAATTTGTGTGCTTTATAAGCCTTGGAAACCCACAAGAGGCCACACATTTCTGATGTAATCGTCTTTGAATTCAACAAAGCCCATTACCATGTCAATGAGGGGGCTGGCTCCAAAGACCAAGAGGGGTGGTTTGCACAGAGCACACCAGAGGGAATTTTCACTACAGCTACTGAAATAATAAACTCCAGCGCCCAACTCCCATGTATCGTCTCCAGCCAGACACGTTTCAATAGGTCCGGACTAATCTCAGATAATTCTTTTTTTATTGTGTCATTTTTCATACAATGTTATTATACATAACAAACGCTGCCATGTTTTCTAACGGCAAAGTCTGTGTGCGTTCAGATCAATACGAGCTCTTACAAAGAAATGTTTTGCATTTGGGATACTGTATGTGAAGCTCTTTATAACTTTATGGCCCTTTCTTCTGACTATTCCAGTGCTGATGTTATATTGCTAGTTACCATAGAATTTACCAGCAAGCTTTTGTTAAATTAGCTTAGTCATTGAAATAGTGCTTCTAAGAAAGCGGATTTAAGAAATAAGCACCCATGTAAATAGTTTCTTTGGAGCTCCATAAATGTAAACAATATTCTTGTAATAACTTAACCAAAACCAACCAAAAAACAAAAACGTTACCCCAAAGTAGAATAAAATGTGAAAAGCAATAGGTATGGTATCTGGTAAAGAAAAGAGACACATTGTCATTATAGCAGCATTTGCAGTAATGGAGAAATTATGATAATAAATACATGTTCTGTATTTGTACTGGATAAAGTTCTATACTCCCCTGTTTTCTTCACTGTTAAAATATAAGTTATTTTACAACCGAATCCTATCTAACCCCCCCCCCCCATCGATGCAGCTGTACCACCGGAGCACGATGCATCCTGCGGAGGAGCAGTCCCGGAGGTCTTCTCTGGGTAAGGGAAGTTTGTTCCTTTGCCTAGGAGTAAGCCTCTGCTGCTGCAATGGGTCTACTCAGACCTGCGCCAGAAATTTTGCTGGCATAAGTCAGGGAAGGCAGATTGAGGCCGGGAAGGGGGGATAGGATATCAGTGGAGCTGCTGCCACCAATACCACCACTGTCCCTGCACCTACCTCCTTGCCCTGGTCTCCGCCCCATTTGTCCCCTTCCCTGCCCCCTGCACTGACTTACTGGCTCTGGGGGGGTATCCTGGGGTCACTGGTGTGCAGCCACAACCACTTGCTGCATCCAGCGGTGGCCTGGCTGTGCTGAATGGTACATGCCATTTGTGACCACCATAAAGCATGCTGCGCCATTGGAACATGAGTTCCGGCGGTGCAGCATGCCCATAGGATTGGGCCTTAATGTTTTTTTATCTATTTATTCTTCAGGTTGATATTTTTCATTTTTTGGAAACTGCTTTCAGGTGTTTATAAAAAAATTTTTTAGAAAAGAATTCATAAAAATAGAAAAAAATTACATGCCTCAAGCTCCCTTGTACCGAGGGCATTGTCATGAAGGAACTATGCAACTGTATTCTAAAAAGTTACTGCAAACCCACTGAACAATAGACGCATATTTAAGCTAAACATTTTGCTTGAAGGTTTGTTATTTATTTATTTATTTAAATAATTTTTACCCCACCTTTCTCCCGATAAGGGCAATCAAGGCGGCACATGACAGATGGTTATGACAGACTTTATTTTATTGTCCTCAGTGGTGGCCAATTCTTTCACAGATTCTTGTTTAGTATATGTCTGTGATTCACTTGAACCAGGTATAGCAGTAAGAGAGATCCAAGCAAAACAATCCAGTTGCTCTCTAGTCCCTATATGTACATGTGATTTCTTTGTGAATGTTCCCCTGACTCAGGAAGTCTGCAATCTGCAGATAACTGTGAAGTGTTGTTACTAAATTTGGCTTTCTAAGACTTGGGGTGCAATCCAGCTGCTTTAAAATCAGCAGGAGTTTTGCCATTGATTTCATGGGGATATGGATTGTACACTTGGGCTTTAGTTCCAACAAGACATGTTGCATAAATTTCTGATGAAGGATTTATTTTGGGTCTCTGCCTCTTGGTGTTCAAATGCCAAACTGGCTGAGCGTGTCACTATTTGTAGGCTTGAACAGGCCTCAGTGATAAATTGGCCCCCATCATGCTTTGCCCCACACATTGAAACCACTTCTGGCACTACTTTCTCCCAAAGCCATTCACAGGGTGCACAGAGAGGAAGGGAGGGAGACAGGCCCCTCAACTAGGGTTGCCAGACGTCCAGGATTGACCAGGAAAGTACAAGAATCGTCTGGCTTGTTGAAGAAGTTTCCAGGACAACCTCCATTCTGAATGTAGAATGCCCAAGAATAAAACTGTATGCAGTGCTGTGACGTACGGGTTCACACAACCCTGTGAGTTGGTGCTGCATTCAAAACTATCTTTTCAAGACAAAAATGCACATAACTCTTGGAATTTGTGTAAATGACATGTAGGAAAGGAAAGGTTATGTGCATGCCTGTTTCCAGTGGTCATTCACTGCTAAACTGAGAGTTGCTGGCCACCATTATTGCCACCGCCATTATTGTCGCTACCAGTGGTCCTGGAGCATGGCCGGCTGCATCAGAACTGGCCAGGACTCCTGCTGCACTGCCCCCAAAACCTCTGCTGCCACCGCTTTTAAAGTGAAGATACTCACCTTTTTCCGGCGGTGCCATCTTGGATCTCGCGAAATCTTGCAAGATCCAAGATGGCGGCACCCAAATCTCATGAGGGCATCAGATGCAGTACTACCAGGCCCAGAAAGCCCAGGACCGATCCGGGACTGAACCCCTGAACCCGGGGTTTCTGGGACGGTTTCTGGTCCCGGGGTTTCTGGGACGGATGGTAAGCCTACCTACAACCATATGTGTGAGTCCAATTGTGAATATTGTTTTTCTTCCCAATGGTGTTTTGTATTTAAAAAAGGAGGAATGTTTTTAGTTCACCAATCACTGTAACTTCACATATTTTATTTATTTATTTATTTAAAAGATTTTTATATCACTTTTCTAAAATTCAAAGCCGTGTACAACAAACATATACAACAAAGTGGTGTAAAACAAACAACTCTCAGTGTTCAGAAGGACTATTCAGACGATGAGGCATATACAGAATGATGCAAATCAAGTTATATAATAATATAAGAAAAGGGAGAGAATTATAAATTTTAAAGTGATCTTTTTCTACCTACGATGAGGGCTAGAACCTTAATGTCATTTTGCGTGGCAGCTGAGCTGCTCAGCTTTTAAATACCAGTAAAGTGTGTAGGCTACAGAGCAGTGCCTTGCAGTCTATAGGGGATCTGGAATTTGCTTTTCACTGAGTACAGTAGTAATTCCATTTGAAAATTGAGAGCCATTGTGACTAGCTGGAGGAGGACTTGGGCCTTGATAAACTGTGAATGAAAGACCTTATATACCTACAGCGCAATCCTATCCATCTTACACCACCGGTGTAACCAGTGGGGGAGGGCAGGGCGGAAGGCTTTGGAGGGGAGGGGAGATTTAAATCCCCTTTGAATCCTCCTTTGGAGGGGATTTGAGTCCCCTTTCCATTCTGGGGCATCCCGTTCTCGCTGCACCGCTGGTTACACCGGTAGTGTAAGTTAGATAGGATTGCGCTGCTAGTCTCCTTGGAATGGAGAGAGATATACTGTACACTGAAATGATGAATTTTCATTCATTCAGTTATGGTTTGAGACACAAGCTACGATTGTGGGAGTGTGTGCATTTGTGTTTTCCTTCCAGCCAAAACACGCCACTTTGGGAATGGGGAGGAGGTGGAGACTAGCAGATTGTCTGAACAACAGCTATTAAGGATTTATTAAGACTATGTTTTATAACTTGTTTTCTAATAAGTCTTTAAAGAATGGTCTGTGTGTGTATAATCATTTCATAAATATGAATACAGAATTTGGAAAGGGAGACTTAATTTAAAGTGTTGCGTTTTTATTAGCAAGTGCATAGCTTAATTATGGCAATAAAAATATAGATTAGTTAATCTTTTGCTGCTGTTCTTTTACCTGAAAACACAGAGCCAGGCTGCCTGCCTTTTTAATAAGCAGCTTCTAAGGAGGTGAACAAAATTCCTCTGGCGAGGAATGTGAGGGGTGGTGCGGAGGGTGTGTGGGGGATGAGGGTTTACTATTAGGAACTGGCTATATTCTTTAATAAGGCTAGACAGCAAAATGACTTTTTCTTGCTGTCTGCAGTGTTGGGGGTGGTGGTGGTGGTGGTGGTGGTGGGTGGGTGGGTTGAAATACGTATACATCCCTTGCTGATTCCATGGGGAACCGGAGTTGGATATGGGTGGCGAAACGAGACATGAGTAAACATTTTTGAAGGAAAGCTCCCTTCATGTTTTCAGTACAAAATGTAAACTGAACATTCTGAGGGAAAAAAAAGGTTTAAAAATTCCCTTTTATTCCCATAAAGTTATATGCTTTTGGGGGGCCCATTTTCAATGCCAGCTGGAAGGGGAAGTTGCACAAAGGCTATTTGTAACGTTAAGCTGCAAAAGCAATGAAGGGTGTTTTTATAAATGACACCTAACCCTCCCCCCCCCCGTTTTTGTATTTTCATGGGTCTGTCATTTGAATGTACAGTCTACATGGCTAGAATACACATTTGATTTAAGTTGCCTCTCTTCCACATTCAGTCCTGCATTTGTAAGTATTGACAGTTGACACCGTCCAAACTGTAAATCAAAGCTAGGGTCACTTGTGAATATACCGTAATAGTGAAATCCATTGGTATGCCTTTCTGTCTATTGGACAGTTCACATTTGGACAAACCATTCTGCCTCACTTTTCCTATTATTGGGAGTCATCTGCATTCTCAGTTCAGTGCCTCACCACAGAACCTGAAGTGTAGGAAGAAGGTTCACTGTGATGTAGAATTTTGCATACCCATTTATTGCTATTCTCCTGTGTATGGAGAATGCATGAACATACAGTTATTCCCTGCATCCTGCATATGGATAGGTGGATGATACAGAATGGGCACAGGTTTCATGCAACCTGGGAGCCCAGTGCTTTGTATTTCATGCTTGGAAACGCTCATTGCTTTTCTTTCTAGTGCTAAACTACAGGCATATGTAGCAAAAAGAGAGATTCTGAGCTGATAAAAATACCGTATTGACCCGAGTATAAGACTCACTTTTGTGCCCTAAGGCAAGTCTTTAAAGTAGGGGTGAGGCCTACAACCAAAGTCTAGCGTTTTCTGCCTGGTGTTTTCTGCAAATGTCCCTTTTTCAAGCATCTCCAAGTCTCTTTCAAAGGTAAAAAGCTTTTTCTTTTTTTAAACTGCAAAAGCTGTGTATTCAGCTCTTAATCACTTGCTAAATGGCCAGGATCTCTCTAGCAACCTCTAGCCTTAGAGGCATTTTAAAAAAATAACCCTTAAGTTCCAGCCCCAGGACTCTGTGGAAACTAAGATATTTATTGATCCTGCAGTTTGAAAGTTGAGAGCAAGAGCTCCTGCATAGGCTTACCATATCCAAAGGGGGACAGAGTGCCAACCTTTAGGCTGCAATCCTATGCACACCTTCCTGGGAGTAAGCCCCATTGAATGCAATGGGACTTACTTCTGAGTAGACATGCATAGGATTGTGCTGTTAACCATTGAAATTTGGGCAGGTGCAGCTCATCATCATGGAAGGGTGCAACAAGCTGCACCTGCCCAAATTCCAAAGGTTACAGCTAGGCACTCTGTCCCCCTTTGGATCTGGGAAGGCTACTTATACTAGGGTGCCCAGATTCAATAAGGGACAGGGTGCCTATGCCTTTAAATGTACTAAAGCTGTACTGTTTTACTATTTACTAATGTGTATATTTTCTTTAAATTAAAAAAGTTAAAAATGTATTTTTTAAAAAATAGCACCAAACTTTAAGGGTGCGGCTTATAATCAGGAGTGTCCTATACTCGGGGCAATATGGTAGATACATTAAATACAATGTGGTGACTGTTGGAAAGCCAATGAAATACAGTAGATCAGGGGTTCTCAAACAGTGGTACTCAGACCACTAGTGGTAGTTCGGCCAACTGCTGGTGGTACTCGGATCGCTGGACCCCAGCTCTGACGCAGCACTTTTGGTGCCACCTTTTTGTTCCTGAGAGGCCCCTGCCTTTGGCTGAGCCTCTCAGAGATGCTGAGAAGGACTCTCCCACTGGCCCAGAACCTCCTACCTGTGATTTCTGGACTCTGAAAACCTGGGAGAAACTGGCGATGATGTCATCACCAGTCACTTCCGGTGGTACGCAGCAGGAGAGTGGCGCCAGACGGAGATCCCCTGCTTTAGATATCTCTCTCTCTCTCTCTCTCTCTCTCTCCCTCCCTCCATCCATCCATCCATCCTACACACCTTCCAAAAGACTCTGCAAATTGTGTGTGTGTGTGTGTGTGTGTGTGTGTGTGTGTGTGTGTGTGTGTGTGTGTGTGTGAGTGTGAGTGAGTGGATTAGCATGCGGCATTCTTTATTTGCAAATAAACTAAAGAGAGAGGGAGAAGCTAGGCCTCTAAAGATTGTGTGTGTTTTCAATGATGTTTAACAATGAACTTTAATTCCATGAAGGTCTTATTCTTCCTTTGCTTCTGCATTTCTTTTGACAAGATAACTATCTCTCTGCCAAGACCACATTTTAATGTATATTTTAGCTCTGTAATATAATCTGTAAAATGCAGCAGCCCAAGGGGTCTTGGAAAACCTTCTGGGAACTGGTAAAACTTTTGAGGTAATGGCAGTTGTCATCTGACAGAGAAATTTTCAGCTATACAATTTAGGATAGTGTTACAAAAAGGCTGACAAAGTTATTGTTCTGCTGCACTGTATGTCAGGGGCAAACTGCTGAAAAGCCTATTAAACACCTGTGTTATATTAGAGATAATAACTGAATGCCATTTCCTTCATGGCATTAGACACAATGAGGTTCTTAAAGTTCCAGTTTCCCAGCTGCCTCATCTTTAAATACACAGGCATGGAAGTAGTTGGACACTGAGCACGATGGAGGCTGGAGCACTTGGGAAAACAATAGGCTAGATTAGGAGCGAAGTAAAACTGTGCTTAGAAGTTTTTGAACTATTTTAACCAGCTTTAAATAGGCTCCGCCACCAAGGGGACTCATAAAGAAGCATAAATAAATTCACTGAGAGGAAATTATCCCCTATCTATCCTATCTATCAGGAATATGATGCTTCCTGGCTTGCTTGAAGGTGATTTCATGTCAAATCAACCAATGAAAAATCCATTTTGGAATTTGATGTCACAGATTATGGTGACAAGTGAATTTTGGCATTTTAGGCAATTTTGAACATTCAATATCTCAAAAACGGATGGACAAAAAAATCTGATTTTTTTTTTTTAAACATCTCATGGTAAGGTACAAATGTACCAAAAATGAACAAAATCCGTGACATCAAGGTTTCATGCATTGGTTGATTTCACATGGAATGACCCTTGAATGAAATAGTATAACGTAATAACAGTGGAAGGAATAGCCACTGTCGGGAGAATAATGGCACTGTCAAAGAAATGAGTAAGTAGATGTTAGTGTTGCCCCAAATGTTTGTGAGGTTCAGTTTGGGGCTGAACCCCAGAACCCCCAAAATAGGCATTTTGGAGAGGCTGAAGCTTCCACCGAAAGGCAAGCCATCTTTCATGGCTCTTAGAACCAAAGAAAGTACATTTGCCAAGAGAGGGGGAGGGGTCACATTGTGATCACCTCCTTTTAAGTGGCAACTGTCACTAGGAGGCGATTCATACCAAGATCCACTTTGCTCCAGGAAGGGATCTCACTATGCATAGTTACCTTTAATGTGCCAGTTACCACTTAAAAGGATGGGGGCATTTTTAAGACTGAAAGATTGCCAAAACGCAGGTCCCTTTTCCATGGTGAGTGTTGAGATATTTTGCAAAACAAGGACCTCAATTTGGGCACGGCAGTAGTGTGTGTGTGTGTGTGTGTGTGTGTGTGTGTGTGTGTGTGTGTGTGTGTATGAATGTGTGTGTGAGACAGAGAGAGAGAGAGAGAGAGAGAGAGAGAGAGAGAGAGAGAGTGCATGTACTTTTTTTTTTTGCAGAAGTAGCAGAGTCTTCACTTGCTTGTCTTAATGCAGCATGTATATTGCAAATTAATTCTATGTCCATCCTCCTTCTCCTCCCACCCCAGTCTTGTCCATTTTATACTCCAGAGCTATACTGCCCAAATAATTCCTTCTGCTATCCATAGTTCTTCAACACCCACCACAGTGCCTTGCCAGACACTGTAACAGAAAAAAGCAACAATCAGCAAGAGGTAAAACACACCCACTAATAACTCCCTGCACAGATTCACATGAGGCAGCCATTGCTTGTCTTGTGTTCACCGTATGTTTATTCTTGGGAAACTCATAGGCTCCTCTTCAAGCCACAACATTTTTGAACTTTCAACCTCACTTTGCCAGCATTGTGAAAAATGTTCTAGAAAACAAAACAAAGCCCCACCTCACAGTGGTTAGGGACAGACGTTTCATTCCAGGTTTAGATCATGACACTTTCACAAGTATCACTCAGACAGCCTATGTTGGAGTGCATAATAGCCCTGAGGGGAAAGTAGCACCACCTACTAAACAGCCTGTTCAGTACTTCAGCAAAGTTACAGTTTGAATGTTTTGCCTCTCCCAAATGCTTATATTGTGCTTGTGAAATCCTTCCATCCTCAGAACATGGGTCCTGAAAATATTATTATTATTATTATTATTATTATTATTATTATTATTATTATTATTATTATTATTATTATTATTATTATTATTATTATTAATAATAATAATAATAATAATAATAATAATAATAATAATAATAATAATAATAATAATAATAATAATAATAATGAGAAAGTCCCTCAGGTCAAAGTAGTCCCTCGGTCACTTTGAAAAACACAAACTCCGTCTGACTTGCAGGCATTCTGTCTTTAAACGCTTCAGTGAGTTCTGGTTCTAAAGCAGAATGCTGAGCCCTGGACTTCCAGGCGCATGCGCAGACAGTGGCATGAGCTGCAGAAGACCAATTAACATTTGGGAATCCGAATGCCCTTAAAACTAACAGAGCCCACTTTGTCAGGCAACCACAGGACTGACAGAGCCTTTCCTTGTAGGTCTTCAGATGCCAAGGCAAGGGCAGCCTGTGGAGATAGGCCATTTGATTTACCTCACAGTTATTTCTCACAGGATGAAGGAAAATGAGAGAAAGGAAATTAAAAGCAGACTCGGATTACTGAGTCAGCACAGATACGTACGTACATACAGGCCTGTTCCCCCTCTCCCTCGCTCACTCACTTAGTTGGCAGGGGCAGAGCTCCAGCATGGTTAAAATCTGGAGATTTGGCAGCAGGGGCAGCCTTTTTGCTAAGGCAACTTATCACAAAAGTGGAGGAAAGGAAAAAGAACAGGAAACTAAAGCAGGATGGTAATAATAGACAGAAGGTTCAAATAATCCTGTCAAACTATTATCTATAAAAGAGGCAATTGCGCTTAAAGGCGGGTCAAGGAGAGAATTGACAGGATACTGAACCTACCACTAGTTTATCAGGGCAGCTTTGAGCAACTTTGATTTAAGCAATCTGGAAACAAGAAATCATCATTGATTTATGTCATGCTGCTATTCTGCAACTGAGTGTGGTGCAACTGAGCTTTTTCTGCCATGGCTTTTTACCCGTGTAACTCAAGCTGTTCCAAGAGTGTAAGCTATGTTGCCCACGAACATGTAGGCAGCTTGGAGGCATTTTACTGCATGCAGATCTCAACACCAAGGCATAAGCAAGAGCTGCAGTGCATTGTCTGTCCCCCTTTTGGTGAGTCTCTCAAGACTGCTGAAGAGGAAACCGAGTCAGTGTTGTTTTATGAAACTCAGGGCGCAATCCAACCTAAGCCTTATGCTGCCGTATCGGTTGCTATTCCGCCGTAAGTCTGGCGTAAAGCTAGGTCTGCCGGAATAGCAGCATTATTCCGGTGGACGCAAGACTTGCGTCGGACGGACGACTCAAGTCAATAGTCCGATTTCGACTTGCCTGTGTTGCTTCCTAGTACCTCTGGATATCGGAGCCGCAGTGGCTTAGTGGTTAAGATGCTGAACTGCAGACCGGAAGGTAGGCAGGACAGCAGTTTGAGACCCGAGTGCCACGTGACGGTGTGAGCTACTGTCTACGGCCCCAGCTCCTGCCAACCTAGCAGTTTGAAAGCAAGAAAGTGCAAGTAGATTAATAGGTACCGCTTCAGTGGGAAGGTAACAGCATTCCATGTGCCTCGGCGTTGAGTCATGCGGCCACATGACCACGGAAGCGTCTTAGGACAGTGCTGGCTCTTTGGCTTTGAAATGGATCATTGAATGCAGAGAAGAGGGCTAGCTCAATGTGTGGAGGATCTTTCTGGGATGTCCGGTACAGTATTCCATCCCGACCTTGGTCAAAATCTTGCTAAGACTCAGACCTTCTGTTTTTTACATTCCTGGCTGCTTCTAGCCCAACACTAACAGAGCAAGAGCTATGAGTTGGGGATGCACTTCATCAAAGCTCAGCTCAAGCATAAGCTCAGTGGGTGGCTTTTGGCAGCCAACTATCTCTCAGCCATAGCCCTGGTCTCTAATATGGGGCTAATGATGCTGGCTGGCCTTTCCTTACCAGGCCACTGCAGTGGAAACCCGTATTATTCAGGGTGAAATCAAGCCAAAGTTAAGTACATTTAAATCCCATTGATTTCAGTAGAAAAGGTTTAAACATATGGCTTAGCACTCTCTCAGTGATGCTAACAGCACTTGGACTTAGTTTTGGCTGGATGGATCACACCTATGATTTGGCATTTGTTCTTTTTTAGAATTGTTTGAAAATGTATCTTATGGCTTAAGGAGGGTGAATGGAAGGTGCATAAGAGGTGAGCGTTGGGGAGAAGAGGACGGGACTTTAAGTTGTCCTAAGCCTATAATAATGAATGGATGGATGAATAACAGGGCACAAAACACCAGGACGTTTTCCTGCAAAAGGCCCACTGAAATGAGCCAGAACTGAACCCACAGTGCTCATATGCTACTCCCATTTGCTTCAATGAAGCGTGTGTGGAATTACTACCTGGTGGACTGAGCCTGGCAACAGCTGTGCCTAACACTATCAGTGGAACCAAAGGGGAGGGGGACTGCAGCTGTGTCTTAACTGGTAGTGTGGAGCCAATCCCAAGTGCTGCAGGGCAGCAGAAATGGGATACATGACAACATAAGTTTACTGTTTGAGACTTAACTAAAAATTTGAATGTGTATGTATTAATTTGTATCCCATTCGTTCCCTAGGGAGCTCAAGGCTGAATACATGGGATTTTTACTCCACGTAACTTTTTTCTTGCACAACAACCCTGTGAGGTAGATTAGACCAAGATACAGTGAGTAGTCTCTAATCTAGTGAGCTTTATGATAGAGCAGGGAACTGAACCCAGCTTTTCCAGTCCAAGTCCAGTACTTTATCCACTACACAACAATGGCTCTGTTTACATGCTGAAACATCATATGGAAATTTACACAGGCCAGCACCGGACTCAAACGCGGCTAGTATTCCTATCCCTGGAGGACTCTCTTCTTAAGTGGTATATAAAGAAAAGGGGGCTGCATATGCGTCCTTGCTGTCTGGAGCGGTCACATGTAAGAAAGAATCCTGGATGCTGTTCAGGGGAACGAGCCAGCTGTGCACTTTCCAGGATGTAAAGAACATTCTGTAGGAGCAACGAGGTCACAGCTAATTTAATATCTAGCAAACGTACATCACAGAACACAATGTCAGCTTGTCATGTGCTTTCCCCACACTCCTTCTCTTTTCCTCGCAGCTCCTCGTTGTGTACCAGGTTACTGCACAACGACGACTCACCTCAGCTTCCCCTTTCCTTAGATCTACATCCATCAGACAGGCAGAGACATAATATTCTTCTTTATAAATCTTTTCTAGCCAATGCATTTGTTTTCCATGTGTGTCGGTACAACATGTGTGGAAATCTTTAGACGTCTTATCTGGCTTAGAGCTGGAGCACAATCAAATCTGTGCTGCAGTTGTGTGCTTCACTATAGACACATTGCCATTTATATTGCTTTTGTGATTCTTGTTTTCTGAAGAGATGGAGATCAGCAGTTCTGGCAGTAGCAGTCTTTTATGGGGTGTTTAATGTGAAGTATTTCTCCTAATAACCAGATGCTTAATAGATCTTCAGCAAGGACATTATATTTCGGAAGATTTCCCCTAGTCAACTTGCAGTAGAGAGAAAGGAACATAGGAAACTGCCATTTGTACTGCCTACTCCAACTGGTAACAGCTCTCCTGGATTTTAGACAGGGGTCTCTTTCAATCTGCAAATGCTAGCAGTGCAGCAGGCCCATAGGATTAGACCCTTAAACTGGAGAGACCCACATTTACTCCCTGGTCTACCATGAAGATCACTAGGAGCGCAATCCTGCTCAAAGTTAAAATGGTGGAGTGAGCGCTCTGCCATTCCAAGCCATCGCGAACGTGTCGTAAAGCACGTTCGTGATGACTTGAGAGTAAGGGAGGCTGGTGCAAGGCTGGCAGCCCTCACTCGTTCGCTGGATTGTCCCCGCGGCCACCCGAGAAGGTAATTGATCCCCAGCGGGCGCGCGGGCGGTCTGGGCAGTGAGAGAGGGGGGCCATTGGCCAAGCCGGCCTGGGGGGGATGGGGATGGCGGCTGCCATATCCCCATCTGTTCCCGGGCCGGCTCCATTACACGGCCTCCTCGGACTTCAGCCAGCTAAATAGCTGGTCCAAATCCGAGGAAGCCCATTGGGGCCTCCCCGCATTATGCATTACACGAATGTCCCCTTCCCCAGAGTAGACCTCGGGGAATGGGGATAGGATCCGGCAGGTGACCTGGGCTGCTTGCCGGATACTTGCACAGGATTGGGCTGCCTGTGATCATGCGCCAGTCACTCTCTCAGCCTAACCCGCCTTGCAAGGCTGTTGCGAGAGGATAAAGTGGAATAAACTGACCCTTTCTACGCTGGACACTTTTTTTTTCATTTGCATTACATTTCTGCTACAGCTTTCAGGTTTCATATTACAACTGTTTGGCTTTGAAGAGTCAATGAAGTGTGACAGATAAAGTATTGGACATGGACCACAGAGACTTGAGTTCAAATCCTTACTCTCTGGCTTTGGGGAAATTATTTCTCTCCCTAACCTACAACATGGGGTTATTATGAAAATAACATTTGGTGCTCTCATGAATGCTACCATGACTCACTGGAGGAAAGGCAGTACAAAACGCACTACATAAGTGTATGAAGTACTTAAAATAGAGGTTGAACTGGCTTAAATGCAGACACAGTCTTAAGAATTGTGGACCACACTCCCTGGTACCACTTCTCAAACAACTTATCCTGGAATAGATCTGGTGTACTCCTGTTAACATGAGTTGTATTTCTTCAGGAATACTCCAGAGGAAGTAGCTTTAGGATTGCAAACTGCAGAAAATAAATAATAGCTTAATTTTGTAAAAGAAATAAAGAAATTTGGAGTCTCCTCTGGATAGTAACAATGAGCCTTTAAAGTGCTACATTTTTCCATTTTTTCCCTTGCTGTCGTAATTATGGTCTCATTAAGATTCCAATAAAGAAAGTCGAGAAAACGGTTCACTTTATTTCTTGTTAAGGAAAACAGAAGTACCCACACTCAGTTTCTCTCCCAACACTCTATGCTTTTAAAATATTTGCATTTTAAATTCCTCCCTGCAAATAATTCCAAGCCAAATGTAAATATAACACTTAGATTGCTCCCAGAAGAACACACTTTCAGCCAGTAATCCCCTGCCTCAGTTTGGAATCAAGATTTTTTTTTTCTTTTGCAGGACCCAATACTTTTACCATATTGAGTGCAGTTTGACAGGGGATGGTGTGTTTCAAGAAACATAAATCTGAGAAACCACTGGAGCTTGCTCTCTGTCAGCTCTTCTGTCAACTGATGCAGCCTCATGCGCATCCCATGGTGGGGAAATGTCTTGTTTCTCTTGACAAAGTGACTGGGACGAGGTTCTTTGGCTAGAGCTTGAGTGGATTATGGGCTTCCAGGAATGAGAGGCAAGGTGTAATAATAGACTGTATGGGAGCCGAGCCAAAGAACACGGGCAGGATCCAGCCAAAGGTAGGCACTTTAAAGTCCAGTTGCTCTCAGTGGGAGAGAGATAATATTGTGCTTAATTCCCCCGTTGAAACGAATGTACCCCAAAAGTAGGGCTGAGCCAAATGCTGAATTTTGTTTTGGCATGTAAGATGGAGCGGGGAGGGGGGGTGTCTAAATGTTCCTTGTTAAAATTCCCCAAGTCCCTTCCTTTTTTACATTGATTTGGAGTCTCTGCTTGGTTGCTGCTTTGGCATAGTTTTATATTCCAGACGATGCCTTCTTTTTCGTAGGAACAAGTGACATCACACAGCAAATCAGTTTTGGCAAGATACCAGTTTCATGGAGTGCAAATGAAGCTTATTCAGAGTGAGGGCAGCTTCAAGCTGAATTAGCTTCATTTGTTTCAGTGATGTCACCTATTGCATTAAGAACAAGCGATACTTCATGGCAGTGTCACTTGTTAGCCAGGTAAAGAATACCTAGTTTTTTTTTGGGGGGGGGGGAGGAAACAAAGCAGCTGATCAGAGCTGAGAAGAAGCTCAGGCTGCCTGTGCCTGCTGGTATGCTCCGTGAAATCCCATGTACCAGGTATGGGGACCAGATGCCTGAATTGCTGGGGGACTGCATGCCAAACACTTTGGGTCTCCCTTAAGACAGCCTCAGCAAAATATGCCCCTGTTCAGCTCAGCCCTACCTGAAACTGCTTGACTTTGGCTGGATCATTCTCTCAGAACAAAAATGCATTGGGGAGGAGAGTAAATGGAGTGAGGAGAATGAATGACGTTTCACTCATGACGAGGTTAGTAAAGCTCAGGTCCTGCATCTGATGTAAACTCTCTATATATGGCAAAGGATTAGCTAGCAAATGATCGATAGTTATTTAAGCATATTCCCACATTGGCCCAAATCACCATGCATAAGATTGTGCTGCCAGGCCAAGCACAGTTGTATGTTAAGTACAAACTGCAGTTTAACCTAGTGAGGTTTATTCATAAGTAAATGTGTCTAGGTCAGAGATCACAATTCATCCTGTACAACAGGAATAATCAGGTTGCAGTTCTTGCATTTGTTTTGTGTTTGCTTTATTAAAAACATTCAACAGAAAGAAAATACTTTACTTGCAAACCTGCAATGTCTCAGGATTTGGAGAGAAACGAGATGCTATCTTTGCAGCTCCAGCTCCAAAGTACTCAGCTTATCAATAGAGTTGTTAATCGTTCTTTAACATAAGATAAGCAAGGGCTTCGCTCACGCTGTGGTGAAAAACAAGACGTGGAAACTGCCTACAAACCTGAAGTGTTTTGAAATTAACTTTGAGTGACCCGATGTGAAGAGGCAGGTTTTCCCGATCTTTGTTTTTGCTCTCTCTCTCTCTCTCTTGCAAGCAAGAATATGTGTTAATTAAAAGATTAACGCGACGCCCCTGGCTGCTTTTGATGACGCACTTGGGAGTCGCGCCTCACACTTAGAGAACCTGGTGGCAGATTCCACAAGCTGGTTTTGTAACAATGAAGTTTCAGCACAATTTTCAAGAGAGGAACAAGTACCTTTTTCGGATACTGGGGAAGGTTATGGTGGAATTAACGTTATCCTGGGGTATTTTACTCTTCTTCCTCTCTATACTAACTGTGTTTCAATGTCTATGGCTACTTCTCAAAAGAGGACAGATATCCATCCCACCCAGCCCCAGCATTACACAAAGTGGATTTCATTATGGAAATATAATACACAACCCACTTCTACTGTGGACTTACAGTGGCGGATCTTGCAATCTGCTACCATAAGTCCCAGCCCGGTGTTGCAAAAAAGAGTGCTACTGTTGTTTGCTGTGGTACCGCAGGTTACAAACGGCTGGAGGCCCCACGTGTGCACCAACAGTTTACGCAGGTAAGGTGGCACTTTTGGAATTTTGGATGCAACACTGCCTGCAGGACTCAGGTTGTCCAGACACCTGAGACCCTTTACCAGACCCTTTACCTGCCCTCTGTGATCTTTGCAGGAGGTGTGGTCCTTAATTCTATTTCCTTCCTGCCCTTTTTCACACACTCTTTCTCTCCCAGACCATCAGAGGGGAAGAGGGTGCAAACTGACCAAGTTCTGTCTCCATAATGGCAGACAGCCATTATGAGCAGCATCCTCACACACACACACACACACACACACACACACACACACACACACACACACACACACACACACACACACACACAGAGAGAGAGAGAGAGAGAGAGAGAGAGAGAGAGAGAGAGAGCGCTGTGGGGTTCTCTGTTCCAAAGTAGTAGGAACCTCTGATACATCAAGATGTATACAACAACTATACAACAAGCATATACAACTATGAAACTGTGAGTAAAGTATTTCTTTTGAAACCTTAACCAGCCCCTGATCCTGTGTATGTTAACTGATAGCAGCCTAGCCACGTGGTGGATTTTTATCATAAGAAAAGGGGTCCTTCCGCCAATTGCTCTTCTTCTCCCCTTTTTCTAACAGGCAATGAGAGTGGGTCATGGGCAGTTCAAGGGAGGAGCTGGGCGGGGAGTAGGGCAGGAAGGGATGGCCATCTCCCCACCACCACCATAGGATGCGATGATGCAGCAAGCACTCTGTTGGCACTGCTGTATCACTTTAACTGGTGGGGGATAGGACTGAGGCAATAGTAAGCCAGGGTGATCTATTTTTTGTGGATGTAAAAAAAATTAAGTATTCTTTTCTTTAAACCTACTTAAATGCAGACATGCTCCTTCAAAATCATGGAGCCCAGTCCTATAGGAAGGAGCTGGTGATGGAGGAAGTTACCCTTCCCTCTTTTGTTTCCTCTCATGCAGCCAAAAAGGAGTGTTTGTGATTTTCATATGTGCTGGATTGGACTAGGAGTCGCTATTTCTCTGCCAAATTATTGGGGAGTGAAAGGAAAGCTCTAAGGTTCAGTCAGGAACTTTTATTTCCCTTCCAGCATTTGGGGAAGAGTAAAGAGAGACTCATTCTGCTTTGCATCTGAATGCATCCTCGTTTTGCATCCTAATGCAAATTCGGAAGGGAGGTGATCTTACATACTTTTAAAGTGTCAACCATCTTGGCGTAAAGTGAAATGCAAGCAAATTTGGAGAGACTGTAAAAAAAGCATTGATAAGACTGACAGAGTTTCTTAGTGCTGTACGTGTGTGTGTGTGTGTGTGTGTGTGTGTGTGTGTGTGTGTGTGTGTGTGTGTGTGTGTGTTCATCCATATATTCCCAAGTGAGACAGTGAATTGTCCTTAACATTCAGAATTTGAGAAAAATTGTATCATCCCTACAGTATATACACGCCAGTGGAATGAGTGCTTGTATACTGTGTTTGCTCTAACAGTTATTTTCTATTCTATAGAATGGTAAATATTAGTGCTCACCATGAGGGTCATGCTAATGAACTATTCAATACATGGAAATGATGTGTTAAGAAAACAAAATTTTTTAACAAGAGCCAGGATGGTGTAGTGGTTTGGGAATCGGACTTAGACCTGGAAGTTCCAGGTTCAAATCCCCGCTCAGCCACGAAGCTTCCTGGGTGACCTTGGGCCAGTCACTATCTCTCAGCCCCACCTACCTCACAGGGTTGTTGTGAGGACAAAAAAAAAGGAGGGGAGGAAATATGTACACCACTCTGAGCTCCTTGGAGAAAGGGCGGTATAAAAATGTGAAAAATAAAAAATATAAATAAATAAATAAGATGATCTTGTCATGGCTTTACCATGTCAAAAAGTAAAATGAGAGTCAAGTTCTATTTGGGGATTGATACAGACAGAATAAATAGCGAGGGTATGTTCTAATGCTTATCGTTCTCTGTGAACATAACCTCTGGACCTGTTCAAAATACACAAGCAGTGTACCAAATGTTTACTGCACTTGTGTCATCCATATTTATCTTTAAAACATGCAATTCTCACACATATGTTATAAAGAAGCATGGACATAATGTATACATGTAGACAGGACTCACAATGGATGTGTTTGTGTGTTTTGTACTTGGGTATTTATATTCAAGTACAAAATGGTCAGCAAGGTCTATATTCTGGAAGGGGTGATTCACTGGATATCATGCTAATATTTAACATTTATTTAGTGTCAACAGCAAGCTCAAACATAGAAATAACAGGTGTTTAAAGGTGTTGCAGTCTAAGGGATAATTTACATATAACACAAGGCAAATTTGAGAGCCAGGATGGTATAGTGGTTCTGATGTTGGACTTAGACCTGGAAGATCAAGGTTCAAATCCCTACTCAGCCATGAAGCTTCCTAGGTGGCCTTAGGCCAGTCACTATCTCTCAGCCTAACCTACATCACAGGGCTGTTGTGAAGAGAAAAAGGAAGGAAGGAACCAGGTACACCACCCTGAGTTCCTTGGAGCAAGGGTGGTATAAAAATGTGAAAAATAAACAAATGGGTTTGATACCAAAGATACACTTGACAGGAAGTTGTAGCCAATCCTAGCTCCCTAATGAGTGCATCTGTATGACACCCAGATTTTCGTATATGTGTTTGTCACATTCACACTTTGTATTATAGGTGTACACTTTTAAAAAAAAGGAATGTGTGATGAGACGTGCAGGCCAGGATGCCCCCCCCCCCGGAATAATCAATCAATTAATTAATTAAATTATTTTTTTCCCTGAAGTTCCTTTTTTGGGGGGCAGTCGTAAATTTTAATTACTTTTAATGGCTCCAAAAATGGCCATTTTGCCACCACCACTTGCCTTGCTGTCCTTCTTCCCGCTGCTGCCACCTTCTCGACTGGCCAGCTGCATTTGTGCCAGCCAGGACTCCGGGCCCTCAAGTCGCGGCTGCTGCTGCCGCTGCAACTCTGGAACCTGGTCGGTTGCATTCGGGCCAGCTAGGACTCCGACTGCCCCCTTAAGCCTCCGCCACTGCTTCCACAATTTAATTTTTTTTTTCAGCACTGTCATCTTGAATCTCACAAAATCTCGCAAGATCCAAGATGCCGCCATCTTGGTGAGATTTCGCAAGATCCCAGATGGCATCACCGAAAAAATTAAATTGTGGAAACGGAAGCTAGGCGGTAGACCCAGAAAACCGGGACTGACCCAGTTCCAAGCCCGGTTGGCCGGGACCAGGCTCCGGAAACCGGGACAGTCCCGTTTTTTTCCAGGATGGATGGTAAGCCTAGAGAGGAGACACCTGCACTTCCTGTTCCACTTCATCACCCCGTATCTGAACTTGGGCAGGGTAATGGTGAAGGGGTTTAGGAAGAGATGGTGAGAATGGAGGAGAGAGCAAATATTCCCACCTCTCCCGCCTTGTTTGGAGACAATGGACTTTACCATTTCATTTGAACTGTGGGTTTCTACAGAGTCTCTTGTTCGGTATATGTAGGGCAGGCTACATGTAGATTCTTGATGGCTCACCAGTTTCTGATCTAGGTTGGTTGGCTCCAAGGAGGAAGAGCTTTGCCTGAGCTATCATAGCATAGTAAACATTCCATACCAAGGAACCCTCAAGAACAGAGAATGGATTTTCTGTGCCTTGCGGCAGGGGAAACTATTAGAGCTGGAGTTCTGTACTACAAAAAGATATCGACAAAAGACATCCTCTGGCAAGTTTTCTTGCTTTATCCTTTGTTATTATACACACTTATGCAAATGAAAGGAAATTCATCTCATCTGTTTTTCTTTACATGTTTAATGAGAGACACATTCTATCCTCAAGCTAAAGATGTAAATTAGATTTAGAGCTTTCAAAGCAGGATTAAAAATATATGCAGTGGAGCTGCTGAAAGGAGAAATTTTGGGTTTTCCAAAATAGATTTCAACTGCGATTTTCAAGATTTGAAACTTGTCAGTGTTTAAAAAATGTTGCACTGAGTCAAAATTTTGAAATGTTTGAAATGAAATTTTACAGAAGCAAAAAATTAATAATAAAAGATTTGGCATTTTCAGTAATGAACAAAAGTATGAGAAAATAATAGGACACCTGCCTGTGATCAAAGCATCATAATGCACTTACAGACTTTCCCTAGTGGGAGAAAGAAATCTGTGCTGCTTCCTTTGTAGTGAATATGGAAACCCTGTCGGAAAGAACCTCTGAAACCTGTAAGGAATTTCTGAATTGTGACATTTCAAATCACCTGCAATTAGAAATGTACAGTTTGACAAAGTTGAAGTCGACATTTTTTGATCCACCCAGTTCAGAATTGAACTTCTGCAGAGGAGAGGAATGCCAGGCAGGGTTGCCCCACATTCCAACAAAAACAGAATTTGAGTTGGAAAAGGATGTTCCGAAGACTTACCAAAACTTGCATTACTTTTGTAGGGTCTGCTGTTGATTCATCCAGGAACTCTTACATATCCTGCAACATCATGCACAAGAGTGCAAGAACTGCAATTGTTACTACAATCCCAACAGTAGAAAATGTGTAATGCCGTGAGACTGAGCGGAATATGTGCACATGGGAACTTGTGCTCATGTCATGAACTTACTCCAGGATGTAAGGATGTACTCAGGAGAGCCAGGATGGTGTAGTGGTTCTTGTGTTGGATTTGAAACTGGAAGATCCAGGTTCAAATCTGTGCTCAGTCATGAAGCTTCCTGGGTGACCATGGGCCAGTCACTATCTCTCACCTACCTCACAGGGTTGTTGTGAGGCCAAATGAAGCAAGGAACCATGTACACCACGCTGAGCTTTTTGGAGCAAGAGAGACAGTATAAAAATGTGAAAAATGAAATAAATATTCCATGGTCATGATGACAGCAAAGAAGGCTTTTTTTCTTTGCCACCATTGCATCTGTGGAGAATCATCCAGCTGAGCTGTTCCAAGTTATCTGGAAATTGCTCCATCTGGTTCCCCAGGGGAGGGAAGAGGACAACTCAATTGCTTGCTATGATCAGTTTGCAAAATATTTGCAGATAGAATCGCATTCACTGTGACGTAGGCTCCACATTGACAGAGTTGGTTGTGGTTCACCATAGGTTCTGTAGGCCCTATTATTTTGGATTCTTTTCAGCGTGTACAGGATGCTTTGGAGTGTGAGGCCACCTGTTTACCTGCTTGACCCTTGCCCATTTTGGCTTATTAGATCTGCCCAGTGGGAGGAGCAGAAGACTGGCCAAATGGACATGGAGGCTGTTGTGAGTTCAGCTCTGAAGGAGGGGGCATTAAAACAGTGGCATTAAAACAAACTGTGTTTTGCCCCCTCCTGAAAAACGTTTCCTGGATTCCACTGTGTTGGATAATCATCAGGCAGCTTCTAACATCCTGTTTCTGGGCAAAGTGATCAAGCAGGAGGTGGTGGCATCTCAGCTTCAGTGGGTTCTGGATGAAATGAATTATCTGGGCGGTTTTCCATCTGACTTCAGGCCGATGAAAATGGTTTTGGTTGCCCTGGTGGATGATCTATGCCAGGGACTAGACAGGGGGATTACGTCCCTGTTGGTCCTACAAGTTGATGTGAAATCAAAAAAAAAAACAGAAGCCTGCTTGGTTTGGAGATGCACAATGCAGGTGATGGACTAACAACCTGTTCTCCTAGATTCCCTGTTGCTCCTGGATTGTCCTGGTGGTGGCAGTGGCCAGGGGGACCTTTGTCTAGTTTAGGCTGGTGTGTCAGCAGTGATCATACTTGAATCGATCAGACCTAACCACAATGCTGCCTTGAGATCAGACGACTGTAATGTGCTGTATTTAGGGCTGCCCTTGAAGACTGTCTGGAAGCTGCAGTTAATGCAGAATGCAGAGGTCCATGGTTGCGGGAACTAGGCAGTTGGATTCAGTCTGACTGCTGCTCCTGTGGCTATACCTGCGGCTGGTTCGTTTCTGGGTCTAGTTCAACAAGGTGCTGGTTTTGCTCTTTAACCCTATACAACTTGGGGCCAGTGTAGTTGAGGAACTGCCGCTTCCTATATGAACTGGCCCATCCCCTACGTTCATCTGTGGGGGGCCTGCTGCAGGTGCTGCATCTGGCGGAAGCTAGATTGGCGGTAACATGGGTTAGGGTCTTCTCTGTGGCATCACCTTTACTATGGCATACCCTCCTGATTGACTTACGTACAGCCCCTCCCTGTTAGCCTTCCTGTGAGGGCTGAAAACCTTTCCTTTTCACCAGGCTTTTCCTTCCTAAGTTTTATTTTGTTTTTCAAGATTTGCTTTTGCTCATCTTTGAGGGGTATTTTAATGTTTTAAAATTTTAACGAGCAGCAGTGGGCTCAAGCATGTCTAACTCTTGGTTGGATTTTTTTTTCTATTGTCTTGATCATGAGTCATAAATTGAGCAGAATAAGTGTGCAAATGAAACAGATGATTAAAACAATCAAATGTTCTTAAAGCAGCCCACCACATGAGAGGATCTTCTCAGGCTTTGTGCTGAAAAAGTAGAAAAAGCTCCCTCTCTGTTATGGAGCTCTTGGGTCATATTTGCAAGTAAAAAAGCTTAAGTTCAACAGAAGAAGGATGCTGAGGGAAAAATAACCCCTCCTTATAGATAGGATGAATACATCAGTAGCAGTACCAGGCTGGTGGGAGCCCTGGGCGAAAGCTCTGAACAGCCGCCCCCCCTCGTGGCAGCCCCTGCCCCTTGTCTGACAATAACAGTAACAGTAAGAGTTCAAGGCTTGACCCAGCCTTCTGGTGGGCATGAGCCCTTGGCCAGAGCTCAACCTGGCCAAGCCCTGACACCACCCTGGAAGAAGTAGCAAGGAGTATTCCCCACAAGGAATAGCTCCTGTTGCTCTACTGCTGCAATGACCCTAATGTCTGAGCAGGACAGTAGAAAGCATTTTCCGAAACCGTAAATAGGTAAAGCCTTTCCGTTTCCTCAATACTTTGAGATCAAAAAATAATGTTTACGAGTGTGATCAATTTTTTTTATAATGAGTAGCAGCAGAGGCGTAGCTACGCCCCGCGGATACGGGGGCTGCACCACATGACACCCCCGGTGATGTCACAAGCCCCGCTCACCTGGACATGATATCACAAGCCCCACCCCAAAATTGTAAAAACGCCCCCCGGTTGTTTTTCCGCCGATAAAGCACACTAGCCAGGTGGATGGGTGACTCCTGCTGCCGGTGCCGCACCCCAAAAAGCCATTTTTGCCACCACCACCCCTCCCTGCCACTGCCAAATTGCTGTTGAATCAGTGGCTTGTGACCGCCCCATCCACGTGTCACCCCGTTGCCTGCCCCCCCCCCAGCGACGCCTCTGAGTAGCAGTTTAAATTATTAGAAAAGACACGTCCTGCTGGAAGGCACTTGCCTGCACTGAACAGGGGGGTAGGGCACCAAGGTCCCTTCCAACTATGATTCTCCAACACAGTGGAAGGAAAAAAAGATCCTGTCTATTCCCAACAGGTGACTGCATAGTCATATGCTGCCTTGAGGTGTGTGTGTGTGTGTGTGTGTGTGTGTGTGTGTGTGTGTGTGTGTGTGTGTGTGTGTGTGTGTCCTTTTCACACTGCAGATTGGGTTATTGGGGAACACTGAGTTTAGATGTGTCTAGCATCTTCACTCTTACCAACGAGTGAAGTGAGCCGCCTGACATCTCTCCTCCTTAGTCAGCAGCAAAGACATCCACCACCTACTGAAGGGGGGGGGGGTAGAGGTTGGAGTGTGAATCTTCTGTACAGGCAAACAAAGTAAAGTGTGTGAAGAATGTTGCACATTACAAATGGTGTAAAATGAATAATATGAATACTACTGTTACTGATAACTCAGTTCAAGATTCATGGTACAGAAGATGCAAGAAAAGTTGGGAGTCCCATATTTGAGCCATAACATTCCAGAGTTACTAAATGTTGACGGTCAAGCCAGTTGCCAGTCTAAATATCTGTCCATGCAGCTCTCTCACCACAACTTTATTAGCATTTGTGTGATGTTTGGTCCCACCTTGGATCACCAGCTTATTCAACTATTTAAACAGAGCACTTAACCAAATAGCAATAAGACGATACCACAAATTCATGCAGCTCCTGCAGCCAAGCAGTTACGGGGATGTGCACAATGCACTTCTATATTCACTTCCATATGTTTGCATCCCCTGCCCCCCTCCACCCTCTACCACCCCTCAAGGAACATAGTTTATGGAGTGTCTACGGATGTTTTCATATGATGGGTGGAATGTTGTTTTCCTAAAGTTGGGAATTAGAACTGGGGTTCATTTCAGGAACCAAGGTGCTAAGCCTCAGGAATCCAGCTGAACAGGCACATGGACTGCATCAGAGGCACTGAGAAGCGGCCATCCGAACTGCATGGAAGACAGAAGGCAATAGCTGTGGATCATCATGTGAACTGGTTCTTTCCCCTGCCTCTTCCCCCTGTGGTTGGTTCCTGTGCATTGACAGGAGAAAGAAGGGATCTCTGGCGCATTATCCTCAAGAGGCAGCCTTCTTTTCAAACAGTCCTTGGCGCTTTTCCTTCAGAAGCCATGTTCCCTCCTCCGAGTGAGTCCTTCGGTGTGCGCATGGATGTCTCCTCATTGCTTTCCCCCTAGAGAGAATGGATCTTGAGACAGGGTTGGCAAGTCACTGGCCCCGTCTTCTCATCACCTATGCTCCTGGCATGCAGCCGTGTAAACAAGCTATCTAAGACCCATTCAAGTCAGGCCAGAGGTGGTGATGGGTGGGGGTGGAGAGTATTGCTTGTTTGCTCTGTTTTCTTAATTACTTTTTTTTTTTTTTTAAAGGTGTGCTATGAGGGGGATGCATACGAAAATGAGCAGGCTAATAGGTCTGGCATGTCCCAGACAAATAAGGCAGCGCAAATGTTGCCAACTTTTATCAACAATTCACAGTGTGCCAAAGAGCCTGGCAATATAGCCACCCTCTTCCTATTAAAGGCTCACTTGAGTCTGCACCTTATCTTGCCTCGCTTCCAGCCCAGACTTGAACCTGCCAAACCAGAACCAGGCCTTCAAAGGCTCTCTTTTTGCCAGCTCCTGTTACTTTGCTCACATCAAGGGTTGCTGACTCCATCCTTGACATTTAGGTTGGATGGTGCACTTATAATTGGCACACCGCTTTTCACAATGTGTACTCAGGAGGTTTGGTGCTGTTGTCAAAGAAATGCGGAGTTTTGCAATTGTCCCAGCCAAAAAGCAATGCCAGCGGTATAATGATAATAAAAAACAGCCACCGTGGAAAGGAAATAGAAAGCCATCACTGTTTGCAAACAATATACGAATGCTAGAAACAAATGCCTTACTCTTGATGATTATTGACCATATTACTGTGGAAGAAATCCACATGGACTATTGTGATTTTTCTTTTTATGTGGGGGCAATACCAAATTCTCCTTCATGAGTAGCTTTGTATCAGAGCAGATCCTGGCTTTGTGCTCAGACACTTTCTCCCAATCCCAGCTCCCCACAGACCTGCGGATAGGATAGGAGATAATCCGAGGAATTTGAAACTCTTCTCTTACAGGTACTGAGGCTGAAGCTCAAATATTTTGGCCACCTAATGCGAAGACTGAGAGGACTCTCTGGAGAAGACTCTGATGCTGGGAAAGATTGAAGACAAAAGGAGAAGGGGAAGGCAAAGGATGAGATGGTTAGACAGCATCACCGATGCAACGAACATGAAAATGAGCGAACTCGGGAAGATAGTGGAGGACAGGAAGGCCTGGCGGGATATGGTTCATGGGATCACGAAGGGTCGGACATGACTTAACGACTGAACAACAAAAAACCATTCCTTGTGCTGCAGATCAGATTCAGTTGCAACATATTTGTATCACTTTGGAAAGAGATTAGGCCTCACACTTTCCCAGCTGTTTTTCAAGTGCAACATTGTTTCTGAAATGAACAGGGTTTGCAGAACCTTCAAAAGGCAAATCAAACAAGGCATTTGGCGGGCAGGTGGTGGTGGTGTTATTTTTCCATTAGTTTAGGTGTCAGTGGTTTTGTAGATGCCCCACTTCCTCCTACCAAGCACCAGCTTCACATGAAATCTGGAGTAAAATAGCTGCATGCATTAATTCAATTTTTTTCCCCAAAGCAAAATTATCATTGATTACAAATAGGTCTTCCACACAACCCCTGAATATCAGTTGCTCCATTATTTTGGTAAGACAAGCAAAACAGGAAACACAAGTCTAAGTACATGTAACTGCATTTGCTCACTTACATCCCTTGTTGTATTTAACTAGGGGGGCCGGTCCACCCACGAGGCCAACCAAAGCCTCAGGCAGTAGATTGGTGGGGAGTGCTCATCCCTGTCCACCTACTTGCCTCCTCTGCTCCTCCTTCTCATTCCTGGATTGGCAAAGGAAGAGGGGACAGAGAGGAAAAGGAAATGTGGAAGGGAGGAGAGTGCATTTGCCATGTTGCCTCAGGAGGACTTGGGCCAACCCTGCTTTTAACTCTCCCATTTCTTCCCTCTCTTTGTTATCCTGATCTTTCCCTTCCTGCCTGCCCACTGTCTTAAAGGGGATTGTAAGCTCATTAGGGACCAACCACCACCACCCCTCTCTCTCTCATGTTCTTCTGTAAATAATGCTGCTATAAAACTTAAAAAAGTCACTAACTGATGTTAAATAAAATGCAAGCGTTCTATAGTTGTTTTCAGTTCAGTTCAATTCAAAATTACTATTAAAAGTAGCAATAGTCAAAGTACTATTAAAAGTTCGGGGGGGGGGGGATGACGACACACACCAGCAGAGTCAAGTTAGGCATTTTCAAAATCTTTGACACACCAATCTTTGCCATCACTGATTTAGAAGGAAGTCCTATCGTGTTTAATGGAACTTACTCCCAGGAATGTGTGCATAGGATGCAGCCTTATTTACTTACTGACTTTATAGCCTGTGTATGTCCTTCGCAGTCTGGCCAAGTGCAGGCGGAAAAGGGGTCAGGCCTTGGCCCCCACAGGAAATCCATCCCTTTAGCAGGCACTCCTTTCTGCCCAGCCATTGGGTCACCTCCCTTGGGCACTGGATCCCAAGGGTTGCCTCAGATCTTCAAAGGCAGGAAGGGGGTTACACCACCACCTCTGCAACCTCATGGAGGCTTTTGCAGCAAGCAACCTTAGTTGGGATCATGTAGCTCGAGGCCAGCATCACCACCTTCAGCTACTACCCACCAGCCATCACCATTGCTGCCGAGACTTCTTTGTAGTCCTCATCACCCTCCACTGTCCAGCCCCCTTCAGCCCAGGTGCAATCCCCGACTGAGCCCAGGTGTGCCTTTCCTTGCTCCTGTCTCCCTGCTCTCCCTTCTTCCCCCTTGGAAGTGTTTGGAATGCTGGATCAGCAGCCAGTCATGGCATCAGGGAGCCTGCTGGTGCAAGGACTGCCATTGATGCAGGGGTGCAGGCAGCCCCAGTGGGCTTACCTTGGCTGAGCTATCCTGGCCATACACCCCGTGGCTCTCGGCTGGCTTGCTGCTGCCATCTTCCCACCACACACACACACACACACACACACACACACACACACACACACACACACACACACACACACACACTTTCATTCTGAACTAGTGCTTAGTCAAAGGGGAGGCATTTTTTGTAAACATTTTTGGCTGCAATGAAAAGCCGCCCTGCTTTTGACACTTACGTTGAAAGGTGGGCTGACAGCGTTTGCAAGTACGTCATGAGGCATCTGATTGCTGGGATCACCCGTTCGATTGCTAAAGGAGTATTGCTGTACCTTTCAATTGACATTTTGTTCTCAGTGATGTCAGCTAATGAGACCTGATTGGCTATGTAGTTTAGATTATGTGCTATAATCATGTACACTACATGGCCTCTGATTGGCTGGAATCACTCCAGCAAAGTGCAAGAAAAGCCTTAACTGACAAACAAAAATTGTGCAGCAGCAGCAGCAGCAGCAGAAGAAGAAGAAGAAGAAGAAGAGAGGGGAAACAATAGCTGCTAACCAGCCTGAGAAAGCTAAGGTTTCGAGAATAAATATTTTCCTCTTTCAAGCTGTACTGTCAACTCCAAAATAAATATAAGTGGACAGCAGATGCAGCCCTAATCTGAACCAGACCCATAAAGCATCTTACAGTAAAAGTTCAGTAAAAACCCAAAAGCAATGTTAACATATTTAAATTATATTATATGAATTAAATATGATATATTAAATCATTAATTTGATAGAAATTAAATATCAATATGAATTAAATATAAAACATTAAATTAAATATATTTAAACATTTGAAACTTAATCCAATTTAGTCAAACAGCTAATATTAATATTGATAATAACATTAACTGCTGAGTCTGTTTAGGTCTCTTCAATTCTTCCTGTGCTCCATTTTAAGATTCTTGAAAACTGCTGGCTTTCAGAGCTATTGCACCATGATCCGCTAATACTATACGGTGACTTTGTTGAACATAATGAAAAGTTCAGAAAAAAACTGAAAGCTGGTATAAAGTATTCTATCTTTTGGGTTGGTCCTAATAAAGGTATTATTAGATTGTGGTTTGGGTTTGTTTTTTTCCTAATGAACCAACACAGCTAACTTGTGCTTTGGAGAAGACCACATTTAGCTGTGCAGCAGTGGAATTTTGAAATTGGAGGCACTGGCGTCACTAGACGCGCGTCACCCTGGTGCGGGGACGCGCGTCACCCCCCCTAGGGGCGCGACGTTATAGGCGCGGGGGGAGGGGGCCCCCCGGCCCCCCCGCATCGCGTCGCCCCCCTCCGGACGCTCCGAGGCCGGCCCGGGAGCTGGCCTCGGAGCGTCCGACCCCGTCGGCGCTCCAGGGCCTTCTGAAAGAAGGCCCAAGCAGCGCGTCAATCCGGGTATTTTCCGGATTTTCGCGCATGCGCAGACCCTTTTTGAGGGCTTTTTGCCCTCAAAACGGGTCTGGGCATGTGCGAAAATCCGGGAAATACCCGGATTGACGCGCTGCCTGGGCCTTCTTTCAGAAGGCCCTGGAGCGCCGACGGGGTCGGACGCTCCGAGGCCGGCTCCCGGGCCGGCCTCGGTGCATCCGGAGGGTGACGCGCGAGGGGGTGCCCGCGTCACCCCATGACGCGCGTCACCCCCTGGCGGGCCGCCCCCCCCCGCCATGCCCCAGTGACGCCCGTGATTGGAGGGAAACGATAGTCTACCACTTATAGATGGGACTTTACATTTGGTGGGGTTAAATGTCCTCTGGCCAATATGTAATTACTTTCAGATTATGGACTAGGCAGGTACCCCCTGCCTAGTCCAGGGGTAGCCAACCTTCCACTATGAGGGCCTCTGCATTCTTAAGAGTTGTGAAGAAGACAGAATCTTGGCAGCTGCAAGTGCTGATGGTGCTGCTAAAGCAGCTGCACCTGCTGAAATGCCCTCACCTATGCAACCATTAAAGGGCCAGGAGCATTCATGTTGAAAGTTTGGCCACCCCTGGCCTAGTCCATAAACTGAAATAAATGTCCACCTTTATTGATCTAAATGCTACCACCAGTTATCTTTTATTTCTTTTCCCTGCCCAGCACAGAGTCTGTGCACTCCAGTTCTTACCAGGGACTGAACAGAACCACTACTAGACTTTATCTTTCTAAAAACTAGGGAATACCCATTATTGTCTCTTCTTCATTCCAGAAACTCTGATGCAAATTGAGATCCTGCCAGGCATCAAGTGAGGCTAATCAACATGAGTGTGTTTAATTGTTCCTGTATTCCATCTTCAGATAGTTAGAAATTGCAGGGGCAGCGTGACTTGGGTTTTGATTTCCATTGGAGGAAAGAGAGGGCTGGAGACTAATGCTATTTTTGTAATTGCTGCTTATTTGCAGATATTGCAGATATTGCAGATTTTAGATTGTGAGCCCTTTGGGGACAGGGAGCCATTTAATCATTTGATTTTGTCTGTAAACCGCTTTGTGAACTTTTTGTTGAAAAGCGGTATATAAATACTGTTAATAATAATAATAATAATAATAATAATAATAATAATAATAATAATAATAATAATAATAATAATATGCAAGCAGAGTATAAGTGAAGGCAAACAGCATCCATATTTGTTACCTCAAATCAGAACCCCAAGAGATTCCTGAACCTCACAATGTCTATACTTTTCCCTCACAGATTCTGCTTCTTTTGTTCCTCACACACTTTTCACGATCCCTCACCTCAGCTGGAGGGGATCAGTTCTGTCACTTTCCAAGCTCTCCCTTTCTGGCTTTCCCTTTCAAAACACTCTGATATTCTCTCTCTCTCTCTCTCTCTCTCTCTCTCTCTCTCTCTCTCTCTCTCTCTCTCTGGCATCATCCCTATGCTTGGCACTGTACTTCATAAGAGGCCAAGTCCCTACTCCAAGGGTTTGCAATCCATAATTCAGCATACAGAGATGACAGACTAAGGGAAGGAAAACAGAGGCAGGGTAAACAGGAAGAACAGGTATTTCAATTATATGTATTTAGACTCACTGACAGTAGGTTAATGAAGTAGGCTGGAAGCAAAGAGACATTTTTGATAACAAACTCATCTAGTATAGAAAAGATGTAGAAGTTGGCACATACAGATAGACACTCATAATCCTAACAGTGGCTGAAACACTTTCAGGTAGAAGATGGTGCTTTTGTGTAGTATGGTATCATAAGATTATACAAGCACTACTTGGCATACTTTGTTCCCAGTTTTTTTTTTAAAGTTCTTCCCAGTTATACATTCTTGGAGAGAACCAAACAGAGTATTGCAAATGTTTGGTCAACTGACATATAGAAAGGGAGACTGCAGACATTTTCAGAGCTTCCTGAAATGAAGTCTTGCTGCTTATCAGGAAGGGTGGAAGACAGTAAATCCAGTTAAGTTTGCCCAAGTTTACTCAACAGTGCAAACAAAAATAAAGCAAGTGTCAGCTTGCCTGGTTAAAGAGGGCCATGAAAGGTGACACTGTGTCACTAATCCCTTGTTGCTATTCATTAAATACATCCTGGGGTTGTTAATCTTCACACCTTCCTTTGGGGGCCACCAAGCAACAAGCTGGGAGGTCTTGACCATGGCAGAGAACATCAAGAGAGGGCAGGGGGTGAGCCTGGAGGGGGGGGGGAAAGCAAGATAGAAGGGATTGAGGCATTTACACACTCTATCTTTGTGTGTTATTTTTGAACTTAACGATATAATTATGCCGATATAAGGTGAAAATTACAGGTCAGCACCAAAGACAGTTTCCTCCTTAGGCCATTTGCTCTGTAAAAGTCCACTGTCAATTCCTGTGTTATTAGCCACCTAGTTTAGCCACAGAGAGTTGCAAGTATTGACAAACAATGCATCACAGCATGCTACGTTCCATGCGTCTTCCTGTAAATAAGCAAAGAATGTTTGGATGCTTGACTCCAATGTCAGCTTCCTCCTCTGAAATAGCAGTCCAAAATTAAACTCTGAGGAATGCAAGGCATCTTCAGAAAAGCAGAATGGGGCCTTTATTCAGACACTTGCTTATCAACAAGCCTCCTCCCAAACCTGTTCTAAACTTAGCTTTTGGGGGCTATTTCTGGGCTTGGAATTGGATCAGAGGCCAGCAATTTCAAATACTGTGTTTCTTCTTCTTGTGGATAAAATATGCTATCACCCTGGAGAGGAGGTTGTAAAAACTGATAGGTGTGCCAGCCTGCTAATATACAATGGAATCCCTGTCGGCCTATCATTTAGTGTTGACATAAATGAAAGTAATTGAAGTTATTATAATGTTGACCAAATTAATATTGTTGAGCTCATTCCTGTATTTACAGAATTGTTGCTGGACCAGAATATGAATGGGATATAACTGAGAAGGTGTTTTAAACAGTGACTGGGATTCAAAGCATTGTGTAGAGGTTGTCTGCATGTTGTCTTGCCAGAGGCAATGGTTCTTTTTGGATACAGAGGCAATGAACCTGCCAGTTGATGAAGGAAACAGGATTTATTAGTCTAATTAAGATACAAGCAGGATTTATAAGCAAGCAGAATAATACAGATACCTTATGCCACTTCTGCAATTGACAGCACCAAGGCAACGGTGGGCCATCTCTGGCGGGCAGTGTGTGTAGCAACTCTGCAAGAAGCCTACACCAAAGCTCTCTGATAATGGGATGCCCACTCAGCTGCTTGGAGAAACCATATCCATGAGTGCGGGGCCTCCAGTCATTTGTGCTGGCAGTCCCACAGTGCATTACAGCAGCACGGCTTTTATGATGACACCAGACTGGGACTTATGGCAGTGGATTGCGAGATCCACTGCCATAGGCCCTCAATCAGATTGAGCCATAATATATATAAACAAAGGATGGCTTTTAATAAAGAAATGAATGAAACAAGAAAATGTGTTTTCCTTGCATACTTCTACCAACAGCCAATACAGAATTCTAGAACCAGGCAAATGGATTAAAGTACTGAAAGGTAATAGCACTGGAATGAGAATAAATTAGAAATGATAGCAAATATGGATAAAGACCTTGAGATTGTGGTATGGAACAATCATGGTTATGTGCCAGGTCTTCCATGTGCAGTAGAGATTCTATATAACTGCTGTGCTGCTTCACCATTGAGTCAGTCGTTCCTGAACAAGCTACTTAGCCAGAGTCATTCTGCATGGAAGAAAAATACAAGGAGTGACTGATTTGATATCAAGAGCTTAAAAGAAGAAGAAAAAACATGAATATCACAGAGAAATAAAAGTTAAATAAAATAAGACTTATGGTAAATTGTGAGACCTTTGAGGACAGGGAATCATTTGATTTATTTTACTATGTAAACCGCTTTGTGAACTACTCCTGTTGAAAAGTGGTATACTGTATAAATATTCTTATTATTATTATTATTATTATTATTAATAATAATAATAATACATAAATGAAATGAATAATGCAAACTACAACAAATTTTTATTGTGACAGAGATAGTAGAACAATGACAGAAATGATTAGAGCACAGAAGGAATAGATGCATGTTAAAAAGTAGCCAAGATATATTGATAATGAGAATAATGAAAAGCGACTACAATTGCAATGCTCTAGAATGACACAGGGTATTACGGGAAAAATGCCTGCTGCCAGAGGCATCTTTTCAGTTTAAATGGTTAAAAAGAACTTGCAACTGCTGCTGCGCTACAAATAAGCCCCCCTCATCAAAATGAATAAATTGGTATATAAGCCATGCTGTTCATCTGAAGCTTTCCCCATTTGTTTCATAACTAATGACAAAGGACCCAAAAGGGCCACATTAGAACCCATTTTTCATTCATTCTCTAATCATGAATACACCCCCCCCAATGTTTTTGCTGCTTCAAATGAAAGCATGCCTGTCCATTGCACAATAAAAAGTAACTGTTTGTTTTTGAGTGGTAGATTCAGCATCAAGAAGTCCTGTGTTTGTTTATTGGTTGCATTTTCTTGGGTTGGTTTCCAGGAATAACGACACATGATGACCATATGGCCAAGAGCACAGAGCGATGGAAACGACAGGCTGCACAACTAACTGAAAGAAGAATGAAGAATCATGTTCCTGCTTGAAAAATAATAATAATAACTCAACTGAACTAGAAAGTTGGCATCTGGGTAGATGTTGTTGATAGCTGGGCAGATGTTCAAAGTTTGCTTTTACTTTTTTTAGTTTAAATGCCATTATTGTAAAAGTTGTAACATGAAAACATTTCCAAATGATACCATCTCCTTTGGACTCAAAGGGGTGTCTCCATACCATTTACTTCTTGGCTTTTAAGTTTTTCTGGGGGGTTTTCCTGGTGACATGCTCTCAATGTGTCTCATGACAAATGATGTAACATATTCCAATGCTGCTTGAATACAGTTCTAATGTTTCTTAAAGCAACAATGATTTTTTTATTGGATACTAACTGTTTTTACTACATATGGAGTACTGTATAGCCATAGAGAATCAAAGATCAATACTATTTCAAGTAACGACTAAGATGTTCTGCAGGGCACCTAGCTGAGTCAAGTTCTCAGCTAGATTGGCAGTGCAATCTTGTGCATCTATTGGCCAATGGAGCGAGCGCTCCGCTGGCCTGTAGTGTCACAAAAGTGCTGTAAAGCACTTTCACAGCACCGGGAGAGTAAGTAGGTGATACACTGGGCAGCGGGAGGGCGGGCTGGGGTGGTGGGGGAGAGGGTGATTGGTTGGCCAGGCCAGCGAGGGGCGAGGATATCGGTGGCACACTCTGAGGAGGCCCATTGGGGTCAACAGGGCTTACACCAGGGAAAGGGGACGAATGTCCCTTTCCCTCGAGGTGAGCCCCGGCCCCGCCGGCCCAGGCCACAACCTACGTAGGATACAGCAGCCGGTGCATCTTACACAGGATTGGGCTGCCCATCAAGTCCATGATGTTCTGAAGTCCTCATCAATAGATGATCAAATGCAAAAGGTCCTGAAGGGCTGAAAGAAGCTGAAAGAAGCTGGTCAAGTACCAGCAGCCCAATTCGATTGAAATCCCCCCTCCCCCCGCGCGTGCACGCCAATGCAGCTGTGCCACCGGAGCATGTGCTGCATCCTGTGTGTGTGTGTGGAGAGTCCTGGTGGTCTACTCCAGGTAAGGGAACATTTGTTCCTTTGCCTGGGAGTAAGTCTCCATTGCCCTGATGGGTCTATTCGGACCTTCACCAGCAATTTTGCTGGCACAAGTCCAAGTGGACCAGGTAGGTAGATTGAGGCCGGAAGGGCGGCAGGATATTGGCAGAGCTGCTGCTGATATCCACCCCCTTCCCATCCTCAACACACACACCCATCCTCCAGGAGGTTCCTCTGGCCATGGTAAGTTGGCAGTGGGATGGGCTGTGAGTGGGGAGGGGGAGTAATGAGGAGTTTTAGGGAAGGAACTGGAGTGCATTGTTGGGGGAGGGAGTGGATCCAGTGGCAGTTGTGCACACTGGATATCTCCCATTTTTCGGCCTGCACCACTCCTCCTCAGACTTACGCCAGCTATATAGGAGACCCATAGGCCATCAGGGGCCTATGCAGAAGTAAAGGAAACATATCTTCCTGTACCTCTTGTGGGCCTCTGGATCCCCCCCCCCCCACATAGCATGCAGCATGTGCCATCATGGCACGTCTGCATGCTACAGCGTGGTGGGGGATGGGATTGGGCTGTTTGTTAATCAAGATGAAGTTGTTGGGCTGGCACAAGGTTGGATATCGACGGCGGGATCAGGCTTCAGATACCTGTAACTGGCCACCTGGAGCACAACACCAAGAGCCAGTGAACACTGGCTGGCGCACACCAGTGGACACCTGTTCTCTTATTCAAGGAAATAGGATATACAGGTTCTGATGCCATGTAAAAAATTGAAGTAAAACAAGTAAAAAACAAGTAAAAAACATGTTTAAAAACACGTCAAAACACATGTTAAAACATGTTAAAAACACGTAAAAATGGTTTTAAAACAAAGGTTAAAAACACACAACGTTTCGTCCCCATCTGTGGACTTCTTCTGGTGTACAACAGCGGCGGGCTGCCAAGATGTTGTTACTGTAGAAGAATGCATTTAAAATGATCAAAGGCGCCAAACCAAAAAGGTATGCGAAGACTCAGCTGAGCAATTAACATGGAAAGTAAGCAGTGCGGCTGGCTGTGGCCGCTCTTTACCTGTTCTCTTCCTTGGAAATCTTAAATAGCTAATCCTCACCTCTAGCTCTTGGTTGCAAACATTCTTTTAAAAGTTGGCATGTTCAGAGCCACGTTTAAGTCTTGAAGCACCTTCAGTTAAAGGATTGCAAGTAGCAGGCCTGAGAATACCTTGGTGAGCAGCTGCCTGCCTGTATAGAGAATGCTGGGCTAGGTAAACCAGTGGTTTGGTTCAGAATAAGGCTGCTACTTTTGTTTATACTGTATATTTGAAATCACATACCTCTTAAGGACAAATCTTAACATTTGTTGCTGTAACTGATAAATGCATACATTTCGAATGCTGATGAGCCTTTCTTTGTAAGCTGGCTGACAGCAGTACAAAGGAAAAAACAAACAATATTTTGTCTTGTTAATTGGAGCTTTAACATGCTATCACAGAATAGCTGTGCCATGTTGACGGATGAAATACACACAAAACAAGGAAAGGATATGTCTATACTACAGACTTAAGCTGGTTTAGCCATCACAGCTTCCATTAAGAAGCTTTGTTTTGTGAGGGAGGTAATGAACGTCTCTAATAGAGAAATTCAAAATACACCACTTTGTAAACTGCCAACATTTTTAGTGTAGAGATTTCCTTAATCCACACTTCAACATGTGGCCTATAGTCTCTAACAGTTCTTTGCACATACACCCCTGCAAATGCTTCATTTTGTAGTGAAGCAAAAGTTAATACTGAAAGTATTAGTTGGATAAATGGAGGCATTCGGTACTGCGGTTCAAGGTTTTGCCCTTCTGTCCTGGGCATGGGCCATGGCACTCAGGCCAAGCACATGCCCATCAGTCATGCACATGCAGCACAAGGGAAGGGGTAGAATATGTAGTCAATCTATCACACTACTTAGGAATGAAGACGGCGATGCCATTTTTGCCCGCACTCCATGCAAACCTGCCTGCAAGGAAAGAAAAGGCTTAGTACATCCAGGAGAAGGGTTCCAATCCAACCTGGGCTCTGTTGTGCTCTGTTTCCAGGAAGTTTTTCAGGTACCAAAACATTCCAAAATGTTGACGTCAGAAATGCTCCAGTTCTTTCCATCAGCTTACAACTCTACTCTTCCACCACATTCTGGTTGTATGTGTACTAGTCCTGCCCCCCAGGTGTGCTTATTATAATGCACTTCGTATGGAGCGGCCCACAATAGTGCAAAGGAGTTGAATTGTTTGATAGCTAGTACATGGGCACACTAGAATCGACATCACTTTCTATAGTCTTCAAGGTACATCCCAAGGTGTTCCGCATTCCCTATAAAGCGCTAAACACCTAGGACCCTACAGATCTCTGCCTTCATTCTATCTTTCATTTTTGTTCATAAGAGCCTCTACAAATGCTTTGTTTAACACCATTATCTATGCATTCAAGCTTAAACATTGAGAGCTCACAGAGAGATATTTTTACAGGGGAGGCATCAGGGGTTAATCAGGTCTGGCTGAGGCCCCATGCTTATCAGAGGGCCCACCTGGCCAGGACAACTCCTGAGCCCTCAATACTGGTGACAATGCCCAGTGTGCCATCAGGACATAGGCAGAGGAACTATACGGGGGCCACAGTGTGGGGCTTTGCTCAGGTCCCCCAAAAACCTGATGACGGCACTGCATTTTTTAGTATGCGTCCCATATATATGGGCCTTTCCTCTGCTACAGGTTTGCACAAGACCTCAAGCCTGAGCACATTTAACCATAAGGCCGTTTTATGTGAGCCAGCATTCGGTAGCTAGTATTAATGTGGGAAGCTAAATTTGTGGGAGGCATTTTATTTTTTGCCATCGCTGATTAATATCTTGTTATCTACCCTGAGCTTCTGGCATAGGGTGTAAATGTAATGAAGTACATATTAAAACACAGACACAAAAAAAAAAAAACCCCACACACTTCTGAAACAATTTCATTGGCAGGTAGCTGCTGGCTTCATTTCAGAATTCTAAATGATACTGTTTGTGATTTAACTTAGATATTATGAAACCAATTATATACCTTAAATTGACTCACCAGGCTTGTGATATCATCTGTTTTATGAGAAGTGCCTGCCAGACAACATGCCCCCCCTCCCGTATACTCTCTAAGGTAAAATGTGAAATGCACCAATGTAAATTCCTGTCAGAACTAAAAAAACTTTTGGCCTTCCAGCTTATCATGAGTTCAAAGTCACGTACATTGGGTTCCTTCCCAGTGCCAAGGAGCTTAATTCAAAAATGTAGAGTGGCTTATGCAGAAATTACCTCATCAAGCGCGATAACATGAAACAAAACTTACGGAAAGAATTCCTCCTGTTTCAGAAATGCGTGTTCACTGAAATGAATCTATCTGTGAACAAGTACCTACCACTTTGTGCAAAGCTACTCATTTCTCCTCCTTCTGGCTGCACTCCTATGCATACTTTCCTGGGAGTAAGTCATAGTGAACACAATGGACTTTACTTCTGAGTAGACATGTATAGGCTTGTGTGCTGTACGACTCTTGGGATAAGTGTATCAATTTCATCCTTGATTTGCTGTAAATATAAAGCAGTCTCATTTCGCAAACTCATTTCACGCACACCGCAGTAATTAGAATTAGTGTGAAAGGGGCCCTATGTCCTTACCAGGGTTCCAAATTGCATGAAGGAGCCAACTTTGTGCAGCTGTATATTTGAGGAATATCAACAACCTCAGATATGCAGATGATACCACCCTAATGGCAGAAAGTGAAGAAGAACTAAAGAGCCTCTTGATGAGAGTGAAAGAGGAGAGTGCAAAAGTTGGCTTGAAACTCAACATTAATAAAATTAAGATCATGGCATCTGGTCCCATCAATTCCTGGCAAATAGAAGGGGCAGAAATGGAAGCAGTAACAGATTTTACTTTTTGGGGCTCCAAGATCACTGCAGACGGAGACAGCACTCATGAAATTAAAAGACGCTTACTCCTTGGGAGGAAAGCTATGGCAAATTTAGATAGCATAATAAAAACCAGAGATATCTCCATGCCAACAAAAGTTCGCATAGTCAGGGCGATGGTGTTCCCAGTAGCAATGTATGGTTGCGAGAGTTGGACCATAAGGAAGGCTAAGCACCAAAGAATAGATGCTTTCGAACTGTGGTGCTGGAGAAGACTCCTGAGAGTCCCTTGGACTGCTAGGAGATCAAATCAGTCAATCCTAAATGAAATCAACCCTGACTGTTCCCTGGAAGGACAGGTACTGAGGCTGAAGCTCAAATATTTTGGCCACCTAATGCGAAGAGAGGACTCTCTGGAGAAGACTCTGATGCTGGGAAAGATTGAAGGCAAAAGGAGAAGGGGAAGGCAAAGGATGAGATGGTTAGACAGCATCACCGATGCAATGAACATGAAAATGAGCGAACTCAGGAAGATAGTGGAGGACAGGAAGGCCTGGCGGGATATGGTTCATGGGATCATGAAGGGTCGGACACGACTTAACGACTGAACAACAACAAATATTTGAGGAGCACATTTCACATTAATATTAATGTGTGGCTGCCAGGGATGTGCCTGGTGGGTGCACTGATGTCAGGAGAGCCTGGCCAGTGTGCATAGTCCCAACTTCTTCTGAATGTATGAGGGGGCATGAGGGAACACCCCTATGCACATTATCGTTGTAGTTCAGGGATTCTAATTCCGTTCCTGGCTGAGTACCACCTCCGGCGCCACTCTCCTGCTGCGTACCACTGGAAGTGACACCACCGCCAGTTATTCCAGGTTTTCAGGGTTTTGGAGGTCAGAAAACACAAGTTGGAGGCTCTGGACAGGTGGGAGGGCCCTTCTCAGAGTTCCCGAGAGGCTCGGCCAAAGGCAGGAGCCTCTCAGGAGTGAAAACGCACGCCGAACACGCCACATTGGAGCGGGTTCCAGTGGTCTGGAAGTCTGAGTACCATCAAGAGTCGGCCAAAGTACCACTGGTCGTACAGTACTAGTACCACTGGTTGAAAACCCCAGATGTAGATAAGCCCTGAGCATGTTTTGATCCTTTCAATCCTGCCCTGCTAAGAGTGTGTATGCTGTAATAGTGCCTGTAATGTGCTCTCCCAATTGAAACTCATCTGAGAATGAAGGCAATCCAAGGAAGGCTTTAGAAGTTGGCTGGAATAAGTGGGTAGAAGAAGGCGATCTTTCAGAAAGCTCCGTCCCAAGCAAGTTGGGTTTTCTCTGTCAAAACCCAGCATTTACGCTAACAGTGATTTTTCCTGTATAAAATAAAATTGCAAAGATGTTCTACTTTCCATAAATGTTCACTAGCACTTCAAAAAAGTCACAAAACATTCTAGCAATCATTTTTGAAATATTTGTGTTGTCAAAATGTTGCCTTTCTCAATATTTTGGGATAGTAGCACTGCCAAGTATCAGTGGACATGGTGTGCACAAGAAACACCGCCTTTTCTATCAGTCTAGCTGAACTTTCTAAATACAATATGTTAGCTTTAATGAACTGCTGGAGTTTTTGTAACATTTCAAGGATTTTTCCCCCTCCCTTGACTCTACAATCATATTGTCAGGGAATTATTTTTGTCATTATTGTTGTTATTCATCCACTGTCCATTTTTTAAAATTCAATTTCTGTGTTACTGTCAACAAAGCTATTGAAGAAGCAAAACCAACAGCTACTGTTTGAAAGTTATAAACTTGGAACAAGTTTCACTTCTCTCCAAGGCAGACACATGTGAATGAAGCGTACAAGGTAGATTGAGCTTAAGTGCTCCTCATGTTTATTTGAATTAAACAAGTCCACTTTCCCAGCGTTTACCTAATAGCATTTTGGGGTGGAGAAGAGTGGAAAGGTTGATAGCAAAGCAAAGTCTGACTTACTGAGGGATTTGTGTGACAAGCAGTCAGTAAATCAGACAAAATAAATTAACAAAAATTTAATTAGCTTGTATCATTTCTGTCAAAACTGACAACTGAAACATGGAGAAAAGATCATGTTTTCCCCCAAGGAGCATTTTATCCCACTGCCCCCAACTCCATGTTGAAAAAGGAACCTTAGGTTGAGAGAGTCTATTTATAGCTTTCGACATGCCCCGTGGTTTCCTGTGGTTTTGGAGGATTCAAAAGTTAACATGCAAGACGAACAGGATTTTTCTTCTCACAGGAGAGCTGCATGTGTGCTGCAGTACGTACTTTTATTCAAGTGGTTCTACCTCATAGTGTGGTGTGGACTTACCTTATGGCATGTTTGCAAACAACCACTAGTTGGGCTAGTTAGGCACCACTAGTTAAGAACATCCCTCCCTGTGTACTATCAGAACAAAAAATGTATGATTGAGAAATATCTGGTACTACCTTGGAAAGGTGCAACGTGATGCCAAGAAAAGTACCTCAATGCAGTTTTGTTAAAGGAGATCTCTGTGAAGCTGATGAACTCTCTGTTATCCCCGTTTTTCAGACTCACAAAGTCTCCTCAAGGTTAAAGGTGACTGCAGCCATAGAAATACGACTGGGAATGAGCCTAGTTTGAACCAGATTATATAATCCCAGTTTAGATTTCCTGGTTTTGACACCTGACTGTCAACACCATCTAGTCTGGAACAGAAGGCCATAGCCAGAGATTTCTCCTCACTGAGCCTCACAGAACCAGGCCTTGATTCAAAGAATAGGTTTGGAAGACCTAGGGAATTACAAATCCCATGCAACCCACTGAGAAGGACATTCCTGAGCATGGTCAGGAATGTCTTTTGTTGCTAGGGTGTCCTGGAGTTGTAGTTTCCTATGCATCCCAATTCAATTCAATGAGGTTCAATTTACACCTCTTATGAGCTTATTCATATAAATGTTAAACATGACCACTATTAGTGCTCTTACTTGTGTGCTGGCCCATATGCCTGATCCAGGTGGAACCATTGCTGGAATGTAATGCTTCATGGATATAGGCCAAGTTGTGTGTGCTAAGTGTATTTAAATTGCGTGGTGGGCATGTGGACCCTTTTTATGGGTAAGTGTTTTGTGAGCTCCATCATGTCTAAATTGGTCCTGAGTGTTGGACTTGGAAAGACAAAGAGAACTTGAAGTGGTGCTGACTGCATCACTCTGTGTTTACAGGAGATTTTAGGAGCTAGTGCCTGGTAACTAGACCAGGACAGATGGCTTTGGTCCAACTTTGATTTGATCTTATTAAGTGAATAAATTCCCCAAGCTCCCGACTGTTTCTTCTTGGACTCCAGTGCTGGCTCTTAGAAAGGAATAAATCCAAGAGCTTCCTGATCTATATGACACAGACAGAAAACAATTTCAATGATCAGCCATCACGAACCAAGTGGTGATTTGTAAAATGTCAGAAATATTTGGTGACAAAATGGCAGTGCCAAATGTCTGGAAAAAGAAGTTTCTTATTGGGGGGGAAGAAGGGGGTTGGCGGGCAAGGAGTTCTTGGAAACGTAGCACATTACTTTCATTTAGAGAGAAGTAATCTCTTCCAAGAAAGAACATTAGTAACTTGCAACTTAAAGAATGTCATATAAATAAAGGGAATAGATTAACCTCAAAGCAGAAGGGAGACTAATACTAGACTCTAAATCCCTCCCTGCCTGTTCTCTGTGGAGATATATTGAGCAAAGATTTACTTAGCAATTAGGGGTTTGATGAGAAAACTTTCAGTGCAGCACTGGGCAACAAGTCAAAATCTACATTTGGAGGAGATGTTTAAGTATTATACAATGCATGGGAGTCAGTGAGGTTTCTTTCTGTTGACACAGCACTTTGTTTTATGGTCATGTAGATGACTAGACAGAAACATGCGCTGAAGTGGGAAGACTAAGATAAATGCCATAAGGTGAATATATATCGGAGTAGATATACAGCTCACTTGGCCTAGCTGTTTATGCTGGGAGCATCTGAAATGGGTCTTCATTTACACATGAGCGTGTATGAATAATATCAGGCTGGCCCACAGGGCTGTGTCAAATGTTCTCCTAATTCATTTTTTCAAGGCAAAAGTAATGCTTTCAGGGGACACATGACACCCACCCTGCCCAGTGCTGAGCATGTTTTGTGTTGCATTTCTGGTCACCCTACGTGACCAGAATTTGAAACCTTACTTGATAGCAAATTTGGCTTTAGCAATAGTTTTGATTCTTAAATCATTACTTTACCACCCAATCCTATCAAGGATCTACAGCAGTGGATCTCGTGATCCCCATTGTGAGCGGATCTCGTAGGCTCCCATTGTGGCGGTGCAAAAGTTTCAGTAATGTCTGGGCAGTTGCAGGAAAAATACAAGTTCTCTCCATCTTTCTCTTTTCAAATCAGTTTACTTACTGGTATGTCTTGATCGGCAAAGAGTATGCTGAATGCTGTGCCAGTCTTCCTTGTCAATCAATGTAAGCGAGGCAGTTGTGTGGGCTGTGCACTTGTTGAGTGGATGGATAGCGCTGAGAGATTAATAAAGCACAGTTCTAGCCTTTCGTTTCCTTAACATTTCTCCAGTTCACGTAATCCTGCCCCCTTCTCTTTCTTAAAGTTTTACTTCCCTGGGTTAGAGTAACCATTGCCAACCCTGTCACGTTTGCACAAGACTGCAATTATTGAAATCAACTGCACTCACATCTAAATACACATGCCTAGGATCATGCATTTAGTTGTGTGGTGTGTGAAGCTCAAATAGTTATCTCTTTGACTAAGGGGGAAATTGGTAGGGCAGAATTTTAAAAAGTGGAACAAACACATCATATCAAACACAACTGTCAGGCTAGTCTAGTGAAAGCCTCCTCCACTACTTATATGTCTTCCTCTTCACATTTGTATATTTAAAGTAATGCAACAAGAGAGAAAAAGCTTCCATAAGAATTCTACCCCACTCCGCTTCATCTTTTCTTCTGAATGCTGTCGCTCTCTGATACATTAAAGTTACATTCCAGCCAGCTTCAAGGACACGTTTCTGAGTCCTGTTCAACCACTAATCGTTCAGGAAGAAATGTGTCCTTGGATAGATTGGATTTATTCGGCTGGTTCTACCTTTAATCTGGTGAATGCTAGTCTACAATATGTGCCAAGACTGTTCCAAGATGAAAGGAGGGGAGATGTGATTCAGTGGTGCTTGATGAATATTCCTCGTCTTGGGTTCTTAGGAAAGGACAGTTGGGAGACATGGACTGAGTGTTGTGGTCCATTTGCTCAGCTGGTGTCAACTAGAATGACTGGATTAATTTGTGAGTTATTAAATTCAAGCCACACTTGGATTATAGTAAATATGAGTGCTTCCCACCATTTTCAAACTTGTGTTAATGCATCATAAGCAAACTTGTGTTAATGCATCAGTTTTGATTCAAAAGTATTATCTAAAACAGAGCCACAGCAGCAAAAACAATCAAAATTGACACAAAAAATCCAGCAAATCAATAGCTGCAATAATTTTTTCCACCGTCAGAATTCAAGATTTTTAATGACCCCAGTAATCTATTCTGTAAGCCACCCATATTGCTTTAATTTATGAGGATCTGTGGCCATCTGGTTTAGAAATTCCATCAGTATATTGCCCTTGCTTCCCTGCTATATTCCTAGCAGATAGAGCCTCGTTCACTAATCTCTACCACATTTGATAAATGTTGCAAAGCAGTATACAAATATTCATAATAATAATAAAAATATTTGTTATTGCTGTCAGTTACAAATGTGGAATCTTGAAAATACAGGTGGGCCCCCATATCCGCTGGGGATATGTTCCAGGCCCCTCCGTGGATACTTGAAACCATGGATAAGAGTGAACACCCCCTCCATGGTTTCCTCAGGGCCCCTCACCCTGCCTCCCCTGCAGGCAGGCATGCTTGCCCCCCCCAACTCTTATTTTTCTTTCAGCAAGCTTTGTTTCTTCCTTAAAACAAACAGAGAAGCAGCTTCCACTGCAGGCAAGTAGAATGAGACTAAGTCCTAGAGAGGCTCTGCAACCTTGCAGAGCCTGTCTAGGACTTAAGTTTTGTTCTACTTGCCTGTAATAAGCAGCCCTTCTCCTGTTTCTTTAAGGAAGAAACGAAGCTTACTGGGAAAAAAGTAAAAGCCTGGGGGGGTCCCCCCGATCCGTGGATAACTGAAACCATGGATAGCGAATCAGTGGATATGGGGGCCCACCTGTACATCTTTTTTTTTTACTCCAAATCATTTTGGATCAAGTGCTCCAAAGCACAATTTCAAGATCTGCACCTTTTGATCGTTCAGTTCACAAAGCCTATTCTTAATGTTATGGGTTTAATAATCTCATAATACACTGGACATTTGAAACTTCTGCCTCATGATAGGTATCAGGGAGGAAGCCTTTTCATTAGCTGCAAGCAATGTTTGCCTACACGAGAAAAGTTCACAAATAATAAGCTTGCTATGTGATAGCCAGCATCAGAACTGGTTGTATGAATTGACCCTATATATGACACAAATGATTGCCAGAATGATTTTCTAATTACAGTGTTGAAATGGGGTCTTTTATGAGGTAGTGATAGAAATAAGCTGTTTTCAGAAACTGGCCTCCCATTATGTCAGATGTGGCCCATTTTGTGTGAATCCCTTTCTCAATAAACTGAACGGAGTCATACTAATTTCATACCACAGGGAAATGGAATTGCCGGTGGATCTTTGCATTGGATTTTTCACCAGGCCATTCAAGAGAGTCATTTCACTGGCAATTAAAAGAAATCAATAAAGGGCTCCACTTTACTGTCTCTCAGCCCAATCCTGTGTAACTCTTGCACCGGTGTAACAGTAGATCTCCTAGTGCAAGAGCACCTATGCAAGTATAACTTGCCGTACGCTGATGGACGCAGATTGGACACTTCCACATTGATGGACACAGAACGGACACGCTGACGGACGCAGAAGGGGTGTAACACCCCTTGGACGCTTCACCTGCACAGTTTGGACGCAGAACGGACACTTCCACACTGATGGATGCAGAACGGACACGCTGACGGACGCAGAACAGACGCAGAAGGGGTGTAACATCCCTTGGACGCTTCACATGCACAGTTCGGATGCAGAACGGACACTGGCACAACATCGGTGCAGGGGGCATTCTGGGGGCATTCAGACACCCCCGGAATGCCCCCTGCACCGGCGGAGTTTGTGCCAGTGCCAGCGTCTGTTTCATGTCCAAACCGCACATGTGAGGCGACCGAGGAGGGTTATGCCAGTGTCCGTCCTGCCTCCACCAGCGTGCAGCAAGTTACACAGGTATAAGTGCTCTTACACTGGGGAATCTACTGTTACAGCGGTGCAAGTGTTACACAGGATTGTGCCCTCTGGAAGGACCTTATGAAATGAGAAATGCGCAAGCATTTTCAGCATTTTGCCATTGCTAGATATTTAAAGCCTTCCCCTGTAAAACACATTGGGAGCAAGTCAAACCAGGTTTCCTTCAGTCAGCACATCATCATTTTCACAGGCATTTGTATCTTGTTAACCTAAAATGTATTAGAAGGAAATTCTCTTTTTGAAAATCTAGCTTGTGTCTGAGTCTCAGTCTATATTTTGAAAAACTAAATCCTCACTTTGTTTATTGGATATATAGCCTGATCCTGTGTGTAGGCTGTGGCGGCTGGCCTAACGGGCCGACCTCCACATCCTATCGAGTTCCTGGGCTGCCCCCCATTTTACACCTACCACATGATCAACAGCATGAGTGCACCACCCTGCTCTGCATATGGGTGTGTGGAATGTATGAACCTGCCCTACTCATGTGGCTTAAACACTACAGTATTTAAACCATGTGAGTAGGGGGGGGGTTGGATACATGCGCTCCCCATTTCAAGCAAGCACTATTCATTCAGGGAAAGAAATTATATATGCTAAGGGTGTGTGCTCGACCATTATTTGATTTCTTTTTAATATATTTGTCTCCTGCATCTGCTGATGCCTGTTGATGTTTGGTTTGTGGTGCTGCCTTCTGTGATTCACTGCATCCAGACCCCTCCCCCATTTTACAGTGATTCACAGCCTTATCCTATACAGGCCCTCCCCCTGTGTGGTGTGTTAATTCAGTCAAACTGACAATGCTCCTTTTCCACATAGCAGCTGGACAGCAAACTCTTTTGAACAATTAATCATTCTGAGCCATACCAGCTCAGCCAATCAGTGTCAGAGAGGCTTCATTACCACAAGCACAGTACAATATAGATAATTGTCAGTGAAATAAAACATATTAATATATAACAGTTCTTTATTAAAATGGGCTCCGCTTTCCATCTTGTACAAAACTCCTTCAAGCTAGAAGATAGATCTTGAGCTACTGGGTGAAACAGAGATGTGATGTTTAGCAAGAAATAACACAGATGTTTCCCTCTTTTTCCCTCAGCAAAACACTGTTGCAGTTAGAAATGTTAAAAACCACAATTTGACTTTGCTGGCATGGTATTTTCCACTGTGCACAGCTCAGGGTTAAAAAGCAGCACCACAACCCTAATGTTTCCATCTCAGATGTTCTTAGTAGGCCCCTGGCACTGGTCTTCTGAGGCCATGCCAGTGATCTCAGCCCTGAGCCATGAACTGCAGCAAGCATGTGTGATACCACTGGAATTAGACCATGCTCACCTCCCACAGGCTTTCAGTGTGCACTTTCCTTCATGATCTCTGTGCAACTAGCAGCAGCTTAGGAAGTTCAGAATACATTTTGATACAGAAGCAAAAGGAAGAATGGAAAGAAAACAGCCATTAAAATGATTGCACGTTCTTGGGAGATTTGCAAAGCTACAAAGTGTTGATACTTGATTTACTTTGTTGGGAAAATCAAGCCGCACATAGCAAAATCAATGCCAATGCCTTATAACAGTGGTTCCCAAACATTTTAGCACTGGGACCCACTTTTTAGAATGACACTCTATCGGGACCCACCTAGCTTTACAAGTCTTTATAAAAGAGTGATCTAGAAAGAGATATTTTATTTATTTGCAAAAAACTGAAACCGTTTCTCGTAAAGAGGCAGCCCTAATAAATAGCCTCAAAGCTTGAGGGGCTTAGTTATGTGACCCAGTCTTCTCCTGCCCCCACTACCTTTCACTGACAGATTTGGAAAAAAAAAAGCCAGAAAAAAGACGCTCAAACATTTATCTCCCTATATTTACACATACTTGCAAACTGCAGGAGCTCAGCTGTTTGCAATTAGAAGCTACTGGCAAATTAGCAGCTATCTTGCAAACTGCGAAAGTTCAGCTCTTTGAAGGGCAATTACCAGCTATCTGATTTTTGAATAGCCTCAGGGCTTGAGGCAATTAGCTATATGATCTTTCCATCACTGGTGTTTTCATTGGAGGCTCTGTGGGGTCCACCAGAAATCAGGTCACGACCCACTTGGGTCCTGACCCACAGTTTGAGAAACACTGCCTTATAAAAAATAAAGACAGGGAGGATAGATGTTGTGACAATATCACACGTTCTGGATGATGATCACCATATTTTTCACTGTGCACCTAACACTGCAACAATGAATACATAAGAAATGTTTTTGACTTGCTAGTTTGTCTCGAGCATCCATGTCTGCTGCATTCCAACGTATCTGAGTTGTCTAAATGATCATTGTTACAGTTTTATCATTGGAGGCTGTCCATGCTCCACTGTACACCTTGTTGAGGTGTCTATCCAGTTAGTTGCAGCCTAGATCGTATCTGCTGAGTCACTTGAGGATCATATCTGTTGAGGTCACTTGAGATCATATCTGTCATATCTGCTGAGTCACTTGAGGATGCCTCAAGGCTTCAGACTGAGCCCAAGGAGGTGAAAGGGATGGGAAGATCATAGAAGAGGCAGAGCAGCAACCCTGCCTTCGGGTGGAAGAGACACTGCCATTACGAGATGGGAATATGACATATTCATAGATTTGGAAGGAACCTCAGTGATCATCTTACCCAACTCTCTACAGTAAGGCAGTATACAACACTCCTTGCAGAATCCTTCAGAGCTGAAACATTTGGCTGCAGCTCTAGACAATCACAGTGTTTTGGAAGGGCTGGGTGGGAGGAACATGCAGCCAGAGCTGTTTGGAATAAAGCTAATTAGCTGGTTGAACAGGCAAGTTGGTTTAAGTGGAAAAGCAGCTTGCCTATTCTCCTGGAAGATTTGCTGCAGGAGAACCTCTCAAAACATATCCTCCAGCATATGCACTTCTCCCCACCTATGTGGGAGGGTGGCCTTGCCGTGTACCATATCCTGTACTGGCCCACGCAGAAAGCAAAAGACAAAACCCCCTAAGTCTCACAAATACTGCTAAATGTTATTTCTAGTGGCTTCCACATGATACGAATCATAATTATTAAGTTAAATTTTCGCTACAGTGCATAAAAGGCTTAATTGCTAACTGGAGTTCTATTACAGAAGGTACCGAGAAAAAAATTATAACGAAATCTGTGCCTGAAAGGAATTAAAAATTAAAGAAGATTAAAAAGTAAACAAGAAGATCCACTTGAAGAGACTGTGTGGAAACAATGAGGTCAATTTGGTTACGCAAAGAGGCAATAGACTCAACCCATCAGTTGTTTAACATTTGTGCCCACCCACAAATTACACACCACACTGCTTGCAGACAGGAATGTAACCAAATCCCTCTCTTGCCAAAATTCATGATGGAACACATGACTTGCCCCCACTTTCAAGTCACACCAATTTCATGATAACTAGACTTACCATTTGTCCCAGAATTTCCGGGACAGTCCCGGAAACTGGCCTCGATTACCGGAAAAGTCCCAGAATGATTCCAGGCTGATTGGCAACCCTCCTCGTCACCGCCGCCACCATTCTTTGTATTCTGTGCATTTGTAGAAAAATCCATGTTTATTAAATGTGGTTTTTGCAATACATTGTATAGCACCAGCTGTTCGAATAGGAATTACTTGAAAATACGGTGTGTGTGTGTGTGTGTGTGGGGGGGGGGTTAATGAAATTTTTCTTCAGTGATAGACAAAAATGGAAATGTTTAGCAGAAGAGAGTAGAACAGAAATCAAATCCTATATGGATGCCATACCAACGGCACACTGACAATGGCGTAATGACCTCCGTATCCTAAACCTCTCTAGCATGAAGGGGGAGGAGAAATACTGAAGTTGCAGCCCTCCCAGTAACGTTGCTGCTCATGTCCATAGAAACATCGACACAGCCCATAGTACATAGAGTGATGTCATTCTGACATCAGTGCCATGTCTAAGGGACCAATTAATGCATCCATCCAGCCCCAATGCCTACAGCTAGAGAAATGCTACCAGGGTGAACGAGGCTGGAGTGGGGGACAGGCACAGGGCCAATGAGCGGGCATAAATGGGGTGACCCCCCCACCAGCCCCTAGGAATAAGCAACACAGCAACAGTCATTCCTGTGTCAACCATGGGAAGATGCTCCAAGGACATCATTCACACAAACTCACACCTCCAAGAAATACCATTTTGATTACAGCAGAGCAAGCAGAAAAAGAGAGCTCCCTTGGAAGAGGGCTGCCCAGTGAAACAAATGCACATCACTAGATAGGCAAGAGTCCCTGTGGGGGAGTTTACCAGATGGAAGGAAAGCCTCAACAGCACTCAGGCAAAACAGGGTGGTGGTAGCGCATTGCTCAAAGATGCAGGCTGGGAGCCAGCCAGGCCAGCCAGGTTCAAGTCCATCTAAGGCATTCACCTTTTGCATGGCTGGCCAGAAACACCAATGGCAGGGACAAAAAAAGGGGAGGGCTAGATCCAGAGCCCACACTGACCACTCTGCAAAGCTGCTCTGTCACCACTCAGCCACAGCTGGAGTCAGGTGAAGAGCACTTCATCTAGCATGTACATTCCTGCATCACCACAAACAGGCACACCTGGCTGGGAGGCTGTAGCACATGGACCTATCAGAGGGCGCACTGCATGGGCCAATCATTGGGCTGGCATGTGATACAGGGTGCTTATTGCAGGGTACCCCCAGCTAGCCACACCCACATACATCCCATGCCCTTTGCACCCTGAGGCCAGTTAAGGAAAGAAACATCTAGGGTGGGAAGTAGGGATCCCTATCTACTGACAAAGATACAAGAGGTGTAATCAGGTCAACATTTTTATTGCACAGTTTCAAAGATGGAGCAGCATCTGCAAGGGAAACACATAAGTGGGGTCTGTTATCTGACAGACAGACAGTGAGCTCTGGCTGCACCAGTTGGTTCAGTGTCTGCCATAGAGTTTGCAAAGCCACAGGGGCCTGATTGGGATGGGTAGGTCAGCAACCTCGCTGAGCATCAGCTGGGTCCACACTGGCTTATTGCAGGCAGGCAGGCAGGCTGCAGGCTTCTCTTGGGGTCTGAGATGCAGCATCAATGTGTGGCACCATGGAATTTCCCTCCCCTCCTTAGCTTACCTGTGTGGGGTGCATTTTATAGCCAGCCTCAAGGCTTGTCTGCAGCCCCTGGTTCAGGCTACAGAGGGGTATAGTCTCATGCCATGTGCCTTGTCATCTGAGATGCAGTTTCCCTAGCTGGGGGCTTAAATGCTGAGGTTGGTGTGCTGTGATTGGCTGCACATAAGAACATAAGAAATACAATTTTCTGGTGTTTTTCCCTTCTCCATTGTTCCCTATGAATTTACTCCTTCCTATGCCAGCTCTGTCATAGGCATAGCATTGTTCTGGCATTTGGGGCATGTCCATCATCTGAAGGGGGGAGGGGGTTAGAATATGGCATATACCAAATCTTCCTTATCATGCCCATGCTCCTCTCATCTCCCACCCCAATCTCCTCCCTATTTTGGCCTCTCTACCAATGGAGTTGTGCTGGTGTCTGCAGCTTGTCCACTGGCTGGTAGACTGCTGCACCAGTGAGGCTTTCATTGTGCCAGTGACTGTGTCCACAGACATATGCCATGGTGTATGCCACTCAGGCGGGCATATCTCAAGTCTAGGATTGGACTGTAAATGTGCAAAGCTAGGACGGATGGCAAGAGAGAGATCCATCCATCACTATTTGCTGCTCAGCCCTACTATACATAAATTCCCATTCCAATCCCGCTCCAATCCCATTCACAGTCAATATCCATCCTTGATGCACTCCTGCTGGTGATGTCACCAAAGTTTATAATTCCTTAATTCAGGATACCAACCACAGAGACTCATAATGCTTGCCTTCAGCACAATTTCCATTGATTTCCCCTCCCTTTCCATTTTTCTGCTACACCATCTGAAGGGGGGGGGGTAATGTAATACATGCTTACGTGATGTCATGGAGCTCTATGGGTCCACAGGTTTCCCTCCCCCCCCCCCTTGCAGTGTCTGATTTCAGCTCCTGTTTAATGGAGACATGGAGCTCCAGTCCATTCCACTGGGGCAGAGGAAACTGGCAGTTCTTCTGTGGTTCTGTGTGTGTGACTTTGTTCTTCTTGTCTGATGGCACTGGGCTTTCCAAACTGTACTCACAAGATTCACAAGTGTATGCTGAAACAAAGACAAACCATTCCATTCAACAGAATTTTAGACACGTGTACTTCTTCACACACTGTTCAATTGCTATGGAAATAATACCTTTACAGTAACGAAAACATATCTGACGGGATAATATTCCATTTCAATAAACAGTCCCTAATGAAATCAGTAGTTGCCTATTACTTTGTCGTGTTGTGGCATGCTGTCATAATCCCAACACTTCTCACTGCAGCGATACATCTGTTCAGCCTAAGCTGCTTCTGAAAACTCAAGCTAATGTCTCTCAGGCTTCAAAATAAATTATGGCCGATGTCAAAGTCAATTGTTGGATCTAAATCTCCTCTTTGAAATCAAACTGCACAAAACTATTATTATGAGAGCTGAGATTAACAAACGGCATGGGGTTTTCCCCACCCCTTGACAATGTCATTGTTTTCAAGAAGACCTTGGAGGCACCTTCTACTTCAACTTTTTCAATGTAGAGGTAAATTCTGAGTTGCTGTACTCATATTTAGGATGTTTTTTCAGGTCTAAACCGCCTTTTATGGAGAATTATACTTGCAATCCCCTAGACATATTTTCCTGGGAGTAAGGCCTGTTGAACACAATGGGCCTTACTTCTGAGTTGACATGCATAGGCTTGCACTGGAAATCTTTCTACTACCTCATAGAACTTGCTTTATATTCTGCTTTGTATATTCTAGGTCTGAATGTTGCCTGCTTATCTTGCCGAAAAATGAGCCAGCGACATCTCAGAAAATTTAGATTTGTGCAACACAAGATATTGTTTGGGATTTTTGGGGAACATTTTAATTTTAATTTGTAAATTAGCTTGTAAGGAGCTCTGTTTAGTTTAAACAAGCTGCTTGTCTTCCTCTATGTACTGGCTACCTGATCGTCTCCTAGTCTCCCGGTTCCCTATGCATCTGCCTGATAGCACCAGCAGCTCAGCTTCTTAGTTCCTAGCCTGCAATTGACTCGGCCTCAGGATTGACCCTTGTGTGTGGCTTTGTCCAGTATCCCATTCCTGCCAGAGTTTTGTCCCAGCTCCCCACGTTCAGCCCAATGCAGACAACAATCTGCCTAGATCCTGTCCATCTTGGCACTTTGATTGCTTATTATTCAGAACAACAAATGCTCCGTGACTCTGCCCCAAGTCAACTACATTACCCATCATGGCATGTGAGGCTTATGCCTGTGCTGGTTACTTAGAGACAAGCTACACCATCTGGTGTTAAACCAGTGGGGTCAAATAATGTTCTCACCATTTAGTGTAATTAACTCCAACCGCCTGTCTGCTGCACGCCCCCAGCTCAGCCAACACAAGCAAAGCCAGGCCAATTGAAAATTTCTCCTCATTATTAAACCCAAGTCTAAGCACTTGTCTGTCTGTAAAAACAGAGCAAAGGGAGGAAAACTGAAACCAGTGGACAGGGGCTGAGGTTTCAATAAATGTCAGAGAACGTCAAGTCTGTTTGGATTGCAAATTATTGCTGGCTGATGGTCTATTATTTTACAACTAGCGATTGCTGTCATGGAGGTGGGGGGAGCTTTCTCAAATCACAGCTACAGAGAAACAGAAGTTACCAAATACTGTGACAACCATAGGGAAAAAAGTTAATGGAGTGGCTTTAATGTTTTCCTTAATTTCGATCTTATGTAACAAAAGTCTCAAATTCGGGGTCTCCTACAACTGTTGTCATGGTGGTCAGCCCTAGACTAGGGTCGTATATCAAGTCACAGAGCTCTGTCCATGATGATGGAGTTACAAAGAAACATACACAGCTTCAAGTGCAATAGCAATAAAACTATTTTCGTTGTGCATACAACTAAATTAATGATAACCATACATACTCGAGTTTTTGACACTTTGTCTTTCAATGGCAGTTCTCTCAAACATTACAGTTTCTGACAGATAATATAATTCCCAGCTGAATCTTCTGACGGTTGAAAAGCAATTATAACATGCTATACAATAATACTGAAGAGTGGCTTCATATGTGACCTAATCCAGGGAGAATCAATTAGAATCAATTAAGGTTAGCATGGAGATTTCCAAAAAGTGAATTTTGAAGTGCATTTCAGGGTTTCTCCCAAGGAGAAACAGCTGAACATTTTCAAGGGAAGTCAAAAGAGTTTCTGCAAGACAAATGACATTGCTTAGGTAGTTTTTGTATATCCCTAGCTAAATATCAGTTTGAACAGTAATGTTGGTGCAGAAGACTCTTAACACATATATTTACAGCCCAATTCTATCTGGGGATGGACCACAGTATGCAGTGCAGCTGGCGCAGCCTCCACTGCATGCTATTTATTTATTTAAAGAATTTATACCCCGCCTTTCTCCCAACAAGGGCAATCAAGGCGGGTGGCTGGGGACCAGGCAGTGACAGAGAGAGGTAAGTAAAAAAAAAAAAAGAGTTAAAAACCCACATATTTCCGGGTAAGACTACGTCGTTTCAAGATCTTTATTACAAAAACAAGCTGTTGTAAATAACTTACATTTTTAAATGTAAATAACAAAACATTTTTACTTACCTACTCCATTGATCCCCAATGGACTGGCGTAAATCCGAGTGTGTCCAGAGAGGACTGTCAAGGCTGGTCTAGGGGCATAGGATATTCGTGGAGCTGATCCCTCTGATATCCACCCCCAGCTGATATCCACCCTCCACCTCGACAAGCTCCCTCCCTGATTGTCTCCAGAACACCTCGGAATGCCCCTTCTTCCAACGTACTTGGTCCGGTTGGGGCTGGGAGCTCCATTGACACATGCCCAGGGCTGCCAGCCATTCACGTTTGCGTGAATTACTAAATGTTACTGAATGTTTTTGATATTACTAAACAAAGGGATTTTTTTTTAAAAAAAAATATAGGCACCTCTAATTTTACACGGGGGGGGGAGGTATGTTTTTGAAAAGCAGAGCGTATCTCAAAAACCACGTTTGATCACATTATTCCAAATATTTGTGAGCATAGATTAGGTTTGGTATTAATTAAATAAGCGTGTTCTTCCAAAAACGTCTAATTCAAACACATGTAAAATGGGAGGTCTCTATATAAAGTATAAATCTTTCTTTAAAAAAAATACTTTGGTCACAAGGAAGTGAAAAATTAATTAGAGTGGAATGAAATGTTTGTTAGTTTGAATGTTCTGTCTCAAAAGTTGCATGTTTGATAAAAGAGAATTTTTTGTTGCATGAACATGTTTGTCTAAAAGTCCTGGACAGTAATACAGTTGAGCCTTAAAAAATAAGCCTGTTGGAGGGCTTTTGCAAACTTCATCATAAGTGCCATGGATCTGGACAAAAATTAGATGAAACTGCCTTTCAGGTAGAAACACACACACACAAAAAAAATGCTTTTCAACAACAAAAGTAAAAACAGTATTTCTGCTTAGCCTTAAATTACTATGTCTAGAGCAATGACAGAATGTTACACATTTTGAAAAAGTTATATGTCTAATTTTTATTCCCCAAAAAGAAAGAGGGGGGGAGGGAATAAAATATAAAAGAGCTATTTTCACTTACCCTCCACCTCTCTTACTCACATGGAGAAAATGGTTATTAACTGTAACCGTACAATTTCGCACCAATAATACCTTGAAAAAGGTGCCTCTCTTTTACCCTAGAGCAAAGGAAACAGACTCAAATAATCAAGAACATTTTAAATTGGCTCTATTTAGACTTTATTGTGCTCACCCTGGATGACTGTAGAACATAGTCTGGTTTGCCAAATGATTGAATCTAAAATGTAACTGATTGTCAGTGCAATTCTATACATGTTTACTCAAAAGTAAGTCACATTATGTTCAATGGAGCTTACTTACTCCCAGGAAGGTGTGAGGATAGCTGCTTGTATCTTTTGGGGAATTTTAGGGAGAAAAATAAAGAGACAGAGGTAGATGGCAGTCAATTGGACAGTCTGTATCTCATTATTCCCCTTTGACTGGATTTAATTGTAAAATTCAATTTCATTTACAGAACAGCTGGCAAAAGTTGGTTTCTGTCTTGCTATTGATGTAAGCAACATATCACACCAGACAGTAAGCAAAAAGTCTCTGCCTCAATGATCTTGCACTTGACATTTAGAGTGTATAAGAGAAAAGGGGGTGAGAAAGAAAGGATGGAAAAGAGGATGGATATGAGCAAATGCAGTCACATGCATGGCACAATCTTATCCCCACCATCTTCCGATATGCAGCCATGCAGACAGAACGTGTGCTGTATGCAATGGTGGACGGCCAGCGAGAGGTAGGTAAAAACATCTTTTACTTACTTTTCAGTAGGCTGCCTGGTCGCCAGTGGGTATCCTTGGACCCACACCAGCTATTTTGCTGGTCTAAGAGAAGACGAAGGGGGTGAGTCAGGCTGGAACAATGGGGAAAGGATTCTGGTGCATACTGTCGCTGCCGAGACCCACCCACTCCAGCCCCTGAACCGCCCCTGCCCTCCACACCCCAAACCTCCCCTGAACCACCCATGACCTGTCCACAACCCACCTCAACCACCACCTTACCTGGTCTGGTGCGAGCTGGGTCTGTTAATGGCAGGTGCACAGAGCTGCCTGCCATTTGTGCCAGTGTCTCTGATGTGCAAAGCAGTGATGCACCATTTATGGCACTGCTGCAGCCTTTATAACAGCAGAATGCGAGATAAAGGCCCCATGAAATTGGGCTGGCAATTATGCTTTTTAGTACTTGTAGTTCTGATGTTGTTCTGATAGTGCCTGATTTGGGGAACAACTGCTACTTAACAGAAGGTCAGCCAATGAGCAAAAGAAATGTGATCATATAATTGATTGATATTGCAAAACACAAAAAATAAGTATAACAATAGTGTGAAAAAGATACAATCAAGACTGCGCTAATTTTGCATATTGATACCAGTGCTAAATTTATGGATTTTTTTTTTTTGAGTCAACATATAGTTCAAAACAGCTCTGAGAATTACATGATCTAATCTTTTGTTGTGGTCTCTGACTGAAGAGCATAGATCCCAAGTCTAGTTTGCTAGAGAGGCTAGTTCAGTAACCTGTTTCATTGTGCAAGTCTGTCTAATTCTGTGCCCTGTGATGCATCCAAAGCACAGAGCTGGCACCTGGGAGGTCACCTTGGGGGGAAAAGGAACGTTTGTTCTCTTCCCCGGTGTAATCCGCCTGAACGGGTTTCCTCAGATGTGCGCCATATATTTTGCAGGTGCAAATCCGGAAGGCCAACGTAACTATGGCCAGGCCCAGGAAGGGGGATAGGATTCAGCGGAGCACACTGCAGACCAATCCCTCCCCCCCCAGAACATCCCATTCCGCCCACCTCATGCCACTCCGCAGTCCGGCAGAGAACGTATCTGCTCCAGCGGGTGCAGCTCTGGATCTGGGGTAAGTAGAGCAGCGCTGGCTCTGCCTAGTCATGGCATGCCACAAACTTTATGGCAGCAGTGCTCTGCTGATCTAACTTGTAGACAGGATTGGGCTATCAGTTCCACACTGTAGTCATGGAACTTTAGTCATGGTACAAATGTATCTGGTGATTATCTTTGTACAATTCTGTCATTGGTACTTCCAATGCTAACAGGTAACATGCCCAGCACTTATTAAACTGAACAGAAGCATAGGTTCAACCATGCATTGGGATTTACTCCTGAACAATTGTCTAGGAGAGGGGTTCTCAATCAGTGGTACTCATACCACCAGTGGTACTTTGGGCAACTGCTGGTAGTACTTGAACCACTGGACCACCAGAATCCCGCACTGATATGGCACTTTCGGTGCCGCGTTTTTGCTTCCGAGAGGCTCCTGCCTTTGGCCAAGCCTCTCGGGAACGCTGAGAAGGGCCCCCCACCTGGCCAGAGCTTCCTACCTGTGTTTTCTGGGGGGGGCCCCCAAAACCCGGAAGTAACTGGCGATGATGTCATCGCCAATCACTTCTGTTGGTACAGAGAAGGAGAGTGGTGCTGGAGGTGGTACTCGGCCAGGAAGGGGTTGGGAACCCCTGGTCTAGGATTTTCCAAAGCTAACAAATGAGACATGTCAACAATCAAAATAAATAAAAAGAGCCTCCCAGGCCACATTTTCAGATTGCTTTTTGTCACAGAGAGATCTATACTTGATCACCAAAATAATGTAAACTCTTGGAGACAAAGCCCTATCTTTTTACTTTGGTCGCTCTTTGAATCATCATGAACTAAGGTAAATAGAATGGTACAATACAAAAACGATATATTTGTACAGGTACTCTAATATATATGTTGGGAATGTGATTCTCCATGTAGAAGATAAGACTTGCTCTCATTTTACAAATATTAGAAGATTTAGTACTCATCCCATAAGTAAGATCCTAAGCTGAAAAACCTTCCTTTCCTGTCACACAACAGTTCAACATAATTAAGTTCACAGAATTACTTCCATATAATGGCTGTATGTGTGTGTATGTATATTCATGGCTCTAAAGTGGTATAAGCACTTTTCAAGTCAGCTTGGCATCAGCTCTGTTCTTCTCATTTTCTTAGAATGATAGATTAACAGCTCAAACTATCAACAAATTTTCCCTCCTCCTTTACTGAGCTTAAGTGATTTAATGTCATTAGTTTCTAATTTGCTCTGCATAGACCAACAGGAATAGCCCTCAGTTTGGTTAGTGGATGGCCAGAATCAACTTTCAAACAGCCCATTGCTTCAATGTCTGGTTACAACGATATAAAAATGGTATTTTCTTATTGAATGGGAATCCAAGATATTTCAAAGGAGCTTGACACCCTCAACCAGGCTCTGGTAGGATTTTCAGAACAGGATATTGAGGTATTCCGAAATTCTAGTTACAAGAAGTATTGAGAATTGCTAGCTTCTTGTTACTTTGGAAAATGTGAGATGTACTTTTGGTAACAAAAAAACAGGTACCTGAATTGTTTGAAAACCTGACTCTAATTTAGAGATACTCACAAAACTGACTCATTTCAAAATCGGACTCTATGTCAAGAAACCAGAATGTGGAATTTGAGTAAGAAACTTCTTGTTGTAAAGTTCCTTTGGCAACATATCCAGGTTTCTCCTAGCAAATGGAAGCCAAATCACATACTATAGCAACAACACTGAAACCAATTCTTTTTCTTATTATTGTTGCAATATAATTGTTGTTGCATTATCCAACGCCTGTATGAATGGAGCCTACATTGGTCATGATGGGGCTAGCTTGACATTCCAGTTTTCATTTTAAGAAGCTCAAAACTCAATGCTGAAGTATCAAATGAAGCTAAACTGTTTTATAGGGTATTCAATATCTGTCACACACAACAACAACAAAACTGCCTCTCCCCTGGATGAAGCTTTTCCAGCAGTTTACAATGGCATTGTAGATAATGATGGAGACAAGGGGAAGGAAGGAAGAATAGTCTTGTACTGTAGTTTTTTGGTAGGACTGCTACAGTAATGAATTAGTAAAGGTAAAGGTATCCCCTGACAATTAAGTCCAGTCGTGTCCGACTCTAGGGTGTGGTGCTCATCTCCATTTCAAAGCCGAAGAGCCAGCGTTGTCCGAAGACGCCTCCGTGGTCATGTGGCCGGCATGACTCTCCTTGCCGCAGCGCGTAGAATATTACCATAATTTAATTTTCAAGGCTTACCTACAAGTGTCAGAACAACAGCTCCTAACATATTGCAGGGGGAGTTGCTGACCCTGCTATTGGCAGACATATTGACACACTTTTCTAGAATACAGTCACTAAGTTCAGTTCATTCCCATAGTTTGTTTAACAGTAAACTATATGGGGTACTTCTGGTGGTACGCCATCAGTTGGAAGCTCCCAAACCCCCCTCTGTCAGAACTCAGGCACAAAGGTTTTCGATGCTATGGAGCTCAGAAAGCACTGGCAAGAGGCTCGGCCAGTGGGTGGAGGTGAATCACGCGGGTTTCACACACTGAAAAAGCTATCTCCTCCCACCCTGAGCCTCTTATCAGCGCTTTCCAAGCTCTGCAGCATAGAAAACCTCCATGTTTGAGCTCCGGTATCTGAAAAAGACTAGTGATGACACTAGCCAGGCACTTCCGGTGGTACTCTGGGAGATTCAGGCGGTGGTATGCAACCGCCAATAGGTTGAGAACCCCTGGTTTATTCTCTGAACAAAAGCTGGCATAGTGTAGTGGCTAACGGCGCAATCCGACTCAACTTCCAGGCAGCCCGCGGCGGAGCACGGGATCGGGTGGACGGCATCAGCCGGCTGCCCGATCTTTAAGTTGGATTGGGCTGTAAGAGACTGATAGCCCACTCCAGCACAACTCCCCAGGCACCAATGCAGCTATGCCAATACGAGGCACGCTGCATCCAGTGGGAATGTTTCAAGCTGCAAAGTCCTTCTTGAGGTAGGAGGGAACATTTCTTCCCTTGCCCCAGGGTAAACCTTCACTGCCCCACTGCGTCTAACTCAGACCTGTGTCAGCTATTTTGCTAGTTCTAGTCTGAGTAACCCAGGTAAGTGGATTGAAGCCAGGAAGAGGGATGGGATATTGACAGAGCTGCTGGCGCTGATATTGCCTTCCTCCTGGCCTTGACACATCCCTTCCCTGACCCAGACTCCACCCTATTCCTCCCCCTCTCCTCCCCATTCCTCCTACCCTTGCCCACTGCCCACCTACTGCACTGATTTACAGGTGCCAGGGCTTCTCCAGAGGCCTCTGGTGTGCAACCCTGGCCTCATGCCCGGCTAGCTGAATGGCAGTTCATGTTTTGCAACTGCTGTAAAGCACATTGCACCACCAAAACAAACGTTTGGGTGGGTGGCCCTATAGGATTGGGCCCTGATATGCAAATCAGGATTTCCCTTATTTATCCTCACCTCTGCTATGATCCCATCAGGTGTGTTATCTTAGGCTCAGCCCCAGCTGTAATACAAACAAATCAGCCTTTCAGGCTAACAGCCCAATTCTAACAGCCCAATTCTGTCTTCTGGCCAATGCCAGTGGAACAAAAATGCCACGATCCAGGCAGAAGTGCCAACACTGCCAGTGAGCCCAACAGGTCCACCAGCACAGTTGTGGTGAAGCCACTGTCTGCCATGGGCCATGGCAGGTGAGTCGGTGGTGGGGACTAGCGATGGGAGGGACAGGGGAGAGAGTGGGAGAAAAACAGGGGCATTTCTGGGTGGGAAGGGGTGAAGAACTGGGGCAGGGAGGGGTGAATCTGGTGGCAATGGTGCAAGCTGGATCTTATCCCCTCCTTTTAAAACCTCCCTGTCCTTTTCTCTCCTCACACATAGCCACCTCAAACATAGCCACCAAAATAGGTGGCGTCTGTCCAAGGAAAGCCATTTGGCGATCAGGCAGCCTACCAGGAGGTATGAAATGTTTTTACTTACCTCTTGCAGGCTGTCTGATCCCCCCCCCAATAGGATGCAGTGCGTGCCTTTTTGGTGCAGCTGTATCAGAAGTGGGGGGGGGTAGGATTGCACTTTTAATCTAGTGTTTAAAACTTACTGCTTTTTGTTAGAATGTCACAGAAACTTCCCAATGAGGAAAAGCTTAGCAACGTTAGCAAAAATTCTCATGGTAGATTTCCACACATTTCTAGTTTCCATACATTAGTTTCCACTGCTAAAGCTGGAAACTGAAAGTGGAGGCTACTGGTTGACTTTGGTTAAATCACAATCATTTGGCCTCAGTTCTCCCACTGACATAATGGGACTAATAATGAACTCACTCAAGGGGTTGTTGTGATAAACGATGAAATAATACCTGTAAAATCTCTGTATATTAAAGGCATATTAAAAGAACTGACACATTGTGTTTACATGCGTACACAGTGTCAACTTAAGCGGGTCCTGAACGGGACCCAATTTTAATGACCAGGTTTGGTTTGTTTCTAGTGAAGAATGACATGACTCAAAAAAATTTTTTTGGGGGGGAGGGATTTATGTTCAGTCATCACTTTATTTTCTTTTCAGCTTTCTCCTGGAGAAGAACAAAGGCCTCCCTCCCATTTAATTAAGAGCAAATACATAAATAAAGAGGAAATGGCGGTTGAACCAACTAAAAAAAAATGAACATGTGATGGATGAAGCCTTTCCCCAGCTGTGTTGGCTTGCTAAGCAGCCCGTCGGGATGGCCACCCTCAGCTCCACTATTATTTAATGCTGGCGTAAAAAGTCAATAATAACATTGTCGTGCCCGTGTCCCGCCGTGTCTCATTCAGTTCACCTCTGGCCTGGTAGGCTTCTGGTAATGATTCATTTCTCCTGAAAGGGGGGACTTCTTGGGTGGAGCCAAGTCAGTAGGAAACAAATCCCATAGTGAGCCATTAAACATTATGTGGGGCAATCCCCAGTTATTATTAAGTGAACATACCAAGTGCATTGAGAACTCTGCTTTGGTCAACACTGGGGAAACAAGCAGTCTGAGCGGCCTTTTTGGGAAGGGGGAGAAATAATGTATAATGTCTACATACTATTCAAGCTGCGGCGAAACAAACCCCAGCGCAGCCGTGTTGACTAGTCCCATTACAGCAGTAACATGTTATAAAAGATCAAGTTTCAAGACAATTAGCTTCTGGCTGCAGTTTATTACCCCATTTGTGGTTTAAAATATTATTTCCCTCCTCCTGCTCCCCACTGCATTCCAACAGCCTTTTAAGTGTCTAGAACTGACACTACTGAACAATAAGGGAGTGACAAATATATCTGCCCATCTCTGGCATATTTTTAGCATGTGAGGCCAAATTTCAAGGCTGTTGTTGCACTTACATAACATCAGTTGTTGTTTGCAAGAAAGCTGACTATAGCTCAGGCTGACTATACATGCTGTAAAAGCTGACTATACATGCATTCCAGCAGTTCAGCACACTTTCCACAGGGAAAGAAAGGAGAGGGAAGCCAGAAGAAAGAAAATCATATGTATATAGCAGTGGTTCCCAAAGTGGGAGGCGTGGCTCCCAGGGGAGCTGCGGATACCAGCCAGGGGAGCCGCGGAGTACCGCAGAATCCCCTCGGAAAACAGTGCAATGCCAATTGGCAGGCATCAACAAAATGTAATGGGAAGCCGCGGCCAATGGTTGCCAATGGTCAAGGGAGCCACAGGTCGAAAAAGTTTGGGAAACACTGGTATACAGTATTATTTAATATACAATATACAATTTGGGCAATTGCCATTCCATCGAGCAGTGTTTCTCAAAGTTCTCCCTGTGAGGTGGGGAGAACTTTGAGTGTTTGCAGGGGTGGGGAAAGCGGCCGCAGCAATCCCTGGAGAATTCAGCCGCCGTAGGAAAAATTACCTTGCTTCACTTATCGGTGGGTCCTGGAGCCCTCTGGACAGGGCGGGGAGGCCCGTGGAGGGGTCTGCAGGCCTCCCCACACCATCTGGAGGACTCCAGGACCCCCGATAAGTGAAGCAAGGTCATTTTAAAACTTTTTTCCCAGCGGCAACAATCCCCGGGCTCACCGCCGCCACCATGCTGTCCCCGCCCCTAAAGGTGGCATGGGGCAGCACCCGGTTCTGCTGGTGGGTCATGGCCCACCAGTTTGAGAACCGCTGACACAGAGGACTGAGATACTTGGGTGGAGTAGTTGGAGAATTAGATAGTACTGCCAAGGTGTAACAGATGAGAACAAGCTATTAATTTCTTGATATTGTGGCTTGAGTAGAATATTGCCACTGATGTCAATCTACTGTAGCTTTTTTCCAGACAGTTCTAAACTGACGTCAAATAAGAAAAAAAAGACACAGAGAAAAAGAAGCTAACAATGACTTTTTAAAAGCAAGTCTATTTTTAGAGTTCTTGGACTTACTGGTTGTTCTCCAAGGAAAATGGCCCAATGACCTAATAACCAGCCAGTAAATGAAACTGGAAAGATTGAATCTGGGAAGCAGAATCAATTTTATGACCTTTAAGACTGGTTACTGAAAATAAGAAGTTCATGCCACTATCTTAATGCTTGGTTATAATATTAATAGTTCTTAGGAGACAGCCAGCTCAGTTTTGCCAGGGACTCTCCTTCTGGTTAAACTTAAACAGAAAGGTTGTGAATGCAAAATGATGCATTTGTTTTATATCTCTTTCCCCACAAGTCGCTATTCACAAAGCATAAGATCTGTTAAGGAAAATGGAAATTGAAGGAAAAATATGGATTAGATAAGCCAGAGTTTGCCAAGTAAATCAGAAAGGGAACTGTTCTTTAAAAGGTTTGCCTTAGCTCCAACTGTCTGCCTCCACCCAAAGACCAGAAGTTCTTCTTTAGGGCCAGTTTGCACAACCATGGGGATTATGCTTTCCACTTGAAATGCATGCTTGCTTTCTGAACATGTCTGCAGCTGCGACCATGCGACGTTTTGCCAGCATCATGCGAGAACCTCAGTTCTGCATATCATAGTCACATGACAATGGTGGGTAGCTGCTGCCGCACACAGGAAGCTCGAATGACTATGATGAGCCCAGTGATTGTATGAATAGGAGGGACCTTGCTTGTGCTGCATTGTGTAGTGGGTAAAATTAACAGCCCAGTCCTGCTGTGTTGCTGGAACATGCATTCCAGCAGCACAGCACACTTTACGACCGTCGCAAGATGAGACATGCCGTACAGCGCAGCCTGGCCAGTGGCCACTACTGCAAATGGCGAGTGGTGCTGGCCGGGTGACAGAGGCCACTGTGGGAGCTCTGGCACCGGTACGTTAGCACAGAACAGGCAGTGGGTGGGCAGAAAGGGTCAGGGAGGTAGAAGAACTGGGTGGGGACCGGGGCGGGGACCGGGGTGTGTCGAGGTCGGGAAGGGGGTTGTTATTGGCAGCAGTAGTTCCACCAATGTCCTATTCCCCTTCCTGGCCTCAATCAACCTACTCAGGTCAACTTGGATTTGAGCAAGCGCAGGTTCAAGAAGACCCATTGGGGCAGCGGAGGCTTACCCCAGGGCAAGAGAACAAATGTTCCTTTACTTAGAGGAGACCTCTGGGACTGCCCCTCCCTGTAGGATGCAGTGTGCACGGCCGGTGGCATGGCTGCATCGGGGGGGAGGGGGGGATTTCGATAGGATTGGAGTGTAAGTTAGTTATGAAATGAACTAATGAATAATGGTCTTAGAGAACCTAGTGTAAAATTGTGCCGAATCTCCACTATGCCATGATTAACTCCTATGGTGGCGTTAGGCAAGCTACCGTCTCTGAGCTTCACCCCTCTGCTATTTGTAATAGGCGTGGGGTGTCATGGCACCACAATAACCAGCACCATTATTGAGAGGGAAAGTAAACAAAACTGATGGGTTTACCCCTCTGCCCCCCACCCTCCTATGGACCTTCCTGCTGTCACCAAGTGGGAAATTTATCATTTTATAAAGCTGCCTCCACTAACCAGCTTTTTACCTTGGGACCAGTCTTTTGGCTTAATAATCAGACATGGATACTGTTGGCTACTAGGCACTGGGTGGAAACTCCCCCAGGGGGAAAACATTACTCCAAAGCCAAGGAAGTAATATAACAAGAACAAACTTTAACTGAACACTTTATACTAGGTCCCAATTTAAAAAGAGATAAAACACAGCTTGACCACCACCCTGCAAAATAAACAGTCGAAGAGAATATAAGGTGCCAGAAAAGAAATAGGGATAACCTTAATATATATTACAAACCAAAAATGGGGGCAAGCGGGGGCCTTCCCCCACACCCTCTCCTGCTAACCAAGCCTCTTCTTCTCCAGCACCAAGTGCCGCTGCCTAATTGCCAGAGAGCAAACAGCCCTTCTCTTTGCGGTGACTGACAGCTCTTCACAGGGGCTAATCACCCGGACACTGATGTATCTTGCTGATACACGCCTTGAGCCTCTCAGCAGAAATTGGAAAGGTAGGATGTAAATAAATAAATAAAGGAAGGAAGGAAAACAGAGTTGTAAGGATTACAAAAATGATATATGTGAAATGCTGCGAGACCAGTGGTGGTGGTGGTGGTGGTGGTGGTGGTGGTGGTGGTGGTATTATTATTATTATTATTATTATTATTATTATTATTATTATTATGGTGATTATTAATAATTCCCATTTGGTCCCGTGGTGTGATTTTCCCAGAATTCCCAAATGTCAGTGTGTTCCACATGTCTAAGGGACCCCCATGTAGAGAAAACCACCTGCATAAAAATTCCCAGGTGTTCCATACACCTGGAGCAGAGGCATTGCGTTCGCCACTCAATGGGACTTAAGGTTAAGCCAATTAGTCCATTCATTCCTATGTAAAGCATGGACCTGACAACACAAGATTTCAAACAAACACATAGTTGTGTTTAACACACAGCTCCAGGGCTTTAGGGGTGTTTAGGGGTATGTCTCAGCTAAGTGTACCCCAAGTCACAAGTCCCTTCCTTCAAGGGTTTTTTTATGGCCCTTTAAATTCTTGAAATATGCAGCTTTAGTTGTGAGTTCAGCACGAAAATGCTCAAACAAACATAGTTGTGTTTTACACACAGCTCCAGTGCTTTAGGGTTGTTTAGGGGTATGTCTCAGCTAAGTGTACCCCAAGTTACAAGTCCCTTCCTTCAAGGGTTTTTTTTTATGGCCCTTTAAATTCTTGAAATACGCAGCTTTAGTTGTGAGTTCAGCACGAAAATGCTCAAACAAACATAGTTGTGTTTTACACACAGCTCCAGTGCTTTAGGGTTGTTTAGGGGTATGTCTCAGCTAAGTGTACCTCAAGTTTCAAGTCCCTTCCTTCAAGGGTTTTTTTATGACCCTTCAAATCCTTGAAATCCTGCAGCTTTAGTTGTGAGTTCAGGTCTATACAGGTCAATTCTGCCACCCATAAAGATCTGTTGAGTCTTTTGAGCAACACCTGATGTTGCTCCTGTTTACAGCTGTGTACAGCTGCTCCCCTGCACCTGAGGTGCTCCAAACAAGGTGGATTCAAAAGCCAGGGCCTTGGCCATGAAAAAAAAGCCAGAGTTTCATTTTTAATTTCAGTGAGGAGGGGGTGCCCTGCAACCGATTCCTGCGCCTCATTTTCCCTAAAAACAGTGATCTTTGCTCCTCTGGGAGGGTCAGTGGGGTGACCCTAGAACTCTGAAAATTGTTTTAGAAAATAGGTTCACCTGTCTAATTTCCACAAAAAAAATCCAGAAAAATTGGGGGAAGCTCTTTTTTTTAAACTATTTATTTTCGGGCGTACCTGTAAAGACACAACGGGACTAACAACGATGATAACAAATGAGATATTGACTATTTTCCAGCATTTTATGCTGTCATTCATGAACAGTATACTGCAGTGGATAAAGGGTTGGGCTCGAACTGACAAAGCACAGTAAAAATTACTATATCGATTTGTGATTTCATTCTGCCTTGCTTAAATGGCTGATTCAGACGGCTCCTTAGGAAGCATTGCTACACACTGTTAGCAGCCCGGCTTCTTTCTCCGCCCCTCCCGCCTCCCCCCTCCAAAACCACGTGGGTGTACATATGCCCATAAACACGTTCGTAGGTTATCACGACGTGACCAAATCTCCGAATTAAAAATCCGCATATCACCAGGTAACTCCGTCGTTTATGAAACTTTTTTATTAAATAAACAAGATGTTAAAACAAACTTTACGTTTCACCCCAAACATCTGGGGCATCATCAGAAGTTAAAACAGCCACTTGAGGAACAACCTACTTATACCAAAAACCTGGGTACATCTGGGTATCTGGGTTTTTTGGTATAAGTAGGTTGTTCCTCAAGTGACTGTTTTAACTTCTGATGATGCCCCGAATGTTTGGGGTGAAACGTAAAGATTGTTTTAACATCTTGTTTATTTAATAAAAAAGAACGACGGAGTTACCCGGCGATATGCAGATTTTTAATTTGGAGATACAGTATGCCCATAAGTCCAAGTCATAGCACTGGAGCAAGGAGATGAAAGGTTTCTTGGCAACCATTATTCAGCCTCTGCATCTCATCCTATGCTCCACTGTCCCTTTGGTGTATTGGTTCAAAGCACAGTTACACTGCCAGTAACATACAGTACTGTCAACCCTTTGTCTTCGGCATTGCATTAGCAATATATTTTACATTTCCTTGTTACTGCAGCCTCGCTGTTTGCATTTAAAGCTGTCAGAATCAATTGCATAAGAAGAGTTTGCTGAGCAAGTAAAATAGAGATCATGGCCCTGGGAAAGCTCAAATAATTTTAGTGAGCCTGTGATGAAATAATGTTGGCCAAAGCTGGTTAGAAGTGGCCTTTTTACTCTACTTAAAATGAAATTGTACAATCTCAGAGTATTTCCCAGAGTATTTTCAGCCTATAAATAGGATTAAGAATAAAATATATTAGTACTGGCAGGATGCTCTGATAAAATGGTTGCATCTGCATGATTGCTAACAAAAATATGATGACCTATCTTGCAATATGTCCCATTTTTAATAGGACTGGATTGGTGGTTGGAGAAGGCCAATAGCCTTTAAATCTAATATAAACTCATTAAATGCCAGGAGAATAAACAAGTACCAGGATGAAAAAATATTCCTCATTCTTGAAGTTGCCTTTTAATTTTTTGCAGCTCTCAGACCAATGGCTATAAGGAAAGGGTGCCTAAGGAATGGTGAACACCATCCTTTCGAAGGCACAAAATGGAGATGGGAATATTGAGAGCAGACCTCCGCCATTTATAACCCGTCAACCCAAATAGAGCCATATATGGAAGGTGACCCATGAGAATGTTGGCTAGACATCAGTAGAGAAAATTCACAGTTGAGATTATACAGCTAACCATCTGTGGGAGAGAACCTTTATGAACATATTACCTTCTTTAATGTCAGGAGGCAACCTGTGTTAACGGAATGTGTTTTTCCCCCCAAAAAGATATAGAAAACCACCCTAAGAAAAACAACTTGCAACATCATGTGCAATAGCACCACCTGGTGATATTTACCATAATGCCATGTTGCAGTTGTTTGTTCTTTAGTAGATGAATAATTGCTTTTATGTCATGTCAACTCATACGAGATTGTAACATGTTGAGTAACCTGCACCTTAGAGCCAGCATGAGAAGAGGGCTCTGCACCTTAACTAGCACATGTTGGGTGGTGTGGATGCAGATAGGTGACTGGTCAGCATCATGCTGATGTGCAGTTTCTGACAGACTGGGCACGCCCAGCACAGGTGTAGAGCACTGACACCAGCAATCTGCTGGGCATACCTACCTGGTCAGGAGTCACAGGTGCTATCACAGATGTCCCTTGCAACATCTGCTGGTAAGGACAACCCCCAGTTCCGTCACTCAGGCTGCAATCCCATGCACACTTTCCCGAGAGTAAGCCCCATTGAAGACAATGGGACTTACTTTTGAGTAGACAAGCATAGGATTGTGCTCTCAGCTTCTCCCCACATGCTGCACCACTTCAGCGACCACTCTTTTAATACCCATTGATTTCACAAATTGGGAAAGGAGGTCAAGGCAGAGGTTTCACATGGAACATTTCCACTGACCCCGATGAATCCATGAGAACGCAAACTCCAACCTGGTATGACCTTTGTTTGAACCTCAGGGTGCTCCTACTTTGGATGCTCTAACATAAATATCATATGCTAATAGCATTAGGGAATGTGGTATGAACACTTAAGCTTTTCTGGCATCTATAACTCGCACCCAGCTGTCTTGAGGCAACGTCCAATCTTTGGTTTGGACGTATTTCCTCAGCAATTATCCCTGCTTAGCTCAATGCTTTGTTGTTACTTCCTGGTCTCATTAAGTAGTATGAAGGTGAACATATTGGGTGTGTATGTGGGAAGGACACCACACCCTTTCTTATAGGTTGGTGATCATGTGAGGTTATTATTTGTAACCCTGGGAATTGGCTCATTTTACATAATCCAGGCGAACTACCAAACCTGTTCTGGGTGGGTATTTCAAAATTGTCGTTTCTCACCTGCCTAACCTGGGCTATATGGGAGGGGGCACATTTTCTAGATGTGGGCCATCAAACTAGATCTCTTAAAAGCTGGGAAACAAACCCTTTATAATAATAATCGGATTTATTATTCTATGGCAGTCATGATTAGATTTCGTTCTTTAAAAAATGCACATTTGGACAGATGTCCAACTAATATTTGGGGAATTTGATAACATAATTCAAAGAGATTTGGAATCAGAATATCCTCAGAGATTCTTCTGAAACTAGCAGAACAAGGACTTTTGATTAGATGTTAAAATTCAATAGTCCAGTTTTCATTTTCCAGGTTTTTCCTGGAAAATGGTTCCTGCTTTATTCACCCTGGTTCCTGCTTTATGGCAGTTCTGCCAAATTTTCCATTCTGAGTGCAGGGCTTCAGATTTTTAATGCTGATCTGCCTTCCTGCAACATTGAAATCTGACTTCCCTTTTGCTGCAGTCAATCTAACATACAGTGCATTTTCTTAATGTTATTTTCCAAGAAATTTCAATTAAGGTAAATTGTCCAAGGAATGTAAGTACTTGACAAACTTTGCAACTCAATTGCAAGTTAAAGCTGAAATCTTTTGCAGCCCATACCTGAGAGTAAACACCACTGAACATAGTTGGGTTTACTTTTGAATAAATATGCATAGAATTGGCTACAAGATAACCTTAAAAAACTTAGATATAGCTATAAAGATCTAATACATTGCAAGTTAAATCTGAGCTATGTAGCTTCTCAGGATAAGCAAAGTGTTTTCATAGAATCATACTTGGAAGGGTCCCACAAGGTCATCTAGTCCAACCCCCTGCCTGTAGCAGGAAATCCTACTACAGAATCTCCAGCAGATGCCTGTTGAGCCTCTGCTTGAAGATCTCAAGTGAGGGAGAATCCACCACCTCCCTTAGCAACTGCTGAACCGACCTTACTGTCAAGAATGTCTTCCTGAACTGCGTTGCCATTTTAGAACTGCATTGCACAATCAGTGCTGTTTTTGCCCTGTGATCAAGTATTGGGTGACAAAGCATCAATGTGAACTGTCCTCTTACAAGGAACATTCAGATGTCCTTTGAAATTAAAGTGGTGGAACATCTGTTTATATTTGATTTTATGTTTATATAGGGTCACATTATTGGCTTGGTTTCTGTATTTAAAGGATGCCACTCACATGTCATTGAGTAGTCTCTAGTCTGGAAAGCTTCTCTTGACGCTAATGGGCCAGGATTTCCTCACTGCTATTCAGATGCTGATCGATGATGCTCTGCATTGTCTAGCCACTAAAGTAGTTCTTGACACTCAAAATGGCTATTAGAGTTCTGGCATTAAAATGACTATTTCTGCCGAAAAAGCATTAGTCACAGAGCACCACTGTACCACCCCGGCGCCAAATTGAGCTGGTGGAGATGCTCTTGTGTCAGGATTCTTGACTCTAGGCGCTAGCTGCTTAATCAACGGGAGAGTAGCTTTGGATTTGACAATAATGCATAGTGACCAGGAAGCCTAATATCTTGCACTCTATTTCTGCATGTCTTCAGCTATCAGAAAAGTCTAGAAACACAGAGGTACTGTGCTAAACACTTTAGGTTTTCTATTTTCAACATTAGTTTCTATTTTGAAATTTTTGTTTCTCTATTTTGAACAAGGGACAAAAATAAACACAGAAAAAGGAAGTACAAGACAGTTGTGTGCCCTGCATTTCCGGCATCATCATCAACATCATCCTAGCTGAAGCTATGCTGAGCCATGTGGACTTGCAGGTCTTCATTAGCAGTCCTTAAAGACCTGCCTGGTCAGCTCTACCCGTGGTCCCCCTAATTAGTCTTTAGTGGAGATAAAAGCATTTGGGTCATACCCAGGTCCTCGTCCAAACAGCAGCCTAAGTGGCTTAGTATTCGAATCTTGCTTCATGTTTTCCAGTTAGGTTTCCATCTTGCCTACCTCAAGCCTTGTGGAATCCATGCTCCCTCATCTTTGTTTCCTACGTTTTTCTGTGAAGGCTTTACTGCTGGCTAAGACCAACTTATTGTAGACCTTGACCAATCAGTAAGGGGGACCAGATTCTTCCAACCTGTGAACCAATACAAAATATAGCAGGGGTGGCCAAATTGCAGCTTCTGAGCCACATGTGGCTCTTTGACATATAATGTGCGGCTCTCAGAAATATGTTGGCTGAGCTCCTTTTTGCATCACAATTAATATAAAATGTAAATAAGAAATGTTCAAGCTGTATAATTATTTACTGGGTATAAGCTGAGAGTCCAGTGGATTAAACGTAAGTTTAGTGTTCAGGATGAATAAATATATTTACGAATTTAAATGCTTCTTAAATACTGCGGCTCTCAAACATCTGAAGTTTATCGTATGTGGCTCTTACTTTAAGCAAGTTTGGCCACCCCTGGAATATAGGAAGCCATCCCTGACTGAAGCAGCTAAAAATTAAGAAAGTCTTGGTTGCCTAGCCAAGTCTCATGCTGTGACAACTAAAGAGCGGATTGAGTTTGGTTGTTTGCAAGCCTGCACATTGTGCTTTCTCAGGTGTCCTCCTAGCTAGTATTTTAAAATTCCAGCCTCTTATCCAGGGTGGAGGGCTTAAGAATACATTTTGCCATCTATTTAACACAAAAACATTCGGCTCAGATTTGGCGACACAGCGCAAGACATAAAATTTAAGAGTGAGCTTTCTCGGAGCATAAAAATCACAATTGGTCTTGCTAGTAAAAGGATAAAATAAATGTCTATTCACTGTAATTACTATCAAGCTTGTGATTTTTTGGTTTTGTTGTGTTTCCTTTTCTATGTAAGTAAAGCCAACTTGGTTTTTATTGCATAGAGTGCAAATGCTTACCATATAATAATATAAATCCTGCAGAGAATTAGGCATCTGCACATTTTTTTCCCCTTCTGGCTGTTTCTTGCTTTAACTCGAAACGTCTGTGAGTCCTGGCACAGAAGAGAATGTGGGCAAGTCTGCACTTACCTCTTTTCCAATTAAACTCTGGCTTTTCAAAGCATCTGGTAGTGTATTTGTGACAGCAAACACATATATGTTGAATGGTGCTCCTCTCCCAGAAGAGAAAAGTGGGGGTGGCCGGGGTGGGGGTGGCTTATGAGCCATGCTATCTTGGGGTCTTGCTCTAATGGCTATGGTAGGAAAGGGGGGGGAGTAGTTACCTATTACTGAAACCGCTGAAAACCACAGAGCAACTCTTTTGAGTAAAACACTCAGCAATCAAGTTTATAAATCAAAATGTGCAATATAATTACTTTCCCAATGCACAATACAAAACTATACCAGCATTTAAACAGTCAAAAATCAACTTATTTGACATAGAAATGTGTTGTGCAAGTTGCAGTTAACAATCACAGCAATGTCGTAATACAAAATGAAAGAAAAAGTGTGAGTCAAATTAGATGAGATGCCAGGAGATCCACGATCAGGGGAAATGAAGCCTTCTAGAGATTCAGATATGTGCTGCAGCACTAGGGGAACTGGTTAACGTACATTTTCCCAATCTAACAGCCCAATCTTATCCCCCACCATTGGCGATGATGATGCATCCTCTTCAACGGGGTGCACGCTGCAGCCAATGGGTGAGGTGAGGATTTTTCCCCCCTTACCTTTCTGTAGGCCTCCTGGTGGCCTATGGGTCTCCTCAGACCTACACGAGCTATATAGTTGGTGTAAGTCTGAGGAGCAAAAAGGGGTGAGAAAGGTTGGGAAAGAGGAGGTAGGACCCTGGTCAGAGGCGTCACTAGGACGCGCGTCACCCCAAGGCGGGGGGGGCGTCACCCTAGTGAAGCCCCCTATAGAACAATTTTACCTATAGATTTTTTTTGGGGGGGCGACCCGGCTGCTCCCTGCCCCGGGTGCCCCCCCGCCCCTTTGCGTCGCCCTCCGGACGCTCCGAGGCCGGCCCAGGAGCCGGCCTCGGAGCGTCCGGCCCGGCCGGCGCTCCAGGGCCTTCTGAAAGAAGGCCCAGACCCACTGCGTCAATACGCGAACTTTTACTGTTTTCGCGCATGCGCAGAGACCATTTTGAGGACAAGGGCCTGCCCTCTTGCACAGTAAAAGTTCGCGTATTGACGCAGTGGGCCTTCCTTCAGAAGGCCCTGGAGCGTCGGCCGGGCCGGACGCTCCGAGGCCGGCCTCTGGGCCGGCCTCGGAGCGTCACAGAGGTGACGCGCGGGGGTGCGCGCGTCACCCCATGACACGCGTCTCCCCATAGCGGCCCGCTCCTGTCGCTTGACGGGAACGACGCCAGTGACCCTGATGAATGCCGTGCTGCCAGAACGAAGGTACCAGGTCAGGAGGGATTCGGATCAAGAAAACAAGTCTGAGAGTAAAGCCCGACCCACACCACATGAGTTCCGGAGCTGTCTGGCCTCCCATTTTGAGAGTTCGCAGCTGAATGCGGGAGACCTGCGATCTCCCGAGTTCAGGCGCGATCTCAAATTACTCCGCTCAAGATTTTGAGGGTCGGGGACGCGGAGCTAGGGGGCAGGACGCAGAGCTAGTTTTGTCACCAATGAGATGAGAGGGGGTTTCAGCCAATTGGAGTGCCAAACATAATTGACTTATGTTTGAGCCAATCAGCGATTAGAAGGCTGGACAACAGGAGGGACTATTTGCAAGAAGACACTTGTATAGACGAGGTCAACGCTTGGAGGCGAGCGTCAAGGCACCTACGCTTGCTCGCCTCCGCGCCGGATCTCGTGCGGTGTGGGTCGGCCTTAAGGGTTAAAATCCATCTTAAAAGAAATCTATTAGTTCAGATCACAGATCTCCTGCCATGTTGTCTAGTTGCACCCGCAGTGCACATTGAATGAAGCTTCACGCATGAACTGAAAAAATTGCGATCATGTAATAATAATGTCAAGCATATGCCACATGATGATAGGTTCAGCAGTTCCCAAAGTTCTAAGCATACACAAGTATACTTAGGTTATATGTATGGCTTGATTACTGTGCTAATTCATACTGACTTGACGGAACGCTAATCAAAAATTCATTTTGGCTAATTGCCTTACTCATAAATTTCAGTTATTCATGGCGTAGACCAAAGTACAACACATGCCACTTGTGCACATGTTTTTACACAGCAAGCACCTAGGCATGAAGTCCCATAGTAACAAGCTCTTCATCATTATAGTAATACCTCACATAATTATACTGACTCCTTTAGTGCTTCACTGGAAATTCACTACAGTGCTCTTCATCCTGGCTTGATTGATAGCCATTGCAGCCAATGGAAGCAGTGCATTCTGCATAGTGCAGGGCTAATCAGCTCCTGTTTTCGCTAATGGTGTCTTCTATAGTGCTGTTTCCAACAGTGCTCGGAATCCATTCTAGGAATAGATCCTCAGCATTAATGGTACTGTTACAGTATATCTCTTTAACGGCACAATCATTTCCGGCTGCTAGGCCAGCATAGGACCTCTGCGCCGGCCCAGGACCTTCGCAAAAGCTGCTGTAAGGCAGTTGTGCCAGCCCTAGGCCGGTGCAGATGCCTACACTGGCCTCTGCAGGCCAGATCCTGATCCAGGTAAGCCAATGCGGTCCAGCTGCCTTATGGGGTTGGCTGTGATAGGCTGGCTCAGTCTATGACCAAGTCATGCCTTGTGCCAGATGGTATGCCCGTTGGTTTACATGGGGGGAAACAGACGGTTATCGCCATTTTCCCCGCTGATAGTGCCCGCACGGCTGGGTGGTGTTAGTGCCCTGCTGCAGTGTTCTTGTAATTAAATTCAATAAAATGGCCCAGACATCCAAGACTCTGTCTGTGTGTGGTTATTGGGGGGGAGGTGCAGGGGTAAAGCTCTGGACTAATTCCAGCCTTTGATATGTTGGTGTGTTCAGGGGAAATCAGGCGCTGAAGTGAATTAGAAAAAAGTCTAACAGCCCTTAGAAAGCAAGGAGCTCTTATTTCACCACTCTGTATTCCAGAATACCTGATGTAAACAATACTGGACTCTTTAGATATGGTTTGAAGCAAGGGCTGGAATTTAGAGTTCCCCCGAAAAACTCAATAACCTGAATTAGTGCCTGCTTGAAAAATTAGTTAGCCAGAGATGACTGTCATTTTTGAATTCGCTTCACCCTTTAATTTGGTGCCCTTTGAATAGTACACTAGTGTCATTGATGACACTTTGTTGTGGGCTTATTCTATAGTACTCCTATAATGTTTAATGTATGGGTAACATTGATCTTCCCCTGATTCCATGGAAAAGATTCACATTGCCCAAATTGGGCCAATGTGTTTAGGTTATATGTATTTCCAGTTTCCAAGATGGATTCTTGTCCAACTATGGGATAATATGGAAAGATTCCGCAATACAACAATGCTGTTTTCTTCTCATACTGTCCATGACATTAATTTGCAGTAAATGCTGGTATATGTGACACAAGTCAAAAAGATAGAAATTAATCAGCAAACATTTCCATTTAGCTCTCAGCCAAATCAAAATTACAGTATTAGAAAATAATTATTCGAAGATGGTTGAAGTCAAGATTAAGATGCTGGCAGACGGGCAGCCCAATGCTGTCTAGCTAGGCTGCAGTGTGGGTGTAGAGCCCATGCTGCATCCTATCTAGATAGGACCCAACACCGGCACCCCCTTTATTCATCTCCTTTACCCTGAGTAGAGCCCCAGCCACCCCTATGGGTTTACACGAATACGTGCCAGCTATTTTGCTGGTGCACCTTCGAGCTAGCAGTGGAAGGGCAACCAGGCCTGGGAAGCAGGATAGGATTCAGCAGAGGAGGCCACTGCCAATCCCTCCCCCTTCCTAGGCCTGGTTGACCTATCCCTCCCCTCAGGAACACCCCATTCCATCCTCCCCACACCCCTCCATCGCCCATTGGGGAACTCAACTTCTCCGGCGGGTGCAGCCGGATCTGGGGCAAGTAGAGTGTCATCGGTGCTGCCTACATGCCTTATGGAACATTTGCAACACCTTGGACCAGCGAACACCATACTCCGCTGGTTTTTCAGTAGAGAGGGTTGCGCTGTGATTGGAAAAGATTTGTCTCCTTCACTGAAGACTTTTTGCACATGGCGCCTATAATCATTTTGGCCTGCTTTGAAAGAGCTGTGGCCTGGTTTGATGCTGCGTGTAACACCTTCGATGAAACAGATTCTGTGGAGTAGACACCAATCGGAAAATACAGGAGATTGCCAAAGACCGCTTCTAACAGAAATACTATGTTGATAAAAATTGTGCATGGCTTGCAAGCATAAGACATTTGCAGTAATAAGTAACTTTTTGTTAGGGTCAGGCTTAACGTTTCCAATGGATCCCGAGCTAGGGACAGATACACAAGAGATTAATGTTGGGAGGGAGCAGGAAATTAGAAGTCTGTCAAATTATGGAAAGCAATATTTTCCTGCCTGTATTAGTGGAGAGTGGATGAACAGAGTGTTCAGGCACGTGCAGCCGCTCAGACACCATTTATAAAGTTCTGCTTATTTAACCTTTCTTTGTCTCTTCTCCTTTTCAATTCAGGCCTCATGTAAGAGGTAAGATTTGCTCCTTCCTCTGTTCACCGGAGCTTGATGAAGAAATATATGTCTATGGAATTAAGTGGGAAACATGTTTCAAGGCAAGGCACATTGTCAGGGAGCCACAGCCAAAATAAGCTCTCTCTGAGACAGTCCCCTATACCTCATCATCTTTGTCTAAATTGCAGCTTGGGTGACTAGTTTTAAACTGATTTAGATTAAAGTTGGATTTTCCTGTGTCTGTCTACACGCAGCTCATCCACCACACTTTTGAACCATATATCATGCAAGCTGGTCAATACACCAGTCTGGCCCAATGATTTGTGGGTAGACTTATGGTACCAAAAAAGTATACAGAATATCCAGAATCCAAAACACATGCCCAAGTAACCTCATATACAGGAGACAAAATAAATTCTTTCATTGCTGATTTGTATTACTTACACCAGATCAGCTATAGTTTCAAACTGTGGGTTGTCTTGGCTCCCTCAGACATGTATCAGACGTTCCTCCATGAGAAGCTAATAATGATTACCAACACATTTCCCTGAAAGACAGCTTGCTCACCATATCAAGCCTTCCTTGCAATATGCAGCTGCAGAATTGTGCTGGGCATGTTGTTCGAAAAATACAGTCTTTGGGTCATAGTGGAGAATTACAGTGGAATCCTGTGTAAACTTGCACCGGTGAAACAGTAGATGCACCGGTGTAACAGCAGATGCACCGGTGTAAGGTGTAAGAAATACATTTGACTTCCCTTGAAAATTGACAGGTGCGTGTCCATGGGAGGAACCCAGAATTTTTTTCCCTAAATTTCTATGCAAACATGCACCAGAATTATCTGTATTGTCCTGAGATTCCATTGCAGACATGTAGGATTTCTCAGGAAGTGGTTCTCAAATTCCTATAGGGGAGTAAAGGAACCTGTATGTTGTCATGGATTCTTTGGCAACGACACTTTCGGGGTCCCACCGCCACAAAAAATGTTTTTTTTCACTTACCAGGGGTTGCACCAGCCCTCCAGGGGTTGCGACTGGCCTGCGTTCCCCCTCTACAGGCCCCCCTGCAGCACCTCAGAAGATCTTCCAATCATACTCAGAAGCTACTTCCAGTTTTCGCCGAAAACCATAAGTAACTCCCAAAAGTTCTTCTGATGTGCGGGGGGGGGGGTGTTTGGGGTCTCTGGAGGGCCGGCACAACCCCAGTAACTGAAAATACCCCTTTTTCCATAGCGGCCCAGATAGAATTGGGCCATTAGTTTGTTCAGGTAATGATATCCTGGATTGTTAACAAATTGGGGTTAGAACAAACCAGAAATTTCTGGATTTCAATCCAATTTTAAACTTTGTATTTATACCTTACCATCTCCCAATCTCAGATACAGATATGTTTATTAACCAAGATATGCATTAACTGTACGAATGGGTGAACATGCAAAAGAATTTAACCGATCTTTAGACTTCTTCCCGCATTAATATTCGGAAATAAAACAAATTTGCATTTCTATGTATTATGAGTTGTTGATTGTTAATTGTTGCGATCCATTGAGCTTCTCCAGTTTTAGTGTTTTTACTGTTGTTATTGTTTTTAAATATTGTAAGCTGCCTTGAGTACCCTCACTGGGAGAAAGACGGAGTAAAAATCCAGCAAATAAATAAATAAATAAATAAATAAATAAATAAATAAATAAATAAATAAATAAATAAATAAAGTGACTACAAAGAACCAACTCCCAAGTAATCATTTTGGTATAGTGTACAGTATACAGTATACAATATACACTTTGGTGTACAGTATAATTTTGGTTGTACAGAAATAAAATGCAGCCTATGCACCTGGCTTTAACTTATTTATTTATTTATTTTTCACATTTTTATACCGCCCTTCCTCCAAGGAGCTCAGAGTGGTGTACATATTTCCTTCCCTCCTTTTTGTCCTCACAACAACCCTGTGAGGTAGGTGGGGCTGAGAGATAGTGACTGGCCCAAGGTCACCCAGGAAGCTTCGTGGCTGAGCGGGGATTTGAACCTGGATCTTCCAGGTCTAAGTCCAACTCCCAAACCTCTACACCATCCTGGCTTGAGTTCTTGCAGTGTGAGAGCACCCATTGGATTTATCTTACATTCATGCTACCAGTATATTTCATTAACAGATAATACCATGTCAGCTTACAGTGCTGCTGGTAACAAAAATACCTGAAGGTTTACATCCTCTTCTTCATTCTGCATGGCCTGAGTGAAGAGTTTTTATCACCCTCTTGCCATTTTCAAGCTTGCCTCATTGCACTCTGTGTTTTGAAAACACAAATGCTGGGAATCATTTTAATTAGAGTTCTTCCTGAAAGGTTGTTATTATGAAATGTAAAGAGATGTGTCTCAGATAACCAACAACACCCACCTTCCTTAGCCTGCGGCATGTTTGGAGTGGCATTTGTCCAGTAATGAGCCAACATGAAGCTTTGTCAACAGGTTTCATCTGAATCATAGAGCTTCACATCTCTCTGAAGATGTCTAGTCACATCTCTAGTCCACCTACCAGGATCCTACCTACTAAATCATGCCTACTAGGTTAATTCACACAAAAGACATAGGAAATGTCAACTCTCCGGTTACAGGTATGATAGATCCAAGGACAGGATGATAGACCAGAGAAGGAAGAAGGGTCATTAGTATTGTCAGGTTGGCAGTCAATCAGGAACCAAGAGCTGATTCACTTTTATCTGCAGTGATGTGGGAGCTGCTTGCTTCCTCATGGCTTGAACCCACATCACTCCAGGAATGTGTGTATACCAGCCTCATGTTGGTAGGGTCAATTGCATAATTCTTTCCTAATCAAATATTACCTTCTTTCCCAGATACAGGGGTTGTCTGAAACATAGGAAAGAAAAATCTAGCCATTCCCAATGAAACTAACCAGAGATGGAATCGGTGACAGTTCAGACAATACTCCAAACAAGTGTGGCTACACACATCTTCCCCCACCATGCATGCTTGCTCATCATCACCTCATTGTGCGGTGGGAGGCTTGTCCAAACTGGCCCTCTACACACAGTTTCAATACTAGTGGCTGGAATGAACTGCTTCCCCACGCCCACCTCCATGATCAGGTGATGGAGCAGCAGTGTGCCAGGTTTCAGGGACTGTGGTGCATGGCTACACTCCTTCTCCATGTGATGGAAGGGAGCCAGTCAGTCTATTGTCCAAATCAGCCTGAAGAAGATAAGCAGTGGGTTGAAGTCTGGTGCATCTGCAGGCAGTAGCGGCAAGAAGACAAGGTATGGCAGGGGAGGGCAGAACCAGGGCCTCTGAGAGGAAATTTATTAGGGGGCATGAAGTTTCTCTTGGACCCCTTTCCAAAGGGGGAGGGGACTAAATGGGGGAGGGGAGGGCAGCAACAGCCTGAAAAGTCTCTGGAGCCCAGGTCTACCAGGCTTCCAGATGTGGTGCCCAGGTCTACCCGTGCGGTAGACCTGGTCTTCCGGTTGGCCCAGCCACTGTCTTTCACTCTCCATGAGGCCAGCTGAGATCCCAGGAAATTTCTGGGGTCTCTCCTTTGGCTCCTGGGCCCCTTTTTTGACCCTGGGCCCAGGTACAATTTACCCCCTTTACCCCCCTCTCATGGGCCCTGGGCAGAACAAGCCCAGGAGTGGAACTCAGGCAGGCTACGTAGTTGAATAGCAGTTTGTCCTGACCAGAGAGAAACGTTGCTCAGATTAAAGAGCAGCCTGTATAATTGTATAGTACAAAATGGATTATAAAACCAAGATGGATTAGCTCCCTGGGCTCCTAATAGTCCACTGAGTCAGCATATTTTCGCCTGGGAATGGTAAACAGCAAGCTTACGATGCATACAGTACTTCCATCTGGCCAGCTGCCTCAGTGGTGACCAAAAGCAGTAGAAAGAAACCCAGTGGAGATAATGATGTATCTGCACTCCAGTTTTTGTCCAGCTTTCTTTGAAGTGCAGGAGTAAAGAGGTGGGGACCTGGACAGAGACCCAAGAACACTACATAGATGTAAACGAGTCAGGAAAATGCTACACTCAGTGAATGCTAAGAGCTGCATCAGACATTAAGTGTGTGAGATAGAAGACCACAACTAATTTGCATATTTACATTGTACTAGTTAGCATACAACACATATCATTTTCATTACACAGAAAATGTGACACTACAATGTGTCACTATTTGTCTGATTTATTCAACACTGAGGCTGAATTCTTTACCCCAAAATGCAAAAACTTGGATCAAGCCTTAAGAAAAATAATCATACAAAATGAGCACAAAGAACGCAAGGACCGCCTTCTCCCATACAATCCTGTTCATCCCCTAAGATCATCTGGGAAGGCCCTTCTTAGGATATCACCGCCATCTGAAGCCAGAGGGATGGCAGTAAGGTGTAGGGCTTTCTCCATTGTGGCACCATGCCTCTGGAATCAATTGCCAGAGGAATTGAAGACAGCCCCCTCACTACATGGTTTTCAGAGGGGTTGAAAGACCTATTTGTTCCATCTGGCATATGAGGAGGGAGGAACTACCTAGGAGCTACCTTGGGACCCTTTTTACTTTTGCTGCTGCGACATGTTTGTTTTTCAATTTTAATCTGCTGGGTACTCTCTTTTAATTGTAATTATATTTTAATCTTTAATTTTAATTGGGGGTAGTTTTAATGGGTTTTTAATTATGTATTAGTTGTTTTGTTATATGTTTGTTGTACACCGCTTTGAATTTTAGAAAAGCGGTATAAAAGTCTTTTTAAATCCTGGGAGCCAGGATGGTGTAGAGGTTTGGGAGTCGGACTTAGACCTGGAAGATCCAGGTTCAAATCCCCGCTCAGCCACGAAGCTTCCTGGGTGACCTTGGGCCAGTCACTATCTCTCAGCCCCACCTACTTCACAGGGTTGTTGTGAGGACAAAAAAAAAGGAGGGAAGGAAATATGTACACCACTCTGAGCTCCTTGGAGGAAGGGCAGTATAAAAATGTGAAAAATAAATAAATAAATAAATAAATCATAATGCTGAAAAGCATCATGACTTCATGCTTTTTAGCTGCCCCTTTTGCCGCTTCTAAATAGCTTTTTTTCCTATCACATAAATTTCTCTCTTCCACATCAAGCTAGAAACGTAATTTCCCTCCCTTTGATTTTAATGGCACTCAGTTGCACCCATCTCGTATGAAGAAGAACTGGGATTCAATGTATCCTCCTGGAGGCTGAGAAGTGTACAGATATGCCATGTACCATTTGCAGAAAATCTTCCAATATCAGCAGTAAATAAAATGGAACCCACCCCGTTCTCCCCACGCCTTGCACATCAAAGGACTCTTCAATGGTGCAGATCTATTCATATTGCTATACTGTGTCTGGCTCAGACACCTCTGCTGCATGTTTTGTCCTGGCCTACCTGGAAACCTCTGGACTGCCTGATGCTCAGGGCTGAGTTCCAAAGATGTATATTTCTACATTTATACTGTGGCTTCCTCACACTACATCAGGTCTCCAGGGTACAAGGGGTAGCAGTTAGTAGTGGATCAAAGTTCCACGGAGCCCCCCCCCCACATAACCTTTTGCGTCCTGGCCCAGATGTTTGCTGTTTTGATTTGGATCTTCAAAATGGGAAATTTTAAATGGCTACATCATTTAAAGCATGATGAAAAGCAACACTGAAATGTTTCAAAAGATTGCCCATTTTTTAAAAAAAATTCTGAAACCTTTCTAAAAGAACGTGCTCTTGTTTTTGCATTGCAATTAATGAGTAACAACATCAAACAAACGCAAACTAGTCATCCATTTAAATGTTTGCTGCCCAATTTATAGATTAGGTTCTATTTTTCTTTCCTGTCAGTAAAATCTTCTCCTGAATACGATTCCAATAACCATAGCAAGCTGTTGCCCATCCAACTGTGCTAGGGAACTGAAAACTTCATCTGCAGTTATGGCAATCATTCTTACAGCAATCCTTACGATCCTTCCAGATGTCAGTACATGCATGATGCTTTCCAAGCACAACTCAAAACTTGCACATATCCCAAAACCGCACGGAAGGGGAACATTGGATCTGGGGGAGGGCAGGGTCTGTGTAATTTTCTTTGACTTTCAAAATCCAATGTATCAGCTGCAAACAGGTGTGAACTATTAGCTAAAAGCAGCATATTAGATGCAGCAGACCTTCAGCGAAGGCAGAGCTCAAAGGTCATGCTTCATACATACAAGACAGTGGGCACTGCACTACCCGAGTGTACTTGGCTGCAGTGGATAAACTTGGGATTTGGAAGATCTGAGTTCAAATTCCTGCTCAGTCATGGCTGAACTTTGGGCATACACTATCTCTTATTCTAACTTACCAGATACAGGGGTATTGTGAGGGGATAAAATGGTGAGAATTTCATAATTTCAGATTACATAAGCAATGAATAATTTGTTTTAATCATTCAGACTCCAGAGGAATGGATTTAGGTTTCTCTCTCAGAAGTATACCCTATTCCCACTTCCAGAAAGCAAAACTGGACACACACACACACACACACACACACACACACACACACACACACACACACACACACACACACACACACATTCTGATCACATTCCTAAAAAATGTGCTGAAAAAATAGATTTCACACACCAACATGCTTGAAGGCTAAATGGCAGATTTCATCATTATTATTTTAGTATTTGGGGAAAATTCTAATCAAGTCTGGGCAAAGGAGCTCAGGTCTTGCATAGTAGTTTTAGGCTTACCATCTGTCCCGGAAAAACCGGAACAGTCCCGGTTTTCGAGGGTCCATCCTGGTCAGCGGGCCTGGAAACTGTGTCTGTACCGGTTTTCCCAGTTACCCCCGACTGCCTGGCTGGATCGCGGCGGACTTCAACTCTTTGGAGCCTGGCCGACTGCGTTTGGGCCAGCCAAGGTTCCTCATATGCCTGTGAGAGGCTCATGCAGGTGCACCATGCCTGGGAGAGCTCTCCCAGCAAAAAAAAAGTGTTGTGTGCCTGTGCGAGCCTCATGAGCCTCACACAGGTGTGCGAGAAGCCCTGGCAGACCCGTCACAGCCGGCCGGGCTCTCAGAAGTGTTGCGGCAGCAGTGGTGGGAGGGGGTAGTCCTGGCCCAGCCCAACCTGGCCTGGCTTGATGCAGAGGAGTCCTGGCTGGACCAATGCAGCTGGCTGGCCAGAATGAAAACACGGCGGTGGCAGCAACAGCATGGTGGGAAGGAGGACGATTTCAAAAAGGCAAGCAAAAATGGCGGGGCGAAAAAACGTGGAGAAAATGGCAGGGAAATGCGGCAAACATGGTGGGGAAAAAAATAAATAATTGAAAAGTCCGTCACATGTTACAAGCCATGATGGGGATAAGCAATCTCCTGGTTAATCTTAATGCCAGATGCAAGGGAGCAGCAACAGGATACAGGTTATCTTGTTGGCTGTGTGCTCCCTGAGGCATCTGGTGGAGCCACTGTGAGATACAGGAAACTGGACTAGATGGGCCTTTGGCCTGATCCAGCAGGGCTCTTCCTTATGTTCTAAGATCCAGACAGCAGCGGCCCTCTTCTTCCTCCAGCTCTGCTCCCACTGTCTCCCTGCCCTCCAGCTGCTTAAGAAAGCAGCCAAGTGGGTCAGGAGACAGTCAGAATCCCACACTTCCCTTTCCTTACTTTCAGTTTTGGCAGCCCTGGGTGCCTCCTTGCTCCACCCAGGTCCTGTTTGACATTACCTGGAAGAGCAGAGAATGATGGGTAATTTTTCAATGGGGGCAGGTGTGGAGAGAAAGGCAACATTTTGGAGCTGGCTTATGTGGTGTGAGCATCAGCCGAGTCTGGATCAGGTTTACTCAGATGTTGCTTGTGTGTGTGGCTCCTCAGCTTACATGCTGACGGGGACAAGTTTCAGGCAGAACAACTAGCAAAAGATAGAAAAGTCAGCAGTCTAATATCTATGAACAGAAGGGATCCTCCATGGGCACTAACTGAAGCCTTTTCTCCCTGCACCAGACCACACCCAGGTGTACTGCTGCAGTGCATATAGCCATAGGGGTCCCTGATATGCAGGATATTTCCAGAAACAGCATGAGTAGCTTGTGTACTACTGGAGCCCTGGAGAAGAGGACCAGCTACAAAGGGCCTCACATTGTTGAGAATGGTGAAGCACATTGCATTGCTTCTGCCTGATGGAGGGCTGGCAGAGAGGATGGGAGAAAAAAATCAGAAGAGCACAATGGGAGAGCGCCATGCATATGGAGCTGTCAGGGAAGCATCAGGGATTGGTCAGGTCCAGGGGCGTCGCGACGACGCGCGACACCCCTGAGCGGGGACGCGCGTCACCCTTAAGGGGGAGGCTCCGCCCCCGCGCGTGACGTCATGCGCAGGAGCGGAGCGCCCTCCCTGCTCCGTTTTTGGCTCATTTTAGAGCCAAACGGACCCAGGGGAGGGAGGGCGGGCCCACCTCCACCGCAAAAATGTGAGGGGCATCGCGCGTCACCCCTATACGCGCGACGCCCCCCGGCGGCCCGCCCCCCCGCTTCCCCCCGTCGATGCTAGTGGTCAGGTCAGGCACTCGCCAAGGCCCACAGCCATCAGAGGGCCCACCTGGCATGGTGGCAGTGCTAGTAGCCAATCATGGGGTGCCATGCCATGCATGCCCAAGGACGAGGGATTTTGCTGACTGAATTTAGGACAACCATATGATTGCAGTGTACTTTGGTCACATAGCAGGCTGAGGCTATCTCCACATTCTCTCTTAGTTTATCAGGAAGTACATTAGCCAACTCTGCTCAAAGTAAGCCTACAGCATTAAGATTTTGTTGAGGTTAGTTATCAGCCAAGTACTGCAAATCTTGTCTTTCCCTTTTCAGAGAATGCCCTACCTTGTTACGCGGCGCTGTCCAAGCACCCAAACAACAGATGCAACATCTGAATCATTAGAGACAACCACTAAAAATATTCTCCATGTTACCAACATGCCACTGTGTATTTATAAAGAAACCACCAGAGGGAAAATGCAGGTGTGGTTTCTAAATAAACAAGCCTGCTAGCTGCATCCTGATTTAGCATGTTTCTCATTTTATATTTGTAGAGGAGCCTTCCTTGGCCTCTGCTTTGTATTTTGATCACAGGAGAGGGAAAAGGTACAGAAATCTTGGTGTTTTATTTTAAAGCAATGCAAGTGACTCCCCTCAAGTCATCAAACACACCCTGAAGGCCGTGAGTGAGCTTTCCATGTGAAGTCAGACAGTAGTATTGGCCAGAAGGATTATGATTATATCTGGAGAACGGAATTAATGTATACACTCAGAAATATTTCAATTTTCTTAACAAAGAGATACACCTTATGCAGACATTTGTCTTCATAGAATCACAGAGTTGAAAGGGTTCTTCAAGGCCATCTAGGCCAACCCCGTACTTGAAGCAGGAAAAACCTCTCTAGGATCACCCCAATCCTTTGCGGGATGAGATTGTATCAACCTCTCCCCCCCCCCCCAAATCTGATCATCATGTTTTTATAGAGGGCTGTGAGTGTCAAGCCCATGTGTGAACCCCAACCACACAAACAGTATATACCTATTGCATGGAGATTACTTGTCTGGGTGTACTAAAATTGGACTTTACATGCTGGAGAGCCCAGTCCTTCCGAACATGCAGTGGCTGGAAGTTATAAAGCCGGATGCTCATAAGGGAGGTGCCCCAGCCCACTTATAATTTTGCTCACTCTTCTCTGCACCTTTTCCAATTCAACTATATCCTTTTTGAGGTGTGTTGACCAGAACTGTATGAAATACTCCAGATGTGACCTTACCATCAATTTGTACAACGGCATAATAATATTGGCCGTTTTATTCTCAATCCGTTTTTTAATGATCCTGAGCATGGAATTAGCCTTCTTCACAGCTGCCGCACACTGGGTCGACACTTTCATCAAGCTGTCCACTAGCACCTCAAGATCTCTTTCCTGATCTGTCACAGACAGCTCAGAACCCATTAGCGTATATGTGAAGTTTTGATTTCTTGCCCCAATGTGCATCACTTTACACTTACTTACATTGAAGTGCATCTGCCATTTTGCTGCCCATTCTCCCAGCTTGGAGAGGTCCTTCTGGAGCTCTTCACAATCCCTGCGGGTCTTCACCACCCGGAAAAGTTTAGTGTCATTCACAGACTTGGCCACCTCGCTGCTTATCCCAACTCCAGGTCATTTATGAACAAGTTGAAAAGCACCGGTCCCAAGACCAATCCTTGGGGCACACTGCTTTTCACCTCTCGCAATTTTCATTGTGAAAATTGCCCATTGACACCCACTCGCTGTTTCCTGGTTTTCAACCAGTTTCTAATCCACAAGAGGACCTGCCCTCTTATCAGAGGCGAAACTAGAGCGGAGCAAGCGGAGCACCGGCTCCGGGCGCCATCTCCCGAAGGGCGCCCCGCTCCGCCCTGCCCACGAGTCGGACTCGGACTCGAGTCTCCGAGTCGGACTCGGAGACTCGAGTCCGAGTCCCACTCAGAGACTCGAGTCTCGGAGACTCGAGTCTCCGAGTCCGACTCGAGTCTCCGGCCCCCTCAATCGCGAGAGCTGGCTGGGGACATCTTCCCCGGCCGGCTGCCCGGGGCCTTCTGAAGGCCCGCGCGAGAACGGTATTTAAAGGCTGCCCTTTTTCCCTCAGTAACAGTCTGAGCATGCGCAAAAAGAATGGTATAAATACCGTTCTCGCGCGGGCCTTCAGGAGGCCCCGGGCAGCCGGCCGGGGAAGATGTCCCCAGCCGGCTCTCCCGATTAAGGGGGGGTCTCCCCCTCGCGGAGCGCGTCGCCGGCACCTCGTGGAGCGCGCTGCCGCCCCCTCCCGGAGCGCGCAGCCCACCCCCTCCGATATTGAATTATGGGGTGCCAACCCCCCCCCCCCGTTGCTCCGGGCGCCAACGGGGGTAGCAACGCCTCTGCCTCTTATTCCGACTGTGGAGTTTTCTCTGGATCCTTTGGTGAGGGACCGTATTAAATGCTTTTTGAAATATCCATGGGTTCTCCTGCATCCACATGCCTGTTGAACATTTCAAAGAGTTCTACCGCTTCATGAGGCAAGACTTCCCTTTGCAGAAGCCATGCTGATTCTCCCTCATCAAAGTCTGTTCTTCTATAAGATTTTATCCTTGATAAGGCTTTCCACCATCTTACCTGGAACAAATGTTAGGCTGACTGGCCTGTAGTTTCCCGGGTCCCCCCCCCCCTCCTTCCTTTTTTAAGACTGGTGTGACATTAGCTATCCTCCAATACTCTGGCACTGTGGCCATTTTAAGGGACAAGTTGCATATTTTGGTCAAGAGGTCAGCAACTTCATTCTTGAGTTCCTTCAGAACTCTTGAGTGGATGCCATTTGGGCCTGGTAACTTATTGATCTTTAATTTGTCAATTCAGTCTGAAATGTCTTCTCTTTTAACCTTTATTTGACTTAATTCTTTAGTCAGGAGGTGCTGTTCAGGCAGCAGTATCAGCCCAAGGGCTTCTGCTGTGAAGACAGATGCAAAGATGAACTCAATTTCTCTGCAATCTTCAAGTCCTCTTTTATCACCCCTTTCCCTCCCTCACCATCCAGCGGACCAAACGTTTCCCTGGCAGGTTTAGAGATTGGACTCTTTTTACCTTACCTTTCAGCTTTTTCTAACTAGTCTCTTCATTTTAGGGAAGCCTGCGATTCAGAAGTCAAGGGTTTTCGTGTCAGATTTGCTTGGCACTCTTCCCCTGACATGCATGGTGAAACAAATAGCAACAACACGATCACTGTTCCCCAATGGTTCGGTAACATTTACATCCTTGAACAGGTCATGAGTGCCACACAATATCAAATCCAGAGTCACCTGCCCTCTGGTCGGTTCCATGACTAGCTGCTCTAAGGCACAGTCATTTAGCATATCCAGAAATCCAGTCTCTCTTTCATGACCTGAGCATGAGTTGACCCAGTTGGTGTGAGGATAATTGAAGTCCCCCATGATTACAACCCTGTCTCTCGTTGACACCTCCCTGATTTGTTTCCTCATCTCCAGATCCCTTTTCAGGTTTTTGATCTGGAGGATGCTCTTTTCTGCACCTTTTCCAATTCTACTATATACTTTTTGAGGTGTGGTGACCAGAACTGAACACAATGCTCCAGATGTGGCCTTACCATCGATTTGTACAAGGGCATAATGATATTGGCCGTTCTATTCTTAATTCCTTTTTAAATTATCCCGAGCATGGAACTGGCCTTCTTCACAGCCGTCGCACACTGGGTCGACACTTTCATCGACCTGTCCACCAGCACCCCAAGATCTCTCTCCTGATCCGTCACAGACAGCTCAGAACCCATGAGCGTGTATGTGAAGTTTTGATTTTTTGCCCCAAATGTGCATCACTTTACACTTACTTACATTGAAGCGCATCTGCCATTTTGCTGCCCATTCTCCCAGTTTGGAGAGATCCTTCTGGAGCTCTTCACAATCCCTGCTGGTCTTCACCACCCGGAAAAGTTTAGTGTCATCTGCAAACTTGGCCACCTCGCTGCTTACCCCCAACTCCAGGTCATAACGGCCTAGCCGGCCCGGCGGGGATGGAGATATGGGGGGAGCCATCCTCCGCCCCCACCCTGGCCGACTAGGTCAATTCCCCCCTCCCTTACCCACCGAACCGCTCCGCACCCGCCGGATCCGGACTCACCTCCTCCGGCAGCCGCCAGAGCGTTCCAGCGATGGAACGAGGGAGGCCAGCCTCCCTTGCTCCCAAGTAGTTGCAAAGTGCTTTCCGGCACGTTTGCGACTGCTTCCAGCACTGGAGCACTCGCTCCGGCGCGGGCAGCTTCTACTGGATTGTGCCAATTGGGCATTTGCATAAAAGCACTTATATATCAGGTCCCCCAAGAAGGGCTGCATGTTTACGCCTTTATCCCTTCAGCCTCTCACTCTGCTGGATCAGCTGTCATGTCCCATCATGTTTTCACTGTGAGGAGCATAGATTCTTCTTGGACATCAGGAGGAGTAGTGTGATGATCTTGGGGAGGCCTGTTTGCCTGATCCCAGTTTGAAGTGTGGCCTCCAAACCCTTACAATGTCCAAAATGCAGGACCCAAGGAAGGCAGATAAGTGAAGGCAGAACTCCTGGAGGAAGCAGTCTTGCTGGAACCTGGCTGGAACTGGGCTTACTGGAAACTAGAACAGTATCATTCCGGTATAGTGGCCTTTTCTCTTAGTTCCTAGGCCCAAGAAAACAATTGCTACAACTGGTACCTACCACCTCACTCCCAGAGGGGAAAAAACACACCCATTTCTTTATGGGAAGAAGCAGCTATTCAACTTTGAGGCAGAAAATACCATGGCTGCCTTGCCTGTAGTTCAGGTATTGCCAATCCCAGGGTGATTGTCCAGAAGAACAGCTATCTAATTACAGCTCACACAGTCACACACCTCCTCGCACTAGTCTGCCCCCACAGGGAGACAAAGGGTATTTTTTAACAAAGAGACTGACTTGCCAGACTTGTACGCACCCATAGGAATTGTCAGAATGACTTTGGTGATACCTGTTACCACTTTATTTATTCACTGTGGCAATTGAAAAGTTTTATTTTTATTTTTAAAGATCCACACAAGGCCACAGACCTCTCTCTCTCTCTCTCTCTCTCTCTCTCTCTCTCTCTCTCCACACACACACACACACACACAGAGAGAGAGAGAGAGAGAGAGAGAGAGAGAGAGAGAGAGAGAGAGAGAGAGAGAGAGTCCTTGCAGGTAGCTTCTGCAAGGCATTCTGAAGTGAAAACAAAGCCAAGGAACCCAGAAATGGTTTTGCTTGGGTTCCTTCAGGGAGAAAGGCGGGGTAAAAATATTGTAAATAAATAAATAAATAAATTTGCAGTGTGCAGCAAGCCCGCCAGAGCTCTCCGGAGCATCACTGAATCTGCTGGTGAAAATTGGTTCACTCAAACATCTAAGAGAAGCAATTGAAGAGATGTGTGGAACCATCCCAGCACACACGTTGGTGGATGTCTGCAGATCCCTGACTCAACAATGTCAGTGGTGTATAGACACCAAGGTCTAATTAATTAATTAACTAGGTCAAGCAGCTGCTTCTGTGTATACCATGTGCAGTATATGTGTGAATTATACCATAATAAATTTGACACTATAAAGCATGTCTACATTTTCTTAGAGACACCCTGTGTGTGCGTAAATAAATAATTTGTTTGGCCTTTATGGATCTGCAAAAGGTGGCTGCTTTGTGAAAAGAGCATATGATCAGATTTTGAGATTTTAGAAGAGTTCTTTATCACCTTGCTTGAAATTTAACTTGGGCACTTGGCATGGAAATACAGAATACTACTGGGAGGCCACCAACGTAGCAGGAACTGATTCCGAACATGACTCTGCTAATAAACCCTTAGTGGTGTTGACACCCATGGTGGGAGGCGAGTGGGTTAAGCACTCTCTCTACCTATCACGAAATCATTTGACATCTATTTCAGTGTCGGTGATCTGGCAGCAGCAGGTCTGAACAAGACACAGTGAAAGTAATAGCTCTACTTTCCACCTTTCAGACTCATTTATTGAGGCAATAAGATAAAAAGGTCTCTTTGGAGAGTCATATGATTGGATTGTAGGTAGAAAGGCGCTACAAAGCAATGCAGGTCTAATTAAAGTAATATGACTGAGCCTCAACACTCTCATCCCATTCCAGTGCCCTGTGATGTTTCCAGAGCGTCATCAAAAAAGCATCCTAAAAATGAGCCCCAGCCTCAGAACTGGTTTTGGTTGCCAACACTCAACCCTGGGAAATGTGAAATAATAATAAGAAGCCTTTGAATAGATGCAGAGTGACACAAATGACATCTGGTTATGAGAATACACTCATGGAAAAATAGCAGGAGCGAGTAATTTTCAGTGTAGTTTCTCAACCTTGATTGTGTAAACTTTGCTTGAGGTGCTGGCTCTTGGCTGAGAGATGAGTTAATATCCGGGATCACCTTGTTGTAGCTGCTTGCAAGGCATGCAGATCAATGAGAGGTGAGAAGTCAGCCCTGTTGGGCGAGGCCATGTCAGGGCTAGGTATAGATGCCCTTGTTCACTGAGGATGCTCACTGGGCAGCAGGGTTTGTTAAATGGCCATGTGGTTGCTGGGAGATGGAGATTCCATCCCATTCCCTTTCTGTGCTGAATTTCCAGCCTTGAAAGAGGTTGAGGGTCTCTCATGAAGATTCATGGCTTGCCATATATGTTCTTTGAGGACTGGAGGAAAGAAGGCTGAGGAGGAGAAGACAGCCAATGATGGTCACATGCCCAGAGGCGTTTCTACAGTGGGGGCGGTACTGTTAGTTGCACCCCGTCCTAGTCCCTGTTTACAACCAGGAACGAGGAGGCCCCGCCCCCTCGCCATCAGAGCCATTCCGTGTGGAGAATGGCTCCGACGGCAAGGGGGCGGGGCCTCCTCGTTCCTGGTTGTAAACAGGGACTAGGACGGGGTGCAACTAACAGTACCGCCCCCACTGTAGAAATGCCTCTGCACATGCCTGGGGAGACAGTGACTGAGGAAGCAAGCTGTGTGGGAGGAAAAGGAACCAAGTGAACGTGTACCCCTTTCCTACCTGCTTGAGGCCTAAAAGCAGTGGCAGCAAAGCTCCCCTCTCCTCTAGAGAAGGAAGGATAGAAATTCAATAAATATTCATCATCATCACTAAGAATTTTCTGAAAAGAATACAGCCACCCTATCTAGGTTTGTGGTGTACTCTGTAGAGGAGGAGAAACATGTTAAAAGAAGCATTTACGGCCTGTCCAGAGAAAGATTTATCTGCGTTCCTGATTTCATCCATTTACAGCAAAGAACCAGAGGTAACAGGCGCCAGGAGGGCGCGTGGGGGCGGGGCCAGCATCGTGTCACGTTGACACCCCCCGCCCGTTTTGCTCTCATTTCCGAGCCAAAACGGCTCGAGGGAGGGAGGGAGGGCCCAGACACGACGATGCTCTGCGGAAGAGGGTGAGTTCCCCCGCCCTGCAATCTTGCCGCCCGCCTGCGATGGAGCGCCTGGAGCTCCTGCTCCAGGCGCTCCACCATGGTTCCGCCGCTGCAAAGAACACAGCACTTATATCAAGAAAAGACTTATATCAAGACTTGTATCAAGAAAACTTATATCCTCTGATATCCTCAAGATACTGTAAGTTCAAGAAGCCATAATACTGTAAAGACTATGGTGACAGCACCACCTTTCCTGCTCTGGTGTGGACCAGGTCTGTCAAGCTACCAGCCCTTTGCGCAGGCAGTTCTGAGACATATGGCAGCAGTGCGCCTCTGCAGCCTTTAAGATGGTAGAATGCAAGGTCCTCTGTTGTAAAGGTTCCATAGGATTGGGCCATAAGTCACCCATGCAAGAACCTGCCAGTTGTCTGGACTGATAGACATGGCCACCAAGGTCTGACCTGATGAAATAAGGAATACAGTTTCTGAAAAAGATTATTGTTTTGGATAAGGCTTTTTGTGGTTGCAACAATATCTATCTAACCACTGTCTTGTTGCCTGTTTGTATGGATTAGGTCCTTAATTGTAGACAAGGTCAGAAGAAACAGATTGGAGGGTGTAAGCAGACTATCCCTATATATTTCTTTCTGAGGTAAATATCTTTCTTTCTGATGTACTGAATTAGGACCTGTCATATATTCATCTGTCATAATCCTAAACTATTAGGCTGATATTTCTTAGTTTTGCTAACTGGGCTAAGAGGCACCTTTCAAAGTGGTGTCCTCTTATATTTAGCAAGGGGAGAGCAACTGTCCCTCTTCATACCAGCATGGCATCTTTTCCAGTGGCTGGTGTCTCTTCTATATTTTTTGTTTTTATTTTGTGAGCCCCTTTGGGACGGAACCATTTATTTAATTATTTATTTTACTATGTAAACCGCTTTGTGAACTACTCCTGTTGAAAAGCAGTATATTTAGGTAGCACAAGCTTGTGTCAGTCGCAATTGTCAGCCCAATCCTAATGGGCCTTTATGTCAGTGGAACACATGTTCTACTGGCGTAAACTGCTTTATTATGGCCAGTGTACAGGGCCTGGCTGGTCTGCACGAAGACAGATGCCGGACGCCTGCCTGTGCAGATAAGCCAGTGAAGGGGGTTGGAGGAAGGTGGGGAGGGGGTTGAATAGGGCGGGGTGGGCGGAACAGGGCAGTGATGGGGGTGGGGAGCGCAGATAGGGCCTGTGAGGGGGCAAGTTCGGCAGTGGCACACACCAAATCCTGACCCCCTTCCCGGGACTGATTTGCCTTCACAGATCAACTCGAACTTGGAACTGCTGCAGGTCCAAGTTGATCCACAGTGACTGCTGGGGATGGGTTACCCTGAGGCAAGGGAACTAATCTTCCCTTACCCCGAGGCCTCCCGTGCCAAAAATCCCCCACGCGGGGTTTTAGTTAGGTGGGCTGTGTGTATTTCAATTTCACTATTATTCACTAAAGTATGGAAAATGTTAGAATAAGACTGAAAGTGAGATGCTGTGTGCAATAAAAAAGGTATGCAATGCATTATGGCATCTCATATGTCAACATATACTTTCTGACTATTGTATAATGTAACCTGTTGTAGTCAATTTTAGTGGGACACAGAAGTGACTTGCTCACTTAGCTTGTTGTTGAGTGCCACAAACACGTGCAGCTATTTTCCTCTGTCATACATTGGGGAGGTGTGTGTCAAACCCTAGACTTTATAAACAGCACACTGTTGAGGCTTGAAAAATCACACCCATCATCATTTGGCTCTGCTGGACAGGCCCACACTTGTACCATCGTCATGCTATCTCCTCCTCTTGCCCACCTGCTCCCTTTTTGTATGCCAAGAGTGTGTCAAAATTGACAAAGTTCCTTGCTGGCAGCAGCCCTCAGAGTAGGAATGTAGGGATATTTCCAGGTCCTTCCTTGTCTTGTGCACGTAGCAGAGGGAGGGGGGGACACCATGGTACATCACCGCATATGTCAATCCAGATTACTGAGTAGGCAGGCCAACACCTGACATCTAGAAATGTTCCGCTTTCATCATGATTTTTGTGTGTGTGTGTGTGTGTATTTGGTCAGTCAATCTGAGAATAATTGAAGTCACATGTGATAACCGAAGTAATAATGGTGGTCCAACACGCCCCCAGGGACTTCTCCTGCGGCCCCCAGAGGCTTCTTCCTCCCCCCTCCCTCCCCCCAGCAAAGGTACTCAGCACCGATCTCTGCTGAGGCAGCCAGCCAAATCCGCTCTCTTCCTCCCCCCCCCTCTCCCTCCTTTTTAGTGCATTGTAGTCGTGGTTGGTGCTGCTGAGGATCTGCTCCTGCAGATCCAGGTTGGTGCCAGGTTTAAAAATGTTTTCTCCTGAACAGATGATTGCAAGAAAGGGGGGGGAGAGAGAGAGAGAGAGAGAAAAGAACAGGGGATTTTGCTTTTCTGTGACCAAAGGGGCTTTGTTTGCTGCAGGGAGGGTAGTGGAGGATCAAAGCGTGCAGGGCGGCTCTTCAAAAAGCCCGCGAAGCTAAGCAGTGGCTGACAACAAGCACCCCTCGCAGAGCTCACCTTGCAAAGTGATCTCCCTCCTGTGTGTGTGTGTGTGTGTGTGTGTGCGTGCGTGTGTGTGTGCGTGCGTGTGTGTGTGTGTGTGTGCGTGTGTGTGTGCACATGCACGTGCGTGCGTGCGTGCCCTTTCTAAGCATTCATAAGCACTGGTCTCTGGGAAGGTTTCTGGGTGGGAGAAATGGGGAAAAGAGATGGGCCACCCCAAAGGATCGGCATTTCTGCTTGGGCTGTGGTAGGAGCAGGAGCTGCCTGTGATCTCTGCAGAGATCACAGGCCCACAATGCTTTTTCCCCCTTCAATTAGTACTCTAATCTTAAAAAAAAAAAATCCAGTGTGGGTCTTACAGCTCTGCATATGCAGAATAATTATTCATTATTCATTGTGCGGCCCCCGGGTTCCATGGCAAAGTCCACATGCGGCCCTTGAGGTACGAAAGGTTGGACCACCCTGCTCTATCTCAACGTTTTCGGTTGCCTCTGTGACTTCTCTTTCCATCTCTAGGCCAGCATCAGAACTTTGGATAGAGGGGCCACACTGTGTCCCAAGTATATATTACTTATTGGGTCAGTTGAGAGAGGGTGGGGTGGATGGACACTTTGTTCCCTCAGTGTGCCTCTCCACTGCCCACTCAGCATTTTTGGTCACCGGTGTGGAAAAAGAATGCTCATCTGCCCCTCCTTTCTATTTGTGGTGGCCAAAAATCTTGAGAGGGGGGGGGATGGCATTGAGGGAAAAGAGTACCCTTCTACACTACTCCTTTCACAATTCTCCAGCAAGATCAAGATGGGTGTGCTCTTTGAAGAGCACGCCTATGCCTCATCCCACACTGCCTTGTTGGAGGATGTGTGCATGTGTATGCACACCATAAGAACCAGTGTGCTATGGGGGTCCAATACAGGGCTATACTGTACATGGGGTGGGGGCTCAGATGCTCTGAGCTGTAAGCCCCTTGTAGAATGGCCTCGTTCTGGGGACCTGATGTGAGTATGAGAGGAAGCAGATGTTTGGCTTGCTAGAAGTGGTCATGCTGTTTGCTTATTATTATTATTATTATTATTATTATTATTATTATTATTATTATTATTATTAGAAGAAGAAGAAGAAGAAGAAGAAGAAGAAGAAGAAGAAGAAGTATTTATATACCGCTTTTCAACAAAAAGTTCACAAAGCGGTTTACAGACAAAATTGAGTGTTTTCAGGGGTGGAGCAATAGCGGCGGCGCTCCCAGGATCATGCTGTTGCCAGGACAAAGGGGGTCATTTTTTACTTACCGGGGCTTGCACCACCCTCTGGAGGTGTGGGGGGCCCGCAGGGGTGGCCACAGTCCCCTGTACCCTCCAGAGAGCGGCACAACCCCAGTAAGTAAGAAAAGACCCCCTTTGTCCCAGCAGCGGGAGATCACTGATGTCACCACAAATCTCCACCACCCCCTCAAGGGGGTAGTGACCTGACCCTTCTCAGAGTGGTGAGTCGCAACCCACCACTTTGAGAACTCCTGCACTAGAGGGTTCTTAAAGAGAACTACATTTATGGCCCAATCCTATCCCTCACCAACCCAGAGAATGCAGTGCCACTGACGGAGCACATGCTGCATGCTATGGTGGTGGTGAGTGACCAGACAGTTTGGGAGAGATAAGTAAAAAAAAAACTACTTACCTCTCTGTAGGCCACCTGGCCTCCAGTGGGTCTCCTCAGACCTACACCAGCCTTTTTCCTGGCATAAGTTCAAGGAGACTCCAGGGGGCATGTCCAGGCTGGGAAGGGGGGTATAGGATCTTGATGTGTGCTGTTGCTGCCAAGATCCTCTCCTTCCTCCCCTGCACACCCCTAGTTTGGCCCGTTCCTCACCCTGATTCTCCCCCAAACTGCCCACTCTGCCACCTTACATGCTCCGGTGGGGCGTCCCGGAGCCACTGGCATGCACCTGGAACCTCCGGCTGCTTGCACCAGTGGCTCCATAGCACACAGCAGTGGCATGGTTTTTGTGCGCTGGACTGGGATTGCAAGATTGGGCTGCCTATGTATCTTCCCATTTGCTAATATTAAGTAGATTTGGAATAAAGCAGACAGCCTCAAACAGTTCTCCATTCATTTCTGGTTGACTAAAAGTCTATAACCTATCTCTGAACCTATTTTGTCTCTCTTCCTCCCATCCTGGGTTGTTCAGTGTGTGGGAATTATTATAGAGAGAGGCAGGAAAAAACATGTCCAACTTGACAGAGATAGAAGAGCTCACGGCAAAACGTACTTCAGGAAAAGTAGCATGCTCAGTCAAGTACTGTAGGCTCCAGAGATATTTCGGCCTCTGTGCGTCTAAGGCTATGACATCTGTTGAGAATGATTCTGGTGAAAACAACTGATACCTGTCGATATTCACCAACGAGATATATCTCTCATACGTTGAATAAAGAAGGGGTTCACAATATAGAATACAGCCAATGAGAGAGTTCTTCCACAGAATATGATGGGCCTTTCAAGGTACTGTATGTTTGAAAGGATATTCATTAAATATATATTTTATAATGGTACTTTTTAAGCTGCACACAACATCAACAAGTGAAATTTCCCCCATCTTTTATTGATTTATTATTACACATATCCCACTTTTCTTCCTTTGTGGAGCCCAAGTTGGCGTATAAGTTCCTAAGCAGTCACACTGACCAAATCTAACAGTAGCTAGCACTGACCAGATGTAGACTTGCTATGATTCAGCAAGGGGAGAAGGAGAGAGAAAGAAACCACAGGGGGCTGCACAAGCTGGGAGGCCATGATGAGCATGTGTGCCCTCTGTGTACATGCATGAAGGGCCAAGAGCAGGCCATTGCACCAGCACCTTCGAACCAACCCACCCCATGGATTTTCAATTCCAAAGAGCTCCCAGGCATTGTGTGCAAGCCAGTATTCAGTCCCGGCCGTCTGCGGAGGACACAGCCAGCCGGGAAAGGCCGGGACAGTGCGGGTTTCCGGGGCTGGCTGGGATGGCGGCCGGGACAGACCCCGGAAAACAGGACTGTTCTGGCCAAACTGGGATGGATGGTAAGCCAAATTAACAGAGAGGAAAGGAGCAGGGTACAGGCTGTTCAGACCATGGCTAAAGGCTGTGGTTGGGAACGGCTCTCTGTAGCCTGAACAGAGGGCAACAGGCAAGGGGTGAGCCTAAGAACAGACCCTGAAAGCACTTCACCCTCTTGCGGTGCAGAAGCTACTAGTCTCTCCCAATGAACGTACTCTCTTGACTGATGCCACAGGTCTTCTAGAAAGAGGAGTTCCACCTGGAATCTCCAAATGAAAATCCTATTTTCGGAAAACCCGACGAATCAGTCAAGGGAATGTACGGAAAGAGCCAAGGCTGAGGCTGATCTTGAGCCTCCAACAAAAGGTAAAAAGCAGAAAACTCTCTCTCTCTCTCTCTCTCTCTCTCTCTCTCTCTCTCTCTCTCTCTCTCTCTCTCTGACACACACACACACACACACACACACACACACAGAGGAGATAGTATCACTAACTGCACAGTCAATTTAATTTTGTATGGGTCAAAGAAAGATTGTGGATTTAGTGAGTCCTTGATGAGGCTGCTCTGCAGTCCAAGGTCACCATTCCCTTTCTGTGAAGCTTGAGAGGGTTGAATTGCAGGGCTTGTGGCAGCAAGGGGCCTACCACACGAATCTCCCTGGACAAAGAGCAGTGTCAAGGACAAAAAGAGGGCTATGAAGCCAGCCCTTAATATGCAAGGGAGGCAGTAGCCTTAAAGGGAGTTGGGCAAGGGAGCTGAGCTGTCTTTCTTCCCAGGAAAGACAAAGGAGGTAGGGGCACTTAGAAAGGGAGGGAAGTGGTCCATGAAGGTTGGCTGACCAGCCCAAACTGGCTTCAGTAGTTTGGTAGTGCTCCGGGAGAAAGGGGGTTGCTGCAGGGTGTTATTGTCCTGGGTGCCAGCTGACATGGTGCTTTTTGAATGGAGGCTGCAATGTGGGTGACTTGTGGCGGCAGCAGCAGTGTGTTAACAATCCATATGCACTCTTTTCACTTTATCGTTAACATGCGTGGTGTGTGTGTGTGTGTGTGTATTTAACTATATTAAGAAGCAGGCTATACCTTGCCCAGATATCAGCATCCAGAAAGAGAAGTGCATAGCTCTGTGAAAAGACGAACAGCAAGAAATAATTTAAGATTGGAGGTACTTTATAGGAGGGAAAAAGGAAGCGTAATGGATCTGCAGAAGGTTAAAGGTAAGATGCCTGGGAGGCCTTCTGGTTTCGATCCACAGAGGCGAGTGTCTCTATATTTTTTGCTCCTTATGTGTGAAATGTTATTTGAATCCTGGGTCTTATTTGAGCTTTTACTGCTGCATTGGTTCATGCTTTTTTAGACTCGCGAAATGCTGAGAAATTATATTGAAATCAGTGAAACGAGCTGAAGGATTTGAATGAAGACTAACAGATCATTTTCATAGGCATAAACCCTACAAGCTGAACCCCCCCCCCAAAGGTCAGAAGCATTTTTTTTCCTCTGAACTGCGGAGGTTCCCCCTTTGTTCTAACCACCTTCCACTCTCTCTGCCAAAGGCTGCCACTAGTTGGAAATAATGGCATACTTGAAATCCAGGTTTCTTCTAATTGAATTTGCCCCAGCCTATTTCACATCTCCATTGCCCGTACTAACTATGGACAGCTTAAAAAGTACAGTTAATGAAGATCCTAAAGATGCTTTGAAAAAAGCATGGCCGTTTTTGGAAGGCATCAGCGCTCCCTTTGAATCCAGTGAAAGCCTATCTTTTCATTTCTTAAATTGCATTAGCCTCTGATACGGAATAAAAGCCTAAGAATTCAGAACTACGTGTGGACCTCATCCAAAATTTGCCACAGCCAATACCAATCGTTCTGCTACTTTCACTAGGCTTTGGATGAGGATACATTTAAAAAAATACAGTCTCTTTGTCTAGACTTCTTTTGTGTCTGCCTTCTGCTTTCAGAAACCTTCTAAGGCTCCCAAACACAGCCTGGTTTACACATACAGCAGAACAAGATGGTTGAATCCTGTGGCGTTAGGGTGGATTGCACTACTTCATATTGTAGGCAAGAGGTACCACTTTTTAACGCTCCTTTGAGTAAAAAAACAGCAACAACTTCCTATAAGTAGAAAGCTATCACATCAGGGAGAAATATTCTAGCCTAGCTCACTCATGCTGTGCTAGCTATCTACTTGCAGGGAGCATTTTAATGCAAAGGAACAGTTTAAAAAATGATATTTCCCATCTGTAGTCTAAAGTGATACAGTCCCAGTGTTTTTCCTGGAAATTAAAATTAAGAGGAAGCGAAAACCAAGGGGCACAAATCCATATATACAGCATTATCATGAGGGACTGAAGACTAATAAGACAAGAGGGACAATTCAAGAGCCACAATATAGTACTATCTTCATCAAGGCCAACCAAAAGGCATCTTAAGGAAGAGATACTTAACCCTTTCCTCACTCACCATTTCCCCATTCTGCATTGGTCTTCAAGAAGCCCTTGGATAATTTCAAATACATGTTTGCCCTGGTAGCTTAGGGCTATAGGGCGAATGGTGCATTTTCCCCTTCACGCTGGGCTGGCCCAAGACCTTGCAGCACCTGAAGAGGTGTGCCAATTTATGCCCTTGCATGGCTCTTTGTCATGACAAATGGCACCTCCCTTACCCAGGGGTGCACCAGTCGTTGTCTTTGCTCTTCTTCCTGCTTACTGGGTTTGAAACGTAAGTGGCAATGGAGCAGAAGAGGAAGTGTGGAGAGAGGAGTGGTGGTCTCTGTTCCCCTCTCCCTTTTCAAAACCAAAAGGAGGAGGCCAGCCCTGAGGCCTGTGCCCCCTGCCAATCTGCTGCCTGAACCAACCATTCAGTTGCCCTCGTGGCTTCACACATGGTGCCTGGAGGGGATGGGGACATTTCCACCCCTAAATGGGATGCTGGGACAGATTACGTAACTGCCTCATATGGCCTCATTTTAATGGGACCAGTCAGAGGCAAGCTAGTCTGCAGTTATATAGCCATGCCTCATCCTCCCAGAAAGACAGTGGCGTAGCCAGCCGTGGGGGTGGGGACGGCAGTGTGTGCCGCTGGGGACGGGAGCCCGTGACGAAACCACCCCCCATGACATCATTATCCCTGCCACCACTGGGGGTGATGTCACTTTGTGGCCTTTTCTGGCTGACCCCCCCCCCCCCCACACACACACACATTTTTTCGGCGAGAAATGGCTACTATGAGACCGGGCGGGCAGACGACTCCTTCTCACCCGCAGTGTCGAAAAAAGCTGCCGCTGCCATTTTCACTGCCCCCCGATTGCCACCAGGGCAGACCCCCCCACTCCTACGCCACTTCCCCCCCCCCCCAGTAAGATTCCCCATGCTCACCTACTTCAGACTCAGTGCAGAATCAGTTGGTCACCATTTGGGAAGATTTTTTTTCCCTTTTACCAAGATTGGCCTGAAGATGGGAGACCACAAATCTGTAGCAAACTGCATATGCATCGTGCTCGGCACAACTTTTGGAAATTTTAAAAACTCAGGTCCATGGAATGGCATAAAAGACTCAGGTCTTTTATGCCATTAAAGGGTTTTGACTTTGACTTTGACTTTAAGTACAAAAATGGCAGTTACAATTTTAATTAAGGAAAAGTCAGTTAACCTTTTCGTGAATAACTGGAAACCATTTATCGATTTTTTTAAGAGAGAGAGAGAGAAGAACGATGTGATGATATGCGGATTTAATGAATAGAATGTGGGTGTTATTTTGGCTTAGTTGGATATTATATGTAGAAAATAGTGAATAGTATGCTAGTAGGATATATTGCTTCGTGCTTGCTATAACTTTATGAAATATGTATTGTTTTTATGTTTTAATATATCAATAAAATATAAATATATATATGAAAAAAATGGCCGTTTTGAGACGATGCTATGTCAGACAATGTTTCCAGGCAATGCTTGCGGCCCCCAGAAGGTGTATCACTCACATGAAATTACCTACACACTAGCACCAATCCATGTGGTGAGCTACGTCTTATTTATTGGCAGGTTTCTGTTTTGTGGATGCACATATTAGCACTAGCACATAACTGTGGTTTTGAGTAGGCAACTGCCCGGAAAGAGGAGAGACCAGGAGTAGAGCATTCACATATTATATTACACATGTACAGATGCTGTTGGTGGATACAGGTTTTAACCTGGACATGCATTCATCTTAAAAGTCAACCTGGAGATTGAACCCCTAAAAATAGAATACAAATCACGCATGTTGCTGCACACTCATTGAACATAACCTGTGGATTACTGAATGTATGTACCTAGCAACAAGTGAGTGTACATCCCTATATTCAACAGCATCCATGTTAGATGTTAGGGGATGATGAACAAAATTCAAATCAGAATTTGTATTAAACAAGAATTTAAGACAAGGAACTTGGATTTAAGAGTTTTTCCCTTTCCTAATCGTTTTAGCTCTAGTCCAATAGAAAACATGCTGTGGAACAGAAAGTCTTGATTTTCCTGCATCTGTATCCCAAAGAACATGCAGTGCAAGCCCATCATCTTTACCCAGAAGTAAGTCCCATTGAATTCAATGAGGCTTACTCCTAGGTAAGTGTGCTAAGGCCTAAGCTTAAGGCTGTAATTCCATACACTTTCCTGGGAGTAAACCTTATTGAACACAGTGGTACTTCTGAGTAGACATGCATAGCATTGCACTGTTAGTACAGTAGATAAACAATATAGACCAGCGTTTCTCAAAGTTCTCCCTGCAAGCACCTGAAAATCACTGGAAGCACCTGGAAGTACCTGAAAATCACTGTTTTTTGGCGATCCGAGGATTGGGGAGGCCTGCAGAGAGTCACGCAGGCCTCCCCGAAGCTCCCCAAGCCCTCCCCGAAGCCCCCGAAGCCCCAGTAAGTACAAAAATGTCTTTATTGCCCCCATTATAATGATTTACGTCAACAGTTTCTGATGCCAATTCTGACCTTTTCTTTTGGGTCGGATATTGACACTATCTGTTTTTTATTGGACGGGAAAAATGAGAATCGTACTCAGTCAGTAGCCAAATATCTTCACTTAATCTGGACCAGACGCACCTCTGACTCTAACTTTTTATTTGTGTAAGCGAGTGACAAGGGTTATAGACATTTTATTAGTATTGTTTTTATGTGTGCATCTTATTTGTATTGTTTTCTAAAGCATCTGTTTGGAAATTGTATTTGGGGGTTGGCGGGGCCTCCATATCTTTTCTGCACAGTTCTTTTATGCCATTAAAGGGATTTGACTTTAAGTACAAAAATGGCAGTTTTGAGGACTTTTTTTGGCGGCGGCAATCCCCGGGATTGCCACTGCCATGCTGTCGCTGCCCCTTAAGGGGCACGGGGCAGCTTTTGGTTCCAATGGTGGTTTGTGACCCACAGTTTGAGAACCACTGATATACTAGACAAAAGAGGAGAGATCAGAACAGAGACTCATCCACATCTTTCTCAGGGTAATACTCTAAAAGTCACAGAATCACAGCAACTCATGTAAAATGTACTGTGAGTTCTGAGATCAAGAGTTCATTCTCAGGTTGTCACAGACCCTGTAGGGATATTCTATATAGATAAGAGTCTGACCATCAGTATTTCTTTTTACCCCTTATTTGTATTGTCTTATTTGTATTGTTATTCCCATTGTCCAACATCATCATAAGGCAGGATGCTTGCCTCATCAGAGTATTTCATTTTGATTTCTCATTTTTACCTAAACTTAGAGCTCGTATGTCACTGCCATGTGTGCCAATCTGGAAATCTTTTCAGTAGGAAAAAAAAAATGTGTTGAGAAAACTTGCAACAGTTTTTTTTTCTAAGTATGGGTGGAGTGGAAAAAGTGATCCAGGCTTAATTACCCACACTTAGTCATAAGCAGCAGGAACGGAAGCCCTCGAAAAGAAGGTAATTGGAGCTGTTTTTCGTGTGTGTGTGTGTGTGTGTGTGTGTGTGTGTGTGTGTGTGTGTGTGTGTGTGTGAAGATGTTAATTTCCATCACGTCATGCTATGCAAGAATATTTTATATAAATAAATAAATAAATAAATAAATAAATAAATAAAGAGAGAGAGAGAGAGAGAGAGAGAGAGAACCTTTGACCAATATGAAGTATAAAACGTACCTGAGAGTGAATGTACATTGAAGGTTCTGTTCCTTCTTATTTGAGAGGCTAATGAAGTGGGCAACAGGGATCTTCTTGCCAGAAGCTACCTTTGGGCATTTGTAGCAAAGGATTGCAAGCAGGCCTTTAAATGACCTAAATTAATTAAACATCAAGCACCTGTATGGTAAAGGACAGGCTCACATGTGCATGTTCATCACTTGATGACTCCAACATTCTGAAGTGATGAGTCAAATGTGTGAATGCAACATCATCTAGGTAGTTCCACAGACCAAGCATTCATATTACCTCTAATGCAATGCTTGTCAAATAGTTCAAGTCACAATTTCAGCTCTCCGTCATCATGCACTTGCATGTGTGAACCAGCCCTGAACAGTGATTTTGTGTTCATGGCAAGCTAAATTCTTAGGGACTTCTGCCAAGAAAGATTTCCAAACGATCCATTCAAAATGGGTTCTGTTGGCTGATCAAAAATTGATCACCTTAAAAAGGAATGAATGTGATGTGACAAAACACATGTTTTGATTTGTGAATTTCAAGTGATTGTGTTATAATGAAATTGTGTTTAACTTTTGGGAAATGCCAGACAAAACAAGCAAGGGAAAAAAATCAAGGGAAGATTTCTTGGATTGTCTGGGGAAAAAGTCAAGCAATGGTTAAAACCTACGTGCACATGGTAATAGCTATGCACTTTATGGATTGAGTATATAGAGTAACATGCAGTGTAAACTGAAAAGACTCTGTTGTGCTCTTTGTCAGAGAAATGTAATTCTTGAACATGGGGCTCTTTTGGGCAAGCCTTTGCCAACTGATTCTGGCCCCACATGATAAAAATGTGAAGATGACATGAGGGGGCACTTCCTGCTCCTTCCTCTCATGCCTAGGTGTTGTTGTTTAATTGGGGACCACCTCTCTGTGTGTGGTTCAAATACTTCTTTAAACTAGTCATGGACGAAAATAATTTCTTTGGTAGAGTTTGGTTGGCATCCTTTCCCCCCCAAATTTTTGTATTTGTTTATAACAGAAACAATTACAACACAAATCGATTACATAAACAACAAAGACACAAAACTGAACTGCAACACAGAATTTAAAAGGACTTCCACTTATCTCCACACAGGCATAACTAACATTATGGATGGCATACTTGTGAGGGCACCACAGACGTAATCTGCTATGTCAGTAGTTGTTGGCTTAAGTTGGAAAGGCTCAGATATTCCCTCAGATTTAGGAGATTTCTTTCTAGTGAATACCACTCAGCTTTGTTTGGAACTGGCTCAGCTAAAACAAGTCCCTCTCCCCCCCCCATTAGAATATTTTTATTTTTTCCAAGTCCAGTTCAATTCAGGCCCCATCGTGCTCCCAATATCACCAGGATCAGAGACATAACTGGGTCTTCTGGCACCAGGGCAGTCACTCATGATGGCACCCTCTGAACACCAGAAGGCCCGGACGTAATTGGAAATGATTATGTCACTGCCAATTATGTCTGGGTTGTGAGCCATTCTGAGCAGCTGACCACTTTTTTCTCTCTTTTTTTCTTCGCAGCGAAGAGGCAGCAAGGAGGCAAAACAGGTAGGTCGCCCCAGCCTCCCCGGTTGCCCCCCCCAAGTTCCAACTTCCCCCTTGCTCCTCGGAGGAGGGACTCTACTGTTTTCGCTGCTGCTGCTCATGTTGCGAGCACTTTTTCTCTTTTTTTCTCTTTGAATGGTAGGGTCGTCCCCCTGGAGCAAGGAGAAAATGGTGTTCCGCCTGGGGCACATGCCCCTCAGGCTCCATCATAGTTATGCCACTGACCAGAATCATAACAGATTCTTCATCCTTCTCCCCAACCAAACAGAACTCTGCCCTTTCCATTCTGTATAAGGCGGTGGTAGCAGCAACAGTGAAAGTGACAGGCCTCTGCATGGCCTCCATTTCTGCCTCCCACTCTACCTCCCACCTTGAACACTGTATTGGCGGCATCCCATGCACAGAAACTCTGGGGAAAACATATAGATATCCAGGAGGGCAAATTCCTGTTGGTACTCCACTCTCAGGTAACTGGGAAGGGAAGCGGATGACGGGTGTGACAGTTACCTGTGATGGTGCAGGCAAACTAATTATGAGTCCAGTCCCGACTTCACTCTAATTTTGGCTTGGCTTACACACACACACACACACACACACACACACACACACACACACACACACACACACACACAATCCAGGGAACCTCAGTCTGGGTCACGGCCTTGATACTGAGTCCAGATTTCAATAGATTGAAGGTGGTTTTTTTTTGGGGGGGGGGGAGGTTGCCTATTGCTAGCTTCCAGCTTTCAGAATGCCAGCCTCATTTAATACGTAAATGAAAATACAAGTTTTATTTATTGTGTTTTCTTTTTCGTTCTTTTTTATCCCACCTGTTCTTTAAGGAGCTCAAGATGGCATCATGGCATGCTGTCCCCTTCCCCTGTCCTCACAACAACCCTGCGAAATAGTTTATGCTCAGAGAGAGAGAGAGAGAGAGAGAGAGAGAGAGAGAGAGAGAGAGAGAGACAGAGACAGAGACAGAGACAGAGAGAGAGACTGGCCCAAGGTGCTTATCTGAGTCTCCTGGCTGAGCAGGGATTTGAACCTAGTTTCCTTAGACCTCATCCAATGCTTTAACTGCCTCACCATGCTGACTCTCTGGTAACTGTCTTGTGGGTGGCAGTTTAAGGGTACATTCCTCACCTTACTGATTCTCATGGAAATGTAGCGATTGAGGTTGGAATGGGTAATTAACAGAGGAGTTCATTTTCAGCTGGTGTAAATACTTTCTCCAATTATGCCATGAATGTTTATTTTCCTCCTTGACTGACTCAGGACACAGTTTGCAAAGGCTGCCTTGCTCAGTTTGGGTGTTGGCTCTGATCTTTTCGGTGCCATTCCATGTCAGGCTTGGAAAAAAAATACACAAATGGAAGGATTTGTTGTTTTAAGGGGTGGGGGTCTGTTATAGGTGCAGGCGTCATTTGAGGTGATTGCCGTTCAGGACTGCATTGATACCAGGTAGGAATCCTGTTTAAGAATCAGCAAGAGAAGGGGGAAAAAATCTATCAACAACCCAAACACAACACAGAATACCTTGTGCTTCTGGATTTTCGGCATCAATGCTTCATTCTCCTCCTGTAGTCACTTGAGTAAATTTTAACTCTTTGACATCTAAAAATATGCTAATAAGCTTCATGATACTAGGTGGTAACACGGAAAAGTGCTGCTCACCTATGGATTAAAAATAATAATAATAATAATAATAATAATTTGGTCTTCAAATGAACAACGTAATGTAGCAGACTTGTGCATAAACCATTCCATGAGTTCATGTCTTGTTCCATCACTTTTTTCCCCTAAGTGACATTTAAAAATAAGCCATCGCCATTCGAGGGCATGCTGGCGTTTTAAACCTTGATAGACATTACACAGTAATGTCAGTCCTAAAGTCATTTACAGACAGATGTTCGAAGACACTAAATGATGGATATAAATTCTTTAAATAAATAAAAATTAAATAAATCTGGAGGGAGGGAAGAGTCATTGAGAAACATGGAACTTGTCACTTAGGTTGGGTAATATTCACATGTGCTTCCAGGTGGCTTCCATTGTAGAAGTCAAATGGAACTTCAGGAGGTATCTCTGAAAAAGTACCTTTTCCCCCTGGAACAGCCATCCACACCACACTTACAACAAGGCACTAACTATAAAGACTGGTCCTACCCTGGAGGACTGGTCAGAACCGAAGCCTCCATTGCCTGTGCTGGTGAGTGTTTCCTTAAAAGAACTACTTTCAATTTTAGTAGGATGAAGCAAATTGGAAGAATTGACTGCCTACAATGCAGTCACCATAACTAGCCACATAACCTACTGACCACAAAGGGGTTCAGATAAACTCATTTTTTTCAGATGCATTGATTGTACTATGTTACATAGCGCTGGTACATTACAAAAAAGTAGAGTCCAAAGTGAATTTCAACATTTGAGAATTTTCAAGGGATGTCAAGTTAGTGACAACAAGTGACATTTTTCAGTGTACATGTACATGCCTATAGTGCAATGCAGAGAGCATATTGCTATGCATTTTTTTTGTGTGCCTTATATACACACACATTCAGGAAAACAGGCACTTGTAAAAATGTCTTTTGAACTCTTTTGAATGTTGGGCAGCACTAGAATAAGACAATAACACACTGACAGGGTGGTGATATCAAATGAGAATTACACATTCCTAAAGAGACATAAGCAGTTGTTTGGGTATCAGACCTGGCTCCAATCAAGTTGGAGGTACAGTAGTGCAATGCAGAGGTGATGAGAGACAAGGGGAAAAAAGCTTGAAAATGCAAAATCCACAAATAGCACCAGGAAATCTGTAGCCATCATCAGAAATGGGCAGCCCAATTCTACATAAAGATACACGGCTGGCCGCCATATCCACCACCCATCCCGGGTCGCGTTGGCGTGGCCCAGGAACACCTCGGGAGAAGGGGACATTCATCCCTTTCCCTGAGTTTCCTGGCTGCCCAGCCCCAATGTGTCTCCTCGGATGTACTTTGGCTCTGAAGCTGGTGTACAGCCAGGGCAGCAGGATAAGGGAGGCCGGGGCTGGGAATGGGCTTGGGATATCAGCAGTGTGCTGCCAATATTCCTGCCCCCACCCAACACGGGTCAGCCAACTACTGCCCTCCCTCGCTGCCCATCCCTCACATGCCCCTGCACTGACTGGAGCAGGACTTACCTCCGCTGGTGGGTGCCGGGTCCAGGGGGGTGTCGTAGTAAGGACTGCCGGTCTCCGCGCTGGCAGCCCTTACTCTCCGGGTGTCAAAAATGCACTTTATGGCTCGTTACAAGACCCGATGGAGCACATGCTCCTACAGCAAATACTTGTGCAGGATTGCGCAGCAAATCCCCACAACCAGTGAGCAAACCTGTCCTGAAATCCTTGGTAGGAGTTACAGTGCATCGCCTGATCTGCTCTGACTCACTTTGGTGGTGGCACAGAAGCTGAATCCTTGCCTGATTAAAGTCTCTCAGGATCCATCACAGGCTTGAGTCTGGATATCAAGAAGATGAAAGTGTCTGGTCCCATCACATGTGTGCAGAAACAGAAAAGTGTCAACATACCTAATCCCCCTGAGTTTATGCAGCATGACTCATCAAAATTCAACAATGATGGAAAGTACTGTGCGCAATGAATGGGGATCAATCCTTGATATTTGTGTGACGTGCATCTTCTTGTTTTTATGGGGTCCTCAAAAGGTGCTATAGGACCACATTGCCCAAGTCATTCAATTCTTCTTTGACCTGGTAGCTCCTAAAATGAAGGCTTCAAAACAACTATTATATCATAATTACACTGTGGAAACCTGGAGAAGTCTAGATTAAAAATGTTTGGCCACTAGCACTTGGATTAAGAATGTTTGGCCACTTGGAACAGAGAGTTTGGGAAGATATTTGCCATAGCCTTGGATCCAGGTGGTGGAAGATTCTCTCCAAATGGGCGTTTATCAAATGAACACATACGAAGTGCAAGTAAAATGGGCTATTCCCACTTTGCCAGTGCTAATGTGTAGCCATCACCAATCTGGTGCTCACCTCTCTAAGTATGCTCTTTCCAAGATAAATAAAACATTATCCTGCTTAGGTGTCATGTGTGGTCTAGTAGCATTTACAAAAGTTTGAGTCATCTCTGCCCACTCAGAGGAGATGCAATGGAATCACATGGACTTTTGGAAGCAAATGGATCATGTGGCAAATGCCTTGGTTTGGGAAGTAGAGGAATTAATACTTTCTTTTTTTTTTTACAATGTCAGCTTAGTCATCTCCCTCCTGGATGTGAGTAAAGTCTTTTTGCAACTCATCACACTCTGCCTCTGAGAGGAGAATTCCTGGCAACTAGTGTGTTACTTGAGAATGCCATGATCTGAGCAGTGTCCACACCCATTCATATTTGTCCTGTTTGACAAGGAACTTATCTTAACATTTTCAGTTGTGAACTTTATTTATGTGGTTAGTTTTTAAAGCCATGTCCTTCAGTCTGGAAGACCTTTCACCTAATCCTCCACATGCATAATACCATGCACCCTGTATTTCAAACTATATCCAGTGCAATGACCATTATGGGGGGCAGAAAACGTTGGGGAGAAAGGGATTTGAGCAGGACCTCAAAACTTGTTATAATTTTTTAAGGCTGTGTTATTAAGGCTAGGCTGACTTAATTTGGATTTAGACATTTAGGGCATGAAACAAGGTTTTGGAAGGTCCAAAATTCTCCCCTCCACCCTACCTTTTCACTGCAGTTCATAGTCTGTTATTTGCCTCATAGGCAGCTGCTGAGGCACCCCTATTTAAACACTAACAACTTCTTCTTGCTGGTTATGTGATCACAGTTAACCTGGGATCACATAACCAGTATGCCAATATAAGACTGTCACATCGTCGCCAGCTGAATTTGATTACAAGAGGATGTCACATTTTTAGAGCAAGGGCAATGTTTCCTGTCCTCATACTGAATTTCATCATTTTGCAAATCAGATTTGGCTACAGGAAAATATCGCAAAGTCAGTTCAGAGTGAAAGCATTGATTTTAGTCTGAATGGGTTCCAGGGAGGGAAAAGCACGGTTGCCATGCTGCATGTAAACATTTCTGTTCCTGTTAGGAGCAGCCCCTGGAGAATTATGAAAGGGTATCACTTTTCATAGGGGTAAGAAGTGTTCATGAAAAATAGTCCCCACTTTGACTCATCCTTGTTGCGCCTCACCACCAGCTACCCACCATATAATGCTGCCTGCCAAATATTTTACAACCTCCTTGTTTTTGCAATCCCAAATATCATGGGATTTATTGAGGTGCTGGTGGTCCACCAAGCATGGCTAGTAGTAGTCTGCATTTGGCAAGGTGGTATACAAATGTGCATACTGAAGTTACAGGACAAGGAAGGGGATAAAGCCGGGAAAAGGTGTCAGGAGGGAATCTGAGAGAAAACAGAAGAGTTCACTTCACAGTTGTGTTGAATGGAAAATGCCTTTCCAGAAAGCGGTTCAGACATTGAGACCATTTTTTTTTCTTCAGTCTGTTTGCTCCTCTCTTCAGGGGTTCGTTTCCTTTTGTTTTGTTTTCCTTTCTTTCTTTCTTGGACAAGTTCAGCAGGTCTTCGGTCCACTTTTCTAACATTGGAGGGCATATGTCCGTTCATTGCTATGGGGAGGGCTCTTTGCAGTTACTCAGTAGTGAAGGAAAAGCACATTTTTCTATATTAGTAACTTCAGATGCTCAATTACTGAGATCAGGCAGTAAAACGAAGTACCAGTGCTGAGTTCCAATTAAGCACATCTATAGTGGGACCGAGAACTACCGGACGTACAAGCTGGGTTTCGAAGAGGCAGAGGAACTAGAGATCAAATTGCCAACATGCGGTGGATCATGGAGAAAGCACGAGAGTTCCAAAAAAACACCTACTTCTGCTTCATTGACTACGCAAAAGCCTTTGATTGTGTGGATCACAACAAACTGTGGCAAATTCTTAAAGAGATGGGGGTACCAGACCACCTTACCTGTCTCCTGAGAAACCTGTATGCGGGTCAAGAAGCAACAGTTCGAACCGGCCATGGAACAACCGATTGGTTCAAAATTGGGAAGGGAGTACGGCAAGGCTGTATATTGTCACCCTGCTTATTTAACTTATATGCAGAGTACATTATGAGAAATGCAGGGCTGAATGAATCACAAGCCGGAATCAAGATTGCCGGGAGAAATATCAACAACCTCAGATATGCAGACGATACCACCCTAATGGCAGAAAGTGAAGAAGAACTAAAGAGCCTCTTGATGAGAGTGAAAGAGGAGAGTGCAAAAGTTGGCTTGAAACTCAACATTAATAAAACTAAGATCATGGCATCAGGTCCCATCAATTCTTGGCAAATAGAAGGGGCAGAAATGGAAGCAGTAACAGATTTTACTTTTCTGGGTTCCAAGATCACTGCAGACGGAGACAGCAGCCATGAAATTAAAAGACGCTTACTCCTTGGAAGGAAAGCTATGGCAAACTTAGACAGCATAATAAAAAGCAGAGATATCACCATGCCAACAAAAGTTCGTATAGTCAGGGCGATGGTGTTCCCAGTAGCAATGTATGGTTGCGAGAGTTGGACCATAAGGAAGGCTGAGCGCCGAAGAATAGATGCTTTTGAACTGTGGTGCTGGAGAAGACTCCTGAGAGTCCCTTGGACTGCTAGGAGATCAAATCAGTCAATTCTAAATGAAATCAAGCCTGACTGTTCCCTGGAAGGACAGGTACTAAGGCTGAAACTCAAATATTTTGGCCACCTAATGCGAAGAGAGGACTCTCTGGAGAAGACTCTGATGCTGGGAAAGATTGAAGGCAAAAGGAGAAGGGGAAGGCCAAGGATGAGATGGTTAGACAGCATCACCGATGCAACAAACATGAAAATGAGCGAACTCAGGAAGATAGTGGAGGACAGGAAGGCCTGGCGGGATATGGTTCATGGGATCACGAAGGGTCGGACACGACTTAACGACTGAACAACAACAACAACATAGTGGGACACATTCTGAAAAAAACAAAGCAAAGCAAAACACATTCAGTACCTGAGTCAGTATGTTGTTAGTGTTGTCTTAGGTATTGGGCATCCCAAGCCTATTGGGCTGCCCTGCTGGCGGAACTAGCATTCTGCCAACGCTGGCTGCTTTAAGGCAGCCGTAAAGCGCACTTCGGCAGCGTGTGCTGCTGGAGCACTGGCAGAAATGCCGGAGCCTTCCTGCGCATATCATTGCCGCACTGACTACCTGTTGGAGCAGGTAAGCCAGTGCGGGAGGCGGGACGGGTGGAGGGGAGAACAGAACGGGGGCAGGGAGAAACTGGGCGGGAAGTAGAAAGGAACAGGGGGAGGCTGCAGGAGAGGGTGGATCTGGTGGCTATGACACAAGCTGGATCCTGTCCTTATCCGTAGCCTCCTTATCCGTCCTCCTTATCCTTATCCCCGTCCCCTTTCTCTCCCAGGACTTGCACAAACGAAATCGCAAGGAAACCCATTATGGGGTGGGAGGCTTACAGAGGGGAAAGGGGATTTAAATCTTCTTTAAATTTAAATCTTTAAAGAAGATTTAAAGATTTAAATTCACACACACACACACACACACACACACACACACACACACACACACACACACACACACACACACACACACACCGCTGGATACACCGCACACCTTTTTGCAGGGCTGAACCAGCAGAGGTGGGGGGGAGGAGATAGGATTGGGCCATAAATGTTTTATATAGTTTCCTTGGATAGTCTCTTCCCCAGCAAAACATTCTGCTTCGTTTCATGACCTTAAAAATGGGAACACATTTATGAGCCAGGGAAACCTACAAATTTGTGTGGAATGAGAGTAGGATTCAATTTTGATACAATGTTGTTAGCCTTTTAAATTTTCAGACAACAGTCTCCTTTCAGGACAGCTGCAATGTTGGTGGAACCTGCAGAATCAGTAGTCCAAGATCTTGTAGGCTTTTCAGGAATCTTCAGTAAGAATTAACTGAGAGCCAAGCAGTCAAGCGAGTGGTTGAAATTTGAAAATCTGTCCAGGAGAACGCTGAGCTTGACGATGTAAGAAACCGGAGCAGGATTTTGGCAGTTAATTGTGACTGTCATTCTGAGAGTGAAAATTGAAACAGCGTATCTGTTCTCTTACATTTGTACTGTCGGAGAATACTCCGCATGTGTATGTGCGTGTTTATGGCATTTCCAATTATGGATCTGAAAAACGCTCTTTTTACCTCCTCACCGTTCTTTCTGGCTTCCACCATTCGATCATTCATTGTTCTATATCACACACTTGCTTCAGTGGGGGGAGACTTGGGCCAATGTTTTCTGGTCCCCAGATGAGGTCCAGGAGCTTGCTACTGCTTCCTCTCCCCATTCCCTCTATTCCTTTCCCAAGGCTTCAGACAATCTGTCTGGGGCAAGGCCGGCCTGATTTTGTTTTCTGCCATTCATCCTCCTTGCAGATCGGCTGCGCCACTGTGGAATTTTTACTGGCTGTAAATACTTTATTGGATAGATTAATATGATTTAAAGCACTGCACACCTAGTAAATACCGTGTGCTATTTGTTTTAGCAATACCTGTGGAAAGGGCAACTAGGGGATCAGGCGCTGTTGGGGCCAATGGCACTATGGGCTAGAGGGGGGTCCAGATGAATAATGGTCAGTAGTTGTTCTTGGAGGGAGGTCCATCCAGCAAGGTGATTCCACTGGTGCATGCGACTGCTTTGTGTAGTTATGTTCTACTTCACTAACTATCAAAGCTTTCAACAACCTTTCCTGCTGAGTTTTGACCAAAGAATCTTTTCAAAATTGGCTAAGAGGAGGGGTGGGATAGGGAAGAGAAAAAGAGAAAATACGATTACAGAAAAAAAATAAATGGCAGACAATTTTCTGGTGGTCTCATTTTTATCGCCCGTGATGATTGCTTTTTCTTTTCTTTTCTTTTTAAACTTCTGCGCTTCTCTTCACCCACCCCCTCCAATATCTGATGTATATTATTGCAATAGTTGGAGCATTCTACGAGACCATCCTACATTATTGGCAATAAAAGGGGAATGGAAGATTTTAAAAAGATTAAGTAAAGATAACAAGACATTAAAAATCAGTGGTATTTTAGCACACACAAACGTTTCTGATTTAAGGCACAGACGAAATAATATATTTGGAGAAATTATTTGATTTACAGATGTGAGAGCATTTGCTAAATGTATAGACATATTCTTTTAACCTCTCTCAAAAAGACAGTTGTGTTGCTTCATGGAAAGCTTTTTAGAGATGCAGTGGTGGAAAGCTCAGAAGTGTTCATGAAAAATAGACCAGTAGTGGTGGTGAGAAGCTGATAAAGCGCCCTAGATGTGTAAAACTCTCCTGAGAATGCCCATAATGAGAATGCGATCAGACTTCTTTTCATTTCCCTTGGAGTTCCTATTCATGTTTCGTCTCTGAGCACGACAGTTCAGGATCACCTCAGTACAGGATGAACACAAGTGTCAGCTCCACTATTGCCAAGAATAACGGGAGGAGATGTTCTCTTCCTTCCCTGGTTTTAACTGTGATGCCTGGCTCTTTTTCTCTTCATGGTCAAAAGTCCGAGGGAAGAAGGGTCAGTATCCTAGTAAATAGGGCTGCACCAAATGTTCAAGTGAATATCATTTGTAGACCCAACATTTTCCCCTCAATGGCATCCTTTTGATGCGGTTGACCTCTAGACTACTTCTCTGGCACTATTTTTCTTTTACAGCCCAAACCTAGCTAGCTTTTCAGCGCCTATGCAGCCATGCAAATGAGGTGCGTGCTGTATCCTGCAGTGGCGGGGGGGGGGGGGTCACGGAGGCCTCTTCAAGGGAAGGGAACCTTTGTTCTCTTACCTCGGGGCTGCATTGCAGCTGCATCAGTGCTGGAAAGTTAGTTCAGATTGGGCTGTCAATTAAACCTTTGTAATTCTTGCTGGCTATATGTTCCAGCCAGCAATCACATGGCCATCACAATGCTATCATAACACCATGGACCCAGTCAGATTTGGCTCTGTGATGTTGTCATGGAGTCAAATAAGAATGAGAGCAAGACATTGCTCACTCTGAATGGTCACCCCCATTCCAGCTACCATCCAAGGACCATCATGCCAGCCAAGCACCCAGGATCAGTAAGTCCCCACTCCCCCTTTCCTTACAAACTTTCCCCTCCTTTCATCTCTCTAAGCACAACTGAAGCCACTGAGTCAGCATGGGCTGGTCAACTAACCTTTGTGGGCCACCTCTCAACGCCCTCCGGGAAAGCAGTGTGGCTCCCTGCCCTGCTTTCCTTTGTTAAATAAGGCTCCTGCCCGATTGCAGCCAGGGCTTGCTTCATAGCCCTCTTTCTGTCTGTAAGACCCAGGAAGGTCTTGCCCAGGAGGTTTTCTTGCTCTTGGATCTCTCACCCCGCGGCCTCTGCAACACATTGCACCCAAGCCACATGGAAACAGACTGATAACTTTGGTCCATTGTACAGCCTCATCAAAAACCCCAACTCTCTGCTATCTAACTTGTCTGTCTTGCATTCAACCAAATTAACAACACACTTTGTGATTCTCTTTCCTTCTATGTGAGTGTGGTGTGCATGTGAGTGAATTCAGTCTATTTTTCCGTTGTTCTAAGAGAGGCCCAGGATCAGCCTCAGGGTTGGTCCTCTACCAAACAAATCTCCGTAACCAATCCATCAAGGACTCCGAGAACAAGGCAAATCCCCCATGCCAGTCATCTCCTTTCAGAGGGTTGGGACATTGGTTAAGAATGTTTTTATACCGTGGTAGAGACTAGCTCCCCAACCCCAAATGGGTGGAGTGATTTCACAGTCCACCTCAAGGATCATCCCTTCCTGTAACCCTGGTTCAGGCTACATAGTGCTGTTCCCAGCCATGGTCTTTCACCATGGTCTGAACCTCAGAACCCTTCTTCCTTTCTTCCCTACTAATCTCCCCAGTTTTCTTCCATCTTTCTTCATTCCCCACATCCCCAAACCCTCATTTCTGTTGGAAAAGGGGGGTTCTAATAAGCAGAGCAATCAGCAAAATAAACTTTTCCTATAGTAAATGCTGCCATCCAGCTATTTTGCTGCTATCAATGGATGCTGCTAACACAGGAGCAGAGACAGTTAAGCTTTTAAAAGGAAATACTTTGCTCACAGTTTACAATCACATGCATCTTCTGAGGTATCAGAGATTTCTACAACTTGTGTGGAAGGGGACACTTCAGCAATGGCTGCCCACCATTCAGGACAGAGCTCAGGAGCCTGGATGCTGTTCCTTGGATGGTCAGAGAGAGAGAGAGAGAGAGAGAGAGAGAGAGAGAGAGAGAGAGAGAGGACACACCTCCTACAGTTACCACAGAGGACAATGTAAAGGGTCTCAGGCATCTGGACAATACACTGCCCTCCAGTGTCCTGTGGCGGCATTGCCCCTATATTCCGACACTTTCCTTAACTGCTGGTCTTTCTGGGACACCCACCAAATAAATCTCCCTAACCCTTTTCCCCTCCCCCCCCATTGCTCTGCCCTATTTGTCCTTCTAAGGAATTCTTCCTCTTCCCCCATCTCTCTTTCTCCCCCTAACAACAGCTTACACCTAGGGCTTGATGGTGAGTGAATGGTCAGAAATAGTTTTCCTCTGTCTAGTTATAACAAGTGAGTGAGCAAGTTCAGTTAGGCACCATTTTCGAATAAATCCTTTTGTTGTTGCACTTTTCATCCATGCTTCCTTCCCTCTTCCTTTCCCCACCGAGTCACACAGCTGTGCCCTTGGCCAACAGGAACCCTGCGTACAAACTCTTTTTACTCCATGTGCACATCATGTTACATGTAAGAACACACTACCAACAGAGGGAAACGTTTGCAGAAAGTCCCCCTTGTCTTGTTGTGCTCAGCTCTACTATTAAGACGGTGATGAAAAATATACTTCTATGTGTGCTAGCTCTGAATGGGGAAGTGTGTGTATTTACTAAATGCCTCAAGCTAGTGCAACGGCCAACTTGTTCAAGGGTGTTCATGTGTGCATGGGAAACATATGCAGAAATAATGGAAGGAAAGAAGGTATCACACGCCTGTCATTGTAGCTTTCTTTGGAGTTTTATCAGCCCAGTGACAAACAGAACATCTATGGAAGGCATATCCAAGTCAGATGATGTGGTTGTAACTCTTTGCCACTTTTTGAGTGGGTTTTTTTCAGCCACTTTTGTACAACTCCAAGCCCGCTTCAGATATTAATCTCTCTCTACTTTGGAGCTTTGTCAAGTCATAAACTTGTTTTCCTTCCTGGGGCATCACATGAGTTTTAAGCTTATCACAGAGAGTTTGCCTTCTGCTGCCAAGGAGTTCTAAATTCTTGCATCTGCACAGGAATTCTGAAAATAAAGAGCTAAACATATGGAGATCAATGTGAGCCATTTGCCCTTTGTTTCTTTATCAAGACCACATTTAAACAACACCTAGCTTCTTGAATAGGCAGTTTCTTCAAGGATTTTCTGGAGTACCCATGCAATGGTCAGACTCAGAGGGTTACTTTTACATGTGAAAAAAACTCAGGTCAACTCTCTCTTCAGCTAAAGAGCTCAGAATGGCTGCCTTCTATATGTGGCAATTGTGTCTGCTGGCACAACCAGCGTTTTCTGCAGCTGTGGTGAAAACCCCAATTTTCCATTAAGTTTTGTTATTTTCCCACCTACTGTTTAGGCCCACTGGCTGTAAAACCTTGAAGTGACCCTCCACACCATATGCAATTGCCCTGGTCCAGCATTGGAGCACTGGATATTCATTATGGGTTGTGCCCATTCCTTTGGTAGCCTTGGCTTTGAGATGACTGGAAGTCCAGGAACTGAGTAAACAGAGATAGGGAAGATAAAAATTCAGTTGCACCAGTATTTGTTTATTGTCAGCTTGCTTTGTAAATCTCCTTGCCAACTTTAGCATCCCACTTATCCCTTTTTCCCTTTTGTTTTCTCATTGTTCTCTACAATTATCTGCCCTGTGGTTCCAAAGGCTTTTAACCTCCTTTAATAAACTCCTTATGTTTATACTGAGTTTCCTGCCTGGTCCAAGTTCACTCAGGAGGGAGCAGGTGTGCCACATCTCTCCAATCATCATGCTTCACTACTGTTTACGGCTGGGATTTTTTAATGGGAAATCCCCAGGGCTTTGGGACGCTCTGTTCATCAGAGAGGCTGTTTCAAGGCGACCTCTTTCTGTCAACTCCCAAACTTCGGATGGTGGCAGTGACTCACTTCCAGTTCTCTCAGTTTGGCCAGTAAAGGAAGGAAAGTAGAAAGTAGGGAGCTGAGGACTAGATATTAACCACTAGGAGCTACAGCCAGGGATGGCCAACCTTCCACCGTTATGGCCTCTGCGTTCTTAAGAGTTGTGCAGAAAACAGAATCTTGGCAGCTGCAAGTGCTGATGGTGCTGCTGCTAAAGCAGCTGCACCTGCTGAAATGCCCTCACCTACACACCCTTTAAAGGGCCAGGATCATTCATGTTGAAAGGTTGGCCACCCTATCAGCCCTCTGGCTCCCCTTACAGTAGCAAAAACATTGTGTGAATGACGCCCAAACTATATTAAATATTTTTTAACAATAATAATGTATGCATCTTGGGGGAGCAACAGAGCAATTTGGGCACCTAGTTGTGTGTTCACCGGTGTCTAAGGCTACGCATCTTTCATTCAAACACACAGTGGGGAACACTCCTATAACTGCAGCACACTAGATTGTAGCATAAAATGAGAAGCGGCACTCACTGGGTTGTTGTGAGGATAAAATGACACAGCAGTGGTGTCGCTCACGATTAGGATCAAAGGCTGGTAAAAAAAGGGCAACCGCCTCTGTTTGCTACTGTGAGTCAGTGGCGGAGCTACGACTGCCCCCCCGCACCGTAAGTTATGTCGCCACCACCGGCAGTTTTAGAGCACCCAGAGGAGCAGGGCAGGCGGGCCAAATCCGTTGCCGTGGTCACCGCTTGCGCCAATGAAATGGCCTGTTTTGCCACACCGCCAGCCGCTGTTACACCCGCCCGCCTGCCGCCTGGGGCCCACAGCTGCTGCCCCTCTGCCGCTAGGGGCCCACCGCCCCATGCCCACCTCCGCTACTGCTGTGAGTCCTGGCAAAGGGCAGAATATAGTCCATACAGCAGAATATAGTTCATACACCCAGTATTTGTCAAGTCAAATAAGTACCCTTGTGCTATAGTAAGTGAAAGGGTAGCTACTTATGGTTCTCTAGCAAGTGCATTTGTCTTATGCAGCACAATTCTAAATGAACGCGATGCGTTCCGGGCCCCCCACACCCTGCCCCCTTAAGGGTAGATCGCTCCCGTCCCAGCGACGATCTGGTAAGCCTGATGATAGGGGCTAGCATGCTTTTTTAAACTTAGTAAATAGTTGCCACAATGTATCAAAGCCATGATGTGTGGGTGGGGGTTCAATCTCTGCCCCACCATGGATTCAAATTGAGCTTCTTGTAGCTTTTATTTTATTTTATTTTTTAAAAAAGAAGCTTTCATTGGAGCCCAGTTTTTTCACTCAGGGCAAATAGCAACCCCAGTTCTGCTGAGGAGTATGGCAGGGGTAGAGGATTAACACCTCACCACCAACACCTCAGGTCTATAAGGAACATATTACAGCTGCTTACTGAATAAGGATTGAGTATATTAGTCCGGTTCATTTGTTTAAAGTAACAGCTAGTTTGACTCTTACTATCTAGTAAGGGTGTTTAGTATTTTTGCCTTAGTTACCAGAGATTTGTAACTCTGTATTGTATTGTTTTCTCAGTACCTACACATACGTTGCTCCAAAACAGTGTTGGTTGTTCTTTTCTTAACAGTTCAAACTCAGTATTTGCTACCAGAGTGGTTAGACAAGTTATGAAAACAAGATGGCTGATATTGTAAACAAATAGCCACACCTGGATCCAGTATTGGGCATACGAAGGCAGATGCTACTTCTAGTAGGAAAACACAAACAGGACAGATTAAATGAGCCAGGGAATGTTCTGAAGGCACATAATGCAGTTCGATGGCTAAAATAGAACTAGCTTTGTAAACCTAGTTTTGTAAATGAAGAGCTTGTCTGGGAACCATATATATCCAACACCAACTAGTGTGTGACTACTGCGTTGTGAACCAACATGAGTTTTACAAAAAGAAACTGAAACACAGCCTATTTGGAATCATAATAAGGTAGCATATTGCTTAACCCCCCCCCCCTCCCAATGTACAGTATCAGCCCATGCTGGTCTCTTAGGTTCAAGTGAAGAAAGAAAAAACCTGGTGCTTACTTTTCCATGAGCGTACTCTTATAGGGCTCATAATACTCACATGCTGATTCCCTAAGGAACTGTTTGAGCAGTCTCCAGTGCTGCAATATATGGTCCTGCTACCTTGAAGGGGGGGGGGGGGAATTACATCAAAGAAGCATTTCAGACGAGAAAAGGTTCAGTCACAATGAAGACCTAGATGTAAATTTTCCAACAAGCTGCAGGAGAAATGGCCCCATATTGTGCAATGATGATAAAATATTGCCATCTGTTGGCATCCTGTGTAAGCAGACTCATATGTATGCACTGTATATTTATTTTGCTTCTGTGCAGTGGAGGAAAAGAAGATGCAATGTCAGTGGTGCCAAAAGCGTTCATTTCAAAGGAAGCAGAGAAAGAAGTCAGGCATAGACGTGTGTGTGTGTGTGTGTGTGTGTGTGTGTGTGTGTGTGTGTGTGAGAGAGAGAGAGAGAGAGAGAGAGAGAGAGAGAGAGAGAGAGAGAGAGAGATCATCAAATGCCGGAGCAAAAAGAGGGACACTTATTCAGAAAGAAAGTCTTCTAATGAAGAAATATTAAAAAGCAAAGTTTTAGGCTTATAACATCTTGGGTGGGTATATACATAGAATTACACTGTATGTGTTACTATAGTGGCAAATAAACCTTACACATACTGATGAAAAACACTACTATCTACTACTAAAATACCACTATACTAAAATATCTACTATTCTAAAAATACTACTACTATCAGAGTAGACATTATTATCTACTTTGGACAGGGGTTGAGGTATGGTTGCCCCACTTGATATTTTAAAAATTACCTAGCCAGTGAGTAGGACCAAGGGCAGATCAGTGAGCAGAGCCATGGTGGGTACTAACCATCAAGGGGGAAGTCTCAATTTTGGTCAGGTACGGGGCCTGGTAGACATGGGTATGAAGTCAGTAAGAAACATTTTTAACCTTGCCTTATTATAAAGACCCTGGTTTATTCAACAAAATGCCTGCTGTTGAATACAATACCCCCCCCAAAAAGGTCTAACAGAAGAAGAGACAAGGGAGCACACGTCTGCGTTGCCTAGGTGACAAAGGGATGCTATTCTCTCTTTCCCCACTGCTGTGCTGCTACTCACAGCACAATGTAGGAAGAGAAGGAAACAGTCCCTTGTTGCCTAGGCAACACTGAGGTTTGCAATCCTCCCGTGGGGAGAAATAGATCAACTTTGAGCCCAATCATATCTCTCCCCCCCCCCCTGCTGATGCAGCCACGTCAAAAAAGTGTGCGCTGTACCCAGCACCTGGAGAGGGCATATTTGGAGGAGAAGGGGGAATTATTTCTCCTTGGGTCTCCTTGGACCTGTGCCAGCTCTGTAGCTGGTGCAAGAAGGGGAAGGAAACCTCCAGTGGAGGGGATAGAATCTGACGCACCATTGCCACCGGATCCTCCCCATCTCCGTTCCTGCCACTCCCTGCTCAGTTTGCCCCTCTGTCCTCCCCCTCTCTGCCCCTCCCCCACTGCTGCGTTACCTGATCTGGTGGGTGCAGCAGAGTCTGGCAGCAGAGTTGTGGTTTGCAGCAGTGCACACAAAATAGCCGCCTACGGAGCACTGTGCAGAAGTAATTTCCACTGTCGTAATTTCCGCACGACAGCCCAATCCTCAATAGAGCAGTTTGTCCATCTTTGAAGTCCCCTCCTCCACAAAGCATCAATTAAAGGGGGCAACATTCACAGCCTGTGAATAAGGCTGAGGAGCTGAGGCTTGTGTTTCTTTCAGTTGTTAGAAACTTTATTTTACAGGTTATATTCAGATTGATTTTAAACTACTGTATGCTGTTTGTCAACAAGAGAAACTCAATGGAGGCATTTTATTTATGTTGGTCATTTACTTTTGCCTTCCTTGGAGTTCAATGGGCTTAAAACACATGCACGCACACACACACACGCACACACACACACACGCACACACACACACACACACACACACACACACACGCACGACATACCGTACTAGACAATTACCATGCTTACATTTCTTGTCTAGACTGCTGCTGTCATAAGCCTGCAGGATGGGGTGGGAATCAAAATTCAATGAATAAATTCATTAATTATCACGTATTATTCTTACTGTTCTCCCTCTCTCTCTCTTTTTGTCAGGTCAACCAGGTGGGAATCCTTCATCTTTTACACAACAGTATAGTACTATATACAGTAGCTAGCTCTCCAGTTCAAGGCAGGTAGATGAATACTGTAATTAGCTGAAGCTACAGGAAATATTTTTATAACTGAAAATGAATTAGAATATATTCAGGAAATACTGGTGCCAATAGCGAAATGGCCCGCCTTGTGGCAGTATCATACAGTGTGTTTATAACACACTATTTATAACAGTCTAACAGCCCAATCCTAACTAACCCCCCCCCAATGATGCAGCCGCACCAACAGAGCATGTGCTGCATTCTATGGTGGGGGAGCAGTTGAAGAGGTCTCCTCATACTAAGAGAACTTTCATTTCCTTATCTTGGGGCAAGATTCTGTTGCCCGAATTGGATCTGCGCCAGCCATTTTGCTAGCACAGAACTGAGGAGAGTAAGGGAGAGGGAAGCGGAGAGGGAAGAGGGGTAGGATCCTCGCACCCACCAGGGAGGGAGGGATCCACCCCTCCCTCCACTGTTCTCCCTCCCGTCTGCCCCCCTCTTCACCCAGACACTCCCCCATTCCTCCTCGCCTCATTTTTCCTACTGCCTGCTCCCCACACCGGCTTACCCATGTTCCCATGGGTAGCAAGCTGTGGCAGAAGGCTGCTGACACCGCTGCTATTTGTGGTGGTGGTTCTGAAGTAGTTGCTGGCAGCACACACAGTGCTCTGCCGTATGGCCATTTACAACGGAGGAACCTCTGTTCTGCTGTCGTAAACCTTAGTTAGGACTGGGCTGTTATTTTCTGCAGTGCATATTAAGAAGGATGGAACGCCTAGCTACCTGTAGCATAGGTCTACCAATGGATTTTAGCCATTAGCTATGCAGAACCTCCACGTTCAAGATACCTACGAATACTTTGGAAAGGCAACTAATTTGCTATTGTTAGAAAAAAGGATGCTGAATTAGATAATTCTTTAGTCAAATCCAGTATGGATTTTCTTAGGTAGGTCAGCTTATAGTGAAATTGTTTGGATTTATTTGATTTTTTTTAAAAAAAAATATTTAGAAAGTGTGCGAGAGTAAAACCTCTTTGTCAGAAATTCCGAATTACTTCACTACCGAAGCTGCCAAGAAAAAGTATTTTGTGTGGGGATTTCCAGTGTTCTGCTGGGGCTTCTCACACAACACCTTGTTGAAGCCTGCAGAAGGGTCTATATAGACAGATGCAGACAGAAGGCGAGAAGTACTCACACAATATCCTAAGGCGCTACCACCCACACTCAACATTCCCCGAATGCCTACAGTAACAGCCTGTTAACATAGCTGCATACTACAAGCTTTGGTTTCCGATCCAAAGACTTCCTTAACGGGTTAATGTATTCATTCCAATCCTGAAGGGATGAAACTCAGAGTTAAAGAAGGACGATCCAATGTGGAAAATTATTATACGTACAAACACACGTACTCCTCCCACACATCCCCTCAGGGTGAGTGAAAGCTGCATCTCTCTAATCTGTACATTCCTGAACATTTGACATTGAAACCACAATCCAATTGAATAGCTTGTGCTTTTTTTTTTAATCTCCTCAGAGACAATACATCCTGTGCCACCTTTAGGCAGCAGGGATACATCACTAGTGACAACAGGTCCCTAGGCCTTTGGGTGCACATGCATGATCAGGGCCATTTGGGGGAGTTGCAGAATGTACCGGAAAAGTAGGGTGAGAATGTGGAAGAGGTCTGAGAGTGCTCCAGAGTGTTGAACCAGGACATGGGAGTGCTGGGTGTGTGTTGTGACAGTGCTTCAGCTCCATCCTGCAGGCAGATGTTCACTTTGCACAGAGTTGACTATGCCACCACAAAGGCTGCCCAACGGTGGGTTGTTGTACAGCAAAATCTGGGCATGGAGTGAAAATCTGGCTCCACAACACAGCAATTACGTGACCGTATCATTAGACATCCAAAATCAGCATGGATTGGCACAACTTACATGTTGTCACTCCGGTTTGGTTTTGAAAACTGGCCTTCTCTTGGTGACAGTTGCAAGGTTTCCACTGACATCTGGAAACAGGACATCTCTTTCACTTTGATACACTCTTTACAGCATTTAGTGGTGGGCCAGGCAAGAGAGCAGGAACCATTGCTTTTGGGTGCTTACTCGCTGCGGATTGATCAAATGGCATTTTCTGACCTGACTCTGAACTCTAGCTTTTGTAGCTGACCTATGGTCCTGTTTTTTAATTGTTTTTCCCATCTCACAGCACTCACCTCTACCCCTCAAATTGCCCTATAGCAAGCACGGGTACTTGACAGTGATACAGAAACTGGTTGCACTACTTAGTGCCAGCTGTTATCGCATATCATCTGCAAATAGTACACATATCCATGGGAAATTCCCAGTAATCTGCTCTCGGTTCCAGATGCCATCTGCCTCTGAGCAACAGCAAATGTCTAGAAAATTTGGAGAACACCTGATTTGCCAGCTTGAGTACACATCACTGCAGACACATGAGCTGGTATATTTTAAATTTAAAGGATGGAAACTTAAGCCAGCTCTTTGTTTTGTTCTTTTTGTCAGCAGCTGGAATATTAATGGTTGTGAGAAAACACCCAGGTTGAAATAGGGACTTGGTTCACACACACACACACACACACACACAACACAACACAACACAACACAACACATACTTGTATGAAAAACATTTTCTCTATAGAAATTTAAAAATGTTTAAATACAGGAGGCATTTGCTGAAATGATATTAGCAAGCAGATTGTTGACAACTTCTTAAAAGACTCTGAAGAGTAAGTTAAATAAATAAAAAGCATATGTGACAAAATTATTCTTAAAAACCTCATTCACTGCAAATGATATCACTTAGTATTCCAGCAATTTTTTTTCCTGTCAAATGGTTAAAATTACTTTGCAACAGTAAACAAATTTATTATTTATTTTAACTTCAACAATAGCCCAATCCTATCCTCTCCCTCCCCACTGGTGCAGTTGCGCCAAAAAGGTGTATCCAGCGGGGGGTGGAGGTGGATCAGGAGGCTTCAGAAGGGAGATTTAAATCCCCTTTCCCATCCGGCGGGTGGCTAGCAATCCAGCAACATGCATGGAAGGTTCTGGACTTCCCACTGGCGCTCCAGCAGTGCGCTACTCTGTGCGCTGCCAGAGCGTACTTTACGGCTGTTTTGCAGCAGTCAGCACTGGCGGAATGCGCATTCTGCCAGCAGGGCAGCTCAATAGGATTGGGCTGTAAGTGTTGATTGAGATTAAAATAGAAAATTTGTTTAATTGATTCAGGTTTTTTCCCACGTTTCACTGACATTTAGAAATCAAACATTAAGGCTGCAATCAGGGTTCCAACTAAACTATGAGACCCCGCAGCTGTGCAGCTTGAAACCAAGCTTCGTGCAGCATGGAGCTCAGCAACTCAGAAGTTCGGAAATGATGCGTGATGTCATCACCGAGTGTCCGCAGATGGCATTACGATGCAGGAATAGGAGTCCATACATAGGTGCAGGCTCCGTACACGGAATATAGGCTGCAATTCTATGCACACTTTCCTAGAAGTAAGCCCTACTGATCACAAAGGGACTTACTTCGGATATGCATAGGATTGTGCTGTAAGTGTACCAAAATGAAGCACCAGCGGCGTCGCTGCAGGGGGGGGAGTTCTAAGTGCCGCCGCGGTCCGACCCTCCGTTACATGGGTGCACGGCAGCGCGTTGCTTTCACCGACTTGAATGGTTCCGAAGGCCAAGGGGCGGGGCTGCTTCGTGCACCTGTGTAACGGAGGGTCAGACCGCGACGGCACTTAGAGCTCCGCCCCCCTGCAGCGACGCTAGTGTGAAGCACCATCATTCGACATAAGCAAACTCACAATTCCCATTATATCACAACACTCCCACCTCACCTTTTAATTTTGTACATTAATTTTGTATGCTAATGGTTGTCCATATAAACAACAGCCAGCATTGGCAAAAAGCAGAGTCTGTACTGAACTATCTGACTCACTGAAGGAGAAAAATAGGCAAGCATGCAGTTGTTATCCAACCAAATTCTGTCGATATAAAGATATAAAGCTTTAGCACATCACAATCATCTTCTTCAGGCAACATCTACAGAGAGACAGTTTTCCACTCCTGAGTAGACATATCCTTTGCTGCCAAAAAGTGATTCAATATTTTTGAAGTAAGCTTGTTAAAAGAGTTCCACATGAAACCACAACTAAACTATATAATTATGGTGGGCATTGCACCTAATTTTCCTTAGTAAGTCTGCTCCCACTCTAATGTCAGTACATTTATCTCAGTAGGAAACTGGTGTAGGTGGGAGAAGAACTACGCATACTTCTGTTCGCTTAAAGATTTATCACTTTCTCACATGAGACATTTTCTACAGATGCTTCAACATCCTAATCGTAAAGATTGCATTGTTTCTAATATTTCACAGACGAAAATGAGGATATCCTCATGAACATGCCTATTCTCAGGTCAAGGAACATTGCCTGACACCCCTCCCCTCACACATTGCAGTGGGGCTCTGCTGTTCTTAATGTATATGCTGTATTGGTTTACTTGGCCCTAGGTTATACTCCATTGATTGAAAAGCCAAGAGTGTGTTTGTTCTTTTGGTTAAAGATATATCTGAAAAAACCATAATTGTGCCAAAAGATGTTATCAAGAGTTCAAAATGAACGTCACCAGCTACACTACAGCATGTGCAGTGGGAGGCTGTGCACTTCATGATACCATAGTGCTTATGCACATGCGTAATAGACCAAGAGCAGCTTCTCAGAGTGGTCAGCTTTGGCCCCTAGCCAAGCATCTCATACTAACATTTGAACAGGGGGGGGGGTTATCTAAAAGACAATAATTGAGACAAGATAAGTGCAATGATTTACCAGCAACAGGTTACAGAAAATAGGCATTGTCTCTATTAATGATAAACAGGGCCATTTGGAGCATGTGGGTTTGTATCGGCATTGTCACATGGCATAGAAAGCATACTGCATGAGTGTTTTAAACTGGGGTTTTCTTTTGGCAAATTTGGCAGTTGGTTGCATCAACAGGAAAACCTAGCTTGAGGATTATTTACTACTGGTCAAGTCGCATTATCTTAATTAAATATTTGAACAGGAATCCAAAGGAACGCAACTGAGCAACCTTAATTGGAAGAACGGTTGTCGTGAGGTAGATCAAATTTGTGGGGAAATCCAGCGCACCCGGACTTGATGCTGTGCCCTCTGATACAGAGGACCATGGTTACGTTTTTTAAAAAACTGAAACTACCTTTTATTCCCCCTGTCATGAATGCTGCTGAAAGAATGAACCACAATCACATAAAAATAATTCCCTTAAAAAATCAGTTTGCACCACACAAGTGATGATTGGCCACAAAAGGAGACAGTGGCCAATAGCACAGGAAGTTACAAGATGCTTATTTATATCTACCTTACCAGAAAAACAAACATTTGAAAACCAGCTGTTTAAACAAGGCTCAGTAAAAGAAGGATACAAAAGAGAGGTGAAGATGTGGAACCATCCATTTCTGCAGCCAGAAAGTTTTGTCAGATTTATATTTTTCACCTGAATATCCACCCAAACTCCACCCCCCAGGAATGGATTCTGTGAACTATGGATTTGCCATCAGACTTCCTGGAATTTGAAGGGCTCTGCAGAAGCATAGTAAATGCAGCAGTAGCCCAAATCCTAGGCATGCCTACTCAGAAGTAAGTCCTATTGTCTTCAAATCGGGCTTACTCCCAGGAAGGTGTGTAGAGGATTGCAGCCTAGGTTTCTCATGTGTACAAAGACCTTCTAAACAAAAGTGGTGTGATGACATCATCATGTCAGGAAAAGTTTGCATGTATGCAATAACACCTACTACATTAAAAAGTCTCTGGAGCTGGGACAGAAGTACTCCAGGTTTCACTAAGTTCTTGGTTCATTACAATCTGATTCCATTTGAGTTGGAACCACAAATTCCTTGCCAAATTCCGTTGAAAATGTGAAACCAGACATTTCTTTTGTGCGCTAGGGCATGGGGTTCTAAGAACGGATCTTCTTACCCTTTACTCTCTAGTGGTTTGGCAGGAGCACAACACTTCTGCAAGAAGGAAGTTACACCTCCTCCTCTTTAGTTGCACAGAAGGGAAGGGAGAAGGGAAACCTCTTTCAGCACCAGCTTCTTGTTTATGGATTGGGCTTTGAGTTTGAAGGAAATTTCAGCTAATTGCATTGTGGGAAATATACTTCTTAATTTTTGTAAGGAGAGGCATGGTGGTCAGAACAAATGCCACCCATTCAATACAGTCTCAATTCAATGTCATCAACAAGAAACAACAAGGCCTCGATTTTATGCATTGTCAGTATGAGATCAAAGATTAATTCACTGTTCGGGACAATGCAGACGTGAAATGAAGGGAGACAGGAGAGGACCAACTTCTCTCATCTAAAGAACAATCCTGAAAACCGCATGTGGAAACCACTGGAGAAGTTCCAAAGTCAGATTTGGGCAAACACAAGATCCAGAAGTTTACCATAAAAACATTTCTTTCTCTGTTTGTGCAAAGGAGGAAGGAAAGCAGAATAGCTGTAAGTTCAAGACACATGATAGGAAACTAAGAGTTTGGTTCTTCTAAACAACCTTATGTGACCTTAGATTCAATCAGTTTCTAGCTCAGTGTTTCAGTTGCTTCACTCAGTCAAATTTTATTAACTTACTTAGCATACTTACAGTACAGTGTCATTTAGCCTCCTGATGCCCTTGGGGATATCAGAAACATTCAGCTAACCAGAAATTTCTATAAACACAGCTATTATTTACCCAGGGGTACTATTTTACTTTAATATTAGGATCTACTGAAGAGGAGGGATAGGGAGATGAGTAGTGGCTTTGGATAACTAGAGGTTTCAGATAAACCAGATTATCATCTGTCTTAATTGTAGTGATAGTGATTTGAAAGAAGGGAAAGGAGAAGCAAGAGAACAGAGAGCGGAATGCTGAATAGTCTTAGCCCCTGACTTTCAGCATAAATAATAAAAGCTGAATCACATAGCAACAGATTTCCTTGTACATAGCCATAGGTAAAGGTATCCCCTGACAATTAAGTCCAGTCGTGTCCGACTCTAGGGTGTGGTGCTCATCTCCATTTCAAAGCCGAAGAGCCAGCGTTGTCCGAAGACGCCTCCATGGTCATGTGGCCGGCATGACTCTCCTTGACGCAGCGCGTAGCATGCAGCTGGAACACGGAGCGCTGTTTACCTTCCCACAAGCGGTACCTATTTATCTACTCGCATTGACATGCTTTGGAAGTGCTAGGTTGGCAGGAGCTGGCCAAGCAACGAGCGCTCACCCCGTCGCGGGAATCGAATTGCCGACCTTTCGATCGACAGCTTAAGGTTCAGTGGTTTAACCCACTGCAAAATGTGGAATACAAGACAGCAGTACTTGCTGTCAGTGCTCAGTCTGTCTGGAAACACCATTTTCTGATGTGGAACTCCCTCCCCTGAACTATCTGTAGCCATTGTTGGGAGAAATGCACTTTGCATCTGATCAGAGGTACTTTGATTCATTCTCATGTCATAAGTTTCAAGGTTAAGCCTGAGCACTGAAAACAAACGCTTTGTGAGCCCTGGCACAGGCCTACCAGAGATTGTTTTGAAATAGTGTATAGAACTGAGAACGTCAGCTGTTCAAATGAATGTAAGATGGCCCTGATTCAACAGAATGTTACAGAATAACTGGGGCTGTGCACACATTGTCCTTTTTTTTTTAAAAAAAAAAAGATGAATAGGTGCTAACTAGCTGCTTGGAGGGGAATGACTGGAGGGAGGCTAGCTCAGCAGTAGAGCATCTTTTGCATGCATAACTTAGGTCCCAGGATCAGTCCTTGTCCTCTCCAGGTAGGCTGAGAAAGCCCTCTGTCTGAAACCTTATATAGACTCTGTGCCATTCAGAGATGACAATGCTAAACAAGCTGCAACAATTGTCTGACTCAGTATAAGCACCACATATTTGCAGGGCTGCAGGAGAGGAATGAATGAAACCCTCCATTCCCACTCCCAAACAGCTAATGGGAACAGAGCTACATGCACACAGCCCCAGCTGTTGCAGTGGGTGCTTCCACTTGCACTTGGCCCCTGGGTAAACTGATCTCTTGCCCTGTCTGGTATCTTTCCATCAAAATAATAATAATAATAATAATAATAATAATAATAATAATAATAATAATAATAATAATAATAAATGTTCTTCAAAAAACAACCACCCAAAACCAACATAAATGTGATGACGAGCATGACTTTTATGTCTTTGATTCTATTCATACTGTTTGCCAGCTATTGTATCAAAATAGGGTATAGCAAATAGCATATAACTGGTGTGTGTGTGTGTGTGTGTGTGTGTGTGTGTTGTTGTTGTTGTTGTTGTTGTTGTTGTTGTTGATGATGTGCTTGACCAGAGAATATAGGTCAGCTCTAGGAAGATAATGACATTCATTTCAAACCAACACTGGTTGAGGGCAGTACAACTATGCCTTGTGACTTTTGCGAAGTGTGAGGCAGGTTTTGCAGCACGAGTCATCTTGAGAAATGTTTTCTCACATATCAGCTACCCTGAATTTCTCAGCTTCACATACATCAGGCTGACTCAGTATAATTTGGTAGGATGCCAGATGCTATCATTCAAATGTTTTCTGTTTCCTGCACTAAAATTGAGTGGAGGGAGAGTTAGAACAGACAAAAGAAAATATTTCTTTACCCAGCGTGTAATTCATCTGTGGAACTCCTTGCCACAGGATGTGGTGATGGCACCTGGCCTAGATGCCTTTAAAAGGGGTTTGGACAGATTCATGGAGGAAAAGACCATCACAGGTTACAAGCCATAAGCAACCTCCTGGTTTTGGAAGTGGGTTTTCTCTGTGCCAGGTGCAGGGGAGTGTCAACGGGAAACAGGTTATCTTGTTGTCTTGTGTGCTCCCTGAGGCATCTGGTGGGGCCACTGTGTGATACAGGAAGCTGGACTAGATGGGCTTTTGGCCTGATCCAGCAGGGCTCTTCTTATGTTCTTATGTTCTTATGTTATGCTCTATTGTTAATCTCCCTAATGATCCATAGGCATTCACTATGTTCTCTGATCATCAGTAAGACTTTCCAGTAGAATCATTCTTGAACTATTTATTGTTCCATCAATGCTGGTCCCTACCATTGTATTTTCAAACATGCATTGTGATTATCTTGCAGTTAATACATTCCCTTTTAATACTTGTATAAAACAGAATATAATTGCACTGAGAAGACTGATGTAAAGGAATCTTGTCATGTGAGTCTCTAGTTTGCAGACCCTTCCCTCTTTCCCTGACAGTCTCAGAGAAGCCTGGATGGAAAAGCTTGAAACTAGAAATGGGCAGCCCAATCCTACCTAACATTCTGCTTGCGGCAGCGGCCAGGCTGCACTTGCTTGTGCTGTCGCATTTGTGACAGCCGTAAAGCTGCTTACTTACGCCGCTGATACGCTCATTCCGGTGGTGTAAACAGCCCATAGGATTGGGCCGTCAGACATGAGAGAGAAGCAATAGTATTGGAGAACCAGAAGAAAATTAGTCAGTGACTTAGCCTAGGTCACACAGAAATCTTTAATTGATTAATTTTAATGCAATAAAGTCTTTAAATGCATGTTTTCTTTCCTTTTTTCTAGGAGGGTCCAAGCCACAATTGCCCCTGTGGAGGAGCCTCCACTGGCGCCAGCCATTACCCTCCTCTGGGGTCCAAAATGAGTCTTCTCATCCCCTGTCCTTCTTCTTTCCCCTCTCTCCACAGCCCCCCTCCTCTGCCTAGCTCCCCCTTTTGTCTTGTTCTCCCCTCCCCCCACTGTTGAGGATTCCCTTTACAGGGCTGGTGCAAGTCCTTACCCCCTGAGGCCAGCTACTGTGCTTCGCCCATTGTCCTGCATTTCATTGGGCCCCATGGAAGCTCATAACTTCTCTCAACGTTCTTTTTCCAATCTCTTTGTTGCCAATCTCTGGCTGCCCACACCTGGCAGAAAAGATAAGGAGTAGAAGAACTGTAGATGCAATGAGAATGTAGGGAAGGGGGGGGAGGCTTTGGGGGTGCTGCTGCTGGGGGGTGGTTTGTGAGGGGTGTGTGTGTGTGTGTGTGTGTGTGTGTGTGTGTGTGTGTGTGTGTGTGTGTGTGTGTGCACGCACCCTGAATGCCTGGGGAAGGAGGTAGGGGGGTAGGGCATGCTCCTCTTTGTATAGCCAGGATTAGTCCCTCCGAAACTTCCCTCAATTACAGAGCTGTCAAAGGCAGCAGGGATTGTGCAGCCAAGAAAAACTCCAATAGGACTCATGTCGACTGAATGAATACTTGGATGGGAGAGGCTTGTTAGCCTCCCAGAGTCCCTAGGTACCGTTGACAAATGGACCCAGATTATATTCACAGGTGATAAATATTGCAGTTTGTCTCATGGACATCTGTGCATTGCAAACCCTACAATCTGATGATCATTTTGGTTTCAATAGTTTTGGCAGAAATACTCTCCCTAATCCTGGTGGTATTATATAATATTGTTAAGAATGGAATTGTAATTTAGATATTGCACAATTACTGTTCTAGACCATCAGTGCACTTGCACGCATGCACACACACACACACACACACACACACACACACACACACACACACACACACACACACGTGAGAGGAGGAGAAACAGCCAGCTTGAAATAGCTTACAATGGGAAAACCTCGAAACAATGTTTTCCATTTCTGTTATCGAATATGAAGTGGATGAGTCAGTAATCCTTCTTAAAAAATGACACCCGCCCCATATCCACAGCAAACAGTGCAATGTGGCCCCAGTAGCCATGTTCCTGCCATTTGACATCTCTCCACTCCTTTGTTCAGTCTGGCAGGCTATCACTTCTCTGTGAAGTTTCAGTAATAAATTTGTAGAACCGTTTTCAGCAATCCCCTCTGGGGCTATTGAACGACGAAAACTATGATGTGCTCGTCAAGTGGCGCACACTTGAAACAGAAACTAGAGCTGGCTGGAGCCAATGGACTCAAACTCTTCAAGGATAAAACAAAAAGGGTATTTTTTTTAAAATCCTCTGACTGCAGATTAGCTTTTTTTTCAACTATTATTTGATACAACTCTCCCGCTGAAAGAAGTAGCTCACTGTGTGAAATGGAAGGTTAGTCAGGAGGGTCTGCATTTTTTTTTCAAAGCCCTTAGTTTGAAATCTGTTAATGAACTATTTTTTTAATGCCTCATCTCATTTAACTGCAGCTTTTTAAAAAATCAGATTCTCTTTCAAGAGAAATAGGCTCTATTTTTTTTTTTTTAAGGGATGTTCAAAATGGTAACTGAGGATTTGGGAAACAAAAAATGTTTGATATTGATTTTTAATTTTTTTTCCAGTGGCATTAAAATATAATTAAAATATAATTCCAGAATGACCCTGTGCAAGAGTATTAGGAAATAAGCCCCATTGAGTTCAATGGGTCTTATTCTCTGGTAAAGGGGTGTATAGGACTACAGCCTAAAACATCTTAGGAGAGTTGATGTTATCAAAGATTAGCTTTTGCTGTTATTCAAATCCTGTTATGTTGGCAACACCGATATTTTAAAAATAGTGGGAGGGGCCTTAGCTCCGTGGAAGAGCATCTCCATTGCATGTAGAAGGTCACAGGTAAAATCTCCAGGTAGGGTGGAGAAAAAAATCCTGCCTGCAAGCTTGGAGAGCTGCTGCCAGTCAGTGTCAATAATATCAGGCAAGATAGACCAATGAACTGACTCACTTTTCTGTTTTCTACCTAGCAAAGGCAGCTTGCTAGGAGCGTTTCTCCTAAACATAATTAACAGTCCAATCCTATCCTGGGCCTATGGCAGCAGATCTTGCAATCAGCTGCCGTAAGTCCAATTCTGGCAGTGTGAAAGGCGCTGCACTGGTGCAAATGGCTAGAGGCTCTGCCTGAAAGCTTGGAGAGCTGGCCCAATGGCCCACTCAGGCTGCACTGGAGCAAAAGTGTTGGAGGGTCGTGGCAGGTCGTGGGCATTTCGGGGAAGTTTTGGGACAGTATGGGGGAGGAACTGGGGGTGGATCTCTGTGGCAGTAACGCAGATCCTAACCCCCTTTCCTGGCCCGGACCTCCCCCTGACTCTCCTTGTACTAATGCCAGTACTAATGCTGGCATGGGTCCAATGAGACCCACTGACAGCCAGGTGGCCTATCTATGGAGAGGTACACGTATAACATATTTTACTTACCTCTCCCAGGCCATCTGGTTCCCACCCCTTTTGCTCTGTTGCTGATAAAATAGATGTGATTGGTTCTTTTCTTGTGCCTGTAGCATCGATGGGGGATTTCGTACCTATACCGGTGGCTGCAGGGTCCGGGGGGTGGCAGAGTAAGGGCTGCCGGCCTCTGCACCGGCGGCCCTTACTCCCCAGATGCCGAAAACGCACTTTACGGAGCGTTTATGACACCCGGCGCCTGCGGAGTGCCTGCTCCGCAGGCAGCCAGTTACGCAGGATTGGGCTGTAAGGCAGGTTGTTTGTTCCCTGGCTAGTTTTGCTGTTTTTAAAATGATATGCTCTTGGGAAGTCCTCACATGTAGCTAACATCAGCTGGAATGTGGCATGTATCTTAATCGCATGGGCACCGAGGGCAAATGAATTTGCTAATACATTTGTAATCACTTTAAAAACAATTATAAAATTCTTTCTGTTTTCCTTGGAAGTTAAAGGGGGCCTTCCATTTTCCTTTTCTGATGCAAGCAAACACATGACATATGGTCCAGGTTTTCCCTTTAGAAAAAGCATAAAGCCATGGCTGAGCCTTCGATTGCACAGTTGTTAAACAGCAGGGATTATCAGGCAGGACAATATTAAGTGGTATTTAACAGCAAGACCAAAGTTCCATGTCAAATGCTTGAGTTAGTGCTCCTTGATTGTTAGCATCCCAGCCACGAGACCTTTTGCACTGAACCATTTTTCATTTTGACAACAAACCACCACAGCTATCCAGTCTTGCCTTGCTGGAACTGACAGCAAAGTATTTTTGTGGCAGAAATATTGCTGTGTACTTGGGGTTCAGGGCCGGAGGGTAGACATTTTTATTCCTCTTCTTTCAGAGTGCAATGGCATTCCAAGCAGTAGGTGTCCTGAGTCACTGGCTGGCTAATGTATTCAGCATGATCTTCTGTCTAGTCATAACAATAGTGGGGGTGGGGGGGACATCAATCCCGTAAGGTGATTGTTTAAATTAAATATCACCATCTTCAAAATACATCTCAATGGAGATATGTGGTGAGGGGTGGTTGAATTACCTAGTTAGGCATATATTTCTGTAGTGTGTGTAGCCAGAGAGTATTGGAAGCGAGTTTTAAACCTTCCCTGACATTTTGAAGCTGTTTCCTTTTAAGTTAAAAGAGAAAAGCCCTTTTATTTCTTCAGTAACAATGGAGTTAGTATAATGATGTGTGCAAAAGGGAAGAAATAAAGCAGGAAGCTTTAATGAAACTTGGTTTTCTCCTCAATGGAATGGAGTTGTCTTCACAGCTATAAATCTAATTATATGGCCCTTCGAAATTTTAATGTGAAAGGCCAACATCTTGTGCGAGTGAATTTATTTTTCACATTTAGACCAGCTATTTATATTCTTCAAAGACTATATGTTCTATGAGAGCTGAGAACATCTTGAGTTTCAAGATGAAGATTATTCCTAGCGGCAATTTTAGGGTAATTCTACATGTGCATTTGGAGATTATTTTCTTTTTTGCATGGTACTACCTTCTAGGTAAAGAGTTGTGTGCTTAATGAGAGATGGTTAAAAACTTACTTTGGTGGGCATCTGAGTTTATGGCATCTATAAAATTCATCTAAAACAAAACATTTGACATCTTACTACCTTTCCCAAGTTGAGGTTGGCCACAAGATTCCAGAAAAAGTGTCCATGGGCAAAATAAAATAAAATCTTGATTAACCTCAGTTGCCTTCAGGAAAAAAACTGAAGTCACACTTTGCTCCAGAGAAAAGGTAGTTGTGTGAATGTAATTATGTGCTAATGTGTAAAAATCACAGAAAAGGGGCAGGACTAGGCTTACCATTCGTCCCGATTTGGCCGGGAAAGTCCCGGTTCTGTCCTGGCCTGGTTTTCCGGAACGAATGGCTGCCGCCGCCATCTTTTTTTAAAAACTTACCCGGGCGCCGGCAGCATGCATCTTGGATCACGAAATCTCGCGTGATCCAAGATGTCGGCACCCAAAACCCAGATTTGGGCTCCGACATCTTGGATCACGCGAGATTTCGTGATCCAAGATGCATGCTGCCGGCGCCCGGGTAAGTTTTTTAAAAAAGAAGATGGCGGCGGCGAGTGGGTGTCGTCCGCCCGCTCTCTCACCGGCACGGAGCCAGTGAGGGAGCGGGCGAACGACAGCAGGCTGTGTTTCACCCGGTCTCCCAGTGGCTCCGTGCGGTGCCGGGGAGATCGGGCCAGCCTGCTTGCCCGCGGGCGCGAGCCTCCAGCATGCTCGCGAGACACGGACAAGCATGCTGTGTTTCGCCTGGTCTCCCAGCGGCTCCGTGCGGTGCCGGAGGGAGACCGGGCCAGCCTGCAGCTGCCCGTTCCTGCTTGCCGGCGCTGCTGTGGACGCGGGGAGGAGCAGCAGCAGCAGCAGCAGCGCGGGGAGCAGCAAAGGTAAGTAAAAAAGCTAATTTATTTAATTTTTAATAATTAAATAATTAAAATTTTCGGACGCGCTTCGCGCGGCAGTAGGGAGCACTTAGCACCCCCTTTACTGTGAAAATTATTTATTATCACTATGTCTTAATGGGGAAATTAATTAAATAATTAAAAATTTCACACGCGCTTCGCGCGGCAATAGGGGGCACTGCGCCTCCTTTAGTGTTAAAATTATTTCTATTTTCATTTATTTTTTACTTTAAATTTTTAATAATTTAATTAATTAATTATTTGGCTGTGGGGGGGGTGTCCCGGTTTGGGGTTGGGAAAATATGGTAACCCTAGGCAGGGCCATATGAGGTCTTTCAACCATGTGCAAATAACACAAAACCAAGGCATTCAATAAGAAGCGATAGTTTAGCAGAATTGATCTTTGTGTGCTCACCTCTATATTTGATCAAAATATGGCATCCTTGATACTCTTTATAACCATTATACAGTGGGCTCACTGTATCCGTGGGACTCAGATTCACGGATTTAACCAACCACGGGTCAAAAATGTATTCAGGGGGGGATTCACATAACTTTAGGCAATTTATGCAATTTTACGCAATTTACACGTTACACAAATTTATACCATTTTACAAGCGAACTTGAGCATGTATGGATTTTTGTATCTGCGCGGAGTCCCAGAACCAACCTCTGTGGATACCCTAACCACCCCACCAAACTACTGATGTTGGTGGGGCTTCTCCTGGCCGCCACCATGCATGGGATCCCCCTCAGTGTCTGTGGCCATGGCCCAGAAGCATGTGGCTATGGTTTGCGACACCACAAAGTGTGCTCCGCCACCAGAACTCTAGTTCCAGTGGCAGAGCCTCTTGATATGATTGGGCCATCAGAGAGACATATGAAAGGTACTGGGATGATTCTTTGTTTTGACAATTTCTTCTCCAGTTACCATGTAGGCTTTCCAAACATAGAAAACCCCAATACTTCATAGCAAATACTTAAATGAACAAAATTCTACTGGATTGTACCATTCCGTCTTTAAGGAATCACCAAAATTTACAGCACATCCTGCTTTTCTTCTTCTCTGCTAAAGTTCTTATTCATACAGCTGCATGATTTTGTGTTTGGGTGACTTATAAAATGAGCTCCTGATACAACTTTAGGCAGGGAAGGGAAAAGAGACCTGTGATGTGGTGTGTACACTGCCCTTGTTCTATGTAGCCTTGAATAATTGTTTTCCCTCGGGAGCACTAAGAGAAAAAAAATGCCATGGGTGTCCTTAAGATTGAAATATTGCGGGAGATATAGCTCCAAGGACAACCAGCTACAACACGTCTCAATAAATTTAGGGAACCCTGCCATTAGCTAGATATACATAAGCCCCATTGATTTCTATAGGATTTAAATGTGAGTGTCTGGGTACAGTATTGCAACCTGAGGTTGGAGGTCAGGAATTAGCGGTATATGAACAGTTAGGAAGCAATCGTTCTTATTGGCTCCAAATACAAGAGGCACATTTATAAAGGATATTTAATTATTTAATCAGAGCTTCACTGTTTAAGCTTCCCTTGACTTCTTTCAATCCAACATTTCATTATATATTTAACAAATGCCTCCGTATTTTGTTTTATGCTGTAGTGTAAAATAATTCAACAATTGGGTTGATTTCAGTTTTGCATATGTGTGTTCAGTCAGGGCACTGCATGCATTGCACGTGCTCACATGCATACACTCGTGCATGCTCATGCATGTATAATGAATATTCTGCAATTTATAGGTCTTCGTCAAAGACATCCCATCCATTATAGTGATGGGCATTTCACACTAGTAAAGAAATGTAAAAAGGGGCAGGGTTGAAAACTCAGTGGTAGAGCACATCCTTCACATGAAGAAGGTCCTGGTTTTCATTCATGGCATCCCTCATTCCTCCCTGCCTCGTTACCCACACTGCCTGCCCACTGCACTGGCTTTCGTGCGCTCCTGTTGGTAGCCGGCAGTGACAGCAGGTGGCCAACACTGCTGCTGCAAGCAACTGTGGTTCTAGAGTGCCCAGTAGCATAGGAATGGGGGGATGGCCCACCCCGGGCATCAAGGGGGTGCACAAGCCACTGGGGGGGGGTTACACACGTCGGAAAGAAGCTTGGTTTCGGCGCTTTTTCAGCATGGCAGGGAAAGAAGTCACCCCCACCCGCCCATTCCTTTTCCACCCAACCCAAAAAAACGCCATCTCTCTCTCTCTCTCTCTCTCTCTCTCTCTCTCTCTCTCTCTGTGCGTGCTTGCCGGAAAACCCGCCGGAGGGGTGGGACATTCGAAGTCATGGGGGTGTCACGTGGGTGCCGCCCCCTACCCCCGGCGGTCTAGCTACGCTGCTGAGAGTTCCCACTGCCAGCACAGTACGAGTGCCACCATATGACCTTTAACAACAGTGGAACCACTGTTGCACTGTCATAAAGTCCAGTTGGGATTGGACTGTCAGTCTATGACAGGGGTGGTCAAACCTGTTTAATAGAGGAGCCACATACAATAAACTTCAGACTTCGAGAGCAGCAATATTTAATAAGCATTAAAATTCTTAAATATATTTACTCACCATGAACATTAAACTTTATGTTTTCATCCAGTGGACTCTCAGTTTATACCCGGTAAATAATTTTAAAGCTTGAATTTTTTTAAAATTTCCCTTTTATATTAATTTTGATGCAAAATGGAGCTCAGCCAACATATTTACCCCCGTACCCACCAAATAAGGAGGCGAGACAACAGGCTGGAGTTTATGGACCACTTTTATTGATTAATTTTATTTAACACCAAAACAACTTTGCAACAGGGCCTAAAATCACCCCCCACCGTGCGGGGTCTAAGGCGGGGGAAACAGCCTGGCTGTCTATCTCCCCCAATGATCAGGATGATCAACGGGCATGACACCATGGCTCCAGGTTGGCACTCGGTTGCCCCCGAGTGCGCCTATCACAGCCGACCCCTTGAGGTCGAGACAGCTGGTCAGGCTGAGCCCCCAGGTTGCCCCGGGCGACCCCAGTACCCAACCAGACAGCTGAGGTTGCCAGCCTGCCTCAACAGGTCGGGCCAGTCCCAGGTGAGCAGTTCTGGCTTCCCCAGTGCCCTTGCTGTCTGAAAGTGTACGCCAAGCCCAACCTTACCTAACCAAACCCGCACGGTACCTGCCTCAAAGTGACTGAAGGTGACAGCCTATTTACAAAACAAGCAACCCCCCCCCCAGCCGCAGTTCGAGGTAGGCGAAAAAGGACTGCCAACCCTGTGCCAATTGGTCAGCAGCCCAAAAAATTCCTACCCGGCCCCTAATCAGGTGGCCAGCTAATCTCGAACTGAGAGCCGGGTGGGTGGGAGGGGATCGGCGTCTAACTGCGACTGAGGATGAGCGAAGCACGCCCGCGAGGCTAAGCCCGGGCATGCCCCGCCCCCACACCGCGACGCTAAGCCCGGGTATGCCCCGCCCCCCGCAGCCCGTCAGCCAATCCCGGGGACGCAGCCTGCTGGCTCGCACTCCGAGGTGGGCCGGAGGCAAAACAGGCAGCGTGGCAACGGCCCGCCACCGGCATTCTAAGAGCCGCACATTATACATCAAAGAAACACATGTGGCTCAGGAGCCACGGTTTAGCCACCCCTCATCTATGAGCTTAAAAATCTGGGCAAGAGTCTGCCAGTAGCATTTGAAGATGGGATGATCCTTAAAGATTAGCAGTATGAGAGAAGTAGTTTTTGCATGGCATATGTAGCAACTTGGACTCAAGTCTTAATGCTAGCAGGGACAAATAAAACATACACCTCTCTGCCTGGAGCATCCTAAACGTACCATTGTTGAATCCTTTTGATTAGAAAAATGTGTTTTTTAGGAGATGACCTCTTCTTCTGTGTTCAGCCTATTCGGCATAGTTCTCACAAGCAGCAAATGAGATGGTAAACCTTCTCTGGTTTATACTACTTCAGAATGAAAACTCATGCTATTGAACATTCCTCTAAATAACAACCCCTCACCCCAGGCCCAAAACAAAGCAAAACACGCCACCACCCTCATTGGGCAGCAGGATGTCAAGGATTCTAGCCTAGCCTTCTCAAAATGGCTTGAAAAAGAAGACCGGACAAATTCATATGTTGACACCAACAACCCTGTCAGGCAGAGGAGGAGAAAACAAGACAGCAGGCAAAGATCGACTGTTACCACCTCCACCAGCTGTGAGTCCCTTGGGGACAGCACGTCGATTAATAAATAGATACTATTATTAACAACAGTATTTATATACTGCTTTTCAACAAAAAGTTCACAAAGTGGTTTACAGACAAAATCAAATGAATAAATGGCTCCCTGTCCCAAAAGGACTCACAATCTTAAAAAAAAAAAAATGCAGAACCTCACCAGCAAACAGCCACCAGAAAAGACACTGTGCTGGGGTGAAAGGGGGGCAGTTACTCTCCCCCTGCTAAATATAAGAGGAGCACCAATTGAAAAAGTGCTTCTTGCCCAGTTAGCATGGGTTATATATAGTAGAAAATAAATACATGAATACTGTAAGTCGCTTTGGGTACCTTCTGAGAGGGAGGGGAAAAGTGTGTATTTTAACAAATACAATACATACCGTAATTGCAGGCTGATAGGTCTCTCAGCAGCTTTTAGCCACGGTGCTCCCATCTTGAGAGACTATATGCCACTGAAAACCAGTTGCTGGGGGGCATCAGTGGGAGTAGGGTATTGTGTTCATGCCAGGGATGGCACTGTGGTCAACCAGTCAGGCACTTGGCTAACCCCTGAACTTTAAGAAAGCATGATAGTGGTAGCACCCAATGTGCCATCAGAAGGCAAACGGCAGGCACCAAGGGGTGGCTCAGTGCATGCAGGGCTTTTAGCCAGGGCCCCCAGCAACCTGGAGCCAGCACTGCTCCATGCCATGCTTGTGGGATTCCTGCAGGCATCTGGCTGGCCAGTGTAGGAAACAGGATGATGGACAAGGTGAGTCTGATCCTGCAAGGCTCTGCTGATGTTCTTAGAATAAGTCAAGCCAGGTGTCTGGAAGGTTTTTTTTTTTTTAATGAATACTGTGAAAATACCCTTGCTTCTGAGTTTGCTCTAAGCTAGGCATTTTGCGCTGCCTTGAGTTTCCTTGTGTGTCATGGGAGGAAGCCCTAACTACCTTCACTTGTAGGTCATATATTTCCCCCTCCCTTCACATTTGCCATGAAGCTGCAAGCTTGGAGGAAACCCAAAGCCAGTTGTGCTTGTGACAAAATCACCTCACACCCACAGAAATAATTTGAACTGGGCTTTAAATCTTGAACTTGATTTAGTGAGAAAATAAAAATGGGGTTGTACACTCAATGTTTTACTTGTCTGCGTTGCTGTGAATACAGCAAACCAGAGGATATCTCCTACTGAGGGAAGTGTGATCATTAACCATACAGCATCCAAAGAAGCTGTTGTCTTCAGGCACTGCTTCTTGCGAGGCGGGTGGGTGGGTGGCTGGGAGACAAATAGCCCAAGAGAACAGTCCAAGAGCATGCATTTGAATTGTACACAAATATACAAAAGTTGTAGATAATCGCATATTGAAGGCTGAGTGGAGGGATTTTTTTCTTTCTTTATGAAAGCGATTACTACAGTAGCACAAACTGTATTTTATTACCCTTCAGGAGACACTTATCGACTCTGAAAGCTAGGTGGTTTAGGCTAAGAATCAAGCCTGAGGGGGAAAGGGGGGGGAGGGAAATGGTGGGAGCAGGATGAAGATACTCTATTGCTTACTGTTGTAGAGAGTGACATAAACGTTTGGGCTTATTTTTAGTTTCATTTATTTTATTCTATTAAAAAAAATAAGTCTGCCAAGCTGCTCCTGCAATTTCAAGTCCATTAGCATCCTTCCCTCTTTTAAAAGAGTGGAGTGGCAGGGGAAAACTTAGTCAGTCATAAGATTTTATAGGCTGATTACTGATGGTTAAACTACAGATCTATTTGGCCCCCAGTGAAAGGCCCATTATATAGGTACATTCACCATAAACTATGTTTCCATTGGAATCAGGGCTAGACACAAGTGGAGCAGGCAGCTTGTTCCCAGAGAATGGAGGGAGGAGCTGGGCGAAAGGATTTCTGGTATCAAATACTAAGGCAATCATCATCTGGGTTTTGCTGCTGTTGTTGTTGTTGCTGTTGTTGTTGTTGGTGGTGGTGGTGGTGGTGGTGGTGGTGGTGGTGGGGTGTGTGTGTGTGTGTGTGTGTGTGTGTGTGTGTGTGTGTGTGTGTTTTCAGGATGTAGTAACTTGCAATCTTACTATGTTTTAGTTAGGCACTTTCACAAGATTACTTTGCCACGTGAAGTCTGATGCAGAAAGTTGTCTCTACCGGACCTCGTCTCTAGGAGGACTGGCTCAGTTGGTTGAGCAACCATCTCATATGCCTGAAGATCTGAAGGATGGCAGTTCGAGACGACCAGAAGTGTCCGTGTCTGTCGGAGAGCTGCCGGCACACTGAGCTGAGCTGATAAACTGCAGAGCCTCTGCGGGGGAGAGAAGCTGCAGCTACACTTGAGTGAGAGTCAAGGTTGCCTGTCAGCTGAAGCGTGGTAAGGCAAACGCCAGAGAGAGAGAGAGAGAGAGAGAGAGAGAGAGAGAGAGAGAGAGAGAGAGAGAGAGAGAGAGAGAGAGAAACCATCTAGAATGAAGGGTTCTACGAAAGATTAGAACATATTGTATTGTAAAAATCCCTTGGGGGTTAGAAAGCCTGCCCATGTAAACCACCTTTGAATTAAAGTCAGAGGAGAAATCCGATGACCAAAGAAAAGGCGGTATATAAATACTGGTTAATTATTACTGTATTTCTTCCATTCTAAGGCACCATCAATTCTAAGGCGCACCTTTAATTTTGCTACCACCAGCAAGGGAAAAAAAAATTCCCCAAGGATTTATGTGTAAATTGTACCCCCAAAATGCCACCTTCTTACTTATTACCGGGGCTTTTGCGGGCTTTGGGGAGGCCTGCGCGACCCTCTGCCAGCCTCCCCGATCTTCAGTTCGGCGAAAAACAGCTGTTTTTGACCATTTCTGGTTTTCGCGAAAACCGGAAGTGCCCAAAAATAGCCGTTTTTTGCCAAACTGAACATCAGGGAGGCCTGCGCAACCCTCTGCAGGCCTCCCTGATCTTCAGTTCCTAAATCAGAATAACTGAAATCAGAGTTAGCAGCCCTATTTCCCAGAGGAAGAGCAGGCCCAAACTGAGGAAGAAAGGCCTGTTCGGAGAGGTGGGCTAACACAGCAGCAAACTGGTTGAATCAAGGCAGGGCATTCTTGAAGATGTTTCAGAGGAGGCAGATTAAGGTTTTGTTAATTTTCTTTCATAATTTAACTGGCATATTTGTGAAAATGCCTGCTAAAAAGCTCTCTGGGGCTCAAAGAAAGAGCAGAAAGAGCAAGAGGCCCAACTTCAGAAAGATGCAGGTAGTCTGCAGAAATTCCTTCGACTTGTGAAGCAGTTGGTTCTTCATGCTGTGATAATGAGTATGTGTGAGTGCTCAGTGATCCAGTTTCTATGAATTTAGATCATGAGATCGGAATAGTAGTAAATGAAGAACCCCTACATATCGCACATCACACCCTACATAATGATCAGCTTATGCATGTGCTGAGCTGATCGTTTCCAACACTCTCCAAATGTGGGGCCTATAGCCTCCCTCATACTCCTGATCCTGCATTGTGATCAAATGCTGCCTGCATTTGTACAGATTGTTGTTTCAAATGGGCCAAGTGAAATCAAGGATATGGTTTTTCCTGTCTAGATGAAAACAAAAGTCATTTCTAAAGTCTTAGAATCTAAATTGTAAGAAGCTGAAAAGGTGCCGGCTTGTCTATTCTGAAAGTACCGGCAAGGTGTTTTTTTTTTTTGTGTGTGTGTGTGCTTCTGCTGCAAAACATCTCCAGGCATTGCCTGCCAGTTCTTTACTTGGGAATACTGGGACGAGTGATTAGAAACACTCGAGTGACGTTCTATGATTCTATGAAACAGCATGAAAAGTCATCTGACCATTTCACTGTATACTGCAAGTGGATGGAAACTGAATCCAGGTTTAGACTGAACAAGTGTATTGATGCAGAACACCAGTGGATTATAATAAACCAAGAAATTCAACATTGGAGGGGTGTGCTTGAATGCCTAATAGCTATTACACAGTCTCTGGCACACTGCACACATCTTGGTGTTTCAGGGATCTGCTGACATACACAGCAATGTGGACATTTTTTGAGGCTTGTACCAGTTGCTTGGTGAGTATGATGAATGCTTGCAAGAGCATTTAATCATGTATATACCTCCAAAAGAATGTAACCATCACTACTACTGGAAAACCGTTCAGAATGAACTGATAGTCCTTATTGCCAACAAAGTGTTAGAAAGCCTAGACCAAGTATGACAAAGCTAACTGAGCCATACTGGATTGCACACTCCCCCCCTTATTAGAGAATGACCAAAAAAAAAAAAGAGAAAAAGGAATGATACATAAAATTACAAAAACTATTAATAAACAATAAGCAATCTATACCCGCGATAAGCTATAAACAATAAGTAATAAACAATTGTGCATAGATATCTAAAAAAGGCTTACAAATATCCAAAAATATATCCATATGTAGTTGTCATCTATAAACTATACATTTAAATGTTGACAGAATTAAAAGGTCCTCAATACACTGAGAGCACAATCCACACTATCTTTAGAATGGCGGAGCACGCACTCCACCATTCTAAAGTGTTGTCGCACGTTTGCGACGACTAAGTGTGGCCGGAGTGGAGGCCGGCAGCCCTTACTCTGCTGCTAGATCGTCCTTGCGGCCGCTGGATACAGGTAAGGGAAGCACCAGCAGGGGTGGTCCAGGCGGCAAGGGAGGCCGATGGTTGGCTGAGCCGGGCCGGGGGGGCGGGGATGGCAGCCGCCATGTGCACATCCTGTTCCTGGGATGGTGTGGCCTTTACACGGTCTCCTTGGACTTATGCCAGCTAAATAACTGGCGGAAATCCGAGGAGAAGGGGACAAATGTCCCCTTCCCCGGAGTAGACCTCCGGGCCAATCACGATTGGTCCGGAACAGTGATAGGATATGATGGGCGGCCCTGGGGCCACCCCCAGATACTTACATTAGATTGTGCTGTGAGTACTGATACGTGCGTGTGTGTGTGTGTGTGCGTGTGTGTGTGTGCGTGTGTGTGTGTGCGTGTGTGTGTATTTACCCTTCCAATGTTTTAATGGCAAAAAAAAGTCTTTTTGGTGCAGTAAGGGTACAAAGAGCCCATTTCCGGTGTCCTGCAATTAACTTCCATGAAATAGTCAAGTAATTCAAAAGAACGTGTGTGTCCCCAAATCAATGTTTGTTGTAATATAAAATTAACACAGCTAATAATCCCCCCAGCTTTCTTCAAAGCTGAAGCTCATAAAAAGCTGCTTATTATCTACCGTGACAAAGAGGTTCACAACACATGCTATCCTATCCATTGAGAATGACATTGTTCAAAATGTTGATTGCTCAGCCTCTAGTTTGCACCAGCCAAAGCTCGAAAAGCCACATTCTGAGCAATAGTGAAACAGCATAGCAGAACAATCATGTTTTACTTATTTACTGACTTTTGTGTTTACATATTGCTTTTTAACAGAAAATGTCAAAGAAATGTTGACAGAAAAGGTCATTGTTGTACTTAGTACCCCAACAAATCTTTGCTACCTTATATAAAAAGTTAAACACGCTTTTTGTGTCTTTCTCACTACAGCCACTGCATTAAAAAAAATCACTGAGCCATGATGCTTGGCCTGGCTCCCCCTTGGAGCTCAGCCAGCTTGGAGCTCAGCCAGCCTGGTGCCCTGGGCGACTGCCCAGCTCACCCACCAAAGGCCAGCCCTGACAAGAGCCCATCTGGTAACTGGCTCTCTGAGGAGAACAAATCTTTCTAGCTGAGAGAAAGAGAAAGCTGTAATGAAGAAGAAAATCTCTTCAAGATTGCCAAGCCTCAACATGCTTCCGGAACCCTAACCCCCCCTCCCTGGAATTAATAGTTATTGAGATGACTTTATTTCATGAGAAAATAGTTACTGTAGTGATCCGCTAGCTCATTCACGTTTCTTTGGCTTTCCTACCTTGTCTTTCTGCAGATGATATTTGATATGTCTATTCTGCCAAGCAAATGGGGCGGTTTCACTTTAAGAGTTTCAGTCTGTCAAATCTGTTGCATTCTTATCTCTTGTGGTGTTCTTCGCTTTGATCTCTCCGCTATAGCTATTCATCCTCCTGCCACAGTGGAGAGGGCCCTTCTTTGCCTTTCAGGAACCACATCATTCCCCATCAAGCTGTCTCTCAACACAAAGCCTTGATCCATCAAGGCAGAGGACTCTAATAGAGCAGATCTGTTAACAGAACCTGTTAACAACAAACTGTAGGTGTGTTGGACGGTAAAGATGTTCAACATTCCTACCTTTGATACTTTCGGGAACATTAGATGTAAGAAATTACCACCATTTCCCCTTCCAAGTGGGGGATATTTTCGGTGGAAGAGCAGTACGGAACAAATTAAATGAATGGAGTGAACTTTCTATCTTATTTATGGGAAGCTGAGGGAGATGCATTAAGGTTTGAACTGCTTACACTTGCTTTACTAGTGGATTGAAGAGAGCTACAATGTTCTTTTTTCACTAGAAGTGTTCAGAAACTACTTCTTAAGGAAGGAGCTGAAAAAAAGCATGGCACATAGAGACAGGAGCTGCTAGAGAAAATTAAGAGGCCATCTTGCATAGTTCTCCTCTTTGAGCAAATTCTTTCTGTAAATCTATGCACATTATATCCCATAGTCAAAATTAATCCTACTGGTAATTTCATTTTATAGAAAATGAAATGTAATCGGCAAGAGTGGTGGTAAAAGTTCTCTTTCTTTGGATGCTTTTGGATGCTGGAGGGAGGTGGAGTTGTATCACTGGTGTCGCTGCAGGGGGACGAAGCCATTCAAGGCGGTGAAAGCGCTGCTTTCACCGCCTTGAATGGTTCCGAAGGCGAGGGGGCGGGGCCACTTCATGCTCCGGTGTAACGGAGGGTCCGCCCCCCCCCTACAGCGACGTTAGTGAGTTGTATCCCACCTCAGAGGTGGAACATTATGTCAGCCCGTTGTAACATTGAGTTGACACTTGGACTGAGAACCAGTCAGCAGAGCCACAGTGCTATTTACTGAGAACCCACTCATTGCTGGTCCTCTTTCAGGCATCTTGGTTTGAGCTCTGCTGAGCTCATAGAGAGTTCCAACTTTCCAGCTGGGAAGAGCTGCAGTCTTGGTGTTTATAGCCTCGTAGCTCAAGTTTACTTGATGTCGTGGTTTCTGCTTGCTTGGCCTCAGAGTATTACAAGTATTAAAATCTGTAATGTAATCTTGCATTACAGTCTTATGTTTAGCCGGTATCTTGACCTCAAGGTCATCCTCACGTCCTCAAGGTCTTTAGATTGATGGCCATGTTTGCCAGGAGGGAGCAGACACTGTGGCCCCATTAAGAGAGGGCACTATGTTCTGCTTGGGACCAGGGTCTCATGACCTACAATATGTGCAGGCCTCATGACCTGCATTTTGGGGAACCTCACAACAGGCCTTGTGAACTGTGCTTGGGGAAGTCTCACAGCCTGCTTTAAGGAGGTTACACCCTTGGGGTTCTGCTGCCATGCTACCCAAGAAGGGCCACGTGGCAGGAAGGGAACCAACTTGCTTCCAAGTGTACTGCTCCCAAACGTTCTTCCACTCAGGCCTCCTTGTCTTTGGATGAAAATGAGGATGTAGTCATGGCAAAAAGGCAATAGATCAGCTGTCAGGGACAGAAATTCTGGGGTGGTGGTGGTGGTGGTTAGGAGAGTTAGCCATTTCTAGACAAGGAACTAATGCAGCTACAAAAGCTAAAAGGTTCACATTTGCCATGCCTCTGACTAGGCTTACCATTCGTCCCGGTTTCGCTGGGACAGTCCCGGAAATCGGACCCGATTCCCGGTCGGGTCCCGGGGGACGAATGGGCGCCGCCATCTTTTTTTTTAATTTCAAACTTCCCGGGCAGCATCTTGGGTCACGAAATCTCGCAAAATTCTCGCGAAATCTCGCGAGATTTCGTGACCCAAGATGCTGCCCGGGAAGTTTGAATTTTTTTTTAAAAAAAAGATGGCGGCGCGGCGAGAGGGTGCTTCTCCCGGTCGTCAGCGCCACCGGGAGAAGCACAGTGCTTGCCCGCGTTGCGCGAGCCTGCTGGAGGCTCGCGCTGGCCGGGCAAGCAGGCTGTGCTTCTCCGGTCTCCCAGCGGCTCCATGCGGTGCCGCTGGGAGACCGGAGAAGCACAGCCTGCTTGCCCGGCCAGCGCGAGCCTCTAGCAGGCTCGAACAACGCGGGCAAGCAGGCTGTGCTTCTCTCCGTGCCGCTGGTCTCGCAGCGGCACCGGGAGAAGCACAGCCTGCTTTTTGCCCGTGTTGCGCGAGCTCCAGGGCTCTCCCGGTGCCGCTGCGAGACCAGCGGCACCGGGAGAAGCACAGCCTGCTTCTTGCCTTGTGTTCTCCCTGCGCAACGCAGGCGAGCAGGCTGTGCTTCTCCCGGTGCCGCTGCGAGACCAGCGGCACCGGGAGAAGCACAGCCTGCTCGCCTGCGTTGCGCAGCCCTGGAGAACACAAGGCAAGAAGCAGGCTGTGCTTCTCCCGGTGCCGCTGGTCTCGCAGCGGCACCGGGAGAAGCACAGCCTGCTTCTTGCCTTGCTTTGCCTTGCTGCGGCCCCAGCCTGCTTGCCGCGGCCCCAGCAGCAGCAGCAGCGACCACGGACCAGTGACCAGCAGCGACCAGGTAAGCTTATTTTTAAATTATATATTTTTAATAGAAATATTAATTATTTATTTAAAAATTTCGGCCGCGCTTTGCGCGGCAGGAGGGGGCGCTTTGCGCCCCCTTTCTTTTATATTTTATTCGTTACAAGGGTTTCTTATTTGGATTTATGCTTTATTATGAGTTTTATGGTGTTTTTTATGCTTTTTCGTTGTGCTTGAGAATGGCTTTTTCGTTGTGGATGGTACTTTGGGCTTCGTTTGGGCTGTTTAGGATTGCTTTTCGTTGTGCTTTAGAGTGGCTTTTTCGTTGTGGATGGTACTTTGGGCTTGGTTTGCGCGGTTTAGGATTGCTTTCTTGTTTACGATTGGTTGTGGTTCTTTGGCCTTGCTTTTTCGTTGCTTTCACATTAATTAATTAATTAATTAATTAATTAATTAATTAATTAATTAATTAATTACCTCGGGGGGGTATGGGGGGGTGTCCCGGTTTGAAGTTTGAAAAATATGGTAAGCCTACCTCTGACTGATTTCTACACTGAGGTTATATGGCCTGGAGTTGTGATAGTTTGGTCCAAACTCATCCTGCAGCAGACTTGGAGGGGCGAAGAGAACCCTAGGTGCTTAGACAGGCAAGGAAGAAGGTAAATCATGAAAACAGTTGGGCCTTGCTGGCAAATGGAGGGGGTTATGTTGCTCACTCTGAGATCAAATTTCATCTCGGCCATCTATACAGAGCCAACAGAGTGCACCTATCAGATGAAGGTAATGACTTCTTTCCCTGAAATCTGCAGTGTAATCTGTGCAAGGATATCCTGTGTCGGGTAGGGTGAAGGGAGCTAAGCAGGGGCTTGTCTCCTTCCTTCCCATGGCGGGTCAGAGCCAGTACCAGGGGCGGGGATGGCCTAGATTAGAATATCATATCTGAACATTTGGAGGCACTGTTGTGGTGAAAGGAATTTCATGGATCAGCCCCTCAGGGTTCTGGGGACAAGCAGTGGCTGGAAATGAAATCCCTTTGGGGAATTACCTGCCTCACCCACTCAGAGTTCTGGGGCTTGAGAGGTGGTGATTCAGTCAGCACAGACAACTGTGGGAGCAGCCATGTGACTGCTGCTGGTCTCTGAGCCCAGGTGTCTCGCCCTAGGACTGGGCAGCGGGAACTGCATTGCCCCCGAGGGTTTTGTACCCACGCAATAGTTGAGTTATGATGCTGCAGACCTCTGTTAATATACTAATAAAGTTGTGGTCCAAGTTTAACCCAATGCAGCTGTCTCCACTTGTATTTCTATGTGTGGGTTCAGTGGTGGAGGGAACTTGACGGCCAATAGCTAGCTCAGTAGGAGTGCATGTGCTCTCATAAAGGCCCAGATTCATAAAGGGCCAGGTCCAATCCGCAGCATCTCTAGCTAAAAGATCTCAGGTCACGGGCAGGGAAGAGGACTGCCTAAGCCAGGTGTTGGACAGAAGCTGCCAGCCAGAGTATAACACATTGGGATATATGGACAGGAAACTTCATACATTTGTTTACTGTATCCAGAGCTATAAACAGACAAGGCCAAATAACTAAAAGACAAGCCTTATGTTTGAAGGCTCTTAAAAGCAGTTTGTCCCCAGTTTTATAAGGATGAATGGACACACACCCATAAGAGAGGATGTCTGTTGAGAAAATATTGCCCCCACCCTTCAGTGTGTGCTTTTGCGGTCCGGTTTTTGATCTGAAGTTTTATTTCTTCATACAAATAGGAAGGTATGCCTGGCTAATATATGCACTTATTAAGAGTGAGTCACCTCCCATTGGTATGATTTGTCTGATTAGTACTGTATTATTATTGTTATTAGGATCATTTTTATCTGTCATGTCCTCGAAAGTGTTTATGGTGCCCTTCCATTTTAGCCTCACAACAACCATGTGAAGTAGTCTGGTCTCAGAAAGTGTGACTGAACAAAGGTCAGTGAGCTTCAGTAGTTCACTGGAGGTGGGGCGGAACACTATGTTCCTCACACCGCTCTGACCTCCGTTACTCACCAGCACGAGGCGGCCCCGCCCCCTCGCCGTCAGAGCCATTCAGTGGGGCGAAGGCAATGTGCAGGGAGTTGGTGATAGTGGGCAGCAGCTATCCCCTGATGTCATGGTGTTGGGGCCCATTGAACCATTGGGGAGCATTGCAGGGCTTTGCCCCAGGGAGGCTGAGTGCAAATCTTGCACCAGGCACAAAAAGATATGTTGGGAGCCCCAATAATTTGTCTCTGCTCCTTGAATATGGCATGGAAGCAACAAATGGTGCAGAGATCCATAGTGTTGTAAGTTTATTAATATTTGGAATTAGTCATTGTTGGAAATGTTACCTATATTATATTTATTTCAGTGTGTCTTCCTAACTGCAGAAAGAAACTGATTTTCCTTGGCATGAAGACTTATAATATGTGATCACTTGTTAAAACAAAAGAACAAAAACAAGAGTTAATTAGTCTTATAATGAGTCCTTTTTGAAAACCTCCTTCCTACCTTATTTTAAATAAAACCTGATGATGCAAAGTATACCTTGGCTTCTTGCACTGTAACCAACCAGCTCTCTGTGGAAAGGGCTTCTTTTTTATGGCTACATATTAAAAGTAAACCAGCTTATGCCAGGTTTGGATAAAAGGCTATTTATTTTTGACCAATTTGATAGCTGCAGTTTTCGGTAATTGAATTTTCTGTGGTCAGAGAAGCAGTAATCTTAGAAACCAAATAAATATTTTTTAATAAAATGGAACACTGAGAAACCCTATAATAATGTCAAAAATGTAGTCACTTATGAATGGATAAATATTTTAAGAAATTTACATTTCACCCAGTGCTTTAGGGCTATCACTTCCCTGGAAATGTAAAGCAATGCAAATTTTAGGGGTGCTGTGGGGTTGCAGTGGAAAAAGTTACATTTAAGTAAAACAGTTGACAATGAAGCATTGGCTGATCATTAGATCCATAACAGGACAATATGTTGTGTTTTTCACAATGCATTCAGTGACCACTAGCCAAAGAAGAGACATCTGTACATTCTGTGTTTGTGGTATTTACACCAAGATAATTTAACTTTATAATGCAGTGGCTGGTGGTGATATTATAGAGAGATGGTCCAGTCCAGGTTAAGGGTATACATGTGGACGCAGGTTTTCATGCCCATATCTCTAGGTAAATGAGGAGCTGTGTAAGCGGGCATGAACATAAGATTTGATCAAAGGTTGATCTAACCCAGCATCCTATTGCCAATGCTGGCCAGCTAGACACTTCATGTTTCCTAATCCTAGTCTGCTTTAGTAGCCAGCATTATGCATGGATCCTCTAAATCAGAAAATCGACAATAGCACTGATCAGCTGTTTGAACTTACTGTCTAAACCAGTGGTTCTCAAACTTTTTAACACCGGGACCCACTTTTTAAAATGTCAGGACCCACCTAGCTTTACGGGACTAAAAAAAGGTGATCTACAAATAAATAAATAAATGTATTTACAAGTAAAGAGCTCAGCTGCTTGCAGGGTGGTTAGCAGCTATCTTGCAAACTATAGGAGCTCAGCTCTTTGAAGGGCAATTAGTAGCTATCTGATTTTTGAATAGCCTCAGGGCTTGTGGCAATTACTTATCTGATCTTTACATCACCTGGGACCCACCAGAAATCAGGTCGCAACCCACCAAGTGGGTCCACAGTTTGAGAAACACTGGTCTAAATAATTCTTTACTGAATGATTCAGGCGCTGTTTTTACATTACATGAAGGTTTGGGTACTGGCAATTACTTATCTGATCTTTACATCACCTGGGACCCACCAGAAATCAGGTCACAACCCACCAAGTGAGTCCCGACCCACAGTTTGAGAAACACTGGTCTAAATAATTCTTTACTGAATGATTCAGGCGCTGTTTTTACATTACATGAAGGTTTGGGTACTGCTTCGTCATATTCATGCTCTTTCACCACTGTGGTAATGTCTGAAATGCGGAAACCTTGTAAGTGGGGCTTGTAGCTTGCTTCCCATGCCAGTAGTGTTCTCTACCAGAATGGAACAGTATGGGTGGGGAGAGTAACCCTGTTGTACCAACCCTCCTATAGGGGTTCGGCAAAAATTACCAGAGTAGCACGACTTCAGCAAAACCTTGACTTTCATCCATTTGACCTTCATCACTTTGCTCTTTCAGCCGTTTTCAGTTATAACCACATTTCAAATTTCATCCACGTGCTTTCCTCTTTCGTTCGATTTCATCCAACTTTCCATGATGTTCGTCAACATTCTTATGTTTATTTTTCTTTTATTTGTTTATTTAGGTTTTGCGTCTATTCATATGTGTTATATACTGTAGGGTTTTTTTTACTTTTTTCGCCGGCAAAAATAAATTTGAAAGCTAAATAAGGCAGTGCTTTGACATTCATCCATTTTTTTATTTTTGTCCATGGTCTGGACCCTAACCAGGTGAAAGTACAAGGTATTGCTGTATATGGAAGAGGCAACTGCTCAGCTCAGGTTGTGTAAGAACAGGCCTTTGGAGTCTGGCTGATGATAATGTGATTTTTAGATTGTAATTTTTAGATTGTGAGCCCTTTTTGGACAGGGAGCCATTTAATCATTTGATTTTGTCTGTAAACCGCTTTGTGAACTTTTTGTTGGAAAGCGGTATATAAATACTGATGATGATGATGATGATAATGATGATGATAATAATAATAATAATAATAATAATAATAATAATAATAATAATAATAATGGCACTTTTACACTTACTACACTGTAGACTCTGTTGTCTACAAATATAGGAATACTAATCTCAACATTTGAAAACTGATTTGAACACTAAGATTGATTTCTGGCGTCTGAGACTGGACAGGATCTGACACAGACAGGCAACCTTAAATATTTTAATTTCACTATGTTATGCTGGAATCTGTCTCTGTGTGGTTAATTGCAAGTGGTCAGTATTGCAGTGCTGAATTAAAAGTGGCTCCTTACTGGTCTTTGAAATACCGGCACCAATAATTGGTCATATTGAGGATCTTTCAGAATCTCCTGTACAGGACATGACATGATAGATTTGTTTCTCCAGGCATAACGTAGTGCCACTGCCACATTTACATTCATTATGCTACACTCTTCTCCTATAGCAAGGGGGGGGGGCCGAGAGGGGGTTTGTGGATTTTTTATTTCTTCTTTCCATGTGTGCTTGTCTCAGCTTGATTGATCCATTATTCAATTAAGCCAGCCCTGACTCAATAATAACCACCACGCTTCAGTCTGTGCTTTTTTTATGTTGATGAAAACCGAAACCCAGGTGGTTTTCAGCATTACACTCGGTGGAAATCAGGTATGAAATTACCTGTTTATTAATGATGTGTCAAGAGAATGACATGCTAATGGCCAGCTCCTGCACAAGCAGTGCTAATGTAAAAATAGCAAGAATGTATTATACGCAATATATGTATTTTACAGAACTATAACTCCTTTTCCTCTGGGACACAATTGAGATCCAGATGTTTTATCTCATGGTTTCTATCCCAGAGCACAAATAATTTAGAAGAAGTTAAAAATATGTTCGACTCAGTATTCTGTCATCTTTCTTTGATGTGGTGTGAGAAAATAATTAGCAACTGATGTGCAAAGGATTTGAGCGACATGTTAATGACGTTAAGCTGAAGTTGGTAAATAGAGATTGCACCACTCCGTGAACGGTATCGTAGAAAGTTCTGCACAAGTGTTCTGCTACTGCTGATCCCAGTTTTGGTACCCACCATAAAGGGAGAGGAAACGGTAGATTTAGTAGCCCCAAGTGTCAAGAAGCCCCTGCCAAGGCGACAGACTCCTTACAGATGTGTGACGGAGAGAAAGGCAAGGAAAGGTGAGGTGAAGCCAAAGACAAATTGCTCTAGTCAGCCACCACTCCCTGAAGCGCGAAGTCAACTTTGAAATGCCTTGTTCATGAAGCAGTGCCTGCTTCATTCCTTGAGATGAGTAAGAAGGCAAAATGAAGCCTTCTTGGGTTCTTGATCTCAATGGGAAGAGAAAAAGGCAAGCATCCCAATTGTCATCTCACTGGCACTATGTGACCCGACTTTTGCCCCAGTTCAGCTCTAATCATGCATAGTTATGTATGACTAGTTAGGGTGGAATGGGCAGGAGGATGTGCATTCTGCTCCACATTCTGCCCCAATTAGTCAACTCCATGCCACTGAACTGGGGCCTGGGAACTTCAGCTGATTGTCTTGTCAATGAAACGCCTACTCCTTTCCATCTGACATCAGCCCACTGCAAATAGGTTTGCACCCTCTTGCCAAGAGGGTGCAAAATGGACAAAAAGGGTTGGGCAAAGTTTGCAAAATGCCTTCCCCGATCCATTTTGGGTTACCACTGGTTTGAAAGAAGGAGCTGACTGAGAATATTTTGAGTTCCTTTTACTGGCGTTTGTGGCTTTGTGATCATTTGTTCCATGCAAAGTCAAAGTCGGTTATCTATTTTGTGCATTTTGTTATTGGTTTGCTCCTACCATCAGGTCAGGGTAGATGTGGGCAAGGTGGGCACAGCGCCTAGTGGTTAGTGACTGGCACCCACCTTCCTGCTCCCCATGTCACACTTTTTACTGAGTAGATTGGGAGTGGACTGGGGAAAGATAGTTTGCTGCCACCACCCAAAGCTAAAGAGCCCAGACAGTAGGAGGCCACCTTGGGAAAAGCCTCCCTCCCCAGTTAACAGGGAGCCCCAAAATATGGGTGGTCCCCTTAAAATCAATCAGAACTATAACTCCTTTTCCTCTGGGTCCCACAATGGAATGTGGGCTGTCTAGGAGACGAGGCAACCCACCCCCTCCTGAGTGAGCTGAGTCACGGCAGGTAAACAGTAAAAGTACAGGAAGTTTATTAAAAGGTTGTAAAATCCAAACATTGAAAGGAAGGATGCAAGGGATGAAACAAGGCACTGATCGAGCAGCAAAAGGAGGCAGGCAGGGCAGCGGCAAAGGTACGCAAGGATGTTAAAATGAAAACAGCAAATAAAACAAAATCCCTGATGCGACTTCTCTAGGTTCTTCCCCAACCTGACTTACGGCACAATCCTATGGTCTACGGGTGCTGGCGCTGAGGCCTGAGCGCTGGCACAGGGTGTCGCAAACATGCCATAAGGCACGTTTTGACACCCTGGGAGTAAGCAGCACTGGCAGGAAGACCTGCGCCATCCTGCCGGCGCTGAATCCAAGTCCCCTGCGAGCTGGAGCAAGTAAGGCCACTCTGAGTGTTGTGGGGACTGGGGGAGGGCATAATGGGGTGGGCCTGAGAGGGGGGAGGGATAAGCATCCTTGTCGGATGCCATATCCTATCCCACCTCCCAGGCCCTTGCAGCCAACTCGGTACTCCTTGATTCTCCGCCACCTACAGAGCTGGCGGAGAACCAAGTAGCCCCATTGCAGCGTCTGGGGGTTTACCCATGGTAAGTGGACATTTGCCCACCTACCCCGAGTAGACCTCCAGCCAGTCCCTTCCTCAAATAGGATTCAGCGTGGGCTGTGCGACCCACGATAGAGCCTACGTCGGTGGTGGTGGGGAATAGGATTGGGCTGTTATTCAGTTTGCTTCATGTTCCTGGTCCTGGTATTTACACATGCAGCAGGGTGGGTGAGAAAGGCCCTGTGAAGCATCAAATGCTTCCTACATTTAACTGGGCAAATGTGCAAAGGGAGGTTTTGATAACCTGTGGGCATTAAGGTTTACCCTGTGGGCCTGTGTACTGGGGGAGGGGAGTCACCGCAGTCCCTGGATTTCCTGCTCTTGGAAATCAGGTGGGATTCATGGTCCAATGAGCTGGATCAGTGCCCAGTCAATTGTTTACTAGTTGGGGAAGAAGATGCTCAAATAAGAAACAGCAATGCAATAAGGCAAAAGTGGCGACTGTGTTCATATCATTCAGCAACTTCTTCAGGATGCTGAGATGTCACAGAACCCCCTGAGGTACTAGACCAATACAAAACTGGTGAAATATAAGGAAAAAAGGGGGATCAGGGATTTTCACCACATATTTTGCAGTCTAGTTCAGTGGTTCTCAATTTTTTTATCACCGGGACCCACTTTTTAAAATGACACTGTATCGGGACCCACCTAGCTTTACGAGACTTAAAAAAAAAGGTGATCTAGAAAAAAATATGTATTTATTTATTTATTTACAAGTAAAGAGCTCAGCTGCTTGCAGGGTAATTAGCAGCTATCTTGCAAACTGCAGGAGCTCAGCTCTTTGAAGGGCAATTAGTAGCTATCTGATTTTTGAATAGCCTGAGGGCTTGTGGCAATTACTTTTCTGATCTTTCCATCACCTTGGACCCACCAGAAATGAGGTTTCCCAACCCACAGTTTGAGAAACACTGGTCTAGTTTGCTCTTGTCTCTGGTTGATCTTCCTGTTGACTTAAAGTCAGAGGAGAAATCCAATGACCAGAAAGGCGGTATATAAATACTGTATATTATGATGATGATGATGATGATGATGATGATGATGATGATGATGATGCACATGGACTTTTTTGCAGGGGGGGGGAAGGAAATGAATTTATTTACTGCATCTGATCCTGCAACCCTTGCAGACATGAAGCTGGCTTCCATTGTTGCCTCCCTGTCTCTGTGGTGCAAGGGAACCATAATTTAATATCACAGTTACTGCAGCCCAATCCTAGTTGCGACTCACTGCCAGAGGACACAGGTGGGTCGCAGCCCCAGCTTTTTGGAGAACCGCTGTCTTTCTTTATATCCCACCTATTTTGGGAAGGAGAGTAAATTTTGTCCAAGTCTCTGATTTGCTTTTGGTTTGCAAAAAAACAGATAACTCACTTTTGAACCATCTTCTTGCAAACCTGGCACAATTCTCAGTACAACAATTAAAACCATCAACAGAAGAGGCTAACAAGTAACGTGGATCATACGTTTCTTATAGTCTCCTATCTTGATGATGTATTTAAACCATGTGCAGAGGAGAAGGTACTAAGCAGTCCAACAAAAGGGAGCCGTTTCTCAAAGCTCATGACATTCCTCTGGCTGCAGTAGTGTTTAAGGCCAGAACTGGAAAGTTCAGATAACAGAATCATTTCTGGCTGGAAAATTGGCCCTGCAATTTTAAGAGCATGCATGCATACACAGAAACACATTGTGTTTTTATTTTTCCTATTCTATGAGCACGGCTGTGGGTTAGATGCATAATCTATGGACCACTTCAGACACTCCATTCTGAATAATTTGGTCCTGTGAAAGCTTGTTTTGGAAATAGAGGCCACTACACATTACATTTAATTGCATTATATCTCTTTATTAAATAAAGGTAAACGCAAACATTGAGGTGGCCTTACTTTTTTGTTTTTATGCAGATGTTATGTAAATTTATGTACCTGATTATGCAAATTGCTCCCCTCTGCTCAGGTTTTGGCAAGCCAATATGTCTCCTTCCCCTAGCATGAAACATATTTTTTTTTCTTTGTCCTCTGGTTCTGGTTTGAATTGAGGACACTGTCGGTCGAAAATTGTACACTCAACCTGAGGGCCCAATCTCCAGTCTTTCTTGAAGTGTGTAATAATGTTACTGAGGTGAAAATTCAATTTTTCAAATGTCCACTCACCTTTTATTTGCTGTTTTTATAAGATATTCCGACAGTATGTTCAGTGTACAAAGTGCTTTTACAAAGCTTATTTCGTTTTTACAAGGATTTTAAATTTATATTCTCTAAAACTGTTGCTTGATTGTTCAACATTCAGGAATTGAGGAGGGGGAGTGAAATAAGGGGAAACATATTGGCTCATATTAACGTCTGTTTTAATGGAATAATACTGAGGGCAAGAAGCGTGTGCCTCATATACACATCTTTAAAACGTTAAAGAAATACAGTAATCTGAAGATAGAATTTGAATAATCCGAAGATACAAATCCTAGTGACTCAAACATTAGTCAGCCAAGCCAAATGCCCTCTCAGAGCCTTTGCTATTAGGATACCTGCTGCTGCTTCCATTCTCATATTAACCACATATTAGCCATATTGGAGATGTTCCATTCTCATCTTAGCCATTCTCATATTAGCCATATTGGAGATGTTTTTCGAGTGGTCAGCTGGGGTGACTAAATCAAATGTTGCCTGAGTCTCATAATTCCTGAATACCCCTTACAGGAGGGGGTATTTATTCAGTAGCAAAGCATATACTCTGCATTGTATCTGGGGGAAGGACAGGAGCATGTTGGTGGTTCAATTCCTGGCATCACCAGGTGGAGCAGAGCAGAATTCGTACCTGCAGCCTTGGAGAGCCGCTGCCAGTCAATGTTGGCAGTACTGAACTAGAGGGACTTGTGGTCTGACTCAGTATAAGGCAGCGTCCAATGTTCCATAGGACACAGAGCATGCCCTTTATTATGAGGGCTCAGCTAAATGTGTTAAAACAAATACAGTATTGGCAACTGAAAGGGTTCACAGAGAGGGGGAGAGGGGAGGTCTTTCTCAGTCCTATGCGGAAGATGCCAGGGTTTGAATGAGGGATGTTCTGTGTGTCAGTCAGGTGATCTATGCTGAGCTACAGCCCCTCCCCAGGAGTAACTAGATGAGCAGTATGGGCACTTGGCTCAGGAACAACCACAGAGAAGGCAATGTTGAAACTGAACTAGTGTGCTATTTGTGAACTATGCTCAAGAAATGGCTTTGATCATTGCTGCTGCTGAGCTGCTGCTGCTGCTGCTGATGATGATGATATCTGTATTTATATACTGCCTTTCTTGTCATCAGATTTCTCCTCAGACTTTATTCAAGGCGACTTACATAGGCAGGCTTTTCTAAACCCTCGTAAGGTTTTTTTAAAAAAATATAATAATGTTCCATTCGCATAGAACCCTTTTCATTCTCCAGTTGTTTCCCTTCAACGGTGTGGTATCTCTCTGGCTGCACAGCACACACCTTCCGAGCTTGCTCGACCCCTCTCTCTCACACAGAGGGTTAACACAGGTTATCTTAGCTTGTCGACAGCTTCTGGTTATCTCGAACTGGTCTTGCCTTAGCTTTTCTTCAGGCAGGCTGCAGCTCAACCAAGCTCAAGGGCTGCGCCAGTGTTACTGGGATGGCTGTGTTGTCATGGCATTGCCTAGGCATGCTTAGGATATGACAGGCATTGCACTGGTATCTGTGCATTGTCAGCAAAGCATCTGAACAGGATTGGACTACTAAGTGTATTTTATATGGTTCTAACAGCCCAATCCTGTCTAGCTAGGCTGCAGCGCGAGCGTAGAGCCCACACTGGATCCTATCCAGACAGGACCCAGCACCAGCGTGGCTGGAGCAGGAGGGGACATTTGTCCCCTTACCCTGAGTAGAGCCCCAGCTGCCTGATGGGTCTACTTGAATGTGTGCCAGCGCACATTCGAGAGGGCTGGGTAATGGTGGCAGAGATGCCGGAAGCCCGCACGGCGCCTGGTGCGAGGGTGCGGGGCCTGCGTCACGTCACGTCGACGCGCCCCCCCCTCCGCCGGAATCAATGCCATTTTGGAGCCGTGCGGGCTCGAGGGAGGGCGGGAGGGCTGATCCAGCGCTTCCGTAAGTTCCCCCGATCGCGCCCTCCCGCCCGAGCGCCTGCTCCACGCGCTCCCGATCGCGCCCTCCCGCCCAAGCACCTGGAGCTCCTGCTCTACGCGCTCCACCATTCTTCCGCCGCTGAATGGTGGCCAAGCCCAGGAAGGGGTATAGGATTTTGGCAGACCCGATACTGCTCCCTCCCCCTTCCCTGGCCTGACCAACTAATCCTCCCTTCTGGAATGCCTCCCTCTCCCCGCTCCACCCCCTCCCAGTGGAGAACCTACCTTCCCCAGTGGACACTCCACAGGTTCTGATGCGAGTAGAGCGACATGCCACAAATGTGCTTTGTGGCACATTCACAACACCCTAGACCAGTGGAGCGGTCTAAAACTTAGACAGGATTTGCCGCATAAAAATAATTAATGAAGTTATGAAGTATGAATGTGGAAAGCTGCATGCTGGGAAGGGGGGCTGATTGAGAGGTTCGGGAGAGGTAAGGGGAAATAGTTTCCCTTACCTCCCCATACGCCTCCTGATCACCAATGGGTCTCCTCCTCAGACCAACACCAGATGTTTAGCTGACTCAAGTCCAAGGAGACAAAGGGCATGTGTCGGCAGGCTCCAGAGGGGATAGCATCCAGCGCAGGTTGCTCGCAATGGGTAACACCCCCTCCTGCCTGCAACATGCTCCTGTCCTTCCCCTGATCCATCCCGAGCTTCACCCCTCCACCTCGTTCTGCCCATCCCACCGACTTTCCAAAGTCAGTGCAGCCTCTCCTCGCCACTGCACAGGGTGTCCTCACCATCTGTGGCGGTGACCCAAAAGCGCACTGCTACACTCACTTCTAGAATGGCTTTTGTGATGCTGTAAAGCATATTCTGCTGCCGAAAGGCTAGTTTTGGCGGCAGAGCACACGGATAAGATTGGGCCAATAGAAAAATTTGTAATGAACCATTGCAAATCTGCCCACCATCCCAGAAGTATAAAATCTGCAGGAAAGTGTTTTGAGCTCTTTTTTTTTTAAAATTGCTTTTATGTATGGTATATTTGAAAATAAGGATTAGGATTCCCAAGTTTGTCTTTCAGATGTTTTCACTTCCTCCCCCCTCCCATATTTTTTCTCATGTTCTTACTTCTTATCTTTATTACTCTGATCACATCTGGCTGGTGTATTTAAAACTACGGACGCCAATTTTGGAATGTGTGTGAGTGAAACTTACATAGTGAAAAGGGTTAAACACCAGCACATCACTGATCTCCAAAGCAGCCCTGTAGTTGCTAATGAGGCTCTCCTGAGATTTTTCTTTGACTAATCAGAGATTTCCCGCATTCTGCTCTGGTATGGATCTCAGATCATTGTACATGAAATACTTTCTAAGGCACTGTTGTTATTGCTGGTTGTTAAAATTTCACCTCAGAAAAAGAATATGCCCCTTGCAGATATGGATGCTAGCTTGTTTTTTTTTTTTAACACTATAGGCGTTTTTGTTTGTTTGTTATATTATTACCTTCCGCTACAAAGCCTGTAGCACAGGCTGGATTAGAAGCCTGAATGAAATCTAATCTTAATTCAAGACTGCTATGTCAGTTGTCATCTCACTCAACCAAAACTGTGTACCTGTGTACTTGCAACATTCCTGTGAGGTAAGGAAGGAACTGCTTTTGGCAGGTGAAGAAGTGTCACCAGCACTGCTTTTTAAAACACAAGTAACATGTACACACGGAAAAAGAAAATAGTGTGTAGCAAGTGCGTCGCTAGAGCGTGGCGCAAGCGTCACCCTCCGGAGGCTCCAAGGCCGGGAGAAGGCCTCAGAGCGACCTCCCCGGCCGATGCTCCAGGGCCTAATGACGAGGCCCAATGCGGCAATACGTGATTTATTACGTTTTTTGCACATGCGCAGAACATTTCTCATTGTGCGCATGCGTGAAAAACGTAATAAATCACGTATCGCCGCATTGGGCCTCGTCATTAGGCCTCGGACAGCCGGCTAACGCGGATGTTAGCCGGCAGCGGTGGGGGGGTAGGTCCTTCACGCTGCCGAAGGCGGTGCGAAAAATTTTGAGGGGGGGAACGGGGGGGGGTAACTAGGGTGGCGTGCGCCCAGTGACGCGCCGGGTGTGTAGGGACCCAGTGTATTGGCCAATGGCATATCTTTGCAGTTCAGCAGTGAAAGGATAACTGAATCAAAAGTTAAGGTGCTCCAAAGTTTACTGAAAGTGCTCAAGAAATAAAACAGGGGTTTTGAACCAGGACTCACTACTAATACACTCACTCTTACTGTGCAGTCCTGCGCAAGATACGTATGATGGGTGGAGCGAGTGTTCCACCATCCTAGGGTGTTGCAAAAGTGCTGTAAAGCACTTTTGCAGCACCTGGGGAGTAAGCGGCATGGCACCGAGGCAGGCACTGCTCACTCTGCTGCCAGCCGACACCCTGGATGCCACTGGATGCTGGTAAGTGCTGCACCAGGCAGCAGGAGTGTGTGGGGAGGGCGGGTTGGGGTGACGGTGGAGGGGATGAGTGGCCGGCCAAGACCAGGGAGGGGGTAGGGTTATCGGTGGCATACTCCGCTGATATCCTAACCCCCTTCCTGGGCCTGGCTGGCCTTACATGGCCTCTCTGAACATGCGCCAGAAAAATAGCTGGCGTGCATTAGAGAAGGCCCATTGAGGCTGTGCTGGGGCTTCCACCGGGGGAAAGGGACGAACATCCCTTTCCTCCGTGGTGTGTCCCAGCTCCGCCTGCGCGGCCCCCTAACCCTGTTTTGAACTCACTGTAGTGTGGACCTTTACGTGTTGCGGCAGATCTTAGGCAGGATTGGGCTGCCCAACTATGCAGGGGAAGTGCTTCCACTAACATGCATACACAATGGAGTCCTAATGGGGACTCAATGAAGAAAGGGGGAGAACATCAGGGGAGCTAGTAGGGAGGATCCAGGCATTTCTGATCATAACAAAAGGCTACAGCTGAGAATAACTATCTGTAGCCTGAACTGAAGCTTACAGGCAAGGGGTAAGCCTAAGACCAGGCCATGAAAGCTCTTCACCCACTTGCGGTGGAGGTGCTAGTCTTTCCCACTGAACAAATTATCTTGACCCACACCACAGGCCCTCTGAAGGAGTTGCTAGGTCGGTCAAGGGAGTTTGTTTGGTAAAAGAGGCCTGGGGCTAATCTCTGGCCTCCACACGACAGTGCAAAGATAGAAAGATACCCCACAACACTCATAGAGAAGAAAGATGAAAACAATCACTAACAGCCCAATCATGTCTAGCAGGACATGGTGGCTTAAATAAGGCCCCCACTGCATCTTGTGCAGGATGGGGCCTGCACTGGCGGAGCCGGAGGCCTCCTCGGAGTAAAGGAACATTCATTCCTTTACCCTGAGTAGAGCCCCAGTCACCCTGAATGGGTCTACTCGAATGTGCGCCAGCTCTTTTGCTGGTGCTCATTCGAGCCGGCCGTGGAATGCCGTCCAGGCCAGGAAGGGGGATCGGCTATGGCAGAGGAGGAGGCCGCCGCCACTCCGTCCCCCTTCCCGGGCCCGGATGACCAATCCCACCCCTCGAAATGCCCCATTCTGCCCTCCCCCCGCCTCTCCTCCACACTGTGGGGACTCAACTCTCCACCATAGCATCCATCTGCCCCACGGTGCCGGCGGAGCGGTTCAAGCCTCTCCACCTTTGCCGCTTACTTGTTGCGTGCTGTAAACGTGCTTTATCGCACGTTTACGACATCTTAGATGGGAAGAGCAATCGCTCCACTGGTCTCCAAATAGACAGGAATGCATGGTAAGTGTGCAGTCAATTTTACTTTGCATGAGACAAAGAAAGGGGATTTGGTGGATCTTTGACAAGGCTGCACTGTGGACCAAGGTTACCATTCCTTTTCTGCAGAGCTTGGGAGGGTTATGTTGCAGGGGTTGTGGAGGCAAGGGGCTGACCACATGAATCTGCTTGGATAAAGAGAAATCTCAAAGGCAGAAAGAGGGCTATCAAGCAAGCCCTTAACACTCAAGGGAGGGGGTAGCCTTGAAGAGAGTTGGTGTTGCAGCAGCGAGTTAACAATCCACACTCAGAATTCAGGGTATGAATGGTGGAGTGAAGGATAAACAACATGTAAGGTACCTGTGGTCGGTGAGTCAGGGGGCGGTGTCCGAAAGTCCCCCTCTTCTTCTGAGCTGTCCTGTGCCGCCCTGTAGGCCTCAGGTAGTCGCACTCCCGTTGGCTTGAGTGATCCAACAGCCTTCCCTGCTAACAGGGAGGGGCGGACGGGCTTCCAGACACGAGACGCAGAGGCAGCTGCCTCTTCTTGTGGAGGGTCGACCTCCAGTGCTATCGCCTGTTCGGCCTATGAGAAGAAGCCCTGGTTTCTACGTTGCCTCAGAGTGGGGTCAGGGGGGAGCTACTTGGCTCGTATCCGCCTCTGCCCGGTTTCTCAGGAGCTCTCTCTCGGTCTCTGGTTCTCTATACGACGCGACCAGCCCCTCGCTCCTCCACCTTCTCATCATCGGCCAGCTGTAGCTCTAAATACTCTCTCTGCCTCCTGCCCCTCCCTTTTCCTCCCTCCGTTGTTGGCCCGCAGGGTCCTAGCGCTCGCCCACTGCTCTGCCCTTCCGCTGCCTCCCCGGACCCCGCTCCCTTGTCAGCTCCCTTCCCCCGTGTACCCCATAGGAGTGTTACCACGCTGGGTGTGTTCTTCCTTACTGGCAGCCCCCCGATCGTGCCCCGGCGGCTACGATCGGGGGTCGGCCTGGTTGACTCCGCCTTTGTCTCCCGTCGTCCTGGTCCGGAGCTTGTTGTGCTCCGCTCCGCCCTGCTGGCTGGGGGCGGTGTCTCTTGCGTAGCCGGGGCTGCTTCCGGCCGGCTCGCGTTGTTGCCCTTCTGGCTGCGCGGCTCCGCCTGGTCCGCCGCTGCTTCGCCCGGATTGGTGGGGGTTGCCTCCCCCTCGAGCTCTTCGTCGTCCTCCGTTGTCGTCTCCTGTCCCTCGACCTTCTCTGTAGCGGCCCGTCCTGTGCTCCTGGCCGCTGGTGAGTCGCTGGGTCCGGGCTGGCCAGGACACAACACGAGGTTCCAAAGCCAAATTTTTCACCCCACAGACTCCTATGAGATTCTTAGGTGGGGTGCCTCTGTCATGAGGTTGTCAATTGTTAGTCAGGGACCCCTGATAGATTCTGCCTTTGGCCCACCACTCAGCTGAGGGCATGGGACCAGCGGAGGTGTGAACCTTTCCCTTGTCTTACAAAAGTTGTTTTTCCCAAGCTGAGGAGACTGGGGAAGTGGCTAGGGTCAAAAACCATTAAATATGCTATACGAGCCGACTTCAGAGCTGGAAAGCATCATCTCCATTTTGAAGGTTTGAAAACTGCATTAACATAAGCAGGAAACAAGCTTCATTCAAATCTGGAGCATTGGATTCATTAGATCGATTAAGGAGTGGGAGGGGCTTATTACATAGTTACAATGCAAGACCAGAAATGTGGCTTTCCTGGTCTGTGGATCTGGGGCCTCTTGCCAGCATTCCTTCTAATAGTCATGGTACTGGTCTGGCCCTTTGCTCTCAACAAGGCAGGCACCTAGCACCAAGTACCCACGTTTAAATGGGTGTCTCTCCTGCATGCCTTGAAATACGCAGGAATAAAATATTGAACATGCAATAGGATGGAGAGATGGGATGTGGCTTGCCAAAGAAAAAGTGACAAGATTGGATCACGTGAGAGCACTGAACTGGGATCTCCTCAGCCGTGGCCTTGTGACCTAAGCCGTTTGTCCGATGCATTCAAATCATGTCAACAAATCAGCAACATTATGTCAGAAAACACGCACCAAACCTTTACAGTGCTGTTTTTGTTTCATTTTTGTTCGTCCTTTCCTCTCCCCGTTATTACTCATTGCTTGTCAATTGTGTGTTTTGATCGCTGTGGTTACATTGATTGATGTGTCAAGGGCAAGGCAAATACCTAGACACAAAATAAGTCAAATGGCATTTTCATATCAGCATGAAGTTTGCTCCTTCCGAACTAAAATACCCAGCATCATAATAACATGGGAGAAAGAGAGGAAAATATGAGGAGGTGGAGGTGAGGCGAGAAAGAGAGTGAGAGAGTGTAGGTCAGGCTGGCACCAGAAAAATAATTTAGTGTGCAGGTATTTGATTTGATAGAAAACTTTGCCTTGATTAAAAAAAAAAAATCTTGGTTTCTGACAAGGTTGTAATTCATTGAGAAGGGCTGAGGCCACAGCTTGGGTTTGACGTGCCACTCCAGCCTAAACCCTAGATGGTTTAAGGTGATCCCCTAAGAGGGTAGCATGTTGCAGCTGGCAAAAAAATAAACAAACCTAAGCCCTGTGCTAACATAAATTTTTTAGATTTATGCCACGAGCCAAGGAAAAACACTGACATGTTTGTGAGCCCAGGTTTGATTTGGCCCTTTCCTTACACACAGCAACGGTGTGTTGCTGGGGGAGATGGACAGCACGAAATCTGTAGCAGAGAGAGCGAGGAATGGGCAGAAGAGGGAAGCCAGTGAATAGCTGCTGAAGGAGGTTTCATTGGCTTCTCTTTCTCTCCCACCTTCTCACACACACTGCCGTTTGTCACTGGAATCGACACTTCTGGGGAAGTAACGTGGAGTGGAAATGGCTACGGTTTTCCACGGTTTTTCATGCAAATCCCAGCTTGTTGTTTAATTCAATGGCTAGAAAACCTCTCCCTTGTTAGAGATTTCAGGCATAAGCATCAGACAATTTAAGATCAAGGAAATGCAAAATGGAAAGAAAAAAAAGTGTATACCTGCCTTGTTTTTATTTTTCACTAGTGCTGGGCAGAGTTTCCTCAACTGGATTTGGCACTGAGAGCAACAAACTGAACTATGTCCCTCTCTACCCCCACCCAAATGAGCAAAATAGCTTTTTTCCTAGCCCAATTCCAAATCATTGGGATGGGTCTGAATGCTTCCCCTCATATCCACCCCCAGGAGTCACCTAATTCGCCCATGAGCCACTCTACTGGTCCTTTCCCTTCCCACCTACCTGGCACGGAGTTCAGCACTGGCAGTCGCAGGGAAGTCTGCTTGGAGGCCTCTTTGAGAAGCTGCTCTGCCTCCTGCACCCTGAGCCCTGCAAGAGCAGTGGTCCAGGCACGAGGGCCCTGGAAAAGGTAATTTCCCCCGGGTGTCTAGATCATCTGGTGCCCTGGAGATGACATGTTTCTGGCTCCTTGCACCTTGGAAGCTGCTAAACATGTTGTCCCATTGCCCTTATGTTGAAAGGATGGGGAGAGGATTATCTGGGCATCCCTACTGCCCAGATCATCTGGATCTGACACACTCCACTGGCAGTTACATGGTCTGCCACTACTACACAGCAAGGTTTCTAATTACTGTAGTACGGATTTAGGCACTACTATTTGAGACAGAATGTGGATGACAATGAACAATCAGATGTGCATCCAAATGCACCTCCCACGGACTGTAATGTAATGAAGTGCCCAAGGCAGTTTCAAAATTTGCATCAACTTGTACAGTATGTACTTCTTTCAGTGGGATATGCATTCAGATGGGAACCCAAATGCTTAGTCCCATCCACATTTTGCACAAGCCCACACTAGTCAATGAAATGTGACTGAATTGAATGATGGAGCATTGGCCTAGTTGCCTCAATGACCAGGATGACCAGGATGCATTCCCTCTCTCACCCAACAACATCTCCCCCTTTCACGAGTGTTGCACCCTTTTTCATTTGGGTACAAACACTACCTGTGCCTCTTTCATTTGTTCAGCTGGAACTCATGTTCCATTGATGGAAGGCCAGGACTGCTGGTGCAGCAGCCACAGAGGCAGAGCATGGAACGGGGCTGCTAGTGCAAATGGCTGGCAACTACGCGCATGCCACCGGAGCACTCAGCCACTGCTGGTGCTGGTAAGTTGGCAGCGGGGGCAGACCATGGGCAGGGAGGGGGAGGATTGGGGCCAGCATTAGGGCTGGCTGGGGACCTGTCAGAGGAGAGCAGAGGGTGGATATCGGTGGCAGCAGTGATGCTGATATTCTATGCCCCGGGTCAAGCTCAACACGTGTCCTTGGGCCAACTCAGACGTTTGCCAGCCAAAGGGTTGGTGCTAATCTGAGTGGGACCATTGGAGTCAACAAATTATTTTACTTACCTTTCTATTGCATCATGGTCCCCGGCTAGTCCATAGCATGCAGCAGAGCCCATGCCAGCATTGCTGTATACTATGGGACGGCTGAGGATTGGGCCATCAGTCTCATTATTGTTATTTGGTCTTGCTTTTTACAGAAGACAATCCTTTCTTGCTTATTCCTACATAGCAGGCTCATCCCCCTTACTGGGTCCTTGGTGTCCTTTTCCTCCTTAGAACCTGGATTACAAGTATGCTCCCCTCCTAGATTTTATTTATTTATTTATTTATTTATTTATTTATTTAAAAGATGTATAAACAACTTTTCCAAAGCTCAAAGTGGTGTACAGTATAATAATAAAATAAAACATTAAACAAAAAAACATAAAAATAAAAATAAAATAAAAATGATTATTATCTATACAGTTTGCCCTCATTATCCACAAGGGATCTATTCCAGGATCTCCTGTGGATGAGATCTGCGGTTTATGAAACCCTTGGGGGGGAGCAATTCCAAAAAACCGAAAGTGACCTTTAGAAGCCCCTGGGAGACCTTCTGAGACATGCGGCCTCCACACACCTCAGAAGACCTCCCGGAGACTTTTGAAGGGTATTTCTGGTTTCTAGGAAAAACCGGAAATGCCTTTTTTCCATGGGTTCAGAACTCACGGTTAGTCAAATCTGCGGGTTCCGAATCCATGGGGAAAAAAGGGGGCGACTGTACAAGGAGCAGATAAAAAACATCTAATACAACAATAATAAAACAGCATAAAAGCACCCCTTTGGGCGGCAAAAGGGCACTTTGTGTCCCTCCCAAAAAGTTTTTTTTTAACATTTATTCATTTAGTTAGTTAGTTAGTTAGTTGTTGGGGGGGGGGTGTCATCTGGAAATCTAGAAAGCCTATATTTAGGGAGAGGGCTGTCCTCAGATCATCTGGAAGTTGATTCTGCATTGTCATCTCTCTTCTCCCCCTTCCCCCTAACTTTGTCTTCTCTCTTGTTCCCTTCTTCCCCCCACATTGTCTTCTCTTTCTCCTTCCCTCCAATGTTGACCTCTATCCTCCTCCTCCCCAGATTTTGGTCCAGCACTGCCCAGTCTCTTTCACCCCAGTTTGCTCCAGTTTTGCCCTCTCCCCACCCCAATCCCGAATTGCTCGTTTCCTTTTCTTCCTGATCCCTGCATTGGAAATAACCTGTGTGTTTCAAGTTTGGACTTGAGACTAGAGTGAGTTAACTTACAGGCTTTATTTTTCCAGAATGGGTTTAAGCATCTCTGGCTCCCTTCCTTTTTCTAAGCTTCCTTTTTCTAAGTTTTTCATACTAAAACCATCTCATACCTTTCAGGGCTGTTCCAAATCTGCAAGGAAAGTACTACTTTATATTTTGCAAACTGCATATTGTTGGGGTGGCTACAACATGTCCTCCCGCTGTCCTTATGCTAACCATCTGCTTGATGAGGAGTTCTGTAGAACTCAAAAACCTGTTCTTTGATACTTTATAGACAACAAGCTAAAAGCATTCTCCTCCTGTGAACTGTAGATATTTCTTCTTGTGGTCCAACACAGTCATCTACGATTGCCTGTTATTTTGGTATGCAAGGAGATGGACACCATGACCATCTCATGCTTCACTCCAGGCAACAGAGCAGTGGCGTTGCTGGAAGGGGTGCGGCACTGTAAGTGGTTCAAGGCGCTGCACCATGCCTTGCAAACCGGGATGGCTCCGGGGGTGGGTGGGAGGGGCCACATCACACCAGTTTGCAAGGCACTACTTACGGTGCCTCACCCCCTCCAGGAACACCACAGCAACAGAATGTCTTAGACCAGCCCTGTCCGCTCCAATTTTGCCTCAACACTTGTTGTCCAATCCTATAAGGCACTTATGGTGGTGGAGCTCCTGGACCACTGCTGAGGTGTCAGAAAAGTCGCTCCGCTGTTGTGTGCTTCAGGGATGCCAGCACAAATGGCCAGAGGCCCTGTTCATACAGCAGTGGCTCCTGCACACCACACTGGAGCAGGTAAGGTGGTGGAGGGGGTGGTTTGGGGCGGGGAATGGAGAGGGCAGAGGCGGGAGGGGGTGGATGTTGGCAACAGCAGCATGTGCTGGATCCAATCCACCTTTCCTGGCCCAGCCAGACCCACCCCCAGGAGTCTCTCTGAGGAGACCCATTGACGGACATTATTGTTACTTACCTCTCCCACGCCATCTGGTCACACACACAGCCTCACCACCATAGCATGCAGCACATCCTCTGTCAGCGGGGCTGCATGCTATAGACTGGCAGGGGATAGGACTGGGCCCTAAGTAAAATTGCCGTGTCTAGAGCTACAGTTGTTTTTCCTTTAGTGGATTTTTCCACCCCTATTTCCTTTTAAGAAATGGGTTTTTGGTTTCCCTGAAGGTCAGTTAAAACATGGCCTCAGCATCTAAGTTTGGAATATGTTGTGTATAGAAATCAGATCAATGCACATAAATGCCTACATCGGTATGCCTCTCATGTGATCCATCTGCCATGAACCAGCACCCAGAGCTCAGAATATCTTGTCTGTCCCATTGCAATTCTGCCTGCTTCTTCCTGGCTCATTGCCTGCTCTTTTGCACTCGGCCCTCTTCGATCTGTTTCCCACCTTCGAATTTGTCTGCTTCTGCCTTTCCTTCTAGTCAGCAGCACAAAGCCATACCTGTACCTAGGTACTAGGTGAGGGGTTTTCTCCCAGTCAAATTAGAGTTTCATTTCCTTCCCAGATACGTAGTTTGCCAAAACTCTAAGAAATTCCCCTTATTCCCTCTCCATAGTTAATGAACAAGTCATAGCATTGCAGCAGCTCTGCTAATGAAGGTGCTCACAGGTGACAAGCTGGCAAAGGCTATTTTTTCCAACGTTTGAATAATGTGTATAGACTAGAGTTAATGCACATGTGTTGACTATTTGAAAAATAAAAATAAAAGGATGGGTGCAGATGTCATATTTTTTCTGATACAACATGACCAGCTGTTCCATGATTGCAAGTACATTTCCAGACCCCAGTATCACAGGGAGAGTTTTGAAAATATAATTGCTCTCTCTCTCTCTCTCTCTCTCTCTCTCTCTCTCTCTCTCTCTCTCTGTGTGTGTGTGTGTGTGTGTGTGTGTGTGTGTGTGTGTGTGTGTGTGTGTGTGTGTGTGCTCCGCTGATTGTTGTAGGGAAAGGGCCAACTGCTGACATTTTACAATCTCCTTTTCAAAAACGAGCCTAAAAGAAATCATGACAATGTATTGCAATATTTTTAATCTCTGTTAGTTTCCATGACAATATATAAACAGTTGTGTCTGCTCTTCACAGTAGAGAAAAGAAAAGAAAAACTTTGTCAGTGTATCTACTTTTTAAAAAAGTAAAAAGGTAGAAATTAGTCAATATTCATCTGAACTTTAAATAGATTGACATTTAAAACATTTGGTTTCCATACCGACAGATGCAGCCTTGCTGCTACCTAAAAACAACATGCAAATAGCGAAACTCATATTCTTTTTCCAGGGCTTTTGTCCTGCCTACAGGCACAGTTACAAATCCAGAAGAACAGCCTCAGCAAACTATCTGTGTCTTAAAATTTATGCTATAATCCTAAAACACTTGCTTGCAAATGAATTGCATTCAAACTGATCAGGCTTATTTGCAAGTAAATGTTATTCAGAATCATAAGACTGAAACACAGCACTACAATTTTCTTTGAGTGCAAATGTGTCAATAATTTCATTGACATAAATATTTCACTGCCAAGTGTTGGCAGCCCAATTTCAAAATGCATCCTGCTGATTTTGACTGGACAGCCAATTTAAAATCACAGTGTGTCATTTATTTTATTAGTGTATTTAGATGTTTAAATCCATCTTATCCCCAAAGCCTATGGCAAGTAATTTTTAAAACACTTTTTTTAAAAGGTAATAAAAACCAGTGATTAACAAGGATCTCTCAAAAACACTGTGCGTATCCCTGCATACAAAACGCATCCCCATGGATGCACTCTGTGCAGAGGGCATACTGATTCACAACTCCTTGCAAAAAAAAATTAATTCGATTTTTAATTTTTACCTTTCCTAGCCCATCCATGAGCATTTGTGAAAACTTACATAGAAATAAATATAATAGAAATAAACAAAAATACAATAAATAAAGTGCAAAGGTAAAACATTTTTAAACAACCCAAAAAATAAGCAAGCATAGAAGAAAGCTACGAGGTGGTCGAACAGAACAATCCTAAGAAGGTATATGCAGAAGTAACAGCTCAATCCAACCTAAATCCCTGCGCGGCGATGCAGCAGCGCCAGTGAGGCTATGTTGCATCCCATGGGAGATTTGTGGCTGCTGGAGGTCTCCTTGGGGTAAGGGGATATTTGCACCCTTTGCCCTGGGGTAAGCCCCAACAGCCACAAGAGGTCAACTTGGACCCGCGCCAGTGACATCGCTGGCGCAAGTACGAGTTCATCCGTGCAGGCAGATCAGGCCCAGGAAGGGCCTCGAGATTTGGCACACGTCAGTGCCGCCCTGGCACATATTTATGCATATATGTTACCCCCTCATGTGTATCTCTGTGCCAGCATTAGTCACCCTTCGAGAGATGTGGAGACACTGTACACGGTTGGGCTAATGCATATGATAAGAGGGCTTTAAACATTATATCCAACTGGTGAAGTATCACTATACATTAGTAATTTTAATGGCTTCCACATGAAGGCTGTAATCCACCACCCTGAAGTGCATGGGTTTTTCATGAATGCACATTGGGGGATGTATGGACTCTTCCTACATCTGAAGTATACATCCCTGCACTGGATATTGTATAGAAACTCAAAAAACAGAACTCATGAGCTCATTTGAACTTCCTTTTTCTTTGACTTATGAAACATATATGTGTATATGACTTACGGTGCAATCCTCCATAAGTATGCGATGGCTCCACCAGCGCAGGGTGTCATAAACATGCAATAAGGCACGTTTCCATCACCTGGTGAGTAAGCAGCACCAGCCAGAGGCTAGTGCAGCTCATTCAGCCCCGAACTCCAGCTACTGCCGGCTCATGAAGGTAAGTCCTGCGCTGGGTAGTGGGAGGGTAAGGGGAGGAAGGACCAGGTTGGCACAGGAGGGGGGATTGGCCAGCCAGGTCAGGGATGGGGGAGGGATTATCAGTGGCATGCTCGGCCTTGCCTGCCTTACACTGGGTCCTCAGATTTGCGCTGCCCAAATCTGCTGGTGCACATTCAAGAAGGCCCATAGGGGCCGCTGGGGCTCTCCCTAGGGGGAAAGTGATGAATGCCCCTTTTGCACGCTGTGGCGGACCTATGCAGAATTGTGGTGTAAGAGTCACTCTAAGTTTATATACTTAAGCACAGTTAAGTATACTCAGAGGAATCCATAATGGCCTACATATATCACCAAAGGACAAAAGTCTTCTCTCCTGATTGCTGGGTTCCTCATATAAAATTGTGTTTTTTTCAAATGTACAAATAACCAGTTCTATGTATCAATGTTTTCACAGGCCCCAGTTCATGCAGAGAGACCCCCCTCCAATGCAACATGACAATAATTTTAACGTATGGACTTCTTAACTTGAGCCTAGTGAGAATATTAATCAGGAAAAAAGTAAGAAAAACATGGTTAATGCTGTAATGTTTCATTAAAGGATTAGTATCAAACCACAGGAAGGACTTTTTGATGGTTTGCTAGTGTCTGTGGTCTGAGTGAACTAAACATTCTGCCCTAGTCAATTGCCAGATGTGAAACCATCCGATTTCTACCCTCTTCTCTCTTCCAAATTGGTAATGTGCTTACAGCAAGTGATGGGCAACATTTTAAAGGCATCCTGGAATCCACTGATTCCATTATTTTCATTTTACTGCTTGGGCAGGAAGCTTCATTCCTGGATCAGATGGGTACAGCCCCCTCCCCATGGAATTCCCATGGATGTTTCCAATATTCCTAGACTCCTTAAGCATTCCATCGCTGCAGCACCATGTGGTGGAGGTGAGATCTTTTTGCTATTGGAAGAACTATAATGGTTATTCTATAGCTTGCATCATCATCATCATCATCATCATCATCATCATCATCATCATCATTATGGAGAATGCTGCCTTTGAGAGCAGGGCCAGCCCACGACATCCTGATGTCTGAAGCAGCGTATCAAATGCTGGGCCCCCTTACCCAGTGATGTGCCAGCCTCTGCTCCTCCCGCACATGCCAAGGTTCTAGCTCACAGAGGTGTTTCTACGGTAGGGGCGGTACTATAAGTACTCTGCTAGCTTACCACTTCCCCTTCATGTTTCCTCTTCTTCTCTGTCTCCCCCTTCCTTTTCCAATCTAGGGAGTGGTAGGAGAAGGAGGAGCAGTGTGGTGACAACTTGGTGGACAGAAACTGCTCCCCGAGGCAACTGCTTCAGTTGGTCTCATTGATGGGCTGACCCTGTTTGATAGAGTTGGCACCAACATTTCAAAAAGTGTAATTTGTAGAGAATTTAACAGCCCAATTCTATCCCCCACCAGACTATAGCAATAGTATGCAGCACCACCAATGGAGTGTACATTGCATGCTATTCTATGGTGTGTGTGTGTGAGAGAGAGAGGGGGGGGGTTGGGGTGACCAAACGGCCTGGGACAGGTAAGTAAAAATCTTATTTACTTACCTCCCAATAAGCTGCCTGGCTGCTAATTGGTCACCTCAGACCTACACCAGCTATTTAGCTGGTCTGTCTGAGGATCCTCAGGGGGCATACTGGACCAGGAAAAGGGGGAAAAGATTTTGGCATGCATTTCTGCCACCTGATCCACCCACTCCTGCCCCCAAACCGCCCTCGGTTCGGACCACTCCTTGCCCAAATCCTCCCCCAAACCGTCCATGCCGCCACCTTACCTGCTCTGGTGTGGGCTGGGTGAGTCCCTGGTGAACATGCAAGGCCTCCAGCCATTTGTGCAGGCACTCACGCAGCACCTGACAGCGGTGCAGCTTTTACATGTCGGCCTGGGATTTATGGCAGTGGATAGGGCCCTGAATAGGATTGGGCCGTTAGGGGTCTTTCAGAGAAGAAACATCTACAAATGATGAAGGGAAGCCAAACAAGCTTTTATAAGAGAAGCTAAATTTCTCAGGGGGGTTCAGCACATTCTTACCTTAAAAGGGCACTTTCTATCTAAGAATACAGAAAAGGCTTATCCAGGGTGTCTTTACTTCAGTGGCATCTACTCTGTCTTTCATGCATCTCAGGAAAAAATAGTCATCATCACCTGTTTATCTTTCAGCAGTAGTTTAATACTAAACTGTCACAGGTCAGGTGCCAACATGACAGCAGCAGGGACTCATCCATCAGTCACCCAAACAGAACCTGCCAGTTTGCTCTCGCAAATGCTTCCATCTTATGTAGGCAACGGCTCCCTGAGTGAATAATATCCCCTTACCAGTCCATCTGCCATACATTTGTATTGGACCTTGGGAAGCATCTCAGTCATCAACTTAACTTGTGACTCAAAAATAACTTGAAACTGAGCTGAGAGTGTGTAAAGGAGGGAAATGAAGGAAGAAATTCAGAACTCTGATTTGAAGGCTCAGGTCACAAACTGAGGAAAACTGTAAAAACGTTGAATTTCCTTCTTCAAATAACCATAATAAAAACAGGCAAATTGGGGGGGGGAACCCTTCAATTGTTCATTAATATCTGGCTCTCTATATTCAGCAAAATAAAGGAATTGTTCCTCCATATATTATTGTTGACTTGATGGTGCCCTTTAAAACTATGCATTTTTTATTCTTTCGCATATATTAAAGAGTAACTTAAAAGCTTTTCTAAACTAAAAATAACCAGCATGGAGGAACAAAGAGGACACTTCAAAGTCTCCCTTTCAGTAGGAAGTGCTTTCAGGCACACACACAGAAAAAAAATCATATGCAGTTCTGAATGGCACTATTGTCATTCAGTGCCTCCTCTGCTAGGACTTAAAAACAATTGCAGAAGAGAAAGGATAGATTATTTCAGGAAGAGGAAGATGCATGTTCCTGCACAGTACTTACTGGGTCCTGGATGTTTATCTGGACACGTAAGTGGACATACAGACTGCTTTTTCAGCACATCAGGAGGAAAAAGGGCCATAAAAACTCCTCTGCTTAAGTGAGGTTAATCCATTTGTACACAGCTTGTTTAGTTCATCAAAGACCAGAATGGAAATTCTTAACATATTTTTACCAGAAAACTATGATTTTCTTTTGGGCAACTTATTTTTGGGCAACAGTTATTTTTGGTTTACTCATTTGTGCACTAGATCAGGGGTTCTCAACCAGTGGTACTAGTACCACCAGTGGTACTTTGGCTGACTGCTGGTGGTACTTGGTCTGCCGGACCACCGGAACCCCGCTTCAATGCAGCACTTTCGGTGGCGCAATTTCTCTCCTGAGAGGCTCCTCCCTTTGACCTAGCCTCTCGGGAACGCTGAGAAGGGCCCTCCCACCCGCTCAGAGCCTCCTACCTGCATTTTCTGGCCTCCGAAAACCTGGAAACCCAGAAGTAACTGGCGATGATGTCGTCACCAGTCACTTCCAGTGGTACGCAGCAGGAGAGTGGAGCTGGAGGTGGTACTCTGCTGGGAAGGGGTTGAGAACCCCTGTCCCAGATCAAAGAAAGAGAATGGCTCTCAGTCTTTCAGCGATCTTATTCCCATGTGAGTAGTAATCAACCAGTAACCAACCATGTACATCATAGAAATTGGAGGTCCAATCCATTTCCAGTTTAGTTGCAAACAGTACCATCTTTGTGAATGACCTGATGGGGAGCCTGATCCTGCGTAAGGATCCGCAGCCATCCTCTTCCCCTGGTGTAGGGCTGCCTGGCCCCAATGGGCCTCCTCGGATGTACGCCGGCTCTCGAGCCGATGTACATCCGGGGCGGCAGGGATAGGGCCGGCGAGCCTGGAAAAGGGCTGGGGATATCGACATAACTCTGCCCTCTCCCAGCCCAACTAGCCCAACAGCTGCCCTCCCTTGCCACCTGGCCTGCCCTCCCCCCGCCCTTGCACCAGCCGGTGCAAATCCTACCTGCTCCAGCATCTGTAGGGGTATCTGGGATACCGAGTAAGGGCTGCCGGCCTTGGCGGCCCTTACTCCAAGGGTGCCGAAAACGTGCGTTTACAGCACTCTCCATCTGCAAAGCGCGCACTCCAAAGGCGGGAAGATACGCAGGATTGGGCCTTTAATGTTATGGGGTTGAATCTGCCTTCCAACTGGGCCTTTCTAATCCCCAAATCCACCATAGAAGGGATAGTTTGCCATTTTTGTGTTGGAAAATAGGTACAGTGCCATCTATGGGACATGAGGGGGCAGTGTACTGACCAGAGGACTTAGGCTACCTGTCCCACACATTTACTTTGTCCCTCATTAACCTGTGGAGGTATGCCTCTACCTGGTTACCTGGTTGCCTCTCTCTCTCTCTCTCTCTCTCTCTCTCTCTCTCTCTCTCTCTCTCTCATATCCTGATCAAACATGCACAGTGGCGTCACTGCATGGGGCCTTCCTCAGGGGGGCGGAGCTCTAAGTTCCGCTGAGATCGGAGCCTCTGTTACACGGAGGAATGAAGCGGCCCCACCCCCTCGCCTTCGGAGCCTTTCAGGGAAGCGAAAGCAACGCGCAGGAGACTCCCTGCGCGTTGCTTTCGCTTCCCTGAAAGGCTCCGAAGGCAAGGGGGCGGGGGCGCTTCATTCCTCCATATAACGGAGGCTCCGATCTCAGCGGAACTTAGAGCTCCGCCCCCCTGCAGTGACGCCACTCAGAGGCGTCACTGTAGCCTGGCGAGGAGGGCGGGGGGCCCAGGTGATGCGCGCACACACGTGCAGAAAGGTGATGCGCGCACATGCGTGCGTCGCCTCTCCTGCGCGCACACGCGCGTGTCGCCTCGGGGCCTCCCGCCCGCCTCGCCAGGTCGGGAGAGCCGGCTCGGGGACGTCTTCGGGCGCCCCCTCCGGGAGCCCCCTCAATCATTGCAGCCGGCTTGGGACGTCTTCCCCGGCCGGCTGCCTGGGGCCTTCTGAGGAAGGCCCACTGCGCAAATGTTATAACGTTCTTTTGCGCATGGCAGACCGTTCCTGAGGGAAAAGGGCTGCCCTTTTCCCTCAGGAACAGTCTGCGCATGTGCAAAAGAATGTTATAAATAACGTTCACGCAGTGGGCCTTCCTCAGAAGGCCCCGGGCAGCCGGTGGGGGAAGACGTCCCCGAGCCGGCTGCAACGATTGAGGGGGCTCCCGGAGCGGGCAGCCCGTCGGGCACCCGGAGCTACGACGCCCCCCAAATCGCGCCAAAGGTTATTAAAGGGGGGTGTCCTGGGGGAGGGGTCACTAGGGTGACGCGCGTGCCCCGCCCTGGGGCAGCGCGCACCCTAGTGACGTCTCTGACGCTACTGAACATGCAGACCTCTCTTCCAACATTTTGAACAAGGCAACAGTACTACCAGTTTTAACACAAAAGTCTTAAACAGCTCCTGTAGAAAACACATATGCAAATCTGATGGTACCTGGACACACACTGTATGTACAGGCATAATGTGTGAAGCAGGTGATCAGAAATACGGCTTGAAACAATTCCTGTGGTTGCAGTGGCTTGGAAAGAGCAACTATGACAATGGGAATTGTTGTGATCCATTTCTATTGTGTCCTGGTTCACATCATGTGAGCATGTGGCTGGGGATGGCCAGAGGCTCCTCACATGTATCTAAAATGTGTAGTGTGAACTGACCCTGGTTTTCTTCTGTAAGCAGTGTTGAAGCTTAACCTGCATAGGACTTTGGAGGTTAGCTTTAAGAAAGTCCAGCCCAGTTTTAGAATCAAATGCTTCTTCTGAGCATCTCTTCACAAGTGCCAGATTCACAAGGCTATGGAAGTGACAGAAATAGTTCCTCTGATGTAAGAGTATTTGGGTCATGCCCATAGGAGCTGGTTCTCATGATCAAATCTACGTGACAGTTTCCAGTGACAGTCTACTGGATAATGTGATGATGGTGATCATGGAAAACAGAGATGTTGGTGAATTTATCCCGGCTTGGATTTGGAAAAGAACTCTAACAGCTCAGGAATCCCCCCCCCCTCAAAAAATTAGGATGAACTCCCTGAACTCCAAGAATACTAATTAGCTCAGGAAAATTCTCTACCCTTTCCTATCCTGAATCCTGAAGATTCCAAATCCCAAGGGCAATCAACACGCCCCTCTCTGTCCCTCCTATAGAGTTTGTAGCCTGTGATTGTAGTATCCCACTGGTTGTCCACATTCCACCAGGTTTCTGTTATGCTCATTAAATCAATGTTTTTCCTAGCCATCAAACATTCTAGTTTCCCCATCCTAGCTTGGAGACTTTGTGCATTTGCATACAAGCACCTATATACCTGGTTCCCTGAGAAGCGTTGCTTGTTTTCACCTTTGTTCCTCTCATTCCTGCTGGACCAGCTGTCGTGTCCCATCATGCTTCCACTCCTAATTCTTACTGTGTTGTTACCTTGCTCTCGAACTGTCTTGTATCAATAAGGTTCCAAGGTGCAGGCTACCATCACAACTCAAATCCCACTGTCAATCTGAAGATTGTCAGACAGGGGTTCAGCCTGTTCACACCACCCAGTTGTAACAAAAGGTGGGAACTACATGGAGCTCAACCAGACCAGCACAATCTAGTCAGAAGAACAACAGGCCAGAGCAGGTCAGGGGACACCTGACACCTATAAAGTGTTCTGGGTCAGACTTGCTAGTGAGTTTGATTATATTGAGGGCCCTGTTCCGAAGTTGGTTTCATACCTTCTTTTGCCCTTCTAGGCTTCTTCACCCATCCTTGCCTTGTTTTATCACTACATCACCTTGCCTCGCCTACAACTGGACAGGAGCCAAGTCTAGCAGCAGTCATTTTGACTTCATATTTTGGAAACTGAACCAGAAATCTCTAGTGACCTTTCCACACAAGTGCTATAGAGCTGGACACTTCAGTGGGGTTACAGTGACTCACCCATATTGAAGTGGAAAACTTTGTTCACATCTTCAGTGGATTACATTCTACCCCACAACAGAGAAGGAGCCTATTACTTAGTTGGAATCAGATATATATATATATATATATATATATTTTTTTTTTGTGACTCAAACGAGAACCCATATGTCATGAAGCTCCCACTTTCTTAAATAAATGTGCCAAGGAGCTCCATGATGAGCTTACAGCTAGATGTCGAGATCCAGGCATCACATTCTGTGATTGTCAGCGCAATCCTGTGTAACCTTGCACTGGTGTAACAGTAGATGCAACGGTGCAAGTGCACTTATGCCAGTGTAAGTGCACTTACACCGGTGCATCTACTGTTACATCAGTGCAAGGTAACACAGGATTGTGTTGTGTGTCACATACCCTTCCTAAAGCAAGCACAGAGAGACAAAAATAATGCACAAACACTTATTTTAATTCTCAAGAAGAAGAAGAAGAAGAAGAAGAAGAAGAAGAAGAAGAAGAAGAAGAAGAAGAAGAAGAAGAAGAAGAAGAAAGCTCTGTCCAGGGATGTGGATCAAGTCTCTGACTCCAAGTCTCGAGTCAAGTCTCTGGGTTCAAGTCTCAAGTCAAGTCCCAAGTCTTTGCCCCCAAGTCCCGATTCTTTGGTTGCGAGTCCCTATCTATTTAATGGGGAAAATGGGTTTAAACCTGAATAAATTCAACTTGTCATAAAAGGCTACAAGTCTCGCGTTGAGTCTTTAAAGTCTTTTACAATTGACAAGTCAAGACGTTGACATGACTTGAGTCCGACTCAAGTCCGAGTCAATAGACTCAAGTCCGAGTCAATAGATTCAACATCACTGGTTCTGTCACCGAAGGATCTTAAATATGGCCATAATAATACAATGAATCATGATAATTACAGAATCAAAAAATTAATGGTTAATCTGCCTTTCATTCATGAAGCATTTGGGTAATATTTATTTGGCTATGACCTTCCACAATCTTCACTTGGGTTCCCTCTGACACCTATTATCCCTGACAAGTTTCCCCTGCAACAACGAGTTGCTTTTGACCCTATCACACCTGGCAAACAGGCCTACACATTCCATCTCTGACCCTTCTCCAGTGTGGCTGACATTTAAGCAATTATCAGCAATTTATTGACTTTATTTTTGTTAGTGCTGAATTATGCAAATAGTAGACACACAGCGTAACTGCCCTAGCTTGCTGAGATGGATGCCTGGGGAGGTCTGGATGCATTTGGCAGTATGCTTTCTAAAGTGACCTCATTTGGGAATGATTTGGATTTAGTGGGGAAAATAGACACAGATCCATAGATTTCACTGGACTGAACAGGCAAATCTGATTAATCTACAGTAAGTAACCTCTTGTATAATATGAACCATAAAGTCTTACCCATGCATTTAAAATATATACTAGAGCTTGTACAATGTTTAGACAAGAATCAGTAGCACTGGAATTCAGAACAGAATGGCAGGCATTGTTAAGAAAGGAACAGAGAAATGCCATGATTTATTATCAGTAGTCCACGTTGCACCCACCAAGGAACAACTAACACATGCATGTTTGTCACTTGATTACAGCATCAAATGGTTGCATGTATAAATGAACCATCGCAGGCAAAGCAACACAATAAGCCATCAACTTAAATAATGGTTTTTAACTGAACCAATTAATATGTTCAGATTCCCTTCTTATACGGCCTTTGCAGCGTAAGAACTGTGCTGTCTGCTGATTGAACATTGACTATCAAATTCAGGATCCACTGTTTGTAACTTAACTAGTTTATTAATAGGTTGTCTTTGGCTAGACTGTAAACCTAGCAGATTTCTCCTAGTCCAAATGAAGAGAGGGACACGATCTGAAGGCTGGGCTGTTCTTAAGGGGCACTGCAGAGTTAATTCACTTTGCCTGAATACGATACAAATTGAAACATAACCCAGACGAAATGGAAATATTGGAAATATTGTTGGGTGGTGGATTGACTGTCTGACCCAAGGGTGACTGAGCCAGGATGGTGTAGTGGTTTGGGAGTCGGACTTAGACCTGGAAGATCCAGGTTCAAATCCCCGCTCAGCCACGAAGCTTCCTGGGTGACCTTGGGCCAGTCACTACCTCTCAGCCCCACCTACCTCACAGGGTTGTTGTGAGGACAAAAAGGAGGGGAGGAAATATGTACACCACTCTGAGCTCCTTGGAGGAAGGGTGGTATAAAAATGTGAAAAATAAAATAAATAAAAATAATAGTTGTACAACCTGCATTAGACAGCACTGTAGTCCCCTTTAGATTCAGGTTTGCAACTTTAGGGTTCATCCAGCACTACTTTCAGAGGCTCAGGGGTGGTGGTGGTGGTTAGAAGCACGTTTTGCCAGCTTGAGCAGGTATGGCAGCTGCAACATTTTCTGGAAAAGTCAGACCTGGCCATAGATATTCATAATCTAGGAACCTCCAAATGTGACCATTGTAATATGCACTATGTGGGACTGCCCTTGAAAAGCATGTGGAAATTCAACTGGTATGAACTGCACGTATCAAGTTGCAGGCAGGAATAGCCATCTTCTGTTGCTACAAATTCCATTTTGATCCTGGAGTGTCCATAGAACTAGGCTTATCATATATTTCCTGGTTCTAAACCAGGACACCCACCCCCCAAAAAATTAATTACAGTAATTCATGTACTGCCTCATGTGCCCTCATGAGATTTGGTTGCCACCATCTTGGATCTCGTAAGATTTCGCAAGATCCAAGATGGTGGCACCCCAAAAAGGTAAGATTTTTAACTTTTAGAAGTGACGGCGGAGCCCGGAAAGCCCGGGACTGATTCAGGACCGGAGCCCGGAACCCGGGACAGTCCTGGGTTTTCCGGGATGGATGGCAAGTCTACATAGAAACATCAGGACTAAAAGCCATTGATAGATTCATCCTCCATGAATTACTGTAAGCAAGAGGTCATCACTACATCTTGTAGCAGCAAATTCTATTAAGTATGGCCCAATCCTATCATGGCAGCACCTCCATAATGCTCAATGGAGATGCTGGCAGAAATGGTTAGCAGCACTGTGCATGCACCAGATTAACTAGGATGCTCCGTTGGCCCAGGTAAGGGGGTGATGGGGTGGACTGTGGGCAGTTCAGGAGAGGTTCAGGATTGGGGTAGGGCAGAGGGTGGGGAATGGGATGGATGAGTGGCAAAAGTGCACGCCAGATCCTATCCCCTCTTTTCCAATCTGCCCCACCCCCTTCCTCTCCTTGGACTTATGCCAGCTACATAGCTGGCATTGGTCCGAGGAGATCCATAGGCCTACTGAGCAGCCTACTGAGCAGATCCATAGGCAGCCTACTGAGGGGTACGTTATTTACAAGCATTTGAGAGCTCAAACTGGTCTCCCCCCCCTCCCACACACACACATCATAGCATGCAGTGTGCACTCCCTCTGAAAAGGGAACTGGCAGCCACCTGGGAAGGTTCCAGTGTGAAAATTGGTTAGCCTAGTATTTCCTTTTCCTCCCCCCTCCCCTTATGGAATGACCAAATGTGCAGGGCCAGGGAGAGCCATCTCTAGACAGCAATACTCTCCTTCTAGAAAACAAAGAACTGACACATTTTTTTCACAGCTATATGATCCAAGTGTCTAGAAATGCACTCTATTTTAATCACTGCATAAATCCAGATTAATCGAACTGAGTCCGAAATAGCTCTGGCCAAAAATGAGTCATTCTGGCAAAAGTTGGGTTACTTGTCTCTAATTCTTCATACAAGCACAGGGAGACAAAAGGAAAAAAATGGAAATAATAAATTTATGCAGACTCTTTTTGTATAAACTTATCTGTTTGTGAGGCACAGGGCATATGCATGTGGAATATTGTGCATAAGGGATGGTGCATAAATGTAAGCCCCATGTCAAGATGACATGAAGAACCTCAGGGTGAACCAAAGTGTTCCTGGAACCAGCCAGAAGTCAAGTTGTTTGTCATAATTGATGGAATTTGTTAAACCAAAATTCATATTGATGTTAAAAAAAACCCATCTCAATTATGTTTTCTGTGTCCTCAATAGAAGGCAGTTCTCTAAGGTCAGGGGAGGCATGCATCGTCCCACACATACATCAATGCTTGTGGTCTAATCACATTTCATCATTATGGGGAACATTGATTAGCTGAAATGAAATCTGAGGAAGCCTAAAGTATAAACTGTACCATATCTTTTTTTTTTTTTTGGCTGACTGTTTGAAATACATAATTAATAGAATTATAGCTCAATCCTATACATGTCTGCTCAGAAATAGGACCCACTGAGTTCAGTTAGAGCTACTCTCAGGTCAGTGCGTACAGGATTGCAGTCTAAGGTATCTTATCTTATCTTAGGTGTATTGGGGTATGAAGAAAATAGTGTGTGTTGGTGGACTAGGCCTTTGCATTCCGGAAATGGCCGAAAATTGCTGCTTGGGGCCGAAGTAAACATCGGCCCTCTGCAGGCCTCCCATCAGCCCCAAACAGCGATTTTCGGCCATTCCGGAAATGGCCGAAAATTGCTGTTTGGGGCCGAAGTAAACATCGGGGAGGCTTGTGGGGTCTTTGGGGAGGTCTGCCCGAGCCTCTGAAGGCCTCCCCGAAGCGCCCCCAAGCCGAGGCTTCGCACCATAGGACGCACGCTTTCCCCCCCTATGTTTTTTTGGGGGGGGGGAAGTGCGTCTTATAGTGCGAAAAATACGGTAATTCCCTTGTCATACACAGTCTCTCTCTCTCTCTCTCTCTCTCTCTCTCTCTCTCTCTCTCTCTCTCTCTCTCTTTCTGAGCCTATTGTATGTCACAGAGTTTTTGGTAGGATAACTTATGAGAGGGGAACCACAAAGTTCATTCTGAGCACCTTGGAGCAACGGTGGGATATAAATGCAATACAGGTAAAGCGAGCATAATCTCCAAACTCTTGTTGGTCAACAGATGGGTTAGACTGTCTGCGGGAGAAAAGGCGAATTTTCCTAGGCAGGAAAACCTGACTTTGATGCTGATGGGTAAACACCAATAAAGACTGGTTTTCCCCTCAAATTCTGCTCAGTGCTTCAACCAGGATGTCAGATAAAAAAGTAGATATTTTTCCCCTTTAGAAATAAATTAAATATACACACATACACTAAGAAAGGGTAGCTCCTACTGAGATTCGCCTTGAGGTAGAATGGCTGCCCTCTTTGCCAAATATCAGGTTTGCTTTTTGCTAGGCTTGGCACTTCTCCACCCATGAATATATAAATTTGAATGCATAATGGTTATTGCATGTCAGGCTAGTGGGCATTTGGCTCGCACAGCTCTGCATTTCCCAATCTGGAGCTACAAGAAATGTAAGATGTGAGATCCGAGACAGTGTGGAAAGTGGTAATGGCTTGAAAAGTCTGGGAATAGAACTGGAGTCCCTCCCCAGCCAGCACAGTATTTTTAGGAAATCAGCTAAGAAATGTTTTCCTTGCTCCATTTCCATGTTTACTGGGATACACAACATTGTTACACTCGATTGCATCAGAAAACATGGAAACGGTTCTACAAATTGATCTGACCACAAGATCTCAGAGGGATTTTGCTCTTTTGTCTCCAAGGAGTTTGCTAGCATAAACAATCAGAAATAACTACAAGATTGCACTTAGTATGCCTGCACTTACATGGACATACTTTCACAACAACATAGACTAGCTTTTCTTTAAATCACTATTTTAAAAGAGGAGTGACTTTCCTTTCTCTATTCACAAAGAGTCTTTACTACTACACTGATGTACTGGTCTCGATATGAATGCCCCAGTTACGGACTCGTGTGTGTGTGTGTGTGTGTGTGTGTGTGTGTGTGTGTGTGTGTGTGTGTGTGTGTGTGTGTGAGAGAGAGAGAGAGAGAGAGAGAGAGAGAGAGAGAGAGAGAGAGAGAGAGAGAGAGAGAGGTTGACGACATTGTCATATTTGAGTCCTTAGTTTTTCTACGATGGATCCATAATCACCTGTCCCATAATGGGATGGTGGACCAATTGGCTTTCAAAACTTGCTTGAAGATACACTCACTGAACTTGATAATTGTTAATAATTTTTAAATTTATTTGAAACATTTGTATCCCACCGTCCTACCCCCCCCCCCCCACCAACATGGGTCTTCAAGACAGCTCATATCAAATTACTAAAACAGGAACTTTATTGACCATCCCTCTTAATGAAGGATCTTCCAATGCAAATGTAGCCTCTGGGGAAAATCCCTGATTTTTCTCCATTTTTGGACCCTTCAGATCTCCTCCAGCTGTGTCTTTTGTGGTGCCTCAGCATACTTAAAAAAAAAATCTTGTGAGACATCCTGCTGCAGTAGCCATTGTTCCCCGAGGCTCTGAATTCAGCAACATTGCAGAAAGGCCACATGGCAGAAGCTCCAGGTGATTCTGTGGATTACTTGTCTTCATGTCTTCTGTTTACAGTGGGCCCTTGCCATTCGCGAATTTGAATTTACACGGATAGCCACCCGTGGAGGGAGGGTTTCCACTGCAGGTGGCGGCGGCGCCATATTATTATTATTATTATTATTATTATTATTATTATTATTATTATTATTAATAATAATAATAATAATAATAATAATAATAATAATAATAACAGTATTTATATACCGCTTTTCAACAAAAAGTTCACAAAGCAGTTTACAGACAAACTCAAATGAAGTGTCATTTTACCTTTTTTGAAGTGCCGCACGGGGCCGCAGCGAAGTCCAACGCTGCATCATAAGCTCCTAAAAAGCCTGTTAAAAGGGAAAAAAAGTGATTGGAAGCAACTTCCGGTTGCACGTGAAATTGGAAGTCACTTCTGATCTCGTCTTTTTCCTTTTAACAGGCTTTTTAGGAGCTTATGATGCAGCGTTGGACTGCGCTGCGGTCCTGCACTGTGCTTCAAAAAGGTAAAATGGTGGCATACCCGCTGATTTGAATATTTGTGGGTTTTGACATCCGCAGGGGTTTTGGGAACGGAATCCCCGCGGATGCCAAGGGCCAACTGTACTTGTCTTCATGTTTGAGGTTACAAACAAGGATGCTTAGGTGTGCTGCCTCTGGTCCATCATTGAAAGCAGCTACTGCTTTATTTAAAGACAGACCCATGTGAATGCATGGATCAAAATCCTGGGACAGAATTAACAAGTAGGACAGAGACAGCATTCAGGTAATCAAGTTGGGAAATTTGTTTTATTTGTCCACTTGCATTTTATTCTCCTTGCTAACCTCTGCCAGCCAGCCCTGCTTTTCCTGTACCTGGTTTTGTTTTGATACGTGCCTTGTTTTGACCCTTTTGCATCTTCCTCTTTTTATTGCTTTGTTCATTCATGCTTTGCTCATTTTTTACTTTGTTCATTTTTTACTGCCTAAAGCAAGTTCAGTCAGGACAAAGTGAGTTGCCTTGCCTACTAGATAGGCTTTCCATATCCAAAAGGGGACCAGGTGCTTATACCTTTAAATGCTTTAACCACTGTTTTGAAGAGGGAAGTTGGGCAGGTGCAGCTTGTTGCACCCTTCCATGATGAGCTGCACCTGCCCAACTTCCCTTTTCTAAACAATGGTTAAAGCCTTTAAAAGTGTAAGCACCCGGTCCCCTTTTGGATATGGGAAGCCTACTACTAGACCACTTAAATTCCACTACTGTTTGGTGTCAAGGGAGATCCCTTGATTTAGGGGCCCCTGACTAACTTGGGAGAGGAGCTTTCCCAAGGTGGCCGCTTTCTGCCTGGCCTCTCTAGTCTTGGATCATGACAGTGGGAAGGCTAAAAACCAAGAAGCTTGGTTGCATAAAATTAACAACGATAAGTCCCTGCCCAAAAATGTGTAATCTAAATGTTTGGTTTTGTTGTTATTGTAACCTAAAACACTTTTGACCGAGAGCTCCTGCCACAAGGGAAGCTCACAAGCAGGGCATGAAGCAATAGCCAAAGGCGTCGCTCCGGTAGGGGCGGGGCCGTATGTTTCGCTCTGTCCTAGTCCTGTTTACCCAGCGAGCCTGCTGCTTTCTCCGCACAGGAATGGCTCCGACAGTGAGGGGGCGGGGCCGCCTCCTGCTCGCTCGGTAAACGGGACTAGGACGGAGCGAAACTTACGGCCCCGCCCCTACCGGAGCAACGCCTCTGGCAATAGCCAGGGTCCTCTTTTTATCTTCAACGTCTAGCAACCTGAGGCCTGGATCCAACAGGCTTGTTGTGCCTAGTATTCGTCGATAAATCCATCTTCAATTAATCTAATCTTTAAAAACTACTGTCCCTCACCACATGCAGTGGCCGTGGATTCCATACATTAAGTGGGAGTTGTGCTGCCTTCCATCTACAGCAGCTATACACGTTTAAGTAGACATGGAATACCCATACCAGTTTCCCAATCGGTGGTCTACGTTTCCTCACATTCACACACATACTTTGCAGGGGTATGAGTGGAGAAAGGCTGCCACTGTGTCATGTTTCTAAAGGTATGAACATGTCCCTGGCCCATTTAAGAAGTTGAGCCCTTCCTGGAATCCCTCGCCCTTTCTCTATACTGTCACAACAGTTTGTATGTATTTTTTTTCTGTTGTAAGCCGCCTTGGGTCCCTTCGGGGAGAAAGGCGGGATAAAAATACTGTAAATAAATAAATAAATAAAACAGAGGCTGAGTTCTAGTCTCCTATCATTTATAGCCTGGTTAGCTGAGGCACAGCAAGCCATTCAATGACATGCCCAACGCCAGATAGGAATTCCACCACCACCACCTCCACACACACATCTGGTTATCCAGTTCATCAGTTCTTAAGTACCAGGCATCGATCCATGGCTAAGAACAGCTGTTAAAGGATGCTGTAGTGGCTGGATGATTATGTGATCATAAGGGAGGCTGCATCCAATGTTTCTTTAGGAAGATGAAGGTTGAACAGGCCTGGGGTTTGGCAGAGGACTTCAGCTGTTCCTAGAGGCTGGCACAGAGGGATAATTAGAAAATATAACATATATAAAAATAGCTTGCTTTGCTTCCACCCTGTGTGTAGTGTTACGGGTTGTCCGGACAGTCCCTTAGATTAAGTTTTTCATCTCAACTGGAACACATTTTTCTGTTTCTCTCTCTCCTCCCCCTATTAATAATCGACATAGCAATATGAGTCTTTAGGCAGCTCGTCTGTTCACAGCTCACGTCTACCTGGCAAATGAAAAGATCCCTATCCCAGCTCAATTTAAAAAAAAAAAAAGAAGAAGAAGAGGAAGAAACAAACTTGGTAACTTGGAAGCCAACACTCTCCTCCCCTTTCAGGAAGAACATTGAATTGCTATTGACATCAGAATGAAACTATTTAAGAGGCCAAAATTAGAAGTTTCGCAACCTTGTTCTATGCTGAACAAACAAAAAGAAAGCTGCAAGGAGAAAGGAAGGGGAAATCTATGCCAAGTGCATTTTGCATTGTGGTTGTGGCAGATTCTGTTTCTTGATGAAAGAGCTAAGTGAGAAATACTTCTCTGGACCAGGATACCCTGAGGTTCTTAAGCAAATCACAAAACGATAACCAGCAATCCATCATTCAGTCATTTACCATAATTGACTTCCTGCAATAAAACAATTAGGTTTCTAATTACAGATCTCAATTAGGTTCCTGATAGCATTTACAAGAATTTCTTAAGACTCTGCACACATGTAAGTAAGTAATAAGACCTTTATTGGCATATACAAATAAAATAGACAAGTAAACATAACAGAACATTATTAAATAAACAAATCAGGATGAATTTACACATTAAAACAAAATCAACTAAACTAAAACTATCTTCATTCAGAACACTTAAAATCTACATTCCCCCACCATATATATCTGTACATAAAAACTTTATGTCATCGTTGAATTAATCATTTAAAAACGACATAAACATTTCTGAACAAGCAGATTTAAAAACTTGGCCACCTGTCTAGTACATACATGTAATTGAAGAAAGATTCCACAGATGCTCTGAGAGCACAATCCTATGCTTGTCTACTCAGAAGGAAGCCCCATTGTCTTCACTCTCAGGAAAGTTTGCATAGGATTGCAGCCTGAGGATACCAGCGGATTGCAGCCAGATACTAAGCCAGGGCCACCCGCCGGATCCTATCTCCGTTCCAGGCTGCTCTGGAGCGGCCCGGAGGTCTACTTGGGTGAAGGGGACGGTCGTCTTCTTCCCCTGGTGTAAACTGGGGAGCCTCTTTGGATTTCCACCAGCTATTTAGATGTCAGAAGTAGAAGGAGGTTGTGTAACGGCCACACCAGCCAGAATGGGGATGGGGATATGGTGGACGCCATCCCCTCCCCCGCCCTCACCAGCCCATGCGGCCGCCGGGGAATCTCTTACCTTACTCCAGCGGCTGCATGGGCGATCCGGTGCCAGAGTAAGGGCTGCTGGCCTAGTGCCAGTGACCCTTACTCCCGAGTTGTTGCGAACGCGCTTTATGGCACGTTCGCAAGTTCCGGCAGTAGAGCGCTCACTCTGCAGTCGGATTACTCCGCAGTATTGCGCTCTTACTCAGGAAAAACTTACTCAAGAAAGCTGATATTCAGTTTATTCAGAATATTGCTAGTAATCAGTGTTGTCATTTCTTCGGAAGATCACAATCAGTTCTTTATGTAATTCCAGTTCTATTCATTCCATTTAACTTTTCTTCTATGCTGGTTGCTGCTAACTGTTCGAGTAGACATTGGTGGTTGTACCATCTTCTGAACTTCTCTTCCATCCACAAGTTGCCACAAGTAAGATCCCACGTGGTTGCAGGACTCGGGAGCAGAGAAGCGAAGTTGCTGCCTGCTATGCACTAGAAAGGAAGGCAGCTTCTGCAATGCTAAGCGTCCACCCCTGCCAGGGAGACAGCCAATGAGGCAATGCCCCAGCGACTTAAGGGATATGAAGGCCGGTCTGCTGCTGGCAACATTTCGGGGGGGGGGGCGAGCTGCTTTGTATTATGCTGGCGCGAGCAGCTCCCTCTCTTCTTTTCCCAGACTCGCAATGCATTCTGGGGCCATTTGGATCTATCTGAACACTCTAAAAGCAAATAACATTATTGAAAAATAATAAAAATAATAAAAAATGAAAAATTGGAATAAAAACACATAATACCACTATTTGCATTGAATAAAAAACACATAACACCACTATTTGCATTTTTAATCAAACAACAAAACAAAAAACAAAAAAGAAACCACACACCTCTACCTATGGGGAACCAATACTGCCTATAGCTGCTGCTAGGGATTGATTTACACATCACAATGTGGGGTTGATGTGAACATCAGGGAGTTGGGGTTCATAGGGTCAGTGGGGGGATATCAGTATGTTGCATTGTATATATGTGTATACAGCACATCCAGACTGTATCAGAAATGATCATTCAGAAATGCCCACACTGTATCCCCCACTATAAAGCAATCACATCGTTTGCAAGACATTAGAAGTGTGAAAGAAGCAGCTCGTTTTACTCTTATGGGCTTCTGCCTTGGGTCCCATTGTGTGTGCTCAAACAGACTGGCTTCAGAGGAGTTCATCGCACATCACTCAGCATGGAACTGCAGTGACTATGAATCCAGATACTAAATATCTAGCAATAAAGTTGTCAGACATTGCCTAATATAGGAAGCTAGATAAGATAACATGCTAGGGAAACTTAGTAAATGTCACACCAGTGACACACATTATCAAGAGAATAATAGAATAGCAAAATAGGAGGAACAACTCTGAAACTTCTGGGGAAAAAAAATCAGAATTCCAAGCTTAATAATTTTGATTTTGATTTTTTTTTTTTATAAAGCTTCTAAGGCTACTGGAACAGTTTAGAAAAGTTAGTTCTATTCCAAATCTGACATTTCTTATCTTGGTGAGAGTTTATTTTAGCAATCAGGAACCAGTCTTTTGGAAAGGGGACTAAGGGGCTATTTATAGTGAACAGTACCACTATTCAAATATGTGTTATGTTTGGTTTTGTAGGCCTTGTACCATGTTTGTATCTAACCATCTATGCCTTTAACCACTGCTGAATTAGAAGCAACTCCTATGTTTATGCAATGTTGGGTTATCCCCTGCCACAAAAGGCTTTTTCCAGGCTTCATGGGCATTCTTTTCTTTCTCTGCTTCCCCCAGGGGTGTTTGGGAAGGGGTTTTGTTTATCTGCTTTGATCACCATTTTTACTTTTTTAAATATAATCTCCCAATCTGCAACACATAACTGAACATTGTCACAATACTGTGGTAATGAGATTTCATACTTTTATACAACTAAACACAAGTCAGCTAACAAACCCAGAAATGAGAACCGGTGTGCCAGAAAATAGACTCGGTGTGCTGTGAAGTACCTTTTTCTGTGGTAATGGACAAAAAACAACAAAGGGGAAATAAGAACAAGGAAGAACAAAGGAGAGTATAAGACGAAAGCCACTTGGCTCACTTGTTGTAACTAAAATAGTGAAGCCAGGGGCATACCTACCTTCCAGGTTGGGGAAGAGAAGCTGGTCGGGGAAGAGAAGTTGAAGATGCGGCCACCATAGTCTGCTGACGTGGCTGTCGGCATACCGGGAGAGGGTAATGTGCCCGCTGCCACCAGTGTTAGCATCTTTGACTTCTCTTCCCCAATCGGGGAAGAGAAACCGAAGATGCAGCAGCCCCAGTCTGCTAGCACCCGTGTCTTCAGCTTCTCTTCCCTTCGATTGGGAAAGAGAAGTCGAAGATGTGGTCGCTGGCAGACCGGGAGGGGGAGACACACACCCCGCCGCCGCCGGTGACCACAACTTCAGCTTATCTTTCCCTTGATCTCATTGCATGTATTCCAATACTGAGGTGACAGCCCAATCCTAAGCCGGTCTCCACAAGGCTCCATGCTGGCTCCATGCTGTCGCAAACGTGCTATAAAGCACGTTGCACCAGTGTGAAGGCCAGATCCACACTAGGCAGCAAGGAGGTGGGGGGAGGGTGGAATGGGATGGGGAGGGGGCTGTTCAGGGCAGGGAGAAGCCAGGGAGGAGGGTATATCAGGCCCAAAATGGGGGTGGGCTCAATGGAGGAGGCCTCTGCCGAATCCTATCCCCTTTCCTGGGCTTGAAAGCCCGACACAGAACTGCTCAGACTTGCGCTGACCATGTAGCTGGTGCACATCAGAGTATTCCCATAGAAGTTGCTGGGGCTCAACACGGGGTAAGGGGATGAACATCCTCTTACCTCGAGGAGACCTCCAGCAGCCTCCAGCCCCACGGTGGATATAGCGGAGCCTGCCCCAGCGCTGCTGGATTACAGCACGGGGCTATGAATAGGATTGGGCCCTTTGGCATATATCAAGCATATTGATGGCACCAAATCCCCAGATGACCTTCCCTAGTAACTTCATGTAGATGTTAAAAAGTGGGGGAGGGGAGCTGAAATTCTGAGGAAGAGATCAGTTCCTGAAATGCAAAACAAATGTCTTAGGAGGACTAACTGCTACAAAGAATGATCCACAGTGACTTTTATGCTGGCGTTTACTTTGTTTATTAGTGAGCATCTTCCCAACATGTATTAATCACAATGCATCCTAGACTTCCTCCCCAAAGCCAGTGGTGATTTATGTGCACTTTTGCCCAACTGTATCATCACAACAGTTCAGTGAGATGAGAGATGGTGACCCATGGTCAACTGGTAAGCTTCTGGGCTGATATCCTATTTTAGTTCTTGTGTATGAACCCCGAATGAAGCCTCTGTCAAGATTAAGCCTTTGCTCCTTAAATCCATTTTTGGCTCAAATGGTTCTTGATTCTGAAAATACTTGTCTGGTCCTACAAAGGCTTCCCAAGATCAGTTTCATGACTTTATCACTTTTTACCTCTTGAGTTTGTTGCATGTCACCATTTTATTAACATTTAGGGGGAGGATACAAAAAACTTCATTCAGATACAAGGTGGATTCCAAAGCCTACCAACGGAGTCCAAAGAGGCATGAAAAGGATCTTAGGTTTAATTAGGTTTCTGAGCTGCCAGACACTCGGGTTCTGCATTATTTTTAGCCTAGCAAAGCAGAGCACGCTTGGTTACCCGCCATTGCGTTTCATGCCAGCATCCATTTTTCAATGGTCCAAAATCTGATACCGCATCACAAGGATTTCAAGGGCAAGAAAATATATCTATATTTTCAAAAACAATAAATAGACAAAACATTGTTAACAAGGAAAGCGATCCAAATATCCAAAGGCTGTAGTCCAATACAGTCTAGCTAACTTGCTTTCAGACATTGCATAAATCCTCTCAGATCTGAGAAAGCGATACAAGAAGAAAGGTCCACTAGCCAAAGTTAATATTTGCACAAAAATGTTGAGTCATATAAACAGGGATTTCCTCTCCTAGTCACTTATTATTGGCATATCATACACCTCTTGATCAAACTTGATAGTTCAGGTAAGGAGGAACCTTTTTTTGGTTGGCATTAAGCCTTCCTGCAAAATGGCTGACTGGGCCTTTATAAGTAGGCACAAACTTTGGAGTATCACACAGAGAGGAAATATGAGTGCCTGCGACATATTAAATGTAATTGTGAAGCTCCTTGAATGCGTCAATCCCAAATATAGTATGATGAGTCAAGTCCCATTTGAAATCAGCAGAGTTTATTTATGAATAAGTTGTTTTGGACAAAAGACAATATATTCTGACATTGCTTGTAATTTTATTTTTGCTTTATATATGTATGCAGCACCAACATTTCCATGGACATTTCTAAAATAGCTCTTGACATTGGGAACAGGCCAGCCCAAGTTAAGCGCTTCAAAACTCCCCTCTTGAAATCAATGGGATTTATGACTGGGATTTTTGTTTATGAACATGTTTTCTGCACTTCCCGAAAGAAACCTTAGTTTATGGCTGCTTCATATTTTTTCATGTAAGCTCATCATCAGCCATTTTACTTCTTCGTACTCGGTAATATAGTAACAGCAAAATCACAGAGCTCTATTGTTCCATGAAGTAGTTAAGGATGGAGCTTAATTTCACATAACAATCTGATAGAATTCTGTATCACTCCAAAATGACCTAAAGCAGGGGTTCCCAACCCCTGACCAGCCACGTACCACCTCCGGCGCCACTCATCCTTTGCGTACCACCAGAAGTGACTGACGATGGACGTCATCGCCAGCTACTTGTGGGTTTTCACATTTTTGGAGCCAAAAATGCAGGTAGGAAGGTAAGGGCAGGCGGGAGAATCCTTCTCAGTGCTCCTGAGCCTCTCGGGAGTGAAAATGTGGCACAAACTACTGAAAACACCGCGTTGGAGCGGGGTTCTGGCAGGCCGGTGGTTTGTGTACCACCTCCAGTTGGCTGGAGTACCACTGCGTGTACCACCAGTTGAGAACCCCTGACCTAAGGCGGTCGTTACATCAATGGGCATTAGACACTTTTGAAAAGATATGCATGAATGTGCTTTGAATAGCCTGGAGAGATACAGCCAATCCATCTATGATGGATTATATTATATAATTACAGTATATGCCAAAGCTTCCGGGGAAAAAGGTCAGCTCTCTTCTCCTTGGAGCCAATAGCAAAGCTCCCAGAATTGTGAATGATAAAGGATTGTATCCAATGTGACTAAAATGACTGATGAACAGGAGCCAGCCTAAAGTGAATTGTCTGTTTACAATAACTGGTCCTTGATGCATAGCAATAGGCTACAGGGCACATGTTTCCCTTGGGTGAAAGCACCATCTAAAATAGAGGTGTGCATGAACAGTCCCAGTCAGTTAACTGATAATGGTGCTGAAGGGGGACAAAGGAAGAGCAGAGGACTAGATCTAACTCTCCACCAGAAAATGATTGGCACGTTAACAATGATCTGACTGTTTTTGCACAGTTCTGGTTTCTAGATGGGGCTTTTTAGCTGATAAATGTTGAAGCAGATCCCTTTTGCATGTCCAGTTCATTATGTAGCTGGGTACACATGAAAAGAAGCAGTATAACCCCAGTGTGGAACCCTATGGACCTAGTCGGATTGGAACAAATACTGTACATGTATCCATTTGGCACCCGGGGCGGACCCCCTTACGCCCCACCCTCTTTTTGACACCCCCCTTTATGTCCCCAGAACACATTTGGCGCGGCCGTAAGGGTTGCTCTGGTTTTTTGGGTTTTTTTCACTTTTGGGGTTTTTTTCGCTTTTTTGGGGGGGGTTGATTTATTTTTTACTTTCGCAGGCAGCTGCCACCCCCCCGCTGCATTCCCAGGGCAGCAGCTGCCTCGTGTGCGTGTTTCTGGTGGTGTGTGGTGCTTTTGGGTACTTAGCTTGTCTCGGCCGGGGTGCAGGCAGCATTTTTCCGGATCAGCGGCATCCATCTTGAATGGGCGGGACTCTCTAGGAATCTCTCTCCGTCTCGCTGGTCCGTCGGTCCTCCAGGCCTCTCTAGGGCTCTGGAGAACCGACCAGCGAGACCAATGAGACGGAGAGAGATTCCTAGAGAGTCCCGCCCATTCAAGATGGATGCCGCCGCCCACCGATCCGGAAAAATGCTGCCTGCGCCCCGGCCAAGACAAGCTAAGTACCCCAAAAGTACACATCACCAGAAACACGCACACGAGGCAGCTGCCGCCCTGGGGATGCAGCGGGGGGGCAGCTGCCCACGAAAGTAAAAAATAAACAGGGAACCCCCCCCAAAGCTAAAAACCCCGGAGCACCTCCAGACTCCGTGCCCCCCCCCCCAGCCTCAGCGCTCCTGCCCTGGGGCCCTGGGCCCCCCGCCCCCCACTCTGTGACACCACTGATCCTGGATTCCGCGCTTTTTGTAGCACTTCTCTGTTTAAAACTAGCCTACTTTCTCCTGTAGGTATCGGAAATCTACTGGTGTATATCCAGTTTTGCTTGAAAAAACCTCTGGAGCGGGGAGAAACGTCGCAGGAGGACTGTGGGTTTATTTTTATCTTTTATGTCTGCTTGATAATCCTTGTGCGTCTTCTCTCTTCGGTACGCTGAAGACTTTCTGCGCTAAGAGGAATTTCTCCAGACATTTGGTGAATAGTAAACTTTATTTTTCTCTTCAACAAAATATTACATGGCTTTATTACCCATATTTCCGATCTCGCTGCAAATAATTTTATATATCAGCTATTCAGTATTTGTTTTGGTTTTCAGTTATTTTTATGTACCATTAACAACTTAGCCAATAACCTTCACTTTCAGCCCAATCCTATCCTTTCCCTCCCCTGCCGATACAGCCACGCCATCAGAGCATGCTGCAACCTGCAAGGGGGGGGAGGGGGAATCCCAGAGGTCTTCTCTAGGTAAGGGAACATTTGTGTCTGCTCCCCGATGGGTCTACTCAGACCTGTTCCAGCGATTTTATGGACCCAAGAAGGTGGATCGAGACCTTGAAAGGAGATAGGATATCGGACCTGTATTGGATTGGGCCATTAAGCTAAGTGACAATCAGAGCAGGGTATCCATTTGAATTAATGTAATGCAAATAAATGAACTAATAACCTGTTGGTTAACATATTGGACAGAACAAAGAATGTGTTTAGTTGTAGCGTTTACCTCATGACAAAACTGTGGTAAATCACACTGCAGTGTTCCACTGATGTTCACTTGTTTATTTATGGAAGCTATCCAGATGTCCTTCTAACCTGGTATTGTGGTAGTTTGTTGCTAGTGAACTGTTCTTTATAGCAGTGGTTCTCAATGTTCTCCCTCCGAGGCGGGGACAGTGGTTCTCCCTGCGAGGCAGGGACTGTGCTTGTGGGGGCGGGGGCAGCCCCAGTGCTTGTGGGGGCGGGGGTGATTTGTGCACTTACCGGGGGGTCCTGGAGCCCTCCAGAGGGTTCAGGGATACCTGCCCCACCCCAAGCATCAGATCGCCGCTCCACTCTGGTTTCGTGAAAACCAGAATTGGTTGTAAATCGCCACAGAGCGATAATCTGCAGCACAGGGGGGAGTAGCAGTGGAGGGTAGCGCAGGCCTCTCTGAACCCTCTGGAAGTTTCCAGGACCCCTGGTAAGTGCACAAATCACATTTTAAAACTTTTTTTCCTCGGTGCCAGCAGCGAACCCTGGGATCACTGCCGCCATGCTCTCCCTGCCCCTTAAGGGGGCAGGGGGCAGCTTTTGGTTCCAATGGTGAGTTGCGATCCACCACTTTGAGAACCACTGCTTTATAGAATTAGAAATGGAAGATCTGATCAAACCTTGTATAGATACGGCACATCACTGTTCTAATTATGAAGGAAGTGCTGTTGTGTGTTTCAGGCATGCAGTAGGCTGGGCAAAGTAATAGCCAGTGGTTTTGCCAATATTAGGATGTGATATCTTTGCCTGAAACTATGTCTGTTCCTCAGAAGATGGTAAATGTGGCTGAGATTCACAGTTGTGAATTGGTTGATTTGGAACGCTACTTCATATTATTCTCTTTAGCTCGGCTGTGTGTATTCTTTTCCAGAGTTCATTCAGCTGAATGACTTTGCTCATTTCCTTCTCAACCTTAGAAGACTGACATACAAAATAAAAGGAAGTCTATGATCTCTCATTCCATTCAAATTCCTTGAATGGCTTCAGTGAAGTAGGGACAGTGATCTCATGTCTCTAATAGCACTAGAATGAGTCTAGGAGATTTCCTTGGATAGCTTTCTCAGAATTTCCCACTTGGAATCCAAAATAACTGATATTTCCTTCCTCAACCTCAACTTCTTTTGAGGTTCCTTAGAAGAAGCTTTGTTCATCACAAATGGTCAATGTCTGAGCTCCATCTAGGCATCATCGGGAAGCTCTTGGCTCACACAGTATATAGGATGGATATAATACAGGGATGAAAGTTAGGGACATTTTCACACATTGCTTTCAGCTGTATCTTTCATCTCCTCATGGACCAGTGCTATTTATTTTATTTATTTATTTACAATATTTATATCCCGCCTTTCTCCCCGAAGGGACCCAAGGTGGCTTACAACAAAAAAGAAAATACAATACAAAAAAAATACAATACAAAAATCACATTTTAAAACAGTAAAAAACAGTTGATGAAAACTAATAAAAACAACCTCCTTCATGGATCATTGCCTTGTCGTGGCGAAGGGGCTTGCGTAACTCAATGAAGCCATGAGCTATGCCGTGCAGGGACACCCAAGACGGACAGGTCGTAGCAGAGAGTTCTGACTAAAAGTAATCCACTGGAGAAGGAAATGGCAACCCACTCCAGTAACCTTGCCAAGAAAATTCCATGAACAGTACCAAAAGGCTAAAAGATATGACGCCGGAAGATGAGCCCCTCAGGTCGGAAGGTGTCCAATATGCTACTGAGGAAGAGCGGATGACTATTCCAAGTAGACCCAGAAAGAGTGAAGCGGTTGGGCCAAAGCCAATAGGACGTCCAACTGTGGATGGGTCTGAGGTTGAAAGCAAAATCCAATGCTGCAAGGAGCAATACTGCTTAGGAACATGGAATGTGAGGTCTATGAATCAAGGCAAGCTGGATGTGGTCAAAAATGAGATGATAAGATTGAACATTGACATCTTGGGAATCAGCGAACTAAAATGGACAGGCATGGGCGAATTTAAGTCAGGTGACCATCATATCTACTACTGTGGGCATGAATCCCTTAGAAGAAATGGAGTAGCCCTCATAGTCAATAAAAGAGTGGGAAAGGCAGTACTGGGGTGCAACCTCAAAAACGACAGAATGATTTCAGTTCGAATCCAAGGCAAACCATTCAACATTACAGTAATCCAAGTGTATGCCCCAACCACTGATGCCGAAGAAGATGAAGTTGACCGGTTCTATGAAGACCTACAACACCTTCTAGAACTAGCACCCAAAAAAGATGTCCTTTACATCATAGGAGACTGGAATGCTAAAGTAGGAAATCAAGAAATAAACGGAACAACAGGCAAGTTTGGCCTTGGAGCGCAAAATGAAGCAGGGCAAAGGCTAACGGAGTTCTGTCAAGAGAACACGCTGGTCATAGCAAACACTCTTTTCCAACAACACAAGAGGCGACTCTACACATGGACATCACCAGATGGTCAGTACCGAAACCAGATAGATTATGTGCTTTGCAGCCAAAGATGGAGAAGCTCTATACAGTCAGTAAAAACAAGACCTGGAGCTGACTGTGGCTCAGATCATGAGCTTCTTATTGCAAAATTCAGGCTTAAACTGAAGAATGTAGGGAACACCACTAGACCAGTCGTCAGATATGACCTAAACCATATCCCTTATGAGTATACAGTGGAGGTGAAGAATAGATTTAGGGCATTAGACCTGGTAGACAGAGTGCCTGAAGAACTATGGACGGAAGTTCGTAACATTGTACAGGAGGCAGCAACGAAAACCATCCCAAAGAAAAAGAAATGCAAGAAAGCAAAGTGGTTGTCAGATGAGGCTTTATAAATAGCTGTGGAAAGAAGGAATGCAAAAAGCAAAGGTGAAAGGGAAAGATATAAACAACTGAATGCAGATTTCCAGAGAATAGCAAGGAGAGATAAGAAGGCCTTCTTAAATGAACAATTCAAGGAAATCGAGGAAAACAACAGAATGGGGAGGACTAGAGATCTCTTCAAGAAAATTGGAGATATCAAGGGAACGTTTTGTGCAAAGATGGGCATGATAAAGGACAAAAAAGGCAGAGACCTAACAGAAGCAGAAGAGATTAAGAAGAGATGGCAAGAATACACAGAAGAACTATACAAGAAAGATCTTAATGTTCCTGATGACCACGCTGGTGTGGTCACTGACCCAGAGCCGGACATCCTAGAGAGTGAAGTCAAGTGGGCCTTAGGTAGCATCACTAACAACAAAGCTAGTGGAGATGATGATATCCCAGCTGAGCTACTTAAAATCCTAAATGATGATGCTGTGAAAGTGCTGCACTCAATATGCCAACAAATTTGGAAAACTCAGCAGTGGCCAAAGGATTGGAAAAGGTCAGTTTACATTCCAATTCCAAAGAAGGGCAGTGCCAAAGAGTGCTCAAACTATCGCACAATTGCACTCATTTCACATGCTAGGAAGGTTATGCTCAAAATCCTACAAGCTAGGCTTCAGCACTACGTGGACCGAGAACTACCTGACGTACAAGCTGGGTTTCGAAGAGGCAGAGGAACTAGAGATCAAATTGCCAACATGCGCTGGATCATGGAGAAAGCCCGAGAGTTCCAAAAAACCACCTACTTCTGCTTCATTGACTACGCAAAAGCCTTTGATTGTGTGGATCACAACAAACTCTGGCAAATTCTTAAAGAGATGGGGGTACCAGACCACCTTACCTGTCTCCTGAGAAACCTGTATGCGGGTCAAGAAGCAACAGTTCGGACCGGCCATGGAACAACCGACTGGTTCAAAATTGGGAAGGGAGTGCGGCAAGGCTGTATATTGTCACCCTGCCTATTTAACTTATATGCAGAGTACATTATGAGAAATGCAGGGCTGAATGAATTGCAAGCCGGAATCAAGATTGCTGGGAGAAATATCAACAACCTCAGATATGCAGACGATACCACCCTAATGGCAGAAAGTGAAGAAGAACTAAAGAGCCTCTTGATGAGGGTGAAAGAGGAGAGTGCAAAAGTTGGCTTGAAACTCAACATTAATAAAACTAAGATCATGGCATCTGGGCCCATCAATTCCTGGCAAATAGAAGGGGCAGAAATGGAAGCAGTAACAGATTTTACTTTTCTGGGCTCCAAGATCACTGCAGACGGAGACAGTAGCCATGAAATTAAAAGACACTTACTCCTTGGAAGGAAAGCTATGGCAAACTTAGACAGCATAATAAAAAGCAGAGATATCACCATGCCAACAAAAGTTCGCATAGTCAGGGCGATGGTGTTCCCAGTAGCAATGTATGGTTGCGAGAGTTGGACCATAAGGAAGGCTGAGCGCCGAAGAATAGATGCTTTCGAACTGTGGTGCTGGAGAAGACTCCTGAGAGTCCCTTGGACTGCTAGGAGATCAAATCAGTCAATCCTAAATGAAATCAACCCTGACTGTTCCCTGGAAGGACAGATACTAAGGCTGAAACTCAAATATTTTGGCCACCTAATGCGAAGAGAGGACTCTCTGGAGAAGACTCTGATGTTGGGAAAAATTGAAGGCAAAAGGAGAAGGGGAAGGCAAAGGATGAGATGGTTAGACAGCATCACCGATGCAACAAACATGAAAATGAGCGAACTCAGGAAGATAGTGGAAGACAGGAAGGCCTGGAGGGATATGGTTCATGGGATCACGAAGGGTCGGACATGACTTATTTAAAAATTATTTAAAACATTAAATAATTTATGGGTCGGACATTATTTAAAAATTCTTACAATTAAAACAGATCATAAAAACAGCAGTGCCCCACCTGTACCAGCAGAATGTTAAAAAAGGCAAGGACTCAGAAGGCTTCTTTGAACAAGAAGGTTTTTAGGTCTCGCCAGAAAGTGTCCAAGGAGGGAGCAGTTCGTAAGTCAAAGGGGAGAGAATTCCATAAGTGCTATGTCACATGTGAGCAGAGATCTCATGTGTATCAGCAGTGGCGTCACTAGGGCGCGCGCCGCCCCATAGTGGGGCACGTGCATCACCCAAGTGACGCCTCCCCCCTGTACCCCCCTCTTACAAATCTTTTGGAGGGGTGCCTGATGAGGCGCCGCTCCGGGTGCCTGACAAGTGGTGCTCCGGGCGCCCGACGGCCCGCTTGCCCGGACGCCCCCTTAATTGTTGCAGCCGGCTCGGGGACGTCTTCCCCAGCTGTCCGGTTATTCATGTTTCAGCAGTTAGCAAGAGAGAATACTATGTGATGGCTACTTCAGATAATTCAGAGTTATCCTAAATGAATGAAACTTACAGACCATCCTATGTAGGATTGGGCTGTCGCATGGAAGCATTTGCGACAGTGGAATAGAGTTCCACTCTCGTAGAATGGCTGCTGACAGTGAGCAGGACACTCCATCAGCGGCCATTTTGGGAGCGCTGAAACAAGATGAAACAGCACTCTGCATCCATTGACAGACCTCGCTGTACCTGCCGGAGCAGGTAAGGCAGTGGCGAGGGTGGGGGTCGGCATGGAGGGGGAGGAATGGAGGCAGGGGGATTGCGGGAAGGGGTGGATACGGTGGTGATTTCATGCACCAAATTCTATCCCCTCTTTTCGCAACCTCCCCACCCCTTTCTTTTCTTTGGACTTGTGCCAGCTACAGATCTGGCACAGGTCCGAAGAGACTCGTTGCAGAGTGGGAGGCTTATGGAGGGGTAAGGGGAAATAATTCTCCTTTCCCTTCTGAAGACTCCCGATCTCCCCCACCCCCGCTCGATACATGCACTCCTTTTTGGCACGGCTGCAGTAATGGGGGGCATGAAAGTATAGGATTGGGCTCTAACACACACAATTAAGCTCTTAAATCTCATTAATTGCATAGGAACATAAAACCAATTAATGTCTCAGTCTAGATGGCACACCATGTGGGTATGGGTATGTGCAACTAAACCAATAATTTAATAATAAAACAATTGGACTTTAATGGATTTTAAGGTAATTTGTTTATGTTTCTAAACCATTGCTCCCAACAGCTTGAGGCAAGTAGCAACACTCAAAAGCAACAATCCAATAAAAGCAAGAAATTAAATAAAACACCCACTAAAATATACAAGAATAAGCTACTATATTGAATTAAAATTGCCCCCATGCCTACAGTACTTAACCCCTGTCATTAAAAAACAACCCCAAACAAGAGTGTCTTATAATGCTTTTGAAAACTGCACAGGCTCAGACTTCAACAAGTCTCCAGAGATCAGAATTTCCACCAGTGTGGGTAGCTGCCATAACTGCCTCTCTGGGTATCTTTCTCCTACAAATGTAGTTATGGGTGGAGTCGTTTAAAATGAAGGTTTTGCTCAGATGATCTTATTGGGGGCATGGCAAGGAATGCATTAGTTCTTAAGGCATCTCTGGTGTTAAGGAATTATACTGGTGCCTGCTATGTTGATATTCATGTGCACATGACATGATGCTGGGAGCCTGTCAGGCCAGAACTGTCTTTCTTGTGTCACTTTACTTGTGACACAAGGCGAGGAAAGGCGAGGAAGCATGAGGTCCCAGAGGCCTTTAGGAAAAGGTCAGACTTTGGCTCATCAGAGCAACCTCCCCTCGCTGGCAGGTTTAAGAAAACAAGCTTCCCCACCACAATTGAGAAAAACATTTTATGGCCTGCGGAGGGGCTCATTCCTTGCCTGAAACCCTGGTTCAGGCTATTGAGAACACAGAGTCAAGTATGGCCTTGCGCTGCGGCTGGCACCTTAGTGCTTCTCTGTTCCTTCTTTCCCCCTGGTCTTTCTCCTCTTCCCCTCCTTTCCCTCTACCACATAGCCCCAGTTCCCCCTAGTGGTGGGGGACAGGATTGCGCTGTAAGTCATATTGCATTGTTTTTCATTGTTGATTCCCCCTACCCTGCATAGTGTTATTGAGGCAAACATGAAATTGAAATTGATATAATGAACATGAAATTGAGCACACTTTGTAGGACGGTGGAAGACAGGAGGGTCTGGCGTAATGTGGTCCATGGGGACGTGAAGAGTTGGACCTGATTGTGTGACTGAACAACAAAATCCTGCAATTGTGGTATTATCTCCACAATAAAGTTCTTTGTTGTTGCACCTTCACCCTCGCCTCCCTCTTCCCTTTATGTCAATCCATTGAGCTGTGCCATTGACCACTGCACTCAGTCCCTGCACATGCAATAGATTTCCTCTATATGCACTCAGGTTACGTGTGTTTTAAAAAGCACACCCAGTAACAGGAGAGACCAGGAGTAGATAAACCTGGGTTTTGACCACAGTTTGGATTTTAATCTAAGTCAATTTCAGGGGCCTCATCATAACGCTTATCTCTTCTTTTGATGCAAGACTTATGAACCCCTAAAGCTTGTACTCATGCCCAAGCCCAGAGAGCATCACTATGTCAGTATTGAGAGTATTGTTCAGAGCCACAGCAAGAAAGTTATCCTGTATGAGAACCTTGCATAGGATACATTTTATACATGGATATTATAGTGTGATAGAACTGAGTGTCTTTGAAAAGATTTTAAACTTTTCAAGTTTCTAATTTGCTATCAAATATAAGACAATCAGTTGTTCACTATCCAATCTAATACTAATAATTTGCTCCATTCGATTGGCTTGTAAAAAAGTCTAAATTGTGGGCAGAGAAAATCACACATAATTTGATGCTTGGCTCCTGCGCTTCTGTTTGATAATCACTCTGCAATCTGGTTTTTTAAAAAAATCTGTGCTTAAGCATATATATTTAAAAATTAAAATGCCAAGGAAAATGGCACCTTTTATGCCACCATAGCAAATGCTGAAGGGCTGGAAATAAACGTGACGTAACATGAAATGAAATGAAAGGCTGCTTTTCCCCAGCCATAAACGTATTTGAAAAGCAGTTGCAATAATTTCTTTCTGCGAGGAATATTAATTGCAAGACAGCTATGTGTAAAGAAAATAATTAAAAGGCAGCCCAGGATCAGGTTTTCCAGGAGATGCATTGGAAGAGAGACTCTTCTAAGTGTAATTCATTCATTACTCTGTAGAAGGAAGCAGGCCAGGGTCTCTAAAATGAAGAGCCATGGCAGGATTTTGTCTGCCTGACACACCTCAGCATCACCCAGCAGCTGTCATGCCAACCAGGAATGCTGAGCCATCCAGAATCAACACCCAGCAGTCAATCATTTAGGGCCACATGACACCACGCGTCGTAGCTTAGGAAAATATGATGGGTGACATCTTGACTGATGAAGAACAGTGTGGAACAAGCAAGAGAAGGGAGCCTAAGAACAGTATTCGGTGTTTTCTTTTATAAGATTTGCTCCTATGTGTTTTGAGTTGAGAGGGGGGTTGGACAAGGTCTGGAGTTGTCCCCTCCAGGGTATTTCCAAATCCTGCTTTTCTCTGCTTCACAGTGTAGGGAAAAACAAATCAAGTATGTCACACTCAGCGCAATCCTGTGTAACCTTGCACCAGTGTAACAGCAGATGCACACAGCAGAGGGGTCCAGGGTGCCTGAGCAGAGCCGAAGCTTGATTATCGTGGTCAGGTTGGTGACCAAAATTGTGCAAGCCTGATCAGGCATCATCTGTATTTGGTGGAGACTATTCACATTTCCCCTTCTGTGAACAGGATGAATTCAAGGGAAGGCAGAGGCAGAAGTCTGCATGTTGTTTTAAATGGAGTAAGGATTTAAATAAAAAATTAAATGGGCTCCTCTAAATCCTCCAATGCATTTGTTCAAATATTTAAAGACACTCTATGTTTAATTCCCACAGGTAGGCATGGGTTGTTTTTAATGAGAAGTTCAGGATGAAGCTATAAAAATAACTCCATAAAAACTGTAACTGTATTAGACAGTTCACAGCTAAAAATGGTTTTTAGAAGGTAAATGGTAAATGCACAAGCAAGGTCCCAGCATCTGTCATTTAACGGATATGTTATTAGCACACACAGACAAACACTGTCACTTATAGTACTGTCCTCTTACGGTATTTGCTGCCATTTCTGTTGCATGTTCTTCCATAAGAAGTTGCATGTTCTTATGAATCAGTCACAAATGACACGATGACCATGAATTTACAGAGCTTTCCTAGAACTGAAACCACAAGACACACACAGACAAGAGATTCACTCTGTTGTCATCTCCTTCTATCCTCGCTGACCACAAATGTGTTTTCTCCCAGAGCCCCCTGTGACGACCCTGTGTTCTGCAGTTGTATTGTCACCTCCTCCAACATTTTCTACTCATGAATGGGCTGTCTCTAGAAGCCCCTGCATGATCACAGCCTTCTCCCAGTACCAACCTCTGCAAGTGGGAATATCCCCTAGAGACCCTGTATCAATGGTGGGGACCACTGGGGAACGTTCTTATTTGCAGATGCTGAGGATGAGAGAAGGCAACAACAGAGTGACTCTCTCAGTTGAGAGAATTACTCCATCCATCACTCTCTCCTTGTGACACCCTCCATCTGTAAATTTATTTAATTTATTTATTTAAAAAATTATATCCCGCCTTTTCCTATGCCGAGGCAAATGCCCAAGGCGGCTTACAACAGAAGTTAAAATACATAACTTTAAAAATACATAAAAAGTTAAACAATACATAACCGTACATAAACAATTTTAAAAACAATAAAATCCACTGGGGGGGAGACAGTATGGAGCAGATAAGCAGCATGGCAGAGCATCTTGAGACACAGGAGGTAGACCACAGCCCATCACCCAAACGCTAGACGAAACAAAAACGTTTTGAGCCCTCGCCCAAAACGAGCGAACATCTGGGAAATGGGAACATCTGCCAAAGACCCCTGCCACCATGACAGAGAAGCCTCTGGGAGGCGCTCCCATTTGCAAACAGGGGTAGTGGGAGAAGGCAGCAAAGATGCAACTCTCTTAGACGAGCTGCTGCCACATTAATGTGGACACTGGACAGAGCCTCAGGAGTTAGCTGTGTGCCTTCTGATGATCCTGGGCCCCCAGCAAGTGCCTGACTTAGCTGAAAACTGATATTGCACCTTTCCAGGTCAAATCAGTTTACCCACCATGAGACAGGGCAGGTAATGCCTTTGTGCTTCTGAAACCAAAATCCAAACTTCGGCCTGACCAGTAATTCTTTCCATGGACAGTGTTTGATTGAGATGTGAAGGTGTTTCAACAGGGCTGGTCCTTAGCAAAAGGGTTTTTTTGGGGGGGGGAGGGTGTCTGCAGGGTATGCCTGACTAAGGTCTTGGATGCACACAGCAGAATGTGGTGGGTATAAGGTGGGGGGGATTAAATACTACGTCAAAGCGCAGCTGGGGAGGTCATGTTTGTATTCATGTCAAAATTCAGTGTCAATAAACAATGTCAATGGGAGGTCACAATGTTCCCCTAAGTTTTTTTTAAAAAAACATGTCCTCCTTGTAAATAGAAAAGTAGCACAACATTAGGTCTGTCTGGCTAGAACATTTCTCCCTGGTCTGCTAGTTGTTGTTTTATTTACAGGGAATGCTTGACATGGAGAATAATTCAAAAACATCGTCTGCCACCAGAAGCTTGTAAGTGCTGTAGTCCAGTGGTTCTCAAACGTTTTAGCACCGGGACCCACTTTTTAAAATGACACTCTTATCGGGACCTACCTAGCTTTATGAGACTTTTAAAAAAGGCGATCTATAAATAAATATAAGGAGGCTGGTTGCCTCCTTATAAGTTGTAAAAGTTGTATTGTAAATAAAAGTTGGGCTGCTTGCAGGGTAATTAGCAGCTATCTTGCAAACTGCAGGAGCTCAGCTCTTTGAAGGGCAATTAGTAGCCAGTAGCGTCACTGCGTGCGCGCCACCCGATGGCAGAGGTGTGCGCGCTGCCTCCCGTGGCCCCCCATGGCCCCTCCTGTGGCCCCCCCACTCCAGAGAAGCCGGAGAAGGAGGACTTACCCCTGCTCCAAGCGTCCTCCTTCTCCGGCGGTCCAGGGCCTTCTGACGAGGCCCAATGCATTAATACGTGATTTTTTAAAGCTTTTTCGCGCATGCGCAGACCGTTCCTGAGGGCAAGGGCTGCCCTTTTCCCCTTAGAAACGGCCTGCGCATGTGTGAAAAAGCTAAAAAAATCACGTATTAACGCATTGGGCCTCGTTAGAAGGCCCTTGGCCGGCAGCTGAGGCGGATGCTCCGAGGCCTTCTCCCGGACTCGGAGCCTCCGGAGGATGACGCACGGGGGTGCGCTCCCCACCACGGCCCAGCGACGCCTGTGTTAGTAGCTATCTGATTTTTGAATAGCCTCAGGCAGAGGCGTCGCCAGGCGCCCCCCGACCTGGGGCCGCCCCCCCGGAGCCCCCCAATAAAACTGTCAACATTTTTAGCTTTCGTTTTCGAAACCTATTTTTGACAGTTTTGGGGTTTTTTTTTCCTGTTTTGGGGCGATTTAAAGTGTTAAAACATATGCGTTAAAGTGTATGTATGCTTTTGCGGGACTTATCTGTGTAATATGGGGCGTTCCAGGACGTTCCATCGGCACAGCTTCTCCTGCTGGGGGCGCGAACTCCGTACCGCCCCCAGCAGCGGTTTCCGGAGTTTGCGCATGCGCAGACCCACGGAGTGTCCAGGGACGATCTGGGCATGCGCAAACTCCGGAAACTGCTGCTGGGGGCGGTACGGAGTCTGTGCCGCCAGCAGGAGAAGCTGTGCCCGGGAGCAGGAGGAAGATCACCGATGGAACGTCCTGGAATGCCCCATATTACAAAGATAAGTCCCGCGAAAGCACACATACACTTTAACGCATATGTTTTAACCCTTTAAAAAGGCTGGAAAAAAGAAAAAAAGGCTGAAAAAATTAAAATTTCAGGAGGCTCCCGCCCCACCCCCGAGCCTCAACGCCCCTACGCCCTGGGGCCCACCGCACCACCGCCCCATATCAGCCGACGCCATTGGCCTCAGGGCTTGAAGGAATTACTTATCTGATCTTTCCATCACTGGGACCCACCAGAAATCAGGTCGCAACCCACCAAGTGGGTCCCGACCCACAGTTTGAGAAACACTGCTGTAGTCCATTGTACTGTCTGCGGATTTTACTACAGTACAGTACAGTTCTTCAATCTGCTGCATGTGTAGATCAGGCCTGAGTTTGTGGACTTGTTGAGCAGCAACAGAAGCTGAAGGGGCCTACAAGAAGCATGCAGATTTTGGCACATGTAGTAGGACTGCAAAATGGTCGGGGGGGGGGGGAGCCCTGTTGTGTATTTTCTTTTCTTTTTTTTCCTGGACATTTGCCAGAAAGGTAAGACAAAAAACCAGTTTTTCAGCTATCACACAAATATAGAAGAATCACCTTTCTAGCAGCGCAATCCTAACCAACGTTTCAGCGCCGGTGTAGCTATGCCATGCCATGCCATGCCAACAGGGTGCACACTGCATTGCAGTGCAGGGGCAGTCATGGAGGCCTCTTCAAGGTGACGGAACATTTGTTCCCTTACCTCGGGGCTGCATTGCGGCTGCACTGGTGCTGGAAAGTTGGTTAGGATTGCGCTGTAGATCAAATCACAGTTCTCTCTGGTCCAATCCACTGACCAGAATGGAATACAGTTCAACATGCTTGGGCCTACTGAAACCAATGGATATATAAGCATGATTACCTTGGTATTGAGTTTCAGCATCTGCCTGTAATACTATCTAAGCCAATAGCCTGAGAAGCAAATACAGGTGGGCCCCCATATCCGCTGGGGATATGTTCCAGGCCCCTCCATAGATACTTGAAACCGTGGATAAGAGCGAACACCCCCTCCATGGTTTCCTGAGGACCCCCCCACCCTGCCTCCCCTGCAGGCAGGCATGCTTGCCCCCCCCAGCTCTTATTTTTCTTTCAGCAAGCTTTGTTTCTTCCTTAAAACAAACAGAGAAGCAGCCTCCATTGCAGGCAAGTAGAACGAGACTAAGTCCTAGAGAGGCTCTGCAAGGTTAACAGAAACCTTGCAGAGCCTCTCTAGGACTTAGTCTCGTTCTACTTGCCTGTAATAAGCAGCCAGAGGCTGCTTCTCCTGTTTCTTTAAGGAAGAAACAAAGCTTACTGGGAAAAAAATAAAAGCCTGGGGGGGTCCCCACAATCTGTGGATAACTGAAACTGTGGATAGCGAATCAGTGGATATGGGGGCCCACCTGTATGTAATACTATCTAAGCCAATAGCCTGAGAAGCAAATAAATAATCATCCCCATTTGTTAGGTTGCGAGAGTTGGACCACAAGGAAGGCTGAGCGCCGAAGAATAGATGCTTTCGAACTGTGGTGCTGGAGAAGACTCCTGAGAGTCCCTTGGACTGCTAGGAGATCAAATCAGTCAATCCTAAATGAAATCAACCCTGACTGTTCCCTGGAAGGACAGATACTAAGGCTGAAACTCAAATATTTTGGCCACCTAATGCGAAGAGAGGACTCTCTGGAGAAGACTCTGATGTTGGGAAAAATTGAAGGCAAAAGGAGAAGGGGAAGGCAAAGGATGAGATGGTTAGACAGCATCACCGATGCAACAAACATGAAAATGAGCGAACTCAGGAAGATAGTGGAGGATAGGAAGGCCTGGCGGGATATGGTTCATGGGATCACGAAGGGTCGGACACGACTTAACGACTGAACAACAACATTTGTTAGGTGGGCAGCAAATCTCCAGGGTCTCAGAAGGAGGAATTTCCCAGAACCTACTACTTCATGATCCCATAAGTGAAAATGCTGGAGACTCAACCACCAACCTTATGCATTTTCAGAGCATATATTCTGTTGAACTGTGGTCCCTCTCAGATTGCATCAGCTGGTAACCAGAGATATACTGGCTGTAAATGTACGTTTCATTTTTAGCTGTTGTGCCTAAACAACTGTTGCTAGACCTCTCCTCTATGAAAATGTGCACTTCAAATTTTAAAAATCAATCTGAGCTGTGAGCCATCACTATGTGTCTTGTGGCAATGAATTCCACAAGTTAATTATGTGAAAGGCCCTTCAAGAAGCAGGAGCGTGAACACCATCCGTCAAGTACGGTATATTGTGTTGTATTCAAGCCCAAATGTGTTCTGTAATTTAGTGGTTGCTCTTAATTGCTACGGTTTTTCTGGATTACAAAAAAGGTTTCAATGGCTTCCACAGTGGCTTTCCAATCTGCTACATGCCAATCCCTCTGTAAAGGAAAGCCTAATGTTGCTTTTACACCATTTTTATAAAACCATTTTCTCTCCTCTGAGTACAAGAATTTGTGTCGCTTTATTTCCCAACCTTCCGAAAAAAGGATTACCTTTTAAAGGTCCAACAGGATAGCTTGCAATAATAAAAATATGGGCTGTGAGCCTAAAATATACTCTCTCATTAGCAAATGTCATTGGTTTTAATGTCACTTACTTGTGAGTAGTTACATTGAAGGCTTTGGGCCTTGGCTGATGCATAGGTTTTGTTCCAGTTGGGCAACTTTAACTTTAATAAATAAGATGTTATGTAGGGAGGGTGGTCAGGCCTGTTTGGAAGAAAAACATTGGACAGGCGCGACTCAGCGTTCCCTGGCTTTTTAACAGCTATGAACTGCTTGATATTCTTGGCTCGGTTCAGTTATTATTATTATTTTTTCCCTTTTAAAAAATACGAGGCAATGGGCTTCCTCCCAAGACACACTCAGGTGGGGCTGCCTCTCGCTCCTGCCTTTCCCTTGGGGCACCTCATTTCATTCTGAGACGCCTCCCCTGTGACACACTCCATAAAACTCGGAGAGCTCCTCTGTCTGTCCCACCTAAGCGGCTGCAGACAGCACAACCCTCCTCCTGACAGATTTTGTTTCTGGAAATGGTGGGCTGGGACTACGAGGAAATAAGTGGTTTGGGGAAACAAAGGGGAATGAAGTCCACCGTTGGGAGTGGTAGCCGCTGAAAGGTTTACAGCACAAGGACAGCTAAGATATAGGGTACCACCCACATGGCTGAAGATGAAGCTCAACACAAAACCCCTTCCTACAGTCATCTTTGGTCACTTCAAGAATAAGGATACACTCTCGATTGACTGTCTATAACGGCAGTGTTGCCAGAAATTAAATTACTGCTGCAAATGTGGAAATAGCTATAACGTGTAGCTCTACGCAGCCCCTTCATGGGTACTTTCTCCCTGAGACTTAAGGAGTGACCCACTGCTAACTGGGAAAGAGGCACTTTTTCAATTGGTGCTCCTCTTATTTTTAGCAAGGGGGGGAGTAACTGCTCCCCTTTCACCCCAGCAGAGTGTCTTTTCTGGTGGCTGTTTGCTGGTGGTGTTCTGCATCTTTTTTAGATTGTGAGCCCTTTTGGGACAGGGAGTCATTGAATCATTTGATTTTGTCTGTAAACCGCTTTGTGAACTTTTTGTTGAAAAGCGGTATATAAATACTGTTAATTAATAATTGTGTAAGGGTCAGATGTAGCGAAGTCGGAGACCGAAATGCATGTGAGAAGGGGTTCACAGTGAGGATGGGTCAGTAATTAAGAAGAGTAGCATGCACGCTCCGCTATATTAAAATTCACATCTTAATGAGGGAGCAGCGAAGAATTTTGCGATGCATTTCTTCCCAAATGGGATAAAACTATTTCAGCCAACTCTGTATCATAATATGTCCAGAGTCTTAAGTAATCTTCAAGAGGCTCAAGTGGTGTACGTCCATCAGAACCTCTGACCGTGATAGGTGCCATATTCCAAATGTTCATTGACAAACCCCAAAGTACTGTTGAAAGAGCTTCAGGCACAACTTTTCGTCCATCCTTCACTTCAGAGGTCGGAACGTGAAAAAGGAAGCACTGTTTCCAGTTATTCTGTTCCACTGTTTCCAGAACTCACTTATCTCACTCGCTTCACTTCCCATTTGTCAAGCCCTCGAATATTCAACCTGCTACAGATCTTTTGTGACCTCTGTTTAAAAGACAGAGAAGCTGGCCAAACTCTGCTTTAGATTTTGTAAGAACCAAACAAGGAATTCCCAGCAGGTTTGCCTCTTCTTTCCCCTCAACTAAGACAGGCAAGAAAAGAGGGTGTGACTGCTTCTCCTGCTGAGGAAAGTACTTCACAGACATTATTATTATTATTATTATTATTATTATTATTATTATTACAATATTATGAAAATCAATAGATCACTTTTCAACAAAAAGTTCACAAGGCAGTTTACATTACATAAAAAAAAATGAAAAATGGTTCCTTGACTGAAAGGGACCCACAATCTAAAAAGGAAAGACACAGAAGACACTATCAAATTTGTAATTTGGAACAGCCACTGGAGAAGGCATTGTGCTGGGGTACAGACAGCTGCTCTACTCCTGTGAAATATCAGAGAACCAGCACTTACTGGGAAAGGTGCCTCTTTGTCCAGTCAGCAGGAAATAACTCCGGTGGAACTACTGGGTTAAAGTGAATGCTAGAGCCCACATTGGCCATGTGATTCTTGTTTTACGTATCTTTTTTCCATGAAGCCTTCAGCACCAACCATAGTCTTCATTCCCTACTAGAACTAGACTTCAGGTATGTGTAACTGAAGCCCTATGCAGATGTTACAAATAAGTGTGAATATGTGTGGAAGGGGGCAACAAGAGCATGCCAACAAGCTCTGCCCTTATGCTGGTGTGCTATTGGAGGCTTCCCCCCCCCCTCCATTCTATCTACAGAGTGTGTTTACCTGCAGCTACAAATGCGTTCCAGGGGAGGGATCCTCCCCTGCCATGATGATTGCCTCTCTTGGAACATTCCAGGGTAGCAACCATGGGAAGGATCTTTCCCCATGGAGAGCGTTTGTCACTGAAGACAAACACTCTCCACGGGGAGAGTGGGAATGGGCATTAGGGGGAACGTGAAGGACCACCCCATCCATGAGGGAGGCCAATCAAAGTGGTTGCTTCAGGCAGCAGATTGGTGGTGGATGCCCATATCTGTCTGCCTCCCTGCCTCCACTGGCCCTCCTCCTCCCACTCCCTGGATTGGAAAAGGAAGAGGAAATGTGGAGGGAAGGAAGGTGCTGAGCCAGAGTCTGGCACATCATCAGGTTAGGGGGGAAGCATTTGGCAGGCTGTCTTACTTAAGCATCAGGAAGTCTTGGGTCGGCCCTGGGAACACATGGGCGCAGGGGTGGGGCTTGCTAGTAGTGCACTCTCACTCCCCTTGATGCTTTCTTTGTGCACACTTCAATAATGTCAGAAGAGAGCTTGATCAATTCCATATGAGTCCCATGTTTATCCCTTCCTCCTCCATTGTCTCCCTAGTGTCAATATCTAGATTGTAAGTCACTCTGGGAAGAGACCTGCCTTTTCATTCCATGAAAACTGCCATGTACATTAATGGGCTATGTTATCATCATCATCATCATCTGTCACTTCTGATGTACCTGCTGGCATGTAGTACCTGTCATATTCCTACTATCTACATTTCCTTTCATACAGTCAAAGCTAGAGCAAACTCGGATACACTGAGACGCTGTAATAAAGCTAGTAGAACCCCCCCCCTTTTTTTTTGCTGTGTTATCCAATCCAAAAGCCAATGTTGAGAAGCTGTCTTCTGTGAAGCCTTTGATAAGATGAATTACCTAAATCCATCGAAGTCAAGCAATCAAACTGTTAATGTTTTGGTTTAATTCTGCTCCAGCTGTGATGGATGTTTCACTGTTATTGAAGGTCACTGGCCGGTTTGGTACACATGAATTGGTTAAGTTTTAGTGCATGTGGAAAAGCTTAAATGCAATTCAAATCACAGCGCTGTTGTACTATATACATTATTATTTTATATAATTCTTAACATTTATATCAATATTATATATTATTTATTATAACTTTTAGCAAGGAAATGGCTATTGAGAGCGAATTGACAGATGACACTTTTACACCTAAGGTATTGTAAGCATATAAAGGTAAAGGTGACCCCTGACAATTAAGTCCACTCGTGTCCGACTCTAGGGTGTGGTGCTCATCCCCATTTCAAAGCTGAAGAGCCAGCGTTGTCCGAAGACGCCTCCGTGATCATGTGGCCGGCATGACTCTCCTTGCTGCAGCGTGTAGCATGTGGCTGGAACACGGAGCGCTGTTTACCTTCCCGCAAGCGGTACCTATTTATCTACTCGCATTAGGTTGGTAGGAGCTGGCCAAGCAACGAGAGCTCACCCGGTCGCGGATTCGAACTGCCGACCTTTCCATTGGTAGCTCATGGTTCAGCGGTTTAACCCACTGCGCCACCCACTGGCCTTTTGTAAGCATATACCTAACATAATAACATGTTCATGAGACAAAATCATGCAGGTACACTCATCAGGGAGACAGGAGTGAATTTCAGCTTCCTGTTAATTGTACACTCAATTCCAGGCCCAGATTTGCTGCCATGTACGGTGTAAAAGATCCTATCACTAGTTGAGCTTTACAGCATAGGGAGGCACTCAGGTAGAAATGCTGACAGTACAGTGGCTTAGCGGGAAAAAATAACAACCAACCAGTGCACGTTCATGATCAATGCACAAAACTACTTATATACAGTACAAAGGGTACCCTAGGGAAATGTCCCTAATACCCTTGGAAGTCTTGCTATTCAGCATCTATGGCACACTTCTTCTTCTTCCTCCTCTTTTCTTTTTCTTCTTCTTCTTTGCACCGGTGTAACAGTAGATGAGCCGGTGTAACAGCAGATGCACTGACATAAGTGCACTTACACCGGTGCATCTACTGTTACACCGGTGTAAAGTTATACAGGATTGCGCTGTCAGTTTGATTCCCTGCTCGAAAGGCATAACTTTAGATCTGTATCTTATATGTGCTATGGTGCCTCTTCTGTAAAGAGTTAATGGCTAAAGTCCAAAATTGGTCAGTGGTGTGGTATATATCTTTGCTCTTCTAGTACAGTACAAACTATCAGGGAACATGATGCTAATGTCAACAGGTTCCTTTTCACAGTGAGTACTTTGGCAACCCAGTTATTCCAGGGCATATCCCTCCAATGTCATTGCCAAGCACAACCTTTTAAGCCTCTTTCTCAGGAGCACTTTTCCCACACACTCCTTCATCTAGGATTACAGAGGGTTCCCTTCTTTTAACATCCACATGTGCTGCTGTGACATATACCTAACTAGTTAGGCTTGTCCTGCAAGGGGAAACAAATGTGGCAAGGTCACTGCACAAAGCACGACATACATTTCAGGTGTCAAACGTTTGAACTGCTATTTCCTTTTCAGTGTGGGTTTTTCTATGGAAAAGAAGTGATATTTTAAGCAAAAAAAAAAAAAAAAACCACTGTGAGGATTCTCTGCTGTCCCCACCAGCTGTCAAAGTTGCAAACAACAAACCATCAGGGGAAAATGTGTCAGCCCTAAGAAACTGACAAATCAAACACTCGTCTTATAATAAACATAACTCCTAACAAATCAAATATTTTGCTGCAAAGCCAATGTATGCCACACACACAACTCAAATCAGGTAAGTTTTTGTTAATGAGGTATTAGACATTATCATCAAGGAAAAGTACAGTAACATCCAGATGCAACTCATCTCAAATGCAACCCCCTCCCCTTACTTTTGCATAGTTCCATGCGGCCAACAGCACATTTAAACTGGGCTGCCTGGATTTGCCTTCATGTGCAATGTTACCATACCACCTGGCAGAGGCGTAGCGACACCTTTCAGGAGGGGGGGGGACATAAAAATGTCTCCCCCATGATATCACCACCGGAAGTGACGTCACCCACCCCGTCCCAATGGCATCACTGCCGACACAAAATGGTCAGTGGAGGGCGGGGAGCATCCTTTCTCACCACTGCCCGCCCGCAAGGATTATCCCATTTTTCGCGCTGCTTTTCCCTTGCCGTCACCGATACAGTGGATTTGTCACCCCCTGTGTGTCGCCCGGGGTCAAACCGCCCTCTGACCCCCCCTTCCAATGCTTCTGTCACCTGGGCCACAGAACCATGCAGTCATAGTTTTGGAGGGGGGAGGGTCGTGTGGGCCATCTAATCCAACCTTCTTCTCAATTCAGGAAATCCAAAGCTAAAGCATCCGCAGACCTCCAGGGAGGGGAACACCACCACCTCCCTAAATACAGTAATTGGTTTCATTGTCAAACGTCTTTGACTAATACAATGCATAGTCAATGGCAAGCTAATTTGAATGGGACATCAGCAACGTGGAACTGCTGATCATGTTATCATACCAAGAACAGTATCATGATTAAACCAAGTTTTTAATCACAGCTATGTAGATTTCTAAACCTGGAGGAAACATAAGCAATACATAATAGGGTTGGGGGAAAAAAAGAATGGAAATGAAAATGTTGATTCATTTAGTTCTCTATTTATTCACCAAGCCTTTAGGCTAGTATTGCTTTTGTCCAATATCAGGCTGGAGAGTGGAAGAGTGTTCATTTGAAACTGCAAACAATGTGATTTCACTCTGCAACAGGCCTGTTGTTATCCTTGACAACTTTTGAAAATGTTGACATCAAGGGGAAATTGATGATATCAATGGGAAATATAAACTTGCCCCGATTTTGAAGTCTCCACCCTCATTATCTACAATGAAATAGAAGTCTTTTCTAGATTTTTGAATATGTTCTCTCATAATATATTCCTGAATGTTTAAAGTGAAAGATCCAAGAGGTTTCATATTGCCACGATTAAAGGCTTGACAGAAACATGAAATATTGTTCTGCTTCAATTTTGACGCCTCCTGCCTGGCTGGTAAAAGAGCTATTTATAATTACGAAACACTTGAGGGCTGAGTAGCTCAGCTCTCGAGTTTTGCAAACCAATCTTACAGGACTTTGGATGAGAGCTGTCTGGCAATAATGTGTTATCTTGATTAACTTGCAAATGAGCTGCAAAACTTCCAGGCTTGATATAGCAAACTCAGCTCTGCTCTTGGACAGTTTTACCTGAAGGCACCTGGAAAACCACTGCAAAGTGGCCCCCCCCCCAACAAAGTTAGACACTGGAGATCAGTTATCAGGGAAAGAAAAACAGCCTTAAAACCTACATTGCCTGCTGGCAAAAGTGAAAGACTGGCAGGCCTGCAAGGTGTCATTTTAAATGACACTTCTATTATGTTTGTAGTACGAATCAATACATTGAATATTGGGCTGCAAAAAGGAAAATTCAAATCATAAGAGAAAAACTAATGGATGAACTAATAGTAGTAGTAGTAGTAGTAGTAGTAGTAGTAGTAGTAGTAGTAACAACAACAAACACAACAACAACATATATGTGTTTGACAAAATGCCCTCATGAGATTTGGTAAATGCCCTCTAGCGAGATTTCGCGATCCAAGACGCCAGCGCCCGGGTACGTTTCTATATTTTAAAAATGACGGCGGGGATGGCGGAGGCTTGCCATCCAGCCCAGAATTGTTCCGGGACCCTTCCAGGACCCGAGGCCAGATTCTGGGACCGTCCCGGCATTTGGGACGGATGGTAAACCTAACCATAATGGTCTTGATCCGATGAGTGTGGAGCTCAACAAAAGCAATAAAAGGCAATTCCCACCACCACCATAGTAAAAAGATAAAAACAGAGGCTTGAGCGGCTGGAAAAATGAAACTTGTTTTTTCAGTCTCGTAAAACTAGTTGGGTTCCGATAGACTGTCCAGTAGCGCTCCAGTAGCAAGAGAGGCAGGGTCTCCTGCCTGCTGCTTTCTCCGCACGGGAAAGGTTCCGACAGTGAGGGGGCGGGGCCGCCTCCTGCTCGCTCGGTAAAGGGTCTAGGACGGAGCGATACTTATGGCCCCGCCCCTACCGTAGCGACGCCACTGCCAGGGGATGGGGGTGGGGTGGCATGGTAAGTGCTGCAAAGGTGCAAAGTGGCCCCTCCCACTCGCTGTCGGAGCTAATTCTTCTACTGGCTACTGAAAGTGTAATTTTAAAAGTGGGTCCTGGTGCTAAAACGTTTGGGAACCACTGGCCTGTCACTTTCCTAGCTTTTTTTTTTTACCAGTCTGGCCATTTTTTTTAATTGATCTGGCCCTCTATATTTTTAATGGCCTATTTTTAGGTCCATTCTTAAATATCAAAATACTCTGAGCGTGTAGATTTCTAAGAGCCACAACAGCTAGTGGGGAAAATGTTTTACCTGCTGGGTTAATTTTTGCAAATAAATAAATTAGGATTAAAACAAAACAAAAACAATCACACATCATGAACTGGAAGTTGTAATCCTATGAACACTTATCTGGGAGTCAGCACTACTGAATACAGTGGGGGCTTACTTTTGAGTAAATATGCCTAAGATTCTGCAGAAAGAGGCTGGACAATATTTATCCACATAGCTGGTATTAAAGCAAAGCTTTCTACCCCCATTTCTTCTTTTTGTTTTTTCTGGAAAGCAAAGAGAGTTAACTTAAATGTAGGCTTACCATATTTTCACCCCCTTAAATCGGGCCAACCCCCCACAATTAGTTAATTAATTAATTTTAAATTAACTATAATTAATTAATTAATTTTAAAAATAAAAAAATAAAAATCAATTTATTAAAAAGAAATTTTTAATTTTTTATTTATTTAATCTACAAACTGAATAAATAAATAAGTAAATAAATCAATTTAATATTAAAAAGCGAAGGAAATTTTTAATTATTTATTTATTTAAGCTAAGAATTAAATGAATAAATAATTAAATAAGTAAAATAAATGTTAAACTAATAAGGGGGCGCAAAGCGCCCCTTTGTTGCACGTTAGCGCAGTCTGAAAAGTTTAATTAATTATTATTTTACAGTAAATTAATTAATTAAATTGACTTACCTTCTCATCGCTGCCCGCGTTGCCCGTCGCTGCCGAGCTGCTGCTCCATGCTGCTCCTCCGGCGCCTCCTTTGTCGAGGAGTGAACCAGCCGCCTGGCCGGCTTGCGAGCCAGGCGCCAAGCCGGCTCGTGAGCCCGTCTCCGAGTTGGCTCACGAGCCGACCGACCGGCCAGATTCCAAGCCGGCCACCCAGCCAGCTTGCAAGCTCTGCTCCAAGCCGGCTAACGAGCCGGCCGCTCTTGCCGCTCCAAGCCAGGGAGAGCGGCCAGGCCGGCAAGAGGCTCTCGTCAGCCTGGCCGCTCTCCCCCGCTCAGTTTACCCGCTCGCCGCCGCTGCCTCCATTTTGAGAATTGAAGAACTTACCCGGGCGCCGGCATCATCTTGGCTCACGAAATCTCGCAAGGATCCAAGATGTCGGCACCCAAATCCCGTGAGGGCATCATGCCCTCATGAGATTTGGGTGCTGACATCTTGGATCTCACGAGATTTCGCGAGTCAAGATGATGCCGGCGCCCGGGTAAGTTCTTCAATTTTCAAAATGGAGGCGGCGGCGGCGGAGCTTATCAACCAGCCCGGAACCGTTCCGGGACGATTCCGTGAACAGAAGGCTATTTCCAGGACCGTCCCGGTTTTTCCAGGACGAATGGTAAGCATACTTAAATGTAGGTCTTCACTCTTTTTGGAAAGACTCATCTCGAAGGATTGTAAAATTCAAAGAGAACACAAGTAGTATGATTTTGATTCAGCTTACAAATGGCTATTCCTCGTTGCTGTTCACAACTATTTTTACTTGGGCAATAAAATGAATGGCAAGACGGATTTCCAGTCTGAAAAGAAAGATCAGCCTTTAAAACTGCATTTAGCACACAGATAAAATTCAAATTTGTAACACTTCATTTAGCAGAATATGAGCCCCAAGAGAGCTGAATGGGAAGATTTCAGGGAACAGAACACCTCAGTGTATTGCAGGTAAAAAATACATTGGTCAGTGTTGCCTCCGAAGGTTACAATAGTGTGAAGGTAACCAGTGGGTTTGTGTAACTCAGTTGAAATTAATCAGGGACCTTAGGGAATAATAATATTTACTCAATCAGCTGCCCTTTTAAGTGAGTTAGAAGAGTTAAGGCCATGAATATGTAAATTGGAAATGATTAAGGAGTTAGATTTCATTTAAAAAATGTGGAAAGAAAACAGCCTGCAAATCTCAGTGAGCCAAGCCGTGCCTCTGAGTTACAACACCCAGTGCCTGTCGGGCTGTGATAATTTCACTTCATTAAGTTTTAGATATAAATAGAAGAGTATTTTCTCTGTGCACCACATTTGCTAGGCATGGTCAGAAACACTGGGGTTATTGATTCACTTGCATGACTTCTGGGGGGAATACAAGAGATGTAAGAGCAAAGCAAGGCCTGCTGACCCGCATACCTGCTTGCCCAGGCAGCCCAAGACAATTCATTCCTGTCAAACCCCCATCATGTTATTCAGTCTTCCTTTTTTGCAATGGCATTTTTAAGCCAAATATAAGAATGAAGTCAGTCGGCTTACTATGGTGGTAGGGCCCCTCCAAAGGCAAGCTCCCTACTCTGATTAGTTACATATTTTAATGGATGCAAATGTATGCAAATTCACAGTGGAGCTATTCATTATTATTATTATTATTATTATTATTATTATTATTATTATTATTATTATACCACTTTTCAACAAGATTAGTTCATAAAGTGGTTTACAAAGTAAAATAAATCAAATGGTTCCCTGTCCCCAAAGGGCTCACAAACTTAAAACACACACACACACACACACACACACACACACACACACACACACACACACACACACACACACACACACAGAAGACTGCCACTGGAAAAGACCCCACACTGGGGTGAAGAGTGATAATTGCTCTCCCCCTGCTAAATATAAGAGGGCACCACTTTAAAAGGTTGCCTCTTTGCCCATTTAGCACCACTATTAAAACAAGGGTTTTCTACCAACCCTGAATGCTGAAGATTGTTAAGAACACTTAAAAAGATCATATAACAAAACACCTGAACAGATATTTTTTTTTTATACAACCTATTGTTATTATATTAAAGAACCTCTGTTTATCACAAGCCTCAGGATATACTTTCTGAATAAAAGCGACTAACGTCACTTAAGTTCTGGGAAATATTATCCTCACACCCAGTTGAGGGTACAGTGGCTAGTTGGGAGGGCTGTAGTGTTAGCTCATAAACAAGCCTCCTTGACTAGAATCCATTCACGGGGTTGGTAAGAACCGCTGGAGTCAGGGATCCCTGCCTGTTTTGTTCTGCTAAACTTGTTTTTCCAAAATTGGAAGCTCTCTTCGGCAGTGGCTACAGTCACAAGGTACAAAATCTGATGTTCCAACAGGATTTGGAGCTAGCAGGCTCCATTTGAATCTTGGAGCTGTGAAACTCCATTTGAATTTCAGGAGTAAACAAGTCTCCATTTGAATTTGGAGCATTCATGGCTCAGTTAGATCAATTAAAGCCTGGGGCAAGCTTGCTTGGTCTTCCAGTCCAAGTGTGGGCTTCCTGTTCAATGGACCCGAGGCCTCTTGCCAATAGTCCAGCAAATAGCACATTACTGCTGTGGCCCATACTCTCCAGGCAACAAGTACACATGTGCAGATGCATGTCTCCTGCACACCTTGAAATAAAGGACAGAGGTATTGCTAGGTTTTGCAAGAACTCATCGTGTGTGTGCATCGCATCCTGTTGCAAGAGCTCATCGCGTCACCCCAGTGGTGTCACTAGGGTTGATGCCACCTAGTTCGGTAACTCATGATGTCAGCCCCATTAACTTTATTTATTGTAATATATAAATAACACCAACAAACCAGTAAACAACAAAAAAAAAACAGTGGTCAACTTGATGACACTCACACAGTATTAACTCTGATAAATAGAAATGAGATTGGTTCCATGCTGTGTCATAATAACACCTCTTTGGCTCTCAGAACAATCAGTCTCATTGGTCAGTTTTGAGTTAAGGAAATCCACGTTTTGTTACAGAAGACAGTTGTGTTTTCTTTTTCTGGTTATTTGGCCATACCTTTTGATAGAATGCAGATAATTCAACAGTTTGTTTCATTACATTCTGCATTAAATTACCTTTCCAATGATATATAACGTCATGATATTATTCATAAATACAAAGTTTCCACAACTTTGGCTACTAGTAGTGTCACCCACTGAGGGTGTCACCCAATGCAGTCCGCACCCCCCCCCCCCAGTGATGCCACTGATAAAGGAAATGAAATACTGTATTAATCATGTAACAGGGCGGCTATTCAATCAGGTGTTTACAACCTGAACCTCTCTAACTTTGGAGCTGTGTATCGCGCCGGGGAAGGATCAGGTAAAATTGGGGCTGGGAGTGGGCCAGGCTGGGGGTGGGTCTTGGAGGCAGCTTCATACAGTAAGCCAGATCATAACCCCTCTTCCTGGCCTGGATCCACCCCAGAGTCTCGTCAGACACGCTAGCAAAAGAGCTGCCGTAGGCCTGAAAAGATTCATTGCTATGGGACCCATACTACCCATTGGTGTAGGTCTGAGGAGACCCATTCCATCCACCAGGCAGTGTATGGAGAGGTAATTAAAAGTGTTCATTACTTACCTCTCCTGGGCTGTCTGGTCGTCTGCCAGCCCATAGCATGTAGAGTGTGCTCTGTCAGTGGTGCTGCATGCTCTGGCCTGGTGGGGGATAGGATTGAGCTGTTAGTTAGATATCTTTGTTCCATACATACTGAATCACTGCAGAACTACCGTAAAGGAAGCTGCACCTGATGATTCTCTCTCTAAGGCCATGCTGCTATTAAAGGAGCAGAAGTCCTGTTTATTTACCCATCATGAGACAGTAGTCCTGAGGCAGCATTTGTTTGCTAAAGGCACAGATGCAACAGTGCATATGTGGGATGCTACCAGAGCCCAAAAGTCAAAGTATCAGCATCCTACACAATTTCTCTTTTTCCATATTGTCTCCCACAAAACTTGCCATTCATTTCTATGATTTTTGGATGATTTCCCAGACATACACTTCCATGGAGAGGCCCAATTCATGTGACTTTTCGTCCCCTCTGAAAAAGTGGAAAGGAGATTGCCTGCAATCATTCTTTGCACATACAGACACAGAGGACCCACATCACACATTGCTTTACATACGGAGAGAGGAGGGGACGATATGGACCATGTGAGGATCGGACATTCAGATAGATGTTTAACAACAGGGACCACGTGTTTTAGTCCAAGGTCGAGGTCTTGTATCCCATCCATCTGTAAACATTCTTAAGAAGCACAACTAATGCGACATAATCATTGTGGGCAGGAAAAGTTGGGGGGGGGGGAAGCGATCTTTCTGGATGTTTTCTTTCTGAACTGCTTTCTAGATGGTGTAATGGAGAGCCTGAATTGCTGTGCATGTTCAGAGAACATTTTCACTTAAAGACTATTGAATGTCCCCCCCCCCCCCCCAACATTCTGGCCTAGTCGAAATACAGTATGTACAACCTTTCTTCTTGATCGTTGATAAATGGTTTCACCATTCTTTAAAGGTTGGAAAAAAGCAGCTACAGAAATAACATCTTAATATATTCCAGATTAGGCTGCATGCTATATTTGTAATAAAGACTCGTGTCCAGCCCTGGTTGGCAGATTGCTGTTATGAACAATTATCCAAATAGCTATTAGGATATGATTGCACTCATTTCCAGGCAATGCAGAATTGCCAGAACTGAGCTTGGCTGGTGGCTGGATTTTGGTTTGACTTTTGGAGAAAACCACAAGAATTTGTCAGTCATCTTGGCTGTCAGCGAGACTCCTTGTCTTTAGGCTACTCTTTTTCCTCTCTCAGTTGAGAAGGCAAAGGTATTTCTGGCTTAGTTTTAATTTGTGCGTGATTTCTTTTTCAAGTCTTCCGCAAATTTGTCTCGCATTTTGTTTTAATGACAGGAAGGGAAGACAGAATTGCCTAATGGGTAATTGTGTGAGAATGGCATTCCCAAGAGAGAAGATGAAGATAAAGAAGAAAGGGGCAAAACACTTCAGACTTGTTCATTTGGGATGAGTGCTTGTCCATCCAATTCCCATATACTGTATTGATGATTTTCTGGTAACTGCCTATGCATCTGGTCCTATGCATGCCCATTCTCTCTCTCTCTCTCTCTCTCTCTCTCTCTCTCTCTCTCTCTCTCTGCATGCATCATCTCTCAAAAATATCTATAATGTTCACAAGATGCAAATCATATCCAAATGTACAGGCATGTAGAACTCCAGCACACTTCTGAATTAAACATTGGGTATGGCATAACACTTGAGAATTAAAAAAAGAAAAAGAAATTATCAACATTCTTGTTAGGGTTGCACTGTATTAGAATATAATAAGTAGATTATCTTAATGTCATGGATTTTCACTGGACCAGCTGACTAAAATGAGCTTGAACCTGTGCATAAATTTGTTTTAGACATTTGAAAATTACTGCTCTGAGATGATGAAAAAAAATAGCACTAGGATTTTTTTTCCTGATGCTGGCAACCCTCACATGCATCTGGTATTGTACATGAGGCATTCGTGTCAAGCTGAAATGCAAGCTTTGGTTACTAGAATGGCAGACGATCCTAAGGGTTTGTTTTTTTCCTTCGAGTAAACTGTAGCTGGGCCCACCTCAGAGGACTTTTCCAGCGGGGTGAATAATGCGGACTGTTCTGCGTGGAAATTAGCTTTGTTGGCCATGGTCCAAAGCAATGACTACACCAAGAATGGCTGAGGCATAGCCTATCAATGGAGCATAAAATTGCTTCAAGGCTAATAGCGGTAACACCTTGCAGAAGAAAACACTGTAATTAGCAATAAAGCAGTACTTGTGCCCAGTGGGCCTCTTGTACAATTCTATATGATCCCTCTTTCATTCGGGACACAGATTAACATACGCCTCGCATGTGAGTGTGTATAGGAGGGAGGGATGTGTGTGCATGGCGGTCTTCCTCATGCAGTATGTTCATGATGATGAATGTGCTATAATTGGCATAAAATGCAACCTGCTCCAGTGTTAGGCCTCTTTATCATCCAGTTCCCAACTTATCTACCTGCAATCTCCTAAGCACCACATTTACAGTTTTAATGTTTTTATTTTTTTGGGGGGGATGTATAAACTCTGCTGCTATAAAATGTGTTTAGACAAATGAAATTGTTCTAGCTAGCAGGTGTACAAAAAGACCTACAACACTTCCCATGGACAGAAAGTTTGTGTCGTTCAACCCCCCCCCATGTAACTTTATACAGGTGGGCCCCCATATCCGCTGGGGATATGTTCCAGGCCCCTCCGTGGATACTTGAAACCGTGGATAAGAGCGAACACCCCCTCCATGGTTTCCTGAGGGCCCCCCCACCCTGCCTCCCCTGCAGGGAGGCATGCTTGCCCCCCCCCAGCTCTTATTTTTCTTTCAGCAAGCTTTGTTTCTTCCTTAAAACAAACAGAAAAGCAGCCTCCATTGCAGGCAAGTAGAACAAGATTAAGTCCTAGAGAGGCTCTGCAAGGTTTCTGTTAACCTTGCAGAGCCTCTCTAGTACTTAGTCTCGTTCTACTTGCCTGTAATAAGCAGCCGGAGGCTGCTTCTCCTGTTTCTTTAAGGAAGAAACGAAGCTTACTGGGAAAAAAGTAAAAGCCTGGGGGGGGGGGGTCCCCACGATCCGTAGATAACTGAAACCCTGGATAGCAAATCAGTGGATATGGGGGCCCATAAGAACATAAGAAGAGCCCTGCTGGATCAGGCCAAAAGCCCATCTAGTCCAGCTTCCTGTATCACACAGTGGCCCCACCAGATGCCTCAGGGAGCACAAGACAACAAGATAACCTGTTTCCCGTTGTCACTCCCTTGCACCTGGCACAGAGAAAACCCACTTCTAAAACCAGGAGGTTGCTTATGGCTTGTAACCTGTGATGGTCTTTTCCTCCATGAATCTGTCCAAACCCCTTTTAAAGGCATCTAGGCCAGATGCCATCACCACATCCTATGGCAAGGAGTTCCACAGATGAATTACACGCTGGGTAAAGAAATATTTTCTTTTGTCTGTTTTAACTCTCCCTCCACTCAATTTTAGTGCATGTCCCCTGGTTCTGGTATTGTGTGAGAGGGAGAAGAAGCTTCCTCTATCCACTCTCTCCATCCCATGCATAATTTTATACGTCTCAATCATGTCCCCCCTCAGGCGCCTTTTTTCACGGCCCACCTGTAGTGTACCTTTCAATTGCTGGAAACAGAGAGAGAGAGAGAGAGAGAGAGAGAGAGAGAGAGAGAGAGAGAGAGAATGTACAATATAAATGTCATTTTCCATACCACACAGTCAAACTGATTTTGGGTTCCCCATATACATCAAGTGTCAAAGTTCATCAACTTGTCCACATTTTTTGCAATCTTATTTCTCCTAGTGAGTCTAATGAATTAACTCTGGAGAGTACTGAGGGGAAACAGCACCATCGATATTAACCTAAGTCCCCTCTATATTGTACAGGCCACAAAAAAACCTCCAATGGTACATGAACATAGATATATAATGAGCTCAGTGGTGAAAATTTGAGTATTCGAACTGTTGGAACACATAGGTGCATGCTAGTAGCAAGGAGGAGTCATTTTACACATTGGCCACAATCCAGACATGAGTTACGTGTACCTAAAGTCCCACTGAAAGCTGTAGGAGTTAGTTTAACCCTTTACTGACTAGTTCTATGGATTTTGATAGAACTAACAACTGTCCTGTGGAGCGTCTTTTGACAGTGGAAGGCACTTCTGGGGGAGGAACAGGAGTGGGGAAGTGGTGGGAGGGGGAGAATCCGGCAACAAAAGCAAATGTTGGATCCTATCCACTCTTTTTCAAGCCTCCCCGCCCCTTTCTTCTTGGACTGAAGAGCTGGTGCAGGTCTGAAGAGACCCATTGCAGAGCGGGAGGCTTCCAAGGGGTATGGGGAAATCATTCCCCTTCCCCCTCCCAAGCTTCCCAATCCACCACCCACTCCACCGCTGGATACAGCATGTGCCTTTTTAGTGCAGCTGCATCAGTGGTGGTGGTGGGGAAAGGATAGTATTGGGCTCTTAGTCATGGTTAACTTTAGGTGCACTGGGTCCAAAATAATGGCCAATCCAGGTTTGCCATGGAGCTGACATTTGACCAGGTTCTGTTGCTTATTCTTGCTCACTGTGGAGCATACCTGCTGGATACACCACTGCACACCCACCTTTGTTGCTTTGACTGAGTCGTGCAATTGGCTTGTATTTTCAAAAACAGACTTTTGTGGTTTTGCTGCAAGTAGAAGTTAGTTCCTTGCACTTCCCGTGTTTATAAAAGTTACTCAGTATCAATAGGGATGGAAGCTATTTGTTACTGTTACAATAGTCCAGGGTTTCTCAACCAGTGGTACTAGTACCACCAGTGGTAGTTCAGCCGACTGCTGGTGGTACTCGGACTGCCGGAACCGTGTCCTGCTTTGACGCAGCGCTTTCAGCTGAGCGTTTTTGCTCCCAAGAGACCTTTGGCCAAGCCTCTCTGGAATGCTGAGAAGGGCCCTCCAACCTGCCCAGAGCCTCCTACCTGCCTTTTCTTGTCTCCAAAAATCTGAAAACCCGGATGTAACTGGCGATGATTTCATCGCCAGTCACTTCCGGTGCTACACAGCAGGAAAGTGGTGCCAGAGGTGGTACTTGGCCAGGAAGGGATTGAGAACCCCTGCTTGAATAGTCCTTGCATTTTAGCATTGTTCCTTTCTAAACAAGGTTTTGTTGTTGTTGTTCAGTCGTTAAGTCGTGTCCGACCCTTCGTGATCCCATGAACCATATCCCGCCAGGCCTTCCTGTCCTCCACTATCTTCCTGAGTTCGCTCATTTTCATGTTTGTTGCATCGGTGATGCTGTCTAACCATCTCATCCTTGGCCTTCCCCTTCTCCTTTTGCCTTCAATCTTTCCCAGCATCAGAGTCTTCTCCAGAGAGTCCTCTCTTCGCATTAGGTGGCCAAAATATTTGAGTTTCAGCCTTAGTACCTGTCCTTCCAGGGAACAGTCAGGCTTGATTTCATTTAGAATTGACTGATTTGATCTCCTAGCAGTCCAAGGGACTCTCAGGAGTCTTCTCCAGCACCACAGTTCAAAAGCATCTATTCTTCGGCGCTCAGCCTTCCTTATGGTCCAACTCTCGCAACCATACATTGCTACTGGGAACACCATCGCCCTGACTATACGAACTTTTGTTGGCATGGTGATATCTCTGCTTTTTATTATGCTGTCTAAGTTTGCCATAGCTTTCCTTCCAAGGAGTAAGCGTCTTTTAATTTCATGGCTGCTGTCTCCGTCTGCAGTGATCTTGGAACCCAGAAAAGTGAAATCTGTTACTGCTTCCATTTCTGCCCCTTCTATTTGCCAAGAATTGATGGGACCCGATGCCATGATCTTAGTTTTATTAATGTTGAGTTTCAAGCCAACTTTTGCACTCTCCTCTTTCACTCTCATCAAGAGGCTCTTTAGTTCTTCTTCACTTTCTGCCATTAGGGTGGTATCGTCTGCATATCTGAGGTTGTTGATATTTCTCCCGGCAATCTTGATTCCGGCTTGTGATTCATTCAGCCCTGCATTTCTCATAATGTACTCTGCATATAAGTTAAATAAGCAGGGTGACAATATACAGCCTTGCCGTACTCCCTTCCCAATTTTGAACCAATCAGTTGTTCCATGGCCGGTTCGAACTGTTGCTTCTTGACCCGCATACAGGTTTCTCAGGAGACAGGTAAGGTGGTCTGGTACCCCCATCTCTTTAAGAATTTGCCACAGTTTGTTGTGATCCACACAATCAAAGGCTTTTGCGTAGTCAATGAAGCAGAAGTAGGTGTTTTTTTGGAACTCTCGTGCTTTCTCCATGATCCACCGCATGTTGGCAATTTGATCTCTAGTTCCTCTGCCTCTTCGAAACCCAGCTTGTACGTCCGGTAGTTCTCGGTCCACGTACTGCTGAAGCCTAGCTTGTAGGATTTTGAGCATAACCTTGCTAGCATGTGAAATGAGTGCAATTGTACGGTAGTTTGAACACTCTTTGGCACTGCCCTTCTTTGGAATTGGAACGTAAACTGACCTTTTCCAATCCTTTGGCCACTGCTGAGTTTTCCAAATTTGTTGGCATATTGAGTGTAGCACTTTCACAGCATCATCATTTAGGATTTTAAGTAGCTCAGCTGGGATATTATCATCTCCACTAGCTTTGTTGTTAGTAATGCTACCTAAGGCCCACTTGACTTCACTCTCTAGGATGTCCGGCTCTGGGTCAGTGACCACACCAGCGTGGTCATCAGGAACATTAAGATCTTTCTTGTATAGTTCTTCTGTGTATTCTTGCCATCTCTTCTTAATCTCTTCTGCTTCTGTTAGGTCCTTGCCTTTTTTGTCCTTTATCATGCCCATCTTTGCACAAAACGTTCCCTTGATATCTCCAATTTTCTTGAAGAGATCTCTAGTCCTCCCCATTCTGTTGTTTTCCTCGATTTCCTTGCATTGTTCATTTAAGAAGGCCTTCTTATCTCTCCTTGCTATTCTCTGGAACTCTGCATTCAGTTGTTTATATCTTTCCCTTTCACCCTTGCTTTTTGCATTCCTTCTTTCCACAGCTATTTGTAAAGCCTCATCTGACAGCCACTTTGCTTTCTTGCATTTCTTTTTCTTTGGGATGGTTTTAGTTGCTGCCTCCTGTACAATGTTACGAACTTCCGTCCATAGTTCTTCAGGCACTCTGTCTACCAGGTCTAATGCCCTAAATCTATTCTTCACCTCCACTGTATACTCATAAGGGATATGGTTTAGGTCATATCTGACTGGTCTAGTGGTGTTCCCTACATTCTTCAGTTTAAGTCTGAATTTTGCAATAAGAAGCTCATGATCTGAGCCACAGTCAGCTCCAGGTCTTGTTTTTACTGATTGTATAGAGCTTCTCCATCTTTGGCTGCAAAGCACATAATCTATCTGGTTTCGGTATTGACCATCTGGTGATGTCCATGTGTAGAGTCGCCTCTTGTGTTGTTGGAAAAGAGTGTTTGCTATGACCAGCGTGTTCTCTTGACAGAACTCCGTTAGCCTTTGCCCTGCTTCATTTTGCGCTCCAAGGCCAAACTTGCCTGTTGTTCCGTTTATTTCTTGATTTCCGACTTTAGCATTCCAGTCTCCTATGATGTAAAGGACATCTTTTTTGGGTGCTAGTTCTAGAAGGTGTTGTAGGTCTTCATAGAACCGGTCAACTTCATCTTCTTCGGCATCAGTGGTTGGGGCATACACTTGGATTACTGTAATGTTGAATGGTTTGCCTTGGATTCGAACTGAAATCATTCTGTCGTTTTTGAGGTTGCACCCCAGTACTGCCTTTCCCACTCTTTTATTGACTATGAGGGCTACTCCATTTCTTCTAAGGGATTCATGCCCACAGTAGTAGATATGATGGTCACCTGACTTAAATTCGCCCATGCCCGTCCATTTTAGTTCGCTGATTCCCAAGATGTCAATGTTCAATCTTATCATCTCATTTTTGACCACATCCAGCTTGCCTTGGTTCATAGACCTCACATTCCATGTTCCTAAGCAGTATTGCTCCTTGCAGCATTGGATTTTCCTTTCAACCTCAGACACATCCACAGCTGGACGTCCTATTGGCTTTGGCCCAGCCGCTTCACTCTTTCTGGGTCTACTTGGAATAGTCCTCCGCTCTTCCTCAGTAGCATATTGGACACCTTCCGACCTGAGGGGCTCATCTTCCGGCGTCATATCTTTTAGCCTTTTGGTGCTGTTCATGGGATTTTCTTGGCAAGGTTACTGGAGTGGGTTGCCATTTCCTTCTCCAGTGGATCACTTTTAGTCAGAACTCTCTGCTACGACCTGTCCGTCTTGGGTGTCCCTGCACGGCATAGCTCATGGCTTCATTGAGTTACGCAAGCCCCTTCGCCACGACAAGGCAATGATCCATGAGGGGAAACAAGGTTTACTGTTTGTTATTTCATATATCATTTAATAACATTCACGTATTTTAGCAACCTTTTACTGAGGCAGACTCTTGGTCCATCTATCCCAGTATTGGTCTCTCCTCTGACTGGCAGAAGCTCACTAGGGCCTCAGGCAGAAGTTCTGCTAACTGAAAATGTTTCACTGGAGATGCCAAGTATGTGCTCCACCACCGCAGATCACTGAACATGGCAGTATTTTACAAACCTGTTACCTGAAATGGAAAAAAATAAAAATCACAACACAACAACATCGGAAATACCGTGTGGCATGCAAAGTATGTGCTGTGCCACTAAGCTGAGCTCTGCAGTGCTTTTGACTGCAAAACTCGATATTGTTATTTTCCTTGCTTTTTAGCACAAGGTATAGAAATAATAAAATTATAGTAGAAGGCTATTAACTTGATTTTACGGCACGCTTAACTTGTCAAGTACAAGCAATGGTTTCTTAATGCAGTTCTATCTTCCTATGTTTGCTGCACAAACCAAAACCATTTCCAAAACCCACCTTAGCACTTTGCTCCTATACGGTCAATACTACTTGCTGTTGTACATTTTTCTCTGGTTTAATTCTTAGTATGCAGGAAAAGTTCTCGCTTTTTAGAAAAAAAGTTAAATGTCTTCACTTCTTCACATATATTCAAGACACGTGTGCTTATCATTAAAGTAACTTGCCAGTCTTCTGCTTCTAAGGTAAAAAGGTAAAGGTGACCCCTGACAATTAAGTCCAGTCGTGTAAATCTCCTTGTAACTTTGACGGGTCTCTTGCTCCAATGACTATATATGCCCCCTTCCCTCGATAATTTGCTAAGTAAGTTCTGTTTTGAATAATTCTACTGCCCCCTTTCTCTGAAGTGAATTTTTCTGCCATTAAGACAAATCGCATAATGGATTAGGCTCAATCTCAAAAAATTGGGGTTTGGTTGGACTCCACACATTCCTACTAGCAGATGACATAAATGGGACACCAAGATCCAGAAAAAGAGAAGCTAAGGACATATTTTTTAAATTTAAAATCTAGTAACGATTTGCAGGAAAAAGATTTAAAGCACAGTAGAGTGATATGTTAAAGATTGCTAACCTGCACAGACAAATTGAAGCACTTTGAAACAAACTGGGTGAAAATGCTTGGCTTTGGGGTTGGTGTCATTGCTCCAAGTCTCGTCTCATTTCCAAGAGAATGTGGTTTGGGAGTCCCAGTCTGCTGCTGGCATTCCAGTTCAGTCTTTGCCTGCCACAGCTAGATTGAGTTTGCTGTTTCTGGATCTGAGAGCTGAACAGGATGCTGGTGCCTCAGGTAGGAGATGTTTTAACAGAAAGGAAGCAATCCCCCCCCCCCCAATACACACTCCAAAAGCTCCTTCCCTTCCAGAATAAGAATTTCATAGCCAAGACTTGGCAAATCTGCTGCATGGGCAGCTTTGTCAGATGGGCATGAAGTTGGCTTGTCAAATGTCTCAAGCACTCAGAAGCTTACATGGTGGGAACATTAAATGAACCAGCAGAGCCAACGTCTAGGAATGACATCCGAGAAGTGTAAGTTGAAGATTCTAGGTAGCAAATTGATAGGCCAATACTCCTTTTACTAATATGAAAAAGACGGGGCACTTCCTTGCATACCTAATAAAACAACAAGTAGGCAAGAGGTTGTGCCATTGGAGAGTGCTTTTTATGTGAACCCTAGCATTTTCACTTTCTGCTACTACAACAGAGCATAAGAAGAAGAGCTCTGCTAGATTGCATGGGATTCATCTAGCTGTGTGTACCCTTATTCTAGCAATGGTCAGCCAGATTATTTCAGGAAGGTTACAATAACAGAGGCATGGCTAGCCTCTCCAGCATCCCCCCGCACGTTACAGCACAAGCCCCGCCCCTGCTGGTGGCATCCCCACTGCGTTGCGGTGAGAAACGCCGCCCCTCGCATTGTTTTCAGTAAATACAGCTCCTAGGAGCCCAGGCGGGCGGGTGGGTGGGCCAAACATGCGAGCTGCTGCGGCCTGCTTTCCCCCCTGCGTGCCGCCCGGGGGCCCACTCCCCCCCCACTCCAGGCAGCTCCTCTGCTACTGCACAATAAGGACCACCAGGTTGCTTTATTCAGCCGCCACCTCTCTTCCCCCAGTGGTGCTGCAGAAAGAGGTGGAAAACGAATCAGAGAGCTGATTCAAGCGGCTCCTCAGTGGCGGCAGGAAGGGGACTCTCATCAATTTACCGCTCACTTCCATTTGCCACTTGACATGACACTTCCAGGCCACTTCCATGTCAAAGAGGTTAATGACATAGTACGGTTCTTTCTCAAATCATGTAGTACTCTTGTTTCTCAAAAACGTAAACTAATATTATTTACAGAAACATCTTCACAATCAGAACCTTATTGTATTCAATATCAAGATTGCCTACATAAAATTTATTTATTTATTTATTTAAAGAATTTGTATCCCGCCTTTCTCCCAGCAAGGGCACTCAAGGCGGCTTACAACATTAAAATAAACATGTACATTAAAATAATTAAAACACATAATTAAAACAATTAAAATAAACAACCCCAGTGGGTCACCTGTATTTACATTTGTTAAAAGCCATTTGTTAAAAGCTGTGAGAAAAAGCCATCATGTCAGACATAAAAGCCATCATGTCAGACATCAAAAGCTAACCTAAATAAAAACGTCTTAAGGCCCCGCCGAAAGGTCTCTAAAGAGGGAGCCGTTCTTAATTCCAGGGGGAGGGAATTCCACAATTGGGGTGCCACAGTTGAGAAGGCCCTATTCCATGCCGCCATCCTCCTCACCTCTGTCAACGGCGGCACGGTTAACTGGGCCCCCCCTGATGACCTCAGAGTACGGGTCGGATTATAAGGAAGGAGGCGGTCTCTCAAATACCCTGGACCCGAGCCGTTAAGGGCTTTAAAAGTCAAAACTAGCACTTTGAATTGTGCCCGGAAACGAACCGGCAGGCAGTGTAGCCGCCTAAGCAACGGTCCGACTGAGTCGAACCGAAGGCCCCGGCAACCACTTTCAAAATCCTGACGTCTCCTCCATTGTATCCACCCCTCTTGATTTTCAGAGAAACTAGCAAGATTCTTAGAAACATTTAGGAAAATCATTGTCAAAAGGAGAGTGGGCTATCAGCCCCTTCCTAATGCTTCTTTGATATTAGTAGGTGCATATCTAGAGGCTCCTTAAATCCCAGTGACTTCAGTGCAGATTAGCAGCCCAAGTGAATTGGTCGGTATGTCATTTTTACCCCAGTATGCAAAATATATGTTTGATTTGCATGTGTTAGAAATTAACACGCAACCTAATTTCCACAAAGTAAAATTATTTTATGTTTGTTGGTTCCACTATATTTTTGTCACTGAAAGGACGTGTAATCAGATACAGGTGGACCCCCATATCCACTGATTCGCTATCCATGGTTTCAGTTATCCACGGATCGTGGGGACCCCCCCAGGCTTTTACTTTTTTCCCAGTAAGCTTCATTTCTTCCTTAAAGAAAAAGGAGAAGCAGCAGAGGCTGCTTATTACAGGCAAGTAGAACAAGACTAAGTACTAAAGAGGCTCTGCAAGGTTAGCAGAAACCTTGCAGTTCCTCTCTAGGACTTAGTCTTTTTCTACTTGCCTGCAATGGAGGCTGCTTCTCTGTTTGTTTTAAGGAAGAAACAAAGCTTGCTGAAAGAAAAATAAGAGCTGGGGGGGGGGGAAGCATGCCTGCCTGCAGTGGAGGCAGGGTGGGGGGGGCCCTCAGGAAACCATGGAAGGGGTGTTCGCTCTTATCCACGGTTTCAAGTATCCACTGAGGGGCCTGGAACATATCCCCAGCAGATATGGGGGCCCACCTGTACCTTTGGTTTTACTTCAACCACATTTGAAAAGGGTTTGTTTTGATCGTCTCTTGACAAATATATTTGGGGAGCACTATCCACCTCACATAAGAACTCCCAAAGTTAAAAGACCAAAGCCACAGATACCCAGACTTGTGGAAGGGCAGCTGAAGGTAGAATGTCCATTGTGGCTCACTGGGTTTCATATGAATGGGGCAAAATAGCGCAGTAGGAAGGAGAATGCCCAGTTACTTGGAGTATAACATCCTTTTAAATTCACGGAACACTACTGCAGCATTGCAAATTGGTCAGTGCAAAGTTTTCATTGGCTGAGGACCAAATTAGGGACAACATTGCACATGAAACCTGCTCCTTCCACCAATGTTATGCTTCGTTTCCATCAGAGCTGTCCACGGAATATTAGATATTCTGGTGGTTATTTAATAAGGCAATGAAGACAAGGAACCCTTTAAGGCAAAAGTAAAACAATCTCTATTTTCTCTTCAGGAGGTTTTTTGGCAAGTAGGAAAAGATGGGAAGGAGGGAATTAAAAAAAATGTACAAGAAACAAAAGGTAGAGCAGTCTGTCTCACCAAATAGGTATAATTAGGTTTTAGCTTTAGCCCTTGAAGAACCCTGAGGAAGTTTGTGGTATCCCAGCTTGCATGCATCTTAAGTAGGAGATCATGTAACCTGAAGGCCACAGTTACAAAAAAAAAGTTATGCACTGAACTGGAAAGGGTTCTGGGGTTAGATTCTGGTCTCATTTACATTGTTGTCAGACTAGGGCAGCTTTATGAACCTAAACAGACCCATGATTTTGCATGCAATTGTGACTTGGAGGTAGAAGGTAGTCCACAAAGTCTATTTTTCAAAAGAAGCTAAACCTGGGTCAAAAAAGCAGATTTAGACCAAATTAATAATCTCCATAGCCAGTATTTTGTTTTCAACAATATCCAGACTTCAGAGAAAAGAGCAAGAGAGATCACGTGTTTGTTGCATGAGAGATTCCTTGACAGCTGAATATTATTTGTGCATTTCTAATTACGTAAGGTGACAAATCTGATGATATTTCTGCATTTGCACAACCATGTTGAGCACACTTATCGACAAATGTGGATGTGGCATCTTCTTCACAATGCAAATTCAAATCACTGAGGTGTATCACACACCTGCTATTATACTGAATAGGTTTAATTTTACATAGGTGTCACCATTCTCCAGAACAGGCAGCTCTTTTAACAATATGAAACACTTCCAAATGAGACACCGTACAGTGACCACATTTCATTTGCCACATTTTTCCATGAACCGAAAAGTAAGCTTTTCAAACTTATTGTCTCTTTAGGATGCTGTTTCCACAAACGGGTAGTCATGGCATCCCTATTCAATTTCAATTTATTTTCCTAATTCTATCCTAAAAAAAAGCCTAGCTAAGTAGATTTTTTTTAAAAAAATTGAATAAATATTAGTTAAAATAACTTTCCTATTTATTGAAACCCACTGTGATATACCTACTTTTGTGTGCCAGCTACCAGGACTTAAATGCCTTGCATGTTAATTATGAAATATTACAAAAATATGAACTATAAGAGATCAAACATTGCAAGCAAATGTTATTGGATACCAAATACAGATAGCCAATATTTGAAGAGCATCTGGAGTGGAGAATCTAAGTTCATGAATGTACTTTCTGATGATAATTTTCATGATCAAACTCATTTCAGCTCTACCTTGATTCAAAGAGCACACAACCAAGGGCTGCGCCAAATCGAAGCACTCCTATCCTTCTCGATGGTAGAATGTGCTGATGTCTTAACTGTGCCCACAGTGAAATTCTGGTAGATGAGATGAGTGCCAAAGAATGATGCCGTTAACATTCGTCATAGCACAGCAGCTGCAAATAGGTACTAATTCCTTGATTTTATTCTTTCATGTAGTTATTGGCTTTGCACAGCAAAACAATAGAATTCAGAATAAATCTCTTTGGCAAAGCTAGCCTTGTCCATCTATTGTGTCTGGCACATAATAAACCCTTTTGGCCTTACCAAATAGACGTATTATCTGCCCAATCTTAATACTCACTCCCATTAAGCATTCCTTTGCTGAAGTTGTTCGCAACACAGAAGGTACCTCACACCCACATCCTGTCCTTATGAGAAGACTTAAAACTATCCATTTACACTAAAATTATTGCTGGAGGTGTTGTGCCCTCGTGGCTTGGTGCAAAAGAAGGATGTCTCCACTGAATGCAAGACATCAGTGACAACTTGCACCCATTTTGGATGTGGTTCCTTCAAAATGTTATTAGGGTCAAGTCGCTTTCTCTAAATAGTTCCGAAAATGTACCCCTAAAATGGCAGCCAGTCTTCCGGAGCATACAGTTGTTCATCTGTGTAAGAAGACTGATATCACTTTCACAAAGGGTGCTAGTCCAGTTTAGAAGCTTGCCCCCATGTTCCTTGAATGCATGAAGAGGGGACTGGAAGTGCTCCTGCTGGCTATGTTCCCAAGTACCCCCATACCCAGCATTTCTCTGGGCAGCAGCACTGAATATGGGGATGTCCTCCACATGCTTTGGAACCCCAACTGGCCCTGAGAACAATCCTCTCCAGTGCCAAGGTACAGGTTTCCTTAGGTAAAGATGAGTACTAAATGGCCAAGACCCAGTAGTGGTAAGAATGTCTTTGTTTGAAGAAACAGGATAACACATGTCGATCAGTTAATCCAGTTAACCCAAAGTAAATAGATATATTTCTTATAGCCCAATCCTAAACCTCCTGCTGGTGTGGCTGCACTGAAAAGGTGTGTGCTGTATCCAGCAGGGGGCAGAGCAGGAGGCTTTGGAAGGGAACAAGAATCCCCCTTCCCCCTCTGTAAGCCTCCTGCCCCGCAATGGGTCTCCTCAGACCTGTGCCAGCTCTTTAGCTGGCACAAATCCGAGGAGAGAAAGGGGGTGGGGAGGCTGCTGCTGGAGGGGATACGATCCGGCACACACCATCACTGCTGGATGGATCCACCCCCTCCACAGCCTCTCTGTCCCCCATTCCTTCCCACCAGTTTCAACCCCTCCTCACCCTGTCCTGCCCTCCCGCACCCTTCCCACCTCCCCTGCTGGCTTACCTGCTCCTGTGGGTGGCCAGCGGTCCGGTGACCCACGCAGGAAGGCTCCAGTCTTCACGCCAGCGCTTCAGTGTTGCTGGAGCATGCTTTACGGTTGCTTTACAGTAGCCAGCGCTGATGGAATGCTAGTTCCACCAGCGAGACAACCAAATAGAGCCAGGATGGTGTAGTGGTTTGGGAGTCGGACTTAGACCTGGAAGATCCAGGTTCAAATCCCCGCTCAGCCACGAAGCTTCCTGGGTGACCTTGGGCCAGTCACTATCTCTCAGCCCCACCTACCTCACAGGGTTGTTGTGAGGACAAAAAGGAGGGGAGGAAATATGTACACCACTCTGAGCTCCTTGGAGGAAGGGCAGTATACAAATGTGAAAAATAAATAAAAATAAATAAATAACTAGGATTGGGCTGTTAGTACTATCATTCAAATCACTGCATGTTACATTAACAACCCAATCCTAACATACCAGTGCTGATGCAGCCATGCCAACAGGATGCATACTGCATTCTGTGGTGGTGGGGTGGTCACGGAGGCATGCCCAAGGTAAAGGAACATTTGTTCCCTTATCTCAGGGCTTCATTGAGGCTGCATCAATGCTGGAACGTTGGTTTGGTTTGGGCTGTAAAAATGTTTAGAAATTTGAAAAATTTATTAGAGACAGTATCACATGTAGAATCTGTCTAAATTTCCAGCAAACGCAAAGCAAGAATCACATATCTGAATGGATCTGTCTCATGCTCATGCAAAACCTACAATCAGAAATCTGTTTTCCTGGCCCTGAGCTGTGGATTTCTGCCTAGCTGAATTTTGACTGGTTCCATTTGTGTTGCCATTCCTTCAGAAATTATAAAGATAGAACTTCAGCCAATGTTTTGTCTGAAACATGTTCTGCATGAGATGCTTTTATGTTGAACCCACAAATGTTGATTCAGAAGCAAGTTGCATTGAGTTCAATGGGGTTTACTCTCGTGTAACTGCCTAGGATCATGGCCTCACTTGTTACCTTTATCTGCTTTGTGTGCTACCTGGCAGGAAAAAGAAAGAAGAGCCTTGGCTGGAGCCAGAGAGCCTCAGCAATTGCCACTGAAGCTTAGGCTTACCATCCGTCCCAAAACCTTCGGCACCGTCCCGGGTCCCAGTCCCGGGTCGGTCCCGGGCTTTCCGGGCCCAGTGGAAGTCTCCCCTGCCGCCGCTTGCAAAGTGCCAAAAGGCACATTTTTCCTGTTGGCGGCCATCTTGAATCTCGCGAAATCTCACAAGATCCGAGATGCAGGCGCCCAAATCTCGTGAGGGCTCACCAAATCTCATGAGGGCACATGCCCTCATGAGATTTGGGCACTGCCATCTTGTATCTCGCGAGATTTCGCAAGATCCAAGATGGCCGTCGACAGGTAAAAAAGTGCCTTTTGGCACTCTGCAAGCGGCAGCAGCGGCGGAGGAGGCTCTAAGGGGGCAGCAGGAGTCCTGGCCAGCTCGGATGTAACTGGCCAGGCTCCAAGTTGACGGCGAGGGACGACGGTGATGGCGAGGGATGACAGCGAGGGACAGCAGCGACAGAGGATGGCAGCGGCAAGAGGACGGCGGCAATGGTGGTGGGACTGGTAAGTGGCAGTGCCGGCAAAATTGCCATTTTCATGGCCCCCCAAAAGATTTTTAAATTTTATTTATTTAATTTATTACTTGTTGGGGGGGGGGTGTCCCGGTTCACAGCCAGGAAAATCTGGTAAGCCTACTGAAGCTAAGAAACAACAGGTGGCTTCTTTGCAAAGATGACTGCAGTTGGGATGCATTAATTAGGGACAGAGTCTAGTGCTGTTGCCTCTTCTTTATCCCTCCCCAAGAGATCATACAGTATGTAAAAATATGATTCTATGCACAGTTACATAGGAATAAGCCCCCCTTGAACTCAATGGGACGTATGCTTGGGCTGTTAGTTACTATACATTCCATGAATGTTTGAAGTACGGTATCTAGACCTTGTGCTGATAGAAGGAGGTGGGCAGATCAGGCTGCTGGGAGGGGGCAGGATTGGCAGCCTGCCATATTGGCAGCCTGCAGCCTGGGCACGTGCCATATCCTAACCCCCTCCCTAGGCCTGATCCACCGACACGGATCAATGCGGACTTGCGCCAGTGATATTGTTGGTGCAGGTCTGAGTTGACCCATTGAGGATGCTGGGGCTTACCCCATGGCAAGGGGACAAATGTCCCCTTACCCTGAGGAGACCTCCAGCATGCTAAATTCCCCTGAGGGATGCAACGTAGCCCGCGATGGCACCGCCGCGTGGGAATTTAGTTAAGAAATCAGAGTCTGTTACCAGAAATTCCAGCCGTACCTGTGCATGCCAAGGACTGAGGCAGGGAATGAGACCTTATCCTTATTAAACTTCCTTAAGATGTTGAGTCTTTCTGGGTGGTATTAGTATAAATATTACTATATTGTGACTTTTTGAGGCTCTTTCTTTCCAAACCATGTCTAATTTTATAAACGTCTCTTCTTCCCCAGACCGTTTTGGTAGCTGTTCTTTTTAATTGCCATTTTTAATAGATATAAATGTTTCTATAAACCTCTCCTTCCCCACCCTTAGTTCTCCTCACCTTTTTTTCCAAACTAAAAAGCCCATGATTGGTAGCCCACCTTTTTACCTTCTCCCACGATATTCTTTTTGAGATGGCACAAACAGAACTGCAACTGGTTCTATCACTTCTATCATCTACCCCAGAGGTTCTCAACCTGTGGTACGTGTACCACTAGGGGTACGTGGACCACGTGCTGGGGGTACGCCAAGAACTGGCCGTTATCTGCCCCATTAACACTTAATTAAGTGTTAAGTTTTAAAATTTTTATTTTTTTCTGGATTTTTTCCGGAGCCAGAGAGCTCCCTTGTGCTTTCTTCCCTGACTAATCTATCAGATCTACAGCTGATTGTCGGGTTAATTTATGCACGTGCATGAGTTGAGCTTCTCAACAGCCAGCAGAGGGCGTTGTGCTCCTCAGTTCAGTTCAGCTGAGCTGCAGAGGGCGTTGTACTCCCAGCTCTCCTCCGATGGTGAATGAATGCAGCTTAGGTAAGCTTCTGAACTGGGCCTAGTTGGGGAGACTTTGGAAACTGTGCATAGGTAGGGTGGGGTAAGAGTTACATTTGGGGGGTTTTGTACTTGGGATTTATGTTTTTTACTTTGGAAACTGTGCAGGGGTGGGGTGGGGGGAAAAGAGTTTAGTTTGGGGGTTTTTTGTACTTGAGGTTTATGTTTTTTGCTTTGGAAACTGTGCCTGGGTGGGGTGGGGTGGGGGGAAAAGAGTTTAGTTTGGGGAGTTGTACTTGAGGTTTATGTGTTTTTTTTTGCATTTTGTTCATGTGTCTTATTGCTGTGTGTTTTTTTAAAAGAGATCCTGGCATTTTTGTGTATTTTGTGCAATTTATGTAAATTAGCTAATTATGTAAATTGGCTAATTAGCTGGGGGTACTCCAAAATTTTTGACCTTCACTGGGGATACCCGGGCCTCCAAAGGTTGAGAACCCCTGATCTACACAGCACACACCAGGTTTCCGTGAGCGTGGAGACAGAAGCCAATAGAGGCATCACTTTATCAGTGATCTACACTCAAGTCTGGCCTGTCCCATGCATTCTTTCAACAATCTGCACACAATGCCTGGCTCTCCTTCAAAGGCTCTGCAGAGGGAGAGTGATGAAAGAATAAAGAGAAGAAGCCAGAGAGGGAGACAAAATAACTGGTAAGTGCACAGCAACTTCATTCATCATGATCTGTACATAGCTCCTATTTACATGTGTGTGCCCACAATCTTGTGGAGCTTAGAGCGAACAGTGGTGACCTGTGCTGTTTGTGATGCCATTTCACTTTCACAAGATCAATACAAAATAAAAATCTTATTCTGAACACTGTATTGTTTTGCTCTGAGTGAATTGAATGGCTGAATGTATCCAGTGTGCTGTGGAGTGAAGACTGAATTATTCTCTATTGCATCTCTCTATCTCCTACAACCCAATACTGTGTAACTCCTAGAGTGATCCGCCGCTCTATGCTGTCACAAATGTGCAGTAAAGCACATTTAGCAGCGACTCTGGAGTAAGGGCCGCCGACGCGGAGGTCAGCAACCCTTACTCCATCGCCCTCCAGACCCGGCATCCACCGCTGGAGGTAAGTCCTGCACCAGTCGGTACAGGGGTGGGGGGAGGGCAGGCTGGGTGGTGAGGTCAAACTAGGCTGGGCGAGGGTGGCGATATCAGCAGCACGCGCCGCCAATATCCTAGGCCCTTTCCCTGCCTGGTTCAGCCTTACTCTGCCGTCTTAGATGTACATCAATTTCAGAGCTGGTGTACATCCAAAGAGGTCCATAGGCCCCGGCCAGCTCTGGGGTTGCCCACTGGGGTTGCTTGTTTTAATTGTCTGTTAATTATTTTAATGTATATGTTATTTTAATGTTGTAAGCCGCCTTGAATGCCCTTGCCAGGAGAAAGGCGGGATACAAATTCTTTAAATAAATAAATAAATAAATAATACACTCAGGGAAGGGGACAAATGTCCCCTTCTCTCAAGGTGTTTCCGGGCGGCCTGGGAACAGGCTCAGGATACTGCGGCCAGCCCTTTAGACCGGCCGCATAAAATTGTGCAGGATTGCACTGCTAGTGACTGTAAAATCTGTGCATGTGTGAAACCACAATATATATCCTCGTTCTACCATTAAAAACTCCTCACAACATAAATGGGAAGAAGACGAAAGCAGGGGTGTGGCAGCCATACAAGATTATGTGCCATGCATTTCCTTCCCAGCAAAAATTCTTTCTTTCTTTGAAAAAGAGAAACTAAAAGCCCAATCCTATCCCCTGCCAGCCCAGAGTGTGCTGTGCCGCCAACAGAACACACACTGCATACTGTACTCTAGCCAAGACAGCCCAGGAGAGGTAAAAAAAAAAACCACCCACTTTTTTACTCACCTCTCTGTAGGCTGCCTGGTCTCCAATGGGTCTCCTGGGGGCAGGTCTGGGCCAGGAAGGGGGATAAGATCTCAGCATGTGTGGCTGCCGCTGAGATCCTCCCCATCCCCCCCCCCGAACTGCTCCCTTCCTGGTCTGCTCCCCACCCTAATCTGCTCTTGATCCTCCCCCGAACAGCCCCCACTACAAACCTACCTGCTGCAGTGGAGGTTCTGTGGCCGCTGTTGCCAGTGTGGGTCTTACCAGCTCCTGCACCAGTAGCAAGCCACAGAATGACAGAACGGCTATGGCACCAGAGGTCCCAGCTTTACACTGGCGGATCGCAAGATTCACCAGCATAAGGCAAGTATAGGATTAGGATGCAAGGATGCAATCTGATACACACTTGCTTGGGAGTAAATAAGTCCTATTGAACTAGTGGGGCTTACATCGGAGTAGACATGCATAGGACTGCACTATCATTTTAAATTTATGCTTATTGGAAAAATGAAGAGGCTTCTAATGTTACTTTCCATTAAATTTCTGTATTATTTATACTAACAAAAAGAGTCCATAACTTCTGAGACCCACAATAGTAGCCACAAAGTTAATGAAGTGAGTGTGAAGCACTGAGGTGTGGGATACATGCTAGGCACATAATTGGGGGAAACTGCTTTGGCAACCAACCTCCAAGTTGAATGGGAGTGCAGCATTTTGCTTTAACGCCTCTCATTTAAGCCACTTGGCTTGACATCAAGACTTGACTTTGGTTGAGCTGTTCACCAGAGTTACAAGCTCAGTTGAGTTATGCTGCACACACAAACAGGTGTGGTGGCTTCCATGGTCTCTGCTCACAAATGTACTCTTTCCATTTAACAGTTGCCCATCCCTTGCTCCTTAGAGACCTGCACAAGACATCAGGAGCAGCAATCTAGTGGTCCGGAACAGTCGGAGTGTCTGACTATTCAGTATCTGTTAGCGGGTGAAGATGAGTTTCATACAAAACAAGTATCTCAACTTGCGTATCCAAAACTATTCTGCAATCCAGAGTGTAGTGTGATGACTAAATCAGGTGTGCAATTTTATGTTGGTTGATTTGTTTGTGTCTGTGTTTGCTGTGTTATGTGTTAATTTTATATGCCAAAAAAGGTTCTGAAATCTGAAACCTTAGAGACTTGCGGAAGACAAAATTATTGTGCAGTAATACATTCTCTACCTAGATACATGGTCAGGTCTGAAATTCATTTCTATTAGTTCATGATGTAGTATTGGGAGAACCTTCTGTAGTCATTTAGTTGTGACAGAGATGTACTGTTCACCTGCTTAGGGGACAAACATGTGTGATCTGGGTTTGAGCCCTGGAATTGAAAACATGGCACAAATTGAATCTAGAGATAAAAAGGTATTGCGTTTAGGGGGAAGTGGAGATCTTGGGCCCCATTCAACCCAGCCCAGTACCCAGGCAGAAAGAACAATACTAGCCTAGTATGATAACCAGCATGGTGTCATGTTTGAGTCTTGGACCTGGGCCAAGAAGACCTGGGTTCAAATCTCAACTCAACTGAGCAACTAACTGGGTTCAAATCTCAACTCAACTATGCAACTAACCTTGGGCCAATCACTATGTTTCAGATTAACCAAACCAAGACTGGTGATACAATCAAATGGGATAGCCATGTACATTGTCCATGGACGAAAATGTGATCAAGCAATCAATATCCACAAATTCAGTATATGAGGAGCAAGGTTTGGAATATACGAATGCCCGAGCAATGGGTTGCCTTGCCTTTCATGTCATGTATAAGAGAACAAGACTCCATAAGAAGAACAAGAACAAAAGCACTGTAATGGTGAGTATGTGTTCAAACAAGCATCGAAGAACTTTGCATGGACAAGTCTCGTTCTTGCACTGCTGCATACCCATTTGTCTCATGCTAGTAGAGCAGCATGTCAATTCTTCCAAGGACCCTTCCCAAACTAGTGTGGGAAACCTGTACCTGCTTTCATTTTGGTGGTGGAGCAGAGCAGAAAGCTGACACATGGATTTGGCCTAACACATCATGATTGCAGTCCTCAAATCTCCCAATGTGAAGTGCTTAAACTGGCTGCAGTATAAGTGGGTTTCAGGACTGCAGCCAATTTACTGTGCCTTTAATATCTGTGGGGAGGCAGACTCAATGGCCCTTTAAAGTTATGTTCAGTTGATTGAAGACTGCAAAGCCCATAGCAATAAAATTTCTAACACTCTGTTCTTATTGTGAATACTCCATTCGTTACAGCAGCATGGCAACATGGATATCTCAGCCACACCATGGTTAACCTCCATCTTGTCTTTATAATGTTGTGGTCAAACATTGCAATCACCATGAATCATGAGTTTCAAATCATGACACTTCCTTTCTACAAACATCAGGGAGAAAAGGAAACCCAAACTGGCTGAAGTCTCAGAATGTTCTGTTTCCATTCGCATGTTTCTGCTGGAAACGTAGCTTCAGATGTTTGGGATTATCATTTGCTTTTTGATGAACAGCATTTTTTGACAAGCTATTTCTACTAGGGTTTAACAGCTGTAACAAATTATATTTAGGAAAAGCTTCAGGTACTATATACTCTATATAGTCTCACAAATAAAGTTCTGTGGTTGATATCAAGTGTGGAGAAGAAATTGATGCTCTTGCAAATAATAGCAATTACCATTTACACTGAAATTCAGCTTGAATATCTTATAAAATTATCAAGGATCAACTTTATCTGGGTGGGTAAAATGTTAATCCATATTAAAACTAACTACTGGAAATAACCGAGTTTTAAGGTCCTTAAGAACTAGCGGTTTGTCGAGAAATGTTGTATATTATGGAAGTTGAACTTGCTTAACTTACCAAACAAAGAAAGTATATTCTCCTCTTCATGAAGTCTGTGCTGTCTCTGGTCAGCTTTCTGAGTTAAAGAAGTCCTCTGCCTAATTCTTGAACCAAGCAAAATCTCTGTCTGATTCATGACAGCAACAACACTGGATAGTAAAAACTTCCAACAATTAAGGGCACAATAAATCACAAAAGAAAAATAAGATTTATTCAGGAAAACATAATTTTATTTCAAGTGCTTCAAAAGATGTTAAACTGGCTCCCCAAGTTACAGATGTTTGAATTGTGGACAGCTATATTGGCGCTTTTGCGCAGAAGCAGTACCTCCTGTGGTGGTGCTTTTGCGCAGGCATGATAGTGCTGGGCCAACAAGAACCAGATGTTTCAACTTAAGTACAGACCCCTAGAACCAAACCTGTACTTAAGTAGGGAACTTACAGCACAATCCTATATGTGCCTATGCAGAAGTAAGTTCCATAGAGTTCAATGAGACTTACTGAGTCCCAGGTAAGCATGGATAGGATTGCAGGGGACTTACAGCCCAATCCTATGGGTGCATTCTGCTGGTGGAACACACGTCCCACCGACATAATGTGCTTTGTGGCTATCGCAGACCCGACAGTGCCACAGCACAGAGCAGCAAGCAGCCAGGTCTATGTGAAGACAGACTGAGAATACCCGCTGGTGTAGCTAAGGCTGCAAAGGGGGTCAGAGGGAGGTGGGGATGGGGTGGAATGGGGCGGAGTGGGCAGAATAGGGAGGACTTGGGGGCAGGTTGGAGGGTGGATCAGACCTGGGAAGAGGCGTGGGTTTGGCAGCAGCGGCACTGAACCACCTTCATGGGTCAACACAGACTTGTGCCAGCAATATCGCTGGCACAGGTCCGAGTTGACCCATGACAGCTGCTAGGGCTTACCCCAGGGCAAGGGAACAAATGTTCCCTGACCCCAAGGAGGCCTCAACATGCCGAAACTTCCCCAGGGGATACAGCATACGCACATTGGCACCACTGCATCGCCGCATGGGGAGTTACAGTGATTGGTCTGCCTGCGTAGTGATAAGGATCCCTGGTTTGATTGGAGAAGTGGGTCTCTAACATTTGTTTTTAAAAAAGGTATCGAAAGTAGTTATGGTATCTACGTGGAGTAGCTCTGATTTAAGTGTCATGGGTCAGAATGGGGCACTGCAGGATTCCTCACTTTGCTGACTCTCATCATTGATGAGCATTGTCTCCCTTCTCAAGCTCAGTATGGTACCATAGTTTTGGATTTGTGCTAGAGACACTTGAGACTACGGTAGCTCTAGTCATGTCCTCCCCTAGCTCTCTGTAGCTACACCTCTAGCTGCCCAGTGCCCAGCCCAGTATCTTCCAGTCTCTTCAGTCTTTGAATCCCTATTTGTCTAACATGGATAGCTATAATTTTGGGCCTCTGCGCTGATTTGTGTTCACAGGGGAATAATCCACACTATTACTAATTGTGGGTTATACTGTACAGTATCCTAGTTTATATCAAATAGGTAGTCAAAAGCAGTCTTGAACTTTGCATTAGGGGATGTGCAAAAGAAATGGAGGGATCAATGGTGAGTGCTGGAAAGCTATCTTCTGCACAGCAGCAATATCTCATTTATGGCACCATGCAAAGCTCAGGGCACACAAATCAGGGAAAACAGATGACCTTGAACAGCCCAGACAAACATTTGAGTCTAAGTTACAGCTGACTGGAATCCTGAGGTCTTGCTGGCATGAGTCCAGGTCAAAAACAGCTCCAACCACCCCATATTTTATAACATTGTAAAGCCCATATTGTTCGAAACATGTCAGTATTTCTTTTTGTAACACACAAGCTGGCAGCTTCCCAAAACCATCTCAAATGGTCCAAAACTATCAGCAGCCACCCACCTTCCTGTCCATTACCATCTGATTAATGACATTCCACCATCGGGGTCCACCATTAAGAATATCTGTGCCGTGGGGCTTCTACCTAAATAAGAACATGGAGACTTGTAAATTGTCTATATGGCTTGCAGCTGTGTTTTAGCTCGAGGTGTCTCTCCTGTTTCTTTCAGTACTGAAGTGAAGGAAAGGGGGTGTCACTCGTTCAGGAAAGAGTGAGCATCAACACACATGACAAAAAATGTAATTATTATAGATCCTGCAGCACTGACAGCATTGGGAGGAAGTGTTATGGTCAATCTTTTAAGTCCCTTAGTGCGTCTGTGAAATGTAGTGATCTATGATTTATTTTAAGTAGCAATATATTCCACTTCTAGTAACAATAACAAAGCAACTTACAGAAATAAAAAGATACATAAAGATAATGCTAAAGGAACTTTAACACAATTATAAGTTGGGGTTAGGGGCCAGAATGTATGGACTTATAGTGAAATGATTTATAAAGGGAAATATACCCCTTAAGAAATAATGTAAATAGAGGCTAATTGGGACTATGTGTATGTGTCCATGACCTACACTGGACTTAAAGAAGGAAATTTTCTCCCATAAGGAACAATGGGATAAGGTAGGGATAGTGACTGCAGAGAGTGGCATGTAATATGCCACTCTCTGTGTATAAACACAGGGGGCGGCCTCTCTATTACGCAAGTTGAGAACTTTGCATCAGGTAGCGAGTTGGGGGAAGCAACTGAGTTGGCAGGAGTACCCCATGCCAACTTATGGAGCCCCCCCCCCCACTGCCTCCCCAAGCCTGCCACCTTTATGGAGTCCAGACTGGCTCTTCTATCCACTTCTTGCATGATGGAACATGAAAGGGGGGTGGCGAAGGCTCACCTTTCTCCCTCAGTATCCAGCAACACCACTGCTGTGTTATAGCCAGTGGAGGGAATGCTGGGAGCGGAGCCATTAGATAAAGGACCTAAGTGTGGAGAATATTTATGTTTAGTTCCTCAAAAAAATTGAACTTTCCTGAAGACTTTCCTGAAGAACAGGAAACATATAATGGAGAGACTTATAATGGGGAACCCCTGTAATACACACAGTGATAATAACAATCCACATAGTAAAACATAATGCCACAGATTTTTTTTAAAGCCATATAGAAGAGCCTTTTCTATATGGAAGGTGGTCAGAGAGGGAGCTGGCTAGATTTCCCTGGGGAAGGACACTCCAAGGAACAGAGCCAGCCCATCCATGAGGCCAACTGAAGCAGTCGCTTCAGTCAGGAGATAGGTGGGGTGCACCCACTTCCATCTGCCTATTCACTGCCACTGTTCCTCCTCCTCCCTGGATTGATAAAGGAAGAGGGAGATGCAGCAGAAGAGAAGAGAATGAGGAGAGTTGTGAGTGACAGTGTTGCACTCTCCTCTCTTACACACTTCCTCTTCCACTCTGTCCCCCTCTTCTTTTCTAATCCAGGAAGTAAGAGGTTAGCACATCACTGGGGGGGGGGAGCATTTGGCATGCCACCTCGGGTGCCAGAAAGTCTTGAGCTGTCCCTGTCAAGGAAGGCACCACCACTAAAATGCTCCTGTCTCTGGTACCCACCAAGTAAACTTCTGTCAGTGGTAGGCCATATAGAGCAGGGTGTTTGCCTTTATGGAAGATCTTTTAAGGCCAGGCAGCTTCATACGTGAGAAGGTGGTCTTCATGGATACTGCATGCTTTAGCAATGCTTTAAAACAAAACAAAACCTCCTGATTACAAGAAAATTACACACTTCCCCCTAAAAATCAGATTGGGGGTGCTACTGGACTGAATTGGATGACCAGGTGACTTCAATGGCTTTTTGTCCTCGTTAGTTAGGCTTACCATTCGTCCCGGTTTCGCCGGGACAGTCCCGGAAATCGGACCCGATTCCCGGTCGGGTCCCGGGGGACGAATGGGCGCCGCCATCTTTTTTTTTAATTTCAAACTTCCCGGGCAGCATCTTGGGTCATGAAATCTCGCGTGATCCAAGATGTCGGCACCCAAATCTCGTGAGGGCATGATGCCCTCACGAGATTTGGGCGCCGACATCTTGGATCACGCGAGATTTCGTGACCCAAGATGCTGCCCGGGAAGTTTGAATTTTTTTTTTAAAAAAAAAGATGGCGGCGCGGCGAGCGGGTGCTTCTCCCGGTCGTCAGCGCCACCGGGAGAAGCACAGTGCTTGCCCGCGTTGCGCGAGCCTGCTGGAGGCTCGCGCTGGCCGGGCAAGCAGGCTGTGCTTCTCCGGTCTCCCAGCGGCTCCATGTGGTGCCGCTGGGAGACCGGAGAAGCACAGCCTGCTTGCCCGGCCAGTGCGAGCCTCTAGCAGGCTCGAACAACGCGGGCAAGCAGGCTGTGCTTCTCTCCGTGCCGCTGGTCTCGCAGCGGCACCGGGAGAAGCACAGCCTGCTTTTTGCCCGTGTTGCGCGAGCTCCAGGGCTCGCGCAACGCAGGCGAGCAGGCTGTGCTTCTCCCGGTGCCGCTGCGAGACCAGCGGCACCGGGAGAAGCACAGCCTGATCGCCCGTGTTGCGCGAGCCCTGGAGCTCGCGCAACACGGGCAAGAAGCAGGCTGTGCTTCTCCCGGTGCCACTGGTCTCGAGACCAGCGGCACCGGGAGAAGCACAGCCTGCTTCTTGCCTTGTGTTCTCACCCTGCGCAATGCAGGCGAGCAGGCTGTGCTTCTCCCGGTGCCGCTGCGAGACCAGCGGCACCGGGAGAAGCACAGCCTGCTCGCCTGCGTTGCGCAGCCCTGGAGAACACAAGGCAAGAAGCAGGCTGTGCTTCTCCCGGTGCCGCTGGTCTCGCAGCGGCACCGGGAGAAGCACAGCCTGCTTCTTGCCTTGCTTTGCCTTGCCGCGGCCCCAGCCTGCTTGCCGCGGCCCCAGCAGCAGCAGCAGCGACCACGGACCAGTGACCAGCAGCGACCAGGTAAGCTTATTTTTAAATTATATATTTTTAATAGAAATATTAATTATTTATTTAAAAATTTCGGATGCGCTTCGCGCCCCCTTTACTTACTTAATTAATTATTTTAAACTGATTATTTATTTAAAAAATTTCGGCAGCGCTTCGCGCAGCAGGAGGGGGCGCTTCGTGCCCCCTTTCTTTTATATTTTATTCGTTACAAGGGTTTCTTATTTGGATTTATGCTTTATTATGAGTTTTATGGTGTTTTTTATGCTTTTTCGTTGTGCTTGAGAATGGCTTTTTCGTTCTGGATGGTACTTTGGGCTTGGTTTGGGCTGTTTAGGATTGCTTTTCGTTGTGCTTTAGAGTGGCTTTTTCGTTGTGGATGGTACTTTGGGCTTGGTTTGCGCGGTTTAGGATTGCTTTCTTGTTTACGATTGGTTGTGGTTCTTTGGCCTTGCTTTTTCGTTACTTTCACATTAATTAATTAATTAATTAATTACCTCGGGGGGGGTATGGGGGGGTGTCCCGGTTTGAAGTTTGAAAAATATGGTAAGCCTATCGTTAGTTATTGTACCAACTGTGTTTCCTCTGGATAAAAATGAGTTGGTCATAAAAGTACAATCCAGCATAGGCAAGGATTGACAACAAAGTCCTGCAGTAGGTCTACTTCTCCAAATACCCTGTTTACATCCTTGGGCTGTAAAAAGACAGAACTCATTCAGGCAAGGCAATAATATTAAGAAATAGCTAAGGAAGTGTCCAGTAATTGGACTGCCCTCTGTATGGCAGCCAAGTTGAGGTCATCATGAGTTTTGCCCCAATCCTATACCCCACCATCCTTCGCGATGCAGACATGTTGCCACAGCACAAGCAGCATGCTATGTTGGGGGGCGACCAGAGGGCCCGGGAGAGGTAAGTAAAAACATGTTTACTTACTTCTCCCAGGCCCTCTGGTCGCGTCCCCCCCTCCAAACATAGCACGCAGCTTGTGCTCTGGCAGCATGTCAGAGCAAATGTATGCTGCGGTATGCCTGACCGTCAATAGTTCTCCTCAGACCCATGCCAGCTATTTTGCTGGCACAAGTCTGAGGAGAGGCAGGGGACATGTTGGGCTGGAAAAATGGGGGGATGGAATCCAGCATGTGTTAATGCTGCTGAGATCCGCCCCCTCTCACCCTTGAACTCAGCTTGCGGCGGCTAAGGTGAAATAAATAGGTTCCGTATGACTCAGAAAAAAAATTCTTGGATGGCAAGGGCTGGTTGAAATCAGCAGGAACACTACCACTATGTTGGAAATCAAGCAGATTGGCCCTATTATGGGTGCCCTTCAGGGAGAAACGCGGGATATAAATCCCGGGCAGGAGGTGTGACCTGAAGGTTGAGCCGCCCTGCGTGAAAAAGCTAAGTAGGGTTGACCTTGGTTCTCGCTTGGATGGGAGACGGCAGCTGCTGACGTACCTCGCGAAGAAACTGAGAAGGCATCATGAGAGGGTGGAATGCAGAGGAGTCAGCTAGAGAGAGAACATCTTGACAACCGTCCGAGAGCGAACTGAGGTGAGCTGTGAAGCTTGGAAGTGCAGAGCACAAGCCAGAAGGAGGGCTGCACTCGGAAGGGAAACATCTCGAGCATGGAAGGTTCTACATATGAATAGAGCAATATTGTAAAGAACCTTATTGGGTCTAGGATAGCCTGCCTGTGTAAACCTCCTTGAATAAATCTGACGAGAAATCTGATGATGAGAAAGGCGGTATATAAATACAGAAAATAAATAAATATAAATCGAATAAATAAAGTAAAATGTGTGTGTGTGTGTGTGTCTGTGTGTGTGTGTGTGTGTGTGTGTGTGTGTGTAAAATCAGATTTCTAATAACCTATATAGTGGAACTTTAAAAGTAACTCTGGTGGGATGTTACATAGTACGTTTTATACAGTCGTGACTCATCTTTCTAGCTGATCTTAATCCAAGAAACTCTGACTAAGTCAGTTTTGCCACGTCCCAAGTGTAGCAGGGATTCCTCACCACTTTTGATGCAAACAGAAACTAGTAATTCACCTCCGAAATAGCAAGAAATGGCTATTTGTGGGCTGATGCTCTACGCAATGATGACCTTGGCTGGAGGTACCCAAACAAAATGGTCCTCAGCTCATGAAGTTGGTGCCATTGTGGTAAACAGAGCCAATGCCAACAGGGCATGGATTCAGCATTCCCTGGCACAGGAAACACAGCCAGGCAGAGGCACTCTCCTCTCAAGCTATATTTCGTAATGACAGCCTGGCACCCTTTTGGCACCTTTTGGTTTGACAATCCAGTTCTGTATGTCAACTTGGTTTTCCACAGATGCTTCTTTTTTCCCCTCAGTAGTGTATGCGGTCATTTAAAATGATTTACAGTAAACCACAATTGATAATAGAGACAGTTAGAAGCAGAAATGCTAGATAGTTCTGGCTAATGGCCTGGCTTGGGAAACTCAGAGTTAAGACAGTATGTGAAGACAGTTGTGTGTGTTGTTATTAATGAGTGAAAAGCCTCTCTCTTTGTTGGGAAGAATGGCACCATGGCTCAATAGTAGAGTCCCAGTTTCGATTCCTGGTATCTCCGGGTAGGACTTGGGAAAGACTCCTGTCTGAGACCCTGGAGAGCTGCTGCTGCTTACTGTAGACAATACTGAGCTGGGTGCAAGGGCGTGGCAACAGGATACAGGTATCTTGTTGTCTTGTGTGCTCCCTGAAGCATCTGGTGAGCCACTGTGAGATGCAGGAAGCTGGACTATATGGGCCCTTGGCCTGAACCAGCAGGGCTCTTCTTATGTTCTTAGGTGGACCAAGGGTCTGATTCAGTAGAAGCCTGCTTCCTATGTTTATCAGTATGAATGAGGGGTGGAAGGACCTTGCTATGCCAGGCCGTTGGCACTACTAGGAAATCTCCTTGCTTTCTCCACAATGATAGGTGCCTCTTATGTACCCTGTGTCTAGAAATGTATTGCATTGCTTTCTCACAGTTTCCACTTCCTCCAGTTCATTTGGGCCCCTCCCACCCCAACTACATCACTGATGCACACGTGCACATTGATAAAACATGACAAAAATGTATTCTAGACATGATTGTATGGACGATTCTATCAAGCTTCCTCATATGCATCATCCCATCAAGGTTGCCTGTGAGAAATATGCATTCATAGCATCCTATAGAAAATGTGGAAATAATAAAAAAAGAAACAATAGAGGATTACTTGTGCATCACCTCCATCTTAGAAACAGGACCCGATAACTGAATGATGAATGATGCCCCCAACTAAAGCCTAGAGTCAGAAGAAGGGGTTGTGTGAAAATGGGTTGTGTGCACCAATTTTTGAGTAGTGGACTAACAGCAGTGGTGAACTCAGAAAGCCTTGATAGCAGGTAAAGCATCATCATCATCATCACACACACACACACACACACACACACACACACACACACACACACACACACACACACACACACACACACACTTTATATGAAGGAAGTTAGAAATATGGGTGGGTGATGACTGTCCTCCTCATTTCCCTAAATGGTTTCTTTCTTTGAGAGCATCTCTCTCTCTCCTATATTAAATTGAATGTTCTTTACTGGAGCTTATTATGGTCTCTTTCAGTCATTTCATCACAACTAAATAAAAAAGCCTTTACCGTTCTTCTTCCATCCATCCTCCCTCCAATATTTTCTCCTGATGTTTGCAACAGAGAGATTAGATCTCTAGGGACTACTTTTTGGGTCGCTTAGTTTAAAAGACAGATGATGAATAAAACAACTGTGTTGAAGCTACAATAAATTAATTGCCCCATTTTATATAACCAAGAGGACTAACTGGAGAATTGCAAATGGCATGCAAGTGTGACGATACTTCAGGATCCATGGTTTAAAAAGACAAGAAGTAAGGAAGAAAAAATACACAAGGAACAGAGAAAACTGATGATTGGGGAAGAAAGAGAAACAAACTTCTCTTAAAGCACGATGCTTAACAGCAGTAGTATCTGTTACCATCTGGGTTTAATAAAAAGACTGACTCTTTAAAGTTGAAACTTTGGAGGGCATAAAAGGAATGGTTGCTCTGAATGCTTCCCAATGCCCCAAAATGGACAAACATCTGACGTTTGGGACTGCATGTTTTTCATGAGTTTTGTCTTTCAAATGGCTGAGTTCTGTCTTTCAAAATGTTTGAATTGATAGAACCTGCACGTTCTACCTCTGATCATATTGGACAACACTCAGGAAAAGGGATGGTTAAGCTAACCATTCTTAGCTCTGTTAATACTGTATTATAGTAGTCATGAGAATCAGCAGTGGCTAGTCTGTTGGGTTTTCGTTGAGGGAAACCCTGATTCAAAGCTTTGCTCTGCTATAAAGTTCTCTTGGGTACTCCTGGACAAGTCACTATCTCTCAGCTCAAGCAACTTTTGCAGGATTGTTGTGAAGGACTGAAATGGATCAGGACCACGGCTGGAGGGGCAGGGTTTTTTTTAGTCTGCTTTAGGGCTCCCTCCCACACATGCTATTTGTCCTGGAAAAATGATTTCTTTGGCACCATAATCCGGCTTGTTTTCTCCAGAGCACATTCAGGGAGGGTCAATTTGAATTGGGTCCATTGTAGAGCATAGGGTTAAAGCCCCCCCCCCCCGTTTGATTCCAGTATGGATTAGCTCCCTCACATGTACTGTTTACAGGGGGACAAATAAGCAAGCACACAAGGTCAGTTGTGTAGTTAACTAAGTCACATCTAGTTTGGCCATTCAAACATGTTGCTTTCAGTACTATTCACAATTAGTTGGATATGCAGCCCAGACATGTAATCCACTCACTCACAGATTCCGTAATAATCCATCTCACTTCTTGCACAGAGTACAGAAGTCTGGCACACCATTTTTGGTGCCCCGAGGAAAAGACAGGACACCTACCTTCATAAAAATATAAACCTCGGTAGGATTGAAATTCTTGTGAATTAGGATGAAAGAGGTAGGAATATTCACAATTCCAAGAGGGGATTTTTCAGAAACTCTCTTTTGAAATATGTACTGTATAATTTTAAGGTTGAACAGTTATTAATATTTTTTATGATATAGGCTTCTCAGTCCAAATAAAATGTTGTCACTCTTGCAATTGTCAAGATAGAGGGTATGATTCATTATGTTTAAGACAACCCCTCCCCCCCCGTGTGTGTGTGTGTGTGTGTGTGTGTGTGTGTGTGTGTGTGTGTTTGTGTTTCCATTCGCTCTTATTGGGCATAATGGCATAGTCTGGGAGTGCCAGATTAGAGGAAGTGCAGGAGGTTTGTTTGACAATGCAGAGCTTGTTTGCTGAGGGAACAGGTCTGACCTGTCTGAGACAACTATGCCCATGCAGAGAAACACCCAGAAAGAAACACTGCTTGATAGAGCGACCCCTCTCCTGACAGGTTTATAACTAAGTTGGCAGCCCACTAACTGTGATTTTGAAAGGGCTTCCACTTGTTCTGTTGTTTTTGTTCCTGCCAAGTTGGCATACAGGCTCATTAATGGGCCTGGCAGACAGGTGCTCATAAATTCCTGCCTTAAAAAAAAGATAGAAAAAAGAAAAGGCCTCTCATTTTGCTTTGAGAAGTATGGCCTTCTCCAGCTGCTGCTGCTGCTTCCCTTGTGTCTCAGATCCTTCAAGAGAGGTAAGAGATCAACTACCATGCTGGGAAGGGGAACACAATATCAGAAGTATTTGAAGTTCATCATAACTCTTGTTTGCAAATCCAGATAGGAAAGAAGCTGGGACAGCCTGGCTTGGTGCAGGAAAGGCAGGCAGGTGTACTGTTAATCTCTTTGATAATAAGAGCTTTGAGAGCTGGAACATGATCAGGTTATAGGAAGGCAATGCACCTCATAAAGTCTCCGGTATTAGCAAGACAGTGGGAAGTATAGCTTCAGAAGCTTACCAGTTCAACCTGTGTCTGATGCTGTTTTGGAGCTTACCTTATGGCAGGGGTGGCCAACCTTTCAACATGAATACTTCGAGTCCTGGCCCTTTAATGGTTGTATAGGTGAGGGCATTTCAGCAGGTGCAGCTGCTTTAGCAGCACCATCAGCACTTGCAGCTGCCAGGATTCTGTCTTCTACACAACTCTTAAGAACGCAGAGGCCCTAATGGTGGAAGGTTGGCCACCCCTGCATTATGGTAACAGATCCATAAGAATATAAAAAGAGTCCTGCTGGATTAGGCCAAGAGCCCATCTAGCCCAGCTTCCTGTATCTCACAGTGGCCCACCAGTTGCTTCAGGGAGCACACAAGACAACAAGATACCTATATCCTGATGCCACTCCTGTGTTACCTCTAAAACCTGGAGATTGCATATAGTCATCAGGGCTTTTAAACTGTGATGGAATTTTCCTTCATAAATCTGTCCAATCCTTTTTTAAAAGGCATCTAGGTCAGGTGCCATCACAACATCCTGTGGCAAGGAGTTCCACAGATTAATTACTCATTGGGTAAAGAAATATTTTGTTTGTCTGTTCTAACTCTCTCGCCACTGAATTTCAGTGGATGCCCCCAGATTCTGGTGTTGTGTGAGAGGGAAAAGAACTTCCCTCTCACTGGTCCTACATTCATAGGACCAACAGCAGTAGTAAAGAGCCACATCCACTAGAAGGCCCACCCAGCTGGGTGATCCTTGAACTCTCAGTACTACTGAGAGTAGTACTGGTGGTAGTGGTAGAGCCTTGGCCTTTAGCAACCTGGCAGCACTTCACTGGGTAAAGTGAAATGACATGGCAAGAAGGATTAGCGTTTAATACAATTATCCTATAATGTGATAAGGAATTAATACAATTACTGTATAGCATTTGTGCTAAGGGATTTTGTGGGTGCTAGTAAGGATGGCATTTCTGGAAGCGATTCACTGAATTGCCTTAAAGTCAGAGATTTTAGAGGGAGAGATGGGGCAGACAGAGGAAAGAAAGGGAGAGTAAATGAAGGTTACCAGATGTGCTCTAAGATGTATGTAATAACATGCACACAAGGGACTAAACACATGGCCTTTGCCAACAGACTCATGACGCACCCCATTGGAACATGGCATCCAACAAGAATGAGCCAGACAGAGATATAGGTGCAGCACAGCAATGTTTATTGAGGATACCTATACAATAAGACGGAGGGGAAATTAAAAGTTAAAGGCAGTGATAACTCAGTGACTAGGTAGATTAAGGGGAAAAACAAACTTCCTGAAAGGGAAGGGCAATGTGCACACACAAAATGGAGGAGGGGGAAAGAAATGAGGGGAAAATAGGATGTGGAGAGAGGGACATTAGCATTCTGCGAAAATGGAAGACTACCCAGGGGGCAGGAGGACTGTAGGGGAAATAGAGGGCTTGGGATGCATGAAGAAGAAACAAGGGGAACAAAGGACTACATTATACGAAAGGGAAAAGACAAACGAAGTGCAGTGAGGCACACTATGATCTAGCAGCGGGTGACAAAGAGTGACACAGACCTCATTAATTCAGCCCCAAGTCATCCATGGTGGGAAGCTTTCTCCCTGACATATAACACTCTTACGGCGCGATCCTGTGTAGATAATTGCCTGCAGAGCATGTGCTCTGCAGGCAGAGGGTGTCATGAACGTGCCGTAAAGCGCGTTTACGGCACCTGGAGAGTAAGGGTCGTCAGCACGGAGGCTGGCAGCCCTTACTCCACCTCCCCCAGGACCCTGCAGCCGCCGGTGCAGGTAAGAGTTGCACCAGTCAGTACAGGGGCGGGGGGAGGGAGGGCTGGGCGGTGAGGGAGGGCGGCCATTGGGTGAGCTGGCCCCGGAGGGGGTGGGGATATCCGTGGCGAGCTCTGCTGATATCCCACTCCTGTTCTCGGTAGTCCTTTCTCTGCCACCCCTGATGTATGTCAGCTCAAAAGCCAACGTACATCCAAGGAGACCCATTGGGGCTGGGCAGCCCTACACTGGGGGAAGGGGATGAATAACCCCTTCTTCCGAGGAGTCCCTGGGCTGCGCCAGAGTGACCCAGGAAGGGTGTAGGATCCTGAGGCCGGCACTATGGGCCGGCCGCGGAACCTTACGCAGGATTGGGCTGTTAATCAATATGCCAGTAATCAATGATTGGGCTGTTAATCATTGCCAGGCGAAGCAGCTGGGCAAGTGATGGACAGGTGGAGGCAGTATGTAGGCGTGGGGTGCAGGGCACCCCCAGTGGTTTGCTGCTCCTCGTCGAAGTGACCACTTCATCCAATCTCATGAACAGGCTGACCCTGTTGCCAGCAGCAATGTCAACAGTAGCAGCAACGTGGAGGCTTTACTGAAAGCCTCCCCAGTTTTCCTGTAACTGCTGAAATGCTGAGGCTGGGAAGTGTAGCTTTCCTCCAGACACCTCAGTCATTTGCATGGGTTTCATGCCTGGCATACAATTTCAAGGGGGGCTTGCATCCACACACAAAGGCTGTCAGGTGACCTAAAGAAAATGACATTTGTCAGACTCATTGCTGCTTGGCATGCTACTGTAGTACTTTTCCAGGAGGCAGCAGGGAGACAGGTTTCAGAGAGGCTTCAGTAGCCAGCAGAGAGCCTGGAAAGAAGTTGCTAATGTTCATAGTATAAGCCAGTGCTTCTCAATTATTTTCTGTCACGCCCCCCCTAGGAAGAAGAAAAAATTTCGCGCCCCCCGCGCGACTGTAAATATTTAAATTTTTATTTAAATATTTAATTTTTTAAAAGGTTTTTTAGCACTAGCGCAGGGCTTGCAATAGTTAGTGTATGCTTTGCGCCACTTAACTAGATTGTAGGAGCCTCCAGCGACGATCTACTTCGCCGACGATCTCTTCCGGGGAGCAGATCGTTCCTCTGCTCCCCGGCGCGAACTCTGTAACGCGCCTAGGAGCGCTCTGCAGAGTTCACGCTGTGAATCAAGCATGCGCAAGACGACGATTGGCAACATCGTCGTCTTGTGCATGCGTGAACTCTGCAAAGCGCTCCTAGGCGCGTTACAGAGTTCGCGCCGGGGAGCAGAGGAACGATCTGCTCCCCGGAAGAGATCGTCGGCGAAGTAGATCGTCGCTGGAGGCTCCTACAATCTAGTTAAGTGGCGCAAAGCATACACTAACTATTGCAAGCCCGAGCCCCCCTTTACGGAGCCTCGCGCCCCCCCTGGGGGGCGCGCCCCACTATTTGAGAACCGCTGGTATAAGCCAAGGAACTATGAACTTCAGTGACATTCACTCACAAACACCCTAATCCTTCTGTGGTCTTGTGCTGCAAGAACAATAGTTCTGGAAACACAAGGCACTTTACGGTGGCATGAAAGCTGGGCCCTGCTGCAGCAGGGGTGGGGAGGGAGACGCTCTGGGGTTGGGAGGGGGAGGGAACAGGTAGGGAGCAGGCCGAAGGGGGAGGATCTCAGCAGGAAATATGCATGCCAGATCCTATCCCCTATTTTTGGTCCCGCTCCACTCCATTTCTCTCCTTGGACTTACAGTACTGTATAGCTAAGTTTACCATCGGTACCGGAAATTCCAGGACAGCCCCAGAACCTGAGCTCTGGTCCCGGATTTGTCCTGGAATGTTTCCGGGCTGGTGCAAGCCTCTGCCACCGCCGCTTTTGGGGCTTTTAAAATTTTAAAACTTACTTTTTTACTGCTGGCGGCCATCTTGGATCTCATAAAATCTCACGTGAGGGCATGAGGCAGTACAATACTGCCTCATGTGCCCTTATGAGATTTGGGCGCCTCCATCTTGGATCTCATGAGATTTTGTGAGATCCAAAATGGCCACCGGCTGAAAAAAAGGAAAGTTTTAACCCTTTTAAAAGCAGCAGTAGCGGTGGTGGAGCACGACGGGCATTTGGGGGGGCTTCCCTTCCTAGTGGAAGCAACTACCCTTTCTGGGGCTGTCCGTGTGTCATGCCTACATCAATTAGCCAAAATGGAACCTCCATGGCCAGAGGAAGTCTACCTCTGAGTACCTGATTTGGGGAGCAAACAGCAAAGGGAAAACTGTTGCCTTATCCCCTGCTTGTAGACTTCCAGCAGCACGCAACTGCTCACTGCTGGAAACAAGATAACGGGCTAGATGGGCTTTAGTCTGATCAAGCAGGGCTCTTCTTGTGTTCTGTCCTGCGCTCCTGACCATTCTCAGAAAGGAAAAAGTGAGAACCAGAATTTCCCTGTCCTCCCTACCAGATCTAAGCAGCAAATACAAATGTCCACATGAACCGAAGAATAAAAAAGGGAAAGAAAACGGCAGATCTTGGTTTGAAAGCAACAAAAAAGTGTTTTTTTTTTCCAGTGTGTTGCTATTTAGAGGAATATGGATTTGGCTCATTGTTTCTTCCTGTCTACATGGCAGATGCAGGGGAGCTTGTGGGTGATGCACACATGGACAGTGCTGTGTACATGCACAGGGGCAAGTTCAATGCTGGCACAAGAAAACTCCATGTGGTTTTGTACCTCCTTTTCTTGTGATTAGCTTCCCACACAGACCAGCTGTTCCCCCCCCCCAAAGATTGTTTACATTTATTTTATTTAATTATTTAATTAATTCTTGACTAAAATAAATAAATAAAAATTTCGGGGCGCCCTTCGGGCAGCAAAAGGGCACTTTGCACCCCCAAAAAGATTTTCTACATTTATTTTATTTAATTAATTATTTAATTAGTTGTGTGTGGGTGTGGGTGTGGGTGGTCCTGGTTTAGAACCGGGAAAATCTGGTAAGCCTGGTATGGATTCAAGGAGACTCATAAGACACCAGGAGGCCTATGCAGAGGTAAGTAAAAAAAAATATTTTTACCGTTGAATGCAGCACACACCCCATCAGCGCAGCTGCATTCGTGCCAATGGTGGGGGTAGGATTGGACAGAAGAACTCAAACTGGGACTGGAACCCATAGTTCATTCAAAACACAATACTTGACCCAGATGTGTGATGGCACCAAAAACACCAGAAAGCATCATTTAATTCATTAATGGCTTTGGCATACACTTCTTTATTAATGTAAAGGAAAATTGACATAGTGACTTTAATTCCACTAAACCTGAGCAAAAGAAGCTGTTTTCGTTAGCGCTGCATCAAATGTGCACAAAGTGTTATTTTTGACATGAAAAATAGGCTTTCAAGGGGTTCAAGAAGCCCTTCAGACATGATGACATTGTGGCACCAATAAGATTTGCTGAGTTTTGATAGAAACAACGCCCTTCTCCCTGCAAAGTTTTCTATTTTCCATCACATAATTCCATTAATATTGAAACTGGAATGCAAATGGTTCAGTGTGCACTAGACCTTCTGTATATTCCCTTAAATGCAAAATGCACATGAAAGAAAGTAAAAGAAATCTGCAGCATGGAGCAAATAATGCATGTGCCACTTGCAACATTGTTTTTGAATGTTGAAATCCAGAAGACATGTGAAACTGGTCATAACCCAACTGCCCATAACTTTTCAAGTGGAATGGGGGGGGGGGGAGAGCAGATTTATCTCCTGGGTATAACAATGTGCCTAATTTATCTCACAGTTTATCTCCTGGGTATTACAATGTGTGTAATGCCAGTGGGTGGCGCAGTGGGTTAAACCGCTGAACCATGAGCTGTCGATCGAAAGGTCGGCAGTTTGAATCCGCGACGGGGTGAGCTCTCGTTGCTTGGCCAGCTCCTGCCAACCTAGCAGTTCCAAAGCATGTTAATGTGAGTAGATAAATAGGTACCGCTTGCGGGAAGGTAAACAGTGCTCCGTGTTCCAGCTGCATGCTATGCGCTGCGACAAGGAGAGTCATGCCGGCCACATGACCACGGAGGCGTCTTCGGACAACGCTGGCTCTTCGGCTTTGAAATGGGGATGAGCACCACACCCTAGAGTCGGACACGACTGGACTTAATTGTCAGGGGTCACCTTTACCTTTTACAATGTGTGGTAGATCATGGCAGACACAACATGATCCATCAAAGGGAATCAGAAGAACCTCTTGTGTCTAGTCAAATAACCAACCAGTACAAGAGGAAAAATAATCTTGATTAAAGGAGTGCAGATTTTCATGCCCTATGAGCATTCTGGGTAATATTAAACCCAGATATTTAATATCTGGGGGAGGCGCGGATGGCACAGCTGCCTGTTTTGCCCTCCCCCCCCTTGCGACGAGCAGGACTGGGCCTTTGCTGTTGCTCCTGTTCGCCGATCCATGGGTCAGGCTTGGAGAGCGGGGCGAGCTCACCTCACACTCTCAGTCCCCCTCCCTCAGTCCCCCACACTCCCAGCCTACATTCAGTCTGCGAGTAGCTGGTCACCCATTCGGGTAGAAATTTTGGGTTGTCACCTGATTGACTGTGGTGGCAGTTTTTTTCGCCTACCCTGGACTGAAGCGGTGGGAGAGTGTTAAGTATGTTAGTAAGTTTAAATTTGGTCACTTTGGTCACATTGGCAGGTGCCGTGCAGGTCTGGGTAGGTAAGCTACTTTGGCGTTCATCCCTCAACTCAATGAAAGGAACAGGCAGCCCTTGCTAACACAAAGTTCCATGTGCAAAGCAGAGCTCCCATATCAGCCAAAGGCTTAGGAGCAACTTAGTGTGTATGGGTACCCAAAGAGACAGCACCAAAGACTTACGAACAATTGAGTTTTGCATTTGTTCTCACATAAAATATAAATACCTTGCTCTGTTCACAGAGGGAGCCTCTCAATACACAGCATTCAAGACAACTCCATCAAGGCACTCGGAGTGGTAAGATTCTGAATCACCTTCCCTGATGGTTTTGTTTCCTTTTGTTTTATAAATGCTCACAAGGTTATTCAATAAGGTACACAAGGTTACCCAATTCAATACCAATTCGAGCTGCACTAAATATTCCTCAGTTTTAATTTTCTACCCATTTTGAAAGGCCAGACTTTTTGTACATACAAACAACACTTTATTTATGTGAATGTTTAATTTAATTTTGATTTTATTGGTGAAATTTTTCACCGTAGCTGTGTCTTCGTTCCCCATCTTGGATTAGTGATATGGGCAATCTCATCCAATCAAGGATCATGATGACCAGGATGACCAGGATATCTCAAAAGTCCATAATAAATGGACATCATGTAATAAATTAGCTATGTGATATTATGATTGAAGAAAAGTGAGGGCAATGGAGAGTGAGGGCTGTATAAATTACAGTAATAAGGAAACATTTTCTCAAAAAGTATAGAAAAACTGCCCCAAAAGGAATGCATATCCATAACTTTCAAAATTTGATCACATCTTTGAGAAGTCCAAAGTTCCATCTGACCAGTAAGAATCATCCCATTCCTTTGCACATCCACACCTCAAAACTCATCCTTCACATTTACTCCAGATCAGACACTCATCTGATCCCCAAAAGCCAACCCCTGCATAGCCAAAACCAAACCTTGATCAAGTCGCCAAAAATATAGATACTCATCCACACCTGAAAAGTCATCTAACATCTTTGGTTGAAGCTTTGTCAACTTTGTGGAAGCTCCTAATACTCTTGTGGACCTAGGTGAGTTCACAGGGATCATAGTTGAGAAATGGTTGGTTCAGAGCAATCAAAATAAATGTACAGATGATGTATTCCACCCTATGCAATGATAAATGATATTCCATATCCATACTAAAGATTCTTTTCAGAGTAGCTCACATAATTAACAAGAATAGTCCATTATTGTCTAGATCAGCGGTTCTCAAACTGGTGGGTCGTGACCCATCAGGAGAACCTGATGCTCTCCCCTGCCACCTTAAGGGGTGGGGACAACATGGCGGCAGCAATCCCGGGGATCGTCACCGCCAGCGGGAAAAAGTAAAAAAGTGAATTTCTTTCATTTACCGGGGGTCTTGGAGCCCTCCGGAGTATGCGGGGAGGCCTACAGACCCATCCGTGTTCCTCCCCGAGTTTTAGATCGCTGATCCACTGTGCTTGGGGAAGCCCACGAAGGGGTCCGCAGGCCTTCCCGTACCGTCCGGAGGACTCCAGGACCTCCGGTCAGTGAGAGAAGTTCACTTTTTCACCTGCGAACGGTAGTGATCCCTGGGATTACCGCCACCACTTTCCCCGCCCCTGCAAACACTCAAAGTTCTCTTCTGGTCTTGATTGTAATGTACCTGAAAAGAAAGCAGAAAGAGAAATGCGTTTAGTAAAACCAACCCAGATTGCTGGGTTACACACTACAGGGGCAGGTGTAGGGCCAGATTAAGTGACAACTAGTTAAAGACCAATCCTATCCTCTCCCCCCCCCCCCCGCGCAGGTGCAGCTACGCCAAAAACGAGTGCGCTGTGTCCAGGGAGGTGGTGAATTGGGAGACTTCAGAGGGAAAAGGGGATTCATCCCCTGACTCCTCCATAAGCTTCCCGCTCTGCAATAGGTCTCCTTGGATCTGCACCAGCTCTGTAGCTGGTGCAAGTCCGAGGAGAAGAAAGGGGCGAGGAGGCTGCCAAAAGGGAGAATAGGATTCAGCATGCACTTTCACCATCAGATCCACCCCCTCCTGCAGCCTCACCGCCCCCTGTTCCTCCCTGGCCTGTTTCATCCTTCCCTGCCCCTCAACCTTTTCCGGTGACCACGGACAGGTCCAACGACGGACAGGGAGCACTGCCGCCTGTTGCAGCAGTGCTCCCAAAATGGCTGCCAAAGGAGTGCTTTGTGCGCTGTCAGCAGCCATTTTGTGACAGCAGAGTGTCTTCCACTGTCGCAAAGAGATACGATCCGCAGCCCAATCCTGTATAGGATTGGGCTGTTAATGTAGCAAATTTAATTGTGCAAATCCCTCACTTTAAAAATATGTCGGATATTGTAGAGAAACGGAACATTGTTTTTTGTTGTCCAAGTTTGAATCTCTGTAGTCAATAATTCAATTCCAGTATGAATCCAGACATACTCTCAAAATTTGTTTGAGATTGAGATTTACATTTTCATTTCAGAAAACAGAATCAAATTGTTCATCTTATTCCAAAACAGAGTAGAAGTCAATGCGTTGTTTTTTCTTTGTCAAAGAAAAGGGGATGTGGAAGCTTTTTTTTTCTCCAGAAACAAGATACTTTTCAAATGTTCTCAGAATTTATTTGGCAGCAGAGATGCATACTGAGACCAAGCTTTGTAGACAAAAATCTGAGCAGAGTTTTCCTTTTTTTCCCCCCTCCCTTTATTTTTCTTTGTTTTCTTTTTCTTTCTTTTTTAAAGTCTCTGTGACATCTGCTGGAAATACTACCAGCTAATGGATCATGTATTCCATTGCTTGGAAAGATGCAATTAGGTTCTGCAGGTTTGAAAAATAAACTCTAGTCTAAACTGTGTTGTCATGGAACCACTGGTCTGATTTTCAGTTGGATAATTCAAGGTTTAATTAGGGCTCCCGTGCTTATTCTGGTGAAACTGCTTTCCGGATATGATGGCTGTGATTTTTCAAAGCCGACTTAAGGGATTTGGAGTGCCAGTTCCCATTAAAATTAATGGCAGCTGGGCACTGAAGGTTCTTGGGATGGACTGTACAATCTCACGTCTACATGGTCATTGCATAAGGAGAGTCCCACTTGGGCCATCTCTGACATGAGCTACAGTAAGATTTTTCAGTATATAAAGTTATATGGCAATAATAGATTGCTCCATTCCCTATCAGCCATTTCCTCTAATCATTTAACATTTCACCCCACAACTGTAATAATAAGCCTTGGTTTGTATGAACATCAGAACCCCGTAAAGCAGTGGTTCTCTAACTCCTGGGAAGGCCCTTCACTGCCCTAAGTGGCAGCGGGGCCTTCCCAGGGGTCGCGACGATGCGCCCGGGATTGCGCAGCTGCCACCACTGCCGCGTCCGAAAACGTCCGTTTTACCTGCATTGGTTGGCAGTGGATGTCTGGCGGGGTGTGTGGGGAACCTGGGGACCCCTCTGCAGGTTTCCCCAAGCGTCGGAGCAATGCTCCGACGCGATCGCAACCCACTTCCGGTTTTACGGCGAAACCGGAAGTGGGTTGTGATCGCGTCGGAGCACTGCTCCGACGCTTGGGGAGGCCTGCGGAGGGGTCCCCAGGCTCCCCACACACACCACCAGACATCCACTGCCCACCAATGCAGGTAAAACGGACGTTTTCGGACGCAGCGCCATCGTTGTCACCACGGGTTGCCACGCCCCTTAAGGGTGTAGCAACCCTTTGTTCCCGGCTGGGGCGTCATGACGCCCCAGTTTGGGAACCACTGCCGTAAAGTAATTTAGGGTTCGGTCAATGCTACTCTTACCGGCAGGTGCACAGCTGCAGTAAATAACAATATAACTGACAGTGCAATCCGACATAACTTTTGTGCTGGTTTAACCAGCGGTGCAGCGAGAACGGGAGGCCCCAGAACGGAAAAGGGATTTAAATCCCCTTTGAATTCCTCTTTTGGAAGGGATTTGAATCCCTTTTCCGTTCTGGGGCCTCCCGTTCTCGCTGCGCCGCTGGTTAAACCAGCACAAAAGTTAAGTCGGATTGCGCTGTAAATGACTTTTTTTATTTTCAAGAACAGAATTAAATATGTGAGACTCTTAGTGAGTGATTCAATCCAAAATTCAGCATCAATGTGGAGGAAATGATAATCAAGCTATAAATCGTATCCCAAGCCTGTGTTTATTCTTCATATTTATTTATTTATTCTTATCAGTTTCAGGTCACATCATCAAGATATTGTTGTTGTCTCCCTATTTCTCTTTTTGTGGCATACTAATAGGCTGGTTTCTGTGGCTTCCGTCTGTCTAGTTCTTTTCAGCAAAGAGCAGGCCCTCACTTTCAAACGGGTCAACATGCCCCAGATTGACACACTGTTTACCAACGTTGCTGAGACTTTTAGCAAGCAGCAAGATGATTGTGTGGCTATCCGGAAAGCCATCCAGAGCCTGAAGGAGACCTATGACTGTTTGCCTGCAAATAGTCTTTCCATATGTATAGAGAAGATAAAGCAGGAACATGGTAAGGTGATGGGGGGGGGGGGGGAGAAGCTTAAAGCAGAACTGGTGCTAAAATGGAGGTTGAAGTCTCCACTATTAATGTGGGAAGCAATCCTGGCTCGCACTGATCTGGCTCATAAAGAAATCAAATCGTGAAACTGCCATGCTAATTTCCAAGCCACGCTATGTTTGGCCCTGAGAGAGGTCCTGGTGAGATTCCTCCTGACTGTGTGAAGCTGTCAAAGGCAGGGATCACGGAAGCTTGCAAGCATTGTGGGAAAGAAGTGGGAAAACAGGAGGGGGGCAGCCAGGAAAGAGCTGACTTATTTGGCTGGGCTGCTAAGGGAAAATGAAAATGAATGCGTAACGAATGATACATATGAATTGCATGAATATTTTTTCGTATGGAGAATAGAGTGCTGCACTTGAGAAAGTGTTACATTGTGGGGAAACCTGTCCACAGCCAATGAAGGATGGCCCAGTTTTCACTGATAAAGAACCCATGGAGGCACAGTTTATCTCTGTGCACCAAGACATATACAGTAAGTCCTCACTTAAAGTTGTTTCATTTAAAGTCATTTCATTTAAATTTAAAGTTGATGGGAAAATACCAGGGGAACCTTTACATTTATCCATTAGCCTATGGTAAAATTGGGTTCATTATAAGTCGTTTTGCTTAAAATTGCAGTTTCCAAGAAGATCCTATCGACAACTTTAAGTGAGGACTTGCTGAACATGCCATATGCACACTTAGCCCATCATCATGAAGGATTATTTTTTTTTAGCATTAATGAAATTGGTATTTGGATATCAGAACACGTGGACCTCTCTTTGGATATGAGAACACGTGTACTCGTGTTTTGAGTACAGATCACATTGTAGTCAAAATGGTATCGCCCACAAAAAAGGAGGTTTCTGGGTACTTCCTGAACTCTGGGAGTTTGCAGAAGTTAGGAACTTGAAAAAACAAACCCCCAAAGGAGTTAAAAAAAGCCCCAAAAATAATTTTTCTTTCTGGGGAGTTTTCTTTCTGGTTTAAAGAGAGTTGGGATTCCTAAAGAGGCTTCACAGTGCTAGAACAGTCATTATTTACCCAGAAACTGATCAGGAGGACTTTTATTTTCACTATGAGTAGCACAGTGAAAGCTGACTGTGTGGAAGGAAACACTGGGGGAGGAGGAGGAGACTGGAGAGAGAAAAGAAGCCAGGAAGGCTGGAAACAGTGAGTGAGTGCTGCAGCCTAATAGGCATATTTACAATTTAAGTGGCAGTTCAAGCTTTAGATGTCTAACAGTCCAATCCTACATCTTTCTGCACCTGGAAACCAGTGCATCCTATGGGGTCCAGCTCCACCAGCACAATTTTTCAACATCTAGCATTGTTTGCTGATATCAGAGTGTCTTCTGTCCCTCGAGTTCTTCAGGCAGATATGCCAGTGCTAACGTCCAGGGCTGTGGAAGTGCAGGTTTGGAAATGTAGCTCTAAGGCTCCCTTTCAGGAGAAAATTGGCTGGATTAATTAATTCAGTTTCCTGTTTTTCTGCTTCAGTAAATTATCAAGATGCTAAGGGTTTTAGACGTTCTTTTTCCGGTGGATACCCTACTGATTGGGTTGCACATTACATTACAGTGGAATGTACTATCCATGGGGTCTTATATTCTTTCTCCGTTCTTCAGATGGTTGTCTTCCTGTGTATTACCTCTTCATGTGCCGTTAAATCCAATCCTTCCTATGTAATGCCAGCCTTCCAAACGAATGCCAAAAGCCCAACAAAGCCCTCTTCAGAAAGAAGAGCCAAGCATTTATGAAACTAACAATAAGACAGACAAGAGGGCAATGTGAATGGAGATTGGATCAGCATTCGTAAGACAGACTTATCCAATACCTGATAGTTTTGTGTCTGAATGGGTAGCAGGAAAAAGCCATAGGATTAGGGGTCAAATTCACCCAAGTGGCTTCAGTGCAGAGCATGCCAGTAGAGCTATGCCAGGGATTTGTTTCTTACAAGCAAGCGGCATGGATAATCTTGGCTTAATATTGTCAAATGACTCTATTACATCACACACGCACATATGTATGTATGCATACAACTGTGTGTCACTGATAAGTAAAGTGGAAATAATCAGATTTCATGGTACTACGATATCTTTGACAGCTGGCTACTCTTAGAAGCTTTGTTGCTTCAAGGGTTTAGCTTTCTTAAGAGAAACAATTCGCCATCTCCCTTGGAATCCCCCCAATTCGAGCTTAATCAGTGCTTTGTCTTTCAGATGCTTGCAGTGTGCAGGTGCATATGGAGGGATACAGGTTTTGGCTGACTGCAAGGGAGAAAGAGGTCCCTGAGAAACTGAAGCAGGCCGAGCAGCAGGTGCAAGAGCTGGACCGTGCCACCAGAGGAGTGATCAGTACAGAAACAAAACTCCAGGAAATGATCTCCTCAGTGCTTCAAAGCCAGGATAAGATGGTGGAGAGGGTGAAAGATGCAAACTCTGAGTACCTGGACTTCATCCGGCTAGAAGGAAATCTGAGAGAAAATATGGAGAAAATCAATCTGGCCAAACAGTTCTCAAAGCAGTATATGGAAGAAGCCAATAATGTGCTGAGGGAAATGTCCAAGTCAGCAGACTTGACCTTATAAAACAAGGGGAGAGGAGAATGTTCGGCCTTTCTCCCTCAAAGCTGTTTGTGATGGAAAGCTCTTTTGGCTATAGCTTAGAAAATACACTAGATATATGAACATTCAACTCCAGATTTCTAGGACAGCACGTGGATGGCCACTGGATGCAATCACGTGCCTGGAAACACCCAGAGTTGTCACACCCCTGTGGTCTCCAGAAAGTCCCAATAACCTTCCTTCCCAAGATGTGCAGCAAGTGGTGAGACTCAAGCACCATTACATTTAAATAGGTGGCCATTTGCTTTCCTGAACTTATCTGCCTTTAGCAATCTACACACAGAGGACAGGCACCTTCAGACTCTGTTTTCCCATTGGATGCTCTGAACTTACAAGAGACAGCCATCTCAATCCCTCTTTTCTTACTGAATCAAGAGTCCCATATGAAAACTCCTCTGCCCCATCTTGTCATTCTGGAAAAAGAGAGGCTTGCATTTTGTGGCAGGGAGAGGGGTGCAGTCAGCAGCATCCATCCATTGAAGAATTACTGACCACAACAGTCAATATGTAAGTACCTATGGTAGTATATAGGTACTTACATATTGACTGTTGTGGTAGTATATGGCCAACGGGTGGCGTAGTGGGTTAAACCGCTGAACCATGAGCTGTCGATCGAAAGGTCGGCAGTTCGAATCCGCGATGGGGTGAGCTCTCGTTGCTTGGCCAGCTCCTGCCAACCTAGCAGTTCCAAAGCATGTTAATGTGAGTAGATAAATACCGGTAGGTACCGCTTGCAGGAAGGTAAACAGCACTCCGTGTTCCAGCCAGATGCTACGCGCTGCGGCAAGGAGAGTCCTGCCGGCCACATGACCACGGAGGCGTCTTCGGACAACGCTGGCTCTTCGGCTTTGAAATGGGGATGAGCACCACACCCTAGAGTCGGACACGACTGTCAGGGGTCACCTTTATCTTTATGGTAGTATATAACATCATAGTCTACTAACTCTTAGGGCCAGTTCTGCAAATTAACATCAATGCAGAACGAGGATAGAGAAGCTAGAATAACTTGTCTTTTGAAATAATCTGTTCGTTGATGTCTTATTCATTCTGTTTTACAGATAAAAATAAAGTTCTGAAGTCCTCTAGCTGTTGTTTTAGCATACAAGCTCAAAGAAATCTCACATGCCTTATTGCTCTGTACATTATTGGTCATTGGTAAAAAGAGGCACAAAGAACACCATATCTGAGAAATACTATGGGTCCCAGAACTGCCTTTATAGCATTCTCTCCTAAGTGATCTTACCAAAGAGGGCTCCCAAGTTTGGAGGAAAATATCCCAAACAGAGTTTGGTGGCAGATACTCTTGTTGGCAGGAAAATACCGAGATCAGCTGTTGAGTAGTAACACATGAAGGCATCATATCCAATGCCAGTAGCCATCAAATCTAATACTGTCAGGAAGAAACATTCTTAATTCATTCTGCTTCTTACCACTTTGTAAATAGGACTTCAAAGCAGGGCCAAAGTTTTCGTCCGAAACCAGAAGTGGGTCACAATTGAGAGCAAATCTGAAGCGCGGAAAGGCCCACAGAGGGTCAGTGTGATCCTCAGTAAGTTAAAAATAACAATTCCCCCTCCTCCGCAGTGGCGCAATCTTGGAGTGCTGTCGCTCCCCCCCCTCGCACAGACTCAAAGTTGAGAACTGCTGAAGTATATAATAAGTTGGAAAGTACTGTAGAAATAAGTGGCATGAGAAGAAAGCACTCTAATTAAGAAACTGAAAGTTTATTGTCTTTTGTTATAGTGTTAATGGTGCATGGCTGGGAGGGGCTGCCGTGATGAGCTCTGGCACTTTAAAATGTACCATTACACCGCTGGTTAGCATGTTCGATAAGCTACCAAAGGAGTCACACAGCACAATTGTATGCATGACTACTCAGAAGTAAGCCCCACTGAGTTCAGTGGGATTTACTCCCAGGAAAATGTGCATAGAATTGCAGCCTCATTTTGCTATTTGGTCTCCACGATTAGTACAAAACATGATGACTATAAAGAGGGATTTTTTTTTCCAATGCCATGTACTTATGTATGGTATTAATTGTACATAATGTTATCATGAATCAAATTATTTTCTTTTCAGTAGTTCACTGTAGACTAACCTTTCACAATATAGGCTTGATATGGGCATCGCTTGAAACTGCCATTGCATGGCAGCTGCTCCACACTATAAATTATCTCATGGCTGACCCCAAGAATAAGACCTCAGTACAAGGTTTGATTCTATGCTGCAGAAAGCTGTCATAAGCAATATTTAGTAGTGGCATGGAAACTAAAAAGGTAATAGGCTGGTCTCTATGCGATACAGCTGCCACCGTGGTTCCAATGAGCCCCAATGTATACAGTACTTGCATTATGAGAGCCAGTTTTTGTGTCATAACAATTCCTCCTATCTATTGAGCCATATGATAGATGCATGTTGGATGATGCGCAGCAAGTGCTCGTGCAGGAACACAATAGGCTTAGAGCCCAATCCTATGCATGTATACTCAGAAGTCTCATTATAGTCAATGGGGCTTACTCCCAGGTAAGTGTGGATAGGATTGCAGCCTTAATTGAATACCTTATGAGTTATTAGGGCCGGTTCACACAAACAAGTGTTATTTACTTTATTCCATTTGGTAGCGTAGACAAACCCGCAACAGCATGGAGAAATTTTGGTGTGAAAAGGATGGTTTTTAAACAGCGTCAGCAGCAATCACTTCTCCAATAGTGGCTGCCCTTTTGTTTCAAGCCACGTGGAAGGCTATGTAGCGAAGAGAAGATGCACAGTAGTGCTTGCACATGAATACAATACATTTGACAGACTGTCTTATGAGCCATTAGTCTTCTGTGTCCAAGAGTTTTCACATAGCCAAAGCTATGTATATAATTACACACAGACACACCACAAACCTCATAATCATTAAATGTTTGACTCAGTCCAGCATACCCAGACATTTCAAAATGTACAGTATATACATCATGGAATGCATTGCCATTCCTGTTCTGGCTTTCTTTAAGGAACAAAATACTCCCAAACCTATATGCAGAACTTAATCCTTCAGCTGCATCCATCTACCTGAGTTAAGTATATGTACTGAGAGCTGCTTCCTAAGTTAAGAAAATGCATGTCAGGAAGAATACATGGCAGAATGCAACATATGTATTATATGTGGAATGGCACTGATTTATTATACCCACAGAAGGCTTGGTTCATATACTATGATGCTGATTTTAGTTTTCCCAATCCAGCAATTTTCAATGGGTGATGCAAATACTCCAATCCAGCGTTTCTCAAATTGGTGGGAACCGGATGCTTCCCCTGACCAGTTAAGGGGTGGGGAAAGCATGGTGGCAGCAGAGATCTTGGGGATCTCCGCCGCTGCTGGGGGAAAACTGCCCGAAAAGGCAGTTTCTGACTTAACTGACTTAACAGTGCCTCTCAAGGGTGTGGGGAGGCCTGCGGACCCCTCCACAGGTCTCCCCAATCTTGCACACCCTGATCACCACTCAGCAGTATTTTACAACCACTTCTGGTTTTCGCAAAAACCGGTAGTCCTAAATCACTGCTGAGCGGCGATCTGATGGTCAGGGAGGCAGGCCTCCTCACACCCTCCAAAGGCCCCGGCAAGAAACCCCCATTTTCAGGCAGTTTTCCTCTGGCAGTGGGACGACCCCCTCAAGCACTCAAAGTTCTTCCCGCCTTACTGCTCCAATCAATATAGAGAATTTCCATAGAATGGAAAACATAGAAGTTTGACGTCAGATAAAAACTTCTGCGTTATTCAATCTTTCTCAAATTTGAAAAGTCTCATGCCTTGAAGGAACAGTAAAGTGCCTGAAAATTTAATGCCATTTGGATGGAAGATACTGATGTTATAGGCACAAGAATTCTGGCTGAATCTCCCACTGAAATAAATGCAAAATGAAAATAAACAGGACAAATGAAAATGAAACAAATAAAATTAAAATGAATGGAAAATGAAATGAACTGGCTTGAATCAACATTTTTAAAAGTAAAAGAAATGCTTTTTTTTTTTCCTGCACACCCTGAAAAAGAATCCTAACACGACCATATGCCCAATTACACCAAGGATGCCCTTTTTTGTGATGTTTTATCGATGTGCATGTCTGCCTTGGAAATCTAGTGGAGAAACATGAACGAACACCTGGAACTGAAAGTTGTGCAAATTGGGCACGCTGTACAAAATAAAGAAATTAAAAATGAAACAAGAGAGAATCGGGAATTCTTTATTTATTCATTGTTCAGTTCCACTTCAGGAACAAGACCCGCCAGTTCTAAAATGTAGAGATGGGGAATTGAAAACACTCAAACCTTTCTTTCTAAGTTCCTCTTGTTGCAAAACAGCTGATGGATCTGGTTTAAAGTTTCAATTTCCAGGACTTCTGTGAGGAAAGTGATAATGGTGATGAGAGATTTCAACTATCCTGACATCTGCTGGAAGTCCCACTTGGCGAAGAATGGGAGGTCTAATAAATTCTTGCTTTGCCTTGTGGACTACTTCACCATTCAGAACATGGAGGAAGGAACAAGGGTGTTGAATATACTGGACTTATGGCCCAATCCAATCAAGGGCTTATGGCAGCTGGTGTAGGCTTCGTTGTGGTGATGTGAAAGCCATGCCGCCATTGTGCACAACAGAGCCACTGGTGGAAATGACCAGTGGTGCCCCATACGTGCCAGACTTGCCTAGAGATTCCACCGGTCCAGGTAAGGTGGCTGTGGGGGTGGACTGTGGGTAGACTGTGGATGGTTCAGGGAAGGTTTGTGGTGGTTTAGGGGAGGGCAAGGGTGGGGAGTGAACTGGAGGGGGTGGATCTCGGCAGCAAAGATGTACACCAGATCCTATTCCTGATTTTTCAACCCATCCCACCCTCTTCCTCTCCTCAGACTTACAACAGCAAAATACAGGGGCCCCCGTATCCGCGGATTCACTTATCCATGGATGGCCCCCCCCCTCCACGGCCCTCACCTTATTGATGCTCAAACACGCCAACGGCTCGGAACAGGTCAGCGTGGGTCTTCAGTAGTGCCGGCAGCCTCTGTTCTAGAGAGGCTCCGACATTAACAGGAACATCCTGTTAATGTCGGAGCAACAGGCTGCTGGCTCTACTGAAGACCTGCGCTGGCCAGTTTCGAGCCATTGTTGCGTTTCACCATGCTGATCCATTTTGAGCCATTGGCATGTTTGCACATCAGTAAGGTAATGACCGTGGGTGGGATGTGTGTGGGGCCGTGGATAGCGTTTGCCGCCATCTGTGGGTTCCTGGTATCCGCGGCGGGGCCAGGAACATATCCCTGCGGATACTGGAGCCCTACTGTACCTGGTGTAGGTTCTAGGAGACCCACAGACAATCAGGAGGCCCACTGGGAGGTAAGTAAAAAAGATTTTTACATATCTCTTGCTGGCCATCTGATTGCCACCCCACCATAGCATGCATTGCATGCTCCATTGGCACAGCTGCATGCTATAGCATGGCAGGGGATATCTTTGGGCTGTTAACCTTATTTTATTAATCTTATTACTTGGTGCAAGCGGGTAGCATGCGAGCACAATCACAAGGTTAGGCTGCGACATTTTTCCATGGACTACGATGAAGCAGTTCTGCCTTACCTGCTGCCCCCGTATCGCATGTCCCTGTGCTAAAGGAGTGGAGCATGTCAACTCAGAGCCGCTGTCTGTAATCTTTGAGAACTTATGGAAGTGGGGTGAGGTGCCTAAAGACCAGAGACTAGCAAATGTTTTCCCTATAAAAAAGTTAAAAAGGAAGATCTTGAACACTACAGACTGGTCAGCCTGATGACAATTCCTGGAAAGATCTTGGAACAGATTATTGAGTGGATGTCTGTGATCACTTAGGAAATAATGGGGTGATCTGTAGGAGCCAGCATGGATTTGTCCAAATCTCATCTCTTTCTTTGATAGAGTGACTAGTCTGGTAGACCCTTGGGAACACTGTTGACATAGTTTACTTAGATTTCAGCAAATAATTTCACAAAGTTTCCCATGATATCCTTGTGGATAAAATGGCAAAATGTTGGCTAGATGGTACTACTGTTAGTTGGGATCAAAGCTCCCTTATTGAAGGTTTCATACTGAGGCTGGATGGCCATTTGTCAGAGATGCTGTACGTTGCCTGCAATGAACAGGGGTTGGACTAGATGATCTCTAAAGTACTTCTAACTCTAGTATTCTATGATTCTATGACTTGACCCAAAATGTAGGCTGCAGTGGCTCCTGTCTTGTCTAGTATTCCATCGCTGACAGTGATGTCATTCCTGCTGCAGGGGAATATATATAAGTAGCCTACTCAAGACATATTTTGCATAATTTTCTAGTTGAAGTTCTTCCTCTTACTTCCAATATAAAGTGATGTCATCCATGAAGCATTCAGGAGGGAAGTTTTTATTTTATTTTTAACCATGTCAGTCTTCATGGAATGTGCATCGTTTCTTTATATTTGCTGTGTATATTAATATCTCAGCGATTACCAACTTGACCTGAGTCTGAATCAGAAAAATATAAGGTCTCACTGGTGCCCAGACCTTCTAGGAAAAGAATATTGCATGAACATATTTGGATCCCTTATTGGAATCCTTAAAAGACCACCTGCTCTCTAGACCCCACTTGGCTTGGCTTAATTACTAGTCATCATCCAGGCAATTTCCCCCCCTGCTATTTAAAAGTTGGTAAGAACCTTCGTCTTATTCTCTTAGCCCACCCTTTTCAACATGAACATTTCAGGCCTCACCCCTCCTCTTTCATACCATGGAGCGTAGACATGTTCCTGTATAACAGCTGTCCACCCAGAAGCTCACAGGCCAGCAGCAACTTATTACTTGGCAGGGCCACTGAGCCAAAGCCCATAAACCATAGCAAGTTGGCAGCATTGCCTATATATACCGCCAAGAAGCAAGTGGCATGTGATGCACCCCGCCCCTTCATTGTGACTGTGGTGTTAAGTCTTCCAGAAAAGGAAATGTTTATGGGGCTGGGAAAACAATAAAGGAAGAAACTTGAAAGAAGGTATTCCATGTAGTGCAGCTTTTCTTGGAAAGCTTAGGAAGTTTTAGCCCTATTACCCAAAGCAGTGTCCCCTGAATGCAACTGTGCCTCTTCGTATTGGATATTGTGCGTAGTGGAAATATCAAGCATATATCTACACTATGGACTTAAATGGTTTAACTGTCATTCAATCTCCTAAGGGAATGCTGGAAACCATAGTCTGTGAGGCAGGGAAAACTAAGGATCTCTAACAGCATGCTCAAAATGAAAGTCCCCAGGATTCCTTGTGGAACGCCATGACACTTACAGCCCTGTCCTATAGAAGGCCTACAGCAGTGGATCTCCTGATCTGCTGCTGTAAGTCCTCCTATGAAGTCGTGTCACACTTCTGTTGTGCATATTGAAGCTGCTGGTGTAAATGGCCGGAGGCTTCATATGCCTGCCAGAGATGGATTCAGCCGGTGTCAGAGCAGGTAAGGTGCCAGCAGGGGCGGGTCTTGGGTGGTTGGGGGAGATTTGGGGAAGACAGGGAGTAGGGAGGGCAGGGGACGGTTCAAAGCAGGAGGGGTGAATCTCGGCCCTAGCAGCACACACTGGATGCTATTCCCGTTTTCCTAGCCAGACATGCCCCCTGCCTCTCCTCGGACTTATGCCAGCAAAATAGCTGACATAAGTCCAAAGACATAAGTCTGAAGAGACCCACTGACGGCCGGGTGGCCTACGGAGAGGCCTACTTACCTCTCCCAGGCAGTCTGATTCTCCCCCCCCCCACACACACACACACCATACCATGCACTGTATGCTTTGTCAGCATAGCGTACAATGATGGGGGATAGGATTGGGCTGTTAAACTAGTACCATTGCCATGGGTTTGTAGTGTAGTATATCCTCTGTGAGGCCAGCGAGGTTGGCAGTTCAAATCCGCGACGGGGTGAGCTCTGGTTGCTTGGCCAGCTCCTGCCAACCTAGCAGTTCCAAAGCATGTCAATGCGAGTAGATAAATAGGTACCACTTGCGGGAAGGTAAACAGCGCTCCGTGTTCTAGCCGCATGCTACGCGCTGCGGCAAGGAGAGTCATGCCGGCCACATGACCACGGAGGCGTCTTCAGACAATGCTGGCTCTTCAGCTTTGAAATGGGGATGAGCACCACACTCTAGAGTCGGACACGACTGGACTTAATTGTCAGGGGATACCTTTACCTTTTTATATCCTCTGTGAATCAGTTCTCACGCTTGCCCGTATCAAAAGTAGAAAACTAGAAAAAGGACATCCCTCCATTTTCACTTTGAATCCTTTTAGCTGCTAGAATAAATTATGTTTGGAATATGTGTATACAATTATCACGTGATTTCAGTGTTTTCCTCAGCATCTCTTGCCACTACTGGTTCTACTTCATAAAGTAAAAGAACACCACCCAAATCAGACACTGCAAGGTATGGCCATATGTGCATCACCATCACCATCAATCCACACGGTGACAGAGTGGCTTGGAGTACTTGCAACAAGCACACAGGGGGAAGCACAAGTAAACAGTGTTTCTTTTCTCCATGCTTGTTCAGAATGGGCCAGAGCATTCAGAGCAAGTGCAAGAAAAGCAGGATTCACACTAATACAGAACATTCTTTTCCAATTGATACAAGTGTGCCAAGTGCTACACCATGGGAGGGGAAGGTACACACAAAGCAAAAACCCTCAGCACCACTGGGCAATCTGAATTGGGGGTGCATTTTTTTTAACATGCAAACATGGTGAACATTAAACAAAACTCATACATCTTCCCGTATGAAATTTTATTGGGTGCTTCACACAATCTCCTGCTTCTGGTTAATGCCCTAGGTAGCTTTGAAATGAAAGCAGAGCACAAAGTGGGATACATGAGTGCTTAAGGTCAGGGCCTGAGTAGAAATTCTGCCCATGGCTGGCCCATAGATAGCTAGGCAGGCAGAGATCAAACCTGCCACAAACCAGGCAATAATGCTTATTGTGCAGCAGTTGCGTTGCTAACATCGGCTGGAGGGGGGCAATGACGTGTTTCGCGTCATTGCCCCGCCCTCTGCACTCCTGGAAGGCGTCATTTGAAGCCTTCCAGGACACAGGGCGGGCGGGCCTACAAAACGTGCTGATTTTGGCGGATTTATGCTCCGCAGCTGCAAATGCAGCCCTCCAGCTGCAAAAAAACCCAGCCACGGAGCACAAAAATCCTGCTACGGCTCCTCCTCGCGAGGAGACCGTGGTTGTCACGTGGAGACATTGCATCCCCCGCCCCCCCCCCATAGCAATGCCACTGTTGTGCAGACAAAGTCCCAGACTAACTTGGACACCCTGTAGGCTGAGAGCGCATCATAATTCAGGGAAACCTCTGTCCTGCAGTCCTGGGTGGCTCCCTACATAGATTAGCAGAGTATGCCTCCTGAGGTTTCAGGAAGTAGTCCTGAAAGGTAGCCCTGGAAATTGTGAAAGAATACTGTAAGGAGGAAGGAATGATCCTAGTGGAAGAACAGTGAATCATCATAACAAGGATAAGTGTCCCTCATCCTTGCCCAACCCTATCTTTCTTCCCTTATTTCTAATTATATCCTTTCCAGTGACTTGTGCTACTCCAGCTCTACTACTCCCCGTCACCTGAAGTTTTCATGTTCTCTAAACTGGATATAATGCTCATTCTTCCTTTCTGCCCTTAGGGCTGGAATGCCCTTACAGCAGGGCCTCTAAGGGAGGGGTGGGGCTTAAGGGGGTTCAATTGTACCCGGGCCCAGGGCCAAAAAGGGGTCCAGGAGCAAAAAAGGGGAGTCCAGGAGCCAAATTCACATGAAGGGAAGGGGCCCCAAAGAAACTTTGTACCCCCTGATAAAATTACTCTGAGTGGCCCTGCCTTGCAGAATACGTATGTGGTATCATCTCTCTCCCTCTGTTTCATCCCTTCATCCTCAATGTCCATCCATGGCACAGAAGGTAGAAAATGGAATTCTCTCATGTCCTGGTTTGCACTAGCAGCCACTCCACTGTATTATTTTATAAATTCCACCTCACCTAGAAACTTGTGAGAATCCATCACTACACATGTACATCTTTCACCAAAACAGCAGTAAGTTGTCTTAGAAGAGCCACTGTGACTTTATGAATGATGTCCATGGTCTTAAAAGAGAGACCTTCTTCTTCAACTAGCCTACGTCTATGGTGATGTCCCAATGGTGGGTGCCGCCAAATATGCCAAGGATGAAGGTAATGTATTACCGTATAGGCCAGAATAATAAAGTCAAGCCAATGAACCAAATGAGATCCTAATTTTTTCCTAAACAATCTTTTTTTTTTTTTTTTGCTAAGCCTCCTTTGCTTAAATGATTGAGAAACAATCTTACAGAGGGTTGTCAAGTACTGCAAAAGCAAAGAAGGGGCTCTGGTTAAGTGATATATTTCAGGCCTGCGACTTGAGCCCGGTGTAAGTTACTCTTGCCACTGCTGACGGTTTATTATGTTTGTCTGGTTGCCTTGGGAACCAGCTCATGCCGTTTCACTCATTTTATAATGTTCCTGTAAATGTTAGGTAGGGCTGGGATTTATTATGCACTGTCAACACCTCAAATGGAACGCGCCGCCGAGCTCCACTTACTTGGCAACATGCCGTTGCTCGGTCCCTTTTTTTTTCCCCCTAAGAATTGCCTTTTGCATCCAGATTTCTATGCATGTCAACCAGGTCCTGTGTATGGCTCTGTTGGGTACATCTCTCCAACATTAAACATACCCAGTGAGCTTCTCAGATAAGCTTTTTGCCTGAGGAGAACCAACTCTGGACTAGTAGGACACTTGTGTCAAAGGAAGAACTGAGTTAGCAAGCAACTCAGCCGACTGCCACTTGGTGGAATCTTTGACTTATGTTACTTGTGAGAGGTAACGTTTGAGGGGATTGAGGTGGGGGCATGTTTACTGGGAGTGTTTCTCATCCCTAAGCAGCATGACCCCATCATCACCAACCCGACGGCCTCTGTTGCTTCAGGAGATGAGTAATGAAAATTATTACGGCTGGAGCGTGCTGCTTTTCCTTTCCTTCATCTGTCCCAAGCATGACGGAGCATATTTGACTGCAAATTAGCTGGCATGAGGCACAATAGGCTTCTTTAGGAGACGGGGACAATTGAGTCGGTATAAATAAATAGCTGGCATAAATACAAGCAGGGTGAAATTTTTGCCATGCTGAATTCAACAGAAATTTGCTACGAAACTAAGCCATTACTTGCAGCGTCTGCATTCTTTGTAGACTTCAGCTTGCCCCCTTTCCGAGACAGTAGAAGTTAGTGTCATGTGGCACATGTGCAGCTATGCCATAATGTAGAAAATATATAATTAAAAACAAAAACAGATCATTAGACCCCAACCCATTCTAAAAATAGTTTTTTAAAAGGGGGATAGATTTTAAATAGGAAAATATATAGGAAACACCCCCACCCCCCAAGAAATGACTCCAAATTACATTTGCATTAACGCTGCAAAACGTATGCACGCTTACATGGGAGTATGCTCCACCGAAAGCAGCGAGACTTACTTTCATGTAAGCACGGATAAGAACATAAGAACAGCCCTGCTGGATCAGGCCAAAGGCCCATCTAGTCCAGCTTCCTGTATCACACAGTGGCCCCACCAGATGCCTCAGGGAGCACAAGACAACAAGATACTTGTATCCTGTTGCCACTCCCTTGCACCTGGCACAAAGAAAACCTACTCCTACAACCAGGAGGTTGCTTATCCCCATCATGGCTTGTAAGCTGTGATGGAATTTTCCTCCATAAATCTGTCCAATCCCCTTTTAAAGGCATCCAGGCCAGGTGCCATCACCACCTCCTGTGGCAAGGAGTTCCACAAACCAATTACACGCTGGATAGGACAGGGCTGTCAGGAAATGACCTGAAGTAATACAGCAGTGATGCAATCTCATTTACCTGCTTAGAAAACATCCCAAAAGTTTGGATGGTTAGAAGTTGGGGATCAGATATCGGGTCATAGCACCAGTGCGTGTTTCAAATCATGGTGTTCTGTCAGTGGAGCAGCACACCCAGCAAGTCCATTGGGGGCAGCAGCTGAGAGTGGTCATGCTTGGAGATGCACTTTTGCTTTTCCCTCAACAGGAACCTCAAAAATCTCCCTCAAATTTAGCTTTTGGTGGAACTCATTAGGAACTCTAGCAAAGCCTATGCTCCAGCAGGGATATGGCAGTAGCAGGTGTGGGATACAGAAACACTGTGTGATTCACATCAACCAGACCAGGGATGATTTCAACCAAGGCTGCTGGTTGGTAGCTGTTGTGTTGTGTAGCAACAGCTCAAACAGCCTCACAGAACATAGCTACACCTCCAGAACTTAGAACCAGTTTTAATCCTATGTCCCACCTATGACAACTATTATTTATATTTTTGTAAAGTTTATCATTACAAAGAAAGAATCAATATTCATGCTCTGTTCAGGAGTAAAATCACCTTGGTCACACTGATGGATGTCCTGCACCAAGGGAATGGACAAGGATGTGTGATCATGTTGATTCTCCCAGATCTTTCAGGAGCCTGTAATACCATCAACCATGGGATTATTCTGGTTGCCTGCCCCAGTATAAGGCTTGGAGGTACAGTGTTATGGTGGTTTCAGTCCTTCCTGGAGGGTCAAAACCAGAAGGTTGGCTGGAACGGCTGCTGCCCCATGGTCTAGACGCTATAGGGTGCCTCAGGGTTCCAGTTTGTCTCCCACACCTTTAGCATCTACATGAAAGGGCTGAGAGAGGCCAGTATGTAGATAGCACTAAGGTCTACCTCTTGTTTACACCAGCTGATCCCATTCCAAAGGCTGTGGTGGACACTCTGAATTGATGTTTGGAGGCTGAATGAGGGCACATAAACTGAAAGCGCATCCAGATAAGGTGGAGGTGCTGTGGACTGGAATTTCCACCAGTCTAGGGGGAGAAGCACAGCCTGTTCTGGATGGGGTTGCACTACCCCCACATAAGCAGGTGTGAAGCTTGAAGGTGTTTCTGGATATGGCATTATCAAAGGAAATGCAGGTGGGAAGGAGCGCTGGCCTATTCTGCAGCGATGGCCCTTCCTGGGGAAAGAGGACCTAGCTTCAATTACACATGCACTAGTTACATGAGAAAGCCAATGTGATGCAATTATTAGAGTTTGGACTAGGATTAGGGACAACCAGTTCAAATCCCCAGAACCATGAAACTCACTAGGCTAGTCACAATCTCTCACTCTAACATACCTCACAGGGTTATTGTGAGGATAAAATGCAAGGAAGAACCTTGTATACCCCTCTGAGTTCTGTGAAGGAAGAGCAGGACAAAAATGTAACTAAAAAATAAATAAACATTAAAATGTGAATTCATCCAGGCTGGTCTACTGCATGCTCTCTATTTGGGGCTAAGACGGGTTGGAAATTTCAGTTGGTTCCAGTTCAAACTGTCGTCACAGGGATGTTAGTAGAGACCAATCAGTCAGCACACATGACACCGCTGCTGTATAAAATTGTTAGGAGGGCTTGAAAGCTCGTTTACCTGTCTGATTGCCCAATTTATTTATTTGGTGATTCAAACTCGACGGAATCTTCCTTTCCTGGGTTCCGAGATCTAAATCTCCGACTACTATGGGGGATTTGGGGGAGCTCGGGTTTGGACTATGTGGGTGAGCTGGAAACGAGGACTGTTGATATGAGATTTTGGTGTTGGGGTGTGTATTGTATTGTTTTGTTATGTACTGTTTGTTTGTCTATGCCAGTAAAGGTTATGGTATGGTATGGTATGGTATGATTACCAGTTTGTTTCCAGGCCCCATAAAGGCTGGTCTACACCAACTCCGTTTGCGTTTGGAGCCTCGCGAGCATAGGGGACAGGACACCCTGCCCCGAGACGCTGCCCTGGGCTCTACCAGTTTCTTCCATGTGTTGTCTACCCACTTGTCCCTCCTGATTGGTTGATTGCTGCCCCACTCCCCCCGTGATAGGTTCGCTCCACGTCCCGCCCTCACTTTCTTCTGATTGGCTGAAAATGGCCAAACATACAGTAAGCATGGTCCACGACCGATCGCAACGGAACTCAGGGGAGTGCAGCTTTCCAGCGTTCTGTGGCAAACAGTTAAAAAGAGAGCCACACTGCTCCGCACAGGTGCACGCGCCTGGGATGCACCGGGAATCATGCGGTGTAGATCAGCCTTAAGGTGCTAATATTAATTTTTAAAGCCCAAGCAAATTGGAACTAGATTATTTTAAAGCAGGGGTGCACAACATACGGCCCGCGGGCCGCATGCGGCCCGCCTGGCGATTTCCCGTGGCCCCCGAAGAAATCAGGGATCCCAGACAGCGGGCGCTCTCTGGGATCCCCAAGTTCTTCGCGGGCCACGGGAAATCCTCCATGCCCGCTCATTCCGCAACTGACGCGGCTCATTCGGCTCCTGGCCAAACGCCAGGAGACTCCAGGCAGTGCTTTCATCACCGCCAATCAGCTGAGTCTCCTGGCATTCAGCCAAGAGCCGAATGAGCCGGGTGCGCGATGGCCAGGAGGAGGCTCGCTGCGTCCTCTCCTCCGAGTTTGAGTCTGCCCTTTTCCTGCTGCCTGCCTGCACCGTGCAGGCAGGCAGCTCAGCTGCCGCCTGCTGCCGCGCTGGAGGCGAAGCGGGAATTTGTAGGGAATTTGCATGGAGAGGTGCATGATTGCACCCAAGTTCAACCCCAAAGAACTGTATGGGACTTGTATCCGAGGAGTCAGCATGCCTAGAACTGTACGAGTGGAGAGGAGAGCGTAAAGATGGCTATTGCAGAAGGCGACCTAACCCAGCTCCAGGGCTCGCGTCGCCAGTACAGGATGCGCTCACTCAGGCCGGTGCATTTCAGGATGGGGGGGCACAACCTACTGGGGAATGTCCCTGCTCAAGCAGCCTCCCTGAACTGAATGCCACGTGTGCGAGGGTCGGGGCAAGGGACTCCGCACAATCTCGCCTCCCCTCTCCCAAGAGGGCTCGCAGCAGGTCGCCTCCTCCAAGTCTAGCCCAGCGCTTTTCCACTGGGCTTTTCGGCAGGCGCTTTTCCTCCTGCAGTTTTCGAAGCGGCCTGCCCAGTAAAAACGCAGAGATGAGGCACGTTCTTACCCCCCTCCTTGGAGCCGCTCTATCCGCGGCCTCAAAAACAAAACAATCCAGTGCTCTTGCAAAGGAGCAGGGAATGGAGAAGAACAAGAGGCGAGGCTTGCGAGGGACTTGGTGTCGCTGGAGGGGAAACAGAGGGGAGGGGCCTTGCAAGTGGCTGCAGGAGGAGGGGGAAGGGCGGCGGTGAAGGCTTCCCTCTCCCCCTCCTGTTCTCCCCCTCCCCTCGTGGTGCGGGCCTTTCTCCGAAGCGATGGAGCAGGGCAATCCTGCTGCGCCTCTCTGGGCTTTCTTGGTGAGTTTTAAACATGTTTTTTACTTGGGAAATGTGTTGTTTTTTTTTTTAAAGAGATCCTGGCATTATTATGTTTGTATACATGGGAAAAGTGCTTTTTTGGGGTGGGGAGGACTTGGGAGAGGGATTTGTGTGTTTTTTAAAGAGATCCTGGCATTATTATGTTTGTATACGTGGGAAAAGTGCTTTTTTGGGGTGGGGAGGACTTGGGAGAGGGATTTGTGTGTTTTTTAAAGAGATCCTGGCACTATTATGTTTGTATACATGGGAAAAGTGCTTTTTTGGGGTGGGGAGGACTTGGGAGAGGGATTTGTGTGTTTTTTAGAGATCCTGGCATTATTATGTTTGTATACATGGGAAAAGTGCTTTTTTGGGGTGGGGAGGACTTGGGAGAGGGATTTGTGTGTTTTTTAAAGAGATCCTGGCACTATTATGTTTGTATACATGGGAAAAGTGCTTTTTTGGGGTGGGGAGGACTTGGGAGAGGGATTTGTGTGTTTTTTAAAGAGATACTGGCACTATTATGTTTGTATACATGGGAAAAGTGCTTTTTTGGGGTGGGGAGGACTTGGGAGAGGGATTTGTGTGTTTTTTAAAGAGATCCTGGCACTATTATGTTTGTATACATGGGAAAAGTGCTTTTTTGGAGTGGGGAGGACTTGGAAGAGGGATTTGTTTTTTTAAGAGATCCTAGACACGCCCCCAGTGATGTCACTTCCTGAGGAAGTGACATCACGATTCCTGGACACGCCCCCCTGTGATGTCACTTCCTGAGGAAGTGACATCACGGTTTCCTGACACGCCCCCCGTGCGGCCCCAGAGAAGTTTGGCCTACTCATTTTGGCCCCCGCCTACTTCCATGTTGTGCACCCCTGTTTTAAAGTCTGTCTTCACTCATATTAGCATCACAGACCCTGCTCTCTGGCCTGCCATTGATTTACCCAGATTTGATTGGTGGGTACTTGAGGCAGAGCCTTCTCGGTGGTGTCACTACAATTGTGGAACTACCTCCCTAGACAGATACACTCTCTTGGTTTTCAAATGGGCATTTTACAATTTTTTAACAAAATTCTGGAAGAATACCTTTTTTATTTTCTGTTGGTTTTGTGCTGCTTTTATGATGTTTGCTTTGATTTTACTGAATTTTACAGTTTTCTAATGTATAATAAATTTAATGTATTTACTCATTTTTTTTAAGAACTATTAATGAATATTTCATGTTTGGTATGCCACTTTGTGAATTTCGTTTTAAAGTTGTTTTAAAGAATTGTATTTAAACAGATAAATGAAATGATATAGTCAGCTTACCTTTCGGCATATGAGGCACAGAAGTGGCAAAACTATGTCAGCAAAATCACAGCTGCTCCTTTTAATTGCCTCCTAATTTGTCTCTCTATGGCTGGCTAATTTGAACAGTTCACCTCTAGGATCCTGTGAGGTCTCTGATGCTAATTGATTTTGTCTTGCTTAATCAGAGCCGCAAGGAGTATTTATGCTGACTGTTTTCTAAGCTGTGTTTTGGCATCAGGTGATAGAATGGAAAGAAAACACACACACACACACACACACACACACACACACACCGGGGGGGGGGAGAAGTCACTAAGGCACTTGTTGGCCAAAATCTGATTAAAACTGCAAGAAGCCAAGGCTCTGTGCTGAAAGGTGAGATTCCATTATATATTATATAAATATATAGCTTTATGGCCCTCTGAATGCGTTATGGGGAGACCTCAAATGACTTTGCGAAGCATTGCATATTATACGCATGAAACATTAAAAAAGCAAACTTTTGGGCTTGTACCAGTGTTTTTAAAATGTGGGTTTCAAACATTTTTCTTTCTTTCTTTTGCTTGGTGTCAAGATAAGATTTAATGGAAAAATAATAAAACATTCTTCATGTACATAAGAAAAGGGGGAGAGGATAAATCATGGAATGAGTTATTTCAATTTCTCTTAAAAAAACAATTTAGTTTACGTAGTTATAATTTAGCGGACACACTGTTATTCTAGTCCCATAAGCTGTATTTATTAATATTCGGAAGATGGAAGAAAAGAAATGGAGGGGAAGACGCACGTTGGGTTAAGTTATCCCCTCTGCTCCATCCTCAAGGTACTTTTGCTGTAGCAGCGCCAACATTGACATGGCTGCCTGCTTTGTCTCACTGCCAGGTAAGTCCTGCCCTCAGTTGCCTGACACAAGTTCAGTAAAGATGGCCGCCATCCCTTCCCACTTCTCTCATTTCTCGCTTGCAGTGGACAAGGAGAACACAAGGAATTTGGCTTACTCAGGACTCCTAACACTTCCTCTGCCATGGGCACATTGCTTAAGTCCCGGTGTCAGAGCTACGTGGCAACTTCTTTCTCAAAGCCAACATCCAAGACTGAAATTTTGTAGCCTGATCATACAAGCAGCTTTGTGAAAATTGTAGTTCAAGGAATTGGGTGTCAGGGTCCCTTTACTGGTATAACGACCCAAAAATATATTTCAGCAGGAGTGGGGAACTACTCTCACCTCCAGTGCATGTGTAATAATAACAATGACACTGTTTTGCCCGTGTTTGCCTGCTGTGCTGTACCACAAAATTGGTATGCAAGCACTTTGTCCAGCATTCATGGATGGCCTTGGTGTGTCGCTCTGTGGACAGCTGGGGTCCATGAGAGGTAGCTTTGGTTCATCTGCCCACTGGCTCATGGTGCTGGCTGGTAGCTGGACCCGCGCCAGGAAGACCATGGAACTGTCCGTTGGTTCCAGATACTGTAGATTAGAAGATTAACTCAAACAGACTAGTACTTTCCTCTACAAAGTCCAGTGTTTAAGTATTTGCAGGACCAGGCCCTGCCACCAGTATTGCTAGTTCAGGGGTTCTCAACCCGGCTGAGTACCACCTCTGAAGTCACTCTCCTGCTGATTACCATCAGAAGTGACTGGCAATGGCATCATCACCAGTTACTTCTGGGTTTTCAAGTTTTTGGAGGCTTAGAAAATGCAAGTAGGTGGCTCCAGGCAGGTGGGAGAGCCCTTCTCAGCGTTCCCGAGAGGCTCAGCCAAAGGCAGGAGCCTCTTGGGAGCAAAAATGCACTGCCGAAAGCACATCGGAACGGGGTTCTGGTGGTCTGGCAGTCCGAGTACCACCAACAGTCGACCGAAATACCACTGGTTGAGAACCCCTGTGCTAGTTCTTTTGACAACTGCAAAATTCTCCTGTCCATGATCAACACTCTTAAGGAAAAAGATTTAAAAAGTTTGAAACAGGCCATAAGTCTGAAAAGATTTGTAGGGCCATTTAAAAATATTTATCATTTTAAATGCAGCTGTGTTGCTATCAGCCACAGATAGACTGGTAAACTACTTAGAAAGAGAAAGACACATTACATAAAACAATATATCCAGATAGGTTTAAAGAGCTTTTGTCATGCATGGTCTAACTTCGAAACATATTTTACCAAATCCCCATTTATTTTCTTTCTAGTTTTTCTCCTTACTTCCTTTCCCATCATTTCTACTCACCAAGGCACTTATGTAAATAGTGGTATTCCCTGTTCCACATAATGACCCTCCTAGTCCTGTAGTGACATTGAAATACACCAAAACATCACCATCTGTCAGCTGCTGCTTTGTATCGTTAGCTGGATTCTTATAACAGTGCTGTAGAGATAAGGAATTAAAAACCACACGTACGTATATGCAGCTGTTGAAATCTTCTTGCTAAATCTGAATTTACAAGATACATACTAAGAATGTAGGATCACAACCCTTCCCATTTGGAGTCAAGGGCAAACACCACTCCCAGTTGTTCCCCTTAGGTCTGCCCTAGTCAAGAAGGAAGCACTGGAAGCTCTCTCTCTCTCTCTCTCTCTCTCTCTCTCTCTCTCTCTCAATACCCAAGTCGTTCTGTAAAGAAGAGTTGTCCAGCTCCAGTTAAGAGGAACACTTATTTTCATTGATAACAACACTCTAGAACAGGGGATTCACCACCCCTTCCCGGCTGAGTACCACCTCCGGCGCCACTCTCCTGCTGCGTACCATCAGAAGTGACTGGCGATTACATAATCACCAGTTATTTCCTGTTTTTCCTGTTTTCGGAGGCCAAAATATGCAGGTAGGAGGCTCTGAGCAGTTGGAAGGACCCTTCTCAGCGTTTCTGAGTAGCTCGGGCAAAGGCAGGAGCCTCTCGGAAGCAAAAACACACCGCTAAAAGTGCTGCGTCAGAGCGGGGCTCTGGTGGTCCACGTACCACCAGCAGTTGGCCGAAGTACCACTGGTGGTACTAGTACCACTGGTTGAGAACCCCTGTTCTAGATGAAGTATTAGGTTTTGCTTGTACTCTTCACTGGCAACTTCACTGGCAAGAAACTAGGAAAGACAATCCAAGTACTTTTTTCCCCACTGAAAAGATGGTGACAAGCAGGATACAAGGGCACGATTTGGATGGTTTCATTCTAAGTTTGCAAAAATGACACAAGCCAAGAAGGAAAAAGAGCAAACGCTGATCTGTAAGCACTTCAGCTATGCCTCTGACCTGACATTCCCGTCTGTTAGGAGCACATGATTAACATGTGAGTCTCATTCAAGGACAGCCTGGATAAAGGATAGATCTGGATACGACGCCATAGGTGGGCCACCTTACTTCTGCGTTTAGCTGACAGAGCAATTCTCTTTGGATGTCTGAGATGAAAACCACACAGCCTTCTATTCAGGACAGATGAGCTCCAACAGCTTTCGCTAGTTTAGACAATACAGAAACTCACAGAAGCATATAGGATGTACTCTCAGCACAATGTGTTACTCTGCCCCCCATACAGTCATCTTGTATTAAGATTGCCCAGTGAAATAGAAAATAACTTAACATTAGCACTCCTGAAAAGCTGGAAAGTCAGACAGTGACTCAGATACAGATTAGCATTGCAGTAACCAGGCAGGTTCTTATATTTCCTCCTTTTGTTATTTTTTATCTTCTTTTCATTATTCCCCTTTTCATGTGCAGTCGTTAATCACAGGGCCTTTTCCCAATAACGTAAAAAAACACACACACCAACATTTGAGGCAAGAGTTGTACCTTCAATGTTTATAGCATTTCTCCTCCCAAAAGCAGGGATGTGTGGCAAGCAAACTATTATATCTGGAATCCAAACTTTCTTTTCTTTTGGGTGGACATTGAATCCCAGTTTTTATCTGTACTCAATAGTATGAATGACAGTGTGTACAGATACTGATGTGAAAACTACCCTGAATGAACCCTCCCACACCCTGGGATCGGCGAAAGATCAGAATGAAAAGAGATGAAACAAAGTCAAAATAAATTGGAAACTATGAGAGGATTACCAACCTCCTGCTCTGAAAATCCTTGACCCAGACGGAAGCATCAAGCATTATAACTTTTCTAGCTAAAAGTCATAATTAACCCCTTCTTTTAAGATATTGTATCTTCTTGCTTGATAGATGAAAATATTTTATGAAATCTCAGTCTCCTGCACAGCCTTACCAATATCACAGTATCTGCGTTTTTGTATTGAATTTTACTCACAGTAATCATCTATTCAAATGTATATAAAACCTAACGTAACAGTTAGTCACTAGTCTGGCATTGCAAACACAAAGCTGCCTGTTGCTTTCCAGTCACATTTCTCAGATTTTCTATGGTCTGATCAAATCAGTTGTCAAATTCTACTTATTTTTGAGAAGGTATGAAGACTTAAGATGTTAGTTAAAATATAATTCACAGCACAATCCGACTTAACTTTTGTGCTGGTGTAACCAGCGGCCCAGGAAGAACGGGAGGCCCCAGAAGGGAAAGGGAATTCAAAAGTTAAGTCGAATTGCGCTGTCAGTTGCTTTTCTTATAGTAATATCTTATCAGAATTTTGTCTTATCTAATGTCTTATCAGAATTTTACTAATGTCTTATCAGAATTTTACTAATTAAAATAAAATTTGAGATATTTTGTTTTCAGTTAAAATCTACATTAATTTCATTAATATTATAGCAGGGGTGGCCAAACTGTGGCTCTTTGATGTACTATAGTGTGCAGCTCTCTGAAGTTTATCATATGTGGTTCTTAAATCAAGCAAGTTTGGTCACCCCTGGTGTATAGTATGCAATAATCCTATGTATGTTTAACTAGAAGTAAGTCCCAGAGACGTAGTAATGCCGCTGCTGGGGGGGTGAAGGCCGAAATGAAGCCCGTCCCCTCCTGACCCTAGCCGCGAGACATCACCCAGAAACCCCACCCCGCCCCATCCCCGGGTGACGTCACACAGTCTGTAACTGGCCAAATGGCCCCTGGGGGCAGGCCAGAGGGCGGGGAACACCTCCCCAGCCTCCGGAAGCCTCGGCAGCGGCACTGCGAGGCTCGCCGCCACTGCCAAGAGCAGAGGGGAAAAAAGCAGAGCAAAAAGGAGCTGCCGCCACCAAATTATCGCTGCAGGGTGAGTGCTGCTCCTCTGCTGGCCCTGGACATTACTACGCCTCTGGTAAGTCCTGCTGTGTCCAATGGGGCTTACTCCCATGAAAGTGTGAATAGGATTGCAACCTTAGATTGTTTTTCACAGGAAATGAAATGCTTTTTAAAATCATTTTGGAAAGTAGTATGTATTTCAGTGGGTTTAACCGTTGAACCATGAGCTGTCGATCGAAAGGTCGGCAGTTCGAATCCGCGACCGGGTGAGCTCTGGTTGCTTGGCCAGCTCCTGCCAACCTAGCAGTTCCAAAGCATGTTAATGCGACTAGATAAATAGGTACCGCTTGCGGGAAGGTAAACAGCGCTCCGTGTTCCAGCTGCATGCTACGCGCTGCGGCAAGGAGAGTCATGCCGGCCACATGACCACGGAGGCGTCTTCGGACAACGCTGGCTCTTCGGCTTTGAAATGGGATGAGCACCACACCCTAGAGTCGGACACGACTGGACTTAATTGTCAGGGGTCACCTTTACCTTTTATGTATTTCAGTTCTTAAAGAATTCTTAGAAAACCAAAAGGCACAGAAGATATTCTGAAGCCACAATTTTGAATCAAAAATCATCTCCCTTGTACAGTTTTGTAATCATCGATTGACCATCTCTTCTAAACCAAATACTGTACTGTATCCAAATGTTGGGATTTTTTTTTAAAAAATGACAACTCCTGTTTTCATCACAGAGATACAGGCATTTTCCATTGAATAAGCACACGTTAGGAAGCAATACTCATGTGGATTTTCTTCTCCCATGGGTTTTGTGCCATGGAATGTTCAAGTATCTTGTTCTCATATGTTCCTTTTTTACGGCGCAATCCTGACTAAATAGCCGGCGCCGGAACAAGCTGTAAGGAACGTTTGCGCCTCCTCGGGACCAGGGGCCCGGGAGGGGACGGGGGATGGCCGTCAGTCATATCCAGGGAGCCGGCCTCGGAGCGTCCGACCGTGACGCGCGTCACCCATGACGCGCATCACCCCCGGGCGATCCGCCCCACCCGCCACGCTACATCGACACCTCTGTCCTTGAGTCTGGTAGGTGATATTAGCATCCTCGACTGTCCTCCTGGGAAGCCCTTGACACATGCTTTAAAGGGCAGCCATCTCACCCCCTTGCTTGTGGCACATAAGAGAGACAGTAACAAAAGTGGCTTTTGCTTGAGCTTTTGCTCTATCTGCTTAGCATCTGGGGGGGGGGAAGAGGAGAAGGAGGGGAAAGACAACAGAGCTTTGATCCTCTTCATGTTGGAGAGAGAAAGGGGGGAGGTGTTATCTGTTTATATTACCCTATGTATGTCTACTCACTACGCAAAAGCCTTTGATTGTGTGGATCACAACAAACTGTGGCAAATTCTTAAAGAGATGGGGGTACCAGGCCACCTTACCTGTCTCCTGAGAAACCTGTATGCGGGTCAAGAAGCAACAGTTCGGACCGGCCATGGAACAACCGACTGGTTCAAAATTGGGAAGGGAGTACGGCAAGGCTGTATATTGTCACCCTGCCTATTTAACTTATATGCAGAGTACATTATGAATCGCAAGCCGGAATCAAGATTGCCGGGAGAAATATCAACAACCTCAGATATGCAGACGATACCACCCTAATGGCAGAAAGTGAAGAAGAACTAAAGAGCCTCTTGATGAGGGTGAAAGAGGAGAGTGCAAAAGTTGGCTTGAAACTCAACATTAATAAAACTAAGATCATGGCATCTGGGCCCATCAATTCCTGGCAAATAGAAGGGGCAGAAATGGAAGCAGTAACAGATTTTACTTTTCTGGGCTCCAAGATCACTGCAGATGGAGACAGCAGCCATGAAATTAAAAGACACTTACTCCTTGGAAGGAAAGCTATGGCAAACTTAGACAGCATAATAAAAAGCAGAGATATCACCATGCCAACAAAAGTTCGCATAGTCAGGGCGATGGTGTTCCCAGTAGCAATGTATGGTTGCGAGAGTTGGACCATAAGGAAGGCTGAGCGCCGAAGAATAGATGCTTTTGAACTGTGGTGCTGGAGAAGACTCCTGAGAGTCCCTTGGACTGCTAGGAGATCAAATCAGTCAATCCTAAATGAAATCAACCCTGACTGTTCCCTGGAAGGACAGATACTAAGGCTGAAACTCAAATATTTTGGCCACCTAATGCGAAGAGAGGACTCTCTGGAGAAGACTCTGATGCTGGGAAAAATTGAAGGCAAAAGGAGAAGGGGAAGGCAAAGGATGAGATGGTTAGACAGCATCACCGATGCAACGAACATGAAAATGAGCGAACTCAGGAAGATAGTGGAGGACAGGAAGGCCTGGCGGGATATGGTTCATGGGATCACGAAGGGTCGGACATGACTTAACGACTGAACAACAACAACAACAATGTCTACTCAGTGGTACGTCCCATTGTGTTCAACAGGGCCAGGAAAGTGTGTACATTGTTGCTATGCATCCAATTGCATAGAACAGGGTGCGAACAAAAATGAGGCAGGAGAGGATGACGTTGAAATATCTTGGAATAGCAGGTTAGATATAAGGTTTATGATAAAATACCCGGCTGGGTGAAACCGTTAGAAGTGGCTAACAGACCAGATTGGATAAAAGATTCTCAAAATAGATCATATAAAGAACTGATTGATCCCCAGGGGAAACTATGGGATGAGAATCAATTGAGGATGAAAGGTATCCTGATGGACACTTGGTTTCAAAATCAGATTAGAAGCAGGATACGGGAAGATCAAAAAGTGGGTTTTCACCTGGGTGATACTGACTTTGATAAGGTATTTTTAAATGATGATGACAAATATGTAACTAAAATGTACAATTTTTTGTTGGACTATGAGATGATAGATGAAACAGTTAAAGATGTTATGATACAGTGGTCACAAAATTTGGGACGAGAGATTTATTTTCAAGAGTGGGAACAAGTTTGGAATTCTGGTATTAAAATGGTCAAAGCTGTTGCATATAAAGAGAATCTTTATAAAATGTTTTATAGATGGTATTTAACACCTAAGAAGTTATGTAAGATGTATAAGAATGTCTCGAGTACTTGTTGGAAATGCAACAATTTGGAAGGTTCTTTTTTCCATATGTGGTGGACATGTGAAAAAGCAAGAAAATTTTGGAGGATGGTCCATGCGGCATTGGAAGGGATATTACGACATACGCTGTTGTTCGTACCAGAATTATTTCTTTTGAATATAATGACATCAGTAGTATTTCAAAAAGATAAATATATTATTATACATATAGTTACTGCTGCCAGGTTGTTATATGCTCAGCAGTGGAAAGTTGAGACGATACCAGATATTGATGAGTTAATAATTAAGATTTATGACTTGATAGAATTAGATATTTTAACGGAAAGATTAAGAGAAGGAGATGTTAAAAAGAAATTAGATTGGTGGCAACCATTTTATGATTGGTTGAAAAGATAAAATAAAATATTAGATTATTAGTAGATGTAAGGAGGTAAAAGATAGTGGGGTTGGAATATGTATGAAGCTAATTTTATTTAGCATAACTGAAGAGTGTGAATAGTCATTTTAATGTAGTTCGACGTCCGTTAGTTATTTTGTCCATTTGTTTCATGTTGGTTACCCTTGTTGCCCTATGATTTCCCTTACCCTATTATCCCTGTAGTTTCTGTGTTAATAAATAAAAAAATTATCAAAAAAAAAATATATCTTAGTCCGCTTGTCTGAGTATGGGTGTGATTGGGTGTGGTGGGATGGCATGGTTCCTGCTTTGGGGCACGATCCTATGCCCACTTGCTTGGAAGCCCCAAGGAGTGGTCGGCAGCTTGCTTCTGTGAATGCTGGCACAGAAAACAGCGCATGAATCCTGCTGTCACTGGTAAGAGCAGGGCATTTACTTCCCTCAGAAGGGCAAACTCTCAGGGGGAAGCTCCCACCCCTTTCAGATGGCAAGTGCTGCTGGGATATGACACAGAAAGTCTGCTGAAGGGTAAGCGGCAGCGCTACAGGAGGGACGAGCACAGCTTTTGCCCCAAAGAATGCCCTGGATTGCAGTGAACGTGGGTGCAAATTCCACGTGTTGAAATCCATGGGTGTGGCTCACAGATGTATTTCCCATGGAATAACTGCATGTCTGATTTAGGCCTAAGAAGGAGGACAGGACCTTTTATGGACTGGTTCTTGGTTGAGGAACAGGAAGCAACGAGTAGGTATAATGGGTGATTTTCACAGTGGAAGTAAGATGTGGGTCCCTGGCTCATGGAAGTGGCTCATGGATGCATGTTGTCATGAAATATGTTCATGTTTGGTTTGGGCCTCAGACTCTTATGGCACAATCCAGTCTACATTTTAGACCGGTCTAGGGTGTCCATTTGAGGCACCTGGCGAGTAGGCCGTGCTCGTGAAGAGGCCGGCGCTGCTCTACCTGCCCCAGATCCAGTGGAGTGTCCACTGGGGAAGGTAAATTCCCACTGGGCAGCGGAGGAGCTGGGAAGGGTGTTCCGGGAGGAACAGGGTGTTCTGGGAGGGGGGATTGGTCAGCTGGGCCAGTTATGCAGGAGGGATTGGCAGCAGCTCTGCAGAAATCCTATTCCCCTTCCCGGGCTTGTCCATCGTTACATGCACTGGCGTCACTGGAGCGTGGCGGGGGGGGGCGGGCCGCCAGGGGGTGACGCACACCACAGGGTGATGCGCGCACCCCCGCGCGCGTCACCTCCATGATGCACGCCACCCTTCGGACACTCCGAGGCCGGCCCGGGAGCCGGCCTCGGAGCGTCCGACCCCGTCGGTGCTCCAGGGCCTTCTGAAAGAAGGCCCACGCAGCGCGTTCATCCGGGTATTTTCCGGATTTTCGCGCATGCGCAGAGACCGTTTTGAGGGCAGAAAGCCGTCAAAACGGTCTCTGCGCATGCGCGAAAATCCGGAAAATACCCGGATGAACGCGCTGCGTGGGCCTTCTTTCAGAAGGCCCTGGAGCACCGACGGGGTCGGACGCTCTGAGGCCGGCTCCCGGGCCGGCCTCGGAGTGTCCAGAGGGCGACGCGGGGGGGGGGAGCCGGGTTGTCCCCCCCGTGCTGCGATTTCAGAGCATCATTAGGGTGACGTGCGCCCCCTGCCCCAGGGTGACGCGCGTCCTAGTGACGCTACTGGTTACATGGCCCGCTGGAATGTGAACTAGCAAAATAGCTGGCACACATTCGAGTAGTGCCATTGGGGCGGCTGGGAGGGGGAGCTTTCCCAGGGTAAGGAAACAAACATTCCTTTCCCCCGAGGTGACCGCCCAACTGCCTCTTTGCACCCTGGATACAGCGTGGCTATCAGCCTTCCTGGACACTATATTTGCCCTTCCTCCACACTCATAACCCATCTTAATGACAACCATGTTATTAGTAAATATATAAAACAGAGAGTGACAAGGTTGTAATAAAAATTCATTACAGCAATATGAAATTTAACATCCAGACTCAGCAGACTGTAACTGTTCTTGACCATTTACTGAAACAGAGAGGTTTTTAAATATTGTCTTACTGATTCATGGTCCATGTTTTCTAAATTTAAAATTGAAAGTAAAAATACACACTTTTTCCTGGTGGCAGCAGGACATCACCGATGTCACCACATGTTACCACTCCTCTTAAGGGGACAGCGGCCGCTTCTGGTTTTTGTGGTGGATCGCAACCCACCCACCACATTGAGAACCACTGTCCTAATTCATTCAAGCCTCATGATTTGATATGAATTACCTTCTCAGATAATAGTCAGATTATTTTACCTGGCACATTGCTGTACTAAATACATACTGTACTTCTTCAATTCTAAGACGCATGTTTTTTCCCAATTAAGCATTTCAAAAAATGGGGTGTGTCTTAGAATCGAAGGTCTCCCAAAAGCACCCCAAAATGCTATCATCTTACTTACTGGGGCTTGCGGGAGCTTCAGGGAGGCCTGCGCAACCCTCTGCAGGCCTCCCTGATCTACAGTTCGGCAAAAAACGGTGATTTTCAGCCATTTCCGGTTTTCGCGAAAACCAGAAATGGCCAAAAATCGCTGTTTTTCGCCGAACTGAAGATCAGGGAGGCCTGCAGAGGGTTTCGCAGGCCTCCCTGAAGCTCCCCCAAGCCCAGGTAACGAAGGAAATGGCACTTTCTGACGGGGCCAGAAATGCTATGCAAAGGCAGTGCACTCAGTCATCCTCAGCTGCAGGAGACATGCTGGGGAGAGTTGGTGCTGAGCAGGTAGATTTAATGAAGGGAGGTGAGTCTTACAATTGATGGATTTTTTTTTTCCCTGCTAGTAGTACTGAAAGTAAAGGTGTGCCTTAGAATCGATGGCGCCTTAGACTCGAAGAAATACGGTAACTGTCAGAAATGAAAGCATCCCTAACAGGAACTAAATAATACTTTGATGGGAGCTCTAATTCAGATCCTACTGGCTAAAGAACAAGTTACAAGGACTTGCTTGGTTAGCTGAAAACACATAGCAGGTTCCAGGAACTTTGCACATTTTGCCATCCTCCACATAAGCTTCTTAAGAGTGGCATTTGATAATGGAAAGTCATCAGAACGACATTCATTTTCCTATTTTTCTTCATTTTGCTGCGTGGGTGCTTCTCATATAATTAGCCTTATGTCAGTTTTGTAATCAAGAATAGTGTGTTGAAAATCTCTGGTGATTATGGAGCCAAAACTGGTGGTTGCCCCACACCATATTATGTCACAACAAACATCATCATCATCATCATCATCGACTGGCAACTAGAGATAAATAAAATCCTTCTGAGGACATTTTTCAAAATTATTTTTAACATTCCTACAAATTTTTCACCTAAATATGACCTACCTCAAATTTCGCTGAGGTGAAACTTGGTGACAGACACTTTTCAGGGACAGAGGTTCTGTGCTTTTAATGGCTATACAAGAAGCAGACAAACCAATAGAAAAAATGTTTCCATTGACAGCCTGTAACAACACGTGGTTAGACCATGAGGTTCACAAAATGCATGCATTATATAGAAGTGGCCATGCAGCCTTCCTGTTACGGTGCCACTCAGCAGTCCCTAACAGAATCAAAGAATTGAAAAGGAAATCAATGAGGTCTCATGTTCAATCCACTGCCATAAGTATGGATACTTCACAAGAAGGGGGATTCTCAACTCTTTCTAAACTGCTTATTTAGTTTGTGAGCTTCTCTTGACTTGAGGAAGCTTTTCCTGTGTTTAACGTAAATCTACTTTCCTGTAGCTTAAACCCATTGCTCGGTTATGATCGATGTACCAGTATAGCAAAGGTAGCACCATAACTGTGACATAAGGGCAAAATGTAACAACCGGATTGCAAAGTGTTTGTTCTGATTTTCCTAATCTCCGAGTCATAAATAAGATCTCCTAATGTTGCTTTAATGAAGTTTCACCACTTCACTCTGTGTTCACGGTTTAAAAAGGTAGCAATTATACGATAACTGTAGGCAACATGGACTGTGTCTCATTACCGCTCATTTTGGAGGTGCCAGATCTATGTGGGACGCCGTCATTATTATGGCTTAAAGTTGGCGAAGGTCACCCTGGTTCAGCTGTTTTTTACATTGGTAGCCTTCTCCTTATTACCTGCCAAACAAACCTTTTTATTTTTGCACACATTTATGTTGATTTTGTGGTTTCTGAAATTGGATTCTGGCTCCTACGGGCCTGTGTTTCCACAGCAACTACAGGCCTTATCTGCTACTGCTGTTTGGCAGACAGACAACAAGGCCTTTCAGTTTACTTCTCTCCCTCTCTCTTATTTTTAATGTACTTTTTCAACTTTTTTATTTTTACTTTTCCTCACGCATGTCATTTAAAAATCACATAATTAATTGAGTACATCCTGTGCCACATAGGGTTGCCATGGCTTTGAAGCCCCAACAGAACATTTTATAGAGCCATGGGTGCCATTTTTTTCCCAAAATACAGCACCTGGCGCCAGTACGAAAGCTTGTGGAATTTAGCATATCCTACTCCAGGTATGATAAAGAAACCCTGGCACTCTCTGTTTGTTTTTTCTAATTTCCTTTCCAAACTGTCTTTTCAATATATACGAAAGACATGGGGAGTAAAAGTGTGTTATTTTCTATTGAAAGTTAGCTCCACTGCCCCCAACCCCTTACCCAAACCAGCTTAAACTGCTTCTTCATTTGTGGTAAGTTTTTCTTTCTTTCTTTTTCATGTGAAGTGTGGTCTGATTTAGCATCATGTAGCTTGGAGCTGTTACTGATCTTGCAGCAGCAGCAGCAAGCGGAAAAACCAACACACACACACACACACACACACACACAAAAAAAACCTCATTGACAAGCTCCATTAAAAGTTAAGAACAATAAATGATCTCATCACCTTCTTAAATACAGAGAGATGGAGGAGGAAAATACAATCCTTTACTTCAGTGAATGAACGAGTCTGTTGGGACAGGTATATATTGGAAGGCTTTTCTAATGGCACCAGTAAGGAAGAGCTATTCTGCTGAGTTGAAACTGTTATGTCTCTCAGCAGATTAAAAAAGAAGACTATTTATTAGATGGAATGAGTGAGCAAAGAGAGTTGAGGAAATGCACAGAATAAAGGATATAGAGGATTGGTTAGCCATGTAATGTGTATGAAGGATGACTTACATTTTATAACCCTGTAATAGTATATTGACTGTTCCAACATATTTTTTTTCTTCAGCATAAATAGAAAGCAAAGCTATCATGTGTTGGCATGAGACCCAAATCTTGTGCCACCATGGACCTTCTATAGCAGGAGTGGCCAAACGATGGCTCCTGAGCCACATGCGGCGGCTCTTTGACGTATAATGTGTCTCCTTTTTGCATCACAATTAATATAAAAGGTAAATAAGAAATGTTCAAGCTTTCTAATTATTTACCAGGTATAAATTGAGAGTCCACTGGATTAAAACGTAAGCTTAATGACCATGGTGAGTAATAAAATAAATAAATAAATAAATAAATTTAAGAATTTAAATGCTTCTTAGATATTGCGGCTCTCATCTGAAGTTTATGTGGCTCCTACATTAAGCAAGTTTGGCCACCCCTGTTCTATAGACAAGTCATGTGGAAAGTTTCAAGGTTTTAAAATGAACTGGATGCGTTCTGAACTGAGAAAAACATGTTTTATTTTGATTTGGTGCCTCATAAAGGCCTTTTGAAGTCAAATAGCATAAACTACTCATATAAAGACATTTGCAAATGAGATTTTTGTTATGATGATGTCTGCATTCAAAATTTTCTAATATTCTACTGAGTTCTACGTATTCTATTGTACGAAGAGTACAATAGAGGAGTTTCTGCTTTACAATATCTGAGGCATACAATCTATACTAAATGACACAATATAAAAGGAATAAGGGAAGAGGAAAATGAACAAATTCAGGTATTCATGAAGGCCTGTTGCAACCACCATGCAACACGGACACAACGTGAGCAGTGTTACAGCAAAAGGCAGAACGTCAAATCATCTTAGTGACAACATGCCACATGGTGCTGTAATAAAAATGCACCATGTGATGTCGGTGAGTCTTTTTGCCATATATGTAGAACCACCTCTTTCTGTTGCAAGTCCAGGCCATGTTGTGTTGTGATACATAATAATGTGTGTGTACCGGAGGGCGAGTGCTAGAACATCAGCTGGCCCGTCTGAATTGTTCTAAGTTATGTTGGTTACTTCTTCAGTTTGTGATTTTATTTGTACTTTTCTTTCCACACATGCTGATTTAACTGGGAATATGCAAATGTCTAGCATTTCCGGTTTCCACACTTGTCACTCTATTTTTGGTATTTACATTTGGTATGTAACTTTCTCAACTTTCCCTGCAGTGAGATGCATAAACCCATGATACAAGGATAATTTGGACAGCACACCATGGAGGAAGACGGAAAAATGAAAATTTCAATTCAGATGATGACAGCACTCACATTTCCTATTTCTCCTGCATCTTCAAACATTCAAAGATGCTCCAAGAGCTTGGTAATCAATAGTGCAATCCTAGGCATGTCTCAACTGAAGTAAGTTCTATGGTGTTCAATGGGATTTACTCCCAGGAAAATGTGCATAGGATTGCAGCCCAAGATGGAGCATGCTCAGTGGGGCAAAAATATTCCCCTTCTTGAAGATTCTAGGAATTAACTACAATGGCTTAGATCCGAAGAAGACTAAAGTGAGTGGAAAGGTACTTCCATTCAAACAAGCGAGTGTCCATGATTTCAGGAGGAAATCGGGGCTATACCAAGGAAGACAGAATAGGTTCTTAGGATCGAGGTCAGTATGCTCAATGCAATCTAGGCAGAAATAGCCAGGCAATGTTGCTTATAGTCCCAGGTCTATTAGGTAATTTAATCATCTGAACAATAAAATATTAATTCCTCTTCTGCACTGCATGATTGCATCAGAAATTTAAGCACTTCATCCAGTACTGTATATTATTATTACTAGATCAGTGTGAGCGACACTTAAGCATTTTGGAAGTGCTTTTACATTTTACATAAAGCTCCATTTCACTGTAATACATAGAGTAAACCTGTTCAGAAAATGTGGTTTCCATCCTTAAGAAAACTCCACAGTTTTGCCTAGGTTTTCATCCTTACTTGTCATAACCCCTTTATAAATACTGGAAATATTCATTAAATTAAGAATTCTAGGCCATAGCTACTTGGAAACACTGATATGTATTTTGGCTTCAAAACTAAACATTTCAAAAAATATGAAGAACAAAATTAATTCTTTGGAAAACAAAAAAAAAATCTTGAATATTCAAAAAAATATTGAATTGTCATTTTAAATTACACTGGGAAGTGTAGTTTTATTGTACAATCAACTTTTAATCCAAAATGGCTAAATGCTGACACTGGGTGGGTACAGCGTTTTTTCATATGAGCAGACGTGGTCAAGCCTGTATGCAGTGGAAGTGAGCTAGAAGTCTTGTAAATGGTTGGCAAAGCTATGAACTCTCTGCCTCCTATGAAAGGCACTATTCATGTCCAAGGAAGGTGGAGTTTTTTTTTTTTTTAAATAAGGTATTAGGTTTGGATGATACTGAACACCCAACCTGCATTTTTTCAGGCTAGCCCATTACTCTTTAGTATTCTGGTGGGATGAAGTTGCTCAGTTATTTTAATACCTTCACATTCCAAGTATAACTATCTTAGAGGACAATTCTTTGACATTAGCAGAATGAAAAAAAATCTGTTAGTTAAGGATACTCAAAGATATACATCCAGGAATATAAACAAACAAACAAACAAACAAACAAACAAGGGAACACATTTCTTCAAATGCCCCACTGCAAGAGCTGTTTGAAAATGATGTTTTTGAAAATTTGTTGAATTAAAATGTGGTGTTTTGTGTTTTTATTCACAGGTGCGAAATCTTAAGCATCAATATCAGATTTATGGTGCAATCCTGTCTACATCTTTGACTGGCAGAGCGCTGTTCCGCTGGTCTAGGGTGTCGCAAATGTGCTGTAAAACCCGTTTGTGGCACCCAGATAGTAGGCGGCACCAGCACCCACCGGGGAAGGTGTTCCCAACCGGGGGGTGGGGTGGGGAAGGGCAGACTGGGGGTGTTTCAGAAGGGAGGATTGGTCCGCTGGGCCCAGGAAGGGGGAGAGATCGGCGACAGCTCCACTGAGATCCTATCTCCCTTCCTGGGCCTGCCTGGTGTTACACCGCCCACTTGAATGTGTGCCAGCAAAATAGTTGGTGCACATTCAAGTAGACCCATTAGGGCGACTGGGGCTCTACTTGGGGTAAGGAGACGAACATCCCTTTACCCAGAGTAGTCCTCCAGTTGTGCCGGTGCTGGGTCCTATCTGGCTAGGATGTGGTGCAGGTTCTATGTCCACACCGCAGCCTAGCAAGACAGGCTGCCCATATTATTACATTGCAGTCTTCAATGCTTTTAAAAACTACCCTATTATAGTGTTTTGTACTTTTATTTGCTTGCCGTATTATGGTGTTTTGTGTTTTTATTTGGTTATCAACAAAAACAAACATCTCGACCCATTGCCCAAGTGAGACAGATGCTAGGAACGTATAACCACAGATACCTTGATTATTAATTTAAATATTTCTAGTGTCATAGTCAACTTGAAAGATATGAATTTGTTTTTATTAGTAAATTGGTAAGTTAGTTTAGATATTAATTTTTTACTGGCATTCAAACATCTTGATGAGCAATCTTTTCTCCAGGACTGTCTCTCTGTTTTGTCATAATTCTTTTAGCTAATTCCAAAATAAACTGTATCTTTCAATCAGCCCTTGATAAAACCACAAGATAGCAGAAATCCCAATGTGCAATTTATTCCCAAGTCACAACCTGGCTTTTCAGCAATATGTCTTTCGTAGCTAGGATATCATTAACTTCATGAGTCAGGTTTTTTTTTAATCCACTCGAAAGCAGGGACCTCTCATATTAAATATTCAACTACTACTTTTGGACCCCAACAACCATGAATCAGATTCCTTTTTCTAAGTAGCATTAGGTCACTTGCTATGACTACCATAATTTTGATTGTGTGCCTGATTGTGTTCCGTATAGAACTCTTGTAGTCAAACTGCAGTTTGAAGACAAGATTCGCAGTTTTAAAAACAATATAATTTTACTTAATGTTTAAGAAAATGTGCAAGATTAATAAAATAACTAAAAATGCATCTTGTGTCCTGTTTTCTACCATGTTCACTGTGAATGAAAGAGCCAAGGTTTTTTTTTAAAGGTATATTAAAGCACCAATATTTATGTGAGTCAGTTGGAACTCACCACCTCCACATGGCAAATAGCCACGTACATTCCGTTTGCAGTGGACCACCTGGCATCCGTACGTGGACCATTAGCACTGACACATGTGCCTGGAGTGATGTGGTTGCCTCTGCCTCAACAGTTGCATGCCATGTCATTTCAAGAGCCTTTTTAAAAAGCACCTTCCGCTCACATGGTTTTGCTTCAGAGTATGTTTACACATCACAGGAGCAAAACCCTCCCTCTTGGCAAAATTTGCAGTCAAAGTAGAGACAGCAACAAAAGTGGAGGGCAAAGCCTAGGGAATAGTTTTGATAGTTAAGTTTAGGACACAGTTGAAAGGACCAACAAAGTACTGTACAAGGGAGTACAGTCCTACCAGAAGACTGAGTGAAAGCAGAAGACACAGGCGTCCCCTTCTCTGATGCGCAATCCTGTGTAGGAGTGCGCTGGAGGAGCGCGCGTTCCCCTGGCGCAGAGTGTCATGAACATGTCATAAAGCACTTACATGGCACTAGGTGAGTAAGGACTGCTGGCGCAGTGGCTGGCGGCCCTTACCCCGGCTCCTATCCGGCACTGGGGGGGAAGGGGAACAGTGGCGTTTTAAGCCACTCCGGCGCCCGGGGGGGCGGGGGCTGGAGCGCCCCCCTCGCGCCAGAGCCCGGCTGCCGCCTCCCCCAAGCAGAGCGTCACCGGCTTGAAGGAGCAAGCATGCAGCCAGCAGATCAGCTGGCTGGCGCTGAAGTCGGCTCGGCTTTAGGCCGAGCTGCCCTGGAGGGAGGGACTCAGGGAGACGAGGGATGGATCGAGGAACGACGAGGGGAAAGCAGCGGGCGCGCGGGCAGCCAGGCTAGAGGCAGATCGGCTGGCTGGCGCTGTTTATGTCGGAGGGGAGGGCCGCGGTCTACCTCCAACATGAGCAAGCTGACTTTAGCGCCAGCCAGCTGATCTGCGGGCTGCCGGGAGGAGGGAGAGGACGAGGAGGAGCGCGCAGCAGCGGCAGTCTGCTCGGGAGCCGCTCGGCTGCACTTTTTTCTAAGAATAAGAGGCGCGAGCGGGCGCCCCTCGGAGGTAGCGTGCCCGCTCGCGCCTGGGGCGCTGCACACCTGAACCCCATATATTTGTACGCCTCTGAAGGGGAAACACAGAGAAAGCAACAAGACATAGATGACCACATCAGTCACACCTGTTCTTGAGGGGAGTGGAGAGGGGAGTGGTACCACCAGTGTGTACATGCAGTAGTGCCCAGGGGAGATGGGAGCATGGTGGTTAGAAACATTCCTGTTCAGGGTGCTGGAGTGGCTGTCTGTGGAGGATCACTGTTGGGCACCCTGTGGCAGGGCTGCTATCCTGCAAAGTGAGAGGGGTTCAGGTCAGTGTTTGGCCAGTATGTGCAACAGTTGGGGTCCCAGACATTCCCTGAAGTGGGTGCTCCCTACTTTTGAATGCGGAGGTGGGAGTGAATGGACCGCTGTGTTAATGGTAGGGACCCCTTGGGTGATGCTGGGGAGGTCTCTGTCCAGGGACCACCCCTGCTTATCTGTGTGGGATGCATTGTGCCTGCTTCCCCTGTAAGGGTGGTTAGGTGGAGGTTCCAGTTAGGTATTAGTGTATGCAGTTCTCCTGGGGCAGAAAACATGCAATCAGAATTCCAAAAAATCAGAACACAATAACTTGCCATACATGTTGTGAGGGCCGTGTGGTTGTGCAAAGTGTTCCCTTTGTGCGCCAACTCCAAGTGCCCTTTTTCACTATGGTTCCGATCACCAAAGTTCCCCTTTGGGAGATCAAAGAGGTATGGCCCCTGCCGTGAGTCTTCTCATCTGAGCTGTAGTCTCCCTGGCAGGGGCTTATTTGCTGGGTATGCTGTGATTGGCTGCCAAATGTAGTCTGCATCCTATGTTCCATTGTGGTGGAGTGGGTAGGGAAGGGAGGGTGACAAGAGTTTCACTTTTCTTCTGTTTTTCATTTCCCCATTGCTCCCTATCAGATTCATCTAACCTAAGCCAGCAATGCCATTGGTGTAGTGTTTTCCTGGCATTGGGGGCATGTCCATCATCTGAAGGTGGTAAGAATCTGGTGTCTTGTCAACTCCTCATCTGGTCCACATCCCTCTCACGCCATGCCCTACTCTCCTCCCCATTTCTGCCTCTTTGCCAGCAGGGTTGTGCCAGTGTCTAGCTGTGTTCAGGTTACGGTGGAGCATTTTCTTGATGTTGCACTGGTGTCTGTGGTGCGGTAGTCGGTGGATGGACTTCTGCACTGGTGAGGTTTTCATTGTGCCGACATACCTTGCGCATAAGACTGGACCTTAAGACTAGTGGTCCTCCAGTGGTTGTTGGGTACAAATGGCTCTTTAAACGAAAGCAAATAGGGCTTTAGAAACTTGAACATGTTAAGACTTTTTGTACATGGAGGTTTTAATCATTTTCTAATGTTAATAACAATGTTGATGATATTGTACACGATGCTTCCTGCTGGACTGGGAAGGCTCTTTCTTTCAAAATCTTCGAAAGAATCATTTTTGAGTTTCGTTCCAGTCTTTTCCTTAATACATTTTCTTGGTTTATGGCAAGAGTAGGACCTAATTTGGACAGCACCTCTTCTGCATTACCTTGAAACCACTTAGGTTGCTCCATGGGGCATTGTCTCAAGAAGGAGGGGGATGAATGCTCAGTGGTGACTTTCCATGATCTGCTTCTCTCTGAGCAGCCATTGTACTTAACAGCACCACAAAGTAGAGCCCGTAAATGTGGCTGCTTCACAGCGCTTGCCTTGAGCCAGTTATACAGAGGTTCATGAATAATTCCTCAATAATTGAATTCAGCAGGTTTTGTTCTTCCTTGCATGCATTTTATAATTTCAATTCCCTTATGGGTTGGATTATTGTGAAAAGTTGTGATCCAAGCCTCTTTTCCCCTCCCCAGTACAACTCCAGTTTTTACCTTGGGACTGATAGGACTATGAACAGCATCAGGTCTCTGTTTTCTCTGTAAATACAGAGCTACAATGTTTCAACAAGTCAGGCCTTGTGTGCACCACCAAGAGATTGATGACAAACCACATTATTTTTCCCTTCCATATACCAGCCCACAATTATAACTGTGTCTGTCAAAACACTGGCATGTTTTGTCCAAGGCAGAGGAGAGTAGCAGACCACTCTGCTAAAGAACTTCAACATCATAATAATTTCTTACTTGAACATATTCCTTTCTTTGCCCTCTCACTGTAACAAACAGGAACATATTTTGACACCATTGAATATGACCTACACTCAGGGTTACATGAATGCTGCTGAAAATTATAATGAAGAATTTGGAGACATGATGGTCATGAGAAATGACAAGAGAATAGGTTTTTCCAAAACCCCACCGCAACTCACAAGTGGACCACATTTCCCATGAGGCCTCTACGTCTGGTATGGGAGGAGGAGAAGGGACACCATGAGATCTTGCCCCGGGTGTCACCAACCCTAGTGACACCCCTGAGTTCTTCTGAGTTTTGATCATTGGCTATGTTGAGAGAGTTACTCAACCACATTTCACAAAACAAATGAATGAGCATGTCATAGATATCAAGAATGACTTTGACTGCAAGAAATGAGTTTCACTTAGCTACGGCTTTTAATTTAACTTGTAGATGTTTGGCTTTGATTCATCTTAAATATTTCTCTCTTCTTGAAGAACAAGTCCTGAGTTCACTCCTTAGCAAAACAGGCTTATTTGTTCATCTGTATCTTACTGGGTTTAAACAATGTTTGAGAGCCAGAAAGTGTTGGAAAGTAGGTACTGTACAGAATGATGCTGCCTGCAGGACACTAGGGGGCAGTGTATTGTTCAGGAGGCAAAGGGCTACCTGTCTTGGACCTTCACTTGATCCTCTGTGACCTGTGGGGGTGTGTCCTTACCTGGCTTCCTTCCTCTCCTCTTCTCTCTCCCTCCTCCTGATCCTCCAAGCATGCAGTCCTTTCTGCATTAGCTCTCTGACCAGCCGCATGGGGTCTGCCATGCCATGAGGTCTCACACACCTGTGCAAAGGGAATAGCTCTAGGATTCCCTGTTCCAAGTCTAGGACCTGTACAGCTAACAATGACATACACACATGTGAACTATAAGTATGTTTCTTGTAAACCTTTTTACTGCCTCTGCTCCTATTTTATTGTTAGCTGCAAACTAGTGAGGGTTAATGTGGAGCAGTCAGAAAAGGAATGAATTTTGGAATGTTATTGAGAAATATTTTTAAATTTTGTTTACTCTTGAAAATTATTGGTATAAATGTACATCGCAAGCCCTAAGTAGGCCAGTTGGAATGAGATCTCCCGTTCCTCTTCACCCTGACTCTAGAGGACTCATGGAAAAATACCACACTTCTCTGCTGATTTTGGGCAGCTTTCCAGTTGCTGTGGTCTGATTTTAATTGAGACAATGTCCTCTAACAATACTTTGGAAGTGCTTTGACAGTGCTCCTTGAACTATGTAACTAAGCTCTGACTTTGAAATTACTGACTTAATATGTGTGATGAACTTCTTTTGTGTGTAACATGTATGCTATATTTTGTTTTGTTTTTAGATTTATGAAAGTAAACTAGTTGTTGAGTACTTGGTACAAATTCATTGTTATACTTTGCCTCAAGCCTGAATCCATGGATTCAGAGAGGTGCATACGCTTCATAGTCATGGCTGACCTAAATACAGTGTGAAAATTTTATCTATAGGGAGCACAGACTGTGACTAGCAGAGAGCGCCAAGGCATTCCTCCATCCCGATTTTAAAGCAAATGTGATTTTCTCTTTCTTTAGGAAGAAGCCAGCAGTGCTGGCATAGTGAAATCCCACCCAGTCCATTTCATGCATGTGAGTTCTCTATTCACACATTACTATAACAACATGGGATGCAGCCATGGGGAAGTGGCAACATCTCAGCCTCAGTAGCTCCAAAATCTTCTCTATTTTAAATCTAGCCACAAAAATAGGGATTACTAATATGGATCAGTTATTACTTAGTAAGCTTTCAAACCCCAACCTCAGGTTTAGCTTGAGCCTCTTGGGCTTGATGGTGGGGTTACTGTGTTGTGCTCTGTAGACTGCATCACAAAGGAGGTCAAGAACATAATATAGCCACATCTGCCAGCACTATTTTTCTAAGCCTCTACCTACAACCACATTTATGGCGCAATCCTGTCTAACTATAGGCTGGTGGAGCGCTCTGCTGCCCTAGGGTGCCGTAAAGCATTTTACGACACACGGAAAGTAAGCAGTGCTGGCGCAGAGACCTGAGTCGCTCACTCCCCCAGTGACACGGACCTGCGCCAGATGACCCAGGTAAGGCCTAGGGCCAGGCCGCTCGGTGCAGGGACAGGCGGGCCGAGATGGTGAGGGAGGGGAGCCATTGGCTGGCCGGGGCTGGGAGGAGATGGTGATATCGGTGGCACTCTGCCGATATCCTATGCCCTGTCGAGCCCAGTCTGGCCTTATACGGCCTCCCCGGATGCACGCCAGCTTCAGAGGACCATTGCAGCCTGAGTAGCTGACACCGGAGGAAGGGGACAAACGTTCCCTCCTCCCAAGGTGCACCTGGGCCGAGCCGGGGCAGGCTGCAATGGGCCTAGGATACAGGGGCCGGCCATTTAGGCTAGTCGCTTAAAGTTACACAGGATCGAGCTGTTAGTAGGGACCATGTCTTTTATACAACATAATTAGGCTTACCAGATCATCGACCGGGACGGAGCAATCTCCCCTTAAGGGGGCGGAGCGCGGGGGGGCAGAACGCGTCACGTTCTGGCCCCCCCGTGCTCCGCCCCCTTAAGGGGAGATCGCTCCGTCCCGGTCAACGATCTGGTAAGCCTAATCATGATGCTTAGCGTGCTGTCAACATGTAATAAATATGCAGCAGTAACTATGATTTAGAGAAATTAAAATTGCATAGAACTCAAGTCCCAAGGGGCACAGGGTGATTAGTGTGTCCTCCTTATGAGAAGTAGCCCTTTTTTGCAGCCCAATGAACCATCCTTTGCCCAGAACTCAGAGGAATATTAGAAGAAGCTTCTCATGCAACACAAGAATCTACTGCTGTATCAATCATTTCCCTTGAGACACTTGTAAGCAGGAGTAACACTTGAAAAGGACAGAAAACACATTGATGTATCAAAAACTTGTATACCAGTTCTTTCATGGCTTGTGGACGGAGACGGGGCAAAATATGAAAAGGAGTCCTTTAAAATACTCAAAGGAACATTTTCAGTACCTGGAAAATATACCATTTCTATGCTAATTTTGGTACTGTGTCTGTTTTGAGGAAGGAGGGGAAGCAATTGTACTAGGGGTCAGAATTGACCGAGTTCTGCTGTAGAACTTCCACTGTAGCGCAACAAATGAGGTTAGGCCATTGCCTTAAGCCCTCCAGGGAAACTGAGCCATGTTTCTTAACACCTATTTAAAAAGTCAGAAGTCAATTCCCAGCTTTAACCTGTTGGTTTTGCTTGAACTAACTTCAGAGATGAAGCACACAGAAGCAGGAACCCACTGCAGAGACTATGGGGAGGGGAGGGTTATTATTTTTAATGCATTGTCAGTCATATTGCGGTGATTTCATCTGCAAGACCATTTGCAAGGTGGCTTGGGATGGTCTCTAGTGAAGATGACAGGGCTGAAGCTGTGACTGAGTGGCGCCTGCTGAGCTGGGAAAGCAAGGTGAAAAGGGGGAAGAGCCAACATCTTCTTTCTTTTTCATAAAACGGAAAGAAAGCAATAAAGCAAAAGGCATTTCCTACAGGTAGCCATTAAATCACTGAGCATGCAGGTCTCTCGAGAGATGCCAGCCCCTCTTTCCTTTCCAGAATGGGTTTCTGTCTGTCCATTTCTCATGCAATGCTCAGTGTCTTCACCTGGGTCTCTCTAGGTTTTTAACCCAGACTCATGCCATAGTTCCTTCGGAGATGGACCTTCACCCATGCATCACTTTCAAAGAATTTTGAATGGGTCTCCAGTGGCACTGTCCAAGGTTTCTGGTTTTCTCGTGATAATGTGCTAATGGTCTGAGACCCAGAATACATTTGCTTTGCACACCATCATTTGTCAAACTCACTACATGATGCTGGAAATGGGGTGGAGGAGGGGGGGAGACAAAGGAGGGTGAACGTGGCTCTGCTTTTCTTTTCTTTCCCTTGCGACTCTCCCTTAATCTCTAAAACATCTGATTGGACATCTGCAAAATAAGCAACATCACTCCCCTCCCCTCCTACGTTTATATGAGACTACGAAGCATCTTTTTTTTTTTTTTTAAGCAAAATTAGATTTCTTTAACAGGAATTTTACCACCTTTACATATGAAGATGTGCCATGAGCGCTGGTCAGCTGCCAGCTGTTTCAAGCTAAGCCATCATTCAGATTGATCATGTTAAATGGGAACTTCTTTGTGTGTGGGTCTGGTCTAGTGGCTGATGTGATTTGCTCTGAGCTCTCTCATGAACAGTTCTTGCAGGCTACATCGGAAGTAGTTCACTGGTCCTGAGAGAGGAGGGATGCACTGCATAATAAATAAGTACTGTATTTCTTCAATTCTAAGACGCATGTTTTTTCCCAATTAAGCATTTCAAAAAATGGGGTGCGTCTTAGAATCGAAGGTCTCCAAAAAGCACCCCAAAATGCTATCTTCTTACTTACTGGGGCTTGGGGGAGCTTCAGGGAGACCTGCGCGACCCTCTGCAGGCCTCCCCGATCTTCAGTTCGGCAAAAAACGGTGATTTTCAGCCATTTCCGGTTTTCGCGAAAACCAGAAATGGCCAAAAATCGCTGTTTTTCACTGAACTGAAGATCAGGAAGGCCTGAAGAGGGTTGCGCAGGCCTCTCTGAAGCTCCCCCAAGCCCAGGTAACGAAGAAAATGGCACATTCTGGCGGGGCCAGAAATGCTATGCAAAGGCAGTGCACTCAGTCATCTTCAGCTGCAGGAGACATGCTGGGGAGAGTTGGTGCTGAGCGGGTAGATTCAATGAAGGGAGGTGAGTCTTACAATCAATGGATTTTTTTTCCCCTGCTGGTGGTACTGAAAGTAAAGGTGCGCCTTAGAATCGATGGCGCCTTAGACTCGAAGAAATACGGTAATGTCTACATTCACTGACATTTTTGAATGTTTACAATTTGGATGTATGGAAAGGATTGCCATCCTTAATATGACTGCAATTATTATTCTATACTAATTATATTACTTATATTATTATACAGCAATTATATAGTACACCAGATACAGAAAAGACAAACCCGTTTGGGCACTCTTCAGTGAACAGAAGCATGCCCAGACTGTGTGAACAGTAAAACTCTGTAATCGATTTGGTTGTGGGAAATCCACATTAAAATGCGTGCCCAGCTTGGTAACATACTGGGTGGCCTGACAAAGTCCTTATTCTCAGTCTAACCTACTGAACAGGGTTGTGGTGTAACTAAAACAGGGTGGTGATGGGAACGGGGGGTGGGTGGGCAAATAAGACCCAGGATGGGGGTGGGATCAGTAGTGGCACACGCCGAATCCCGATCCTGATCCGCCTGCACGGATCAACGCAGACTTGACCTGTTCCAGCTGCTGAGGTTTACCCTTGGGGCAAGGGAACAAATGTCCCTTTATCCCAAGAAGGTCTCTCGAGGCCAAAAATCCCCTGCGGGATACAGTGCGGCACCGGTGCCATTGCATTGCTGCGCAGGGATTTAGGTTGGATTGGGCTGTCATGTAGCGGTAAAACACACTTGAGTTAATGAATATGTGAACGTGGGATACACTGCACAGAGTAATCTGAGCTATGCACATAGAACTACGTGCTATAGAAATAAATAATGTCACCACATAACTATCTCACCAGTCGTTCCCATAATCTTCAGTGGAAGAATTACAATGCAAGGACTATGAATCACACATTCCTGAGTTCACAGAAAAGCCATCAGGAATCATTATAAAGGTGAGCTGAGCTTTATGTGTGCAGAAGAAATTCTAAAACTGTATCAGCATGTGGTCTGCTCTTGTGCTCGTCCACTGAACCTACATCATGGTAAGTTAATTTGAGTTTTTATTTAGTCTCAGACGAGGCACATTTTCAAGTGGTGCGCCTCTTATATTTATCAGGGGGAGAGTAACTGTGTCCACCCCAGCATAGCATCTTCCCAACAGCTCTTTGCTAGTGTTTCTTCTGCATCTTTTTAGATTGTCAACCTTTTTAGAACAGGGGATGTTGTATTAATTGATTTTCGTTGTAAACCACTTTTTGAATTTTGTTGCAAAGCTGTATATAAATATTAATATTAATAATACAACAACCACTATGCATTATTGTATCCCATTAAAAATCACATATATGTTGCAGTGTATTCCCTCTTTATGAAGATGGACAGCCCAATCCTGTCTAGGGCCACCATAGCGTGCAAAAGCACACTGCGCTGGATCCTAGGTAGGATCGGGCCAGTACCAGCCTAGCTGGAGCACACCTTGGGTGAAAGGGATGTTTGTCCCTTTCCCCCCGAGTAGAGCCCCAGCAGGCCCAATGGGCCTCTTCAAATGTGTGCTGGCAAAATGGCTGGAGCAAATTCGAGGAGCCAGCCAGCCAGGCCCATGATGGGGGATAAGATTTGACGGAGCGCTCCGCCGATTATCCTTCCTCCCTCCCGGGCCCAGCAGGCCAATCTGGCTCTCCCAGAATGCCCCGTTCTGCCCCCCCCCCCCGCCCTGACCAGCAGAAAATGTGCTTTCTCTGACAGGCACACTCTGGTGGAGAGTGAGCAGTGCAAGTGGAGCCATTGCTCTGGTGGCGCTTCTTTAGACTGGATTGAGCAGTAACGAAAAATGAAGACGCATCATATATACTGGCTGGTCCAAGATGGCAGGATCTGGCCCTCTTATTTTTCAGCATCATCTAACCTCTAGTTTGAAACACATAATTTCATTTAAAGAGTGAATAGATGAGCGTTGCAACATTTGTTGGCAACTTCTGGATTTCCATAATGAGCTAGAGAAAGCAGCAAGTATCCAGCTCAACTAAACTCAGCAGCTCAAACTCAGCAGCTCAAATTTTCCTTTGTTACATTTTGCCATTTGATATGGGACCGTGTTATACCTTTAAAAATATGATATGTAACATCAATTGATCTCTCTACACCGATGAGGCAGCGTTCCTAACTTTAAATTGTTTAACAGGCACCAGTGCTTTTATCCTCTCCAAATATACTGATATCTAGCTTTATTTGAAAGTATGGCATGAAATCAAGCTCTTTTCTAGGATTACTCTCTATGCGTGAGCCACTTCAGTTTCTGCTGGCAACCCTCCCATCCTCTGGCGTCCTCCTTCAATGGCCTGAAGTCCAATTAGACTTCACCTCAGGTAACTCTTCAAAAGAAAATTCTAATAATTTTAATTTGATGGGCGACATGTCAGGAAAAAAAAATAACAACCTCAAATCCGGTATTAACCTGTGGTGGAAAACCAGCCAGGGGGTATTTCCACCAGAAAGCTTGGAAACTCTTCAATGGATGGGGGAAGAGGGGAGGAAGCCATGCAGAGGAGAGATGAAGTAAAGGAGATGTGGTTCTTTGCCAAGGCCAGCTTCTAACCAAATATTCATGGACTAGGTTTCAGGTTTCAGAACATCGGTCGATAATTAGCTACACTCGATACCAGGAAGACTGGCAAGAAATTGATACAGAGCTTTTCAGTATTTCAGTGTTCATTAGGACTGACGTTGTAGTAATTCCAACTAGGTCTTGGTTAGAATTATTATGATTAATAGTTTATTTAGCTCTCTTCATGTTGAAGTGTTTTACATGCTTCAAAAGTTTGTGAGGCAGTTTGTGACTGTCCCTAGATGGAGAATGTCCAATGGAGAAATATATGATGCCTGCATCTGAGGATGGCTGGGAATGTCTAATTCTGAGAGCACCACTTGGCCACTGGAACATACTCGCTCCTTGATTCACTGATCTGCTGATAAACCCTAACACTTCATCTGCTGTTAAATCTATTTGATTCAGTTCTTCAGGTTCCCATTCTGAAAAAGGCAGTTTAGGCACAGGTATCTGATTCCTATAGATTCCCACAGCTATAGATTCCACAGTAAAGAGAGATGCAATCTATCTGTGTTCCTAACGAGTGAATTGCCCATTATTGGAGCTTCCTATCCCTGGAGGCACAGCCTCAACACAGAAGAATATCAGTTCATCAGCCAAGGTCCCTTGGCAAGGGATGGTTTCCCTCGTCCGCAGAATGATGGCCCTCAGCCCTGGGACCCTCATTTTCCATGACAGAAAATAGAGGAGCTGTCAACTTGGGAATGCTATGTCCCTGAAAATCTCATACACATTCTTTTCTGCTTCTCTCAGCATTTTCAGGTCAGCTAACTTGGTCCCAAGGGAACAAACTTGTTTCCTGACAGCCAGGAGTTCACTGCACCAAGCACACACCCACAACTTCAGTCTTGCAGGCAGAAAGTCATACATCTGACACAGTGCTGGATAGCTCCACACTCCTGCTGATTCTCTACTGTTATTTTAGGCCAGCATAGGACGACTATGCTGGCCCAGGGCTGTTGCAAAAGCTGCCGTAAGGCAGTTGTGCCGGCCCTGGGCTGATGGAGAGGCCTACGCTGGCCCCTGCATGCTGGATCCGGATGGCATGCAGCGCAGGTAAGCCACGGCTGGGCTGTGTGGAGCAGGGGCAGGGCGTTCTGGGATGGGAGGAGGGTGGGGGTGGGCGGATTGGGCCCAGGAGGGGGTGGGATTGGCGGCAGCGGTGTACACCATATCCTATCCCCTTACCAGGCCTGTTTCTCCCAACATGGGCTTCCTTGATTTGCGCTGCTAAAATGGCAGACGCAGATCCAAGGACACCTGTTGCGGGGACTTGGACTTTACATGGGGCAAGGGAACAAAAGTTCCCTTACCATGAGGAGACCTCCAACCCCGCCTCCTCTGCTCAGGATCCAGCATTGCCGGTGCCGGCATAGCTGGATTGCTGAGCAGAGCATAGGATAGGATCAGAGGAGTCGCTATGCGGCCCCCAGTGATGTTACCACTGGAAGTGATGTCCCCGCCACCGCCGCTAAACATCGCTTCAGAGGCGCAGGGTGGGCGTTCCAAAACTATCGCCGTCTCCGCCACTACCGCCCGCTCTTCCCGCCGCCGAAATGGCGTGATTGATGCCCACCGCCTGCTTTGTCGCCCACCCACATGCCATCTGGTGGCCCACTGCCCCACACCACACTCTGCTTCTGGATAGGATTGGACTGTAAGATGCCACAAGACACTTTCTTGGAATTGTTTAAGTGGAAGAGCCCACGTTACAAGATAGTACTGTACGTAAACAAGCCTACTTGAAAATGATAGCCAGTGGCAAGAAATTCAATTCATTCACAAATATATTTCCTTCATTTTTAAAAGCACACCAAGTATACAACTACAATACAATTTATCTAAAGTTTACTGATTCCAGAGTCTAGGCTTAAAAAAAAAAACCAACACACATTACTGTTTCTGACATCAATAGTCACCTTCTCTCAAGCATAAAAGTATATGGGCACATTTTTTGACTGTAGAATATTTGTACAAGAGAAAATGGGAAGGAAGAAACAGAGACATGTTTTAACTTTCTGACAAATAGCTTTGATGATCGGGGATTCCAGTACCAGTAAAAGAGCGAGGACAGAAAAATCGTTCCCAGTGGCAGAAGCCCTGGTTCTCCTCTCACAGCAGGATGAGTGAAGAAATCAAGGGAACCACAATTTTGCTACTGTGAGAATAACTACAAATAATAGGAGACCTGCAGTCAGGAAAAAGAGTGCTGAACTTCCTTTGTACGTTCATCTGTCAGCTATAGCTGGGTCAGATTTATTGCTGTTGTGTGTTTTCCCCCTTCTATCTACTGGCCTTTCTTCCTGAACTCTAAAAATGGTCTAAAAGACATTGGTGTTTTTTAAAGCATAGTTCAGATTAATGTCCCAATCCTAACAAAGGCCTGCACTGGCGGAATGCGCATTCTGCCAGCCATAAAGCACTTTGCGGCAGTGCAGAGGGCTGGCACGCCAGTGGGAAGGTCGGAGACTTCCCATGTGCGTCGGCGGGGTGACTGAGGCCTGCCGGAGCAGGTACATAAGAACATAAGAAGAGCCCTGCTGGATCAGGCCAAAAGCCCATCTAGTCCAGCTTCCTGTATCACACAGTGGCCCCACCAGATGCCACAGGGAGCACAAGACAACAAGATAACCTGTTTCCCGTTGTCACTCCCTTGCACCTGGCACAGAGAAAACCCACTTCTAAAACCAGGTAAACCCTGCACAGGGGGCGGGGAGGGATGGGAGGAGGGCAGAGAGGGGTTGAATGGGGCAGAGGAGGCAGAACAGGGAGAAGATGGGGCAAGGGTGGGTAGATTGGGCCTGGGAGCCCCTTACCCCAAGGAGACCTCCAGCAGCCAAAAATCCACAGTGGGATGCAGCATAGCCCGTGCCAGTGCCACTGCATCGCTGCACAAGAATTTAGGTTGGATTGGGCTGTAAAATCAATTAATCTCACCAGTACAGTAAAACCTTGGATTGAGAGTAACTTAGTTTGAGAGTGTTTTGCATAACAAGCAAAAAATTTTAATAAATTTTAACTTGATTAACAAGCGATGTCTTGCATTACAAGTAGGTTTTGGAGCCTGAGGAGCAGCTGCTCCGGGCGTGGGGCGCTACGCTCAGGCTCCACCACTGAACGGCTGCCTTCTCACGCCGCCCTCACGATCGTGCATAGAAGGAAAGGCGCGTGGAGGCAGCCCTGTGAGGAAAGGCGCCGGTGAGGCCCGTTACGCCTCTGCGAGTAGTTTCGCTGCGGGATTGTGGGTAATCGTCTCCCAGTCTCAGTCCAGTGAGCCAACAGATAGCAGTCATCCTGTTAGTGATAGACTTCCTACACAATAACGTCCTACGCAACAACGTTTGTGACAGACGTCCTACACTCCTCCTCCTCTCTCGTCTCCCTCACACCAGTCACGATTCTTTTCAAAGGTAAAGTGCAGGTTAATTTGTGGAACGAATCATCTGAGTTTCCATTATTTCTTATGGGGAAATTTGCTTTGATATATGAGTGCTTTGGATTACAAGAACGTTTCCGGAACGAATTATGCTCGCAATCCAAGGTTTTACTGTACTTGCTTTCATTAACTCTTCCCAAGACAGATATCTTAGCACAAGGACAAAGCAACTGCAAAATCATGTGATTATTCAGGTCTAGTGGCAGGAGAAAATGGTGATAATGAAATAAAAACACATAACACCGCTTTCTGCTAAAAAAAATAAAAATAAAACCATGTAATTTTGCATCATTCTTCATCATGTGCTGACACTGTACAACCTATACCACCTACCTAGTACACTTGTAAAGCATGTACGACTGATAAAAATGAGGAAAAACTGGACTAAAATCACATAACACCGCTTTCTGCTATTACATTTTGGTTCAACACCGAAATCTGCAAAAAAAAAAAAAATTCTCTCACCTCTATCCATGTCCCATCTCATTTCCATCCCAAGAGCTGTGCCATCTTGCATTGCCATCAGTGCATCAAGGCATATGGAGACGAGTTCTCAGTGGTTGCCCACAGTTATAAAGCTTCCTCAGCTTCAACCTCATATCTGCAAACCATCACAAATATGTCTGCTGATGATATGTTTCTCATGTTAAAAAAATATTCTCAGTATGATGCCCCAAACAGCTTTTCCTACCTTGAATAAACTCTTTTAATTTAACACAGAACTTGTTTTTCCACTAACTTTGCCTGCTTCAGGCTGATATAACTGCATCGTACAGAGACTGCACATATTCCTAGCTATGTCATAAAACACTCTACATCTATTCTTTCTCTGCTTTCTGGATTCTGAAACAGCGCACAAACAAGACGCCGATGATAGTGAAGGATTATGAAACCCTGAAGAAACACATAGAAGAATTACTTCCAACTTGCCTTCAGAAATATGCAGACATGACAAAAGCAAGATGAATTTCGAACTAAACTAAAAGAAAAAAAAGAAAAACACCCTCTTTCACTCACTCTTGTGGTTGTCAGAGCTATTCATAAGATTGTAGGAGTTCCTTCCTGCCATTCTTCCCCATCAGGTCGTCAGACTGTGGAACCTGGTAGGCCCTTTTGCACTACTTCACATAGCACAGTTGCTTCTAACAAAAGCTTCTTTACCCATCTCTTGTTCATCATACAACAACATTTCCAAAGCCTCTGTGTTGGGGCCCTCAGTAGTGTAGTGATCATTTTGACGTGCAGGAGATCATCATCACATGCCCCCATAGCCATGACTCCACAGTCACACCACACTAAGACTAATTCAAAAAACAAAAAGAAAAAAACCCTTCACATTTCTTCATTATAGTGTTCTTTTCTCCTTTGACATTTATTATAGTTCATTTAAAGATCTAATTTATTTCATCCAAAACTCTTGGAGTGTGATGCATACAAATTGAAAAATGAATTTTTTTTTAAAAAAATCCAAAACAAATATAAAAGGCACCACTCACATCCTCTTCACATCTTCCCATTCCACATGTTTAATGAACATGTGAAGAGGACATGTTTTGTAAGATATTTGCTAGAAATCTTATAAGCAACTCAAGGATGGACGTGCACGCACACACATGTTCATAACTCAGCATTCTATTGAGGCTGCATTTGTTTTTCGGCTTCTAGTGCTAGGAGTGCTTGAGAGGTGGGGTTTTTTTTGCCTTGTAGAGCGCTCGGGTTGCGTTCTTTTTTCCGCCTTCCAGCTCGTTCACCACCCTAGAAGTTTCAACTCCGAGCTCCAAGCTAGAAGAAATGGCAGCCTCCTGCACCAATAGGAAGGCTGCTTGGCAGCAAAGGAGCTTGGGAGATGTAGTACGAGGAATGAGGAAATAATGATGGCAGTCTCATGCACCAATAGGAAGGTGGGAGATGTAGTGGGAGGGATGAGGAGCAACAGCAGCCATTCTGATTTTTTAAAAATCATTTCCAATTTGGAAGCCCCTGGTAGCAGCGATATCAAGCATGCTAGGAACGTCACTTCCTGCTATTTCCAAGTTGAAAAACAAACGCAGCCCGAGTAACAAACCCAGTATGTAAAACTAACAGATACAGTAGAACAGCAGATTCAACATAACTAGCTACTTGCAATATAACCGAAGATTCACTTAGGCACATTCAAATATACATAAGAAGCTTGCACCTGTTGGCCCCGCAACCACTAACCCTGTCCCCTGACTTCCATGCTTTAGGCTGAAAGTCTGAAAGGGGAGCCCATGTGCATTCTGTTGTATGTGAGTAGGTTCTCCATAGAACCAGGAGTGCACAAAGGGACAGTCTGAATAGCGCTTCACTCCCTTGCTCTTCTAGAGTCAGCTTTGTTTAGGGTTTTTATTGAAAAAAATGAAGGTTCTGTTGATTGGAACCCTGTCAAACCAGCCAAAGGGTTCTCATATCCATCATATTCAAACTTTGCCCAACCCCAGTTTTACAAGTGGTTGTTCCTCACATCTCTCCACCCTTATGTCTTCTTCTTTTTCCTGCTGTATTTATATGGGTGGTACAATTATTTGCACTTAGGTAGCTGTGAGAAGGGGAAAGTCTCCTTCATTGTCTATGTTGGTAAAGTCAGTTCTCTAGGAGGATTGAACCAGTGCTGGTGTCAGGTTGCTGGAGGGTTCTAGGGCAAAGCCTGCCTCCTGATGTTGCGTTGGGCGCTACTGCTGCCACTGGTGCTGAGAGTTTAGCCTAGGGATTGGCCCCATCAGGTGGACCCTCTGATGGGCATGAGCCCTCAGCCAGGGCCTGACCAGGCCAGTCTCTGATGCCATTCCTGGATGGAGCCATGGTGAAAGAAGAGAATCCCTTATGATGAGTGTGTTCAAGTAGGAGAAAGGCTATGGAAGGCACCTACTAGAGAGGAGTATCAGTTTGAGGTTTTTTTTTTTTCCAACAGCACTGAGATTCAAGGCCTGCTTTGATTTATCAGCTAAAGATGTTAACTGATTGGAAGACTTCTCATAAACTGGTTGACATCCCTTGTAAATAATAGCCCTGAAGACAAGGGTGCAACAACAGGTAACATCTCTTCTAGGAACATGTGCAGAGGAGACATTCTGGTGCCAAAGAGAGCCAGGGAGCTCCCACGGTAACAGATTTCACCCAGGGCTGAGGCATCGCCATGGAGAATCCACATGCTGTTTTTGATATTCATTAATCATCCGGCTAATTTGTTTTCACACAGGAGTGCTGACAGCAAACGAATGTTATTACAGCAAGAACACAGTGCATAATCCAGACTATTATGGCAATGGCACTGATGAAAACGGCTGCTCCATGTGTGTTTTCTGTGCACCATTCTTTGTCCAACTACAATTGTAAATATGTCTATTTCTTATTCACATCTGCTGAAAGAAATAGACCTACCATATGTGGCTGGAACAATGATAAAAGCACTGCTGCTTATCTCAGAAACATGAGCTGAACATTGACCAACTATTAGGAATTATAAACCAGGGCTGAAGTGACAGCTAAATTCAGCTACTAAGGTTTTCTTCCCTATAAATATATTTGGATCCTCTCTGAATGTCACAAATTCTGTCTGACTGCCATTCATATTACTGCTAATAGTTTGATTAAGATCTTCCAGAGTCAGTGTTCTCTAACCGAAACTAAAACATGATGACAGCTTAACTGGGTCTCCGCTTCCAAAGCATTGTTGCAAAATGTTTAAGTGGCCAAATCAATACAAACCAATTAAGTGCACCTTGAGCATATTGTTAACTTGAAGTGTAAGTAACTCGTGTATTAAATGCAAGGTATACACATGATTTAAATGATCAAGTTGTTTGAAGATTGAAATAATCGTGGAGGAATTTGAAAGCTATCCAGTTCTACCTTCTTTATAACAGACACCAGAGCAATGTCTTCAGTTGCTGTTCTTAATCAGTTTTCAGAAACCAGGACCAAAATGACAGAGAATGAGTCATTAACTAATTCAGGCCTGAACAATTTGTGTCCTAATAAGCCACCAGCCAAATACAGTGCCCTCCAAGATGCTTGATAACCTCACACACACTCAAGCACGCCTGCGCACGGACACACAAATGTGCTTTTATAGACCTCAGTCAGCAATGAGCCACTGTGCATGGCTGGCAGGTTGTGTTTGGTGAACCAAACATAGTTGCATAAGCTCCTGCGCTTCTTTGAAGAATTCAAAATCAGCAAACCAAGTATTCATCTGGTCAAATGTGGGTACTTTTAGACAATAATTTATAATCTGTGGGCTAGATAGGATTGGTAAAACCAAACATTTATACCAAATGAACTGTCCTCCCACTGAACTGATATGATAAACCAATTCCAAAAATGCATCCCAGCTGCATCAGTGTGCATTTGCATAAAATTGCACATGTGCATGTATTATAATATAATGAACCATATGCATATATCAACCTTCCTATTTGTCCATGTTACTGTACTGTTGTGCAACTGAATCAATTTCAGGCATAGATTTCAACAGGTTGCAACCCAACTTCTGATGCTACTGCCACCATTTTGCTTTAAAATGCAGGCCTATACTGTACAAATCGAACAGTAGCTAGGCCTATGCTGTGGATAAGGTATATCCACCACCAGAAACCGTGAGCAAGTTACAGTCAGTTCTCTTTATATGCGAATTCGCCACCTGTGAATTTGCTTATCTGCGAGGGACAGAACTGCCACCTAACTCTCCATATCTGCAGTCTGCTCTTGCTATCTGTGATCTCATCGTGGTCATTGTTCTTACAGGTGTGCTTAGCTTTTTTTCCCCACGTGTCTCCATGTTACTCTGGGAGCAAACCTTGAACCTTCAGAAGATAACAATGAATCTGACCAGCGAAAGGAGCTAAAAAGATTTTTTTAAAAAAAGAGACCCCAAGCATGCATCATAACTAGCTAAATACCAGTTAGTGTCCTGACAGCAAGTTCTATGCTGTCTAGGATGAGAGGTCTGCCAGCACCTCAAGCTGTGTTTAATCTATTAGCCTGCAAATTCACCAAGAAATGCAATCTGCCAAAATGTGTGTCTGTTAAAAATGGGCTCATGTGCACTGATATAGGCAAACTTCTATGCTGGGAAAACCAGGCATTAAGTTCAAAGAATGGTAGTGAGCATATAGGTAAGGAGATGGATAGTTACCCACTGAAACGTACCTGGAAGTAGGGATGACAATGGGAAGACCTGCTACTGTGGCCTTCAATAGGCAGCAGGGGACATTTAGGGCGCAATCCAAACCTACTTAGGCTGCCGTTGTAACCAGTGGCCCAGCGAAAACGGGAGGCCCCAGAACGGAAAGGGGATTCAAATCCCCTCCAAAAGGGGAATTCAAAGGGGATTTGAATCCCCTTTCCGTTCTGGGGCCTCCCATTTCGCTGGGCCACTGGTTACAATGGTGGCCTAAGTAGGTTTGGATTGCACCCTTAGACTCCTGGGAAATGTAGTTTTCCAGGGCTTTTAGATCTTCACTACATTTCCCAGAGGTTCTGGCATCTGAAATGCTGCTTCTGTCTAATAAAGGCTGAAGCAGCCCTTCTCATTGTCCTCATTGTTGCTAGGACAGTTTTGAGGGAAAGGGAAGAGGCAGTGGGAGGCTTCCAAGGGGGCTTGAGGTGGGGAGGCCTCATCATGTTCCTGATGATGACATCAGGAGTAGGATAGGCTTACCAGATTTCCCTGGTTCTAAACTGGGACACCCCCCCCCCCCAATCAATTAAATAATTAAATAAATCATTAAAATAAATGGAATCTTTGGGGGGGGTAAGTGCCCTTTCGCCACCCGAAGGCAAAATTATAATTATACATTGATTTATTTTAGTTAGTTAGTTAATTAAACTAATTACCCATTTTAACTAGGAACCCTCTCTATTATACGTTAGCATGGCACAGAATGCATGCTGGCAAACAGCCAAAGTCTGGCTAAATGTAAATAATAAAATACACCCCCTAAAATGAAATAAATAAGAAAGCAAAAATTTTAAAAGGAAGGAAAACAAAAGAAATGATGGTCACGGTCACCTCCCTCTTTTATGTATAATATTAAGTATGATAATAATTAATAATAATTACTGAATTAAATGACTGAATTAAATGACTACAGTTTCTTCTTTCTAGCCTTCATTTCTGCAATACACCCCCTAATAAAAAAAGAATATTGCACAGGAAAGCCAGTCACATACTAAGGGGAGGGGGAGGAGGAAAGCGAAATAAAACCCTGGAAAAGCCACTTTAGAAAACACACAGAGACAAGTTTGAAGTGCAACACCTTAGCAGCTGAAGACACCTCCTAAAGGCGGTGACACACCAAGCACGTCTTCCGTCCGGCACAGAGGTGCTTCCGGGCTGCACGTGCGTTTGTTGAGTGTGACATACCTTCGTCCTGGCCGCCGGCAGCTGTCGGAAGCCACGGGCGCGTTGACGCCTCAGCTGGGCAAAGCCCAGCTCTGGGAACGTTTTCAGCGTTCCGTCCGTGTCCCAGCCCCCTGGGGGTTCAATCAAAGGGAAGGAAGTCAAAGTCAATCAAAGGGAAAGAGGGGCAGAATGTTGTGGTAAAGCAGCCATTTTTTCTCCTCGCTTGGGGTAACTACGAGCGCGCTGTTTTGTTTTTTCAAACCTTCGTCACTTGGAAGGGTTTTAACACACAAACGCGTTTCTCTTCTGTGCAGTCCCCACTAGTCCTGGCCTCTTCTCTTCCCTCTTCTCTCCCCCCTTCGCTGCTCGATCCTCTCGGCAACCCAGCACAGCTGCGATCTGGTGGGACATGGTAACGTCCCATCCAGCCCTCTAGCATGCGTCCCGTGCGGCAACACAGCCTGAGCAACGTGCGCGCCGCACAGAAGATGTGGTTGGTGTGCCTCAGCCTTAAGAAAGCAAAACTGAAGGAAAGCCAGTCACAAATGTGAAGAAAAATCTTGTAAATGCTCAAAATGTTGCGGGGGGGGGGGGGGAGAATTGTTTGTGGCCACAATCTACACACACAGGGATGTTTAAAAATACACTGCACAGATGGGAGATAATTCCATTCCTGTCTCATGGTAGTGCAAAAACACACATGCCAGGAATTTTTCTCCAAGCCCTACAATTTAACAGAGAGCTGGATCTCATGGTAGTCTAAAACACATGCCTGGATCTCAGACCAAGTCACATTTCCAAGTCAGACACACAAATCAGCTCCTCTCTCTCTCCTCCCCCCCCCCATTTTCCAAAGAAGTATATCTTGCCCATCCGCCAAGAAGAAGTAATAAGCAGATAAACCCCATCATAACAGAGGGGGAAAGAACTCCGGCTGCTGCTGGCTTGCAAAAAGCTGTGAGGTCACGCTGCTGAGGCGGAGCTGAAGAGTAGTAAAGCTCTGGGCTTCTCCTAGTCACATGATCACAGCCAGTGAAGCCTCCTAGGCTAGGCGGCGGCCATTTTTTTCAGGGGAAAAGTTCCGACGGCCATTTTGTTTCAAACAAGTCAAAGCTAATTTTAACCGGACGGGGAGGGGGAACAAATCTGGGACAAGCCCCCCAAATCCCTGATGGTCTGGACGAATGGCAAGCCTAGGAGTAGGATGAGACTAGGAACCTGGACTGGGCCCAAGTTAAAAAGAACTAATCAGCTCATTCAGTGTCAGCATCTGGGTCTGGGACCCCTGAAGACAGTCAGTCCCAATTCTAAGCCTCCCCGTCCCCTGCATGCACACTGCCGATCGTCTCAGAGAGACAGAGACAGAGAGTGATCTTGGAAGAAGCCTCTCAGTGCTCCAGCAGTGCTTCCAGGGAGGCACCCTCCAATATTGCTCTTCTCCATTTCCCCTACCAGGTTGAGAAGCAGAGAGATCTTAGAGGAGGAAGTCTCTCCCTCAGCACTTCCACCCACCTCATCTCCCTCGTCTTCCACCCACCTCATCCAGGAACCTCAGAGAGGTTCCTCAGAGAGCAGAAGCCTCTGTGTTATCTCTGGGACAGGACAAGACAGCAAGGTGCAAGTGGCTCAGTTGGGTAAGTCATACTGCTTCTGCCTGTAATGGGGGTGGAGGTGTCATGAGCAGAGGTTAAAAAATGTTTCCTTTTCTGTTTGTGTGAAGGCAGTTAGGATTCAAACTACAGGTTTCCCTCCAAAATCATTTCAGTTAAAAAGAGTGCAGGAAGGGCAGTTTGTTTTAAAATTTCCTTTGAAATATTCCCTCCCAAAGAATATATAAAGGCAAAGCTTCTGACCGTTTAGTGAGGGAAGTTCGAGTTGGATCTGAAATACTGAGCTGAATCACAAAGCTAAAGCCCTGGAGCTAAAGCTAAATCACAAAGCTAAAGTCACAGTTGAATTGCATTGCTGAACAATTTGAGAGAAAGATTGCTAAGGAAGTGTCATTTGTAAATAAACCCACTTTTGTTTGAGAAGCTGCATTGTCTCTACATCAATCCTGCCCTAAATTCTGGTTGGGCACCAGGTTACTGGAAGGGAGTGACCCTAAACCAGCGGTGGGGAACCTCAGGCCCGCGGGCCATTTTCGAACCCCGGGGCGATCCGGTCCGGCCCACCTGGCTGCATTGTGACGGCCAGCACTGGCCATTACAATGCACCTGGCTGGCTGGGACAAAAACAGTGGCGGCACTCTGCACATGCTCAGAGGCACGGGAAAAGGTAAAATACTGTATTTATTTTACAGTGGACACGCCCACTTCCGGCGGAAGTGACATCACAGTTTTTGACCCGCCTTCCCGTGATGTCACTTCCGTCCCCCTTGGGGGTGCTAGAAATCTGGTAAGCCTACGCGCTCACCTTGGCGCGACTCCTTCTGAAATCTGCTGTTCTGGGCACCCTCTCTTGGCATCAGCGACGATCTGCGCATGTCCAGAACAGACGATTTCAAGAGGAGTCGCGCCGAGGTGAGCGCGGGGCTGGCGGCGGCGGCCTCCTCCTCCTCCTGGAGGCTGAAGGTAAGGAGAGCGATGGGGGGGAGGAGAGCGATGGGTGTGTGTGTGCGCGCGCGCACACACACAATAGGGGGCCCCCAAGTTTGCGGTGGAGGGGCGCCAAAATTGCAACACATTTCCCCCATGGGGAAATGGCCCTCCACCGCAAATAGGTTCCCCACCCTTGCCCTAAACCCTCAAGGCCTTGCAGAAAGTGAGGCTCTGTCAAGCTAGGAATTGGGGGCAGCAGACTGACTGGACAGGTCAGCACTGGGCGTCTCGGCATCCAAGGTCAGGAACCTATGAGAACACCACAGGGGGGCTTCAGAGATTGACCAATTTGGCCACTGGAATTCTGTGAATTCTTGGCCATTGCCTGATCTGACCTCCCTGGTGTTTCTAAGGACGCTACCAGTGCAGGCTCAAGTAAACCTGGGGCTGGGCTGGGACAGCCCTAATGCATCACCCATTGCCGAGTGGGGTGTGGACTCTCTTCCCCCAGCCCCTCACAGCCAGTTAATGGGTAGAGTAATCTAACCCAATATAATACAGTTCTGCCCCCATATCCACTGGGGATATGTTCCAGGCCTCTCCATGGATACTTGAAACTGTGGATAGGGGCGAACGCCCCCTCCATGGTTTCCTGAGGGACCCCAGCCCTGCCTCCCCTTCGGGCAGGCGTGCGCGTGTCCCCAGCTCTTATTTTTCTTTCAGCAAGCTTCGTTTCTTCCTTAAAACAAACAGAGAAGCAGCCTCCATTGTACGCAAGTAGAATGAAGGCCGTGACAGACCGCACGAATTTCGGCGCGTCCCGGACGCCCGAGGAGCTTTGTTGAGCTGTGCTGAGGTGTCTGGTTACCACAGCGGAAGCGAGCGGTCTCCCGATTTCCGGCACGATCGAAAATCTTCCTGGGCCATGTTTGAGGGGGCTGCACAGCGGAGCTACTGCAGCCACCAAGGGGGAGGGGAGTGGCTATCTGCTATCTGCCAATCGAGTATAAACTTTAGTGTTAGCCAATCACCGTGGAGGTTTCTTCCAAAAGGAGGGACTACTTGCTGGAAGACACTCCTACAGACAAGCTCAGAGCGCGGAGGACGGTGGCCAGCCTCTCGCGTTCGGCGCTCGCTCGTTCGCCTCGGCATGCGGTCTGTCACGGCCTTGAGACTAAGTCCTAGAGAGGCTCTGCAAGGTTTCTGTTAACCTTGCAGAGCCTCTCTAGGACTTACCGTATTTTTCGCTCTATAAGACGCACATCCCCCACCCAAAAAAAATAGGGGGAAATGTCTGAGCATCTTATGGACCGAATGCTGTAAAAAATTGTCTTGCTTTTAACAGTTTTCCGGCCGCTTACCTGGTTGTTGTTTTGCAGCTCCAATCTTCGTGTGCCCCAGTTTCCAGTTGGGTTAGGCGCCTGCGCTAAGTTCCCAGGCGCTGGACGCAACCAGGGAGCCCTTCACAAACATAGCAGTAACTGCGATGTTTGCGCAGAGCTCCCAGTCGCGTTTGGCGCCTGTGCTAAGTTCCCAGCAGAGATGTAACAACGGTGGAGCGCGTCGTGCACTTCAAGCTTTCCCAGCATCAGAGTCTTCTGCTTCCGGAGACCTTTGCAGCTTGGTACAATGATTGTCAGGTTCACGCAGATGCTGTACCAAGCTGAAAGCACTCCGGAAACATCCGATTAACTTAGAGGCTTCCGGAGAGCTTTGCAGCTTGGTACAACGTCTGTGAGGTTCGCGCAGGCGCTGAATGCAGTCAGGACGCTCTGCGCAAACATCGTAGTAACTGTGATGTTTGCGCAGGGCTCCCTGGTCGCGTCTAGTGGCTGGGAACTTAGCGCAGGCGCCGAACGCGACTGGGAGCTGGGACACACAAAGATTGGAGCTGCAAAACAACAACCAGGTAAGCGGCCAAGCGGCCGGAAAACTGTTAAAAGTAAGACATTCCCCCCCCCCATTTTTAGCGCCAAAATATACGTGCGTCCTATGATCCGGTGCATCTTATGGAGCGAAAAATACAGTAGTCTCATTCTACTTGCCTGCAATAAGCAGCCAGAGGCTGCTTCTCCTGTTTGTTTAAGGAAGAAACGAAGCTTGCTGGGAAAAAAGTAAAAGCCTGGGAGGGTCCCTGCGATCCGTGAATAACTGAAACCGTGGACAGCGGATCAGTGGATATGGGGGCCCACCTGTATTTTGACAAACTAACGGCGCAATCCTGCCTATAAATAGGCCAGTGGAGTGCGAGCTCCGCCAGCCTAAGGTGTTGCGAATGTGTCATAAGGCACTTGTTTTGCATTACAGGAGAGTAAGCAGCGACGGTGTGGAGGCTGGCTCCGCTCACACAGCCACAGTCCCTGAGCCTGGCCGCCAGACACAGGTAGGTCCTGTGGGGGGAGGGTGGGCTGGGGTGGTAGGGGAGGGGGCCATTGGCCGGCCCAGCTTGGGAGGGGGCAGGGATATCAGTGCGCTGAGTTGCAGCAGCCAGCCATTTAGGCCGGCCACTGCAACATGCTCAAGATTGAGCTGCCCAACGTTGCCACAAATGTTTTTTTAATCATATGTAAGTGTTTTTTATCATATCATTTTGCAGACTGCAGAACTTGAGCCGTAAGTTCCAGAGCTATGATGCAGGGTGGTGCGGGTGCCCTAGTGGCCACCATCTCGACGTCCAGAGACCCGTGTACCACCAGCTAACAGTCCATGCCACCAGTTGAGAACCCCTGCTCTAAGTCAGATCCGCTGACATAAAAGACCAAGCAAAGGTGGAAACATCATGCCACCATCGTGTGTGACAGAGCTGCTGGTGGAAACAGGTGGCTCTGCACATGAGCCAGCTGCCAGTGTTGGTAAGTTAGTGGTGGGCCATGGGCAGAAAAGGGGAGGATTGGGAGGTTTCGGGGGAGGAACTGGAGGCATATTGGGGGAGGGTGGATCCAGCACACCAGATCCTATCCTCATAACCCCACCTCAGAATGCCCCCTGGCTCTCCATAGAGAGATACGCTCCCACTTCTCCATGCCCCCTGGACTTACAACTCCATAGGTGGTATGGATCCAAGGAGACCCATAGGCAGCCTTCAGCGGAGCCTCCATTGGCACGACTGCATGCTATGACGTGGCAGGGGATAGGTTTGGGCTGTAAATTAGAAATCAATTCCATGCTTCCTTGTATGCTGTAAGCTGCATCCATTTTGTCACTTCCTCCTTGGGTGGAAGCTTCACCCACCCACAGTTGCACACAGAGGCGTCGCTCCGGTAGGGGCGGGGCCGTAAGTATCGCTCCGTCCTAGACCCTTTACCGAGCGAGCAGGAGACTGCCCCGCCTCCTCACTGTCGGAGCCATCCTGTGCGGAGAAAGCAGCAGGCTGCCTGCTGCTTTCTCCGCACGGGATGGCTCTGACAGTGAGGGAGCGGGGCCGTCTCCTGCTCGCTCGGTAAAGGGTCTAGGACGGAGTGATACTTACGGCCCCGCCCCTACCGGAGCGACGCCTCTGGTTGCACAGTTTGGGAGAACCGTCCGACTGACAACTTTGTTCTCCTTGCAAAGCCTTCTGCTAGCATACTGTTGACAGAACACAACCTTCAGCAAAGGTACAAGAAGGGTGCACAGTCCAAGCCTACTACCCTAGAATATTTAAGGGATCTTTTTATATATAAATAGGAAGCCAGAGCAAGGTGGGTTGACTGTGGGAGGAAAGGGAACTCGATTGCTGCCAAGTTTGGGGTGGGTTTCCACACATGCTGAAGGTTTCTCAGCCCAGCCTTAAATTTCACTCTGGCATTAAAGATTAGTTTACCACACCTTTAACGAACTTCATGTCCTCATTTTTGACAGCATTCCCATTTCCAGTGAATCACTATTTACTCTTTGCTCGCTTTATTCTGTAAGGACTCAATGGCCAAGCAAGTAGACTTAACCATTTCCTTCCCCTCTGCCTCACTGAGATGCACAATAGGCAAATGCAGTTTATTTAAAGAACAAAATGATCAGCCCGTTTTCAAGTAAAATCCTAAACAGGGAAAAGGAGAGGTAACTGATGCATAGTACTAAACTGTAAGGTGTGATATTAAAGTCTTAGTTTGGACAAACAGGATTGATACAATTTGGAACTCCTAGTCTCAGCCTTGTATTGTTAAAGAAGGACTGTCAACCAGTGGGGACAAAAATGTGTTTTACAGTCCTATCCTATCCAGTGCTGGCAGAGTGGGGCCACATGGCCCATGTTGTATCCAGTGCTGGGATTGAGCAGGCTGGAGGTTTCCTCGAGGTAAGAGGACCTTTTAAGGACATGTTGAGCCCCAGCCTGCTCAATGATCTCGGACCTGCTCCAGCTACGTGACTGGTGCATGCTCAAGAAGCCTGGGCTGGAGGATAGGATACGGCAGAGCCTTCTCCACCGATTTCTTCCCCTCCCAGGCCCGATCCACCCACCTCCTCCCTGTTACTCCCCCTCCCCCACCCTCTTCCAGCCCCATTATGCCCCCCGTACTGCTCAGGGGTGGTGCTTACTTATCCGATGGCACAGGCCTCTGTGTTGGGTGCTGGAGCGGCGGCGCAGGCCTCCGCACCAGTGGGCCCTACTCACAGAGTGCCGCAAACGTGTTTTATGGCATGTTTGCGACACCCTGGGCCGGCATAGACGCCTCTACATCAGACCAGCCAGACTTTAGGATTGCGCCGTAAATTGCTTAATCTGTGGATTAAGAGATAAAATCTGTAAACATTTGCATAAGAGAAGAACAGGTGGTTCTAAAGAAAAACAATATACATCCTTGTGTATGTGTTGCTGCAGCCGTTGTCTTAGAAGATGGTAGGTGGAATATGAAGGGCCACTTCTTTTATTTACGGTTGATTGAAAGCATTTCTATCCCATCTTTCCATTAAAAAAAAATACCCAGAGTGGTTTACAGTAATTAATTTTGTGAAAGAAAACCCTCTCCGAAAAACTAAACAGCTAAGAGGCTGCAAATATCCTTCAGTAAATAAAATCAAAGCCAGGATCATAATAAATAAATCGCATATCTAGCAGGGCAAGTGTTTGCTTAAATAAACAGGACTTCAGATGTTGCAATGCACCACCACTCCTTTCTTTTCCCTCAGTCATCGCCTTTGTGTCTACCTTTACATTGTAAGCCCCTCAGGGCAAAGACCTGTCTTCTTCTGTTGTAAAGAGTCAAGCACATAAATAAAATAATAATAGTAGCCATGGATGGATGCTCCTATCACCAGACCAGGCAGTATGGCCAGAGGGTAAGCCACTCATACATGGCTCTGAGGAAATGGAAACCAGGAAGCAACAGGGCAGAATTAGGGGGCCACAACCATTTTGGGTGGCAGGTCTGCTTGGGTTACTACTGTATCTAACAGCGCAATCCTGCCTAACTTTGGAGCAGTGTGGCTGCTGCTGTACCGCTCCAGGGTGTCATAAACATGCCATAAGGCATGTTTTCGACACCAGGAGAGTAAGCTGTGCCGGCGCGGAGGCCGCTTACTAGTCCGTGCAACTCACCCAACTTTGGCTGCCACAGGTAAGTCCCGCACCAGTGGGTGGAAGGCAGGACAAGGTGACATGGGAGGGGGGCCATTGGCCGGCATGGGTTGGGGGGGGCAGGGATATTGGTGCCAATATTCTAGGCCCCTTCCTGGTCTGTGCTGCCCTTACACCGCCTCCCCAAATGCATGCCAGGTCTGGACCTGGTGTACATTTGAGGAGGCTCATAGGCCCTGGGCTCGCTTACACCCAGGGAAGGGGACAAACGTGGCAGCCCACAATACGCATAGGATACAGAGGCTGGCCCTTTAGGTCAGCCGCATATACTGACACAGGATTGCGCTGCTAAGGTGGTAGAGTAGCTTATAGCAGCTTTGATAGCAGGTAGTAGGTGACCTTTTTGAGTGCTTTGCCATGTGAGAAGCCCTTGCAATTAAAATACCATGAGGAAAAAATGGGTCTAGCCTAGTCTGTGTTGTGATAGCTTTCTAATGAAGAGTTTCTATACAAGGAAAGCATTGAAAAATATGATCTTCCACCTGAGAAGGTATAGTCTATTCCGCTACCACTAATGTGTCCCTACCTCATTATACTGCTTATATAGCCCAAGCCACAGAACCATTGCAGTGAGTGGGAGATGTGAGTTCTAATCCCACTGCCTACTGAATTGATTGGTTTTCTCCTACTGCCTCCACACCCTCCCATTTATAATAATTGTTTGAAGAATGTTTTTATGGTGACTCTCAGCTTTGGATTGAAGGGAACAAATTAACAATGAGCAGATGAGAAGCCAAAGGGAAAAAAATGAGAAGACGGGGGGGGGGGGGAATGTCTATTAGGACTGATGAGGGAAAACTTTGCTGGCCAAGATCTGGATGTGGAAAGGGATGGAACAGCATTGTCAAGAACACAGGAATGATTATTTTTTCACGGCAACCGGTGCTTTCCTTGGGGGGGGGGGGGTGTCTGGTTCTGATGATGTCATTACTGGTGAAGGAGTTTTGCAGCTGCTATGGGGTCCATGATTAATGTATAACTGTACGTGATCACCCTGATCCAGAGATATGTGCTAGTGTTGTGCTTTCTGTAATATATCAGGTGGAGTCTTATTTTCTCCAGATAGAAGAACTTTTCAAGTTAGGTCTCCGTGCTCCAGCATGAAGCACGGATTTAAAATATCAAACTCTCTGTAAATATATACCCTTATTAATTTGATTAAAATATTACATATTTCAAGGACTGACAAGGTTAATGATCTTAATGGTCATTGCTGTTTACATACCAGTGTCTCGAGCGATTATTAGTGATGTTATTCCAAATTTGAGGCCTGCTACTTGTCCTCTTGACCCCTTTCCAATGCACCTTTTCGTGCCTTGTCAGTGATATTAGGCCATCAATAGTTTCTATTCTAAACATCTTGCTGACTGTTGGCTGTGTTTTTCCTGCCTTTAAGACAGCAGTTGTTTTTCCTCACCTTGGGGAGCAAATTTTCCTTGGAGCCTGAAGTCTTTGGAAATTGCAGGCTGATTTCCAATTTAGTTCTTTCCTCCGGCTACAGTTTCACAATGGGAGGTGACTGTAGGCAGCTTGGGGGTTGTTTATCAAAATTGTCTTCCTGAATGAGACACATCAGCTTGAGTTGCATTTCTATCATAACACCATGACTCTGCTTCTCAAGAGTCTTCTAAACATTCATTGTCGCAAACACCAAAATCTAGTACATTTCTCATTCTTTTTAAACCCATTGAAAGAGACAGTCTTAATTGCACATGGTCTGCATGATGCATCTAACTCTGTACTGGAGCCCAGAGCAGAAGATCCTCAGTTTGTCCATAATATTGCCAGTTAAATGTAAAAATTCTCCCCTCACAACAGTCTTAATCCTAATTACCTCCCCCCACACACACACACACACATGGCTGCTAGTTACATTTAAAAAAAATGAACAAAGTCCATGGTTTAGCCTCAACTAACTTAAAAATTATAGAGGTAGCAAGTTTAATTTACTCAAGCATATTTATTTGGAAGGAAGGCATTCTGAAATCAATGGGATTTGCTAGTTGCGTAGCTATCATGGGGCCAGGGGGGGTACTGGGTGCCACCTGCAATCTACTCAGGAATAGCGGCCGTGGCGGCAACTTTCCTGGCCCTGGCAGCTTCTTCCACAGTCGCAGTGACTGCGGAGGCCGGTCGGGTGTTTTTGAGGGTGGGAGAATGGCCCTCCCTTGCTCCTGGAAGGCTCCAAACGGAGCCTTTCCGGGAATAACGTTGTGACACTGGGACGGGGTGAAGACACGAAATGCATCATCACCGTGCTCCTGGCCCCCCTCCAGCAACGCCACTGGAAATTGCACCCAAAGAAATATAGTTAGGATCAAACTGCAGTCTTATGCATATTTACCTTGGAGTAAGCCCCATTGGACATAGTGGGACTTACTTCTTAGTAAACACGGATTGTGGATTTGCTGTCAGAGTACTATAACATTGCCCATGTCTATTCTGTATGTTTCCATTAGGAGGTGGCTCTTGGGTTGATATTTATACTGCTTGTAGCCATAAATCATGAAATGTACAACATGATTCATGATGGAAATGGGTTAGTGAACTGGCAGTAATCTATAAGGTGAAGTAAATTCCCTTCTATCTACAGTGATTCCTAGATTGATATTTGTACACTCAACTCCTGTTCCTGGATGAATTTTCCAGAAAATTCAGATAGCTAATTTTATGAGCATTTGGGATTAATTGCTACATTATTGCTAGATTTGAAATTCTGATGAAGTCTGATGAAATCTCTAAATACAGACAATGATAATCAGTTGACAACACTTTACAAGGCATAGAAATCCATCTGGAAGGCTTATACTGCCCCATTGATCATAGTGGGCTGCATATGGGGCAGAAAGCACAATTCTGCATATTAATGTCCCATTGATAACCAGAGATGTGCGGTGTGGGTGCGGCAGGTGAGGTAGCCCCTCCCCCTCGTAGGCCGCAGACCAAAGCCGCAGCTGAACCAGGAAATTGCATGTGCACACTACCCACTTGCAGCCAAGTAAGCAGGTAGCATGTGTGCGCAATCTCCAGGTTCGGCTGTGGCTTTGGTCTGTGGACTACGAGGGGGAGAGGCTGCTTCACCTGCCGCACCCACACTGCATGTCCCTGGTGATAACAGCATGGGGCTTCAAAGTGGGTGATTTATCACATGATTATAGGCAACTTGATATTTCTCAGTTTTACAGCCTCACTACCTTATCCCCCACTGATGCACAGGATTTAGAGTTGCCAGTGCAGCCTCCGCTATGTCTCGCGCACGATCAGGGGAACAGGCCAGGAGGGAGAGGTAAGTAAAAAAAAAATACTTACCTCTCCAGCCAGTGCCTGGTCTCCTATGGGACTACTCAGATGTATACCAGCTCTTTTGCAGGGGGCATGTCCTGGCAGGGACAGGGATTCTGAATCTGGTAGGCATCACTGCCGCCTAGATCTGCCCCTGATCTGCCCCAGCCCAGCCTAATCCCCACCCTGATCCAACTCCACTGGTACCATGGCTGCGCCAATGACTGGTCTTCATGGCGCAGCTGCCAGTATGCCGCCTCCAAGTCTTTGCACAAGTGGCCATGCTCTGCAAATTGTCGGAGAGACAGCAGCAATGGCGGACCGCACTTTATGCTGGTAGACCTTGGGATCCGCCAGCATACTGTGTGGATAGGATCGGGCAGGTAGTCCTTGTTCGTTGTTCCTCCATCTGCAAACGTGAAATGATAGCACTGACTCATTCTTCTTTAAATGGATGTGGTGAATAAGTACCACAAAGAGTGCAGACCTACCAATGTTCTACAAACATGGAATGATCAGCCTTATCCATGAGCTGTTACACAAGTGCTAGCTTTCCAGTATCCCCTTCCTTGGTCATGAGAACCACCTCAGTAGTTGATCAGAAGGGCAGGAGGCATGCTGAACAGTTGGAACCTATTTGAAAAGCAGTTTTGATTGGGGTGCTTTCCCCTCAGAAGTCCTCAATAACCACCTTTTAGAAAATCTACGTAGCTCCTTTTGAGAGGTTACACAGTCAACAACTGAAGAGTGCAGCATATCATATCACTAGCCATTTTTGAAGTCCATTTTGGCTATGGAGACCTTCATGATTCTCTTAGAGCCACCATCACGAATTCTGGAGAACGTGCATGGAACCCAGAGCCGTTTTGATCCTGTTCTTCCAAGCAGACTCTCCTATATTATTCTCCCAGATAAGGAAGAGTTGATATTTTACACTCAAATGCATTCAGAGTAATCTGTAGCCACATTACTTTGACAAGCTAGCAGATTATTTTACGCCTACTTGATGTTTTAGTTGAAACCCATCCCACAGAATGGGAGGCCGAGAGGAAGGTGGGCGACTTGGTTGGACTCTTAAATATTTTTTTTAAATTAGGGCAATGTAGCTGAGCATGCACTTTGTAGGGCTGCTCAGAGGCTGGTGTTAATTAGCATTGCCAAAACCCCAACATAACTTGCAGATATAACGAGGCCCGCCAGACCTACACAGTGAGTATGTTCTGGATCAGAAAGTCAGCAAATCCACACGGCGAGAGGAGCTTGCCTTCCTGGAAAAAAAACACGCAACACGGTGAAGGGGTTTGGCTTTTGAAAATGTTTGGTTATATAGTGGGCATTAGTAAAGAGCTCATGGAATCGAACAAGATACAAGTAACAAACGCTCCTCCCGCTGATAAACAATTCTTTTTCATCACATCCTGGAAGAATACAATATTTTAATCAATAGTTTATTTCAAAGGATTGTTTTCAAAGTATTTCAAAGCAGTTTAAAAAAAAAAAGCCGAATCTCTAGTCAAATTAATACTAGACATGAGCTGGTGAGTTCAAATCAGTATGTGAGATCAAATCCCTCCTGCCACTTAATTCTCTCCTGGCACATCCCATACCTATGACCTCTTCACAGAAAGCAGTGGAAACGCCCAGAAGCTACAATGAGCTGATGATCCTGGTACATTTTTCACTGCCTGTTTTCAGGTTGGTTGTCCATGCTCCACTCTGTTAACCGCAGAAACACATGGCAGTCCGGAGTGAGGGGAAACATACAGGGCAGAATTCTTCCTTCTGTGCAGCTAAAAGGTACAGGAGAGGAGTTCTGTGCGGTTATGGATCTGGCAACCCTGTGTGGTCACTAGTCCACATTGTTTTACTGAATTTATAAATGACCTTGAACTCAGGAAGGTGGAATATAAATATTGTAATTCATCAGTTCCTGAACGCTCCAAAGCTTTTTTGCCTAGCCACATCATTTCTGCAAATATAACTTCATGTATGGAGTTACCCTGCCCCAGCCTTGCTTTCTCTTCATTGCCTGCTTTCAGCTCCCATGCCTGCACTCCCAAATTGTGTTCTAAGAAACATCTTTTTCAGTCCACTATCTGCTCTACCCAATTTCCTATACTCCCCCCCCCCGATATCTGTTTTGTTTGTCAGCACTACACAGGCTCCCCTTGGCTGCCTCCTTCTCGCTAGCTCTTGATAGGTTCAGAACTTTTCATAGCACAGGTGGAGAAAAAGAGCTGGGAGACAGACAGATGGACAGACAGATAAGGCAGGGCCATTGGCACTTTAGAAGATAAAACTGCCATAGTCAGTTACAAAAGCCCAAATAATTTGACTTGTGTAGGTGATAATGGTAATGCAGGTGTGAAACAGAAGCTTGCTTTTTCATGTCTCAGGTAAAAATAAAGCATGAGACATTCTCTGGTACAAATGGTGTTCTTTTCATACTTGTCTGGACATTTGAAAGCTCAAGGTAAAGAAAGCTCTTTGGCTCCCTCTACAGCACAAAAATATGCACTGAAGGTTAGTAATTGTTTCCAGGCTCATTTGCATACGGTGTTCTTTGGTTTTCAGATTATATTTTATGAAGTGTTCCAATATGCAGTGCTTAACTCTTATAGCACATTCATGTACTCGAAGTCCTTTAGCAGAATGTGAAATTGAAAATAAACAAAAATAGTCTTTAAATGTGTATTCTTTGATTATGAGAAGTGGGGTAGCAACAAAAGGATAATGACTGAACATGGGTCCGTTAAAATTTAAACCAAGCTAGAGCCAAAGAGAACGTTGCTTTTATTTCAGATATTTAAGAGTAACTAAAATGAAATCAGTATTCTGTCACTCATCTGTATTGTCATTGTGATGAATTTGTATCAGCTGACTTGATATTAGCAGAAGAACCCACTGTAGGTGCAACTGGCTTCTGAGGATCAAGAAGGAATTGCTGGCTTCTTGCAAGCATCCTTTATATGCTTGGTTTCAGGTTTTCCATGCATTTAATGACAGCGACTGAAATAGAATTGGGTGGAAGGAGGCCTGATTTAAAGAGTCCATCTCATTCATAACTTATTCAGATAAACCCTTACCACTGAGGGGTTTACGCGGTTTTAAAAGGGTAAGAAATAAGAGTTTGGGAGGATCCCCTGCTTGAGAGCACCTGGGTTTGGTGGGGAAGAACCAGTACTTAGAGCCCCATTGGATCTCTCCCTTCTGGTGAGCCTGCAGAAGCCTCACGCTTGCCAGAGGCGCAAGCCTTTGGCGCGAGCTGAAGGACAAGAGCCTAAAGGCTGTCGTCTTCGCTTGGCGACCTGTTCCCTTCTTTACTGGTTTCTTCTTTTCCTGTTCAGAGTCTGAAGAGTCATTTGAATCCTTGCTGCTGCTCTCTGCAGTGTGAGGAGGTGCCTTTGCTGGCACTTTGGGCACAGAGGCCGGCTTAGTGACTTGTTTTTTTGGCTGAGGGCTTCTCATTCTCACTGGAGCTCTCAGAACTGAAGATTCTCTCTTTGCCTTCTTTGCAGAAGGACCATTGGGACAAGTTTGTCGTTGTTGTTTTTTACTTTAGGTGATTTCAGCCAGTGGTTGAAGACATCAAGGAGAGAAATAGCATTTGGGTCTCCTTCGGTCTCTCACATATCCTGGCCCCAGGCCGTATAGGGCTTTAAAGGTCAAAACCAGCACTTTGAATTGGGCCTGGAAACGAATTGGCAGCCAGTGCAGTTGTTGGGGGAGTGGCCCGATAGAGTCGAACCGCCTACCTCCATTGACCACACGGGCCGCAGCATTCTGCACTAATTGCAGTTTCCGAACCGTCTGAGCACATTACAATCTAATCGAGACGTCACCATGGCATGGATCAGCATGGTCAGGTCTGCATGATCCAAGTACGGTCACAGCTGGCGCACCAGCCGAAGCTGGGCAAAGGCCCCCCCTGGCCACAGCTGTCACCTGGGAATCCAGGAGCAGCTGTGGATCCTGGCGGTTTAGCAGTAGCCTTCACTGCAACAGATTTAGTGGTGGGTTTGATCAATACTTTCTTGTCATCTTCAGAGCTGGAATCTGAATCACTGTCTGAACTAAGTCTCTCCTTTTTTAGTGGCAGCAGCAGATTTGGAGGCAGATGGTTGTTGAGTCACAGTTCCTCCAACTGCTCTTCTCTTCTTGGACAAGTGCTCCTTTTCATCAGTACTCTCACTTATCTTACAAGTTTTTGTAAGACTTTGCGCTTTGCCTTTCTTCAGTTCTATGGACAAAGATGGTGGCACAGCACTGTACTGGCCTGTTTTGGGCTTTGGGGTTTGCTTTTCATCTTCTGAACTGTCAGAAGAATCCTCACTGCTGCTGCTGCTGCTGCCAGAGGCGTCGCCAGAAAGGGGGCGGGGGGCGCCCCCCTGCCTGCCCGGCGCCCCCCTTATTTTTTTTTACTTTTTCCGTTTTTTTAAACTATTTCCATGTTTTTTTAAGTCTTAACGGGTTTTTAAAGTCTTAATGTATGCTTTCGCCCACATCTTGTTACTGTAACAGCCCGGTCCAGCCCAAGGCAACTGTGGTACAATTCAGGCACAATTGCAGCCCAAGTGCTTTAGGCCCGAGTTGTGCCTGAGTTGGGCTGCAATTGGGACTGAATTGGGTTCAGGCACAATTCAGGCACAACTGCACAATTCAGGCACAATTAGAGCCTAAAAGTGGGCGTGTCGGGGGCGTGTTGGGGGTGTGACGGGGGCGGTTACAAAATTTGGTCCGGTTCCAGACGCTGGAGAGCCCCTGACACGCCCCCTCGAGCCCAACTCAGGCCCAAAATTTGGGCCAGCAAAAAGGGTGGACCCAAATGTGAGGAGACCCATAGGAGCCATTTTACCTTACCCACACCAGCCCTCTCCTAAAAAGTTCTAACACCCTGGGCCCGAGTTGGGCCTGAGTTAGGACCGAACAGTTGTGGCCTAACTCTGGACACGGACCCAAATAGTTACCCTATCAGCACCCAGCCCCAGCCCTCCACTCACTCTCTCTCTTTCTCTCTCTGAGCACGTGGCGTGGGGTTCTGTCCCCCAGCAGCCACAAAGTGGGACTTTGAAAACTTTTCTAACACCTCTCTTCTCTTCACCTCTCTCCTCTCTGCCCCCTCTAGGGCAGAGAGGGCTGTTCTGCCTGTGGCCAAACTGTTTACTCCTGTGCCTGGGCAGCTCTCTCCATGCAAGTGTTTGCTAACCCATGTCTTTCTCCCAGCCCCTCTCCCCCCCCCACAGACAACAACACCAGCAGGTAAGTGCAGGTAAGAGCAGGGTTTGTGCTGACATGTGGTCTGACTTCTGCCTCTTAGCATAGAGAAATATAGGTAGGATACATGCCTCTATACCAATGTCATGTCTCATAGCTGCCTGCATAGCCTGCCATGATATGCCTCTTTACCAATGTCTTGTCTCATGTCTGCCTGCAATGCCTGCCATGATATGCCTCTTTACCAATGTCTGCCTGCAATGCCTGCCATGATATGCCTCTTTACCAATGTCTGCCTGCAATGCCTGCCATGATATGCCTCTTTACCAATGTCTGCCTGCAATGCCTGCCATGATATGCCTCTTTACCAATGTCTGCCTGCAATGCCTGCCATGATATGCCTCTTTACCAATGTCATGTCTCATAGCTGCCTGCAATGCCTGCCATGATATGCCTCTTTACCAATGTCATGTCTCATAGCTGCCTGCAATGCCTGCCATGATATGCCTCTTTACCAATGTCTTGTCTCATAGCTGCCTGCATAGCCTGCCATGATATGCCTCTTTACCAATGTCATGTCTCATAGCTGCCTGCAATGGCTGTCATGAAATGTCTCTGTACCAATGTCTTGTCTCATAGCTGCCTGTATTAATGTGAGCGCACAATGCCATGGGTGTGGAACTGTAACCCATATGTAGACACCAGCTGTCCCCCCCCCCTCTTTTCTCCACAGGGTCTACTGACAGGTCAGTATTGCTAGGATTGCCATGGTTGTGACCCCCAAGTTGTGTTGTTGTCTCTCTCTTTGACCCCTTTCCCTTACAGGATCATGCTCACCTTACACCCAGGGAAGCAGCGCAGACCACGCTCTGTGTCTCACACCACTCGGCTGTGTGTGATTACTCTCCCTGCAGGCCTTTGCAACCGGCACACTGGCATTCCTTCAGTGGTGATTGCCACCACACAGCAGCTGCCATGGAACACCCCCAAGTTGTTCGTCCCCCCAGGAATGCCCACTACCACCAACCGTCCGGGGAGCACCCCTGGGCCCGCAGTCTGGTTGCCCCATGGTCGTCTGCCTCGATGCTGCCAGAGGTCTGGGAGCCTGCCCTGCAACCCTCCTCAGCTGCTGCTGCTGCTGCTACATTCTGAGTGGCTGCTGTGCCTACCCCTGGCAGCCTCGCCTGGCCATCCCTGCCAATGTTCCAGAACAATAAAGATGCCCCTTGGGCAAAGGCCCCTTGAACACCATGACCCCAATGTTACACAAGCACTGCCCCACACACAGAGAGACAGCGCCCAGCACACAAGGCCCTGCATGAATCCCAGCCAGGGCCTGCCACAGCCAGCCCAGGGAGAACACAGCAGGGGGGCTGCCAGACCCTCAGGGCTCAGAGGGGAGGGGGGAGTTGGGGGGCCTCTCAGGCAGGCAAACAGTGACAGGCGACATGGCGCACGTCCGCCATGTCCGTGAAGAGCCCTTTCAGCAACCGGGGCTCTCACCCACCCTCGGTCCGCCCGTCAACGGCGTCCGTGTCCGCCCGTCAACGGTGTCCGTTTCCGCCCTCAGTCCGCCCGTCAACGGCGTCCGTTTCCGCCCTCAGTCCGCCCGTCAACGGCGTCCGTTTCCGCCCTCAGTCCGCCCGTCAACAGCGTCCGTTTCCGCCCTCTGTCTGTCTGCATGAGAGGCGCCCGTTCCTGCATTGCCTCCATCTGCGAAGTGACCCCTGTGTCCCTATTGGTCTCTGCAGACCCCTCTCCCTGTATCCCTCTCCCACCAGCCTTGTTGTCTGTCTGTTTCTGACCCACCTGTGTCCCTCACCAGCACCCCCTGTCCGCCTGCCTGTGTGCCTGCCTCCCCTCCCACTCTCTGATGATGGACGCTGGCACCCCCCACCCCGCCAGAGCGCCTGCCGCAAGGCACCTACGTTGCCCCGTCTGGGGAGTGATGAGCTGCGTGAGCCCTTTCCGCTCACAGCAGACAAGCCCAAGGCATCTCTCGGTCTTGGCCGGGGCACGGATCAGAAGGCATACCGGGATGCCTTCTTTGTGGGCATAGCCACGGCCCTGGTGGCCCAGGGGTTCAGGCAGCGCACGGGCATGGCATGGCGGAGGCGGTTCCAGACCTCATGAGACCCACCTTGTGCGTGCCGTTCCCACCCCCTCCTTCCCTTCTCTTTTTTCTAGACTGAAAAGCCCCAAACGCTTGGGGACCTGTTCCAGAAGCAGCGGTCTTCACTTGAGGACCTGTTCCCTTCTTTACTGGTTTCTTCTTTTCCTGTTCAGAGTCTGAAGAGTCATTTGAATCCTTGCTGCTGCTCTCTGCAATGTGAGGAGGTGCCTTTGCTGGCACTTTGGGCACAGAGGCCGGCTTAGTGACTTGTTTTTTTGGCTGAGGGCTTCTCATCCTCACTGGAGCTCTCAGAACTGAAGATTCTCTCTTTGCCTTCTTTGCAGAAGGACCATTGGGACAAGTTTGTCGTTTTTTGATTTCAGGTGATTTCAGCCAGTAGTTGAAGACATCAAGGAGAGAAATAGCTTTAGGGTCTTGTTTGGTCACTCCAGCTGCCTTCCTAAAAGCGCACGCAGCCTCCTTGAATTGGTTTTCCTTCAATTTCCCATTGTCCTAAGCTTGGTACCCTGCCGATACTCCTGTATGCGGATGACATTGTTTTGCTTTCTCGGACTCATGTAGGGCTGAAACGATTGATCACCAGCTGTATCTAATATCTCAACAGCAACTATCTGCAGCTCAATTATGAGAAATCCAAAATCTTAGTCTTTGAAAAAACATGGAAACACCGCTTGTGGTGATTCCAGGATAAATCTATCCTGTTGCCCAGTGTCCTTTTTAAATTGGAAACTGTTGCCAAACGACTTTTAAAAATGTTTGTTGCCATGAGGCTTTTTGAAATGGGTTGTGAGCAAGAATGGAACATGTGCCAGACCGGACTGTATTATGACACAACACGAGGGCCACACCGTGTTTGTGTTCCTGCGCCATGATTGGATGAAGCCATGCTGTAAGGATTTCCACAAGCCAGGAACTGAACCAAGAGGGAAAGAAACCCCTGAGATCCCAATAATATCCCTTGGAACCAACTAGAGAAAAGCAAAAGTGCAGCTAGAATTTAAAGACTGGAAAGCCACATGGATTGTTGCTGTTCACTCAAGCACAGACACATCAGTTCTTTTAGGAAATGATTTCTATGATTTTGTGAACAGGCAGAGAACAGCAGTCACCCCGCGCAAACAGCAGCGACCTTTATGAAGGTGCTTCCTCTGCAGTTCCCTAGAGCATGTACAGAGTCAGTGTCCCAGGAACAGCCAAAATAGCTCCAACAAGAACAGAGGCTCCAGTAGGCAGAAATCCACCTGGGCAAGCCACTCCTAGAGCAACAGAGGAAAGAGAGCTACCTCCAGGTCTGTCTTCCATCAATCAAGGAGTCAAAGCAGGAGAAATAACTTTCCAGCCTAAAATTAGGGGAAAAGGAACAGTAGGAAGTGGACGATTTTTAACAACACCCCGAAGGAGGCAATAAGGTAAAGACTGAATCCTGTGTTTGGGAAACTCTTTTGAAAGTAAATAGTTCTCATTACAAAAATGTATTTTTAAACCTAAGAAAAGGACTTAACCCTTTTGTTTCTTTGAACTTGTGAAAAGACTATCTTGTGCCTTTCTATACATATGCAAACATTATTATAATTTAGGAAGAGTCCCCAAATGTAGATCCTCCAGCTATAGCAATAGTCTATCTGGACCGTGATCTAAATTTTCAATTGAAGCTGCACTGTAGACCCTCCAACTAAAGTAATAATCTACCTAAATTTTGAATTAGCAAAGTTGCACTCTTTACATGGCACAGTGCACAGTTAAGTCAAAGATGTAATGGCCCATCTTCTAGCCTGGTCCTGCAGCTGATAGAGAATATTGTGTGTGATTTAGAACCATCTATCTTTAAAGTTCAGTTACATGCCTTTTGCTGCCATTCCTGTCTCTGGTGAAGTTGACCGGTTCTATGAAGACCTACAACACCTTCTAGAACTAGCACCCAAAAAAGATGTCCTTTACATCATAGGAGACTGGAATGCTAAAGTAGGAAATCAAGAAATAAACGGAATAACAGGCAAGTTTGGCCTTGGAGCGCAAAATGAAGCAGGGCAAAGGCTAACGGAGTTCTGTCAAGAGAACACGCTGGTCATAGCAAACACTCTTTTCCAACAACACAAGAGGCGACTCTACACATGGACATCACCAGATGGTCAATACCGAAACCAGATAGATTATGTGCTTTGCAGCCAAAGATGGAGAAGCTCTATACAATCAGTAAAAACAAGACCTGGAGCTGACTGTGGCTCAGATCATGAGCTTCTTATTGCAAAATTCAGACTTAAACTGAAGAATGTAGGAAACACCACTAGACCAGTCAGATATGACCTAAACCATATCCCTTATGAGTATACAGTGGAGGTGAAGAATAGATTTCGGGCATTAGACCTGGTAGACAGAGTGCCTGAAGAACTATGGACGGAAGTTCGTAACATTGTACAGGAGGCAGCAACGAAAACCATCCCAAAGAAAAAGAAATGCAAGAAAGCAAAGTGGCTGTCAGATGAGGCTTTACAAATAGCTATGGAAAGAAGGAATGCAAAAAGCAAGGGTGAAAGGGAAAGATATAAACAACTGAATGCAGAGTTCCAGAGAATAGCAAGGAGAGATAAGAAGGCCTTCTTAAATGAACAATGCAAGGAAATCGAGGAAAACAACAGAATGGGGAGGACTAGAGATCTCTTCAAGAAAATTGGAGATATCAAGGGAACGTTTTGTGCAAAGATGGGCATGATAAAGGACAAAAAAGGCAGAGACCTAACAGAAGCAGAAGAGATTAAGAAGAGATGGCAAGAATACACAGAAGAACTATACAAGAAAGATCTTAATGTTCCTGATGACCACGCTGGTGTGGTCACTGACCCAGAGCCGGACATCCTAGAGAGTGAAGTCAAGTGGGCCTTAGGTAGCATTACTAACAACAAAGCTAGTGGAGATGATGATATCCCAGCTGAGCTACTTAAAATCCTAAATGATGATGCTGTGAAAGTGCTGCACTCAATATGCCAACAAATTTGGAAAACTCAGCAGTGGCCAAAGGATTGGAAAAGGTCAGTTTACGTTCCAATTCCAAAGAAGGGCAGTGCCAAAGAGTGTTCAAACTACCGTACAATTGCACTCATTTCACATGCTAGCAAGGTTATGCTCAAAATCCTACAAGCTAGGCTTCAGCAGTACGTGGACCGAGAACTACCGGAAGTACAAGCTGGGTTTCGAAGAGGCAGAGGAACTAGAGATCAAATTGCCAACATGCGGTGGATCATGGAGAAAGCACGAGAGTTCCAAAAAAACACCTACTTCTGCTTCATTGACTACGCAAAAGCCTTTGATTGTGTGGATCACAACAAACTGTGGCAAATTCTTAAAGAGATGGGGGTACCAGACCACCTTACCTGTCTCCTGAGAAACCTGTATGCGGGTCAAGAAGCAACAGTTCGAACCGGCCATGGAACAACTGATTGGTTCAAAATTGGGAAGGGAGTACGACAAGGCTGTATATTGTCACCCTGCTTATTTAACTTATATGCAGAGTACATTATGAGAAATGCAGGGCTAAATGAATCACAAGCCGGAATCAAGATTGCCGGGAGAAATATCAACAACCTCAGATATGCAGACGATACCACCCTAATGGCAGAAAGTGAAGAAGAACTAAAGAGCCTCTTGATGAGAGTGAAAGAGGAGAGTGCAAAAGTTGGCTTGAAACTCAACATTAATAAAACTAAGATCATGGCATCTGGTCCCATCAATTCCTGGCAAATAGAAGGGGCAGAAATGGAAGCAGTAACAGATTTTACTTTTTTGGGTTCCAAGATCACTGCAGACGGAGACAGCAGCCATGAAATTAAAAGACGCTTACTCCTTGGAAGGAAAGCTATGGCAAACTTAGACAGCATAATAAAAAGCAGAGATATCACCATGCCAACAAAAGTTCGTATAGTCAGGGCGATGGTGTTCCCAGTAGCAATGTATGGTTGCGAGAGTTGGACCATAAAGAAGGCTGAGCGCCGAAGAATAGATGCTTTTGAACTGTGGTGCTGGAGAAGACTCCTGAGAGTCCCTTGGACTGCTAGGAGATCAAATCAGTCAATTCTAAATGAAATCAAGCCTGACTGTTCCCTGGAAGGACAGGTACTAAGGCTGAAACTCAAATATTTTGGCCACCTAATGCGAAGAGAGGACTCTCTGGAGAAGACTCTGATGCTGGGAAAGATTGAAGGCAAAAGGAGAAGGGGAAGGCCAAGGATGAGATGGTTAGACAGCATCACCAATGCAACGAACATGAAAATGAGCGAACTCATGAAGATAGTGGAGGACAGGAAGGCCTGGCGGGATATGGTTCATGGGATCACGAAGGGTCGGACACGACTTAACGACTGAACAACAACAACAACAACCTGTCTCTCGAGGACACCCCCTGACTTGTAAAAGAAGGGGAGGGCAAACAAAAGGGTGAAGGAATAGAAGTCCTTTTGAATTGCTAACTAAATCTTGCCCACTACAACTGTATCGGGGGGGGGGGGCGTTGGTGAGAGAAAAATATATTTTTGCTTTCTCATTTGTAAAAGAACTTTGTTACTGACAACATGGTGAGGTCACCTCTACTGCTGATGTTGATGCTGCCAACTGAGCCTGTGATGGTTTGCTGCTGCCAGGCCAGAGCCCAGCATCATTCAGGGCCACAAACTCAGATTTTTATTTCTTTATATTTTGAATGCTGTTTTGTTTATGCCTCCCCTTGCCTGGGAGCCAAAGGAAAAAATCCTACTTCTGTGATCTGTGTGTTCAAGTAAGGACAACCACAAACTGAGTGGTTTCTTTTATGCTTGGAAAATTACTTCCACTAGACTTTAAATAGTCTTAACAGTATCTGGAACTTGAAATTTAATCAGGATTTGCCTCCTATCAATTTAATCAGGATTTGCCTCCATGACTAGGTAACTGGAAGAAAAATAACTTTACTTGCTGCGGCAGACAACTTTAATCTGCCTGTCAAAAGTATATTTTCTCTTTAAATAGCAGTATTGTACATATTAACTGTCTTTTATCTAAGGAAAGGTAAATGGAGCCACCAATTTGTACCTGCATTTGGAACTCCCTGCCACTGGCAGGCAACATGAGTGTCAATCATAACTTGAAGTTTTTCGTAACTTTTGGAATTTCACAGGTACACAATGGAAAAGAATAAGCCTGTGCATGTCCTCTAAGCAAATAGGAGGAACCCTTCTAACTTGGTGCCTCTGGAAAAAGAGCATGCACAGAGTTCAAATATACTTTCAAACAAATGAAAGCTACATAAGACACCTCTAATGCTAGCTTATGCCTAGAAATGCTTATTATCTTGTTTTTGTTTAACCATTTTTGTTTTAGCATTTTCCCTCAGAAGGAGGAAGAAATGACTTAACCTTGTTTCTTTTACAGAATCTAGGCATCCTTATAGGAAATTATGGTTCAGTTTACCTTGTTCTCATCATTAGGCATTTCTTTTTACTGTATAAGTATTGTAATAATACCTATTTTGTTTTATTTGCATTCTTTAATTATGCAAATCCTCAAGGTACTATATGTTATATGTTGTACGTTCTGTGTGGAATGAATGATAAGCACCTGTGTCTGTCCTGTCTGTCTTATTTTTACCTACCAGTATTTTTATTATGAAGTCTATAAAAGGTAAAGGTATCCCTTGACAATTAAGTCCAGTCGTGTCCGACTCTAGGGAGCGGTGCTCATCTCCGTTTCAAAGCTGAAGAGCCAGCACTGTCCGAAGACGTTTCCATGGTCATGTGGCCGGCATGACTCACTATACCAGACTGCAAAGTGGCCAAACACAAAAGGCCAAACACGAAGCCCACATGATTCTGGATTTGCTTTTGCTTTCAACAGGCCTGATATTATTTTTGCTTTTATTGAGCTCATTTCTTGGTACCATGGTCCATCTATGTTTGAACATGTCAGAGTACTCTATTGGTATATATTTGATTGTTCCATATTTTGCCAGTGTTTTATTTGCTTGAATGCCCATTTAGATCCTCATTCTTGTTGTTCTATTTTTCCTTGGCTGCTGGGGGCGCAGGAAAATATGTGCACTCCAGGCCATGTCCCAAGCAAATATACTGCCCTGCTGTCCAAACAGTGACTTGTCCCCACTTGATTCTCCCTGTGAATCCTGTTCACTCTATTCTTGGGGAAATAAGACAGCAGCAATTGGCAGTACTATGTTTTGTGTACAGTGGAACCTTGGATTGCGAGCATAATTGGTTCCAGAAATGTGCTTGTAATCCAAAGCACTCGTATATCAAAGCAAATTTTTCCATAAGAAATAATGGAAACTCAGATGATTCGTTATTCTGCAAGAGATCTTTGTGTGTGTCTGCATTATCTCCTGGGCTCAGCTAATTAAGAAGCTGCCCTGCCAAGTCCTCCTTTGCTCTTGCAAGCTGTAGCTCACTTTGCAATGTCTGATATGCAAAACCCGAGCCTTGTTCTGCAGAGTAAACGTCTTTGCTAGAGGCAGATGGGGGAGGGGAAAAACAGCTTGTTAATGAGGTCTGCAAGACAGAAGTTGCAAAGCAAAGTCTGAGCTGCTATTCTGCACAAACGGAGCCTCTAGCAGAGGGAGAACACAGTGTTAATGAGCAGTTAATGAGGGCAGTTTGTTGCCCAGGAGACGCTATTGTTACTCTGCAAACATACAGAGAGATATCTTGGAGAACACAATGTACTCGTATTGCAAGACATTGCTCGTTTATCAAGTCAAAATTTAGAAAACAATTTTGCTCGTCTTGCAAAGCACTCGCAAACCAAGTTACTTGCAATCCAAGATTTATTTCACTGTATAACTATTACTATACCATGTCATGGCTCACCCGAAGATAGCCAGAAAGAAACTGCAACTAATGCCTTACTTTCATTGTGCTCTGAAGTACTTCCTGGGCTCCCTCCAACCTTGAGGACACAAGGGCGGCGACAACGCTAGGAGACATTTCCTTGCTCCATGTTTGTAAAATACAAGTTAACTTGTTTTCTTGTGTATAAGAAACCTGGGTCAGTACCCTATCCACTGACCAAGCCATCTGTGAACTTTATTTGTGTTCTGCATGTGTGTAAAGTTTTACATAATTGCCTATGACCTTGTTTTACCTCATTTGAGTTTTGGATTGCCTTTTATTGTACCCCCATTTGAGTTAGTATGTACTCCTGGGGAGGAAAACAAGACGCAGGTTTTTTTCTCCTGCTTCCTATTCTCATACTTGCTCTGATCATGCAGTCGCTATCCTATACCCATACTTGCTCTGGTCACTCTCTTGATTTGCCCAGTACACCTCTACCCTCTGTGTGAACCCTTGTATGTCTCTCCCCTTCCCATGACGGATCAAGATTCCAGAAGAAGATGCAGATGCAAGACCCCAGCCTTCCTGCAGATGCGAGACCCCAACATTCCTGCAGTCATAGTTTGTCTCGAGGGGGGGGGGAATTGTTGCCCAGTATCCTTTTAAAATGAGAACTGTTGCCAAAAGACTTTTAAAAATGTTTGTTGCCATGAGGCTTTTTGAAATGGGTTGTGAGCAAGAATGGAACATGTGCCAGATCGGACTGTATTATGACACAACACGAGGGCCACGCCGTGTTTTTATTCCTACGCCATGATTGGATGAAGCCATGCTGTAAGGATTTCCACAAGCCAGGAGCTAAACCAAGAGGGAAAGAAACCCTGAGCAGCAGCCACCATTTTGCCATGTGTCCAATCTCTCTCAAGCTTTACTTCTCAAATCCCCCTCACTGATATGCTAAATATGGTCCTGGGAGAAGACAATACAGAGGGCCACCTGAAATGACTCATCCCCAGACTCTCCAGAACTTCTGCTTTGTCTCATGATTGAGTCAGCCAGCTCCTTGACTACTGGACCATCAAACTGATCACCCTCCTCCCACTTTCCTATTGTTTGTATATAGTTTACCCTGAGGTGTACAGGATGTCCATTCAAGGGGTCCTCAGCCCATTTTTCCAGTGTGCCTAAAGTATCAATTTCCCCTTTCCTCATGTGTTCTTTGTGCCCACAATATGTTTGGCCCTATAAAAAGTAGAGAGAGCCTGGCAGTCTCTCTCTTGCATTTTGGACACTTATTAGTGAGCTCTCTGCTCTGTCTTGTTCTCCCCCCTCTCTGCCCCCTCTCTCTCTTGCAACCCCCCCTCCCTTCTCTTTGCATTACTTCTCAGTTAGCCATTCTGTTGATTCCTGACCCTAGCTTGTTCAGAACCTTAGATCCATTTTGTTAATCCCCCTTCTCCTCATGTTCTCCCCCTTTCGCTCTGCTCTTTCTCTATTACTACACCCAGTACTTCAATCCCAGGACAACTCTCCTGGAATGGTAACTATCACCTATGTGTACAAACCAGGGAAACCTGCTAAACCTTTGTCTATTTCTAACTGCGTTTTTTTAGCTCTGTATGCTTTGTATGATTGAATTGTCGCATATGTATGACTGAACTATCTAGTAAATATTGGAAAGTAACCGATGTGTGTCCTCAATATTATTTAAAAGGAATTCTGGGGGATGGACTCTGGTATACACAGGTATCAAGATCCCAGCACATACCAAATTGCCATATTTAAAGCTATTCCCCATAATAACTGGCAATTTTGGTAACAATCCAACAAGTTAGAACATTGTAATACTTTGGTTTGAATTTCCATTATAGGTTATCTTGGGTATTCTATCGTTCTTCTGTGATTAAATCAGCCAAACTTATGGCTCACGCCATTTTACGTTTCTGTTATGTTAGAGGAAACGCATATATCCCAGCTATCCCCCGCATTTTTAATGCCAAAATTTTATCACATCTTTATGGCATACAACTTTGGTTGCCTGCTTTCAATCCCGAGGTCGAGATAATCCATTCTTTTTTGTATAAGATATTCGGCATAGCCCACTGCGTTTCTTATGCGGCTCTGTGCCAGGAGGCTGGCCAAGCCAGACTTGAGCACCTGGCTTGGGCCAGATTCTGCAGGTATTAGCTCTCAGTCTGTTTTAAAGCAGATCTTTCTCCTTTCTTTAAGACTATGCTTTCTGATTCTGGGCAACCTTTGGGCTTTTCTCTCTTTATTTCTAAAGTTCGTTCTATTGGGATTCTGGGTAATCTTTGGGGAATGAGATCTTTGCACTATTCTGCTCGCTGTCTCTCTCTCTCAGACTTGGGGATATTGGAAGTCAGGAACTACATGCAGCAGCAGCCAGTGGCAGTTACCAACTAATTTTGACCTTAGACCCACATACCTCTACTTGTTGGAAGATTCCCAGTCTCGCTGGGCATTTACTATGGCGCGATGCAATGTGTTTCCCTCAAAGGAATTGTCAGCTAGATTCAGTCATGGCACTGAGACTAATAGATTTTGTGATTGTAACATGGGGGCCATTGAATCTTTGGTTCATATAGTGTTTTATTGCCCGTGGTACAAAGACCTACGCACTGACCTTTTGAATCCATTACTGATCCAGTACCGTGGTCCTTGTGACGAGGCAATTCTGAGCCTTCTTCTATTGTCTGAGGACAAGTATACCATCTTGCAGCTAGCAAAATATCTCTATGCAGTTATGGCGAGACATAAATCTATAATCTCTGGCAATCCTTGTGGAATCTCTAAATGACCTAATAGTTGTTTTTATATTTATCTTTGTAAATGGGGGGGGGGGGAACACATCCTGCTGGAATATTGTATTGGTTTTATTTGTTTGACCTGGCGTGGTTCTCATATGTGGTCATATTGTTGGTTGTTTTTTATTTGTTTATGCCTAATAAAGGTTGATGATGATGACGACTACAGCATGGCTGGTGTCTTTTTTTAACCCTTTCTCCTGATAAAATTTGCACCCCCAAATTACTAATTGGCAGCCATGGTTGCTTCCTTTCCAGGACAAATAGCAGCTTTGGGGACACTTTTCTGGGCTGATCAAAGGCAGAAGGGATAGGTTATCTCCTCCTGGATGCTATCCTGCCCTTTTACCACAGTTGCAGTAAGGGCAAATCTCAACCACCTCCCTTGCGGGTTCCCAGGGGTCTTCTAAAACGCAGGCCTTCAATCCAGACCTGCGAAACCTATTTTTATAGTTCCTTAATTAGAGCCAAAATTATATTTCACTGACAGCACATTGTAATGTTTTACCGTAAAGCATTTTAATCAAAATATGTTCCCAGGAAAATGTATAACTCTGAGAAGAAATACCATTTTTTTTTGGAAAAAAAAATATTCCCGTGTTCCTTTCTTGCATGTATATAATAAAGTGTGTTTTTAGAATATGCATGAATAAAAATATTCTTTTTTTTTTAGTTATAATGAGAGATGACAAAATGTCATAATTTTGCTTAGTTGGCACTGCAGCCTGAAAGATTAAAGCATACCACCACCACAAATGCAGACATCATTTCAAATTGTGGTCAAATGGAATTTTGGGAGACTTTTCACTTCAACAAAAAATAATAATTGAGTTTTAGTCACTCTACAGTTAGATTTCTGATCTATTTTCTTCTTGATTGGGTTTATGTAAAAAATATGTTGGGGAAATTAATAATACAGTGGGGGGGGTTAATTTTAAAATGTTGGGTGATTAACAGTCTGGTCCTGAACAAGGCAGGGGGAGGACAGAACAGGGCAGCAACAGAGTGAGGTGGGCAAATCAGGTCAAGGAGGGGGGCAGAATCGGCAGTGCTGGTGCATGTCGAATCTTGAAACCCGTCCCAGGTCTGATACACCTGCACGGATCAACGCGGAGTTGCTCCAGTGATATCACTGGTGCAGGTCCGAATTGACCTGTTGTGGCTGCTGGGCTTACCCTGAGGAAACTTTCAGCAGCCCAAAATCCCCCATGGGATGCAACGTAGCCCGCGCTGGTGCCGCTGCATCGCCATGTGGGGACTTACATTGGATTGGGCTGTAAATCATTTGATGACAATGCACCAAAGTATAATTATACCAATTTGAAGTAATTTCCATAGTAGTTTAAATCTAGCCATTAAATGTCAGCTCAAATTGGGAACTCTTGCCCCTAGAAAGATGTACCTACAGGTAACGCTTCAGAGGAATGATGCTCCGTAACTGTAGAAACCTGAAATTGTCCTTGATTGACACTTTACAATGTAAATGTGATTACAAAATATGCCCAAGATTAAATGTCTATGTGGTATCATGACATGATTACACTGGGTACATGCCCACTGATTGGTTGGGATTATATAGCTAGATGACATTAAGATTTTAAAGAACTGCAATGAAGGGACTGCTTAGAGGGTCAGTGAACATGAGCAAAATATTGCAATAATGCTCAGTATTTGAATGTTTGCTATTTTTGCTCTAAAAATGTTCACTCGCAAACATATTGTGTAGCCCTATTTTAAAACTGCTATACCATTATATGGAGTTGGTCACATACCCAGATTGACAGGGGACTCATTTTGGGCATATTCCATCCCTACAGAACCAGGAATCAGCATAGGGCTCAATGATTAAAATATTCAACTGTTCCACCTCCCCAGCCAACCACTGGCACACATTCTTGTACATTAGTGATCATTGACAGATTGGGAGGCCTCTTATGCACTCATCCAGCCATCTCTCCCCTCCACTGAGCTTCCTAATAAATAGATTGTACAATTAGAGATTATTGAACTCATGGGCAGCCCAATCCAGCATAAAGATCAGGCGGGTGACCGAGGCCGGCCGCCCGATCCTGTGCTCTGCCGTAGGCAGCTTGCAGCATGCAGCCCGCAGTAGAAGGTCTACTCGGGGAAGGGGATGCTCATTCCCTTCCCTGAGTGTAACGGCGGCTGGGGCCGATAGGCCTCCTCAGATTTCCGCCAGCTATTTTGCTGGCGGAAGTCAGAGGAAGATGTGTAACGGCCCAGCCACCCGGGGGGGGGGGGACCGGGATATGGTGGACTCCATGCCCCTGCCTGGGGCGGCTGGGCCTATGGCCACCCTCCCGCCTCCGCCATCCCTCCCCCACCTCTGTTGTCCCTCCGCCAACCCCCCCCTCTCCACTGACCCGCCACCCCCCCACCTAATGGATCCAGACCTACCTGGGTCCAGCGGTGGGCCTAGTCCTCGGCCGGCAGAGCTGGGAAGGCCGGCCTTCCCGGTTCTAAAGTAGTCCACAAACGTGCTTTACGGCACATTTGCGACTACTCCGGGCGGCAGAGCGCTAGGTCCACTGCCCGTAACTTGTGCAGGATTGCGCTGTGAGTCTGACTGTGACCCAGACTACAGTAATATTCAAATATTTATTTATTTATAAACACCTAATTCTATAAAAAGAGTATTCAGATCTTAAGAATCATAGGAAACTCCATGAATTCATACTTATCTTTAAAATCAGCCCGAAGAGATTTTCTTTAAGTCAGATGATTTCTATAGTCACTAAAATACAAGGTGTTTCACAAGGCTTTCCACTGAAAATCAGTTGTATTGATTATTGACAAAATGATCCTCTGTTTAATCTAAATGAAGTCACCGCTGAATTTTGAAGAATTATAAAAAGGAGAGAATTGATGATACAACGCAGAAGGAAAAAATATATTATGGAATCAGCTTTGCATCGAAGTGCAAGCATTTCTTTTTTCTTGGGCCAATTTTTCATGGAGTGTAGTGTATTTACTCAAGATTATACCTTACCTGTAGGGTATTTGTATACACTGCTGCAGTACATTTAATTATTTTCTTTTTTGAAGGGTGGAGTAGAGAGCCACTGGAGCCAGAACCTAAGCCCCAGGCCCCTTCCAAAAGTAATTTGTGGTTTTTCTTCCAACATTTAGTAGCCACAAAGAAGTCTTAGAATGTGTTGGGCAGCATCAGCTTTTCATTTGGCTCTTTATAGAAAACACTGAGTCCTTCACAATCATGGTCCAGTTAATATTGCCAGTTGGTGGGGGGGGGGCCTTGAAACGCATGATTTAAGGGGGGGAACTCCCCTCATGTTGAAATTGATGTTTGTAATATATGCTGAATGAATGTCATTTTCTGTTACGAAACAGAATTTGAGTAGTTCTTCCCAAACGTCCAAATTTCAAGGTATTTCAATTTGTACCACTTACAGTTCTCCTTCTGAACGTCTTATTATCATCATTTACATCCTGCACTGCCTTGGAGCAGCCTATCTTCATAGCAACACTGTGAGGTAGGTTAGATTGAGGGGTAGTGAAAAGCCCCAGTTCTCTGGAGGAGGAAGGGGGGGCATTCGGAACCGAATGGGTTAATGTCCTCCATCTTCTGTGGCAGGGCCGGCACTAGAAGTTGTCTCCTCCTCCTGGACACACCCTTCCCAGTTCCGGTCCTGCCTCAGAAGAGCGCGGTCGGCACTTCTTTGAACTGTTAGTTACAAGTGATTTTTTTTTCTCAGAGACCAGAGCTTCCTAGTTTTTTTTGTCTTTCTTCTACCTTCTTTTCTACCCTCCCCTCCCTACCCGATCCCATCCTTCAGTCAGTGGGGCGCTGCGAGGGACATTGACGCGGAGACAGTGCAAGGCACGCTTCGGCGGCTAGCACTTCCCGCCATCTATTCTCCGCAGGACTTTGCCTGTGTAGAGCGTGGCCTAGCGGACGAGCGCGAACCCTTCGGGGGGGCGCCGCCGCTCATTTACAGAGCTCTCCCCTCGCCTGTCCTTTGGCAGCTACCGGCAATGGAGCGCATACAGGGAGACGGCCGCTTGTGAGCTTGGGGCTGACATACCTTCTGCAGGCAAACGCAAGGCCCCAGCGGGACGTCCGTTTTCCTCTTCGCTGATCTCTTCATACCGGTAAGGAGCGATGGCTGACGCGAAGGAGGGGGACGCGGCTAGGCCGAGAGGCAGCCTGGGGGCGGGTGCCGCGGCCAATGCTCCTCCCTTAGACCCGGCCCTTCAGACCTACATCCAGGACCTCGTCAAGGCTGCGGTGGAGAACGCGGCTAGTTCCTCCCGCAGCCGTAGGTCGCACCGGAAACACAAGAAGCGATCGCACTCGACGCGATCAGCCTCGCCTGCCCGGGGGGAATTGAGGAGGCTCTCTCAGTCTCCACCGCGGGATGCGAAGTGACATAGGCATCATTCTCCACGGGCCCCGGCCGGCGATCGGATGGATCGGGACAGGAGAGGTGGGGAGGCGTTTCTTAGCTCTACCCCCTCCTCGTCTGCTGGCTCCGACAGGGAAGAGGGCGGATGGAGAGGGTGCTTCTAAAGACAGCAACCCCAGCAGGCTTTTTCCTGCAAAGCTGTTCAACAGGATGATTTCTAAGGCAGCCATGGCTCTTAATCTTTCTACATCTGAGGTGCCAGCTGCTCCACAGGCTGAGTTAACGGTGCCTAAGGGGATTTTTCCACAGGGCCCTGAGAAGCCTATCTCGGTGCCTTTCCCGCCTTCTTTCCAGTCAGCGGTGGAGGCTGAATGGAAAAGCCCTTTCCATACCAAACACAGTACTAAGTTAATTAACAAGCTTTATTCACTACCCGATCAAGCTATGTCCATGCTGACGGTCCCAAAAGTAGATGCGCCAGTGGCGGCCCTCTCCTCAGCGGCCGTGATCCCGTCGGAGGGGGAGGGGGTCCGAAAGACCCTTGTGACAGAAAAGTGGAAATAGCACTCAAGAAAAATTTTGAAAGCACGGCTTAGTCGTTGAGAGCGGCGGCTTCTAATTCAATAATGTCCAGGGCTGCTTACCTTTGGTTAGAGGACCTTCTCAAGTCCGAACCTAACTTGTCTAAGAAAGGGAAAAATACATTAAAAAAGATTTCCCTGGCCACCGCCTTTGCAGCGGACTCTTCTTTTGATGCGTTACAACTCAGCGCTAGGGCTATGGCATCCAATGTGGTTGCGAGGCATAACATATGGCTCCGAAATTGGTCTGTGGACTCGGGGTCACAAAGTAGATTGATGGGGGTCCCTTTTCACGGAACCAAGCTCTTTGGGGATGCGCTGGAGCCCCTCCTCATCGAGAATAAGGATAAAAGAAAAGTGCTCCCGTCCACCAGCAAAGAGCCTCCGAAAGCACCATTCTCTTCCTTTCGTCCCCTCCGAGCCCCTCCACATCAGCGAGACTCCGGCAAGGGTCCCAACAGGTGGAACAAATCACGGGTGTTCCCCAAGAACAAATCTGGGGGACAACAGGGGGAGACCCCCCGCAAGCCCTTCAGGGGTCAACGGAACAACTGACGCCAGCTTTCCAGGCGATTCCTTACCCATTGGAGGGCGTCTTCTCGCATTTGCATCGCGTTGGAGAGGAACGACTTCCGACAAATGGGTCAGGGATACCGTCGAGAACGGTTACTCTCTAGAGTTTTCCAGGACACCGAGAACAAAGTTCAGGATGGTCCCGCAATCCAAGGACCGTCACAAGCATGCCAACATGCTCGCCTCCATTCAACACGTGTTGACTATTCGAGCCATAGAGCCGGTCCCTCCCAGCCAGAGGGGCCAGGGGGTCTACTCCATTCTTTTTCTTGTACAGAAGAAGAATGGAGAGTACAGGCCCATCTTAGACCTCAAGTGGTTAAATCAGTTTATGGTAACCAGAAAATTCAAGATGGAAACTTGGAGGTCGGTCGTGAAGATGCTTCGCAAGGGGGACTTCCTCACTTCGATAGATCTTTCGGAAGCTTACCTTCATATTCCGATTCGGGACAGCCACCGGAAATACCTACGTTTCGCCTACGGGACCTTTCACGGTCAGTTCCGGGCCTTGCCATTTGGCCTGAAAACGGCTCCTCGTTGTTTTACAAAGACTCTAGCGGGGCCGCTGTCGACTTTGCGTCTGCGGGGCATATCGGTCTCACCTTACCTGGACGACATCCTGGTACGTTCCACCTCGTCGTCGGCCTCAGAACGGGACGGACAGGTAACGCTGGATTGCCTCCGACATCATGGCTTCGTAATAAATATATCAAAGAGCTCGCTGCAACCGACCCAGGTCATGGAACACCTGGGCCTCCTCCTAGACACCCGGAACTTCACCGTCAGCCTCTCGGAGGAGAGACAACGGACCCTCCACAATCTGTTGGTTCGCATCAGGCGGAAACGGTGAGCCGGTCTGATGTTGTTGGCACGGTTGCAGGGCATCATGGTGTCCTGTCAGGACATCATAGCATGGGCGAGGTTCCATACACGGCCCATACAGGAGCTTCTGAGACCCTTCTCCAAACAGATCAAGAAGAGACTGGACAGAATGGTACCATTGCCTCAGAGCTTCCTTCACAGCCTCGACTGGTGGCTGTGCCCTCGGAGGTTGGACCAGGGGACCAGTTTGGAGGTCCCGGAGCCCGTGATCATCACCACCGACGCCAGCCTCTTGGGTTGGGGAGCCCACTGCAGCGCGCACTTCACTCAAGGAACATGGTCCCAGCAGGAGTCCAAGTTGCCCATCAACCTGTTGGAACTTCGAGCCATACGTCTGGCTCTGCTACAGTTTCAGCACCTCCTCCTACAGCGAGCGGTCCTAATCCGGACGGACAGCATGACGGCCAAGGCCTTCATCAACCGACAGGGTGGGACCAGGTCCAGGCGTCTCGCCAAGGAGACAATGGTACTTCTGACTTGGGCGGAATCCAATTTGACATCACTCAGAGCAGAGCATCTGGCGGTCACGGCGAATGTGATGGCGGACTGGCTAAGCCGGGAGCAATTGAGCGGAACGGAATGGAGCCTAAACTCGGACAGTTTCGATCTCCTCACAGCAAGGTTCGGCCTTCCTGTAGTGGACCTCTTCGTGACAAGGGAAAACGCGAAACTACCAAGGTTCTATGCCAGATATCAGGGCCACGGAGAAGAAGCAGTGGATGCCCTTCGGAGTGCTTGGCCTCCGGGGCTGATGTACGCATTCCCGCCCATAAGCCTTCTTCCACTGGTGCTCAGGAGGATAAGGGATCTACGAGCGGAGGTTCTTCTCGTTGCACCCCGGTGGCCTCGACGGACTTGGTTTTCCGACATAGTTCAGATGTCCGTGGACAGCCCGTGGACCCTACCTCTCAGGGAGGACCTTCTCTTGCAGGGTCCCCTGGTTCATCCTCAGCCTCACACATTCCACCTCACAGTGTGGAGATTGAGCGGGAAGGTCTGCACCGGTGTGGCTACTCCGGGTCGGTGGTAGAGACGCTGTTGGCATCCAGGCGTCCTTCCACGAAAAGGATCTACAACACCACTTGGAAGAAGTTCGTGACCTGGTGCAATGGTAAAGGGATCAGGCCCCTTCGTCCCAAGCTCGCTCAGGTGCTGGATTTCCTACAGGACGGTCTTACCCTCGGACTACGTACAAATACCCTACGTCGCCAGGTGGCGGCCTTGAAAAGCGTTTTGGGGGTTGGGGGTAAACGGACTGTTTTAGACCATCCTCATGTCCAACGTTTTCTAAAAGGTGGCTCTCCTGAATCCGCCCGTGGTGCACAGGGTTCCCACTTGGGACTTGAGCCTGGTTCTTCGAGCTCTGATGAGGGGTCCCTTTGAGCCCATGGCTACTTCCTCGTTGGAGAACCTTACCCTAAAGACTGTCCTTCTGGTGGCCCTCACTTCGGCTCAAAGGGTCTCCGAGATAGGGGCGTTGTCGATCAATTCGAAATTGATGGTTTTCCATAAAGACAGAGTGGTGCTTAGGCACGATCCCTCCTTCCTTCCGAAAGTTAATTCTGTTTTTCATCGCTCCCAAGATATAGTGCTCCCTTCGTTTTGCACCAACCCTTCCCACCCCAAAGAACGGGAGTGGCACACTTTGGATGTTCGGAGAGCGTTGCGATTTTATATGCACCGCACTGAGTCCCTACGAAAGACCGAGGCTCTTTTTGTGTTGTTTAAGGGGTTCTCGGTAGGAAAGAAGGCATCCGCATTGGTAATTTCGAAATGGTTGCGGATGGCGATCCAGGCAGCGTATAGGGCCCTAGGACAGGAGCCCCCCGAGGGCATTGTGGCTCATTCCACCTGGGGGGCAGCTACTTCGGCTGTGTTTGATGGTACTTCATCACTAGTCGACATTTGCAAGTCAGCGATGTGGGCTTCTCCCAACACGTTCCTTTCCCATTATAAAATAGATAGGGTAGCCTCTGCAGATACACTCTTCGGATGAAGAGTGCTGCAGGAGGTGGTCCCAAAGGGAGACAAGTAAACGCCCACCCTAGTTTTTGTACAGCTTTGTCATATCCCATTCGGTTCCGAATGCCCCCCCTTCCTCCTCCAGAGAAAGAAGGAATTCCCTACCTGTGAATCTCCTGTTCTGGGAGAGGAAGGGGGGGGGCATTCGCCCCTCCCGGATGGTTTTTTGAGTTTTTGTCTCTTTGGGGAGTTTTTTGGTTGGGATTCGTTGGTTCAGAGGTTCCGTTGTTGGGAACCATAGTTAGGGTTTCTTGCGGGATGTTAATTACCTGCTAACCTTTTCTTTCAAGCTCTGGTCGTTTTGTTCTATTAGGCTAGTTGGTCTTCTTCTCCAGTCCTTGGACAGCGATTTTGGCGTTGCAGCGGGACGACGTGACACGTCTGAGTCCATGCCTTGGCTTCTACGGTCGTCAGAACCGGAACTGGGAAGGGCATGTCCAGGAGGAGGAGACAACTTCTAGTGCCGGCCCTGCCACAGAAGATGGAGGACATTAACCCATTCGGTTCCGAATGCCCCCCTTCCTCTCCCAGAACAGGAGATTCACAGGTAGGGAATTCCTTCTGTCACTCATGGAGCTTCAGGGCTGAGAAGGGAATTGAGTCCAGATCTTCCTGCTCTCAGTTAGCACTCTGCCCATTACACCACTGCCTCCATGGTGCCAGCCTCACAGTTCTTTCACTCCCCTGATTTCATAGTACACACACACACACAAGCCCAAAAAGAGCTCCCAAAGGCTAGGGATTATGAAAGGGTGGACTGTGGGAACCCTAGACTTTGCCTCACGAAATGCTTTCAGATCCCTGACTGGTCCTTTTTACAGACTATTCTGACTATGTGTTATTTATTCCTACAACGCTGAACTCTGGATTTGGTGCCAGTGGATCTGCAGCAAAAATGGAACCACAGGAAGGTACCTGAATGTTATTCTTTAGAAGTATCTAGAGCAGGGGTGGCCAACCTTCCACCATTAGGGCTACTGTGTTCTTAAGAGTTGTGTAGAAGACAGAATCTTGGCAGATGCAAGTGCTGATGGTGCTGCTAAAGCAGCTGCACCTGCTGAAATGCCCTCACCTATGCAACCATTTAAAGGGCCAGCATTCATGTTGAAAGGTTGGCCACCACTGATCTAGAGTTTCAAAACTTCCTAAAACACACTCACTCTCACTCTCTCTCTCTCTCTCTCTCACACACACACACACACACACACACACACACACACACACACACACACACGAAGCACCCCTCCCGCTCCCATCCTGCCTGGAGAATGTAGAATTTAATGAGAACAGCAAGAGATTCCTAGAGAGGCTACACAGCTTAGCATAATCTTTTTCTGCCAAGAGTCAGGCAGGACCACGTAGGAGAAGAATGAAAGTAGAGCAGAGCATATCCAAGAAGTCTGGAAACACTGTGAGTGCTACAGCCTTATGTTGTGAGTGGGGAATAGTCACTGAAGGAAGTTCCATAAAGTCTAGCGTGGCTTGTAGCCCAATCCCATCTAAACCGCTGTCCCCCGCCGATGCGGCCATGTCACCAGAGTGTGCACTGCACCCTGCAAGGAAGGACAGGCCGGAGATCTCCTCTATGTAAGGGAAGATTTGTTCCCTTGCTCAGGGGTAAGCCTTCACTGCCAGAATGGGTCTACTCAGACCTGCACCAGCGATTTTGCTGTTGCAAGTCCGAGTGAACCCAGAAGGCATATCGAGGATGGGAAGTGCTGCTGCTGCTGCTGATACCGCCCCCTTCCCAGCCTTGACACACACCCCTCCCTGCCCTGGTCTTGGCCCTGCTCCTCCCCCTCTCTTCCAATTAATTCCAACCAATTAAAACAACATTTTTGTTGTTAACAACAACAACATTACTTTGATCCAAGTCATGATTACTCTGAAAAGATAGAAAGAAACAAGAAAGGAAGGTTGGAGAGTCACAATGAGAGGGAATGTACTGAAGCTCTATACCTCAGAGTGCCAGGTAATGGAGACAAACAAGAGTGGAAGGTCATAACTTTCCTGGTGAGCTCCCAGAGGCATTTGACCACTTCCCATTAGCAGAATACTCAAGGGTGTATCATTCTTCATAAGGCTGACTAGGTTTCAGCCTAGGGGCCCTGCAGGGACAGGGACCCTTGTGGCCCATCAATGTCCCGGTTATGAATCACAGTCAGCAACATAATACATAATAATCAGTAAATGTCGTTTCACATTGCTGGAGGGGGCCCAAAATACCTGAAAACCTAGGGGCCCAGCCATGGGTTAACACTCCCCTGATAATACTGGAAGAAAAGGACTCTGATCCAATAAGGATGTTTCTCCTCCTCCTACTACTACTACTACTACTACTAGCCAAATCCCATAATATTGATGACTACTTAATGATAAACTCACACTCTGTTCTTGTTTATGTGTATATATGTATACAGAGCTGGGCAACTCATGAGGTGAGGTGAAATGATTATTTTGCGCAGCAGGCTGGTAGGTGGTGGGGTACTTCATTTGGCAGCTCCACCTGACTCCACTGAAAGGGCAGATGGCTACGAGAAGGACCTTGGCCAAGAGAGCTCTGGCACACCGCAACACAACTGGCCCTCTCAGCCAGCCAGCCAAGAGAGGCAGCAAGGAGCAGGCTGGGAGAGGAAGGAGGCCAGGAGAAGTCATTCAGCCCGACACCCTGAGAAGGTGTGGAGCTGCAGCGGTCATTCCTCCACATACCTCAGTCCTAGACCATGATGCAATTGAATTAACCCAGTTTGGATTGCCTTTGCCAATTAGATTTGATTGGGATAATGGTATAAAATGGTGCCACAGTGCTTAGGTGTTTGGCTGCAAAATGGGTCACTCTGGCCGAAGTTGTAGATCAATAGGTGTGAAAGCCCCCCCCCCCCCCGTCTCTCAAGTATTTTGACAGAGTGAACTGAACAAGTAAAGATTAATCAGGTGTGACTGCATTAGTGTGTGAGACAAGGGGAAAAAGTTCCTGTGACACTGGTAGGTTCTTTCTTTTTTTGGTCTTGTTTTATTAAGAGCAGCCTGTAGGAGCCAACCCCACCCCCCAAACTCTGACTAGAGAGCAAATAACTTTATGAATTTGGGAAGAAGGGGGAAAATAAATAATGAAGTTCACACATTCTCAGGAAATACTAAGGCATCAAGTAATGAACGCTCTGGAACTGCAGACTTCAAAATTTAGGGTCTCCCTTTATTCTGCAGACTGTTAGAATCTGCCTAAGAAATAGTAGGAAGTTGAAAGTAATGACCTAAATGCCATCATTATAACATCATTATAAGTGCTTGGGTTATGAAACACTTGCACATAATTGCAGCATTTTGTTATGTTTTTGACAAAGCTTTGGCTAATATTTGCAATGGTTCTCATTTTCACAGTTTTTACACATTTCCTGGAAGTTTGCTTTATTTATTATATTATTTATTTATTGCAGGTTCCTGCATTTTGTAAAAAGCTGCTTTCTCGACAGTAGTTGTTCAAAACAGGCTTTTAAAAATATCACCAGATTTTTTTTAAAACCCACTATTTTCCCATGGTGGAGGATGCACGAAATCCCCTGCTAACTGGGTAAAGAGACTCTTTTGAAGTGGTGGCTCTCTTATATTTAGCAGGGGGAAGCATAACTGTTCTTATTCATTCCAGCAAGGCGCCTTTAATTCTAGAGGCTCTTTGCTGGTGTCTCCCTTCTGGATTTTTTTCTTAGATTGTGTCCTCTTTGGGACAGGGAACCATCTTTTCAATTATTTTACTATGTAAACAGCTTTGAGAACTGTTGCCAAAAATCAATATACAATTTATTATTATTATTATTATTATTATTATTATTATTATTATTATCATCATCATCATCATCCATAGATATATGTTATTGGGATACAGCAAGAGATGTCTTTGAGGTTTTCATTTTAAAAGTCTCATTTAAAATTGGCTTGCATTCTTGATTCCATGAGTGTCTGCTTAGGAGGTTCAGATATGCTTCTCTGGCTGTGCATGTTACACATGCATGTAATTTTGTAGGGCTATAGACATTGGACTGTTTTGGACATCACATTCCTGGTTCACTAAACTATGGTATAAAGATCAGGATGAGTGATGAGTTGTTTCCTCGCCCCACCTCTCCTCCCCTCCCTCATCCCATCTTCCTTTCATGTATCCAGCTTTGTTGAAGGCTCTCTCGTTTGTTCAACCATGGTTTGTTGTGACATCTAAGCAGGAAAACAAGGGTTGAGTAATTCCTACAAACCAGGATTGCAATTCATAGCTGGTCCTGGTTGCAAACCATGGTTTGTAGGGAGTGATCAAACCACAATTTCCCACTTTGGATTGTGGCAAACTGTGGTTTAATAAACCAGGAAGTATTCTATGTAACTTGGCAGACAAGGGCAAAAGGGAACTACTTGAGTTTATCACTCATTCCTGATCCAACAAACCATGGTTTGTTGGGAATGTGATATCTGAACCAGGCCACGGTATATTGGTTAAAAAAAACTATACGATTTTGAAGGTTTTAAGATTGGTGACTGGCAAGCTTCAGTGGCATTTGGCATGCATCCACTGGGTTAAAAGTACTCAGAATCTTTTTGTTTTGGGGAATCCACTGTCTCATGATAACATAACCCTTTAATGCTGCAAATACAAAATTGTTCTGGTTAAAACCCTCTTGAAAAGCCTTGACATAGGAATAGCTTAAATATTTTGAGTTTGAATCTTTTTTCGTTTCTTTAGCAGAAGAAAGTACATGCAATTTTATTATTGCATTTCAGGAGTTTGACAATAATGGACCCAGAGACACAAAAGAACTAGGGCAGAGGTGGCCACCCTTCCACCATTATGGCCTCTGCGACAGAATCTTGGCAGTTGCAATTGCTGATGGTGCTGCTAAAGCTGCTGCCCCTGCTGAAATGCCCTCACCTATACAACCGTTAAAGGGCCAGGAGCATTCGTGTTGAAAGGTTGGCCACTCCTGAACTAGGGCATTGCCATTCTTTGAGGGCTCATTCCCAGTTTGTAGGCTGGTTCTTTTTCAGTAGGAGAAATCCACTGCTTCAAGTTGTGCTTTCTTTTTTCACATAAGAGTTGAATACTCCTCCCCTGACTCCTGGGCCCTCCTTTTTTTGGTCCATGGCCCCCCCTTGACCCTTTTTTGTCCCTGGGCCTGGTTAAGATTGTACCCCCTTAATCCCCCTCTCAGAGGCCCTGCCTGCCAGCCAGTCACACCCTATAATATTCCTTGGGGGCCTAATTGCATCCAATCTAATGTGCATAAGCTCAAATAATATGGTTATTTGGGGGGGGTTGAAAGTTGCCCACGCTATTTAAATGTATGCACTTTGGATTACAAAAGCTTAGGCACCAATTGAACATTATGGCCCCGTATGAATGGCTGGCAGTACTGGAGGCAGGGTAGAAGTGGCAGGTAAGGTGCCATTTCACTCCCCACCCTATGTAGGAGAGTGAGCTACAAAAGTTCATCTTATCTGACCTTCTTCAATGACCATTAGCAGGAATAATGGGATTTTAAAAACTGTTTTATGTGTATGTAAAAAGAAAAAAAGGCCTAAACCCATTCATTTTGAGAGAACGTGCAGCTGTTTGTATAAGTTCACTCCAAAAGTCCCCCTTAACATGCCCATTTTAAAAGATCTACACTAGGAGATTTGTTTTACTACCATGAGAGGCAAGCCTGTGAAGCCTTTTTGTGATTTATGGTGTAATTCACAGTGCAAGATAAAAGTAAGATCCTGTATTCCCTCCTTTATATGATGTATCTCCTCTCTCACACTGTTTGAGTGGGAGTAGATGTGTGATCATGGTAGAAATATACGTGCAATAAAGTTTGGATGCCTGAATGTTTAAATCAACTTTATTCATGTTCTGTTCTTCTTTTACAACTTCAGCATCACCACTTAACGGATCTTATCAGCAGATAATGGGAAATTACCCACAGATAATTGGGGTCACTGATTTATAATTGAAGTCAGGATGTTGTTGCTTTTTGTGCTGAGACATGTCTCTTTAGAGGTGCACCAACAACAGCAATCTTCCCAATAGTAAAGTGAACATACAGTTCACTCCCTGAAGTCCAGTTGCATTTTAGGGGGCAGATGGGAGTTGTAGAAATTATACAGAGTTGAATTTAGCCAATGTTAAGCACTCTGAAACCCCAGTGAGTCTAATGACATATGTTTAATCATCCCATTGAAACCAATGGGACTATAACAGCCCAGTCCAGCCTAAGGCCTCAGCGGCACAATTCAGGCACAACTGCAGCCTAAGCGCCTTAGGCTCGAGTTGTGCCTGAATTGTGCCGCAGAGGCCGAATTTGTGCTGCAATTGTGACTAACATAGGACGGGTTAAGGAAAGTTGACCAATTCAGTCCTAAGTTCGGCATAAGAGCTATTCCGTCCTAAGTTTGGCCTAAAAGTGGCCAAACCTGACCCCCCTGACACGCCCCCTCGAGCACAACTCAGGCACAAAATTTGGGTCAACAAAAAGGGTGGACTCAAATGTGAGGAGACCCATAGGAGCCATTTTACCTTACCCACACCAGCCCTCTCCTGAAAAGTTCTAACACCCTGGTCCCGAGTTGTGCCTGAGTTAGGACGGAACAGTTGTGGCCTAACTCTGGACACGGACCCAAATAGTTACCCTATCAGCACCCAGCCCCACCCAGCCTCTTTCCCACAAAAGCCCAGCCCCAGCCCTCCACTCTCTCTCTCTCTCTCTCTCTCTCTCTGACTCTGAGCACGTGGCGTGGAGTCCTGTCCCCCAGCAGCCACAAAGTGGGACTTTGAAAAATTTCAAACACCCCACTTCTCTCTTCCCTTCTCCTCTCTGCCCCCCTCTAGGGCAGAGAGGGCTGTGCCGCTTGTGGCCAAACTGTTTACTGCTGTGCCTGGGCAGCTGTCTCCATGCAAGTGTTTGCTAACCCATGTCTTTCTCCCAGCCCCTCTCCCCCCCCCCACAGGCAACAACACCAGCAGGTAAGTGCAGGTAAGAGCAGGGTTCGTGCTGACATGTGGTCTGACTTCTGCCTCTTTGCATACAGAAATATAGGTAGGATACATGCCTCTTTACCAATGTCTTGTCTCATAGCTGCCTGCATAGCCTGCCATGATATGCCTCTTTACCAATGTTGTGTCTCATAGCTGCCTGCAATGCCTGCCATGATATGCCTCTTTACCAATGTCTTGTCTCATAGCTGCCTGCAATGCCTGCCATGATATGCCTCTTTACCAATGTTGTGTCTCATAGATGCCTGCAATGCCTGCCATGATATGCCTCTTTACCAATGTTGTGTCTGATTGCTGCCTGTAGTAATGTGAGCACACAATGCCACAAGTGTGGAACTCTCTCTCGCCACTCTCTCTCTCTCTCTCTCTGAGCACGTGGCGTGGGGTCCTGTCCCCCAGCAGCCACAAAGTGGGACTTTGTCGGTGGAGGGCAAAATTCACAAACACCCCACTTCTCTCTTCTCCTCTCCTCTCTCCTCTCTGCCCCCCTCTAGGGCAGAGAGGGCTGTTCTGGCTGTGGCCAAACTGTTTATAGCTGTGCCTTGGCAGCTGTCTCCATGCAAGTGTTTGCTAACCCATGTCTTTCTCCCAGCCCCTCTCCCCCCCCCACAGGCAACAACACCAGCAGGTAAGTGCAGGTAAGAGCAGGGTTCATGCTGACATGTGGTGTGACTTCTGCCTCTTTGCATACAGAAATATAGGCAGGATACATGATGCTTTACCAATGTGTTGTCTCATAGCTGCCTGCAATGCCTTCTCTGAAATGCCTCTCTACCAATGTCTTGTCTGATAGCTGCCTGCATAGCCTGCCATGATATGCCTCTCTACCAATGTCTTGTCTCATAGCTGCCTGTATTCATGTGAGCAGACAATGCCATGAGTGTGGAACTGTAACTCTTATGTAGACACCAGCTGTCCCCCCCCTTTTCTCCACAGGGTCTACTCACAGGTCAGTATTGGTAGGTTTGCCATGGTTGTGATCCACACGTTGTGTTGTTGTCTTCTCTCTCTTTGACCCTTTTCCCTTACAGGATCATGTTCTCCTGACACCCAGGGAAGGAGCGCAGACCATGCTATGTGTCTCACACCTCTCAGCTGTGTTTAATTTCTCTCCCTGCAGGCCTTTGCAACTGGCACACTGGCATTTCTTCAATGGCGATTGCTACCACACAGCAGCTGCCATGGAACACCCCCGTGTTTTTTGCCTCCCCAGGAACGTCCACTACCACCTACCTTCCTGGGAGCACCCCTGGCCCTGCAGTCTGGTTGCCCCATGGTCGTCTGCCTCGATGCTGCCAGAGGTCCTGGAGCCTGCCCTGCAACCCTCCTCAGCTGCCGGCGCTGCTGCTGCTCCACCTCCCTGGCTGCCTACTTGATGTCCCTCCCCTTTCCATGGTGCAGGCTGTGGTTCCCACAGGGGAAGGGCCTGCATCCCCTGGTCCATGGGGCACGCCTGCTGCTGATGTGGTCCGAGTGGCCACTGTGACTACCCCAGGCATCCTCGCCTGGCCATCTCTGCCACTGTTCCAGAACAATAAAGATGCCCCGGGAAACACATGTCCCCAATGTTACACAAGCACTGCCCCCCACACACAGAGACAGTCCCCACCACACAAGCCCCTGCATGAATCCCAGCCAGGGCCTGCCACAGCCATCCCTGGGAGAACACAGCAGGGGGGCTGCTGGACCCTCAGGGCTCAGAGGGGAGTGGGGAGTTGGGGGGCCTCTCAGGCAGGCAAACACTGACAGGCGACATGGCGCACGTCCGCCACGTCTGTGAAGAGCCCTTTCGGCAACCGGGGCTCTCGCCCGCCCTCGGTCCGCCCGTCAACGGCGTCATTTCCGCCCTCGGTCCGCCCATCAACGGCGTCCGTTTCCGCCCGTCAACGGCATCCGTTCTGCCCAAGGTCCGTCTGCATAAGAGGCGCCCGTTCCTGCATTGCCTCCATCTGCGAAGTGACCCCTGTGTCCCTATTGGTCTCTGCAGACCCCTCTCCCTGTATCCCTCTCCCACCAGCCTTGTTGTCTGTCTGTTTCTGACCCACCCGTGCCCCTCCCCAGCACCCACTGTCTGCCTCCACTCCCTGATGATGGAAGCTGGCCACCCCCACCCCGCCAGAGCGCCTGCCGCGACGTGCTGACGTTGCCCCATCTGGGGGCGTGATGAGCTGCGTGAGCCCTTCCCGCTCGCAGCAGACAAGCCCAAGGCATCTCTCGGTCTTGGCCGGGGCACGGAGCAGAAGGGATGCCGGGATACCTTCTTTGTGGGCATTGCCACAGCCCTGGAGGCCCAGGGCTTCAGGCAGCGCACGGGCATGTCATGGCAGAGGCGGTTCCAGACTTCATGAGACCCCCCTTGTGCGTGCCGTTCCCACCCCCTCCTTCCCTTCTCTCCCCCGCTCACCCCCCCATGACTCCCATGTGCAGCCTCACCGTAGCTTGGGGGTGGCATCGCCTTCTGCAGGAGGGAGGGCAGTGGCACTCCCCCCTGCAGCAGGTGGCTAATGCCCAGGGTGCCCTGGGGTAGCTGGCACTGGCACAACCTCTGCCCTTCAGCTGACTGTCGCACGCCTAGTGACTGCAGGCCCACCTGTGGCTGCCCATCTGCTGCAAACGCTGCAGCAGCTGTGGTAGGTACACACAGACGGGCTGAGGAGGGGGCTCTTCGCTTCCACAAGACTGACACCTCCCCACAGGGGCCTGCCTGCCTCTGTGGTAAGTGTTGCCTCGATCCTGGCCCACTGCTCTTGCCTCCTGCCTAACTCAGGCACAGTTGCAGCCTAACTCAGCCCTATTTTGGGCCTCAACTGTGCCTCAATTGTTCCTGTGTTGGGCTGGACTGAGGCCTAAAGAATTTAATTTTGCCTGGATGGTGACAGTATTTCATTATCATTTTTTTCCCTAACATAGCCTTATTATTGGAGGTTTTCAAAAGAGCTGGTGGCATTTCAAGCCAAGACATTTGAGAGAGGGGGATTTTTTTTTTTCCAAAGTAAAATGTTTCTACTGAAATGTTATTAGTACTAATTTTGCATTCAAAATAGCAGTGCAAATTCTGTCAAATTTCTGAGAAATGTCACTGTCATTTTTAAGCAATTCTTCTTGTAAGAAATAGTTCTAAGCAAAGCAATATCCTGATGTGTTTCATCATTGCATTAACCAATGCTGATGGAGGGATACTTAGTTGATATTATATAGTTGATATTATATTGGATTCTGAATCTCAACAGCAGTCAAACTAATTTGCCTTTCACACAATGCTGTGTGATCCATCTCAGGTTTCACAGAACGATTGTGGAGGAAACTGTCCAGTCCAAGATGAACATGTGTTTAACCTGAATATGCAGAATCAAATCAAATTAAACCTTAAAGCAACAATAATTTGTGATAAATTGAAAGCAACATATTCAGCATTCTGTCTAAGCAATAATGTCATTATAGTCTTGTATTCTAATAATGTCATTGTCAGCCCAATCCTAGTGGACTTTAATGCTGGCAGAACAAGAGTTCCTCCAGGGGTGGCGAAAAACGGCCGCGGTGGCTAGCATGCATGGCCCGCCTGCCTGGGCTCCTAGGAACTGTATCTACTGAAAAGAACGCGGGAGGGGGTACTCGCCGCAACGCGGCAGGGGTGGGGATGCCACTGCGGGGGCGAGGCTTGTGCCGTAACACGCGGGGCGTGCCGGAGAGGCTAACCACGCCTCTAGTGCCAGCGGGAAGGCCACAGTAGCCTTGTGCACAGTAGTGGCTTCATCAGGACCCACTGACCCAGGTGAGTCAATGGGGGGCAAGACAGGGGGGCAGAACAGGGCAGTAACAGGGGCAAGGGGAGAGTGGATTAGCTCTGGGTAGGTGAGTTCAGCGGCAGCAACGTCCACCAAATCCTACCCACCTTCCTGGACCCGATCCTGAGGTCTGTATCCACATGGACCTGCACCAGCAATTTTGCTACTGCAGGTCCAAGTAGACCCTCCGCACTGTGGAGGCCTACCCTCGGGGGAACACATTTTTTCTTACCCAGAGATTACCTCTGGGACTCCCCCCCCCCTGCAGAATGCAGCGTGAGCCGTTTTGGCCCGCCTGCATTGGTGGGGGGAAGCATAGGATTGGGCTGTGTGGTTGCAATCCTATGCATATTTACCTGGGAGTAAGTTCCATTGAACTCAGTGGAATTTACTCTGAGTAGACATGCATAGGACTGCGCTGTTTGTTTGCTTGCCTGAGGAAACGACATTTCATTGTAACAGTTTTGCATTTTAAAAAAAGAAACTCTAGCCTTTTACTCTGAAGCAATGTCCCCCCCCCCCCCCAATGAAGGGCACTCAGAGACACTTTTGGTTTTGTATTAAATTGAGTATGCCCTTTTTAGGCTGAGAGATTTTCGTGTAATGTAACAAAGGGTAAAAGGTGCACATATTTTGCAACTGCTTTCATTGTAGGGCAAAATAAGAAATCCAAAAAGCATGGGAATTGAATTTTGAAACATCTCTAATCCCATGTAATTTGTAGCCACATCATAGTACAATTCTTCCTCATTATTTCAACTGCAAATCCTCACTGAATAGCACCTTTACAATGATTTTATATAACTGCTCCAGTTCTTTATGGTCAGTGTAGGTAGAAGGATTTTACAAATCATCAAATATATTAAGAGCCCAATCCTAATCCCTGCCATGCTGTAGCATGCAATCGTGCCGGGGGGGGGGGGGGGCGTGATCACAAGGCATGCAAGAGGTTAGGGAAAAATATTTTTCCCTTACCTTTCTATAGGCCTCTTCATTGCCTTTGGGTCTTCTTGGACCTAAGACAGCTATATAGCTGGAGTAATTCTGAAAAGAGAAAATGCCTGAAAATTCCCCCTGCCCTTCCCCTCCCCACCCACGACATGCTCTTGCCTCCGACTTACCAAGGCTGATGCAGCCTGGGATCCACGGCAGTGTGGCTCCGAAGCTGCAGTCTCTTTGCAGTTGCGGCTTCAATTGGCCTGGCGGTAGTGCGCTCCACATGCCATCCCTGGGATTTTTGTGACAGTGGGACGTTCCTCCCACTGTCACAAATGGGGAATAGGATTGTGCCATTAAATCTAAAATTAAAAGTACTTGCTGGGCTGGTCTTTGACCGTAATAAAGAGATTGATTGATTGATTGATTGATTGATTGATTGATTGATTGATTGATTGATGTATTTGTGCAAGGGTACTAAATGTTTTCCTACATCTGTGGCACACCACAATTTAAAGTAATGCTGTTGTGGCATGGATGTTTTCACCCTTTTGCCTTGCAAAACAGGCCTAAAGACCACGTTGTACAGTTGCATTTATTTGGACTATTTTGTTATCTTCAGTGCTGGGTAAGCAGCACAAAATAGCAACCTAAAAAAAATTGCCTAAAGGAGCATTGCAGGGGTAGAGTAAGGGAGTTGTCAGGTTGGGTGCTGGCAGAGGGCACATGCCCATCAGAGGGCCCACCTGGCTAGGCTAACCCTTGAATACTCAGGACAGTGGCACCAATATCATGCAATTGGAGTGTGTGTGTGTGCGTGCGTGCGTGCGCGCGCGCACACACACACACACACATGTGCATGTGGATACTATGGTGTAAAGCTTTGGTCCAAGGCCTTTAGCAACCTGGTGCCAGCATTTGAACAATGTGTGTGCCAGTTATCACATGCAAGACTTCATACCTTTGCATTTCTTTTTAGTATTAAAATGCCAAAACAGGAGCTCATAAAACTCCCACGTAGATGTGCCATAAGTTGTGCAAAAGTGCAAAACAATAACTTACAAAAGCCCAGAAATAAAAAAGTGATTCTTGGAGTCAGTGAGAAAGTTCACTTTCTCTCTGTTTTAAAAAGTTAAGAGGATAGTTAAGGGAAGGAAACTAATTTTAATCCTTTATTTTTATCTGGACTGGGTCCCATTAAGTTAAATAAATGGAAGGTTTGGATTTGGGCACAGTCATACTCTTTCCAATGTATGCTGAAAGCTGCAAATATCAGACTGTTTTAAATGATAATAAATCAGCCTGGATCCCCAAGCATATTTATTATGTTTGGAATTAGCAATAATAAAACTAAAGCCTTTTAAGCAATATTCGGAGAAGGATTTAATGGAAATAAAATGAACCTCAACAGTCTGATTTTGGGCTTAATGTATTGTCATTTTTCAGACCCAAGGCACTCCGAAAATTACTCAACTTGAAAAGTTGTAATTATTTTCTTCAAGTGCAAATTGGCATTTATGGCAGGGTAGGGTGGGGGAAACAGGATTTATACAACCTTGGTGATCTCATTTTACTGCTGTTCTCTCCTATATATAAATACAAGAGAGACATCCTTTTCCAAGGATACAAATTCATGGTTTGCTCCCCAGTCTTTTCTCTCTCTAAGCCATACAAAACATCAGTTGAATGCATTGACTATCCAGTCTATAACATCATTTGCATATTATTAACATTCTGGTGCCATTTTGCTAACTATAACTTTATAGTCCTGCTTTTTGCTATCGTTCCTACAACACTGCAGATTACCACCTACAGAGCTGGCATCTTCAGTGAAATGAATTGCGTCTTAGCTCCAGTCCATTATCTTCTATTTTATGAACCATTGTGCAGAGAGATCAAATTGCTCTCTGCAATTTTTTAATTGATAGCTCAATTAAAAAATAAAAATCAGTGGTCAAAGTTACTTATTAAAATGTAATAATGTTGATGTAATAATACCATGGTTCTGATTTTGTACTGTCATAGCACTTGGTAGAACCACCCACTATTAGGTATACATGCAGGTTTTCATGGCCAGTTGTTATGCTCAAAGTTACAATATTTAAGGGATTTTCAGCCATGTGATTTCAGTTCTTAAAATTGAAGAAATAAAGATCGATCTTACGATTGTCAGTTGAAATTCCAAATCCTGGTTTCTACCGCGACGTGGAGCGGGCAAGCGGGATGGATTATCCAAAGCTGACAAAGTTGAAATCTTTAAGGTCTTCTGTGCTTGACGTTTCTCCCCAGCTTGCAGCTGGGTTCTCTTTTTGCTTTCGAAGAAGCCCCTAATGCCTGGGGAGAAACGTCAAGCACAGAAGACCTTAAAGATTTCAACTTTGTCAGCTTTGGATAATCCATCCCGCTTGCCCGCTCCACGTCGCGGTAGAACCAGGATTTGGAATTTCAACTGACAATCGTAAGATCGATCTTTATTTCTTCAATTTTAAGAACTGAAATCACATGGCTGAAAATCCCTTAAATATTGTAACTTTGACCACCCACTATTATTAATTTTGTTTATATGGTCCTTGAAATGGCCAGAGTTGCTTCACAATCTCTTTGTTATTTGTCCCACTGTTATCTCAATCTACAAGTGGTAAACGTGGGACGGAAAAAGAATGATTTGCTCAAGACCCGGTAGGAGAACTCAATGTTTGAGTCAATATCTACAAGTGTGCGCATTATTGGAGGGGGAAGGAAAGAAGAAGAATGATTATTGGCTTAATTACTAATCATATTGCAAACAGCATGTTTAGTTTAACTGCAGAAAATATCTTTGTATGTCAGTAATATTGGCACTGAAAGTGAAAGCTCATATGATTTTTCTAGAGAGAAAATATGAAAAGTAGTAGCTTCGTCTCTCCAGAATTGATATCACAATTTCAGTTCTCCCCATTTACTTAGGATTCACAGAGAAGGCTGAATTTCTTAACTGAGCTTTTCTTGCCTTCTCAATATAACCCTATAAGATACAAGCAGTGACAAGGAATAGCCCCTTAACTTGGTTCAGAGAATAGCCGAATTATTTTCCCTGGAGATGCCAGGCAGAAGAGTCTGGCTCAGTTTGGAGAGCTGCTGCCTTCAAAGTCTGAAGACCGGTGAACTTGATAAGTTTGAGACACGCTGCCGGTCAAAAGCTGTGAAAGCCTCCAGGCGGAGAGATAAGAGCTTCCAGCTGCGTCGGTCGAGTGTGGGAGGCGCCAGCCAGCAGAATTGTCAGACTGTAAAAAGGATACTACCTGGAAAGTAGCCGTTCATGAAAGATTGGACATTTATATACATTGTAAAAAAAACCAAGGGGGGGTTAGGACAGCCTGTCCATGTACACTGCCTTGGATTAAAGTCGGAGGAGAAATCCAATGACCTAGAAAGGCGGTATATAAATACTGTATATTATTATATTTTTTTCTCAAGAGTAAAAAAAAATGACCTCATCAGAACTCTCACTGCTACATTTGGTACACGATAAAGTTTCCAAACCGTCTCAAGGCAGCCTCACATACAGTATATTACCACAGAGCATGATATGGTTTTTGAAGAGTAAAACTGATCTACTGAGGGGTTCATTATTTGAAGAACAGCACACACTTGACACTTTGTTGGCCTAGTTTGGAAAACGTCTAAGTGCTTGGAGGCCACTGGCGTCGCTGGAGGTGGGGCGGAAAGCTAAGTTCTGCAGCTTTCCGCCCCACCATTACTCTCCAGTACGAAGCACCCCGCCCCCTCGTCATAGGAGCCCGTCAGCGGAGAGAAAGCAACGCGCAGTGCATTGCTTTCTCTCCACTGACGGGCTCCTATGACGAGGGGGCGGGGCGCCTCATACCGGAGAGTAATGGTGGGGCGGAAAGCTGCAGAACTTAGCTTTCCGCCCCACCTCCAACGACGCCAGTGTTGGAGGCTTTTCTCCATGGAAGAGGTGGAGTCAAATATAATGTCTAATAGTTGCAGGCCAAAATTGCATGGTAACTCCCTGGAGTTCACAACAGCCTCAAGCTTTGGGCCACATGCAGAGACCTGATGCAGACATTACATTCATATGTGGATGTCCAGCAGGTTAAGAGTTGAGGCAGGCATACTTGGGGTGGCAAGTGTAATTCTGCTACTGTCCCACACATAGGTTCTGAACCCTTAGAAGGTCAACCAAATGGGATGCTCTTTTTGAATCTTTGGGGACAGGGGTTCTTTCTTTCAGAAACATTGAGAATAATGTTTTGGCTTAATTCTTTGCAAGTTTTTAAAGCTTTCGCTCCTGTAGTGGCTGCGTAATTGGCATGTTCAGTTGAAGTTTGAAACCATTGATCCTCTACATCACCTTGTCATTACTAAAAACATGACCAACTATGTACATCAGGTGTTTTTAAGTGTACTAAGCCAGCTTCTAACCGCAGATATCAGAGTTGGTGTCCCTGGCCATAGGACAACTACAGCTTCGTAGGGCTGGAATGTTTTTTCCTCCCCAAGGATGTGCTTTGCCCAAACGCATCTGGTGAGAAGCTCAGCCATTTATTTTTTTTCTCTCTGTAGGCATATTTGGAGCAGTGGGTGGCCAACTCTTGTTTAAAATACAGCTAGGAGGGAGCTTTGTTCTTTTCAGGCTCAAGAAGAGAACATCTGCTCTGTACTGCAAAGAATAAAAGTATAGCTGGTTTTGCTGCTACTTTTTCTCCTCTCACCAACTTGAATGATTTTATTCTCTGGAAGAGAGAAGTGGGGCATTCAGAACGACGGGTGTAGCCCCTCCCATCCGGAAGGCAGGGTCGGACGAAGCTTGCTTCCTCTCCTTGGGAGGGCGCTCTCCTCACCTCCCCGTCCGACTCTGCCTTCGCAGTGTTAGGGTGTGTTTCGGAGCTTCTGAGTGTTTTTGAGCATCTGTTATTCTCAATTTTCCTCTCCTTTTCTATTCATTGTGTATCTCTTAGTTTTGTTGCCTGTCAGTTCAGGTTTGCTGCCTTTTCCAACCCCTCCACCCCCGCTCCTTCTAACCCTTACCGTGGCCTTATTCCTCTGTTTGTTCGTCTCCCTTCTCCGCATTTACTGCTGTCCAGGGGCACGACTGGTATTGGCAAGGAGAGCTTTCCCACCTGAGTGAGCGTTAGCTCTCCTTTGTGGCTCCGTCGGATCGGAGCTTCCGCGATCGCCGCTTGAGGCCTTGGGCCCAGGTGCTTGATTGCGACGTGCGCTAGGCCTCTCAGCCTTAGCGAGTCACAGCGGGAGAGCGTCTCTGTCTTGGCCGCAGCCGCTTGTGCTTCCCGCCTCGCCTCCAGACGCGAAGGAACCTCCTCGCGTTTCTTCATGGCGATTAGCCAGCGATCACCGCTGCGGGAGGACAGAAGGGAAGGGGAGCTCAACAGCACGACTCCTTGCAGCTGCGCAATCCTAACGCACAGCGAGGAGGGCTTCACGATCTCGGCAGCATCTTCCCGCCATTTTACCTCAGAACGGGAGCCATTTTTACCTCAGAGTGTGAGTACATTATGGAGGCGCAAACCGCAGCAGTGAACGGGCCCGGAGATCAGGAGGGGGAAAGGATCGGGGCTTTTTCAGTTATTACTCCTCAGTTAAGGGAGGAATTGGGAAAAATGATCGCCTCAGCGATCAAGGGTATGCCACCCTGCGTTCCAGTCACACATCGCCCCTCACGCAGGGGAGATGATAGACAGCAACGTTCTCGGTCTTCTCCCTCTCTGTCATCATCGGAGCCTTATGGGGGGTCGTCAGAAAATTCGCCTTCGCCCCCTCCCAAGAAGGCAAAACGCAAAGTTAAGCATTGTCAGGTGGCTCCCAAACCCACTAAAAGGCTCAGAACTAGCAAGCAGCTGGGCTATGAGTCCCCTTTGTCATCTTTGGAGGCCTCGGGGGCTGATAGGGAAGAAGGGGAACTATCTTCTGAGGGGGAAATTCAGGATGAGCACGGGGAACATGCCAACAGGCTTTTCCCTGCTGAGCTCTTCCCGCGACTTTTAACCAAAGTAGTCAATGTTCTCGGGCTGCCTAAGGACCAACACGCAGAACATCAGCAACCAAAAACGGGGGGTTCAGCAGTTTTCCCTCAGGGCCCACCTAGGGCTAATTTAATTCCTTTCCCTCCTGCCTTCCAATCCATAATTGACAATGAGTGGAAGACCCCTGCGGTTAACAAGCAGCCGGGCCGCTGGTTCAACAAACTTTACTCTTTTCCTGAACAATTCATGACATCCTTAACGCCTCCGGTAGTGGACGCTCCGGTTGCGGCCCTTTCGTCATCGGCGGTGATCCCCACCGAAGGCGAAGGGGGGCCGAAGGACCCATGTGACAAGCGCGTGGAGTCCGCCCTTAAGAAAAATTTTATTTCCTCTTCCCAGGCCCTGCGGACTTCGGTAGCTTCTTCCGTAATGTCGCGGGCTGTGTTTTTGTGGGCTGAGGAACTCTCTGCCACTGAACCGGGCTTGTCCAAACGCTCTAAGAACTGCTTAAAGAAAATTGCTCTGGCGTCGGCCTTTGCGGCTGATGCGTCCTACGATGCCATTCAACTAAATTCCAGAGCTATGGCGTCGGGGGTAGTGGCGCGTAGAAATATTTGGCTCCGCTCCTGGGAAGTCGACAGCGGCTCTCAGGCTCGGCTGGTGGGCGTGCCTTTCCAAGGTAGCAAGCTTTTTGGCCAAGCGCTGGATCCCATTTTAATAGAGAGCAAGGACAAGCGTAAGGTCTTGCCCACACACAAAAAGGAACAGCCTAAATCTAAGCCTACTCAGTCCTTTCGGCCCTTTCGGGGGGACAACAAATTTAGAGACACCACTAGGTTCAGAAAGGGTTGGAACAAATCCAGAACCTTCTCCAAAACCAGACAGCAGAACCGCAATCCTCCGGGGGGTGCCAAGGGCGGTAGGGATGCAAGGCCACAATGACTCTCTAGACATTTTGCCCGACATCCCAGTTGGCGGAAGGCTGTCCAAATTTTCTTCCCTTTGGTCAAACATCACGTCAGATTCCTGGGTTTTTGGAAGTGGTTGCGAAGGGCTATGCTCTGGAATTCGACCGCAGGCCCAGAACCAAACTAATCACTGTTCCAAAATCCAAAAATCCTGTCAAACACCGCCTTCGGCTGCAGGCCATCTCTCACCTACTTCAGATCCAAGCAATAGAACCAGTGCCTCGACTCGAACGCGGCACCGGGGTCTATTCGATTTGGTTTCTGGTCCCGAAGAAAAACGGAGATTGGAGAGCCATATTGGACCTGAAGTGGTTGAACAGGTTTCTGCGCAGGCGGCGTTTTCGGATGGAAACGTGGAGGTCTATCGTAATGGCTTTGAAAACGCAGGACTATCTCACATCTATAGACCTAACAGAAGCCTACCTCCACATTCCCATCTGAGCGTGCCACCGCGGGTTCCTGCGCTTTGCCTATGGGGGGCGCCACTTTCAGTACAGGGCTCTGCCCTTCGGTCTCACGGCGGCCCCGAGGGTCTTCACCAAGACCCTCGTGGCCCCCGTGGCGTTCCTGAGGCAACAGGGCATCCATATTTTTCCGTATCTGGACGATATCTTAATCAGATCATCGTCCAGACAACGGGCTGTCCGGGACTTACAGGTGACGTTGGATCTCCTGGAGTCCTTGGGGTTCATGATCAACAGAGCCAAGAGTTCATTGGTGCCCTCTCAGAGTATGGAACATCTGGGGTTGATCATCGACACCAAGGCGTTCCGGGTCAGCATTTCCAGGGAACGCCAAGTAGCGTTGATAAATTCGCTGTCACACCTTCGGCTGCAGCAGAAGGCGAGTATCATGTCACTGGCCTCGGCCTTGGGTCAGCTAGTCTCGTGTCAGGATCTGGTCCCCTGGGCCAGGTTCCACATGCGCCCCCTGCAGGGTCTCCTTCGCCCTTTTCAACAGGCCATAGAGTGCAAGTTACCGATTCGGATCTGCATCCCACCACAGATCAAAGTCAGTTTCGATTGGTGGCTGGACCCAGTCAGATTGGGTCTCGGGATCAGTCTGGAGGTACCGGACCCCGTTGTGGTGACTACGGATGCCAGTCTGCTGGGCTGGGGGGCACACATGCAGGGCCAACTCATACAGGGATCTTGGACTCCGGAGGAAGCCAAGTGGTCTATCAATCGTCTGGAGTTAAGGGCGATCAGACTGGCCCTGGAGAGATTGTTACCGGCCTTACAGGGACGGCACGTAAGGGTACGCACAGACAACACGACGGCGAAAGCCTACGTGAACAGACAAGGGGGGACACGTTCGAGCTCGCTACTCAAGGAAGCCTCGCTGCTCATGATCTGGGCGGAGAAGCATTTACTTTCTCTGCAGGCAGAACATCTGGCAGGGCTGCGCAACGTCACTGCGGACTGGCTCAGCAGGAGATCGCTGGTGGAGGCCGAGTGGCAGCTCAACCCAGCGGTTTTCCGGTTGGTGGCAGCCAGGTTCGGGGAACCAGTGATGGACCTCTTTGCGTCCCAGACTACAACACAGTTAAAGAGGTATCTGGCGCTTCCTCCAGACGACGGGGCAGAGGGTCTGGACGCCTTAAGGGTAAGTTGGCCCACGGGCCTCCTTTATGCTTTCCCTCCAGTACCTCTCGTCCCGCGAGTCCTCCAGCGGATCAGGCATCTGCGAGCGGAGGTGGTTCTGATTGCGCCCTTCTGGCCGCGGAGGCCCTGGTTTCCAACGCTGTTGGAGCTGTCCGTTCAACAGCACTGGCACCTGCCTCTTCGGGACGATCTCCTGCTTCAGGGGCCCCTGTTGCATCCACAGCCCGGGCTGTTCCACTTGACGGCCTGGCGTTTGAGCGGGCGGAATTGAGTAAATGTGGGTACTTGGAGGAGGTGGTACATACCTTGCTGGCGTCCAGACGTACCTCCACTAAGAGGAGTTACGCCTTTACTTGGCGGCGTTTTGCGCTTTGGTGTCGTAACAAGGGGTTTAGTACATCACGCCCGAAAGTAAAACATGTTCTTGAGTTTCTACAGGCAGGGCTAGACCTTGGTCTCAGCACCAATACTATTAGGCGGCAGCTCGCGGCCCTTAGCAGCGTGCTCGGCGCAGGATTGGGTCCTCACATCTCTCATCACCCACATGTACAACGTTTCCTCCGGGGAGTGACTCTCATTAACCCTCCGGTAGTACACAGATGTCCTTCTTGGGATTTAAATTTGGTTTTGACGGCCCTTACAGGAGTGCCCTTTGAGCCTTTGGCATCGGTTTCCTTGCGTGACCTTACCTTGAAAGTGCTTTTTCTAGTTGCAGTGACATCGGCCCGCAGAGTCTCTGAGTTGGGGGCCTTGTCTGTTAATTCCAATTTATGCATTTTTCATGCAGATAAGGTCGTGCTGCGAACCGATCCAGGGTTCTTGCCCAAGGTGAACTCCATTTTTCACAGGTCGCAAGACTTGGTACTGCCGAATTTCTGCCCCTCTCCTTCATCCAGGAAAGAAAAGTGTTGGCATACCCTTGATGTGCGTCGGGCCCTCAGCTACTACACTAAACGTACGTCGGAGTTTCGCAAAACCGATGCTATGTTTGTGCTTTATCGGGGGGCAAGAATGGGGGAAAAGGCTTCTTCTGCCTCCCTGGCGAGGTGGTTGAAGGATGCCATATTGTCCGCATACCGGGCGGCGGGAAAGGTCCCGCCTTCTGGGGTGACGGCACATTCGATCCGGGGAGCCTCTACTTCGGCAGCGTTCGAGGGTGCAGGCTCCTTGGAAGACATCTGCAGAGCGGCCACGTGGTCCTCTGTCCATACATTCACCAAACACTATAGAATTGACAAGGCGGCATCGGCGGATGCTTCTTTGGGTAGGAGAGTCTTGGGGAAGGTAGTTCCGCCCTGAGCGTTGAATGCCTATCTCCCTCCCTATGTTGGTCTGACTGCTCCTTTATATCACCCATCGTTCTGAATGCCCCACTTCTCTCTTCCAGAGAAAAACGGAATTCCTACCTGGGAATCTCCTGTTCTGGGAAGGAGAAGTGGGGCATTCAGCCCCACCACTTTGATTGATGTCAGTCACGCTCAGTTCTGTATGTTTGTGTGTTCCGTTAGGAATTATCTGGTATGGGAGCCTCTTCACAGTCGGCACTTTTCACCTCTTCCAGGGGGGTGCCGGTTTGGTTTTTGCTGTAACGGTCTTTACCGGTCTTGTGTCGTGTTCCTATGTTCATGTTCTTGCTGGTTTCTCTAACCCTTTCTCCGGTTGTTGGAGTAATCTGCTTGATTAGTTGTTCCACGGTACCTGTTGAGTTTTTCTTCCGTGGACATATTTTCATCGTTTGAAGGAGTGTTCTTCTGCTCGTCAGTCCAGGACTGGGGAGGTGAGGAGAGCGCCCTCCCAAGGAGAGGAAGCAAGCTTCGTCCGACCCTGCCTTCCGGATGGGAGGGGCTACACCCGTCGTTCTGAATGCCCCACTTCTCCTTCCCAGAACAGGAGATTCCCAGGTAGGAATTCCGTTTTTCTACGACATGAAAGGAAGACACAGAGGAAGAAAGTGTTTGGGGAGAAAGATGGGTAAACTGTCATAGGCAAAGATTACTTCCGGCAAGGAAGCCATCCATATTCAGAATGCCAGTTGTGAGGCTTCTGCCCTGGTCCCGCTCATGGGGTAGGAATAAGCCTCAGACACGGCAAGAGAGTGGGTTACTACACCCACAGTCCTCCTCCTGCCCAGGCTCGCTTGCTCCTGATCTCAGGGAGCTCCTCACTCACTGACTGCATCTCAGGTACTGAGCCTCCTCATCAGCTTCCCTTGACCCCTTTTAAGGCTGTCTAACTCTGCGGCTCCACCACCTTCCCTGACCTTGTCCTCCTCAAGTGTCGGGGGCAGGATCCTGCTGGCACTTGGAGGGCTCAAGTGTGAGATCCTGCCTGCACTCGGGTGCGATCCAGCCGGCACTCGGAGGACTCAGACTGGGCTCAGCTGGGGTTAGAGGTGGTGGCTTTGGCCCCGCCTGGGGATCTGCAGCTGCTAGTTGGAGCAGTCACCCAGGAGGGGTCCCTGGAGTGGGGGCAATGTGGAGTGCTGGCGCAGAGGCCTTGGAGGGGTACGGCAGAAGGAAGTCAGGGGCACCAGGGGTGGCGGATACCTGACAGCAGTGCACAACAGAGCCTTGAATTGGTATGCTGCTGTCCTATCTGTGTTGGCTGTCGCCGGTGGTAACCGCCAGGGTAGTGAGTGGTGCCAGCCTCCGTGCCGGTGCCGCTTACTCTCCGGGTGCTGTAAACGTACTTTACGGCACATTTACGATACCCAGCACTGGCAGAGCACACGCTCTGCCGGCGAGAAGTTACGCAGGATTGCCCCGTAAATAATGGATTCCTTCACCTTCAAATGAAATAATTCAGTCTTAAAGGACATCTGTACACATCACCTTCTGTAGAAATACACCACATTGAGTGCTGTTGAGCCATGGTATTTACATTGTAGAAATCACATAGATATTAAGCCTTTCAAGAATGGTGTCTAAATGCACTTGATTCCATGCAGACATCTTAAAAATATGGAGAGTGCTGCTCCTATCATTTGATTTACTCAAGGCTGTGAATCTCACAGTTTAGCTAAGGCTCAGCATATGCAGCAGGACCCCCATTTTTCTGTCTGAAACTTGGCTAACTGGTGGTAATAGGGGCCTCATTGTTACCTTCTCCAACTGGAAAAGGTTTCTATTTTTAAAATGACATTTTACAGACCATTAATCTATCATTTGAACTTGAGCTTTAGAGCATTTTTGTCCCCAGTGAGTTGAGTTATTTAGTAAGCTTCCCCCTACTCCCACAATAGCCATTTTCAGAAACATCACACACTTTAAGAGCATTAGAAAGCATTGTAACAATCTGTGATATGCAGTGCCTAATCTAGCCATTAAAGATATACAGGGCATTTTCAGAATGAATTACACCAAGTGACAGAATTGTTGTTATATAATGTTTTTAACATACAGTGCATATTATTTTTGGTAGGTTAATTGTCTTTGCTGATTTCTGCCCAGGGCTGTAACAATACTGAGATGTGGGGAGCATGGGGTCAGGCTCCATCTCCAGGGATGAAAGGATATCCTTCAGTCTTGCCCATTATATTCTGATTTTTTCCCTACCCAAGAAAGGAATTATTTGTTTGTTTGAAGATTTATTTACTGCTAGGAATGGATACATCTCTCTGTTTCCATTCTGCTAAAACTTCATGCATCCTACACAACAGATGGTGTGATAATATTTTGCAAAGTACGTATTTAAATAATATTTTTTTCACAAATTTACAATGTACTGTACATAGACTCTCTAGACATGTCGGTATCTTATAAAATCTGGTTTACTTGGGCATGTGGGCTCCTGGAACTATGTGTGCCATCAGAAATTTCACCAAAAGGAGAATTTGGTAACATCCCTATCTATTGTCTTTCATCCACCCAACCCCCAGCGTAGTTAACACAATGGTAAAGTGCAATAAAATACAATATGATATATTAAAAAACTAAAAGACAAACAGTTGCATTGCTAGCATCAGTCGGAGGGGGGCGATGACACATTTTGCCCCTTCCAGCCCCTTGCACTCCTGGAAGGAGTGCAACAGAAATCCAGCAACAGAAATCCTAAGATAGCAAGCAAGACAGCCAAATCACTCACTCCACAGAATAAAGTGGTCTTCACCACTTTCAGGAAACTGCTGAAGGATTAGGTCAAGCAGGTCTTCTGGAGAAAGGAGTTCCACAGTGATGAATGCTGTGTGTGTCCGTCCGTCCCCTCCCCCCTTTTTTGGCGTATTTGTGTTTTTGGACACTTTTAAATTCTTAGAAACTCCTGTGCCAGTTCAGCAACCTAAGAAACTGCTGAGGCATCATCTGGCGAGCAGCCATTAGCTTTTGTTTGAAGACTCCATTATTCCTCCAAAATGTTCTGCTTGTGGATTTGGCTTCTCTTCCTGTCTGGAATGGCAACCCTATCCTTCCAGGATTGTCATGCACTTGGACAGCCAGACAGTCCTCCAATCAGGTAACTTGATGGCATAATCAAAGCAAAGTTATATATTTCCCAACCGACAGGAATTGTGGGTTGTTCTCTACCAGTTGCCTATGTGACCCATTTGTTAGAAGCTCAAAGAAGAGCACCTACATGCTTATCTGCATATAAAACAACTAGGGATTCCTTCAGCAATGTAAGTAGCTTAAGCTAATGTCCGTCTAGCTAGATTGTGATCACGGAATTTTTGTAACTTTGGCTGCAATCCTATCCACACTTTCCTAGGAATAAGCCCCATTGAACACAGTCATGACCTGATTTTTGGTGGATTCTGAAACTGATAAGCTGACAAGGAAAATATATTGAGCCCTATGGAAACCAAAATGGAGTAACACTGTGTTTACTAATGAGTAGGCAAATGTGCCTTGGTCCATCTTAAAGGGCAGGCTGAGAGGAATGCAATGCCAGCAGAATGGTCCCAATTTGATGAACAAAGGCCCCAACAAACTCTCAAGAAGGAAGTCGTCCCCCCTCCAAGCTGATAAGGAAAGTATATTGAGCCTTATGGAAAACTAAACTGAGCCACACATGCACATTTATTTGTGAGTAGGCGAACATCCCTCAGCTCTTATTAAAGGGGAATGCAAAGCCACCAGAATAGTACCGAACCGATGAAGCTCAACAAACACTCCAGAAGGTTTTCCTCCCCCCCATAGTAAAAAGGATAAAAATTGAGGCTTGAGTGCTTGTAAAGACATGAAACTTTTTTTAAGTCTTGTAAAGTTAGGTGGATCCCGATAGAGCAAGGGTGGGGAACCTATTGCGATGGAGGGCCATTTTCCCATGGGGAAAATGTGTCGCGGGCCGGCCCTCCACCGCAACCCCCCCGTGCACCCCCAAATCACCCCCCAAAAATCGCTCTCCTTACCTTCTCTGGGCTGCCGCCGCCTCTGCGCTCACCTCGTCGGCGACTCCTTCTCAAAGCGTCTGTTCTGGACATGCGCAGAATGCCGCTGAGGCCAAGAGATTGTCCAGAACAGCTGCTTTTAGAAGAGTAATCGACGAGGTGAGCGCGGGGCCTCCAGAGCCTCCGGTCTGGTCTCGCGCGGGTCACACCTGATGCACTCGGGTCCGGTCTCGTGTGGGCCGGACCGAATCGCCCCGGGGGCCGGAGGTTCCCCACCGCTGCGATAGAGTGTAATTTTAAAAAGTGGGTCCCGGTGCTACAAAGTTTGAGAACCACTGATGATGGTAGAGCATGCTGCAATTTTTTGTAGTCGAGATTGGATGTAACCAATAAATGTGTGACCATGCTCACATCTTCTTAATGCTAAATGCTTAGTGATTTACTTACTAATGAATGTATTGCACAATTTACATAAATTATAATTTTTTATTTGAATTTGGCTTTATTCAATTAGATTTGCTGTTCTAGAATAATTTTATCTTCATAATGAACTTCTTGTATATCTTGATAAACTTATTAGTCCTATTTCAAAGTGATTAGCTATAGATAGGGGGCAGTCATTTTCGGTAATAACGAAATAGAAACACATAGCAACGGTTTCTGCAACACCCCCCCCCCAAAAAAAAAATTGCAAAAAATAAAAACTGTTTTCTAGCACCTCTACATATTGGTAATTACTGTGGCTGCATTTGCATTTAATACCACCTGTATTACCTACCTAGTACACTTTTAAAGCTATTATTAAAGCGATTATAATGATAAAATGGAATAAAAACACAGAACACCGCTTTCAGCAGTTGTATTTTGGAAAACACCGAAATCCGCTTTTTGAAAACACCACTTTGGACTGCCTCTAGCTATAGATCTTTGAACCAGGATCCAAAGAACTGTGAAATTAGTTCTATAATACCACAGAACTTTGAAACATGTTTAACAGCGCAATCCTTTGTAAGGATCCAGCCGGCGGCCCAGGGCCGCCTGCCAGATCCTGCGCCCGGGCTGCCTGTCCAATGGCAGGCCAGAGGTCTACTCGAGGAAGGGGATGCTCATACTGAAAAGCTATCAGTGAAAAGCTATGAGTGAACCAGGGCCAGCCCGATAGGCCTCCTCGGATTTCCGCCAGCTAAATACCTGGCGGAAGTAGTGGAGGCCATGTAACGGCCTTGCCAGCCTGGCGGGGACAGAGATATGGCCGACACCATCCCCCTCCCCCTCCTGGGCCAGCTAGGCCAATGATCCCCCTCCCTTGCCCGTTAAAGTGTCCACGCGGCCTCAGGCAGGAGTTCTTACCTTCCTCCAGCAGCCACATCCTGGTCCGGCATCGGAGTGAGGAAGGCCGGCCTTGCGCCAACCTCCATTACTCCAGAGTCGTCATGAATGTGCTTTACGACACGTTCGCGACACGTTAGAACGGCAGAGCACGCACTCTGCCGTTTTAACGTTCCCCAGGATTCCGCCCTAACTCAAATATTATCTTCTCTTCTTGCAAGGCAAACTGCTTTTGAAACTGAGAGGCATTTCAAATGCACTTCATGCTAGATTATGGTGGTCAGATGTTCAATGGATGGTAAAAAAAAAAACCAACCCTCTACTGGGCTAATACAAGGCTTTTGTAATAAGCTTCATCATCTCTTTGGGTCCTGGCTAGAGGCTCCTAAATCAATTATTTACAAACAAATTAAACAAGGAATTGAGTAATTAGCTGCTTTAATGACTTGAATAAGCACATGTTCACAAAGCCGAGAAAACAAGATTTTGAGGATGGAAAACAAGGATGTGGAGAATTGTACACTGATGACAAAATGTGAACGACTCATTAAATATTATTTCAGATAATTTATAGACGATGGTAGAAGTACAAAAATTTATGAAGATGTTACAGCACAATCCTATCCAACTTACACCACCGGTGTAACCCAGCAGTGCAGCGAGAACGGGAGGCCCCAGAACGGAAAGGGGATTCAAATCCTATTCAAAGGGGATTTGAATCCCCTTTCTGTTCTGGGGCCTCCCATTCTCGCTGTACCGCTGGGTTACACCGGTGGTGTAAGTTGGATAGGATTGCGCTGTTAATCAGTTAATAGAGATTCTGATTACACAGTGAGAAGACCTCTGAGAAGCAGGCTGCAGGAAGGGAGCAGGCAGTAGAAGCAAAGTCTCGGTCTGAAGCAGTCTCTTCTGAACCATGGACAGCTCCTAGGGCAGGAGATGGAAAGTTCAATGGAGTCATTGAACATATCCAGATGCAGGTCTTGATGCTCTCTTAAGTTCTGCCCTTCAGGGGAAGGGCAGAGGAAACAAGACAGGGGTTAGGCTGTGCAGCAGAACTTCACACTCCAGTCCTATGGTAGTCTTGTTCTTTATGCAGGCACGTTGACAGCTCAGACAAGGATTAATATGAGAAAGTGGGTGGTCTTAGATGGTTGATGCATGGGCTGGTGTCAATGGGCCCAATCCTAATGATACTTTCTGCTGGTAGAAGTCCCGCTGCGACGGTGGAAGTGCTGCTGTGATGGTGTGTGCAGCAAAGCTGCCAGTGCACATAGTTGGCGACTGTGTGTTGGATAGGATTGCGCTGTTAATCAGTTAATAGAGATTCTGATTACACAGTGAGAGGACCTCTGAGGAGCAGGCTGCAGGAGGGAGCAGGCAGTAGAAGCAAAGCCAATGAAGGAGCCACCCACTGCCAGCACTGGTAAGTTGGAGGCAGGGGTGGGTGGTGGGAGAAGCGGGGAGGGGGATTAATGAGGGAGTGTCTGGGCAGGGAGGGGGTGGGGTGGAACAGGGGAGGGAGGGGTGGATCCTGGTGGCACCAGTATTCACCAGGATCCTATCCTGTTCCTTTCCCCACTCTCTCTCCCTTCCTCTCCTTGGTTCTGTGCCAGCAAAATGGCTAGAAAAGATCCAAGGAGACCCATCGGCAAAGTGGAGGCTTCCCCATAGAAGGTCTCTAGGACTGCTCCCCACAGGATGGTGGCATGACTGCATCGGCGGGGGGGGGGTAGTTAGGATTGGGCTGTTCAATGTTAGTTGGGGATGAGCCAATGACACTAGGGTGGAGGAGTTGCAACTATCTGCAAAAAGATGCCATATTCATTTGTAAACGTCCAGTGCTAAATACCACGAACACTGGTTGGGTACACATGGTGTAGCCTGTCAAGAACTATTTTAATGTGCTGTTTACCCCACTGCCTAAAGTAATCCCAGATGGGCCAAGAAACGTAATCTCAGATTCTATTGGTTTATCCTAATCATGTACTGTACTGACAATCCAGCATGTGAAGCACAGAATAGGATGGCTCTGTCACTACTAATCTGGTTACAAGGTATCTGAAAGTGGTGGTGGTGGTGGTGGTGGTGGTGGTGGTGTGTGTGTGTGTGTGTGTGTGTGTGTGTGTGTGTGTGAGAGAGAGAGAGAGAGAGAGAGAGAGAGAGAGAGAGAGAGAGAGAGATCCTTTTCCCCATCATAGCATGCAGCCACACCAAAACAGGCTGCCAATAAGTTTCCTCAGACTTGCATCAGCTCTTTAGTTAGTTCAAGTCTGAGGAGGCAAAGGGTGTGTGTCGGCTGGCTCTGGAGGGGTTAGCATCCATGCTGGGTGCCTCATGCTCCAGCCTCCAACACACACCTGCCCTCCCCCAATCTGCCCCGATCCTCCAGTTTTCTACCCCATTCCATCCACCCCACCAACTCCTCCCCCCCGTCTCCAGAATCAGCCCAGAAGCTCACAGCTACACACACTTCCTGACCAGCATTTATGATGCCATAAGGCATGTACTGTCACTGGAAGGCTAGTTCCGGCAGCCATGTGTCTCATAGTGTCATAGTAAGATAATCAACTATAAAGTGAATTGCAGTGGATGGCCGTCCAAGAATCTGATGAATGGACTGGCAGGAGACCAGATGGCTCAGGACATATGGTGGTAGATCACGAGATCCTCCACCGTAAGGCCCAGATAGTATTGGACCATACATTTAGCTTGGAAATGAACAGGCAGCCAATGAAAGTGACACACAACCAATTTATGCTCTGAGGTAGCTGCATTTTGGGCCAATTGAAGTTTCCAGGCTGTCTTTAAGGGTAGCCCCACACAGAGAGCACTGCAGTAGTCCAGCCTGAAAGTAACTAGGGCTATCCAAGGAAGCATATACTGTATAAATTGTGATATATTGACAGTTTTATTTTTAATCTTTTCCCAAATATTTTGCCTTTGTGTCTGAAGATAGCTTTTCAGTATGCCTATTTCTGGTAGAAAGAAGGGTGTCTTCTCCTGAGAACTGGAACAATCTGCATGTGGTTTGACATTTTGTTTAATTGTGTTCTATTGTTTGTCTTTTTGTCACCCCACCATATATTCCTCAACGATCATGGCAGCCATGACAGAGTGGAGACACGTTGGATCACATACAAGTTATGACCCCTGTTCACATGGAGATCTCAGGGGAACCCTAGTATTTAGCTCAGCAGTAGGCTGGGCCTCTGGTACACGTAGTAGACCAATTCAGTAATTATAACAGTTTATCAGCTTATTAACAGCAAAGATAGGATTAAAGTTTTATGTGCATGTAGCGGCCATTTGGTCTAACTAAATTAGCTTTTTGGCATTCTCTGCAAACGTGGCCCTGCATTCAATCCCACATTAATTCAAAGCTTTACAGCATTCACTAGAGTTGTATTTCTTTAGTGTGATTCATTTGCATTCTGCACTTCATCAAACGATATCAGTGTACCTCAAAAAGATTTGAATGATACAACAAAATAATTAAAAACACGTCATCGTCGTCATCGTCATCCTTGTTCTCAAAGATAGCAGCAAACTATGACAAGAAGCAAGCATTGCTAGTTAAAATACACACAGCAGAGATTTTTTTTAAAAAAAATACTTTAAACAGCAAGAACATAAAGCCTGTTAGAGAGGCTTTCAAAGATTTTCACAATCCACCAAAAAGTGGAAAGCAAGAGAGCCTGCCTGACCTATATGTGGAGAGAGTTCTGTAACTGAGGAACTGCAACTGAAACGTCTTGTCCCTGATACCCACCAATCAAATCTCTGTTGGTGGGCCAAATAACAAGTCTCTGTGCCACAGCCCAGGCCAGCTTGTATGGGAGAAGGCGGATATTTAAGGTGACTTGTTCTTCCAGATCATGTAGTGCTTTAAAAGCCACTGTGAATTGGGTTGGAAGCAGATTTATAGCCAATGCAGTTGGAGCAAAATAGGTGTTATACACTCCAACCTCCATGCCTGCTGCCAACAGTCTTGTGGGTGGCCCCATTCTGCCCCAGCTGAAGCTTCTAAATCATCTTCAGAGGCAGTCCCATGTAGGGAGCATTGCAGCAGTTTAGCCTGGATCTAACACAGGGATAACTGAGGCCAATGCCCTCCTCTCCAAACATGGCCACAGTCAGCTAACCAGCTGACACTGGTAAAGGTAAAACATACTCTGGTCACATACTGTATGTCACTTGAGCACCCAGAGGCAAGACTGGGTCCAGAAGCACTCCAAAACTGAACACTTGAAGTTTCTGAGGTAGCACAACTCCATTTTGAGACATGTTGAATATCACTATCTGGAACAGGAAAACCCTCAGTCTTGTATGGATTCTGTTTCAGCTTGCTTGCCCTCAATTGAATTCTTGAATATGGTGCAGAGACGTCGTGGCACTGGGGGGGGGGGGCGGGGGGGCAGTGGGCCCCAGGGCGCAGGGCCCACGGGGCAGCGTACGTGCCTCCGGTACGTGTCCAGGTTGCTCCCGACGATCGTTCTCGTGTTGTGTTTTGGCCCTCCCGCCCGCCCTGGAGCCGTTTGGCTCTGAAAAGGCTTGCAAAACGGCGGGGGGTTGCGCCGTGGCACACAAAAATGATGTCACGCCCCCCAGGGGGCGTGGTGCTAGCGGCGACACATGGGGGCATCACGTTGGCACCCCCCACGTGGGGGCGTAGTTCCATCTCTGGTACAGTGGGAACTGGAAACCTTACTACAATTACACAGATTTCTCTGAGTTTCTCATTCAGACCTGGGCCTACTCTAGATAACCTGGAGTCAAAATGGGCAATAGAGCTTGCGTGAACATTGCACACCTTCACTTTGCTCCTCCTCCATCCTCACCATGATTAAACAATCTTCCCTGGTTTCAGAATTAAAAACATTCACATTCACCAAGTTTCCTTGTCATTTATTAAAAGGATGTATTAAAAAACAGTCCCAACGTTTCGCCAGACAACATTTCTGGCATCTTCAAAGGATAGACACAGCTACTGGATACTGTGGAACTCTCCCAGCCATTTGAACTTCTATTTAAAGCTGTGAGATACTAGTGCTAACAGCTGTTAACAAAGTCTTCCCTGGACTTCAAGTCTTCCCTGGACTTGAGACTGCAACTCATATGACATAAGATTATATTGAGGGCACGCACTGGGCACCCAATCGATTATGCCAGTTGTGATCATGGAACATAACAACTGAGACTGATGAACAGGACTGCACATGCTTTTGTCATGACCAATCATGGAATCATATTGGCACAAAGTGAGCCAGTGCATAAACTTTGCCTTGGACACAACTCTCAGCATTACTTTTGACTCATTTACATCTACATCAACTGTTGATTCCATCTAGTAGGTAGATGGAAAGGTTATAATGTTCCTGTTCTTGTTTGTTGTGCAGAATCGGAACATTCAATACACATTAAAAAATTTTTTTAAAAAAAACTGCAGACAAATTCTGGGCATTTTTCAAGGATGAAAATTCCTGCAAGACTCTGGGACACTGATTCCAAAGTGAAACTCACAGTCTCCTAAAGCTTTTTATGTATAATTAAAGAATGTCTTTCCGGTAAAAAGCCATGTAATCAATCTACTGGTTCATGTACACTTTTCTACTGGTTCATGTACACAATTTCCTTTTAATGTACACATAAAATGCCCATGGCTAAGCCATGGAGAAGCAAATGTGAGTTTTATTCATTTGTTTCTGTGCGATTATAACCAGCCTACAACCTTTTTAAAGCGCACTAAGCAACTGATGCTATCACATGATCTTTTAACATCCGCTGAATATACTGCAGAGCTGCCTGTTGGTAATGCCAGTGGGCCCGGGCAGCATGTGGTGGTTGCACAAGTTCAAACCCACATGAAAACCTAGAAGTAGTTCATGTTCGCATCACAGGTGTTAATCCATGAACAAGGGGGTCAGGAAAAAAATGAAATGAAAAGAAGTGCAAACTACAGCGTAGACGGACACATCCTTAGTGACTTTGTGAGCACTGAACATTTCTAAAGCCTGTTTTATATGGGGGGGGGGTTGGTTTCTTTTTTGCTGGAAAGATGGAGGAAGAAAAGAAGGTGCTTTGTATGTGAGAACAGACCATTTAATGAGCGGCAAGGAATGCTTCATTGCCAGCTTCAAGACAGTGGCAAATTAGAAAGTATGTGATGAAGGGGAGATTTCTTCAGAAAGATACTCCCAGCATAAGTTTCCATGGCTGAGTTTATGTTTTTGGTTTAACAGGGAAGAACTCCATGGCTGTGTGTTGTTTTAGTGGTTAGTGTGTGACATAAAGTGAAATCCCTGAGTTCAAAGTGTCTGGCTGTTTACTGGAATCCCACCACCGAGAACTGGCAGTTGAATGCAAGATTACTCATCTGTGTTAACTCTTTGAGTAAACATTTTCCTGTCAAAGTGTAAGGCCGGGTTGCCCATTCCCTGACAAAACCTTGTGTTCAAAAATAAACAGCATGTATGTCTGAATTATGGGTTTATTTTTTAAAGACATATTTAGACGAAGGGCAGTGCTTTGCAGAACATGCATTTTCCAAACTTATGCCTGCTATCCTTCTGTGAAGAGATAGATCACCTTGAAAGGATGGCCATTAGTCCAAATGGCAGGAATGCTGAAAGCCACATGCCTGAGGAAAACGGCGGTCGGTGCCATATTGCACTGTCCTTTGGGAAGTCTGAGAAATGGAGCGTTACCTCACAGGTCACACAGATTTACCTGTGCAGTAAAAGGAGACAGGCATACTTCATAATCGCCAGGCAAAGTCAATTTGCAATTCAATATCATGGAAAGTGAGAGGGGGGGGGGGTAACACAAGGTTTTCAACGTCCACAAAAGTTGCTAGCCCACAAAACGTTTTATTAACCTGCCTGGTGACAGATACCTACGTTACAGTGTAATCTAATGCATGATTACTCAGAAGTAGTAAGACCCACTATATTCAACATAGGTAATTTACTCCCATGTAAGTGGGCATAGGATTGCAGCCTGTGTCATTTATGAAAAGCTGAAGAGAGAAAGGAAAGTAACAGATTTACTTCCCTGACTGGTTACCTGGAGGCAATTCTTACTACAGGTGAGTGGCTATTGAGAAGTCTGGTTGGAGTGCATTCAGTGCAATGGGCTGTGGTTGATATGTGTTATTTCTGGGCCACAGTTAACCAATCTGATTAGGTTGAGTCAAGGCTGAGTTAGGTTGCCATAGATTTTTGAAATGTACTTTAAGAGCCCTTTTTCTCAAGCAGGGATAAAATGAAACACGTTATTTTCACCAGTAGAACTCTAGTAATATGGAACTAATGGAGTAACCCTTGCTGCACATAGTTAGCAGTCCCATTGGACAAAGAGAGGTTTACCTCTGAATAGAATGAGTAGGTTCAAGCTGCACGTTGGGTAGGCTGAACAAGAAATCAGGAGCTGCCGGATAATCTCTTCTCTTCTCTGGCCACCATTCGCCTATGTATTTTAAATAATTCCATCCTATTCCTATTTCCAATCTCTTGTTTTGTAACATTCTATTCCTGTTCTCCACAATTAACAGTGCAATCCTGTGCAAACATACGCTGACAGAGCGAGGGTGTCGCTGGCACCGGGTGTTGCAAACGTGTCGTAAGGCACCTTTTTGACACCTGGCGAGTAAGCAGTGCTGGCAGAGTGGCTGGCGCCACTCACTCTGCCCAGGGCCAGAGGCTGTGCTGCTGGATGCAGGGAAGTCCTGCGCTGGGCGGCGGGAAGGTGGGCCAGGGTGGCAGGGGAGGGGGCGATTGACCGGCTAGGCCAGGGACGGGGGCGGGGATATTGGCGGCGCGCTCCACCAATATCTTATTCCCGAGTCAGCCTTACACGTCCTCCCCGGATTTGCGCCAGCCATTTTGCTGGCACACATCCGAGGAGTCCCATAGGGGCCACTGGGTGAATGCCCCTTTCCCCCAAGGTGACCTCCAGCCCCGCCAGCACTGGCCCAATCCAGGCCATGATCTGGCACAGCGCACTTAGAATCTTAGGAAGGATTGGGCTGCCCTAATGTAAGCTCCTCTAGGCAGGGACCTGCCTTGTTATTACTCTGTAGAGTGCCATACACATTGACAGGACAAATCAAGTTACATACAAGATGTTCTAACTCATTGACATCAATAGTGCGGAACTGGTTCCTACCCAGCTCAGTAACCTGAGACTATATTGTAATGCTTCCTCAGACCTCATGGGACCCATTGCGCCCACAGCTTCGCCTATGCATCGAAAGGATGCATGAACAACAGCACAAAGATGCTCTTGAGTTGGAGTCAGTAACGGTTCCCCGCCGCCACGCCCCACCCCCACGGCCGCCACACACCCTGCCCCTGCCTGGGGCATGTGATGGCAGCATAGCGCGCCACCTCGCACACGGAAACACACACACCCTGGTACTTTTTGGCTCCTTTTTGAAGTGAAACGGCGCCAAGGAGGGCCGAAACACAGCCGTTCTCGGCTGTGAAGAGGAAGCGACGGGGCGCTGGAAGCTGCGCAGAGGCGGCGGGCGAACAGATCTGCTGGTAAGCAACACCACCCCATGACCCGTGCCCTGGGGCCCACCACCCCAACCGCCCCCAGTGCCATGACGCCTCTGGTTGGAGTTCACATTTGTTTCAATTGTGCTTGCACAAAAGAAAGCCCTCGTGTAAATGCGTACTTTCCAAGAAAATGGCTGCGGCTCAGTGGGTTCGGATAACCAGTATTGAGCCACATGGACCAGTTTGTTTCTGACTGTGTGCCATCTGTTTCATCCAAATTGAAAGGAAAATTACCTGCTGGCTCAATGTGCTGAAATGACCTTTTATAAAAAGCGAGTATTTTAACCAGGACTCCCAGGAGCTAAGATTTTTTTTTTGTTTGTTTTAAATATACCTATTAGGCTAATGAGTCCATTAAGCTACCATGTCAAAAAAGCATTCACCATTTTTTCCTAAAACAAGTAGGTCTCCACTTTATTGAGAAAAAAAAATAGTTATAGAGCGACATAATTTTTCAAGTTTATTAGCTGTCTGGCCAGTACTTTGCTTAGAAATGGCTGTGCGGATGTCAAAGAAACTGCCTTCTAAATCTGCCAACGGAACTGTATTTTGGGGTGGGCGATGTGTGTGTGTGTGTGTGTGCACATGTGTGTGTGTGTGTGTGTGTGTGTGTGTGTGTGTGTGTGTGTGTGTTAGGTGCAAGACGTTTGTTGCTGATAAAGTGCAGTTTTCACCTTCTCAAGATGTAGCATGGTCTTGCAATCTAAGCCACTCCCGTGATGACTCACACTCCTAATTGTCCTTCTTTGGTTTATTGAGGTTTCTAAAATGAAGATTAAAGGTCTAACTACGCACTGTGCACAAAACACATGCAATTTACAGCACAATCCAGTCTAAACTAAGGTCGGCGGAGCGCACGCTCCACCAGCCTAAGGAGTCACAAAGCATTCTCCTATGTTTTCTGAGTCTTGCAACCGAGAGAGAGAGAGAGGGAGAGAGAGAGAGAAGGCTGGTGGCATGTTCTAGCCTGCTGCCGCCTTTGCCCCCCGCCCTTCCCATGCATGTGTGGGCAGAGATCTGGGCAACTGCCCATTGGCTGGGGCCACTCTGGGGAGCCAGTATAAAAGGAGGTGGCGCGTGCTCATGGATCCTGGCCAGCGACTCCTCCCTCCCGCTCTTCATTCAGTCTGAGAGTAGCTGGTCGCCCTTTAGGGAGGCCGGGTAGGAAATTTTTGCCATCAAGCTGATTGCCATATGCTTGGTGTTTTTTTCGTCTATCCCAGACTGTTGACGGTTGGAGGTGTGTTTATTTGATGCTGCTTTCCTTGCTCTTTGGTCACCTTGGCAGGTGTCGTGTGGGTCGGGTAGGTAGGGTCAATTTCGGTGTCCATTCTGAGGTTAACAAGGTCAGGGGGTGAGCCAGCACCGCTCATGCTTGTTTGTCCGGCTCAATGAGGCTAGTTGAAAAATCTCTTGATTGGGATTTACAAAGGATCCCGCATAGGCTTGGCCTGTGGGTCTGCACCGTCCAGCTGCCTCAACCCTTTGGGGTTGGCCATGATAGGTTCACTTGGTCTTTGACTGAGAGTGGCCTTGAGCCAGATGGTATACCTGTGTACAGTAGACGGTTAGCACCATTTCCCCAAATTCAGGACCCACACGATCATGGGTTTGAGTTTGCTACCCTGCTGCAGTTGCAATTATATTTTAATAAAGTGGCCCATTCTACCATAGACCTCAGTCTTGCATGCTTATTTGGGGGGTGCTGGGTAAAGGAATACACAAGGAATACACAGGGCTTAATTTGATGCAGTGTTCCAGAAACTGTTTTCAAATGCTTATACACACCTCTGAAATATGTTATGTGACAAGCAGTAACTTTGAAGATGTGCAAAGTGTATTTTTCTCATTATTAAGTGTTAACCACATTGCCACATGTAAGATAAAGACAAGGGGTTTCCAGGTCAGACAATGTGATCTAAAGGAGACTTGAGCCATGCACCTCTCATGTTTGAGATCAAGCCTTGGGCAGAAAACTGGAAGATTTGAATCAAAAAGGAGATTTGAATCCCCTTTCCTTTCTGGGACTGCCTGTTCTCTCCGCACCGCTGGCTACACCAGTGGTGTAAGTTGGATAAGATTGCACTGTATGTCACAATGGGTGAATGGGTCAGGTTCTTCATTTGCCAGGAGCAGAATGGCGCAGAGAGGCTGCTGCTTCGCATAGTAGCTCTCCAAGGCTTTCCCTTTCACCTGAATGATGGTTGTCCAGGATGTCCTGCACCTGGACCAGTCACATCAGTGCTGGATGACCTGAGCAAAAGCACTCCCACCATATGGAAGGTGGAGTGATATAGCAATATGAACATTATTCATTTGCCCAGCTGGAGAAAGTCATGTCCCTTTGGCACAAATGGTATTTCCTGCTACCCCAACTAAACACAACCTCATTTGCGTGGGGAGATTTCAGGACCAATTGGGCTGTGTGAAGTGGTCTTTGCCTTGATTTAAAGACTAGAAGCTCGAGCTGATCCTTCCCTGACTCCAATGGAAATAAAGGATCATGAAACGCCAAGTTATTAATCACTGCGGATTAGAAAAATCCAAGGTCTCCATTAATCTCCCTGTCCAATTCTGTTATCTTCTGAGATTTCCCTGTCATTTCCTTTAAGACTTTCCTTGTAAATTTTGCATTTCGAGCTGTAAGAAAGCCATTAGAGGATGGCAAGAGGCCTGTGCTGCTCTCGTAATGACTTCTCGGGTTACTCTAGATTTTCCTATGCCAAACAAGTTGAAGCCACACTTACAAATTTTGCATTGGTGGGAACATGAAGCAGGCCTTCTTCAGTGGGGCCTTCTATTTTTCATACATTCCCTCTGACAAGTTGGTGAAGGGCTGTGAGTTTTGACCCATGCTGTTATTCTGGGGTGGGGGAGTAAACGGTTAAGAAATAGCTAAAACACACGGAGTGTGACACAGTTGGTTGTGAAATAGACTGGATTCAAATGATATATAGGACATGTTTGAGGGACAGGAAAAGCCTCCTATTTGTTGAGAATTGAATGACCAGCATATCTCATTGCTATTTACCATTTCTGTAGTTCTTTACAAGCCTTATCTCAATTAACCCCTCCTCACAGAACCCTTGGGTGGTAGGATAGATTGACAAACCATGAGTCAAGCTGGCCAAGGCCACCCAATAAGCTTCCATGGCTGAGCACGCAGGACTTTGAACATGTGTTTTCCACATCTAATGCTGCCTGCTGTGCTGCACAGTGCCACGCATGTTCCTGATTCATATCTTTGCAGGATTTATTTATTGGATTTTTACTCCACTCAATCCCACATGTGCTACGTGGGTTGCAAAAAAATGTATTGATCGATGGATGATATTTATACCCTGCCTTTCTCTTTCAATTAGGAGGCTCTCAAGCAGAGGCGTAACAAGGGTGGAGCGAAGGCAAGTAGCTCTGCAAGACTCCATTACACTGGAGTCAGCGGCCCCTCCCCCTTGCTGTTGGAGCCATTCTGGCAGCAAAGGCAACACGCAGGACACTCCCCTGTTGCTGCTGGAATGGCTCCAACAGCAAGGGGGAGGGGCCACTGACTCCAGTGTAATGGAGTCTTGCAGAACTACTTGCCTTTGCTCCACCCTTGTTTCACCACTGCTCTCAAGGCAGCTTACAATATCATAAAAATGCTCAATAAAACAATTCAAATATAGCAAGAAAAGAATCCTCAGAAACAATAACAGCACCAACCAACCAACTAAGGGAAAGCAGCAACTACCAGCAGCAGCCATATAAACCAACAATAACAAAAATAAAATATGAGCAGCTTGCCAATCCCCAAAATCGTAGGTCTCAGAGGCTAAGCAAAATAGGTATGTCTCTAATGGGCAACAAGACAGTGCCAGTGATAGAGCCAATTTCATCCTTAATACCTATTATTCCCACCTCTTGACCGGACACCCCCCCCCCACGGCCAGGAGGAGAGGAAGAAGAGGAGACAGCAGCATGACGTTTTTGAAAGCGGGGTCTTGCTTCTCCTGAACATCGTTCTTCCAGCCTGCTCTGCTGCATTATTGGAAAACAGAGTGGCAGAAGGAAGGCCACAGAGGAGGTAAATGCAGGCAAGGTGACGTGGCTCCAGAGGTAGCAGATAGGCAAAGGGTGCCGTCTCCACCCACTGATCTTGAGGCTGCTTGCCTCAGCCTCATGTTTGTGCTGGCCTTGCCCCAGCCCTGCTGTATTATCTCTGACTTTCGTTCTCATTGTGGTAAGTAATGCCTGGGTTATACCACTCCAGACTGAAGTTTGGATCACATGACTGAACATTCCTCCACAATAAACATCACTACTACCCATAGAAAACTAGCATGTCTATGGAGAAGGCTAGGCTAGAATTGGACAGAAAATTGTTGCATGAAGAGGCATTCAATTAGTATGTATGCAGTGGTGGTGCATGCACTACCGCCCCCTGAATCCGTCCAATGCTACCTCCGCACGTGTGTGCCACCCAGGGCAGGCCTTAGGAGCTGAGGGGCCCAATTGGAAAATTCTCTGTGGGGCTGTTGAAATAAAAAAATACTGTTAACATAAAATTTTACAGATGTATAGGTATTTAAAAGCTGTTACACTTATATCTACATATTTGTCTTTTTCAGAGAAATAAATGTTTACACTGTTTTATAGTTAACATATTATTTAATTCAAGTACAGTAAAAAAATCAAAATACAGTTGGACCTCAGTATCCACGGGAATTCCGTTCCAGACTCCCCCACTCGTGGATACTGAAATCCACGTAATACGAAATCGCTTTAGCGTGGATAAAGGGGCCACTGTAAAAACCTTTAAAAAAGGTTAAAAATAGTGTTTCTTACCTTTTTGCTGGCAAACCGCTCTGTTTGCAGGACTCTAAACAGTGAAATCATGCTCCTACAGCCTCTTCCAGGCCACTTCCAGGTCGCGTGACATCCCCCCTCCCTTCTCCAGGCTTGCCCCAATTCATTCTGGGGAAGGGAGGGGGATGTTGAGCAATCCGGAAGAGGCTGTAGGAGCGTGATTTCACTGTCTGCATCCCTGCATATGGAGCAGTTTGCCAATGCCAGCAAAAAGGTAAGGAATGCTATTTTTGACCATTTTTAAAGGTTTTCACAGTGCTCCCCCCTATCCACATTGAGACAAATCCATGGATGGCGGATCAGCGGATAGCAGGGGTCCACTGTGTAAGCAGTATAAATGACATATAAGGAAACCAATTTTTTTGTTGTTGTTCAGTCGTTAAGTCGTGTCCGACCCTTCGTGATCCCATGAACCATATCCCGCCAGGCCTTCCTGTCCTCCACTATCTTCCTGAGTTCGCTCATTTTCATGTTTGTTGCATCGGTGATGCTGTCTAACCATCTCATCCTTGGCCTTCCCCTTCTCCTTTTGCCTTCAATCTTTCCCAGCATCAGAGTCTTCTCCAGAGAGTCCTCTCTTCGCATTAGGTGGCCAAAATACTTGAGTTTCAGCCTTAGTACCTGTCCTTCCAGGGAACAGTCAGGGTTGATTTCATTTAGGATTGACTGATTTGATCTCCTAGCAGTCCAAGGGACTCTCAGGAGTCTTCTCCAGCACCACAGTTCGAAAGCATCTATTCTTCGGCGCTCAGCCTTCCTTATGGTCCAACTCACGCAACCATACATTGCTACTGGGAACACCATCGCCCTGACTATACGAACTTTTGTTGTATAGTATAAAAAAACAATTTTACAACAGGCTAATTGTTGTTTTTCATTGGTAGCTAACTAGGTCAGCAATTGCAGCAATGGATAACTTGGGAATGGCGCAGATGGCAGTGGCGTAGATGGCAGTGGCGCAGATAGCGTCAGAATGGCCGTGCAAGACATTCTGGGGCGCTAAATGTAATTTACTAGTGTAATTGACTAGTCAGTTAGAATGTCTGTGGATAGATTCAGAATGGTGTGGATAGCATTGGCCCTGGCAGGGAATTGGTTTTTTTCTCCATCAACGTTACAACGAAACACTGTTGTATGAAATGATGTGAAATGAGGAATTCTTGTATTTGACAAGACTACAGTAGATTACCCTAGTGTGGGGGGCCCTTAACCATGGTGGGGCCCAATTGGAAACAATTGGTCCAATTGGCTTAAAGCCTGCTTAAAGCCACCACATGGATGAGGGGGAGAGCAGGCAGGCGAGGGACACTCCTATCCCCGCTTCCCTTTACTTACGAAGAGCGCAGCATGCAGCCTTCTCTTGCACACTGCTTCTGTATGAAATGAACAGGAACAGGGGACCCAGCATGTACTACCCCTGCTCAGTGCAAGCAGAAGTGGCAGGGAGCAGGTATGCTCCATGCCACACTCCTGGTAAGTAGAGGGAAGGGGAGAAGGGAAGGCTGGCAGGCTCCAGATCACCTCTCCCTGCCTACTTGATGCTTCATCGGGAAATGATTCCTTATGTAGGAAGGAATAGGTAGACGTGATTTGGGGGCACGGCAGCTTTTCTTCCCCTTCAACAATTCCAAAGAGAGATGGGGCTGCCGCTGCTGCGATGCTCTTCCGACTTGCTGAGAACAAGTTGGATGAGCATTAGAGCCTCCAGTGGAGTGGCAGGCTGGAGTACTGGACAGATGGGCTGGGCGCTTGTCCGTTTACCATCCCTCCAAGGGTGCTGCTCCACGCGATCATTTTAGGTCACTTTATGGCAAGTCCTGTCCTGCATGTATGCCTCCGGCAGCACTCTGAAGTGGTACAGCCCAGACTTACAACCTAGTGAAAACAGATATGCATTTCTTCAGATGAGGTGTGCTTTATTTGATAGCACATGCATTCCCTAACCCACATCCCTTTTATACCTTTTGTGCCATAGACGTGAGCGGGTAAGTTAAATGGCCATGCATTGCTTTTACTGTGACTGTACACTGTCCTGGTAGGTCTTCTGAATGGTGGTCTAAAATCTTGAACATTCAAAAAGAACAAATGTTCACGAACAGCTAACTACATAAATTGTACTTAGGATTGTTTCTTTGCAGAGGATGACTGAGGCAATATTAAGGCACCAAAAGCTTTTATTGCCTCCAGCAACTATATATCTTTATTCATTAGTGAACCTTAGTGTGACATCCCTGAAAAATTGATGCAAATAGAGTGTTTCTAGGAATGGTGTAAGAAAATGTGTCCGTTTCTCCTGCACATTCATTCGAAAAAGGAGGCCAGGAAAGAAAATTGCAATTGCAAACTGCAACAAGGACAATTTTAGACCTGATTTTGTTCTACTAATGACCTCAGCTCTACAATGGCACAGGAGTGACCAGTTCCGCAATGCAATCTGCAATATTGATTACGCCATAAAAGCTATAAGCAACCTGGGTTGTTAATCACTCAATTAGACTCTAATTATCATTGCCCCTGCATCAAAGGGCCTCCTGCTGGAAAGAGAAGATCGCAGCCCTTCGGTTTGATAGGTGATCCCTTCCACAAACACAATATCACAATAGGCCTTGGTGGAGTTATCAGCATGATGTGGACAGCATGGGAGACAGAGACGCTGCCCTCTGGGGGTTTTCAGCAGCCTTGCTGTGCTAGATCAAAGGCAAGGAAACAGCTGATTCCAGACTGGCTGGTGTCTGTGTGGTGTTTCCTCCAGCAGAGGCAGATGTAGTCCTATTTTATTGATTACTCATTCCCAAATGAAAGCTGTGGCCTCAGGGAGAACGGCAGGGGGGAACAGCATACTTCGGAGGCACTTAGAGAAGAGATATGGATAATCTGTTCCTTTCATTGACAGACACCACAGATAGATACATGCTGGACAAAGGAAGTCTGTGATTCTAGAGGGCTGGATCCAAAATCTTTGCTGTAAACATTCCACTAAAATTTGAAAGACTCTAAGAACCAAGGCTGACCTTTGCAGGTCAGGGCTATCTCTAATTATACAGGGGTCCTTCTGTCCTGCAAATTAGCTTTGTGGTGAAAGGTCATCCTGTTTCTTGCATTGGCCTGTAGGAAGAATTTAGCTGTGTCTTTAGAAAGTTGGTCACTTAGATCCTGAAAATGGCAATCCTATTCAATTAATCTGGTAGGAAGTCCCACCAAACGTACCCGTGGTGGTGAAGTGAGTAAACATGTAGGATCAGGCTGGCTGTGTACAGTTGCCTCTTTAGTAAAAGAATCAACAGAGAGGATCCACAACAGAAATAACCTGGTCCTCTCTTTTGAAATATTTGTTATATAGATGGCTGGCATTTTGGTGTGCACTAACCTTTTTGCAAAAATAATAATAATAAAAAAATGGAAGCCAGCTGTGCAAAAATACATGCACATATACACATGCAAACATCACACACAGCCATTACTGAATAGTCATTTCATATTGTGAGTACAATATACTGACAAAATTCCTTCTGAATTCTATTTTCAATATTGGAATTCATTGGGAAGGGGGCTTTGACTTAAGGAAAGTGTTTCAGTACAAATTGCCCAGTCACCATTTCAATGCACAAGAGTCTCTGGACTGAGATTTACGCACTATGACAGGCCTCCACAAATGTCATTCGTAGAAAGCTCCAACCATATATTTTTATATTAGTTTTATTTCAGGGTTTTCTTTTTAATTTATACAGACAATGACACACAAAAAATTGAAATACCGTATTAGTATTAAAAGTACATTAATTGACACATTCAAATAAAGAAATTATATATCTGGATATATCTGAAGGCGTTTGACACAGTCCCTCGTGAAAGACTCCTGAGAAAACTCAAGTCAGGGAATAATAATGGCGAGAGGTGAAAAGCGGTGTGCCCCAAGGATCGGTCTTGGGACCGGTGCTTTTCAACTTGTTCCTAAATGACCTGGAATTGGGAATAAGCAGCGAGGTGGCCAAGTTTGCGGATGACACTAAACCTTTCCGGATGGTGAAGACCAGCAGGGATTGTGAAGAGCTCCAGAAGGATCTCTCCAAACTGGGAGAATGGACAGCAAAATGGCAGATGCGCTTCAATGTAGGTACTGTAAGTGCATACACTTTGTTCCAGTGGGGGTCTGAAAAGTCATTGCCATTTGTTCTGTTTATGAAAGGACAGGGTTATAGAGAGGGTGGAGTTGGTGAGGCGAACAACAGTGGCAAAGTTAGCCATTTTTCGGGAGGGGGCCCTCCTTTTTGTCATCCCCTTTTCCCCATTTTCTCACTGGCGCCGCCTTTTGCGGTGGCTCAAAATTTGGGTTTTTTTGCCAAAATTCAGGGGGGGTTAAGTGTTTTTTTGCTTTGGGGGGACTTTTTCGCCCTTCCCCCCCCAGCAGCGCCCTCCGGGCAGCAGCTGCTTCGTGCGCCTTTGTGGTGGCACAGAGGTGAAAAGAAACACAAAAAGAGCCCCACGCCTGGGGGGCATTATTGGCCGGGCTCAGGGGCGAAAACAAACATTAAATGCACTTAACGTCTTTCTGAGGCTCCGAACCATGAGGGCGACTGGGCGAGCAGGAAGAGAGGAAGTGCCTCTCTAGGGCGCACGTGAACCTAGCGAGACTCACCAGCGAGAGGCACTGCGCCCTAGAAAGGCACTTCCTCTTCCTGCTCGCCCAGTCGCCCTCATGGTTTGGAGCCTCGGAAAGACGTTGTGCATTTAATGTTTGTTTTCGCCCCCGTGCCTGGCCAATAATGCCCCCCCTGGGCCTGGGGGTAGCGCACGAAGCAGCTGCCGCCCAGGGGGCACTGCTGGGGCCGGGAGCGGGGGCGAAAAGTGCAGAAAAATCAGAAAAAAATGAATAAAGCCCTGGACGCCTTGCGCCCCCCAGATGCTTGTGCCACCCCCCCCCAGCGGCTTGCACCCTGTGTGCCCTAGGGTGGTGCCCCCCCCGCTCCCACCGTTACGACGCCTCTGGCGGACAAGGCAGCCTTGGGTGACTCCACCTGCATCACTGAAGGCTGAAGCCATAGCACAGCACTTCTGAGGACAGGATGCACACCTATATGTGGGTGTGTGTTAGGTTTCCTATTGGCTTTTTTTTTTTTGGTCCCAGGAATCACTCCCTAGTCACTCCCTACACCAACATCAACTACAGTAGCATTTCTGCTAGTTCTTGCGCTAAGAACCTTTTACTGACAGTAAAAGGAGAGCTAGCTCCCAAACCACAGGCTTGATGCTCAGCATGGCTAGAGGAAAAAGTGCGACGTGACTAGAAAACAGCTCAGCCGAGCCTCAGTCACAGAGTATTGTGGCTTGGACACCTCATGGAACATTTTTTTTGTAATCTGACATTTTTGCACTGTGATTAATCTTTCTTTGACAAGCCCCTCTGCTTAGCTGATGCAATCCAGCTTGTCTAAACCTAGTGCTATATCTTCTGAACTTTATTCCCATCAGCACATTTTTTTTTAAAAAGGCATCCTTTCGTTTTCCTTATCCTAAAATAGTGCGTAAGAGCCACAATGAGACCTCCAGGTGGTCTGGTGATTTGAGACTAATCTCTTGAAGGATTTAAAGCACTTGACTGTGCTCTGTGTGTTGTGACAATTCAAAGATGTGATTTTTTTTTCTTCCTCTGTTCTACTGTATTGGTTGGTTGAGTAAGGGGTGCTTTAAATCCAAGACTATTAGACAAATGCAGCAGTGTGTGGACAGTAAGTACAATGCTTCTTTCTGGATGTTAGACTATCTTTTAAAACAGGGGTGCTTAACGTAAGAGCCGCATACAATAAACGTCAGATATTTGAGAGCCATAAGAGAGATGTTTGAGAGCATTTAATAAGCATTTGAATTATTAAATATATTTACTCACCATGAACATTAAACTTAAGTTTTACTCCAGTGGACTCTCAGTTTATACCGGGTAAATAATTATAAAGCTTGAAAATTTCTTATTTAAAGTAATTGTGATGCAAAAAGGAACTCAGCCAACATATTTCCAAGAGCCGCATATTATATGTCAAAGAGTCGCATGTGGCTCCGTGCAAATGTACCTGTAAGAGTTCCAAAGGCAGCAAGAAGAGATTTTAAAAACACACACCACATAGTTGCATATATAGTTGCTTATACGTTAAATTAAAAAAAATGCCACTTCTGGGGCATTATCTATTACCTAAATAAGCCCAATCCTAAACCACCACCACCCCGCCACCAGCAGAATACATGTGTTCTGCCAAAGGAGGAGAATGCTGGTGGAATGTCACTTCCACTTACAAGCGCAGTGAGAAGACTCCATCCACCGGCACAAGGTAAGTGACAATGGGAGGTGGGCAATGGGAGGAACAGGGTGGGTGGGAGAGGGAGGAATGGGGGAGTTTCTGGGCATGGAGGGGTGGGTAGGGAGACGAAATTGGGAAACGGGTGGAATCGGCGGCACTCGCGTGGGGCTGGATCCTATCCCTTTACTCCATTTCTGCCACCAATACACTCCTTGGTACTGGGCCAGCAAAATAGCTGATGCAGGAGCAAGGAGACCCATAGGGAAAGTAGAGGGTTTCTCCAGGGCAGGGGAACAAAAGTGAGATGTCTGCAACTCCCCCCCCCCCCAGATACAGCATGCTCTATATTAGTGTGCCTGCATCGGTGGGGTGGGGGGAGGTAGAATTGAGCTGTAAATGCCAAGCCTGGTGCCACTTCAGCTTACACTGTGTCCCCCACAAGCCCCATATGTGCTAGGAACTGGAAAAACAGGGATTCCGCAAAGTCTTGCCTCAGGCAATGAGTGGGCAGAGTCGAGGAATCCAGAAGAGATTGCAAATTAAATATCTTACAAATGTAGGGGACAACCCATTATTCCTGTCCTGTGATGTTTGCTGCTCCACAACCCTCCCCCTTGTCTCCTTATGCCCGTGTAGAGCAGGGCACATCAATTGTTGTCACTCACAGGGGGGCAATTGCATCAATGGTTTATTTTGAGGCAATATTCGATGATATTTGAAATGAAACCATGACAGGAGTTTTTTACTATAATTTGCTGTATAATTTGGGAGGGGCTGCAATCTTTATAAATCTAAAATAAGCAATTCAGTGACTTATGGCGCAATCCTACCTAAAGATACATGGCTGACCTAAACAACTGGCCACTGTATCTTAGGCCATTCCTAGGCTGCCCTGGGGCAGCCCAGGAGCACCTCGGGAAAAGGGGATTTCCTTCCCTTCCCCAAGTGTAAGACATCCGGGGCCCTATGGGCCTCCTCGGATGTACGCCAGCTATGAAGCTGACATACATCCGAGGTGGCGGGGTACACTGGCGTCGCTCGAGGTGGGGTGGAAGGCTAAGTTCTGCAGCTTTCCACCCCACCTTTACGCTCCGGTGCGAGGCACCCTGCCCCCTCGTCATAGGAGCCCGTTAGTGGAGAGAAAGCAACGTGCAGGAGAGTAATGGTGGGGTGGAAAGCTGCAGAACTTAGCTTTCCGCCCCACCTCCAGCGACGCCAGTGGCAGGGTATGGCCGAACTGGGCTGGGAACAAGCAGAGGATATCGGCAGAGCGTGCCGTCGATATTCCCGCCCTCTCCCAGCCCAGGCTGGCCAATGTTTGCAACAGCTTTGAGTGGTGGGCACTCCACCGCTCTAGGAGTTAGGCAGGATCCGGTGACCCAAATCACTACACATCTGCCTCAAACGTTTGTTTTTCATTAACACTTAGGACCATTTCATTCATACTGAATAACAATAGAAATGGTTAATATGCGTATGATAACACCTGATAATTTATAAAAAGATGGGTGTATACTGCGGGCCAAACTTTCTGAGGCCTAAATCTTTAATAGAGGAAAAGATGGCCTCAAGGCAGACAGTGGAGGAGGAAGATGTATGAAAATTTATGGTGTTGCTGTTTGGTTTTCCAGGACTCCTGTTCCTGATGGATACTGCTGTGATGATGTATGACAGTAACATGTCATCAGAGCAATGGGGCTTCAATTATACATTAAAGCAACAAGTCATTAGCGATACATCATCAGAATTGCTGCTGCCTGTAATGGTCTGGGAGGTTTTAAAAAAAGCAAGGAGTGGGCAGAGAGAAAAGCAGGCAGGCAGACAGACAAAGATTCTTTCCAGATTTCAATCTCTTTTCCCTGCCCGCCCAGAAATTCCTTTGGCTGTGCTCCTTTGATGGAACATGAAGAAGTCACCTCAGCAAAGAGTGACACTGACGATGCATATATGAAAAGAAGAGAAATAAAGTTTGCTCCTTTTGTCTGATGGAGCTATCAAAGAAGGGGGTGTTTTTTATGAAAAATTATCACTCGCAAATTTTCCCATTACCAATGTATTTATTTGTCTGTTATTCATTTGTTTAAAAGATTTATATCCCATCTTTCTTTAATATACAAATATAATCAGCAGAGAGACAATAAAACCATATTAAATATGGGCATGCACTCAAAACAGGCCAACAAATGCCCACTGAAAAAAAAGAGGGTGAACTTGACATATGGATGCCATCATTAAGGAATCTCAGAGGTGATAATGGGACATAAGAGAGAGTTATGGTAAATTTAAAAAGACTTTAAGGGCACAATCCTGCCTATGTTTAGGCTCCGCCAGCCTTTGGTGTTGTGAAAGTGCCGTAAAACACTTTTGCAGCACCGAGTGAGTAAGGTAGTAAGCTACCTAAGATAACAGAGGAGCAAAGACAAAATATGAATGGACCTATAACAATAAAATAGTTGGAAGAAGTTATAAAAAAGGTTAAATTAGGGAAGGCACCTGGGCCGGATTAGCTCCCTGGTATATATTATAAAGACTTTGAGAATGAGCTCTTATATCCATTACAAGATAATATGAACTCCATTTTAAGTGGAGGTAAGATGCCCGAGACATGGAAAATTGAAAATATAGTAGTAATACCGAAAGAGGGACAAGATCAAATGTTGACATGAAATTATAGACCAATATCATTATTGAACAATGATTATAAGCTATTTACGATATTAGCTGCAGCGGCGTCATGAGACGGCATGTTACCCCATGTGAGATCAGCCGGCTCAGAGCGTCACACCTCACCCTCCACTGCCGTGTCACCTCCCCACCCCCCCAATGTGTCACACACACACCCCGTACTCACCCAAGCCCAGAGCGTCACCCCCGGGAGCCGGCAGGCCGAGCCGCGTCTTCCTCGGCGTCTCAGCTGCTTCTAAGTAGCCCAGGCAAGGCTTCGAGCTGCGCATGCACACAATGCCACTTGAAGCCTTGCCCTCAGAAGGGCCGAACGAAGACCCAATTGGGCACAATCTGCATACCATGGCACATGTTGGGAAGGTGGATACCTTTGCCCCAAGCCTGGAATCTTGGAGCAGATACATTGAAAGGTTGAATTTCTTCTTCAAGGCCAACTGTGACTAAGGAGAAACAAAAGTGCTCTGTTTTATTGAGCGTCTGTGACTGTGGTACCTATGGTCTCATAAGGGACTAGATGGCCCCGAAGGTCCTCATTGAAGCATCCTATGCTGAAATCATTGAGATAATGGTGAATTACTATGAAGCTACGCCCTCTGTGATTGTATAATGGTTTAACCTTAAATTTTGTACCAGAGCTCAATGTGAGTCCATAGCTCTATTTGTAGCAATGCTTAAACATCTTGCATCTAGTAGTTCCTTTGGAACAATGCTGGAGGACAAGTTGTACAAGAAGAGTTCTTAGAACATACACAGCTCAGTGCTTTTCAACTTGTTCATAAATGACCTGGAGTTGGGGATAAGCAGCGAAGTGGCCAAGTTTGCGGATGACACTAAACTTTTCCAGGTGGTGAAGACCAGCAGAGATTGTGAAGAGCTCCAGAAGGATCTCTCCAAACTGGGAGAATGGGCAGCAAAATAGCAGATGCACTTCAGTGTAAGTAAGTGTAAAGTGATGCACATTGGGGCAAGAAATCAAAACTTCACATACATGCTAATGGGTTCTGAGCTGTCTGTGATGGATCAAGAGAGAGATCTTGGGGTGCTGGTGGACAGGTCAATGAAAGTGTCGGTGACTGTGAAGAAGGCCAATTCCATGCTCGAGATCATTAAAAAAGGGACTGAGAATAAAACGGCCAATATCATTATGCCCTTGTACAAATCGATGGTAAGGCCACATCTGGAGTATTGCGTCCAGTTCTGGTCACCAAACCTCAAAAAGGATATAGTTGAAATGGAAAAGGTGCAGAAGAGAGTGACCAAAATAATTAGTGGGCTGGAGCACCTTCCTTATGAGGAAAGGCTACAGCGTTTGGGGCTTTTCAGTCTAGAAAAAAGGCGGTTGAGGGGGGACATGATTGAGACGTATAAAATTATGCATGGGATGGAGAGAGTGGATAGAGGGAAGTTCTTCCTCTCGCACAACACCAGAACCAGGGGACATGCACTAAAATTGAGTGGAAGGAGAGTTAGAACAGACAAAATAAAACATTTCTTCACCCAGTGTGTAATTCATCTGTGGAACTCCTTGCCACAGGATGTGGTCATGGCACCTGGCCTAGATGCCTTTAAAAGGGGTTTGGATAGATTCATGGAGGAAACATCCATCACAGGTTACAGGCCATAAGCAACCTCCTGGCTTTAGAATCCCCATGTTTTGAAGAATTGCACCCATGTTTTATCTGGAGTGAACAACATTGAATATGAAGTAGTACTATGGGGCCTGTGAGTCATAATACCTCATCAAGGTTGGGCTTTACTTCTTGAGGAACTTCATGTGGTCCACTTCCTTGCATGGACAGGATCTCAGGAGGTTTTAGGACTTCCTGTGACACTTCCCACACCACCTGAGCATCCCAAAGGTCAAGGCACTGAGAGTGGACAATGGTGCATCAGGGCTAGCTTCGCTCACGGTGAACCCAATCTTCACAGATCTAGTTTCCAAACCTGGAAATTCAGCCACAGTCTTTTCAAGTGTGGTTCTGGAACTTGTTCCCTCTTCGGATACATCACGCAACCTGAAACAGCAGTGACGATTCCCCCCCCCCGCGCTGGAAGTGACGTAACGACTGCAGCCGTTATTGAGCATACCGAGGTGCAGGGCGGGTGGGATGGCAATGCGCAGGGCGGGCAGAAGGGCAATGGCGTAAACTCGCCATTGAAGCTCCGCGCTTACTCTGATGAACGGGATGATTTGCGCCGCCGCTGGCCGCCTTGACACCCCCCCCGCCTGCCTGCCGCATGGGGCCCGATCCCACCGCCCAGAGGCCCACCGCCCCCACCTTTGTGAAACTGTATTGTCCTCACCTCACAGGTCTAAAAGTCTCCTACTGGACATAAGCAGTCTTTTAAGTAGTCTCAAACATGTGAGCATCTAACTGAGAAATTACCTGATAAATCCTCAGCTTCCCCATCAGGCAATTTTGAGGTTGCTCCTGTGCAAATTCATTAGTGCATTCCCTTAGCTGACAGTCCTGGAAACTCAAACAGGGGGAGCTGCCAGTGATGATTTCTTAGAAATTCACTTTATCAGTAACCTGTTTACTTTGGAATTTCCCCATTACTCTGGGATAGGTGGGGCTGGGTTGCTGTCCTGTAGCTATTTTTGATCCAAGATCTGGTACGTTTTAATTTCTATTTTTTAAAAAATGGATCCTAATTGAACAGGCTGCTGTGCTTAAGGTGAACCAAAACAGCTTGGTTTGGTGTTTTGCTTTCCCAAATCCTAAGGGTACGTGCCCTTAAACCAACATGGCATTTTTTTCCTGGTCAAAAGATCCAGTGTGTCATACACACTCTCACTCAATCACTCATCGTCCGTCTTCCCCTAAAGAAACACTGTGGAAACCAGAAGGCTAAGAATTTAATCAAATGAACTACTTGGGCTTTTTGCTCCCATACCAAATGCTGAAAATGCTGTCATCATATTAGTAAAATTAAACATAAGTTTCTCTATGCTTATCTAGTAATTTATAGTTAGAGTGCCAAATCACCGTAAACCAAAGATCCTCTAAGATTCAGTGCTGCCTAGTATACTGGTGTATAAAGGATGTATTAAGAGGTGCAAAATAATAATTTACAAAATAATTATTCACAGACCGACAGCCTAATCCTAACTCCCCCCGCCAGTGCAGCTGCACCAACGGAGCGTGCACTGCATCCTATGGTATGTGTGTGTGTGGGCAGTCGTGGAGGTCTCCTCATAGTAAGGGAACATTCATTTCCTTACCTGAGGGTAAGCCTCCGCTATCCAAATCGGCCTCCTCAAATATGCATCAGAGGAGATTAAGGGAGAGGGAAGAGGAGAGGGAACAGAGATAGGATGCTGGCGCACACTGGTGCCACTGGGATCCACCCCCTCCCTGCCCCGTTCCGCCTCTTGCCTGCCCCCTCCCTTCCCAGGTACTCCCCCATTCCTCCCCCTCCCTGCCCCTCCCACACCACTGCAGTTTGCATCAGCGGTTCCAAAATAGCCACCGTATAGCCACAACAGCGGAACCTTGGTTCCTCTGTCTTAAACCTTATTTATTCACTCAGAGCTAGATGGACCAATGGTCTGAGTCAATAGAAGGAACTTTCCTCTGTTCCTTTGATAGTAACAGTGGCATCAACTCTTAATATCAGGCTTTGCAATTCTATACACCAGGGGTCAGCAACCTACAGCCCGCGGGCCACATCCAGACCACTAGCCAAGGTTATCTGGAACACAAGGAGCTTGGTTTGGGAGGTGAAGCCTCCTGCCCAGTTTGCCGTGAGAATGTTGGAGCCGCTCGGCCTGCAACCCGAAGTTTGGCAATGACATGATAACATCATCACCGAACGTCTGGCCCCTTTTAACAAAAAGGTTGCTGACCCTTGCTATACATACACAATTACCTGACAGTATGTTCCATTGAATACAAAGGGACCTACTTCTGAATTAACATATATTGGATTATACTCTAAAATTTGTAAAGCATTTTCTGAGTATGCAAAGCACTTCACAAATATCATCTTGATGTAGTCCTGCATGATTAGGCTTACCATATCCTCGCCGGGACGGGAGCGGTCTACCCTTAAGGGGGTGGGGCGTGGGGGGGCCAGAACGCATGCTGAACACAATGGGGCTTGCTTCTGAGTAGACATGCCTAGGATTGTGCTCTAGGACTTAACAAGCTACACCTGCCCACATTCCTTCTCCTAAAGGTCTAGCACTCTGTCCCGGTTGAAGATCTGGTAAGCCTAACCATGGGGGCATTAAAACGTTCCTTTTTCAATTTGCGTTTACTACTTAATTTACTATTGAGGACAGTTGTGTTTTCATTCTGCTTTTTGCTTTGTCCTTTTGTTCCTTTGGTTTCAGTTCTGACCTTTGCTTTTTGTTTCTGATTTGCTGCTTTCATGATATTGTACATAGTGTATATTCCTTTCTATTTTACTGCTTCTGTGGCTTCTTGTTGTGTGCTTATAATATATTTTATATTTCATTGTACAGTATATTTATGCATTTTATTGTGAGCTGCCTCAGGTGTCTTGTTTACAAGGAGAGAGGCAAGATATAAATCTTTTAAATGAATAAGAAATATTCAATCTTATTGCAGTATGGCTCCATATTGCAGTGTGACCAACCCTCCTTGTCCTGGAACGGCCAGGCCAGCCCCCACCGCCATATTGCCCATGGCCCGTTATACTTTTTTATAGTGGCGCCACTACTCCCTCGAACATCCCAACACATCTTCCCGGAAAGGGCTCACACAAACACAAACACACACTTGGACAAATACAAACCCAACACAAAACACTGACGCTGCCTCCAGTGTCTCTATAGCAGATTAAGGGGCAGGGAAAAAACAGCAAGGAATCCAACAGACAAGAGGCACTCTCACCAACCCCAAGTCCAGAAGAAGTCCCGCTGCCCCCTATACCTCCCACTACTCCTCACCCCTTCTCACCAGGTTTACAAAGATGGAGAAGAACAGGGCCGTCCCCTTGTCGCTCAGAGGGGTTACCCCCTCTGGTGCTGAAGGTATTAACTACCCCAGGATAATAACCTCCAAGCCCAGAGCACCCAAGCAAGGCGGTAAGTCTCTTCTCTGGGGCATATAAATGTATCATGCCACTGCCAATCCACAGTCACCTGTTGAAAATGGGTACGCCAGCAGAAGAAGGCTTCAGCAAAAGAGCAGGAATAGAGGGTAAGAAGAGATGTGTTATCATCTGACATCTACGGTGTCATTTTCCCAGCGTGCCACTATCTTCCAGGCCTACAATCCACAGGCTAAGAGCCAAAGGCGCAAGCTCCGACGAGGCGCAAGCCCAAATACTTGGGGAGAGAAACAGAGGCAGAGGACAGTCAGTGTCCGACTCTTCTCTTACTGCTGGAGCTCAGCCTTCTAAATTCAGCCCAGGTGGTTTATCATACATGACATACACTATTTCATGACCACTTGGCTTACATTTTTTATCTACACCTGTGTGAGTGAGGGAGTGAATGATACAGACTAACATAAAAAATCTTCCGTCCAGTGAATGCTAGGTATTCTGCTAAAATGGTAACAGTCCATCTGAAAACATAGATTTACATCACAATAATATGTGTATCTACTCAGAAGTAAGTCCCATTGTGTTCAATGAGACTTAATCCTAGAAAAGTGTGTATAGGATTGTAGCCTTACAACCTAATCCTATCTACCCCTTTCTGATGCATCCATACCACCAGAGCATGCTGCATCCTGCAAAGGGGGGGGGGCAGTTCTGGAAGTATCCTTAACATAAGGGAATGTTGTTCCCTTGCCTGGAGGTAAGCCTCTGCTGCCACGATGGGTCTACTCAGAAATGCGCCAGGGAGTTTGCTGGCAGAAGTCCAATTGGACCTGGGAAGGTGAATTGAGGCTGGGAAGGGGAATATCGGTGGAGCTGCTGCAGCTGATACCACCCCCTTCCCATCCTGAACACACACCTGCTCCCCGCCCTGGTCTCCGCTCCATTCCTCCCCTCCACCTCCCCGTTCTGCCCCACCCACCCCCACACACCAACTTACTGGTGCTGGGGCTTTCCTTGAGGCCGCTGGCGCACAGCCGCTCACCGCTTGCAACGGCGGCCTTGCTGCGCAGAATGGCAGGTCGAGTCTTGTGACCACCGTAAAGCATGCTGCCCCCTAGAACATAAGAAGGGCAGTGCCACTGGAACATGTACATTCCAGTAGCACTGTGGGCCTATAGGATTGGGCCATTAGTTTCTAAATCAGGGTCTGTTAGCAGAAATTCCAGCCCTACCTGAGCATGCCAAGGATTGAAACTGGGAGTGGGACCCTATCATTATTAAAGTTCTTTAAGATGCTGTGTCTTTCTGGGTGGTTCTAATAAAGGTATTTTATAGGTATTTTATAGATAGATATGAATTTTATAGATATGAATCTATAAACCTCTATCTTCATAAACCTCTATTTTCATGCCCTTCCCACCTTCCTCACCTCTCTTTTCCCCCCAAACTACCCCCCCCATCATTTTGGTAGCCCTTCTTTGCACCTTTGTTCTTTGCTCAATGTACAGGATTCTTTATACCTTTTCCCACAATATCCTTTTGGAGATGACGCAAACAGAGCCACACCCTGTAGTATCACTGCTATCTGCACAGCACACAGTCCTGACTCCCTTTCTTACGGCCAATACAGCGTTGAGGGAGAGGAGGGGGAAAACTTCTGTCAGTGATCTGCACTCACATCTGGCTTCCAAGCATCACTTCTATCAGTGATCTGTACACATTCCTGGTTTTCCACCAGCAGGCTCTACACAGGCAGAGAGATAAGCATACATAGAGGGATGGAGATAAGAGAATAAATGGAAGAGGTAGGTGTACTGCAACTTCTTTCAGCAGCAGGGGGTTTCTATTACCGCTGCTTGGCCATGCAGCTTACAGGGAACAGCGGAAGTAAAATGACTATTGAAGCTCTGTATGCCTGGGGCATCTCAATCCAACGTGTAAATTCCGGCAGGCCCGATTTGTCTCCTCGGAGTTCTGCCAGCTAAATAGCTGACGGAAGTAGAGGAGGCTGTGTAACGGCCTAGCTAGCCCGGCGGGGACCAGGATATGGCTGAGGCCATCCCCTGCCCCCTCCCGGGCCGGCTACACCAATGGCACCCTCCCTAGCCCGCCGACCCACCCCTGCTAGATCCTTACCTGCGTTCTCTGGCGGCCACTCGGGTGATCTGGCGACGGAGCACAGGAGGCCAGACTCTGCGCTGACCTCCCTTGCTCTGGAGTAGTTGTGAATGTGCTTTATGGCACGTTTGCGACTGCTGCCGGTGACGGAACGCTCGTTCCATTGCCAGCACCCTCTACAGGATTGCACTGTGATACAGGTACAGAATGACCATAGAACCCGCGTACCTAACATGATGGTTTTTGGTTATTTTTTTGCTGCACTGCATTTCCACACTTTCCCTTTGCATGAGGAGACATTGAGGTTCAAGAAGCTTGGAAAAGGCTGCACAATCAGTCAGGGTCTAAAAGACATTGGAAGGCATTTCTTCAACATAGCCTAGTATCTTTTTACACAGCAATTGCTTCTTCATTACATTTCTGCTGAGGACTGTTATGTCACCAGGAGAGAGAGAAAAAGCATGTTTAGTTCCCCCAGACTTGTGCAGTCCAATTTATGTTCAATTTGCAGACTTTCAACATAGCAGCCTCACAGTTCATAAAATCAAACTCAGCCAGAGCTAAGTCTCTGAGTAATGGATTTAGGATCACTCAAGGTGTTACCGGCAGTTCATGATAGGTAACTTTCTTGTTAACTAAGGTCCCTTTTGCTAAATGAGTTCCAGGTTTAAGTCTCCACCACTTTCTCTTTTTGTTGGCAGACATGCTATTGAGTTGGGATTGAGGAGGTGGGGGGGGAGAAGAGGGAGGAGGTGGCAAAGGACTTTATTAGCTTGAGCGTGGAGAGCTTTTCATTGCAAAGGCTACAGGGAGGAGAGACAGAGGGGGGAGGAGGTGGGATAAGTTGGTCTTTGTGTAAAAGGAAGGTGGTGAAAGGAAGTCTGTGTGTAAAAAGCCAAGGAATCGACCCTCCGGCTCCACTTGTCTACACAGAGACTGTGGAGATGGCCACGCGTACAGACCGGTGCCTTTCGATTTCCGCAGGTAACAGCAAGCTCTGTGGGGAACAGGTCCAAGGAGAGAAAAACCACAGATTGCTTATCAAGCCTAATGTTTAACATCTTCTATCCATCCTGGGGTGTTCCCTTGGCCAGCCGCCCCCATTCAGTTTTTAACCCCCACCCCCACCCCACCCACCTTGGTTGGGCAGCAGAGGCCAAGGGAGGTTTCCAGTCATTCGTCAATTGTTGAAAATAAATTCATTTGATGCATGTCATATTCCTACACTCTGTTGAATTTTCCAGCAGAGAAGCCTCGCTGTTTATGCAGGATGGATTAGTCCTGGGGAACCTTGCAGAAAGGGGATACATCATTTCCAGAGCAAGCTTGGGGGACCCTCTTTGCATCCAAAACAAGCAGCTGGGGATATTTTTGTTGCTCTAAATTGTTCTCGTTGACATAGGATTTGTGAACGGAGAGCAAATATTATTAAAAAGCCAATGGGGAATATTTTTTCCTTCCATCCATTTTTCGTTTTGCCTTCCATCCCCCAACCTCATTCATTTCAGGTTCCAGGCTTGTTCTATCCTACTCTGACTGCTCCACTTTTATCCATGGCAAGACTAATTACCATCACTGGGTTTAGGATTGGGCTGCAGAATACGCCCATTGCATCACCCTGACAGGCGAATGAGCAAACCTTGCCTAAGTAAGCCACTTGTTTCATGGTCAGTATTTTATTCATGTTTATTTCCTTAAATTCAAGGCATGCAGGAGACATGCATTCAAACACGGGTACTTAGTGCTAGATCTGGTCTGGCCTGAGGAGCCAAGGGCCAGACCAGTAACGTGCCAGTTGTACTGGACGGATGGCAAGAGGCCACAGATGTCAGGGCCAGGAAGGCCCTTTTTTCATGTTTCATTGATCCATGCAATCACCTCCCCCCTCATGTTGTTCAACACTCCAGATTTGAACAGAGACTTACCTGTTTACTCCTTACCTGTAAATGGGGTTTTCACGCCTCCAAAATGCAGATGAAGACTTCCCGCTCCAAATCCCGCTGGAACAGCATATGTGGTGTCTTGTGACTCTGATCACCTCCCTGGACTCCCGAGTTTGGGAAAAAATGACTGTTACAAAGCAAATGAAAGGTTTCATACCTCTAGTGGTCCTCACCATCCCCATGATTAAGCTCAATCATCTAGGAAATATCTAACAGCCATCCAAGGAGTTACTGCAACCTCACCTGCGTCCTCACCTGGGTGGGACAACAAAGGCAGAACCCAGCATGTGTCGTTGGGTTGGGTAGCAATAAAGGACCTCCAATGGGGCGAAACCCTTGGGTTTAGAGCCCTGTGTTCTTTGCTCCACATCCATTCTTTGTTTCCGCTTTCACTGCCTGCTATTCTACCTTGCAGACTCCGCCTGGATCCTGCCACCTCCACTGGCGGAATGCATTTTCCGCTGGCGGAGCACTTTTAATAGGATTGGGCTGCTGTATATCTTAGCTTGTGCCATACAGTGACATGCATGAACACAGCAAAGCCTGATATGAAGTGTCGATGCCACCGTTACTATCAAAGGAACATAGGCAAATTCCTTCTACTGAGTCAGACCTACCTTGCTCAGTCTTAGCAGCTGAGAGTCTCTATCTGGAAACACTAGGGATTTAACCTGGGATCTTGTATATGGAAGAACATATGGGGTTGATCACTGAGAAAACACTGTTCTTCAAAACATTGGCACTGAGTGGCTTCCCTGGATGCATTTTGATAATCTCTCTGCAAAAAAAATAAAAAAAATAATAAAAAAATGTTACAAGAGATTTATATTTAGGACTTCTATCTTTGGTTTTTCTAAACATTCCTAGCTAGGGAAACACCTACAATTGCTCCTCAGGTGGTGGTGGGGTTTCTGTCATCGTATTCCAAAACATTCTGAGGTCTCCCCACTCAAACGTCTCCGTTTTAACATTTGTACTTGCTAGGGAAATGGCTGCAATGAAATTAAGAATGCCCATGCATATTTTGATGGAATTGTACATTGAAGAGGTGTCATTCAAATGAACAAGGAAGCATATGCACCTTGTGGATACACGATCATAGCGGAAAGCAAGAAGTGCACCACCACCTGTGCCTTGTATCGGCATTTCAGAGGTCATGTGAGAGTCAAAAGTGAAGGTTTGTTACTTCGCGCTTGTTGCAGAATTAGAGTAGCGCTGTATTTCAAGAGCAAAGTAGATGTGATGTAAATCATGTTGTTTGACTCTGCATGGTTTTAAAAAAACTTAAATAGTAGCTGTAGAGGGCTCTGATTCAGATCGGGTCCATAATGTGAAGGAGGAGGAGGAGGATTTAAGCCTTTGCTTCTGCCATGATGGCTCTTCTCCATGTTTGGGCCTCGTGACTGCAATTTGTGCCACTGCCATGAGGGAAGCTGCCACTGCACCAGTTTTGAACATCATGTCTCATTTGGACTTCAGTTTCAAGTCATCTGAGACTCAGGACTGAGAGCCCTTACAAGTGCTGGTCATTTGTTGCCTTCTTCAGTTTTGTCCTTCAAGCTGTTCGGATTGTATAAGAAGCAAGGTGGACATTTTTTCTCATTCAGGATTTGTTCCTCTTCCTTGCCAACCAGCATTTGTGAGACCTTACCCGGGACCAGTTAGGAGGAGCAGCTGCCTACACTAGACTAGATTTCTTCTCCTGCTCGTTTTGTTTTAGAATGTCAAACTAATTCTGCTCAAATCCAAATTTTGAGATGTTTTTGAAGGTATAGTACTTGCTCGGGTGAAATATCGAAGGAACTTTGATGGAAATGTGAGAAATTTCCAATAAATACAGGAAAACACATGTATGTATTCTTTATGTATTTATTATGCAAAATTCATACAGTGCCCCTTTTCAAATAGAAAATCAAGTGGCTTCATAATAACAAAATAAAATTAGCAATGCAATCACAATAAACGAAACGGACATCTCAGCTAATCTCAGACTTACTGGGGCTGATGGGCGTCCAGAGTCTACTGGCGCACAGAGCCGCCACTTGCTACCTGTGGCGGCGGCTAGGCCATGTGCTCTGGCGTGTCACCTTTTGAGACAGCTGGGAAGAAGGTAGTGCCACTGGAATGCTCAACCTCTAGATCAACCTCTCCCCCCATGCAATTAAAGGAAATACCTCAACTTTCCCAGAAGGAAGGGGAGGGGGCATCATGAGCATGCTCACATTTTATTGCATGGAGTTGGTCAGACAGTTCTAAAATTTTTTAAACCATACTGTAGATTCATGTTCTGAACTTGAGCAGGTCACTTGCTGAGCTTGCTATAGCTCAGTGGCAGAGCCCATGATACTGCATGCGTGCGCGCATACACACACACACACACACACACACACACACACACACACACTACGTATTCGTTGAATGTGTAAGTTACATCTGAAAAGGACTATAGTGTCCTATCACGTTTGAGGGCAAATGTGATGGATCATTGGAGAAATGATGTCCAGGTCCTGCCATTTTGCAGGGGGTGTGGGCATTCCTTGCCCAGCCCTGCCATCATGTGAGCCAAGGGTGGGAAAATGATGGCACCCTCTTGGGTGTTTCGCATACATCATATTAGAAAAACAAAGGGATGAGTTGTAACCCCATTTTGTTTTTAGCGGCAGGGAGAAATATAATGCCACATCCAGCGACGTAAGCAGGGCAGAGCGCGTGGAGCAGCTGCTCCAGGCGCGGGCACGCGGCCCGTGCCCGATGGGTGCACGGAGCAGTTGCTCCAGGTGCCCGCCTGCCACTCACCAGTTGCTTCGGCCGTCTTCTGTTTGGCCCTCCCACCTTCCCTGGAGCCCGTTTGGCTCCAAAATGATAGCAAAACTGGCGGGGGGGGATAGGAGACGTGTTGCGCGCGCAGCTGCCTCCCTCCGATCTCCTATTGGCTGCAGAGGGCGGACGCCCCGCCCCCTTGCCCGGGCCGGGTGCCCCGTCATGATCCTGCGCCTCTGGCCACATCCATGGGTTTAGCATGTGGAAGGAAGGGAATTCCTTGTGAGGAATTCATCACACAAAAAAGTAACTCTAACTTCTTAGCCTATCCTTTTGTATTTAGCATCTAGCATTCTCTACCACTACTACAATTGACTAAAATTCCATGACAGAAATCTGAGCAATCTACTGTGTATATGCAGATAATTCTATATGGAACATTCCACAGAGTCATGATCCAAGATACGACAACAAAACTCATGCTTCTACTTGTAGGAGAACTTGTAGGTGCGCAACTGTCACATGTTTATGACCCAGTGCAAGATCAGATTCATCCCATATGAACCTATAGGTTGTGGATGAGTTCAGTGCTACAGCACATACTTAGCATATAGGAGGTCTCAAGTTCAACTGATGGCATCTCCAGGTAGGGGAGGGAAAGAACCCCCTCTGAAACCTCAAAAATATTAAATGAATAAATATACACAAGATCTCAAATTGTTGGAGTGTCCCATCTTATCACCCTGTAATGATGAACTCAAGGAATACTCACAGCAGGAATAACATATCACAAATAAAATAATAAAATATTTAAATCCTGTTTTTGAACAATAACATCAAGAAAGGGGTTTGTCTTGAGTCTGCTGCCGTGGTAATTACTTTTGCTTCCGTTTTGTTCGCATATTTATCCAGATGTAATTCTCCCTGAAGTCTGGAGCTATTAGAGGGACTTCTTCCTGATAAGACTCAATAGGAGATATTCTTTGGCCAGAAATGTGATGGGGGACAGTTATGCTGCAGACCAAAACTGAAAATTCCTTCTGAATAAAAATAAAAATAAAGTGGAACAGCAAGGGTTACTCCCTTTAAATGTAGCTACTGTTCAAGAACAGGCATGCTGGCTACTTTTTTAAATAACTTAATTGCTTTTCAAAACATTTGTGGCGAGAAGGAAACTCAAAATGAACTGGACAAAAGCTCCATTCATGTTAATGGCAATCTGTGTTAACACGGCGTGGACTGTGAGGCAAGGAAGGGTGTTCACGGGGAGAAAGCAGAGGACCCATAACCAAGCATTCTAGAATCTTCTTAATACCGATTCTTCTGCTGGGTTTCAGAAGACTGTCCTTTTCTGCAACAAGTATAACAATATTTCAGAGGTACATGACTTTTCTTGCAGAGTAGCAGACAGTTGCAATACTGTTTGCAAAACCTTTCAAGAAATGTGGGAACATGTTGTCCTTGAATAAGCACACAGACAGAGCCTTCAGAACCTATCCTGGATTTATATTGCCTCACCTATATTGATTTTTGTTTTTGTTCTGGCACATTTCTTCTTGGTGTAAATTCGACCATATCATGTGACCAAATATCATCCAAAGATATTCATGTTTTGATTTCTTTTATCTGATATTTTGTCTTCTTCACGTTGCAAATTTGTCATAATTTCCATTGGTCCTTGAGAATGTGGAGTATGATGCTTACCAAAATATCCATAGGTTTTGATTGTCACACACAGCACAATGTACAACATTTCACATCAGTGTCTTGCTCAGCTCTACACTGCGCACAGCACACTTAAATATCCTGAAAGCAGATGGGTATAGAAAAGTATTGTTTAAATGGTACCTGTTCCAACAGCATTACAAATCCAGGGTAGCTTCTGAAGGCTTGAATTGGGATGCCTACCTCAAAGGCTGCTTGGCTTGAGGTGGACTGAACAGCTTCCTTGACCCACTTTAGGGGTTGGCAATCATGACGTTGGGAGAACCACAGGGTGAACTTGGGTTTGGAGTCAGGCTGGTTTTGTCCAAAAGAGGATTTGGCAGGTTACTCCAAATTGTCTCCTCAAAGTTACTGGCCCACACTTAGGGGGTGGTGTGTCTCACAGCCCAATCCTATTGTAAATTCGGCTGGTGGAACGAGCGTTCCGCCGGCCGAAGACATCGCAAACGTGTCATAAGGCATGTTTGCATCTACTTTCGAGCAGGGAAGGCCAGCGCAAGGCCGGGACGTCGAGCAGGGACGGCCATATCCTGTCCCCTGCCGATCGGCTGAGCCGTGTAGGCTCCAAGGGGGCCAATCGGCCCCAGCGCCGGTTACACCCGGGGAAGGGGACAAGCATCTCCTTCCCCAAGTAGACATTCCGCCGCTGGGTGCCTGCCCGTGGCGGAGCTCAGGATCCGGCGGGCAGCCTGGGTCACCTGGCGGATCACTTGCACAGGATTGCGCTGATCGGCAGGACCCACTGCATTTAATACTTGGCTATATGGTAACAAACAATAAACACAGCCCTAATTTGCACCAAAACCCGCTATCACATGTGTTTGTGGGGGGGGGGATGCCTGGGCAAATAAATGTAGGAGGTCTTTTGTTTCATTTGCATCCCACCTTCCCACCAAATAAAATAAGTTCTGGCATCACAGTACCCTTGTGAGATAGTTTAGACTGAGAAATGGAAACTTGTCCAAAGCAACTCAGTAAGCGTTGCTTACTGTGATCGAAGTGTGTATAGGGTAAGACTCACAACCAAAGTTTATTTTCCTCCACTAATACAGACACAACATTTACACTTGTTTGCCACTGTTTTTGTTTAATAATGCACATGCAATCTGTAGTGTTTACACAGAATATCATAATACTTTCCATTAGCTGCAAATAGAGAAGGAAGGAGGAGTGAAGCCGCTTATTAACCTTATTTCCATTTTCTGTTTTATGTAATTTTATTTTAGTAGCTCCAGTAAAATTCAACCACATTAACGAACACAGCCTAATAATAGCTTGGAAACAAATAATTATGAAGTGTCAGGCTTATGATGATGCGAAATTAAAAACCATTTTCCCCTTGAGTTGCATATATAAAGAAATTGTGGGCCAAGGTATCTAACCATACATACTTTGTGCACATGTGCTCAGGTGCACTGTTTTGCCTAACAGAAAATATATCTAATTTTAAAGCAAAAGAGAAAGAGAAAGCACCTCTAGAAAAATACAGGATATGTCCTGACGGAAGCCCATGTAATATTTGTGATTCCAGTATCTTCACATGCATGATTTTATAAATGATGTGAACACAAGCAGGACACCGAGAGTTTTATTAAATTTGAAAATCTCATTGCTCATCGTACTTTAAGGGTATAATATACAGTGCTATTTCTATATATTTATAGGATTGGTAAACTGGTCTAAGAATAATGGGATTGTCAGCCCAATTATAACTAACAATCCCTGCTGATGCAGTCACACCAACGGCGCACACACTGTATCCTATGGTGGGAGGTGCAGTCTCAGGGGTCTCCTCATGGTAAGAGAACCCTTTCTTTCCCTTACCCTCAGGCAAGCCTCCGCTGCTTAAATGGGTCTCCTAGGATCGGCACCAGTCGTTTTGCTGGTGCAGAACCAAGGAGAAGGGATGAGGATAGGATCCTGGTGCATGGCGGTGTTGCCGGGATCCAGACACTCCTCTGTTCCTCCCACTGCCTGCCCCCACGCCTGCTTACCTGAGTTCCAATGGGTAGCCAGTAGCAGCAGCATGCCGCCAATACCACCACCATTTGTGGTGGCAGTGCCAAAATGGCTGCACACACAGCTCATTGCCTTATGACCATTTACAACAGCAGAACCTCTGTTCTGCTAAAGAATGGGCGGCCGTCCGAGGCCGTCCACCCGATCCAGTGCTCCGCAGGCAGCCCACGGTGGAAAGTCTTCTTGAGGAAGAGGACGCTTGTCCCCTTCCCCGAGTGTAACGGCGGCTGGGGCTGGTAGGCCTCCTCGGATTTCCGCCAGCTATTTTGCTGGCGGAAGTCGGAGGAAGCCGTGTAATGGCCTAGCCGCCCTCCGGAGCCCAGCAGAGACCAGGATATGGCGGACGCCATGTCTCCGCCCCCGCCCGCGACGGCTGGGCCTATGGCCGCCCTCCCGGCTCTGCCGTTCCTCCCCCCGTCTGCTAAGCCTCCGAGGCTTCCGCCGGATCCTACCTTTCTTGGGTCCGGCGGCCACCCAAGTCCTTGGCCAGCGGAGCTGGGAAGGCTGGCCTTCCCGGCTCTAAAGTAGTCGCCAAACGTGCCTTACAGCACGTTTGCGACTATTCCAGGCGGCGGACACTAGGTCTGCCACCTGTAGGTAGGATTGCGCCATTAGATTTGCTAGGTAGGATTGCGCCATTAGATTTGCCATAAGACAAACAGTGCTCAAATACATGTCATATATCAAGGCTAAGTGAGCTCAAGTCATATATCAAGTCATATACTCAAGTCATATACTCAAGTCATATATCAAGGCTAAGTGAGCAGGGGGAGTGAATTTTGCTCATAAAAAACCAGATCACTCGGTTTAAAAAGCAATTTTTTTCGCAAAGAATCTAAGCAAGAAAGAGTCTATGCTTGAAAGAACTCACCTTTGCTATTTCTTGGACTGTATCCATGCTGCGGCGGACACTTCAGCAGGGAACCTACCAGGATTGTTATAGTAAGAGGGCCAAGAATACTCACTGCCTTATTAACTTTGTGTTGTTGTTCTTTTAAATAGCCAATTATGGACATCCATTTGGCATGTCTTTACATTAAAAGCCACTCTAAATTTCATTATGTTTTTTTCCATCTTATTGATGTATATAGTATATCTCACACACATTATATGTTAGCATTTATACTAAAATTGCATCGATTCAAAAACATTCTCTTTTCTTCCTTGTCGCTTAGGATACATGAATATGCAACTTTTTGTTTATTGTTTATTTTGAATGAACATGCAAGAACGTATTCATTTGGGGGAAAGGATTTAAATCAAATTAATAATTTAGGCAAAGTATGTTCATATAAAAATATAGGCAACGTGAGATTTTAATTAGCATATTAAGTACAATGAAAATACCAGTCATTCTCAGATTTAACTTTCACACATGAACCTAATGATTTGTTGATCTCTAAGGTGTGAAACAAAAAATACCCTGCTCTATTTAGGGCTAATACACATGAACTCTGGATTGAGTAGAACTGTGCACTGTTTAGCAAGTGTTGATGGGGATGCATGATTGTTTCAAGATGCTCTAAGCTCACAAGTCAAGCCATATTAATACATTACAACCACTGCAACACTGCCGAAACTGTAATGAATGGCAGCACAGTCAATCTGGGTTGCATTGTACATTCGATGTGTGCTGAGACAGTCATATGACAGTATTCACACATGTGGAATGATGAAGGTATGGAACCATTCAACGCACAACCTGCCAAACGTGGTGGTATAAACTTGCCTTTTTCTCCTCACTTCTGCTATCCTTTGAGAACAACTGTAGCTAACAAGTGTGAATCATTGATTCTCTCTAACAGAAGCAGTTCATTTGTGACAAATACTACTTTCTGTGAAGAATCGTGTCAAAATAAACGGCCTTCTGTAAACACATCATAGGAAATTAAGATGCTAGACCTGATTTATCTTTAATGAAATTAAATGAAATTATGCAGTTGGCTTTGTTTCCAAAATTAGTGACTGCATTTCCTGTGCCACTCGACACAATTAATCTTTCCTTAAATAAATAGGCTGATTCAAATTCCATTATTCAGACAGTTCAATAAACCCTGAGACCAATGATTGCTTTTCTCTTTAGCTATTTGAGTCACTAAATTAATTCTGAATACATGTTATTTGCCTTGCTGGTCAATGTTACAATCGCTTCATCACTACTTAAACAATTGCCAAACAGTTGCACTCTTCCGAAAAGCAAGCCAGGCAATGGGCAAAAACCAAACTCTTCAGCATGAGAGGGTGGAGGGATCGGCGGGCACACCGCACGCCGTATCCTATCCCCAGGCTTGGAAGCCTGACATGGGGCTTCTGTGCCAGCTATTGCGCAGGCTGGGGGTTAACTCAGGGTAAGGGGAAAACATCCCCTTACCCCAAGGAGACCTCCAGCCCACTCCTATCCAGCACTGGATACAGTGTGGGCAGCACGGCCCTGCTGTACCAGCCTGGATAGGATTGGGCTGCCCGTCTTCTTCCAAAGCTTTGCAGAACCTTAAGCATTCAGTTCAGTCTTCCTCATAGTTTTCAGGGCTTTGTGGATCAAATGATGCAATTGGATCTATCCAAGTTGTTTTGTCATATGCTTACTTGCTCTTTCTTCTTCCTCCCATATTCATTCATGTCTTTTGCAGCGCATGAGAGATTTTCATTCTGTCATTCTGAAATAAAGAATTCTTGTCATTATGGCTATTTATGGGATTATCCTTTTCCTGTCATTGTCACATAGTCCTTTTTTTAAAAAAATAATAATAATAAAACAAATGCCTCTGAGGCATGCACTAAAACAGATGAACTTAAAAGAAAGATTTCAATAAATGCATTTATTTATCATTTAATATAAGTGGCTAAATGCCTAGTATTTCCAAGCAGCTTGAATTCCTGGCTTACACATTTCCAGGCAACGACAGCACTTCTCCTTCTTCAATATCCAGGAACATGAGTTTGAACATTTTGCACATTCTGTGAGCTTCTGGGAAGTGACAGCACCTGAAGACGCATTTTTGCTCTGGGTGCATCTAGTCTGTCCAGTGCAAGTTATGCTCACTAGGAGACAGAGTAACTCCATATATGGACATGAAGCACTGCATGGACCCAGGGAAGATGCTCTTGCTGAGCTGCAAGATGCAGAGACCTTTCTACGGTAGGGGCGGTACCGTAAGTTGCACCCCGTCCTAGTCCCCGTTTACAAACCGGAACAAAGAGACCCCACCCCCTCGCCATCAGAGCCATTCTGCATTCTGCGCGGAATAGCTCTGACGGCGAGGGGGTGGGGCCTCCTCGTTCCGGTTTGTAAACAGGGACTAGGACGGGGTGCAACTTACGGTACCGCCCCTACTGTAGAAACGCCTCTGGCAAGATGTGCCTTGAGGAGAAGGATCACTGGAAAGAGGTATAAAATGGACAAGCCTATTCTCGACTTGGACACTCCTCTTTTGTACCCTTATTCTCCAGCTTCTCACCCACCCTCTGTGTGCAACACCAATAAAACTTACCTTCTATGAGCAGAGGGATTCAGCTGTAGCTGTAGATTTTAAGGAATCTTTTTCTAAATAGGGAAGAAGCCCTGGATTCATTTATAGGAAGAGATTTTGAGATCTTATTGTTTTAAGCCATTTTTTTTTAGAAAAAAACATGGATTCCTCAAAGTGAACTTGAGATTTCAATACAGCGGGTAGCCCAATCCTGTGTAGGCTACAGCGGTCAGCCTAAAGGTCGGCCTGTCCCCTGGGCTGCCCTGGGGCAGGCTGGGAACAACTCGGGAGAAAGGACGATCCTCCCCTTCCCCCCCGTGTAAGCTGCAGGGGGCCCTATGGGCATCTTCACATGTTTGTGAGCTCTAGAGCTCGCGCACAGTAATGCCGACTCTGTCGGCATATCTGGAGCCTGGAGGGAGCGTTGGATACCGGGGATCTCCCGTGCCCTCCCCCACCGCCCGGTCCACTCTCCCCTCGCCCCTGCCCCGACTGGCATAGGTCTTACCTGCGCTGGCCAGCGCTGGGCCGGAGGAACGGCGCTGCTTGCTCTCCGGGTGTTGTGGACACTTTTGCAATACCCAGCGCTGGGGCAGTGCATGCTGCCCTGGCTAATTTCTACACAGGATCAGGCCGATAGTCAGTGCCTTAAAACATAGTATGAATCCATCTGCATAGATTCCGGTGTCTTGCCTAATGCATCCAAATATTGCAATTGCCTTCTTGCAGCCACTTCACATCGATCACTCACAGTGATCTCATCACCCGTGTTCTCCAGATCACAGTTTTCTGTTTCATTTTCAGCTCAGTGATTCTATATTGATGATAAAACTGTTTTTATTAAGTCTGCAAATGCAAAGAGTACAGTTTCTACTACTCTGATTCATGAGGTACCCTTCATTTCCTGGGCATGTGTCAGACATTTGTTGAGCAGGGACAGGTTCCAAGCATGGGGGTGGGCAAGATATAGGTACACTTTATCTGGAGTCCATGGGGATGTGACCCAGGTTGCTGACCCATTACCATGAAGAAAAAATAATCAAGCTTTGTAGATCATGCTTGAAGATGCTAATGCAAACTTGTTTCCTTGTACCTGTATGGGGTGCCCAGATCTTTTAAGATCTTTTGAGATTTTCTGGAGTCGATCAAAAGCAGTCATAGAATAGTCAAGCAATGTTCTGGACAGTGAGCTGCTAGCCCAAGCCCATAAAAAAGAGAGTGTATAATGCAGGAAATTTGTAGTTTGAGAGAGAAGCAGTGGTAGCACCACATGTGGGGCAGGCTTTGCAGGGCATGTGACCATGACCACACAAGGATCCATAAAGAGATGAAATTCCCCTCTAGTGAGCTGCCATGCATGTCATGGTGAGTTAGAACTCTAGTAAAAAATTATAGACTTACACTGTGACTCTATGTTTTCCTAGCTCTATATGTGACTCATGGCCCAATCCTACCCCCCACCAACCTATAGCACACAGCACTGCTGATGGAGCATAGGGGAGGTGATCAGGTGTCCCTGGAAAGGTAAGTAAAAATCTTCCTGAACAAACATAGAAGCTACTTTAAATCCTATTTCTTTAAGAAATGTGCGTGTGCGGTGAAGAGAGGTTGAATACTATCAATAAAGGTTTTATAATGAAAAGTAAATGGTTTTGATTTCAAACTGTGAATGTACAGCACAGGAAAGTCTAATGAAACTTACCATAAAGTTTCTAGCTCTCAACCATTTCCTGTTCAAACAGCTGTAGGTTGGTCTACAAAGAGTTGGAATGTGAGGAAGATCTTCAGAATGAAAGACAAATGCTCTTCCTGTCCATAGCCGTTCACCGGCTAACAAGGCTGAATAAAAACACACCAATTGTTTTCAGCTGCCCTAGCCCAGAGCAGCATATGTGAAGCAGCAGGGGCTTCATGTGCACAGCCCCTTTAAAAACAAAATAATTAAAACCTAAATCAATGAGCTGTTGGCTGAAGAAGGGAGAGGAGGACCCCTACCCACAAATAACTGGGTGAGGAGCTTCAATCTTCTGAAAGAGGTTTGTGTTTGCATGCCCATCTATGGGATCATGCGAGGAACGACAAATACGCTGCACATTTTGGTCCACAGCTCCCCATTCACCTGGGGATGGGTAGCAATAGTCTCTTGCTCCGTGCATAGTGCCCCAAGCTGGTCCTGGGCAAAACAACTAATGTTTGAATATTTTGAATGCTCGTGGAACAGTTGGGCATTTTTAAGCTATATAAAAATATAAGCAGTACTGGAAGCAGTACTTGAATCTGTTCCACTGACTAGGCAGAAAATGAAGTCCTACCTACTATCAATGAAGCCATTGTGTGAGCTACTTAGGGTTGCCAGTTTGCCACAAATCAGCCACTTTCTGCAGCTTTTTTTCTTTTTCTTTTTTCTTAGGCAAACGGGTGACAAAGGTTAATCTCAGGCTATTTTGGGGGGCTGCCACTTGACTCTGCCCCCTTTACAACTGGGATCCACCCAGTACAACCCCCTCCCCGCATTTTTCAAGGGTCGGTAGCCTGGTGTCATTCCTGGGCCTTGCCTCAAACACATCTCCTGTTTCTGGATTCTTCCAACCTGGCAGCCCTGCTACCGGGGTTGATGAAGCTACTAATACTGCAGATAACAATATGAAAAAGAGCTAAGGTGGAGCTAGTACTCAGCAGGAAAGCACCCAGAGCATGTCTGAAGCATCCAGCCAGAAGAGTCTCTTAGGCTTGCCTTGTAACAGCCACAGTAAATATTAATTAGAAAAGCTGAATGCAGCCAACAACAAAGCCATTTTATTTGATTTAGAAATAAACATGCTATTAATAGTAACTCACTCAATTATACCCTCAAGTGAAATCACCTTCTTTCATGCCGATCAGCATTAGCACATTGGGATTATTACCCTCAGAACACAAGCTCTGCATTATGGTTGCTCCAAATGCAATCCCCCCCTTCCAAAAAATAAAAATAAAATTCAGTGATATTACTAGGCTTTTTTTAAAAAAAGGTGCCACCACATGGTTTCAATTTCTCAGAAATATTGGCTATGTTATGCTCTGAGGAAGCAGCGCCAAGCGTGACTTGTCAAGATATCTGCAAGTATAATTTAACGTTTTGTATTTTCCTATAGTGAATCTCTGCTAATGTAGTGGGAAACTTCCCAGCTGGAAAATCAAATAGGTAATTGAAGGAAGACATTTCCAAATGTTTATTACTCCAGTTTACTGCACATGGAAAGAGAATATTATTTTTTAATTCGTAGGTGGATATGGTATCATATCATATCTGATTCTAGCATCCCCAAACCCTGCGAAATTCAATATTTGGTCTCTAGATAACTATTTTAGCAGGGTGCAGAAGAATTATTCTTGCAGCTGATCTTAATCACATGAAATATGCTCTGCAAAGATAGAAAGCTTAACATCTACAATCACCTGACTGGTTAAAAACCACTGATATATAGCCAAAGTTAAACTAACAAAACAGAACTTTTAGGTGGCCTGGCTGATTCTTTGGAGCGGTTCCTTTGACAGAGGAAATGTATTTCCTCCTTTTCTTGTTATCTGCTTAATTTATTTTGCTGAACATAGAAACTATCTCGGGACTCCAAGTTCAACGTTAAGAACCGCCACTTAAAAAGTAATCTATTATCCCACCTTTAGACATTTGCCACTGAATCGTAAACTAAAGTGTCGCTCCATTGTTATGACCAGCCCCACCACTGGTGGCTGGTTTCATCATTAAGCCGCCCTTACATCACATGCATCACGTCCCAGAGTAGCCAATGTGTCGATTCTGATTGGCCCAATGCGATGCTCTGCGTCCCGCCCCCACAACACCGAATGCGTCCTCTCAGTGGTCAAAGATTTATACAAGTTGGAACGCATTGGAACGACCTTCGGCCAATGAGAGGCCACATTTGATGTTATGGAGTGGGATGCGGAGCGATGCATTGGGCCAATCAGAATTGACTCTGGGACGCGACTCATTGAGACGCGTGTGGTCTGTTACAGCTTTTACTGTTTTGTCTTTTGGTGCCTGCCTATTTTTAAGAGGCAATTAAGTGAAGACTGCATTTAAAGGCATCATATACCTATGCCAGGGAAGCTCTCTGGTGGCCAGAGAAGCGCCAACAGGGTGAATGGAGGAGGGACACAGGCAGGCCCAGGGCCAATGCATGGCCAATGATTGGGGGATCCTCCCCCTGCCAGTCACTGGGAATGAGCAGCACAACAAAAGTCATCTCCACTAACCATGGGAGGTGCCCCCCACACAAAAACACACATCATGACACAAGGATGCCATACCACCCCCACCTTGTATGAGAGCTACAGTGGTGTCAGCAAAGAAGGGACAAAAGTAATGACCTAATAGGAATCCCTGCACCCAGGGTTGAAATGCCCTTATCCCACCTACACAAACACACCCCATCCAAGGAATACCTTTTTGATCACAGCACAGGAAGGGCAGAAAGATTCTTCGCTGAGCAGCAGCTGTGCTGTCACTGGGAGCAGGCAGTCAGGCTGTAGGCTTCCCTTGCAATCTGTATATTGTATTCACCTGTAGGACAGCTGCCTGTGTGGAGCAAAGAGAAAAACAAAAGGAGTAACAAGGAATTGATTACTGCATCAGCCACACCTGTTCTCTGGCTTGAGATGCATAGTGTTTGTGAGGGAGAGTGATGCCACCAGAGTGTACATGCAGTGGTGCCCTGTAGGGGGCAAGACCATGGTGGAGGCTGCAATGGAATAATGCAGAAGATGAGTGTTCAGCCCCCTGTGGCAATGATGCAGTCCTGAAAAGCAACAGGGATTCAGTTGAGTAGCAATGATTGGAGTATTTGGCATTTGCCAAAATGGAGCAGTCACTCCCAGCTCTTAGCTGTTGCAAGAGGAAGAGATGGCTAGGCAACACAGTTGATAATCCTGAGGGCTCAAAAGATGGGGGGTAGAGACATGAGAAAGAGATGCAGCATGAATTGTGGCATGGAATTCCTCCCTCCCCCCCCCTTGTTTACCTGTTTGGGGTTCATCGTGCTTACTTCCCCTATTGGGATGGTGAGGGAGAGGTTCCAGTTGGGTGTTTGCATGTGGAGTTTTCCTGGGGGCAGAACCCCTGTGATAAGAATTTTGAGGAGGCAAGTGTTAACAAAACTATCTGGCCATACATGTTGTGAAGGACAAGAGCAAAGTGCTTGCATAGACTTGCTCTGTTTGTGCAAAGTGCCCTTTCACTACCTGGCCTAGGAAGCAAAGCAACCCTGAGGTGAGATTTCCCTGTGGAATATTTATTATGCTGAGTTGGTCATTATACCAGCATTAGTATCTGATGCAAGTTTTTGTGCATTCACAAAGTGTGTGGACAGCAGATATCTTATGTCAGCCAGGTATTTTCCCATCTGGCATGGATGCTCTTTTTTTATGTAGGAACCTATCAAAGAGACTCATAAAAAAGCTTGGCAGTGAATTATTTCCTAAAAAGTGATAGACTCCCCCCCCCTGAAAACCCTCCCAGGATTCCTCCCACACGTCCTCTCTGCTTATGCAGATGTACACACCCACGCACCATTCACACACATCTCTTCTCTGTATAGGTACACATTAGGCTATGGTGACAATTACCGGTAGCTCTATGCTCTGGAGCACGGTTAATCTCTTTCACTTGGCTCTCTCCAGTTGCAGTGTGAACAGATTCAATCACAGAAGCCCTTTCCCTAAAGCTAATGAACTCCAGAAAGTGTAAAATACATGAAAGTCTTCCAGTTACACAGTGGCCCTTCTGAACAGTAGCAGTGATATCTAACAAGGCGAGTTACTGTTCTGCCATTTAGAAGAAGCTCATAAAACAGTGGGGTTAATTTGTCTAGGGGAAAAATAGCAACAACGACAAAAAAATTGGTGTTGAGTTCCCGGTGGAAAGACACACACTCACATATTATGAAGCATTCTTCCCAAACGTCTTTGGAAATTAGGCAACGTTCACATGTCCAGTCTGGATCCGAGCCAGGAAAGGAACAGTGGATGTTCTCTTGTAAAAACCCTGAAAGCTGCAAGGAACCCATAAACAGTTTGTAGAGTGAGTCAAAATGGACCGTTTAATGTGCCCTCGTGGAAGGGATCGCTTATTTGTACTTGGATTCAAATGTAACAATATGATGTCATCAAATGATTTACCATCAGTAGCATAGCAAGAGTCAATATACAGTGGTGGATGGAAACATCCTATTCTTACTGAAGTATTCGGAGGGAACCACCAATTCTGAAGTTTGTCTTGGCCCTCCCTCTACTGGTGGTGAACTGAGCACAGGAAAACCTCAGCCGCTCTGTTACTGGAACTGTGAGATGGGAATGTTAACCGCCAAAGGTGGGCTTTATTTTAGGGGTCTACAAAAGGATGTTGGAAAAGCTTTTACACAAGAACTGAAGAACTGGTGAGGGGAAAGTATAATGGTGCCATGTATTTTGGTTGTCTGGTAGGGTAGGTGAGGGATTCGTGCGACAGAGAGAGAGAGAGAGAGAGAGAGAGAGAGAGAGAGAGAGAGAGAGAGAGAGAGAATTTGATTGTCATTACAATCCAGGTAAACAGTAGCTAGAACCCAAACCTCAAATAATTGATTTAGAAATGGTTCCTTAGAACGATTCTGTTGTTGTTATTTTGAATACTTCAGAATTGGAGTCTAATCCTAAGTGGTTTGCAACAGAACAGCAACAGAACCAGAGCATGGGGTAACTGTCTCTCAGGGCCCAGTCCTATCCACCTTTCCAGCTCTGATGCAGCCGTAATGCAGCCCCAAGGTAAGGGGACAAATGTTCCCTTACCTTGAGAAGACCTCTGTGATTGTCCCACCACCATAGGACGCAACACACACACACCCGTTGAGGTGACAGCATCAGCACTGGAAAGTTGGATAGGATTGGGCCCTCAGTTGTGTTCAAGGAGTCCCAAATCCATTTCATTCAAGGAAATGGCTGTGTAGTTCCCAACAGCTGTGGCATGGCATGGATGTGAAGAGCTGGTTCCCAGTGACTGCTGGGTTGATAGGGGTGGGGTAGGCTGCCTTATAGTGTGCTCCTCTGGACTGAGCACTTCAGCATACTTCCCTAGATGCTCCAGCATGAGGGGCATCCCTGGAAAGGGTGGCAATAAAACAGACAGCATCCTTGAATTGAAGACAGCAACAATACAAAAAATCCCACGAGACATTAGATGCCATTTAGTATATTTGTTTAGTCCAGAGAAGGTTCTTAGGTGGACTTTTGGGTAACCACATATAGGTGGCTCTGAGGACAAGAACAGGATACAGGTATAATAAACTGGTCAACCAAGAACCGTTGCAGGCAATAGACCAGTGGTTCTCAAACTTTTTAGCACCGGGACCCACTTTTTAAAATGACACTCTATCGGGACCCACCTAGCTTTACGAGACGCTCAAACATTTATCTCCCTATATTTACACAAGCTTGCAAAGTGCAGGAGCTCAGCTGTTTGCAGGGCAATTAGCAGCTATCTTGCAAACTGCAGGAGGTCAGCTCTTCGAAGGGCAATTAGTAGCTATCTAATTTTTGAATAGCCTCAGGACTTGTGGCAATTACTTATCTGATCTTTACATTCACCTGGGACCCACCAGAAATCAGATCGTGACCCACTATGTGGGTTCCGACCCACAGTTTGAGAAACACTGCAGTAGACAAACAAGCAATGCAGTTAGATTCTATCATGGGATTCTATCGCAGAAGAAAAAGCCTCCTGCAACTGTGACTCTTAGTTTGCATTAGCAGAAGCTACCAATGAAAAAAGAATTAAGTCTGTCACTTTATATATTCCAAGGCTGAACTCAGATATTGAAAACAGATTCCGAAGCCAAGCTTAAGAAAGCTTTCAAGACTCTCAGTGCTAAGCTATAATAAACGTTTAGCAGCAGGCTCATACTTGCTAAATAGCATCCTAACAGTCTTGTACATGGAAGAAACTCCACTCAGAAAGGTGAAGCAATTTACTAAGGCCACCAAAATGATAGAGCAGAAGAGTTTTAGTAGAATCCCCCCAGTGTTTTAGACAACACAGAAGTATCAGTGATCATCTGTTCAACAACTTCAGCAACTCCCTCTTCACACCAGCGCAGTGTCTTTTCTCATGGCTGGTTGCTGGTGTTCCTTCTGTTTCTTTTTAGAATGTGAGCCCTTTTGGGACAGGGTACCATTTATTTAATTATTTTTTGCCCCAATCCTATCTTCTTGTTCTGCCAGCAGAATGCATTCTTTTGCCAGTAGAAGTGAGAGGATGCCAGCGGAAGTGATGTTCCGCTGGCAAGCGCAATGGAGCTGCCAGCACAATGGATGGTGGCCTCACCTGTAGGCTGATGGAGAGACCACTGTCCGCCAGCACCAGTGGCATGGCAGTAGGGGTGGGTGGTGAAAGGAATGGGGTGGTGAGGAGGTGGGACAGAGGAGTGCCTGGGCAGGGTGTGGGAACCCAGGAGGTGGAATGGGGTGGGAGGGGGAAGTTATAGGCGGCACTCACATGTGCCAGTATCCTATACTCCTTCCATCTCTCCTTCCCTCTCCCTTACTCACCTTGGTTTGCACCAGTAAAATGGCTGGCGCAGAACAGAGGGGATCCATTGGGGAAGGGGATTCTGAGAAGGCATCCGTGAACGGCCCCCCACTATAAGATGCAGTGCGCACTCCGTTGGTGTGGCTGCATCGGTGGGGGGAATCAGCTGATTCCTTTTAAACTTGCGTTTTTTTTCTAGCAGCCAATTTCATTCTGCACAGCATACCTGTGTTCCCTTGAAAATGTCCAGAGTCTGGATGAAACGTTGGGACTGATATTGACATTTTATGTGGATCCTCTGTGTTTTTATATTTTTATATAATTTAAGCTGGAATTCCTCGTAATTGTTTGAAATTAAAAATTTTTTGCATGATATTTTAACTCATTCATCTCTACCTTTTTACAATATGTTGGATCATGAAAATATCCATGCTACATTTACTTTTTTGAGTTCCAAGATCACTGCAGATGGAGACAGCAGCCATGAAATTGAAAGACGCTTACTCCTTGGAAGGAAAGCTATGGCAAACGTAAACAGCATAATAAAAAGTGGAGATGTTGCCATGCCAGCAAATGTTCGTATAGTCAGGGCGATGGTGTTCCCAGTGGCAATGTATGGTTGCGAGAGTTGGACCATGGGGACGGCTGAGCGCCAAAGAATAGATGCTTTCGAGCTGTGGTGCTGGAGAGGACTCCTGGGGGTCCCTTGGACTGCTGGGGGATCAGATCGGTCAATCCTGGATGAGATCAGCCCTGGATGTTCCCTGGAGGGACAGGTACTGAGGCTGAGGCTGAGGTATTTTGGCCACTTGATGCGAAAAGAGGACTCTCTGGAGAAGACTCTGCTGGGAAAGATTGAGGGCAGAGGGAGAGGGGGAAGGCAGAGGATGGGATGGTTAGACAGCATCACCGATGCAACGAACATGAAAATGAGCGAACTCAGGAAGATAGTGGAAGACAGGAAGGCCTGGAGGGACATGGTTCATGGGATCACGGAGGGTCGGACACGACTTAACGACTGAACAGCAACAACAACAACAACAATCCATCTCTGGGTACCACATTGAAGGACACCGACAAACTGCACAGGTTCAGAGGAGGGCAACAAAGGTGGTGAGGGTCTGGACACCATCATATGAGGAACAGTTAAAAGAACTTGGTAGGTTTGGCCTGGAGAAGAGAAGACTAAGGGGAGATATGAGAGTCATGTAGATTGAAGAGTTGTCATACAGGAAAAGAGGAAGACCTACTCTCTGTGGCTCCTGAAGGCAGGACTAGAACCAGTGCGGAGTGGATTTAGGCTAGACATGTGGATGAATTTCTTAATTGTAAGAGCTGTCAGGCACTGTCTGCTTGTCTCATACAGTGGTGGGCTCTGCCTCTGCTTGAAAACCATTGGAGGCTTTCAAGCAGAGGTCGGCTGGGATGCTGTAGCCGTTGCCTGCACTGAGCAGGGCCTTGGGCTAGCTAGACGATCTCCAAGGACCCTTCCAACTCTCACATTCTATGGTTCTTTGAGAGTCTTTTGATGGCTGTTTCTCAGACTTTATGGGATGACACTCTGGAAGGTTCCCTTACACCTGAAGGGGGAGAGCGTAAACATTTGTACTGGTTTGGATCCTGGCGAATGGGATTTTTTTACAGATAAGATATTCTTATTGTATACAATAAATGCAGTGGTTGAAGTAGTCCTTCCTTCTAACATAATGTGGTGAAGTTTTTTTCACTGGGCCACCCACCTCCTTTAAATTGCACAGCCAGTCGACTATCGTTATTGCTGTTTTCAGCCAATGAGCTCATTTCACTTCAATATATCTAACCGTTTTAGCAACTGGTCCTGTGGAACAAGTCACTGTTTGCTCACCTTCTGTACCTCAGACCCACTGCCAGATGGGAGAAGGGAGACAGGTATGAAAGTATATGCTACAGATAATTTAGGAATAACATTTATTTGTATAAAAAAACGCCAGGGCCAGCTTTTACCTACCTGCTAGGTACAACTGTTTCATGAATACTACTCACAGTTTCAAGAAAAAGTAAATTGGAATAAAGCAAGAAGCCAAGAACAGCACTCACTGGATGGGAACGTTAAATGTTTTATTGTAGGAAAATACCAGTATCACACTTGTAAAGTAACTATTAAAACTGTAGGTAGGTTTCCCCTTACACACACACATACCCCAACATATCTAGTATGCAGAGCCAAAATTAAGGCCAAATTCTTCCTGGTAGCTATACATATGTGCACACCAGAGCCAGTTCATGAATCAAGATATATTTTTTTTCTTCTGTCAGTGTTCATCCCATGTATTTCATTTATTTACCTAGCAGTCCAGCCTGCCCCATCCCAAAAGGCTTGGGGTAAAGAACAATATGTTAAAAACATATAAAACAGCCAATTGAATATGAATAAAATACATACAAACACGAATGAGTATAATGTGTGCACCAACCCCAAGACTCCAAAACAGTTTGAAATGTGAGCTTTGTGCACTGTTCTAGAGATGGAGGAAGCTGCTGTATACTGAGTCAGACCCTTCGTCATCTAGTTCCATGGCACTGACTGGCAGCAGCTGCCCTGGATTCCAAACTGGACATTTTCTGTTGCTACATGGAGATTGAACCTGAGACCTTCTGCAAACAATGCATGTACCCTGCCACTGAGCTACACAGCCCTTCTTTGTAATCTATTTAGCACTTGCAGCGTTTGGTCGCAGTAAATTCCATGTGTGTGTGTGTGTGTGTGTGTGTGTGTGTGTGTGTGTGTGTCCTCCCGTGTGGTCCATAGGAGGAAGACTGCCTCTTCGGTTGGCTCATGGGGCTGCTTTATTCTCATGGGGACAGGCAACCCCAGGAAGCCAGTTGCCCAGATGCAGTGCAGAAGGTGGCTCGGTTAGGCTGGCCTTGCATGGATAGAGAGGCTACAGCACAGTTTACTCAGGCAGTGCACCTCGGGCAGGGTGTGTGTGAGGGAGAAAGAAGGTTTCTCTATCCCTGCTAAGACCAGCTTGACTTGCAGCGCAATCCTAACCAAAGTCCCGCACTGGGATGCAGCAGTACTGGGGCAAGCTTACCCCATGTCAAGCCCCAGCAGCCTCTATGGAGCTACTCGGATGTGTGGCAGCAGCAGCTAAATGGTTGGCGAAAATTCGGGCAGCTCCATGTTGGACTTTCAAGCCCGGGAAACGGGATAGGATTCAGCGGAGGCCTCCTTCTCCATGGAGCCTGCCCCTCTGCCAGGACTGATTTCTCTGGTGCAGGTCTGAGTAGATCCATCTGTGCCTACCCAGGCTTATCCCTGGAAACAAATGCTCCCTTACCCAGAGGAGACCTCTGGAACTGCCCCCCCCTGCAGGATGCAGCACATGTTCTGGCGACATGGCTGCATTGGCAGGGGCAAGGGATAGGTAGCTTGCATTAGAAGTTTATTTCATTTACCTCTAATGTCAAGACCTGATTTTGCAAGACCTGTTTTAGTTGAAATTTAAATGCCTGCGTTTGAATAGTGGAACCTTGCCTCAAGCACAATCTTATACATTAGACAATGAAACAATTCTTATGGGATTTCCAGCCATGTATAATTCTTAACTGAAGAAATAAATAAATTGTTGGTCTGAAACTTGCCTGTAGAAATTCTTCTTCAAACGTCTCTGCCACGAAGTATGCAGGTGTCCCAAAAAAGATTATCCAGAGCAGGCAGGCAATAAACTTTAAATCTCCCGCTTGACGTTTCTTCCCGGCACATCGGGATTTCCTCAGAAGCAACAATGAGAACAATGCCAGTAACAATACTGGTAGATGGTTACAGTTCTGTGGGGCAAAGCACTGACTTAAAAGGAAAACGGACGTTGAAATGTGCGGGAACCGCACACATGTTTGCTCAAAAGTATATCCCATATGTTCAATAGGACTTACTCCTAGTTGCATAGGATTGCATTCCCAATTTCCCTTAACCCCTTTTCCCTTTAATAAACTATTTTTTTGAATAATCTTGCTTCCGTCAGACTAAAGCAGAGTGCTATTGCCCCTCACTCCTACAGATCACTTGTGGCTAATGCTGTAAAATCTTGTATAGATGCTGAAGAGTTGTCTTTGGCCAAGTCAGTTAGTTCCCCAAGATGCTCTTGTTGTACCAACCAGCTTATGTGCTGAGAAAACCCCAATGATCTCTTCAGACAGGAGGAAGGGTGTAGAAGGGCTCCCACCCACCCCCGGCTCCTGAGGGCAGTTCCCTATGCTATTGCATTCTGTATTTGACTAATGGATAATCAGTTGTTGTAAGTGACTGTAGTGGGACAAAGGGACAAGAGCTTTGGTATGTGTGGGCCAAGCTGTTAACTACTTTATATATAGGCCCAAAGCAGCACCTTGGATTTGTGCCTCCACCGTAACAGGAAGATAATGAAGATGGAGAAGCACTGGTGCAAATTTATATTGATTGCCCAACTCAGAATGCTCATCGATGATGATGGGAAGAGCCTGCCACCATTCAGCAGGATCTGGATCTACTCTGGGCAGCACCAAACAGTCTTCTTGATCACCCGAATGGCTACATTATTTAGGGATAGGAAATGTAAAGCTCCTTGGAAAGATGCTTGTTCTGGTTGGGGAAGGGGGCGGGGGAGGCTAGAACAAAACATCCACAACAAAAGGCTCTTTTCAGTGATGTTATGTGTTTCTGTGAAATACCATGGAATTTAGATATTTTGGGAGGGGAAAAGAACCTTCATAAAGTTTATTGGAAATGTGTTGTTCCAGAAGGAAATATATTTCTGTAAAATGAGGGTCGTTAGAAGGATTCTGGAAATTACTGTGAGTTAATACAGATGTAGAGAAAGAAAGAAATGTAATGTAAAATATGCTCACTTTCCAGTAAGCCACACAGGATGAGGCAGAGCAGAAGGGCCTGGTGGAATCCTGGACAGGCATTGAAAAAGTGGAGGGAGGAACTACCTAAGAGTTACCTTAGGACCCTTTTCACTTCTGCTGCTGCTGCTACATGTTTGTTTTTACTTTGAATCTGCTCCGTATTTTTATTTTAACATTTAATTTTAATTGTGGATCGTTTTTAACGGGTTTTAAGGTTGTACTAGTTGTTTCGTATTATACATTGTACACCGCTTTGAATTTTAGAAAAGCGGTCTATAAATCTTTTAAATAAATAAATAAACAAGCAAACTTTAGGCCTAAGGCACCGCAAAAGTGCCGTAAGGCACTTTTTCAACGCCTCGTGAGTAAGCAGTGCTGGCACAGAGACCAGCGCCGTTCACTCCCCCGACCTAGGCCGCTCGGTGCATGGTCTCGTCACGCCCCCCCCACCGTTTTTCAGCCTATTTCAGAGCCAAAGCAGCTCCAGGGCGGGCGGGAAGGCCCAGCTCCAAAGCGAACGCGGCGGAGGGAACGTGTCATGAAAGTAAGCGTGCCCCTTCGCCGCCACGGCCGGTCCCCGCCCTGGGGCCCACTGCACCACCGCACCAACCCCCGTGACGCTTCTGCAGAAACTTAATAGTTTCTGTTAATACTAAAGCGTTGTTGAGCAAGAATTTTCAAAGCCTTGCAGAACACTGGCAGTGAGGGGGCCATCCTGATCTCATGTGGGATGGAGTTCCACAGGCTGGCCACCACCACAGTGGTAGGCCCTGTCACAAGTTATGGCCAACTGTGCCTCCAAGGGCAACAGCATCTGCAACAGGAAATCCCAAGATGACCTGTAAATTGCTCTTCCCAAAAGAGATCTGAGGCAACTAATAATTATACATGAAAAATTCACAAAATATATATTGTTTTAAGTCTCTCAGGTCATGTATATAAGAAGTCTGTGGAATCGATACAGTTTTAAAAAAAATGTTGGATGCAAAATTCACTTAATTTGCAAGGAGATTTTCAGCGCAATCCTGTGTAACCTTGCACCGGTGTAACAGTAGATGCACTTACACCGGTGCATCTGCTATTACACTGGTGCAGCTACTGTTACACTGGTGCAAGGTTACACAGGATTGCGCGGTCAGTCTGTCTTTCATATTTCCCAGATCCCATCAAGCCATGCATGAGTAGATGGGTCATTCCATGTAAAATCAACCAATGCATGAAACCTTGATGTCATGGATTTTGTTCATTTTTAGTACATTTGTACCTTACCATGAGATGTTTAAAATGTAGCATGGATATTTTCATGATCCGACATATTGTAAAAAGGTAGCGATTGATGGGTTAAAAGATCATGCAAATTTTTTTTAATATCAAACAATTATGAGGAATTCCAGTTTAAAATATATAAAAATATAAAACACAGAAGATATTTTATGTGGATCTTCTGTGTTTTATATTTTTATATATTTTAAACTGGAATTAGGGGCATGCTACCGTCCTCCAGATCAAAAACCTGAAGGGGATATTGAAATGAGGAAGCAAATCAGGGAGGTGTCAATGAGAGACAGGGTTGTAGTCATGGGGGACTTCAATTATCCTCACATCGACTGGGTCAATTCATGCTCAGGTCATGAAAGAGAGACTGGATTTCTGGATATGTTAAATGACTGTGCCTTAGAGCAGCTTGTCACGGAACCGACCAGAGGACAGGTGACTCTGGACTTGATATTGTGTGGCACTCAAGATCTGGTCAGGGAGGTAAATGTTACCGAACCGTTGGGGAACAGTGACCATGCTGCGATCTGTTTCGCCATGCATGTCGGAGGGAGAGGGCCGAGCAAATCTGACACGAAAACCCTTGACTTCCGAAGGGCTGACTTCCCCAAAATGAGGAGACTAGTTAAAAAAAAGCTGAAAGGGAAGGTAAAAAGAGTCCAATCGCTCCAGAGTGCATGGAGGCTGTTTAAAACAACAGTCATAGAGGCCCAGCGGGAGTGTATCCCACAAAGGAGGAAGGGCTCGACCAAGTCCAGGAGGGTGCTGGCATGGCTAACAAGCACAGTTAAGGAGGCTATAAAAGGCAAGGAAGCTTCCTTCCGTAAATGGAAGTCTTGCCCTAGTGAGGAAAATAAACAGGAGCACAAACTGTGGCAAAAGAAATGTAAAAAGATGATACGGGAGGCCAAGCAAGACTTTGAGGAACGTATGGCAGGCAACATAAAAGGGAATAATAAAAGCTTCTTCAAATATGTTAGAAGCAGGGAACCTGCCAGAGAAACGGTTGGTCCGCTGGATGGTGAGGGAGAGAAAGGGGTGATAAAAGGGGACTTGGAGACTGCAGAGAAATTAAATGAGTTCTTTGCATCTGTCTTCATGGCAGAAGACCTCGGGCAAATACCGCTGCCGGAACGTTCTCCCCTGACTAAAGAATTAAGTCAAATAGAGGTTAAAAGAGAAGACGTCTCAGACTTAATTGACAAAATAAAGATCAATAAATCACCAGGCCCGGATGGCATCCACCCAAGAGTTCTGAAGGAACTCAAGAATGAAGTTGCTGACCTATTGACCAAAATATGCAACTTGTCCCTTAAAACGGCCACTGTGCCAGAGGATTGTTGTTGTTGTTGTTGTTCAGTCGTTAAGTCGTGTCCGACCCTTCGTGATCCCATGAACCATATCCCGCCAGGCCTTCCTGTCCTCCACTATCTTCCTGAGTTCGCTCATTTTCATGTTTGTTGCATCGGTGATGCTGTCTAACCATCTCATCCTTGGTCTTCCCCTTCTCCTTTTGCCTTCAATTTTTCCCAGCATCAGAGTCTTCTCCAGAGAGTCCTCTCTTCGCATTAGGTGGCCAAAATATTTGAGTTTCAGCCTTAGTACCTGTCCTTCCAGGGAACAGTCAGGCTTGATTTCATTTAGAATTGACTGATTTGATCTCCTAGCAGTCCAAGGGACTCTCAGGAGTCTTCTCCAGCACCACAGTTCAAAAGCATCTATTCTTCGGCGCTCAGCCTTCCTTATGGTCCAACTCTCGCAACCATACATTGCTACTGGGAACACCATCGCCCTGACTATACGAACTTTTGTTGGCATGGTGATATCTCTGCTTTTTATTATGCTGTCTAAGTTTACCATAGCTTTCCTTCCAAGGAGTAAGCGTCTTTTAATTTCATGGCTGCTGTCTCCGTCTGCAGTGATCTTGGAGCCCAGAAAAGTAAAATCTGTTACTGCTTCCATTTCTGCCCCTTCTATTTGCCAGGAATTGATGGGACCCGATGCCATGATCTTAGTTTTATTAATGTTGAGTTTCAAGCCAACTTTTGCACTCTCCTCTTTCACTCTCATCAAGAGGCTCTTTAGTTCTTCTTCACTTTCTGCCATTAGGGTGGTATCGTCTGCATATCTGAGGTTGTTGATATTTCTCCCGGCAATCTTGATTCCGGCTTGTGATTCATTCAGCCCTGCATTTCTCATAATGTACTCTGCATATAAGTTAAATAAGCAGGGTGACAATATACAGCCTTGCCGTACTCCCTTCCCAATTTTGAACCAATCAGTTGTTCCATGGCCAGTTCGAACTGTTGCTTCTTGACCCGCATACAGGTTTCTCAGGAGACAGGTAAGGTGGTCTGGTACCCCCATCTCTTTAAGAATTTGCCACAGTTTGTTGTGATCCACACAATCAAAGGCTTTTGTGTAGTCAATGAAGCAGAAGTAGGTGTTTTTTTGGAACTCTCGTGCTTTCTCCATGATCCACCGCATGTTGGCAATTTGATCTCTAGTTCCTCTGCCTCTTCGAAACCCAGCTTGTACATCCGGTAGTTCTCGGTCCACGTACTGCTGAAGCCTAGCTTGTAGGATTTTGAGCATAACCTTGCTAGCATGTGAAATGAGTGCAATTGTGCGGTAGTTTGAGCACTCTTTGGCACTGCCCTTCTTTGGAATTGGAACGTAAACTGACCTTTTCCAATCCTTTGGCCACTGCTGAGTTTTCCAAATTTGTTGGCATATTGAGTGCAGCACTTTCACAGCATCATCATTTAGGATTTTAAGTAGCTCAGCTGGGATATTATCATCTCCACTAGCTTTGTTGTTAGTAATGCTACCTAAGGCCCACTTGACTTCACTCTCTAGGATGTCCGGCTCTGGGTCAGTGACCACACCAGCGTGGTCATCAGGAACATTCAGATCTTTCTTGTATAGTTCTTCTGTGTATTCTTGCCATCTCTTCTTAATCTCTTCTGCTTCTGTTAGGTCCTTGCCTTTTTTGTCCTTTATCATGCCCATCTTTGCACAAAACGTTCCCTTGATATCTCCAATTTTCTTGAAGAGATCTCTAGTCCTCCCCATTCTGTTGTTTTCCTCGATTTCCTTGCATTGTTCATTTAAGAAGGCCTTCTTATCTCTCCTTGCTATTCTCTGGAACTCTGCATTCAGTTGTTTATATCTTTCCCTTTCACCCTTGCTTTTTGCATTCCTTCTTTCCACAGCTATTTGTAAAGCCTCATCTGACAGCCACTTTGCCAGAGGATTGGAGGATAGCTAATGTCACGCCAATCTTTAAAAAGGAAGGAGGGGGGACCCGGGAAACTACAGGCCGGTCAGCCTAACATCTGTTCCAGGGAAGATGGTGGAAAGTCTCATTAAGGATAAAATCTTAAAATACATAGAAGAACAAGCTCTGCTGAGGGAGAGTCAGCATGGCTTCTGCAAGGGGAAGTCTTGCCTCACAAACCTGTTAGAATTTTTTGAAAAGGTCAACAGGCATGTGGATGCGAGCGAACCCGTGGATATTATATATCTGGATTTTCAGAAGGCGTTTGACACGGTCCCTCATGAAAGGCTCCTGAGAAAACTCCACAGTCAGGGAATAAGAGGGCAGGTCCTCTTGTGGATTAGGAACTGGCTGAAGACCAGGAAACAGCGAGTGGGAGTCAATGGGCAATTTTCACAATGGCGAGAGGTGAAAAGCGGTATGCCCCAAGGATCGGTCTTGGGACCGGTGCTTTTCAACTTATTCATAAATGACCTGGAGTCGGGGATAGGCAGTGAGGTGGCCAAGTTTGCAGATGACACTAAACTTTTCCGGGTGGTGAAGACCAGCAGGGATTGTGAAGAGCTCCAGAAGGATCTCTCCAAACTGGGAGAATGGGCAGCAAAATGGCAGATGTGCTTCAGTGTAAGTAAGTGCAAAGTGATGCACATTGGGGCAAGAAACCAAAATTTCACATATAAGCTAATGGGTTCTGAGTTGTCTGTGACGGATCAAGAGAGAGATCTTGGGGTGCTGGTGGACAGGTCGATGAAAGTGTCGACCCAGTGTGCGGCGGCTGTGAAGAAGGCCAATTCCATGCTCGGGATCATTAAAAAAGGGATTGAGAATAAAACGGCCAATATCATTCTGCCTTTGTACAAATCGATGGTAAGGCCACATCTGGAGTATTGTGTCCAGTTCTGGTCACCACACCTCAAAAAGGATATAGTTGAATTGGAAAAGGTGCAGAAAAGAGCGCCCAGAATGATTCGTGGGCTGGAGCACCTCCCTTATGAGGAAAGGCTACAGCGTCTGGGGCTTTTCAGCCTAGAAAAAAGGCGCCTGAGGGGGGACATGATTGAGACTTATAAAATTATGCATGGGATGGAGAGAGTGGATAGAGGGAAATTCTTCTCCCTCTCGCACAACACCAGAACCAGGGTACATGTACTAAAATTGAGTGGAGGGAGAGTTAGAACAGACAAAAGAAAATATTTCTTTACCCAGCGTGTAATTCATCTGTGGAACTCCTTGCCACAGGATGTGGTGATGGCACCTGGCCTAGATGCCTTTAAAAGGGGTTTGGACAGATTCATGGAGGAAAAGACCATCACAGGTTACAAGCCATAAGCAACCTCCTGTTTTTTTTTTTTTTTTTTAGAAGTGGGTTTTCTCTGTGCCAGGTGCAAGGGAGTGTCAACGGGAAACAGGTTATCTTGTTGTCTTGTGCTCCCTGAGGCATCTGGTGGGGCCACTGTGTGACACAGGAAGCTGGACTAGATGGACTTTTGGCCTGATCTAGCAGGGCTCTTCTTATGTTCTTATGTTCTTAATTCCTCATAATTGTTTGACATTAAAAATTTTTTGCATGATCTTTTAACCCATCAATCTCTACCTTTTTACAAGATGTTTAAAATTTATTTTTTCCAGATTTTTTTTGTCCACTCGTTTTTGAGATATTGAACTTTCAAAATTGCCTAAAGACGCCAAAAATCACTTGCCACCATACCTTCAAATGCCATTTACAAGAAAACTATGAAAGCTACAGACATGGGACTCCTTGTTAATTCTTGGTCACTGCCAACAAGAAAATTTAATTTTTGTATGATACCATTGTCATGGTGTATATCAAATGTAAGCCCTATTCATTAGCCTTACAATGACACCTGTACCATGTCTGTAGCTTTCATAGTTTTCTTGTAAATGGCATTTGAAGGTACGGTGGCAGGTGATTTTTGGCATTTTTAGGCAATTTTAAAAGTTCAATATCTCAAAAACGGGTGGACAAAAAAATCTGGAAAAAATAATTTTTAAACATCTCATGGTATGGTACAAATGTACCAAAAATGAACAAAATTCATGACATCAAGTTCCAAAATGGATTTTTCATTGGTTGATTTGACATGGAATGACCCAGATGGCATTCAAGTCCACTTCCAACTCTTTGTAATTACAAAATTGGCAGTACTAAGTACAGTAATAGAGACTTTTTCTGCTGTTTCATTATGTTGGAGTCATGCTTTCCTAGTCCTTCTAAGTAGGCTTACCAGATCTCCAACCGGGACAGAGTGCTAGACCTTTAGGAGAAAGAATGTGGGCAGGTGTAGCTTGTTAAGTCCCAGAGCACAATCCTAGGCATGTCTACTCAGAAGCAAGCCCCACTGAACACAATGATGCTTGCTTCTGAGTAGACATGCCTAAGATTGTGCTCTAAGGTTTAACAAGCTACACCTGCTCACATTCCTTCTTCTATAGGTCTAGCACTCTGTCCCGCTGGAGATCTGGTAAGCCTACTTCTAAGGTTTCAGCAGTTCCCATCATTGGTCAGCTTAATAGTGCAATCCTGTGTAACTTTGCACCGGTGTAACAGTAGATGCACCGGTGTAAGTGCACTTACGCCGGTGTAAGTGCACTTATGCTGGTGCATCTACTGTTACACCGGTGCAAAGTTACACAGGATTGCGCTGTTAGTCTTCTACACAGCTGAGCAAAAGTTGCAGGCTGCCCCCATGAAATCTTGTTTTATTGGAAAAACTGTGGGAGCAGGGTGTTCTGGGGTGATTCCTAGCGGAAACCAGCTGATTTTTGCAAGCTTCCCCTTTTACAAATTGGACTACTACTTGATTTAAAGGCTGCCCGGACTACTTTCCAGTGGACCCTTAACTGATTTTTAAGCAAAATGCAAAACTCAGGGAAATTGATTCTTAATGTTTCCTGCCTAGTGGGAGCATTTCCTCGATAAGTCAAGAAGGCCATTACGAAATTGCTTGAATTCTCACTGTAATAATTAATACAGGAGATGTACCCTGGCTAAATCAGGAGATGTACCTTGCTAAACCTTATCTATTAGAAAGTTTGCTCACCTGGGCAAACAGGCAAGATATAACAAAGGAAAGTTCTGTTGTGTAAACTAGGGACCAGAAGCACAAACAATCATCCCATAAGTGATGTTAAAAGGACTATAACTTCTAGGGGCTCTTTCCTTCTACCCTGAACTAACTAACTAACTAACTCTCTCTCTCTCTCTCTCTCTCACACACACACACACACACACACACACACACATTACTTTCAGGCTCACACTTCCATCCTGCAGCTCTGGAAAGTCACTAAAGTATGTGGTGGGGAAAAGTTCCCATCTGGATATTTTGCAAAACCTTCTTAACATTTGAAGTGAATAGCATATCAGGAAGCACCACAGCTACCAGAGGATTCATAACAGCAGCTACAATGGCCATTAAAGCATGACTTTAAAGAAAGATTCCTAAGCTTCTCTTTTACAGTATTTTCAGGACACTGAAAGTGTATTGCCATGGTAGTTGTGAAGTCCATGGACCATTTTTTCACCATTATCTGTGTAGGAGGAGGTTTGTGTTGAGAAAAAAAGAAACCATTTTTCCCTGCAATGGTTATTTCACATCCAAAACCCTGGAGGATAGTCAAGATCTCTTCATTGCTGTACTTAATCCATAGCTCTGGAAGAAATTATCACTGTCTACATGAAAGTACAGCGTGAAAAAGATGTCATGACAGATGATCAAAATCCATTTTCTTCGCACTAGTGCAAAACCTCTGTGAATATACTGGTGCCATTTACCTGAATCCATGATTCCTGGAATGATTTGGATGGTTTCATTCCAAGGCATGACAATTTGTTATATTTTGGTTGTTCGCTGAGCCCCTGATTCATGCAGAATGTTCCTTTCATGAAGAAAAGACAGGAGCCAAAGTGGACCAGGCAAATGGAAAAAACAAAGCCAGGATAGGCTGGCAGGGCTCTTTAGGGTGGAATGATATGGTTAGAGAAATCCAGCTGGATATATTCATTTATTTTATTATTTCGATTTATACCCTACTCTATCCCGTGGGCTCAGAGCAGCTTACAGCATTTTCTTCTACATGTTAGTATATGGATTTATAGCACTAATCTGGCTGCATTTACTTTTGGGTTGCTCACACAGTATATTTAACTGCACAAGAGGAGATAGACTGTACAATCCTGTGTAAAGAAGCCCTGGGGGAGCACACGCTCCCCTGGGACAGGATGTCGCAAAAGTGCCGTAACGCACTTCCGTGATACCTGATGAGTAAGGGATGCTGGCGCAGCGGCTGACGGCCCTTCCTCTGGCTCTCCCCCAGCCCTGCACCCACCGGAGCAGGTAAGTCCTGCCAAGGCAGGGGCGGGGGGAGGGCGGACCGGGCGGGCAAGGAGGGCGGTCATTGGCCTGAGGCCTGGAGAGTGCGGGAAAAGATCTTCCCCTTCTCCCCAGTTGTTCCCGGGCTGCCTGGAGGCAGCCTGGGACTTGATAGGAGGCTGCCCATGGACTAAATACTGAATATATATAGCAACATATTCATCCCCCCCCCCCACTGCCATTCTAGGATATAGAAGAATAATTTTTGACTTTTTTTGTTTAATGTTCAGAAGGCTTTTTGCCATTTCCAGACGATCAAATGGTTTTGCATAACAATGAAATTAAAAGCAAGACATCACAGAATTCATCTCATGCTTGTAGGAAGTGGAAATACATTTAATGCACGCATTTAATGGGCCATAAACCTGTTCTTTTCAAAGTTGAGGCAAAGTGATATCTATTCAGTAGTAAACGGAGTTCATTGGCTTGCTCATAAGGTCCTACAGGTGAGGCGGTACAAAATCGAAGATCAGATCCCTGGGTGCATAATTTGCAACACAGTGCCTTCATTGCAGAGCTTCCCTACCACAGGGCACAAATATGTTTTCCTTGGCCAGGTAAGCGACATGAAATAAATTATTCTGCAGCCAGTCTGACAGAGCTGGGCATCGGGTACAGAGAACTGGACAGTTTCCTGGTGGCCTCTTGCCTAGAATTTGTTCTGAATGTGTGAAGCTGAACAGGATTTGCAGGAGACAGATGTGCATAGCATATGCTCCCATTTCAAATTTATCTTTTCGTATTGCAGAAGGATAATGTGTTATAGGTCTGAGGCTCAGGCAGCCGAAACCACTTGAGCGCCTAATTGACACAGATATTGGGTATCAGGCTAAAGACTCAAACACAACAGCAGTGACTGTAACTATTGGCTAGCATTTCATGGTTAGGGCTGGAGTTCTCAAACGGTTTCAGCTCGAGCAGCCCCATTGACGATTCTGGGACTACATCTCGGTGACAGGCTTAAAGTTTGATATACTTGCATGTTTAGGAAACAGGCTGAAACCGTGTACCTGGGAATTTCAGTGGGAGTTCAGCTCCACTGAGTTCAGTGGGGTCTACTTCTGAGCAGATATGCATGGGATTGTGCTGTAAGTCTGCAATCCTATGCACGCTCACCTGGGAGTAAGCCCCAGGCCCATTGAGCACAATAATCTTCCTTCTGAGTAAACATGCTTAGGCTTGGGTTGCAAGGCTCAATACACTTTCACTCCTCTGGATGGGAGTCTCCCTGTGCTTGTTTAGAATTCTCAGGAATGGGGCGGGGTGAGGCGCAAGGCTTCAAGCTACCAGTGGAATAGCTGGCAAGGCAGAAGAGGAGGCAATAATAATTAGTAGGAGAAGGAAGATTTCACCAAGTGTGGTTTTCCCCGTTTGAATGTTGCCTTCTATGCAACTCTGCAATGGACAGGAGCCCTCAAAAGGTGTGGACTTTGCAGCCAGATGCACCTGGAGTCCTAGGCTCACAGTCCTCCAGCTTCTCACCCAGGCCCTTTGTGCTAACCGCTCAGGGCCTGCACCCATATAATTGCCTAGTTCAGGGTTCTCAACCCCTTCCTGACTGAGTACCACCTCCAGTGCCACTCTCCTGCTGTGTACCACTGGAAGTGACTGGCAATGACATTGTCACCAGTTACTTCTGAGTTTTCAGGGTTTTGGAGGCCAGAAAATGCAGGTAGGAGGCTCTGGGAAGGTGGGACGGCCCTTCTCAGCATTCCCGAGAGGCTCGGCCAAAGACAGGAACCTCTTGGGAGCTAAGATGTGCCGCTGAAAGCTCCATGGAGGAGCAGGGTTTCGGTGATCCAAGTACCACCAGCAGTCGGCCGAAGTACCACTGGTGGTACTAGTACCACTGGTTGACAGCACAATCCTATGCATGTCTACTCAGCAGTAAGTCCCATTGTGTTCAGTGGCGTTTACTTCCAGGAAAGCATGGATAGGATTGCAGCCTGAGAACCCCTGGCCTAGTTGATTTATTAATCTTAGCTTATTGACCTCAGTCAAGAAGGCCAATAACTTATTGGCCAATAGCTTATTGGCCTTAACTGATCCCCTTATTGTTGTTGGGTCCAACTACTCTAGTGATGGAAGAAGATACACCAGACATCATGTTGCTTAATTCTCAAAGGTAGGAGCCATCTTGGGAGCCTCTTGCAGCAATCACATGCCTTGTTTGGCTTCCTTGCCTACAGTCCCAAAGCCTCTGAAGCTCTCTTGCCTTCCTGCTAACAGGTGACAACTCTACCTGTCCCCCTAAGCCCATGACGTTTGGCTGCACCAGGCATTTTCTTGACCTCTCTCTTTTCTTCAGCTCTTTGCTGCCTCCATGAACTTATCTCCTCAAGTCACAATAGTAATTTGAGCACCGAGTGCACAGGTGGTTTTCAAACCATCATTTAGGGAAACTTGTGTTTTTTGTAAATTTATCAGAGGTTTGTCAATGTTCCCATCACTAATGCTCCCAGCTTGCCTGCCACAACTAACCATCTGCAATGTGCAGTCTCAGAGGAAAACGGTGTGTGCTATATCATGCTTTCAAGTCACAATGGATAACTGTGAGACCCAACAGTATTCTGCATCAACAGAGCATGAACCCGGGAACATGCCCCAGAATCTTCTGCAATGTATGAGGGTTCAAGGAGATACATCAGGTGTCAAATAGACACCTGGAAAATATGGAACATCAGTATTTGCAGAGAGAATCTTCTAGGAGCAAACACATTTCAGCATTAGTAATAATAGTAGTAAAATAAAACAGTGCCCAGAAGTGTCCCTTTAATCTTTACACCCCAGTTGCAGAAGCCCTGTGGGTTAGGGGTTCCTGGGCTTGAAGGGGGCGTTGAAGGCAACGTTGCCTTCACCACTGGAATGACTCCAGGGGGCGAGTGGGAGGGGCTGCGTTACATAGGTTTGCTAGGCATGTTGGAGCACCCCCCTCTAGGAGTGCCACTGGGCCTAGCATAGGACAGTTGTGCTCAAGCCTCAGAGCTGGGGACAGTTCGGAAGGTCATATAACGTTGACCCTTGTTCTTGGCAGGTAGTTCCAGTATTGGTCTGGATTCTCCAGGAATCAGCATCAATTTCCAGTAAGATTGCCAACCCTCCAGGATTCTCAAAGCGTCTCCTGGAATCAACAGTACTCTCCAGGTACCAACGAGAGCAATCTGGGAGATTCTCAAGTCCCGTTCCCCCCCGTTCCTGCCTCTTACTCCTGAAACTCAGTCCTGAGTCTTCTCCCAGTCTCTGCTGCAGCCAATTCTAAAGCCCCAAATGAACTAAAACATGCATTGAAACTACACCCCTGCATCTTATCATTATGCCCCTAAATCCTCCCTTTTTACTGACATTATGGCAAAAGTATTTCATTTAAACAGAGCTTCCCCCATGAATAAAACACACACGAAACAGGCCTCTCTCCCCCCCCCCCAGTCTGAAAACCCTTGGCATTTTAAAAACACTAAAACATTGGAGTATATAAGTTGTAAATTGTACTGTGTAGAGAAGTTTAATGGATCTCTTCTATTATAAAAGAGATATTTCCACCCAGCGTTACGAAAAAAAAAACCACCACTAACAGTGCATGCATGTTTACTCAGAAGTAAGTCTCGGTATGTACAATGGGGCTTACTCTCTTGTAACTATTTAGAGTTACAGCCTTAATTAATTTATGTTGGAGGGGAAAAAAAACATCTAGTAGTAATAACTTCAGACAAGAGTTGGCAACCCTATTGGCAGTGTTCATGATGAAGCCTCTGAATTGGCCAGATCTGATATAACTTCCAGAATCCTGGCCTTCTGCCCTTGCCCAGTCAGCTTGCCTATTCCTTGCTGCACTTCAGGTTCCAACTGAAGGTCTCTCTACAATCCCCACTCAGCACTCAAGCCTTAGCTTTGCACCCAGCCTCAGAAGCGGACTTCAGGGACTCCGACGAGCTGGAGAACACAGGCTTGAATTTGATTGCTCATGAGGTTGAATTTGATTGCTCATGAGAGATCAGTTTGGCTCTGACACAAAGTTAAATACTGCTGGGGGACAGAGAGGGGAGCATATCTGAGTAACACAGGAATGTCAGGACATACAGTTGGACCTTTATATCCATTGGGGTTCTGCTCCTGGAACCACAGTGGATAAGAAAATCAGTGTTATATGAAATCCGGGGTGGGGGTGGGGGGTCGGGAGCGCTGCCACATTGCCTTTTTTTCCAGCATCTTCGCCGCTTCCCTTCCCCTGAGTTTGTTTAAAACTGACTGAAAAAACAAAAGCCACTACTGGAAGCAACCTGTAAATGGTGCCAGAGACTCCCGGTTGCATTTTTCAGTGGTTTGGACACGCACAGGAGGCTGGAAGTGGCTAGCCTGGCAGGCCCCTGACAATGCTGAAAAAAGAAGTAATGTAGTGTGGTTGGACTCCCTCTTCCACAGCTTTGTCATCCGTGTTGAGTCAAATCCGTGGATAAAAAAAAACGTGGATAAAAAGGTCTGACTGTACTGTGCAATGCACGGCATCCCCCCAACTCCTGCTTTGTGGCAAGATAGCTTGTAGCTGCGGCTTGTAGGCCAAAGAAATCACCCTGAAGTGCCTGTGTGTCTTCCACACAGGAAGATAAACTATCCAGACAAATAATAAAATCCTGTTTAGTTGGTCAATCGTAGGAGAGGCCCAATTGGCATGGCTCTGGGTATCAAGGCTTGGAAGAGACTAGTGCGCTTGAAGCACATGCCGACACATTCAGACTGGGGGCTCTGAGTGAGGTTTTAGAGCACGAAGGTGGCATCGAGACTTAAATATATTTGGAAACATATGAAATAACTTGGTCAAGAGAAGAGTTTAGAAACTAAAATTAGTGGCAAAGTGAAACCAGAAATTATAGCAGGTCCATGGAGTAATCAGCTGGTTATGAGCAGCAGGTCTCTTTCTCTAATTTATTTTGCAGACTTCTTGAAAAGTGCATATGGGAGAAAATGACTTCCAGAAACCAGCTGTTTTACTAGGTCAGACAGTGGCAGCTGCCTATAATGTAATAACATGAGTTCTGAGGTCTGAGGCAGTGGAATGCAACTCTTTTGCCTCAATAACGTTTGACCATATGAATGTGATGCTTGCCAGCATTGCAGATGACATTGAACAAAATCCACCAGACGTTTAAGATAAATGAAAATGCAACATTACACGAAGCAACAGCCACAATTGTGTGCTCTTTGAGCAGAGGGTATTCCAGTGTGACCCGGCCTCCCTGCTGCATGCAAAGAGCAGGAAACAGGTTGCTCATCTTATGCAAGCTGCAAGCAACAGAGGTTGGAGAAGAAGAAAGTGACCATAAGGGCTCTGCAGAGACACATGAATGGGACTTTCTCTGCTGTGAAAAAATCTCCCACGCTTGGTTTGTGGTGCACCCACACGCTGTCTCAGCATGTAAGGGGTTAACAGAAAAGACAGAAATAACTGAAACGAACAATATGCAAGGGAGTGGCAACAGGATACAGGTATCTTGTTGTCTTGTGTGCTCCCTGAGGCATCTGGTGGGGTCAGAAGCTGGACTAGATGGGCCTTTGGCCTGATCCAGCAGGCTCTTCTTATGTTCTTATGTACCTGTTTGTATAAGGGTTATTTCCAATATCTAGGAGAAAGGCAAAGCAATAGAATCAAGGAGAGAACATGGAAGTCACTGTGTTTTGTAGTTGACAAAAAGGAGGCCATTGCAATTGCTTTGCAACTGATCAACCTGAAGTAAGAGCGCTTGCAGTGTTCTGCAACTGACCGAGGTCGGCAAGAGATCCTTCTGTGCTCTCCAAATGATCAGGGCAACTCCACGCTCTGCAGTTGACCACAGCTACAAAAGAGAAGAGAACCAGACTGCAGTGGGGAGGGAAACTGAAGCAGACCTTATGGATCTGCCCAGAAATCTGAGAAGGAAGACGATGGTACAGTGAAGCAGGATACCTTTCCTTGCACCCGCTGATTGGTACACCACCAAGGTGCTGAGCAAGAGGTGTGTGTGTGTGTGTGTGTGTGTGTGTGTGTGTGTGTGTGTGTGTGTGTGTGTGAGAGAGAGAGAGAGAGAGAGAGAGAGAGAGAGAGAGAGAGAGAGGTGCTGAGATATCCAGGTGACTTTATCCAGTCAGTGTGGTCAATTCAAATACAATTAATTTATTAGGAGATGAAAGGTGCAGAGGGCACCAAATTATGGAAATTTGCTGAAGGTGGAGGAAATTTTATCACGGCAGTGGCACAGCAGGAACCTCACTCAGAGCGAACCACATCAGCACTACGGAGACCACATAAGTTGAAGCTAGAATTCAAAAAGGAGCTACCAAACCAGAGCAACTATAATCTTTTCGAAAATCTGGTAGGGTGAGTTCTGATTGGTCAGGGGGTCTTGCCCACCTCCACAAGGTATAGAATTGTAAGTCCACAGTTTTACCTGATGTCACACTCAAGGGGTTTGTGTGTGTGTGTGTGTGTGTGTGTGTGTGTGTGTGTGTGTGTGTGTGTGTGTGTGTGTGTGTGTGTGTGTGTGTGTGTTCCCTGATTTATTAAACTGGAAACAAGAAAATTGGGCGCACTTCCCCAGTGACAGTGTTATGTAACCACATGTGACTGGCTGCGTGGTGCTGTGGCATAACCACATGCCTCACATATGTGGAAAATGAATGGCTGTATTATGGCTCACAGGACCTTGCCCTGAAATGATGCATATACCATTTAATTCCATTCCAAGTAAGGCTGCAGCTACTGTCTCTCTTGTCCTGATTCTCCACCAGTTCTCTCCTCCCCATTTTGTCCTACCTGCTTTTTTTGTATTTTTGAAAAAGTTTCACTAGAGTAGGTGGGAGAGGAATGGGTGACAGGACCTGTGCTGCACCCTTGCTCAGTGCCTCGGAGCATGTGGTTGCCATTTCTGGGCTGGCTCTGGCTACGTTCTCCTGCACTGAGTTCTGAGATCAGTTAACAACTGAGCAGTGATAAATGAAAAGATGACCAACTAAACAAAAAATTAAGCAGCTGTCAGCCCCAATAAGCAGTGATCCTCATGTTGACTTGGGACTTATTCCAACGCCTTTCCCTATAGGAAGATAATGCAAGCTGACACCACAATACCTGTGAGACAGTCTACAGCCATGCTGTGATTGCAAAGCACAACGGCAGCGAGAACCAAGCTGGTAGGAGTCCAATAATCCCACTCATCAATCCATCAGGAAACCCTGGAAACTCCCAAGGGAAGGAAGGAGGGAGACAGTAGAGGGCTGTGAAATTGATGGATGGTTTTATGTTCCAGACTGGACAATGATGTAAGAATTTCCAATCAGAAAAGGAAACCCTACCATTACATTTTAACTGAACTCTTTGATTCAAGTTGTAAAAATAACACCCAGACAAGCTTCGTGTGTGTGTGTGTGTGTGTGTGTGTGTGTGTGTGCGTGCGTGCGCGCATGTGTGCGTGTGTATTTCCCTGAAGGGAGGCTGATAGAATTGGACAGTTTGATGCTTCAGCATACTATGGAAGAGAGCCCAAATGACGGATCTAGACGTAGCATCTTCATCAGGGTCGTCTTCTTTTGCCCCCAGCATTGTTTTCCCTGAAGAGCAAACTCAACCTCCACAGAAGTACTTTGGTTCAGCCCCACTTGCCTGTCCTTTCTTCTTTCTTGACGGACCTCAGCCAATCATTTGTTCATATATTTAGGGCCTGTAAGTATGTCACAGCACCATGTAACCAATCAGATTTGGATACATAACACTGTCACTGGAGGAAGTCAATCCTTTGTCCTTAGTTAAAATTATTTTGGGGAGGGAACACATCTCTATTGCCTCTGCAACTACTCTGCCTGATCATCAGGACAAAAGCTGGAAATTTACGACAGGGGGAGTATGAAAAACTCCGTCCCCAATTTTGGAGTTCAACTCCAATCACAAATACATAAAGCTTTTAAAAATATATTATATTTTTACACTGTATATATTATGTGTGTGTGTTAGCCTAGCTTACACCTGGAAGTAAGAAAATGGATTATGTTTAAAGATAGATGAACATTTCTTAATAAATCGTTGGACTCAGAAGGGCATTTCTTTTCTTCTGGTTTTGTTACAATGAGTTATGATCCAAACAAGCTCTTTCTAATTATAGAAGCTTTTGTGATAGTATAATAGAATATGAGGTTTGGTATACAGTACTTTTATACACATATACTATACATAGTAAATTAATTTATAATTTACTTTATATATGTATATAGGTGTGTGTGTGTGTGTGTGTGTGTGTGTGTGTGTGTGTGTGTGTGTGTTTATATGTGTGTGTGTGACATTTGAAAAAAAATAGAGAGAGTATATAAAGTCTATAGCATTAGATATTCAGAATGGGGCAGGCTCTGATCAAATGGTGTTAAATGGTTTACTTTCACAAAGGCATCGTGTTCAGGGTGTGTGGTTTCCACTTCTATAAATTTGATGATATTTTACAAATGTAGTCTATGAAATATATTCTGAACATGTGTTTAAATATGCTTGCAATGAAAAACAGAATACACTTCCCATGCTGCTTGGCTATTTGGTTAATGCAGCATGTCTGGAATATGTTAAACATTATTTTAAAGGTAATTGAAACATTTCACACACATTCGCCTGCACGGCTGGAGCACATAATGCATGTTCTTTGGGGGCAAACTTCACCCTGTGCATACAAGCTGAGCAACAACATAAATCAGTGGAGATGGAAAGAATGAAAATAGAATAAGACCTAATCTATTTCTATCACTTCTAATTGGAGTAATGGAGCCCTAGTTCACATTTCTCATGAGAGGATCTGTGGCTTTCTTAGGCAGCTTGACACTTCACATTTAGCCTAAGAGGGGAGCTGAAAAAGCCTAGCCATTAGGCTCCCAGGGAGACCATTCTTACCTCTGAACAAATAGGGAGTACCACAGCACTGATACATGTAGGCCTTGTTCCTTCAGCCTCAGTATAAGCGGTACACAGGGAACAGGTGCGGACGGGGAAGGAAGATCTAGAGATGCCAGTAATTACTGACCTGAGGCCGCTCCATCATACTACATATGTAGGCAACTGAAGCATCTTCTGCAGAATAAGGCTATAACCTCTGCCTGACCCATGTGGGGAATGAACATGTATAGACTTAGAGGTAGCTCATAGCACTTTGTTTTGTTGTTGAAACTGTTTTAAAAAGAAATGTGGAGAGGTGGCAGTAAGCATCAGCTTTATTTTCATTCTTCCTTTTGGAATAAAATCTAAGACCTTCACGAACAGCCCTACAGCACAGTGCTATGGACTTTGACTTGAGCACACATGTTCTGCCAGCACTTGCAGCCGAAAAACAACTGTAAAGCACCTTCTGACAGCATGCTGAGACACACAGGTAAGCCCATGCAGAGGGTGGAACAAGGTGGGGGACATATATGCATTTATGTGCATATACAGGTGGGCCCCCATATCCACGGATTCGCTATCCACGGTTTCAGTGATCCACGGATCGTGGGGACACCCCCCCCCAGGCTTTTACTTTTTCCCAGTAAGCTTTGTTTCTTCCTTAAACAAACAGGAGAAGCAGCCTCTGGCTGCTTATTGCAGGCAAGTAGAATGAGACTAAGTACTAGAGAGGCTCTGCAAGGTTAACAGAAACCTTGCAGAGCCTCTCTAGGACTCAGTCTCGTTCTACTTGCCTGCAATGGAGGCTGCTTCTCTGTTTGTTTTAAGGAAGAAACAAAGCTTGCTGAAAGAAAAATAAGAGCTGGGGGGGGGCAAGCATGCCTGCCTGCAGGGGAGGCAGGGTGGGGGGGCCCTCAGGAAACCATGGAGGGGGTGTTCGCTCCTATCCACGGTTTCAAGTATCCACGAAGGGGCCTGGAACATATCCCCAGCGGATATGGGGGGAGTACTGGTACTTCATATTTCACTTTAAACCCCACACATCTAACCCCCTCCCCATATGGCCTTTTTTTAAAATGTTGCAAAACTAGGCTGGGGATTTGTGCGGAAATATGTTTGTGATGTCATTGGCACTAGCCAATTGGCATCCAACTCAATTGGCTTTTCCCCAACAGCAGTACAAGTGTTTTCAGAGTAATATGTATCTGTATTTAGGTATCTGTAATCTACCTCTGTCACACTAGAATGTTATGTCTGCTTTCACCCTAGGATCAAATTCAGCCTAGATGGTACAAGGTGTGAGTGCATTTGTCATCCACAGCTCCTTAGAACACTGCAAAAGACTGCAGGTTAGTTTGGTGCTTATGGAAAATTGGAGTCCTCATATGAAAAGTAATATAAATCTGGAAGAGGCATCTTATTGATATCTAGTAAAAACCAAGAACCCCTGCTAACTGGGCAAGAGGCACTTTTTCAATGGGTGCTCCTCTTATATTTAGCAGGGGGAGAGTAACTGCCCCCCCTTTCACCGCAGCACAGTGTCTTCTGGTGGCTGTTGCTGGTGGTGTTCTGCATCTTTTTTACACTGTGAGCCCTTTTGGGACAGGGAGCTATTTAATCATTTGATTTTGTCTGTAAACCGCTTTGTGAACTTTTTGTTGAAAAGCGGTATATAAATACTGTTAATAATAATGATCTAGGAAAATTAAGCATGTTAATCATTATTTCAATGGTAGATTATTAAGCACACGTGCAATTATTCCCATTGTTGTAATCAATGGGATATAATCAACGTCAGTTAAACATGATGTTGTGCTAGGTTATTGAGATACTAATAGCTGGAGCAGATAAATTCATATCTTGGAATTTACCCACAACTTTTAGGGTGGAAAAGGAGATGAGGGGGGAGCCAGAGTGTGATTTAATTTACGTCTAGTTCTCAAAGTATAGTATTCATATTATGGTGAAACTGAAACATGACCAGCCAAGTTCTTGGTTTATATATCTTGCTAGTTGGCTTGTGAGGATTTTAAACTTTTTAAAAAAATGCTCCATCTAGACCCAACTTGCCCTTCCAATTTTATGGCAAAAGTTTAAAGTTTGTAGGTTACAAATTTGAGCAAACTACATTTCAACAGTAAACAAGCAAAAGCGACCACACTGGTGTTGGGTTCCAAATAAATATTATACCTGACGTAGATTGGGGTTTTTCTCTTGGACTACCGGGTGCTATTTGCATTCCAGTAATCAAATTTTGCTCGGTCTTTTTTTACACAACTTGAATAGCTTGATGTTGTACCCTAGCCTTCAACCACAGAGCTTATTGTGTTCACTATTAAATGGCATGGTCAGAGACTGTAGCCTGATTTGTCTAGCTGTAACCATGTCTTAAATAAACAGGACAATCCAAGCTTGGTGTATTTATTTTTCATAATCTGAGGCAGGGGTAGAAGCTAATTTTACAGAAAGAATACTCCTGGCATAATTTTCCTTCTAAATAATTTTACTGCCACCGATGTACTCAAAGGTAGACTTTGTATCTGAATAATAACCAGACATGTGTCTACAGAGAAGGGTGAAAGGGAGAAAAAGGTTCCACATTAAGAGTGAAAGAGCTGCCAAGCAGGAGTGATTTTGCTCTAGCTATAGATATTCAGCAAAAAGAATGCTGAATGTTCAAGGATGCCAAACCCCCTCGTGCTGAAACATCCCAGTCCACCCCTCCCCAAGCTGAGATGGGACGACTGATGATAAGATCTTGTAACGATTTGTATAATATATGGGACGTGGAGAACTGGTCTTGGAGTTTCTGGAAAATGTTCATCTTCGGCAAGTCCCCATATGCAAGCTCAGGCTCACCTCCCTGATCAGCCCTTTATTTCTGCCCACGTGACAATGCAGAATATCTGTAGAATGAATTTACCGAGGGGCATCTTCACCTGTGTCGCAGTTACAGCCCAATCCTACCTAAACTCCCTGCACGGATGCAATGGCACCAGCACCAGCAACGCTGCATCCCACAGGGGAATTTGGCCTCTTCAGAGTAAGGGCCAAAGACATTTATCCCCTTGCAAAGCCCCATCCACTGCTATTGGGCAACTTGGACCTGTGTAAGCTAAATAGCTGGCACATGTTCGCGTTGCCTGGGCAGATCAGGCCCAGGAATGGGGATAGGATATGGCACACACTGGCGCCGCCGATCCCAACTCTCTCCTAGGCCTGATCCACCCACTCCCCATTGCCACTCCCCCTCCCACTCCTGCACAGCCCAGTGGAGGAAGTACCTCTTCCAGCAGGCGTCCGCGTAGGAAGGCTCCGTCCTTCTCACAGTGCTGTCACAAAGTGCTTTATGGTGCTTTTGCAACAGCATGAAGGCCTGGTGCACAGCGTACTAGTTAGTTAGGATTGGGCCCCAAGTCATTTCTGTCCTCAGGGCTCCCAATTCTACCCCATTTCATCTAGGGACTAGTTAAAAAGCACTCTGCACAGACTTTTCATTTCACCTCAAAACTCAATAATGCAAATTATGTGGTGTCCAATGTATGGATTATTCTGAATTCCCCTCTCTGTGATGTTGTGAATTTCCTGAGCAAAAGTTTTCCCTATTTCATGCACAACCCAATCATGCGTAGGATACACTGGCCAACCTAAACGGCTGACCGCTGCATCCTAAGCAGGATGTGGCCCGCGCCAGTGGAGTTGAGGCACACCTCGAGGAAAAGGGATATTCATCTCTTCCCTTGGTGTAAGTCCCAGTGGCCCCAATGGGCCTCCTCGGATGTGTGCCAGTTATTTTGCTGGCGCACATCCGGGGAAGCCGTGTAAGGCCAGCAAGGTCCGGTAGAGTGCACAGCCGATATCCTCGCCCCCTCCCTGGCCTGGACCAATGGCGTAACGATGGTGGAGCGTGTGGTTCATTCGAACCAGGCGCCCACCGTCGAGGAGGCGCCGCGGGACTCGAGTCGGACTCGGAGACTCGAGTCCGACTCGAGTCTCCGAGTCCAGGCGGGGAAATTGAAGGAGGGGGCGGGGAAGAAGGAGGGGGCACCCGGCGGCGCATACTCATTGTGACTGAGTCAGTCACACACACTTCGTCTTCCACTCACTTCGTCTTCCGCTGTGCGCGGGGAAAAGGAGTCCGGGGAATTGAAGGAGGAGGCACCACTCGCATCACTTCCTATGTGCCTGCCGCGCTGCCGGCTGCAGCGTGGCCGGCACTTTCAAGATGAACAACTGAACGGGAATGGAGGAGGAGGTAAGTCGGCCCGGTCCGCGCTGGGGGGGTGGGGGTGCCCGGTGCAGGGTCCTGCCGGGTCACCCCCCCCTCCCGGAGCGCGGCGCCCTCTCCCGGAGCGCGGCGCCCTCCTCCCCGGAGCGTGACGCGGCCTATTGGCCGTGGCGATGTTTATTGTATAGGGCTGCAAATTTCCCTCCCTGAACCAGGCACCAACGGGGCAAGCTACGCCTCTGGCCTGGACGACCGATCACCCCTCTCCCACCACCCTGGCCCACCCTCCCCATACTATCCCACCATCCGGCACAGGTCTTACCTGTGTCTGGTGGCATGGACCGGGCCCGTTTCAGAGTGAGCGGCGTCGGCCTTGGCACCTGCACCGCTTACTCCCCAGATGCCGCAAAAGTGTTTTATGGCACTTTTGTGACACCCTAGGCTGGCGGAGTGCTTGCTCCACCAGACTATGCATGCACAGTAGTGCACCAGTAGTTTTCTTCGTTAATTCATAGTGAAGTAGATAGAAGCACTATATAGTTTTTGGTGGACCTTTGAAAAAGTGACTTCCTGTGAAACTGTGGAGTCCATGATGGATTTGAACTGTGTAATTGTGCATGGAGGCCCTTTGCTCGGTAGGGTCGGTAGGCTGTGCATGTGCAGAGACATTTGGCACACCATGAGGTTGGTATTAAGTGCCCAGTTTGAATGTTGCAATGCATCTGGCCTGGCAAGTCAACCGCAGTAGTTCAATCCGCTGCTCAGGCTTTCTGAGGAGATACATTGTGCTTCACAAACTTAAATCATGTATGATGGTGGTGGTGGTGGTGGTGATGATGATGATGATGATGATGATGATGATGATGATGATGATGATGATGAACAACAACAACAACAACAACAACAAAATAGAGCAGCATTTCTCAAACTGTGGATCGCGACCCAATTTCTGGTGGGTCCTGCAGAGCTTCGAATGAAAACACAAAGATGAGTGGTGGAAAGATCAGATAACTAATTGCCTCCAGTAGTTTGAGCTGCTGCAGTTTGCAAGCTTGTGTAAATATAGGGAGATACATGTTTGAGGTTTTTTTAAAATAGTTTTTTTTTCCTGGTCCATCAATGACAGGTAGTGGGGGCAGAAATTATGAGAAATGGATTGAGTTTTTTGCAAATAAAAAAAATGACTTGTAAATAAATAAATAAAATATTTATTTCTAGATCACCTTTTTAAAAGTCTCGTAAGGCTAGGTGGGTTCTGATAGAGTGTTGTTTTAAAAAGTGGGTCCTGGTGCTAAAATGTTTGGGAACCACTGTTATAGAGCATATGAAGTTGAATATTTGCTTTGGTGATTTGGAAAAATGATATGATTTTATTATCTGGGGTGACTTGGTATGACAATACCTGATCTACAATGAGAAAAGCACCAAAGAGACTGTGAAGCATTCCAGAATAGGCACAGTTTGTACCAAGAGCTTTTGAGTTATGCAGGGCTCATGGCAGAAGGGTCTGACTCATTCGGTAGAGCCACCACCTTGCAAGCCCGAAGATCGGTGAATGGCAAGTTCGAGACACACCCCTGACAGAAAGCTGTGAAAGCCTCTGTGAGTTGAGATAAGAGCTCCCAGCTGCATCAGTCAAGTGTGGGAGGCGACGGCCAGTGGAGAAGCTAGATTGCAAAAGGATACCATCTGAAATGTAGCCGTTCACAAAAGATTAGACATTTATATATTGTAAAAAAAAAACCATTAGGGGGGTTAGGAAAGCTTGCCCATGTACACCACCTTGGATTAAAGTCAGAGGAGAAATCCAATGACCAAGAAAGGTGGTATATAAATATGTACATTTATTATTATTATTATGTTCATCAGAAGACTGCACTGTTGCAGAAAGCCAGCTGTTCATGTGCGATACCTATCCCAGTATTTTCCATGAGACAGCAAATAATTTGAAATAATGGACATTTCTGAAATCAACGTACTTTGCACTGAAAGTGAGGGGAGGTTTTAAATCAATTGCTGTTTGGTGTGTTTATTTGTTTGTTCAGATCATCCAAATGTCCCAAACATGCAGTGTCTTTAGGCAAGGTACAGCCAGTTCACCTCAGGCTGCGGCTGAATGTGTTTGTTTGTACTTAGGATGAAAACCTCTGTGAATAAGTAATTTTTAAAAAAAAAATAATGGGTAACAGCGCCCAATATTCGTGATTCAGCAGATGGCAGTCAGTCAAAGACTCTGCAGGATGCAGCTGGGACGTGCTGCCCTTCAGGTGCCTTCTGCTGGGAAAGGTGTCCATAGAGGACTAAAAGTCCAGCAGGCAAGCCCTTTTGATAACATTCTCTTCGGCACGCTTGCTGGACCACATTGTACATGTTTGCTGTGTGGATTGGTCCCAATTAGGATACAGCAGTGGCATGAATATTACAGTTCTATGGAAAAGGCACCCCAACTTTGCCATACTATTTTCAGGCTGTGAATTGGGAGGGGGGCATTTGGCAATTTGGCAGGCGCAAATAGGAATAAAGTCGGTGACGGCAAACATGCTCGTGGCTGCAGGTGGGTGCCATTCTTTTTTTTTTTTTGCTCCAAAGGCCCCAGGGTGAGGGTAAGAGACCGAGAGTAGGAGCTTTTTCTTCATGATGCTGCTCCATTTGCTGCTCAGTTCCTGGGCAGAGACAGGAGGGGATGCTGTCCCAGAAAATCCTTTGTATGGTCCCCTTAAGAGGTCTAGGCCCACTTTAGGCTGATTAGTTCCCCTTTTCTTGCACTCACAAGTTGGTCAACCAAGTCCATAAGTCAGCCAGCAGCGCAGGGTTAGAGTGAGTCCACAAGCCAGCCCAGAAGTCAGTCAGTCAAGGTCAGTTCACTCCCCAGCCAGCACAGCTAAGTTAGTCCTCTCAATCTACTCCTCCTTTCCAAACTTGCTCCTTCACCCCACACCACTTGGTGCTGATTCCCTCATTTTTCTCCTCAGAGCCCTCATTATCCTCCCCAGCTACAGCTGTGTCCTGTGGCAAGCACAGGCCCTGGGTTTAACCCTATGTTTTCTGGGCCTGTCAAGGTGAGGAACCACTGCTGACACCACATCCTATCTCCTCGGGAGAAGTTTTCCACATTTTCCAATACAGATGCTGACAAGCATGTGCTCAGCTCTAATGGAAGCACCACAGCATGAGTGGTAAAACCTCTAGAATTAAGGCTGCCAGAGAGCTCAGCCTGGGATCAGCCATTGCCTTTAGCTGGTGTAGCCATTTCAGCCAAACTTGGCACCCACCCTCCTCCCAGACCTGCAAATACTTAGGAATAATTCATCCCTGCAGCAATGTATCCACCATGTGGGAAGTGCCACGATGTGCAGGCAGCAAGTGTCTGTTGTAGGAAATCTGTTTGGCTGTTGCTGAGAGAAGCTGTTTCACATGATCCTTGCTCTGTGGCGACATATACCGATTCTTATCTAGCATTACATAATTTCCTAGTTACCTCTGAGCATTTGTCTTGGTCCAATTATTAATTGCTACTACCTCCAATACTTAATCTTTGCTTGTTAATATATATGGTCAAAAACAGTCTTAACCTAAATTACACATAGCTCCTCTCTATTTTTTATTTTATTTTTGGGGGGGAGGGGAGGTATTTACAAAGGAGGTAAGATCTATGTGCTTTCCTATTCAGCCACTTTATTCTTGGCAAGGTTTACAAAAAAACTGTACTTGAGCAATGTAAGCGTTTCTTCCTGGAGGCACAATACCCAGACAGGAGGAAAAGTAAATCAAGAAGACAAAATAAACACATTTCTCATAAAGACTGTAAGCCAAGTGGAACCTCCAATTAATGTCCTAGAGACTAGTTGCTTGCAGTGTCTGAAAAATTCCTACACACACACAGGCACACATGCGCATGCACACGTGCACACATACACACATACAATCACTGACTCCCTGACTGACAGACTGTAAAACCAGTCATTAGAAAATAGTTGTGGCAATTAAGGTGCACACCCCAGTTTCCACATTGATACTGGGACAGATGGAACATATGCACATGGGGGAAATCAAAAGACCTGTGCAAAGAATTTTGTGCAATGGGCTCATGGCACATCTCTTTGGAACCTCGTATTTAACTGGTGTGTGTATTGCGCCGGAGGAGGCTGCTTTATGTCAGTCGCAAAGCAGCGTCCGCCGGCGTGCTACTGAGCAGCTGGCGGGGAGGCCAGAGTGGCTCCCTGCACGCAGGCGGATGGCCGAAGATCCGCCTGAGCAAGTAAGGGAGGGGGCAGAACCGGGGCGGTGACGGGGGTGGGGTGGAGGGTGAATTGAGCCCAGGAAGGGGCGTGTTTGGCGGCAGCGCACACTAAATCCTGACCTCCTTCCTGGGCCCGATCCACCTGCACAGATCAACTCAGACTTGTGCCAGCGATGAAACTGATGCAGGTCCGAGTGGTTTACCCCAATGCAAGATAACTAATGTTCCCTTACCCCGAGGAGGCCTCCAGTGACTAAAAATCCCCCATGGGATACAGCGGAAGCCATGCTGGCACCGCTGCATCACTGCATGGGGAATTAGTTAGGATTAGGCTGTCATCCAATTGTGGGGGTAAATTTACAATATGAGGGAGGAGAAATCAAGAATAAAATGCAATAAGATAGCTAGCCAGCATGCACATATAATGCAGTTAAACACTAAATGGCATTAGCCACTAAATAATAGGAGTGAGAGGGAGAAATCTGTGAGAGGGAAGCAAAGAAGGGAGTCAGGGATACTTTACCAGGGCGAAAGAATGAAGATGGTTGCAAGAATAATTTGACAGAATGATACTCAGTGGGTGCTGAGCTGCAGTTTGTCTGGTTCCAAGGTGGAGGCATGGAGAAGAAGGAGAAAGAAGGGGAGCAGAGAAAGACATGAGGAGAAGAAGAAGAAGATCTGTCCTAGGTGTCTGGGGGAAGCACAGCAACTCATGGATTGCTGATGACACCCAGTGCTTAAGGCAAGGGTGTATACAGTATACACAACAGGAGTTAAAGGTGTACACCTGTGGGCTGGTTAATGTAGCACAAACAGCTCACTCTCAGGCACACTTCATTAGGTAGAAGGAGAATGTACTTTGGGGGTTTATGACCAGACTTTATATTGGAACTTTTGCCCAGACAAACATTTACGGTAGTCTATTTTTGATTAACGCTTCCCAGACCATCCTTTTGATTGGAGAAGGTTGTTGATGGGTTTCCTATTGCTCATTCCCAGTGAAAATGGTTGTATCATGTTGTGTTGCACCTTGCGACAGGCACAAATGGGTGTTCCTTAGTCTCCCAGGAGACCTGTGTCCCAACTAGCACAAGGCTCTTGACTGAATCGTCAGTGAAGTTAGTGAGAGGAGGTCAGGGGCCAGAGACCGTCTTTTGTGGCCACAAATGGTCCTGTTGTTTATCCCAAATCAGGAAGCTCCCAGAATTGTGGCTTTGCTTGGAAGTCTGAATATGATAGCAGAGCAAGGTGCAATCACTAATGGAATTTTCCAAAGAAGCTTCTCACAAGCCTGCAAGGGGGTAGGTGGGTTTCTCCAATGAAGCAGACCAAAATTTCAGACTTCCCAGAGATTTGTGGGGCCTGATGCTTTCTTGACATGAGCTTGAATAAAAACAACACATGCCTGGCCTCGGCCACACTTATCTGGCATGTACCCAGCGCTACATATATGTGTGCACATGTGTGTTAGGCAAGAACATTTTGACATGGTGACAATTGGACAAAATAAACTGAAGTAAACATCTTAGAGCCCAATCCTAGCTTCCCCAGGGCAGATGCAATTGTGACAAAAGGGCATGCGCTGCATACTGTGGTGAGGCGCGCAGTCACAGAGGCCTTTTCAAGGTAAGGGAACTTATTCCTTTATGCCTGATAGGTCACCATGGACCTATGCCAGCTCTAGAGTTGGCGTAAGGCTGAAGAGATTAAAGAAGTCTGAACAGGTGAATGGATGGGGATATGATCCTGGCGTAAGATGGTGCCACTGGGATCCACCCCCTCTCTCCCCTAAATTGCCTCCTGCCCTCCCCCTGAACCCCCTAGAACCACCCCATTCCTCCTCCTCCTCACCCCTTTCCTCCCCCTCCCTGCCATCTCCTCCCCCCCCCCCCGGCCAATTTACCAGCACCAGAGGATCCGGGACGGCCACTGCTGCTTTCCTGGAGCCATGCGCCGTTTGCGGTGGTGGCTCCAAAATGGCCTCCTGCAGTGCCCTGTGCAACAGCGAAACTCTGTTTTGCTGTTGTAGGGCAGCCCATAGGATTATGCTGTCAGTTTGTATTAGCTTGATGTGAAATTGGAAATGGAGCTTCTAAATAGCTTGTTGACCTCAGTAAGCTAATAAAGCTATGGCAAGAGCTGTGGAGGGTTTCACATGCTATGCAGAAGCTCTGGAACAAGAAATATGAGTTACACTTCCTTTTTTCATGTTCCCAGGGAGATGGGTAGATACCTAAAACTGGAACATGTTGCACATCACCTCATGCATTCACTACTAATAGGTACCTGCTATAATGCCTACAGCTTCTCTTGCTCTTCTGGGAAACAGATTCCAGAACATTACTGACTACCTGGCTACATAGTTACTTATACAATTTATTTCAGGCAAGGAAGAGCTTGGAATACTTCGGACTCAGGAAAATACAAAAGACTTCAGGCAAAGACTAAGGTTTTTTTTTTTTTTTTTTAATGAATACTGTAAAGTAATACCTTTGTTAACACCGGGTTCCATTCCTGGAAGTCATGTGCTGTCTAAAGTATTGCTATAGTATAGGGGATTCTACCACTGGAGGAAACTGGAGCTGATTGGCCCTGCCCTACCCAGAATACACTGCTCCCATGGACTATAATGGCCGTCAATCAACCCAAGATGAAGAGCACAGTAGTGAACCAGTGCTTAAAGAGTTAGTGTTATGGAAGGTATCACTGTATCAGCACAGCTGACTCATATCTGAATAACAGTGCAATCCTATCCTCGGCAAGCACCGGTGCTGGACCTCCATGCCGGCGCCGCCTCTGATGTAGGTGGTGCTGAGGCCTGCGCCACCTGCTGAGAAGCAGAAGACCATGTGCCATGGAGTGGGTAAGTGCCGCTCCAAGCGGGACAGGGCCTGGGGAGGCCAGGGGAGGGGCGTAACAGAGCGGGGGAGTGGGCAAATTGGGCCTGGGAGGGGGGAAGGACTGGCATCCATGTTGGATGCCGTATCCTATCGCCCATCCCAGGCCCTTGCAACCGACATGGGGCTGCTTGATTCTCTACCAGTTACAGAGCCTGCTTACCCCGAGTAGATCTCCAGCCAGTCCCTTCTCCGGATAGAATTCAGCACATGCTGAAGAGTCTATGCGGGTGGGGGGGGAGAGAGAGAGAGAGAGAATAGCATTGGGCTGCCAGTCCTGTAATGATACTTTTAACATTATCTTGTGAAGTTTTTATAATTTAGACATACTATACGCTATTCGCTAAAAGGAAGGTTGGAAGTGAGACTACAAAACCAAATGGAAGTGTATTTGATGTGAATCACTATAAGGCAGTGGTTCCCAAACGTATGGACCTCGTGATGCCCCCCTCTGCTGGCGCCGATCACGGAACCTGGAAGTAAGTGCCGGTAACGCAGTGACGTCGTTGGCAATTACTTCCGGGTTCCGTGAGCTAAGAAGAAATGAAAATCGACGTAAAAAAGGTAAGGACAGGCAGCTGAGCCCAAAAGATGATGCACATCCAGTGGAGTAGAATCTGTGCTCTGTGGTTTTCTGCATCACATTGTGGTCCCTCTGCCAAGTTGCTCAGCTGCTATGGGTCCCGCAATGCCCCAGGGAGTGCATCGCTATACCCCAAGGCGTCATGACACATACTTTGGGAACCGCTGCTATAAGGACCTGTGCGACAAACCTCAGAGAAATAATGGCAAAAAGTGGCTTCAGATGGCAAAAGTGGCTTCATTTTAATCATCCCACATAGATAAATCAAGCGTACCACATACTTGACAGTTCATTTACTACATGGTTTGTGTGACATGTCCAAATGAGATTGATGTCCACAAAATAGGACACAAAGCCACACTTCCTAAGGCAACTACAAGAAGAATAGCACATGCTATCAATAGCATGGAGATACTACCTTCACCTTTTCAGGGCCATGACAGTGTATCCTGTGAAATGCCCCATGCCACAAAATTGAACAAGTCAGAAAAGACGGTGAATTATGCCAAAAGTGACCCAATAATGAGCATTGGACTCAGTGGGCACTCAGCAATAATCAGTATTGGACTCAGTTGGACTCTGACATCGTAGCAACTGAAGCATGATGCTATTGTCCGTGTGGTCACTCGAGGGACCCTGGCAGGGGAGTGACCAGGGCAATCCCGAGATTGTGGTCAATGAGGTTGGGGCTCTTGAGCTCCAGGCCTTGAGCAAAGTCTGGCCTTAGCCGCACTGGCATTGGTTATCCCTCTATAAGGGCCTCACTCAGATGCTTCTGGGGGAAGGAGGTTGCTTCACCCTCAACCCTTCTCCCCAGCCTGGCTTCCAGGGTAACTAACCGTGCTCCAGCAGAGAGCCTGCCAGCTTTCTCATCGGCCAAATGAAAGAGTTTATATACAGTCAGACCTGCCCTTGGCCCAGTCCCTTGAGAGACCCGCCCCTCATTAGCCTGTCCATCACCCAGGGTTTCTCCAGTGTCATCCCTGTGAGCCCGTTCCTGCATCACCTTATCCCCGTCCTTACTGGCTTTTTGTATTGCCCTCGTCTTCCGCTCCCTCCCCTCTCTCCATGGCATCCTGGGCCCCATCCTCCAGTTGGTGTGTTGCAGGAGACAACCACCGGGGTACCCCAGTTGCCAGGAGGTAGCCTGTTCCCCTCTATGGGAGAGAGAGGGCTGTCCGGTTGGCACAGCATTGGCACTCCCCCTTCGGGTGCAGGGTTGTGTTTACGAGCACACACTGCTGCCACTCGGGTACTCATGGGATCGAGGGGCCAGCTTGGGCCAGGTCCCGCATCTCCAAAGGTTTAAGTAAGGGAGACCCTGACAGCTATTATCAAAGGAAAAGCCCTGCTGGATCAGACCAAAGGTTCATGTAGTCCAGCATTCAGTTTCCCACTGTGGCCCATCAGATGCTTCTGGGAAGCCACAAGGAGGAGGAAAAAGCGTACTTCTCTCCCACCATTACTCCCCTGCAGGAACAGTGGGTTGAATGCTAGTTTGAATTTGAAGGACGGTGCAGAAAGAAGAAAGTAGCATTCCCACAAGAGGAAAATAGTACTGATAGTATGCATGGATAGTATGCATGGATATACTATGTGTGGAGCTGATCAGGAGATTGCCCATTGGTGATGCATATGACATGGGTGATACATGGCAAAAGCACAGAGACCTGAAAAGAAAACTGAGCTAGGCTGTTTTCTCTCTGCTGTTGTCCTTATGATGAGAGAGAAAGAGCTGCAAACAGCAATATGCGTTGGTGGCTGCAGGCTGCTGGTGGCTTTACCAAACAAACAGCCTGATCTGGCCTAAGATGCGGCGGCTGGCCAAAATGGCTGGTCGCTGCATCCTAAGCAGGATGTGGCCTGCAACAGCATGGCCGGAGCTCACCTTGGGTCCCCTTCCCCCAGTTTAAGGCTGGCCCGGCCCAGGAAGGGGACGGGAATATTGGCGCTGATATCCCCACCCCCTCCCAGGCTGAGCCGGCCAATTGACCCCTCCCCTTGCACAGTATCACAGCTTCAATATCTATGGAAAGAAGTCCTGCTGAAGGCTTTTTAAAAAACAACTCCACCTTATCAGTGGCATTGGTCAAGTTGGTGTTACTCTAATGCCAGTTGGATCGCAAGGAGGAGGCTGTGTGTGTGTGTGTGTGTGTGTGTGTGTATGCGTGCGCGCGTGCGTGCGTGCATGCGTGCGTGCGCGTGCAAGAACAGGTAGCAGCTATCTTGGCTGAGCCTCATGTTGCACCCCCTCACATGACCCTCCAGTGTCTGCAACGCCACTGCTCAGTTCGATTTAGACATGCCAACAAACAAGCTTTCATTAGCTATGTGGGCTTATTAAAATGGTACTTCAGTCTGAAGCCATTTTTGCCTTAATTTCTGGGGTTTTCTGGGCTCAATCTCTTATAGCGATTCACCCATCAAAGATGGAGTTCCACTGCCATTCATGTTTTCTAGCTCAGCTCCTTACCTTCATTTTGGTGCATGGTATGCCCAAATTGGTTCATTTTTTTCTAAGCTGTGACTGTTTTCCTGGAAGTAGGCTAACTCATGCCATAAAATTGACATTGCCCTTGAATATGACCTGAACAGCCATTTTGGAAGGTAGCACTCAATGACATCTTTGTTGCCCTTTGTTACCCGAAGTACAATAGATACGGCATTGGGGGGTTGTTGTTGTTGTTGTTCACTTTTAACACACAAATGCCAGTAACTCATTTTCTTTTCTTAGGCACTTTTTGGCTGTTGGCTGGCCTACTAAAAGAGAGGGTTCAGTTCCCTTGTTTTTCTGTCACCCCCAAAGAGGAAAGGAATCAAGAAGGGAATTCCAGCATGAGGGAGAAATGTGCGATGATAGCTTGAAACCTCCTCTTTTCTGCACATAAAAAGCTTAGAGTTGAAGCTTAATTCAACTACAGTAGATGAACAGATGGATAGGAGGTAAGATTTACTCCAAGTGAAACCAAAGATGGAGGATTTTTTTTATTGCAAATGTCACTTAGTGTGTGAGCATGGAACTGGAAACATAGTCCATTTTTGATTGATTAAGGAGGGAGACAGAAGGAGACTTGTGAATGAAATCCTAACTTGGTACACTGCAGACTGAGAGACCTTGTCTCTTCAGATGGCCCCGTGAAAGAAAAGGGAAAGGAAAGCTCTGCATTGCTTCTCTTCCTCTGCAGCTGAAATTGAGTTTGAAGTCCGGGTTATGCAACAACATAGCATTGTCTCCTTTTATTAGGGCCACTGGTTTCTGGAGGTCTTGGCATGGTTTTTCTCTCAATTAACACACTTCTCTTCTTTCTCCACAGAATCCTTCCTGCTGTTTTGCATTGTAATAAAACTGCCATCTTGTGGGCTCTGGGACAGATTCCGTTTGGGAGGCCGTGCTCTGTTTCATAACTGAAGAAGAAGAGGGGGAGAACAAAAAGAAAAAGAAAGACAAGGATAATTTGCAAGAGCAAATAAAAAACGAAAGCAAGAAATCAGTCTGAATTTGTGCTAATTGGTTTTGAAGAAAAAAAAATGAACGTATCTGTATCTTTAAAAGGAAAAGAAAGGAGTCAGCAACAGAAGCCAGACAGTAGCTGTGTCTCTTGGCAGCAGGAGTAATCTAATAAAACATTCACCTTTCAAAGAAAAAAAAAAGGCCCAGTCCAACAACCTCTGGACACTGGTACGTCATCCCAGCAAGAAATATATTCCACTCTTGGTTTGTGTTTCTTGGACCAACGCAGCTTAGGATGGTTGTTATCCCAAGGCCATGCCACCAGAGTCGGAATTAATAATATAAACCAGAAGCATGGGCTCTGATTGACAGGCTGGATTCTCTTAATACCCTGTAGTGGGTCTTCTACCACGGTCAGGAGTTAACATTTATTTTGACAAGCCTTTTTGCTGGTTATGGAGGCTAGGAGCTTTATGCAGGGGTGTCCCATGATGAAGTATCTGGCATCGATTATCAACAAAACTAAACGGGGAAAGGCGAGTTAAGGCCTCTTGATGACAAACTAGATCCTGCAGAGCCTAGAACTTGGTTTTAATTAAGTGATTACCTCTCCTAATAGGAAGTAGCTGTGCCTTTGTCCTTGTGCAAGCTGGCAGGCAGTGAATGCACTTGGGATGTCAGTGACTCAGCGAAGCCAATGCTGTTGTACAGGATGCTATAATGTAATGTTGTACAGAATATACATCAGAGCCAGACATTTGCTTCCCCACTGCAATAGCTACTGGTTAAAAGGATGGGGCCAGAGCTCAGCGGTAGAACATATGAGTTCCGTGCAAGGAGGTCCAAGGTTCAGACCCTGACATCTCTGTGTAGGGTTGGGAAAAAAACCCTGGGTTGAAACTCTGTAACTTCAGAGAAGACCCTACTGAGCGAGAGGACAACCAATGATCTGACTACAGCAGCTTTGAATGTTCCTGTTGTGTTTCACCAAGGAGCAATGAAAGTGATAGTTCCTCCAATGCTCTGTCGTAGTACACCTACCTGAGATAGAGGCCAAAGAAAGAGTCATTCATACTGGGAGAAGTGTCAGTGCCCCAAGAATGTGACCAAGTAGTTTAAGGCTGCCTGATGTTTGCTCAGCAGACATGGGTATTGTACCCTTTGTCCCTACAGCCTTGGGCTACTAGTTATTGGCAGCTCTCAGCAGAGACTCTTTCCCAGCATTGCTACTAGAGACCCTTTCGCTGTACTGTAATATGCCAGGACTGGGCCAGCGACTTCCTCCATGCACAGCTGTGCTCCAGCATTGGCTATGAGCTCTCCCCAAATATCTGAACAACTGCTTACATTATTGAGGATATTTTTCACTCCAATACAGCCATGTGCTGCAAGGAATCCTGCATGAACCCAAAGCTTCCCTGTGCATTTTGGTGGAGAGCACAGCAAACAGGGAAGGCTGAGCACGGGTTGAGTTGAATCATCTCTCCTCTTGCTTTCAAAGAAAATCGCTTTTGCCTTGAGCATGTGTAGAGTGTTCTCTGGTGACAGCCTGGCTGTAACACTTGGGATCAAGTGAAGTTTTGACATGCTTTTCAAAGGCCTCTCAGTACAAAACAGATTTCAGTCATCCAGTCTCAAGATATGAAGCCGCCTTATGCTGAGTCAAACCACTGGCCTATCTAGGGCAGTATTGTCTACACTGACTGGCAGTGACTTTCCAGGGTCTCAGACAGGGGGTTTGGGCAGCCCTTCCCCGATGGCCATTCTATCAGGGATTACTTATTTTAATCATTTCTTAAATATTTTATTTTTGAACGGAGAGGTATTAGGGCCTGAAGTCAGCCTTGCAAGTGCTAACTAACCCATACAACTGAGGCTAACCATTATTTATTTTTCACATTTTTATACCACTCTTCCTCCAAAGTACTCAGGGTGGTGTACATACAGTAGTTCCTTCCTTCCCTCCTTTTGTCCACACAACAACCCTGTGAGGTAGGTTAGGTCGAGAGATAGTGATTGGCCCAAGGTCACCCAGGAAGCTTTGTGGCTTAGCGGGGATTTGAACTGGGATCTTTCAGGTCTGTCCAACATCAGAACCTGGCTACATCAGGTACATCAGTCTACACCATCCTGGCTCTTGTTGCTGGATATGTTTCAATCTTAATGCTCTATCTTCCTGTCTGTAGTTTGGAATACAAGGAGGGTAAGGTAGCTAATATGGATACTCTCTCTTTTTTCAGCATATGATTCATCACACTTCCCTTATCCTTCTTGTCCACATAAATACACAGATCCAAGCTACAAGGTTTTGCGAAGCATATTTTCCCTTCTTGTTTTTCTAGAAAAGCAAACAGGAGCATCAAGATTCAGCCCATAGATTTCATCTTGAATTCATTTACGTTTGGCATTTGCATGCTGATGTCTTTGACACCCCAATGGTTAGATTTCAAAGCCCATTTTCCCCCCTTTTATCTGCAGCTGAATGAGACATCTCAGTAAGCAGCAGATAAAGACGGAAGTCCTTTGTCTGAAGTTGCACAGGCATGGCCAGCTGTGAAGAAAACCTGCTGAAGTTTCACAGGCGGCTGGTCTGGCTTCACACAACAGCATTGACGCTTTTGATTTCGGAGGAGCAGGAATAGACGGGAAGGCATTTCTTGCATAAATGGCTGCTAAAACAGCAGAGCCATCCCTCGCCCCTTTATTTTTCTACTGAGTTACTTTGAATTATAAAAATTAGATTAAAAGATACAATGAAAATGGTGTAAGTAAGTGACAACATTGAAATGTATGGCTCACAGACGTGCTCATGGATAAAACGCCATGTTACAATAAGTTAGTTCGTTCCTAGGGTGCAGCAACAGCACACAAAAAATATCGGAGGCAAGGAAAGGTCAAAGTGCATTTCTGGGGAGAACGGACATTGTCCCAGACATTCCATTTCTGGAAGGAAAGTAGGTCTATTTCACATTGATGGAATTGACACAAATAGAGCGTGTCCTGCGTTACCTTTCATGTACAGTCTTTCGGTGGTGACGTTTTTAGCCTGCTACGTGAAATTTAAATGAGGCTTTAAAAATATTTTTAAGTTGAATTATTTTTATGACAACGGTGTCTAATCCTTTCAGGTCTTCTTGAACGCTATTTTAGGTGCCATTTATTTCAGGGCAGGTAACATGGTAGAAATAGACAGTGATTTCAGATCTGGTGTGTGAACCGTGGTTGGAATAAACCACAGTTTCCCAAGCTTGGAGACAATAGGGCTCTGCCGTTTATTCTAAACTGAACACAGGAGCGCTCCACCTCATCCCCATCCTCATCCTGCAGGGGTATGCAGACCAGTGGCAGGGGGTACGCCAGAGCATGCCCCTTATTAGCATCAATCAGTAGTTAATTACTTGTTAATTAGAACTTAAATGCAATCCGCCTGTCTGTCTGTCTGTCTGTCTGTCTGTCTGTCTGTCTGTCTGTCTGTCTGTCTGTCTGTCTCTCTCTCTCTCTCTCTCTCACACACACACACACACACACAGAGTTAAGTAAGACATTTTTTCACTTTTAAAATTGTTTTAGTACTTTTTATTTAACGATTAATTAGCTAATTAATTATTTGATTAATCCAATTAATTAGCAATTAATTAGCAGGGGGTACTTCAGAAAATTGGACTGTGAACCCCTGCACTAGGCCATAGTACTGTGCGACATCTGCATACAGCTAGGGTCTCACTGTCATCGAACTACATGGGGATGCAAAGGGCAATCTGTTGTGAGTTTCTTATGAGTGGACCTATCACAATGATTTTACATCATCTGGTTGCTGTTGATACTTGCCAAATAGCCATGACTGGAAATCTTTTTTCCAACCTTTGGAATGTCGTATTTGTCAAAGGTTGGGGGAGAGACAGAGAAACAACTTGGAGCTGCTCAATTTGACCAGAGAGAGAGAGAGAGAGAGAGAGAGAGAGAGAGAGAGAGAGAGAGAGAGAGGAGTGTAGAGTTTTGCTGGATTAAGCTAAAACTGAGATGCAGCCTCGGGAGGGAAAGTGCTACTGTTGTTAATTGAGGAATCTGATGCAGAATTAGCATTTGTACCCTGTTTGAAAGTCTGCTGCTTCCAGTACGGCTTGCCTCTGTGCTTGTAAATAAATAGCTATTCCAGTGGAACCATATGCCTCTCCCACAAGAGGGAAATAGACCAAGTAAAAAGGCTTCTCATGGAATGTCCTTCTACTCAGGGAAATGGGGCAAGTCACCCCTTTAGGTAGCAATGGTATTAAGATATTATGGGCAATTTTTAACCTCTGTAAGTTTCTGATAACTTAAGGTTTGTCTAATGGAAATTACAGCATACTTGAATTTGGGTTTCAGATTTGAAAACAAACAAACAAACCCAACCACGCTGCTTGCTTCTGCCGTAATTGCTGCCTGTCATGTGGTTTGCTTAGATTTTCATTTGGCACAGAGTTACTCTTCATAAAATCAATAATGGAAAGTCTGTGGGTGCATGCGTCTGTGGCCACGAGATGCACACAAGGCCTATAATATAACCTGAGTTCCAATTGTACTGCCAAACCAAGGCCATTTCACGAGCCATTAACCGTGACAATAAGGATGTATGGCCCCCAAAGGAGCTCTGAGGGTTAAATTTCTCAGAGCTTGGAAAAATCAGATGGGCCCGTCTCAAACAAGCTGCCTATCTGGGTAACATCAAGGGTTCCCCCAATGTTCTGTAATGTGGCTGATAGTTTGCATGCCTGAAAACTGGAATAGGAATGCAATATTTCCTCCTCTATGTGTGGTTTGTTCCCTCTGCTCCAGCTGTATTTTCCTTGTCATGTTCTTGAATTCTGACACCATTTAGAACAAGCCAGTTACGGTCGTAGAAAATGCATATTCATTCTATTCCTAAAAAAGACACACACACACACACACACACACACACACACACACACACACACACACACACACACACACACACACACACGTGAGAGAGAGAGAGAGAGAGAGAGAGAGAGAGAGAGAGAGAGAGAGAGAGAGAGAGAGCATCCAAAGAAGGAAAAATAGAAGCGATTTGGGATCTCTCGGCGAGGTTATCCTTTTTACAACATTTTATTATATCAAGAAGCGGTTTGGTGCGTAGTGGGTGGAAGGAAAGATGGAACTTGGCTTGGCATCCCAAGGAAGAGAGGAGAGTGAGAATGATGACAACATGACTGTCATGACCTTACCACACACTGTAAATTAAAGTTTGTGGTAGCCGTTAAACATCATTTCTGTCTATATTCATTATTAAATACAGTGGCTACTTGGTGCAACATTTGTTTCTCTTTTTTTCCCTTCACATTTTAATTTGTTTTTTCCTAACTAGGAAAGAGATGAAAGAGGCATACAGAAACTGAACAAAGCATAATTGCATTATGCAATATTAATTGTGCAATACTTCCAGGGATACATTTGATACATATCTGAGATTACTAACCCTAAAACATAGGGTCCATTTTTCTTGAAAGCTTTATTTTTTTTTCTCTTTCATTCCCATGCCCTTTTGTAGGAGTCACTTTAAAAAAATACTCTATTTTCTCAATTCAACTTTCAATTGGCAAATCATTTGATTTCCTTTGCCCCAACCCTATCCTCTGCTATTAGTGCTACTACAATACAGCCACACCATAAAAGCGCACGCTGCATCCAGTGGTGGTGGTGGTGGTGGTGGTGGTGGTGGTGGTGGTGGTGTGTGTGTGTGTGTGTGTGAGAGAGAGAGAGAGAGAGAGAGAGAGAGAGAGAGAGAGAGAGAGAGAGAGAGAGAGAGAGCAGGAGGCCTCCTTAAAGTAAGGGAACTTTGGTTCCCTTACCTCAAGGGTCTATGCCCTATGGGTCTACTTGGATGGATCTGCCCCAGTTTGTTGGCTGGCACAAGTCCAAGAGGACCTGAGGAGACATGGCGAGGCCACGCGTGCGGCAGGATATCGGCAGCACCATTGCCTCCAGATAACCCCCTGCCCTTCCCCGACATGCCTCCCAGCAGTCCTGATCCCTACCCTGCTCATCCCCATCAGAGGCATCGCTATAGGGGGGCCGGGGGGGATGCAATATCCCCAGGTGACAACCACGGTCTCCTCACAAGGAGGAGTCCCGGCAGGATTTTAGTGCTTCGTGACTGCTTTTTTGCAGCCAGAGGGTTGTGTTTGCAGCTGTGGAGCTATAACATGCCAAACGTGATGAGTTTTCTGAGCCCTCTGAAATGCCCTGGGTCTTAGAAGCTTTCAATAGAAGCCTTCCAGGAGCGGAGGGGATGGGGCAATGACATGAAATGTGTCACCCCCACATGTGGCCTGCTAGCGACGCAACTGCTCCCCATTACTCCCCTTTCCCATTCACTGCCCATTGGCACCGGGGGATCCAGGAAAGCCACTGCCACTGTTTGTGGCAGCAACTCAGCAGCATGCAGTACTGTGTCACATTTTGCAATGCCGCTAAACATGCTGTGCTGCCAAAACACGAGTTCCAGCAGTGAAATCGGGATAAGATTGGGCAGTTAAATATCTACTCTAACCTGGCAGTCACAAATAGCTTTATCCTTACGTTTGATCTTAGCCAAAAGGCCTCTGATTTGTTAGGATCCCTGGCACCAGCACGGGCTGTTGACATACTTAAAAACAGGCTGTTAGATATGGAGTTTCAGCTTTTATATGAAGAGGCTAACAAAACCTGCTCACCTCTGTTTTTTCAGCTGCCTTTACACTTTCCCAAATGCGGCAATTACTTTAATTTTTTGGACCGGCCATTGGAGCGCTAGGCTCTGACCTTGGCCAGGTTTAATGTGGTGCCTTCAAACCTGCTATCTGGCCGTTTTGGTGGGGTAGCCTCTAATTTGAGAGTTTGTATGTGCGGCAGGGATGAACCAGAATCTTTAAAACATGTGGTTCTTTATTGCGACAGATATGGTGGACTGCGCAGGTGGTATCTAGACGATTTTTTGTCCTCTCACTCCGGTTGGTCTGATGAGCTAAAAATCTAGTATTTGTTAGGAGGTTTTGAAAGATTGTTTACCTGTTTGGTGACCCAATTTATGTATTTAGTAATCCAAATCCGATGGAATCTTCCCTTTTTGGGCTTCAAGAACAGAGGCGTTTCCATGGTAGGGGCCGCACCGTAAGTCGCGCCCCGTCCTAGTACCGTGTTTACCAACCGGAACGAGGAGACCTTGCCCCCTCACCGGCAGATCCATTCCGTACTGCGAAGGTGACAAGCAGGGAGTCTCCTGCCCGTTCGCCTTTGCAGTGCGAAATGGCTGCGACGGCGAGGGGGCGGGTCTCCTCGTTCCGGTTCGTAAACATGGTACTAGGACGGGGCGCGACTTACGGTGCGGCCCCTACCGTGGAAATGCCTCTGTTCAAGAGTAAACTCTGATTATGGGGGTGAGTTGGTATGTTGGACTATGTGGGTGGGTAGGGAATGTGAACTGCTGATAAGGGACTTTGATGTTGACGTTTGGATCTGAAATGTTTTGTTGTGTATTGTATTGTTTGTTCATGCCAATAAAGGTTATGGTATGGTATGGTATGGTATGGTATGGCTTTATCATTAATTTCTGGGTTTGTTTGTGACCAAGTCTTCTACAAAACCCCACCAAAACTGATCAAGTCAGTTTATTTATAGATCTAATATATGACTGGAAAAACAGTAGCTAATAAATAAAGAGATGTTGGGATTCAGTCCTGCTTTGAAATCACATACTCTGATCACTGGCGTCGCTCGAGGTGGGGCGGAAAGCTGTTGCTTTCTCTCCGCTGATGGGCTCCTATGACGAGGGGGCGGGGCACCTCGTACCGGAGAGTAATGGTGGGGCGGAAAGCTGCAGAACTTTCCGCCCCACCTTGAGCGTCGCCAGTGACTCTGATATTTGGAATCTGGCTGTTTTTGTTCAATGGTATGAGGAAGGCACTCAGTATGTGCTGATGAAAAATATTATTGTTAGTTACTTGAGAACAGTATCCTGTCATTTTGCCCTCACAAAACATACTGCTTTCAGTGAAGCTTCTTCATACTCTATATGTTCAGCTTTCCCAGGAAAGAAGGGTGCCTTTACAGTTTTGCATATCTATTGTGGTTTGCAAGTAAAGAACTATAGCTTATCTTATCTGTTTGGCACACCAATCCTGAACAGGTTTACTAGGCAGTAAGCCACATTGATTCAAACAGAACTCATTTTCTTGTTCTGAAGCCTCAGCGCACAAGTGCATTTCATAAGTACGATGAGTGCAGTATCAAGTGATAACATCTGCAGGTGCAAAAGTCATCACAGATCCATATTACAGACAGTTTTATTTCATAAAACTTGGCATCATTCCAAGCATAAAACTTTCAATCATGGTTGTAGAACATCGCACGTTTCAGCTGAGAAGCATTGTATGTCATTGAGTGCTGTATATGTATGGGTGTATTAGGGTGTATTACTTTAACTATATTTATGACAAGGTTTTTTTAAAAAAATTCTTGGGCGATTTACAGCCCATTTTTCATCCTTCAAAAGGGATCATAGATCCCCAAGATGGCTCTCTCTCTCTCTCTCTCTCTCTCTCTCTCTCTCTCTCTCTCTCTCTCTCACACACACACACACACACACACACTGACAGCGCAATCCTATCCAACTTACACCACCAGCGTAACCAGCGGTGCAGTGAGAACAGGAGACCCAGAACGGAAAGGGGATTCAAATCCCCTCCAAAGGAGGATTCAAAGGGGATGCAAATCTCCCCTCCCCTCCAAAGCCTCCCACCCTGCCGTCCCACACTGGTTACACTGGTGGTGTAAGTTGGATAGGATTGCGCTCATACACACACACACACACACACACACACACACACACACACACAGACACACACACAAAATCAGTATCCACATAACACCATAGAATAAGTTAAACATTAAACGATTATAATATCATTAAAGAATGATTAAAACAAAGAGACCGAGAAACAGCAACGGCCAATACTCAGCTGGGGAAAAATGATTTAAAAAGTGGCAAATAAGCTTGATTGATGCTTTTTGCACCAACTGAAGTGTTCTTATGCTTTTCCTGGGCAGTATAATCATACACCGTCTGTCCACCTGTATATTGTTTTATTTCCCAGATAACCTAGGCTAAGAAGAGGCCTGCAAAAGGCCCATCTAATCAAGCATCCTGTTTCTCACATGGCCTACCAGCTGCTTCTAGAAAGCCTGTAAGCAGGAGACAAAGGCATACTTCTCTCCCACCATTGCTTCTCTGCAACTGGTAATTCAGAGGTGTACTGCCCTTCAACCTGGAGGCAGTGCACAGCCATCTTGACTAGTGGCCACTGAATTGATAGACCTGTTCTCCATGAATATTTCCATTTCTGTGTTCTGGCAGCATAAGGTCCTTTACAGCTGTCACAAAAGTCGACACTATGGAGGGGGGAAAAGCAGCTGTTGTGATTTGTCCTCTGGATTCCCAGGTGCCATTTAAACATTCCCTGATGACGTGTCCTTAATGTTGGGGATGCTTGCTGAGCAATAGGGGTGGAGACGGGTGGGATATAGATGGGTAGGCTTACCAGATCTCCAACCCGGACAGAGTGCTAGACCTTTAGGAGAAGGAATGTGGGCAGGTGTAGCTTGTTAAACCTTAGAGCAGAATCCTAGGCATAGCCCCATAGCCCCATGCCTATAAGATGGGCATGGGCCTCAGTATAGGCCCAAGCAGACCCAACCTGTAACGTTGGTTCTGGTCCAGTTGCAGACAGTTGTATCTCACTGAAAGCAATGGGCCTTAAGCTAGCTGAGAAAAACGCTAGCTGTAGCTCTCAAGAAGGCTAAGAAAGGAGAAAAGCCTTTCCCCTTTCCCCCATTGGCCACCGTTGCATTGCTGCAGCCTGCAGGACCCCTATGCTTGTCTTCTGTATGTTTGCTTATTAACGTAGGAGAGCATTGCGTTGGGCCATTTACCTATTTTTCCCCTGAAAATGTGACCACAAAATGAAGAGAAGGACCTGTGTTTGGCAACGAGTCCAGGAAAAGGCTGGAAAGTTCTTCTTGTTATTCTTTGAGTCTGATGTTAATACAATATTTCTGGACGATGTGATTTTAAGAACCAGCGACGGCGGCCACTAGCTGGGTGTCTGCCCTATTTGAAACAAGCAGCTGCACATTTTCACATCCTGTCCAGAGAAGGCTGCTGTTACAGCCTCCAAAACGCAACGTTTTTGTGGAATAAATCTTTCCTTGACTAGACAAATATGGTGGTGGCTGGTGTGAGTCTGCAGGATGAGTTCACAGTAGATCTGCCCTCTCACTTCCTTTTCGTCTTAGGCCTTCTGAGCATATTTATACATTCGGAGCGATACAGCTGGAATATATAAATAGAGTAAAAACTCAAGATGTAAAATAAGAAAACCTTAGCACTTAATTTGTATTTATTTTTTGATGACTCCATGCTGGGAAGCCACACCCTCTTACCTCAACGTTCTGCTCCTTAAAATGGAGAGTCCTCAGGAAGAATGGTTGCAATCAGGAGTATACCACTTCAGAATGGAAAATATTTTTGAACTCCTTGCACGTTGTAAACTAGCACACCAGGAAGAGAACTATGATAAACTTTTTTCCTCTGATGTGCTAATTTTCTACATGCAGGGAAGATATTTTTTTGAACATGAGGAATATTCAAACATATGACACCTCTCTTCCACTTGCATTTTTAATTGGTACAGTACAGTCCTTGGACAACTACCTAGGAAAGCAAAGGTATCTTTGCTGGGTTTCAGATGTGCACTGATTAATATTTTCTTTCATTTTCAGTGTTCCAGATTTTTCAGTTCTGACCTGTTTGGCTCCATGATGTTTGTTTTGGACCCATTTGTGGAGTCCCCAGTCATTTTGAGTGCCATTCTGTTTTTAAACTTTTTTTTAAAAACTGGTTGTTTTTTTGCAACGATTTGAGAGTTATGGGATTTTCAGCCATGTAAAGTTGAAATGAAGAAATAAAGTTCTTACTAAAACCAGTGGTCTGTAGAAATTCCTTGAGATGAGGTGTCAGCTATAAGCACTAGTATCCAGTCTAGCTCCAGGCACAGACCATCCACCAGCTGAGACTGGTGTTATTGCTCTGAAGAAAACCCAAGCGAGGGTTGAAACGTCAGTTTGAAGTTATTGCCTGTGGCTGCTTTGGATAATCCTGAAGATACTAGCGCTTATAGCTGCTACCTCATCTCAAGGAATTTCTACAGATCACTGGTTTTAGTAAGAACTTTATTTCTTCATTTCAACTTTACATGGCTGAAAATCCCATAACTCTCAAATCGTTGCAAATTGTTACATGCCATGGGAACCTCCACACTTGGTTGTTTTTTGCCACCACCTGTGCTGGCGGTAGTGGGAACCACAGTATTGCCTCCTGGTGGCAGCCATTTTATCCACACTGCCCTGGGACACTGCTCCATAACAGGACATATGGATAAACATTTTGGCTACCGTCAGGAGGAAGCAATATACTGGAGTGGCACACACAGATGATGGTGAAGAAGCCTGTTAGAAGTAAGACAAAAAGTTTTTTTTTAAAGAAAAAAATGAACAGGTGTGAACAGGTGGGGGCGAGAGGGAGAGGATCTCTGCAGCAGTCACACACGCTGGATCCTATCCACCGTTCTTGGCCCAGTCCCCTTCCTCTCCTCAGGCTTACACCAGCAAAATATTGACATGGGTCCTAGGAGACCCATTGGCAACTAGGCTGCCTATCGGGAGGTAAAAATCAGTTTACATCTCACTGGCCATCTGATTGCCCCCCATTGCATGCAACGCATGCTCTGTTGGCGCAGCTGCATGGTGAATGATGGGAGAAGATAGAATTGGGCCATAAGCCTCATTGAACACAATGGAACTTACTTCTAAGGGAAAATGTATAAGATTGTACTGGAAATGTGACTGTTTTCATTTCATTTCCCATTCATTCAGAGCCCACGTCTGTTGGGTTTTCTGTAATCACTAAAGTGTCAGAGAATTACTAAAGAAAGCCTACACTAGACTAAAGCTGAAATTCTGAGGACCCTGGACACAAATCCAAATTCAGATTTGATTTGAGAGCCAGGATGGTGTAGTGGTTCGGGAGTTGGACTTAAGACCTGGAAGATCCAGGTTCAAATCCTCATTTAGCCATGAAGCTTCCTGGGTGACCTTGGGCCAGTCACTATCTCTCAGCCCCACCTACCTCACAGGGTTGTTATGAGGACAAAAGGAGGGGAGGAACTATGCCCACCACCCTGGGCTCCTTGGAAGGGGAGTGGTAGAAAACATGTGAAAAAATTATTCATAAAATGAGTGGGTTGCTGCTGTTCTTTTTGACCAGGGGGAGTGTGAGGTGCAGGGAGCAGTGCAGCATGGCTGCAACAACCTCCCCCCCCCCGGTCCAACTCAAGAGTCACTGTAAGCGGCGACGTAACCAATCCCCTCCTCCACTTCCTGAGGCAAGGTGACATGACACCCCCCTGACTGGAAACCTATTGCAGATTAATTTTTATTTCATCATCATCGTCGTCGTCGTCGTCGTCGTCGTCGTCGTCGTAGTAAATAATTCATAATTTTAAAAAAGCCTTTGTGGTACGTGAGGGAAAGCGTTTATGTAGCCCTCTCCTTGCTCTGCTACTTTAATACACGCATTAAGCTTTTCTTGGGGGAAGGAGTTTAAAACTGGGATGCGCACACATACCTGCTGTTCAGAATTCAACGCCATCTGTGATATGAATGCTTTAATTTTGGCATGTGAAAATATTGGAATGCCATCTAAAAGCGAAGCCACTGTACCATTTCCAGCTGTCATCTTTCTTATGATGATGATTGTGTATCTTTGGATGCCTGCGTACACTTTTACCACATGTATATGTGCTTAGCCATGCTTGAAAGCATCTATGAAACCTGCACATGTTTCGGAGCATCTTCCATGGCTTGTATTCAATACCTCATAGAAGATAACAGGAAACCGCTGCATGCATGAGGCTCTGGATTGTGGCCCTGAACATAAAAATAGACTGACATGACTTTACTTTCAGGGAAAACACTGTTGACTGTAATTACTTCAAAATTAGAAAATGAGCATTTGGAGTTTGTGCCAGTTCCCGTTTCTAAATCTGTCTGTGTTCAGAAATGTGTTATGACGAATACTTGGCCAACTTTAATAAAAGCAGGTATTTTACAGAGATTTGGTTTCACCAAATGTCATTTGGCGGAGTCCTGTGGAATGTTTAATACGACATTGTTCTTATCAAGCAGCTCGGCTAGAGACAGCTCCTTGGAAACATCGCCTGCGTTTATTAAAAGCGTTTGGAAGGTTGCACATGAGAAAAGAAGGTCAGACATAATAACATCCATATTTCGTCGGATGGGCTGCTTGGGCTTCCCCACCTGCCGAATGCTCGAATCAGCCTGGTGAGAATTCCTCTTAAATAGAAGAAAGCATCCCTAGCAGCCATTTTATTCCAACCTGTTAAAAGTAGGCAAAGAACATTTGAACTCTGTACCTGCCCCTTTCGGGGGGGGGGGAGTATAGCTGCAGCTGCTGATCATGTTAGCAGGCAGGCAGCGCCAGAGGGTGGAATAATATCATTTTAAAGAAGTAAAAAACCTGCAGTCTCCCCACGTTATGCCTCGATTGCAAATGAATCTATGTTAACATTTAACCGGGCACAATTGGAATGATAATAATATAATGCAATCATAGTAAGTACTTATATACTGTGCAAAATTGTCCACAGACACTTTCTCTTACAACAACCACCCTTTAAGGTAGGTCAACATTTTTATCCCTGGATTTCTGGTGGATAAGGCTCAGACTGAGACATAGTGGGCTGCCTATGTTGTCTAGTGAGTCTATGGCTGAAAGCAAGATTTCAAGGAGGATCTTCCAAGATGACAGCTCAATCTCTTAGCCCCTATGCTTACAGTAGTAGGCTATGAAAAAAAAACAACCCTCTATTTTAGGGGAATTCAGGGGAAGTCTTTAGGGGAATTCAGTTCTGCAAAATTTACTTCAAGGTGCAAAATCAGACTTGCCTTGAGTCAGTATTACTTGAGTATTACACTTCCCATTGGTTTGGCACGCAAAGAAAAACTCATTCCTGACACTGTGTGGCTTGGCTCGGCTGGGCTCGCTCACTTGAGAGTTATTTTAAGCTACTTGTTTTTCTCTGCTTTGCACCTGCTCTGTGAACGGATTGCAAGGGATGATCTATCAGAGAGACTCAGTAATTAGGGGAGCCTTTTTGATCCTTACAGTTTCATGCCCCATTCTGTAGCACTCTACTTTCGATTGCCCAGAAGAGAAGGGGACTTTCCACCAGAAAGTGTGAGCTTAGCAGGATATTACTGCAGGTGAAGGTTTCGGAGCATCCCATTGAAGCAGAACTTTATTGAAGCAGAACTTTAATCCCATTGAAGCAGAACTAGTGTCACAGTACTGTATCTTCAGTACTGTGACAGTAGTTCTGCTTCAATGGGATTAAAGAATGTTGCTTCTTACTTCCCATGGAACAAGAGGGCCCAATCTACGTTTTGGAAAGAGTTTTGCTGGAATGATCATAGACAGAAAATACCTTCCGCAGTGCCAAGGGACAACCCAAATGGATCTGAATAACAAAATGTTTAATAATATAATAATTTGTTGACATGATTAAGTATGGTCAGAAATAAAGATTAACTAAAGAGGAAGTGAGGGGCCTTGCTTGGACTCTTTGGAACAGGACTTGGAAGTTTATCTCAGAGAAATAAAAATCCTTTCTTGTGACATTCCTAGGCTGAGTTTTCAGAGGCAGGTATAAAAGGGTTGCTTTCCCCCATGTCTTTAGATGAAGGGATTAAAAAGAAAGAATTTTTTTCTTTCTTGAATTAATATTTCAAAAACAAATTGTTTTTCCCCAAAATAGCTCTCTCCTGCCACCTAGAGGGAAAGATAATACTGTCCCTTAATTTCTTCTTCTTCTTCTTCTTCTTCTTCTTCTTCTTCTTCTTCTTCTTCTTCTTCTTCTTCATTAAAAACTTCACTACTCAACTTGACACCCACCAAGTTGAACGAGGGCCACTACTGTGTATGTCAAGACACTGAGGAATTGATAAATGATCTACTTTGTGTGTGTGCATGTGTGTATGTTTGCTGCTTGCCTGGGTCTACAAAACAGGTGAGATGGTGGTAGTCAAGAAACTGGCAAGCCAAAGGCCTGCATAAACATAGGCTGGCAGAGCGCGCGCTCTGCCGGCCTAAGGTGTTGTAAAAGTGCCGTAAGGCTAGGCTTACCATATTTTCCCAGGTCTAAACTGAGACACCACCACCACCACCGGACAATTAATTACATTACGTTACATTACATTATATTTTTCCACTTGCTGTCTGAAGGGCGTCCGGAATGTTAATTAATTAATTAATTAACTTGACTGTCACGCCGCTGCCATTCTGCCGCCGCCATTGCCGCCGCTGCCATCATCGTCTTCATTGCCGTCGGCCGCTGCCGCCATAGTTGTTTCCTTCTTCTTTGCCGCCACCATCATTCATCATCGTCTTCTTCATCTTCTTCGTCTTCTTTGTCACCACCAGCGCCATCATCGTCGTCTTCGTCTTCTCCGTCGTCATCTTCTTCGCCGTCTCTGGAGCCTGGCCGGCTGCATCCGAGCCGGCCAGGACTCCTGCACTGCCCCCTCAAGCCACTGCCGCCACCACCGCTTTTAAATGTTTTTTCCAGCACCGCCATCTGCCTCATGTAGTACTGCCTCATGTGCCCTCATGAGATTTGGGTGCCGCCACCTTCAATCTCACGAGATTTCGCGAGATCCAAGATGGCGCCACCGAGAAAGGTAAGTTTTAAAACTTTTAAAAGCGGCAATGGAGCCCGGAAAGTTCGGGACTGACCCAGGACCGGAGCCTGGAAACTGGGACAGTCCCGGGTTTTCTGGGACGAATGGCAAGCCTACATAAGGCACTTACACTGCTTACAAGACTGCAGTCCCAAACCCATGTCACCGTTTATCGTTGTCTCCTTCCCGGGCCAGGTCGGCATTACATGGCCTCCCTAGTTGTACGCCAGGTCAAGAGTTGGCATGCATCCGAGGAGGCCCATTGGGACCTCTGGCAGTTACACTGGGGAAAGAGGGTGAATGTCCCCTTCCCCCAAGGTGAGCCCCGGCCACGCCAGCATGGGTCACATCCTGCGAAGGATACAGCAGGCAGCCATTTAGGCCAGTCGCTGTAACATGCGCAGGATTGGGCTGCCCGTTTGGTGTTTTGCAAATTGTTCATGGACTAGACATCAAAGGTCAACATTGTCAGGATCCACTGGTGCCTTCTACACTGGAGCTGAAGACATCCATCATGGGAGTTCCCATCAAAATTGCTTCTGGACTGTGCTGGTAGCGATGATGGCTATTGTTGCTTTTGTTCTACAGAAGTGGTATGAGGATTCATAGGATACCTACTGTAAAAGTTTTACAAAGTGGTGTGTTCCTGTGGAGTTTCTGGTTGATGCATGTTTGCAGAATCAATGAGAGATAATGAAACTTTGAGAATTGACCTTGAGCTCCAATTATAGAAATATGTGATTTTGAATACAATGTATTCCCTTTCTCAGTCACTTTGACCAAAATCTTGATTTCTTAAAGAGGAAGAGATTGTAAATACATTAAGTCCGTTTATTTGAGCCTTACTTGTGACCCACCAAGCTAAATGCAATTCAGCTCCTTGACTGGACAGACAGCCCCATATTAACTGTTTCCTATTAATGAATTATCTGCTGCTTCAGATATTCAGAATTGTCCAATGGCCAAATTATCCTCTAGTGATGCCAGTTCTTGCATTACGTCTTCCCTGCCTTTTCTACTGCTTTCTTGTATACGACCTATCAGCTTCTATGTTTGCTCAGCTTCCTAAACTAGGAGCTCTCTGGTGGATCTGCACCTGTCCTACAGTTTTAAAACATAAGGTGGGAGATTTCACACAATTGCCCTGATACCCCAAGACTTAACCCCCACCTGAAGCTGTAAGACACAGATGCAGGTAAAATGTGATGTGGATGTGAAGACTTCACTTTGGCAAAACTTTAGCAAGTGCTTCAATTACAAGGGGCCTAGAGAGGACTCAGTCCCTTTATGTCTGTGCCAGCCCCTTTAGGTAGTGTTTGTAGAAGACCCAAAGGGTGGCTGTGATTTGACCAAAACTGGGCAGAGTCCAGCGGTGAGGCTGGGGAATTCCTGAAGGCCCACCTGCATTTCCCCTACACAATTGGAGCACTGCCTTTCGCATGCTGGATGTTTGGCTAAACTCTTCTGCCTTGCTAGTACTGTATACTGCGTTTTATTATATTTTCTGTTGTTTCCTGTTCTGATCTTTGGCAGTGTGGTGTTGTTGTTTTTTAATTGTTTCTAATTGTGATGTACATTGGGACACCTCTGAATGACCGAGAAAGATGGACTAGAAACACTTTAATAATTTAAGGTAATTATTAATTGCATTAAATGAATTAATAAATAGTAGACCGTAGTAACCCTTCTAGCATAGTCTCACCCACCTTTCATGTTTAAGCATGTTTAAGATACTGGGTGGAAAAGCAGAAACATGGTGAGCGACTTCACAAATTGAGAGGGGGACCACAAGGCTGACAGAAGGGCAGGGATGTGGATCAAGTCTCTGGGTCCAAGTCTCTGGGTCCAAGTCTCAAGTCATGTCCCAAGTCTTTGCCCCCAAGTCTTGAGTCTTTGGTTGCAAGTTGCGAGTCCCTATCTGTTTAATGGGGAAAATGGTTTTAAACCTGAATAAAATTCGACTTGTCGTAAAAGGCTCCAAGTCTTGAGTCGAGTCTTTCGAGTCTTTTACAATTACCGAGTCAGGTCCGAGTCAAGTCATTGACGCGACTTGAGTCTGACTTGAGTCCGAGTCAATAAACTCAAGTCTACATCACTGTAGAAGGGCAGTGACAACTGCACCCCAGAAATAAGGAGGTGGTTTTAAGAAATGGTCTGAAGTTATGGTGAAGTAGTCAGTGGCTACACGGGAGACTGCCAGGGAACCTTCGATATTGCTACTTGAATTCCATGGAAGAAAGACTGGATATAAATGAAATATGATAATCTATTCAAAGCAGGAAAGACTGAACAGATATTGAAGTTGCCTTGGTCTCACTCACTCTGCCCTGCATCCTTCCCAACACACACACACACACACACACACACACACACACACACACACACACACACACACACAAACACACACACACACACACACGAGGATAGTGGATTGCGACAATCAATTGACCACCAGTTCCACAGGGAAGTCTTGACAAAATAGTACCCATTGTAATTGCATTGATCGAAAAGGTGAACACCCAAAACCTTCAGATAATCTGAGGTCTGGAAAGATGTGAACTCATACAGACTGCATATAAACATGGTTCTGCACTTGAAACCGGCTCCCACACCCAAGACAAGCAGACGTTCTTGTACAAATATACTCTCAATAAACAACTGCTGGGTACACAAGGTCCCACAATAGGTTTCCACACAAATAAACAAGTGTATAAACAAAACGAGATTCCTCCGTGCACCTTTCATATTTATCAAAGGCAATACACATATGTGTATTTTGCTATTCTTTTGGCGGCACATGTTACCGCCTTGGCGGCACACCGCCTTGGTTGCCCTGATGGGAGAAAGGCGGGGTAAAAATTCTATAAATAAAATAAATAAATGTTACGAGCAGGAATTTTACAATTTAAAAGCAGTAGAGGTTCCACCGACATTCTCTAGGTTTGGGTTCAGAAATGAATTTTGAAGATTCTAAGGGCTCAGTCCAGCCCAACTCAGCACAAGTCAGGCCCAATTGAGGCCCAATTGTGGCACAATTGGGGCCTAAAATAGGACCAAGTTAGGCTGCAACTGTGCCTGAGTTAGGCAGGAGGCAAGAGCAGTGGGCCAGGATCGAGGCAAAACTTACCGCAGAGGCAGGCAGGCCCCTGTGGGGAGGTGTCCGTCTTGTGGAAGCAAAGAGCCCCCTCCTCAGCTCGTCTGTGTGCACCTACCACAGCTGCTGCAGCGTTCGCAGCAGATGGGCAGCCACAGGTGGGCCTGCAGGCACTGGGCGTGCGACAGTCAGCTGAAGGGCAGAGGTTGTGCCAGTGCCAGCTACCCCAGGGCACCCTGTGCATTAGCCACCTGCTGCAGGGGGGAGTGACCGTCCCCTCCCTCCGGCAGAAGGGGTAGCCACCCCCAAGCCACGGTGAGGCTGCACGTGGGAGTCAGGGGGGAGAGGGGGTGGGAACGGCACACACAAGGGGGGTCTCATGAGGTCTGGAGCTGCCTCTGCCATGACATGCCCGTGCGCTGCCTGAAGCCCTGGGCCTCCAGGGCCGTGGCAATGCCCACAAAGAAGGTATCCCGGCGTCCCATCTGCTCCGTGCCCCGGCCAAGACCGAGAGATGCCTTGGGCTTGTCTGCTGCGAGCGGGAAGGGCTCACACAGCTCATCACACCCCCAGATGGGGCAACGTCGGCACGTCGCGGCAGGCGCTCTGGCGGGGTGGGGGGTGGCCAGCTGCCATCATCAGGGAGTGGGAGGGGAGGCAGACACACAGGCAGGCAGTGGGTGCTGGGGAGGGGCATGGGTGGGTCAGAAACAGACAGACAACAAGGCTGGTGGGAGAGGGATACAGGGAGAGGGTTCTGCAGAGACCAATAGGGACACAGGGGTCACTTCGCAGATGGAGGCAATGCAGGAACGGGCGCCTCTTATGCAGATGGACCTTGGGCAGAACGGACGCCATTGACGGGTGGACCGAGGGCAGAAACAGACGCCGTTGACGGGCGGACCGATGGCGGAAACGGACGCCGTTGACGGGCGGACCGAGGGCGGGTGAGAGCCCCGGTTGCCGAAAGGGCTCTTCACGGATGTGGCGGACGTGCACCATGTCGCCTGTCAGTGTTTGCCTGCCTGAGAGGCCCCCCAACTCCCCACTCTCCTCTGAGCCCGGAGGGTCTGGCAGCCCCCCTGCTGTGGTCTCCCTGGGCTGGCTGTGGCAGGCCCTGGCTGGGATTCATGCAGGGGCTTGTGTGCTGGGGACTGTCTCTGTGTGTGTGGGGCAGTGCTTGTGTGACACTGGGGGACATGTGTTTCAAGGGACATCTTTATTGTTCTGGAACATTGGCAGAGATGGCCAGGCGAGGTTGCCAGGGGTTGGCACAGCAGCCACTCAGAACATAGCAGCAGCAGCAGCAGCAGGCGTGCCCCATGGACCTAGAGATGCAGGCTCTTCCCCTGTGGAACCACAGCCTGCACCATAGAAAGGGGAGGGACAGCAAGTAGGACAGCCAGGGAGGTGGAGCAGCATCAGCGCCGGCAGCTGAGGAGGATTGCAGGGCAGGCTCCCAGACCTTTGGCAGCAGCGAGGCAGAGGACCATGGGGCAACCAGACTGCAGGCCCAGGGGTGCTCGCAGGAAGGTAGGTGGTAGTGGACATTCCTGGGGAGACAGACACAAGGGGGTGTTCCATGGCAGCTGCTGTGTGGTAGCAATCGGCATTGAAGAAATGCCAGTGTGCCGGTTGCAAAGGCCTGCAGGGAGAGAAATAAACACAGCTGAGAGGTGTGAGACACATAGCATGGTCTGCGCTCCTTCCCTGGGTGTTAGGTGAGCATGATCTTGTAAGGGGAAAGGGTCAAAGAGAGAGACAACAACACAACTTGGGGGTCACAACCATGGCAATCCTAGCAATACTGACCTGTCAGTAGACCCTGTGGAGAAAAGAGGGGGGGAACAGCTGGTGTCTACATAAGGCTAACTGTTCCACACTTGTGGCATTGTGTGCTATCATGACTACAGGTAGCAATCAGACACAACAGTGGTAAAGAGGCATGTATCCTATATATCATAGCAGGCATTGCAGGCAGCTAAGAGACAACACATTGGTAGAGAGGCATTTCAGAGAAGGCATTGCAGGCAGCTATGAGACAAGACATTGGTAGAGAGGCATTTCAGAGAAGGCATTGCAGGCAGCTATGAGACATATCATGTCTCATAGAGAGGCATATCATGGCAGGCTATGCAGGCAGATATCAGACATGACATTGGTAAAGAGGCATGTATCCTACCGATATTTCTATATGCAAAGAGGCAGATGTCAGAACACATGTCAGCACGTACCCTGCTCTTACCTGCACTTACCTGCTGATGTTGTTGCCTGTGGGGGGGGGGAGAGGGGCTGGGAGAAAGACATGGGTTAGCAAACACTTGCATGGAGACAGCTGCCCAGGCACAGCTGTAAACAGTTTGGCCAAAGCCAGAACAGCCCTCTCTGCCCTAGAGGGGGGCAGAGAGGAGAGAGGAGAGGAGAAGAGAGAAGTGGGGTGTTTGTGAATGTTGCCCTCCACCAACAAAGTCCCACTTTGTGGCTGCTGGGGGACAGGACCCCATGCCACGTGCTCAGAGAGAGAGAGAGGGAGAGTGTGGAGGCCTGGGGCTGGGCTTTTGTGGGAAAGAGGCTGGGTGGGGCTGGGTGCTGATAGGATAACTATTTGGGTCCGTGTCCAGAGTTAGGCCACAACTGTTCCGTCCTAACTCAGGCACAACTCGGGACCAGGGTGTTAGAACTTTTCAGGAGAGGGCTGGTGTGTGTAAGGTAAAATGGCTCCTATGGGTCTCCTCACATTTGAGTCCACCCTTTTTGTTGACCGAAATTTTGTGCCTGAGTTGTGCTCGAGGGGGCGTGTCAGGGGGTCGCCAGTGTCTGGAACCGGAACAAATTCGTAACCGCCCCCGTCACTCCCCCGACATGCCCCCAACATGCCCACTTTTAGGCCAAACTTAGGACAGAATAGCTCTTATGCCGAACTTAGGACTGAATTGGTCAACTTTCCTTAACCCGTCCTATGTCAGTCACAATTGCAGCACAAATTCGGCCTCTGCGGCACAATTCAGGCACAACTCGAGCCTAAGGCGCTTAGGCTGCAGTTGTGCCTGAATTGTGCCGCTGAGGCCTTAGGCTGGACTGGACTGTTAGCAATCCCCAAATTCACCCCTTTGTAAAACAGGCTGCATGGATGTGAGTTTTCTCCAGGCTTAGTAATAGTTAAATGAGGATAGAGGAGAAAATGAATCAGAAGATGCTACAAAAGCTCCTCCCACTAGCGTCACTGGTGCGTGGCGGGGAGGCAGAGCGCACAGGGTGACGTGCCGGGAGGCGGGCGGAGGGGGTGACGTGCCAGGGGGGTGACACCCCGCTACACTCACCCCCATGCTGGCGCGTCACTCCTCGAGCTGGCAAGCCGAGCCATTTTCCTTGGCATCTCGGCTGCTTCTGAATAGGCCAGCAAGAGGCTTCGATCAGCATGCGCACAACGCCACTCAAAGCCTTGCCCTCAAAAGGGACAAACCTGATTGGGCCGAACGAAGACCCGAAGGGTGCTTTGCGCCCACACACACACACACACACAAAAATCTGGAAAATTGATTGATTGATTGATTGATCCGGAGGGTGCCCCAGTTTGGATCTGGGAAAATATGGTAAGTCTAGTAAAGGGGATACATTGTACCTGGGCCCAGGGTCAAAAAGAGGGCTCAGGGGCCAAAGGAGGGGCCCCAGAAAATTCCTGGGATTTTCTCCATGAGCTGGCCTCATGGAGAGTGAAAGATGGTGGCTGGGCCAGGTCTACCGGGTGAGTAGACCTCAGTGCCACATAGCCCTCCCCCACCCTGTTTTCCCCCTCCCCCTTTGAGAATGGACCCAAAATAAACTTTGTGCCCCCTGATGAAATTCCTCTCAGAGGCCCTCGTGGTACTGCAGTCTTAGTGAGAGCTATTGCAGTGGAAAATTCATATTAGTACATTTGCCTTCGTGTTTGGAGAGACAGAAAAATAACTAAAATAAAAAACCTGGTACAGCACAGTTTAATCACAATGAAAGGATGGGGGGAAAGGAGAGGAGAAAGGAGCCCTTCACTACTGGGGTAAGTTAAGGATGTGTTGGGTGGATTGGTGGTGGAGAGGGCTGGTGACTGGGGACTGGGATTCTTTAAGCTCTCACTTGGAAGTTGGTTTGGGGAGTTTGTCCCTTTGATGGGGAGAAGGGAATTTACTGCCTGGTTCCCGATGGGCCTACTCAGATCTATGCCAGCTCCTTTGCTGGCACAGAACTGAAGAGCAGCGGGGGCCGGGAGATGTGCAGTCAAACAGGGGTTCTGGATCTGGCAGACGTCACTGCCACCAAGTTCCGCCCCATCCTGCCGCTATGCACTTCTGGCCCAGCTGGATCCCCACCCTGATCTGCCCCCAGCACCACCACGACCACACTAGAGCCAGTCTGCACAGTGCCATTGCCAGTGCACAGTGCCTCACAGCCTTTGCACCGGTGGCCGCGCTTCACAGATTGTTGGAGAGGCAGCCACAATGGCAGACCATGAGTTGTGCTGGCAGCCCTCAGGATCTACCTGTATACCTCATGGATAGGATTGGGCCATCCATTAATTAAGACTGTCTCTATGTATACTCAGTGTTGTTGTTGCTGGTGCTACTGGTGGCATAAGCAAATCAAGCAAGGTGGCAACATTTTAAGGCATATTTCTGGACCAGCATTATGAATAGTCAGAGAATTGTTTCCCAGTATCCCATGCAACATTGCAAGGGATTCTGGGCTACATTTCTTAGATCATGCAGTGCAACTGCTTGGCTGGTGAAGTGCCCGATCATGAGCCCTCTCTACTATTATAACAGATTCATATGTAATTCAACAACACCGTTAGCTAAAGTCCAAATAATGGTGGCGCCTCTATTTTGCTATTCTGCTTTTGTGTGTCCTGCATCATTTCAAAACACAGGGGTTTGCAATCCATCACAGCTCTTTTTTCCTCTTGCTTGATACTTGTTTGCTTTACTCCTTAGCTTCTAATACTACTTTACAAGCCTGGCTCAGAAGTTAGTGCCAAAAACTGCATCATGTTGATAGGAACAAAACTCTCGCAAATTCAAGCTGGCCCTCAAAATCCATTAGTGCCCTAGGAAATTCGGGAGTTGGAATCCTGGCAATAAGGAGTCTAGATTTTGGTTTACATATGTTGACATGAGAATCTCAGTTGCACCAGTTATGAGAGTAACCGCTCTTGGTGATGAGTGAGTAGGTCCTCTAAGGGGGAATGGAAAATCAGAAATGGACTCTGTGTGGGGAGAAATACACAAAGGTGCTGACAGCTTAATGAATAACTTGACTGTTATGACAGTAGGACACCTTGCAGTTCCAAGAGCAAATATTTGAAATAATATGCAATGCAGGAAATGTATATATGTATGTAGAGAATACATGGTTTGCCCATATCACTAACAGATGGGCTGTGTTTGGAACCTCTGAAGTTGGTTTCTTTGTTTTGTTTTGTTTTCTTTCTTTTGCTGGGTGGTGAACTGTAAAGATTTTGAGTCACTGAACAATTTATGGCTGAAACACAAAGGAAAGCCATTTGAAAGGGACTCGGTGACTCAGAAGGTTGTCAAGGTCAAACCTGTTACCTGTATGTCTATTATTTACGAAATGATAGAAAGAAACCCATTGGCATGTCATCAGTCGTCTTGGGCAGACAGGCTGTAATGCTACACATGACAGGCAACACCTAACACAGTCCAGGGAAGGCTCCAGGCCCAGCCAAGCAATGGCCTCCCAGGGCACGTGGCAGTTCAAAAGACCAGCGACAATACAATTGTCGTGGAGGAGCTCAGGCCCCAAGACAGATCGGGCCTTCTCATGGCTTTCCGGGCTTTCCCTCTACTCTCATTTTCTGTTTAAACTAAACAGAGCTGTTTTGTATTATGCAATAAAATACGCGGATAGATAGCCAGTGAGGATGGCTGTTCCTCAGAAGCACCAGCAAATGAACACCAAGATATGATGTACCACATGAAGAACTGCAATCAAGTCCTGACAAAGAGGAAGAAAGTACTGCCTTGGGTACTTGCAACATGCGACATCAGATAGAATGGAACATAGTGAATACGGGAGAGATGCAAAACCTCTGCTTATTCCCTCCCCTGAGATTAGACATCTCTTGTAACCTACACTACAACCATGGACTGGAATCAAAAATTGCAAGCTCAGCTTGGATTCCACACAACATGGTCTTCTGTCTAAGGGCTCTGTAAGCTACCTCTCCCTGCATATTCTGCTGCTCCTGCTTGCAATCCTTGAAGGTCATCAACTGACCACCTCCACCTGGGGTTGAACTAGGAGGAAGAGCTCCTCTTGGTCTCCTTTTCACACCACATGGTGTCTTAGGGCGATGAATGTTTGGCACCCATATGGGAGCATTTGTGGTCATGCCACCCCTCTTGGTCAGCTGTACTTTTGATTCACATGTCCAGCTCTCCCACCCTGCACTTTAAATTTTCTGATAGCTGCATTGACAGCCCAATCCTGTGTAAGGATACGCGGCTGGCCTAAAGGGCCGGCCGCTGTATCATCTGGCTGTCTCAGGCTGTCCTGGGGCAGCCCGCGAGCACCTCAAGGGAAGGGGACGCCCGTCCCATTCTCCGGGTGCAAGCTGGCCGAGGCTCTATGGGCCTACTCGAATGTACATTCGAGTTGGGGGTGTAAGGCCGGCCCGGGCTGGGGCTCGGGATATCGGTGGAACGCGCCGCCAATATCCCCACCCCTCGCAGCCCAGGCCGGCCAATGGCCACTCCCATGACTGCATTGATTCTCCCTTCCTCTGCCCCTGCCCTGGTCGGCCTAGGTCTTACCTAGGCCACCCGGCGCAGCTCCAGTTCCCTGGCAGAATGAGGGTTGCTGGCCTCTGCACCAACAGCCCTTACTTTCCGGGAGTCGCAAACATGCTTTACGACACGTTTGTGACAGCTTACAGCAGCAGAGTGTGCACTCCGCCGCTCTAAAGGCTGATTCACACTAGCCCTTCCGTGCACGTTTGCTCTACTCTAGCGTCTGTACGTGCGTCTAGCAGTTCTCTGAACGTTTGCCCGCCTTCTTGAAGAAAGCGCAGCTGTGATTGGGTGAAGAGAAATGCGCTTCTCTGATTGGTGAGCTGCCTAGTACCGGGAGCATAAACGCTAGCTTAAAAGCGAGCGCTTCAAAAAGATAAACTGAAACCATCTCTCCTGGACGCGTCATGAGCTCATGCTGCGTCAGACGCAAGCATGAAAAACACACGAAAAGAAGCCAAAACGCGCACGGAAAGGGCTGGTGTGAATCAGCCTTAAGCCTACACAGGATTGCACTGTGAGTCTCATATCAACTTGCTTTCTCCCTCCCCAAATAGTTCCCATTTGCTCCCTACCCCCCCTTGCTCCTCTTCTCTTGTTCTCTCTGGAATGGTCTCTCTCTCTTATCTTGACAGCAGTAACGGTTCATAATGTTTCTCTCCCAGTCCCCCAAGTTCCTTGTCCTCACTGAAACCTGCCTAGCCTCCCCCTCTCCACTTCTCACATTGTGACAGTTCTGGCCTTCTGTTCTCTTTCCAGTTCTAGTTCTTCTCCACTATCCCCTTCATGAGATGAATATGCTTCAATTATTTACTCCTGCTTATATTACCTCTCCTCCCTCTATTGTCTCCCTTGTATCAACTGGAAGTTCCTTGGAACAGAGTCCTGTCTTTTTTACTCTACGTAATGTGCCATGCACATTGATGGCACTATGTATATCATAAATAATAACTGGCCAAACACATTCCAAAGAATTGTGTACGAAAACCAAACAACTGTCATTCTGCTAACCCATCTAACAGTTAAATTAAAATTACACCGATGGATGAAGTCTAGATATGGAAGTTTCTTTCAGTACACTCTATGTATGATCTAGTCAAAAGATCTTTTTAAAGTTCTATTGATTTTAGAGGGTGTGTTTGGTACATGCTCAAATCTATCCCAGTGAAAGTGGTACATTTCTAAAACGAGAAGGGTCAGGGTTCAAGCCTTCCTGGTAGATACTTCTCCAATTTTGAAGCCTTTATCCTTAATCCCAGGGGCATAGAAGCTGGCTGCTCTTGCTAAGAGGTGATAGAAGGACAGCCTACACATGTTTAAAAGCATTCTGGTCTTTATTATCACTGTATACATTGTAGAGCTGAGAATATTGAAGAAAGATGCTGAAGCTGAGACACCTGAGATGTATTGACTTGAGCTGGACAAGTGATCCAATCAACTCCACATGCCAAAAGGAATAATCTAAGGCTGAGTTAAAAACCCAAACAAATACCACCCTTTCTTCCTTCAAACCAAATTAGTAATGTGCAAATTCTCATTGGTTTCCCCTGCAAATCCACTTGCTTGATGCAAACTTTCCTTGCGAGAGCTCAAAAAGACTCAAATGTTTTTTTTAAATCTTGCCCCCCTTAATACATCAACAGCCCAATCCTGTGCAAGTTGCAGCGGCTGCCCTAAATGGGCCTGCCGCTGCATCCTGTGTTGGATGTGGCCTGTGCTGATGCAGTCCAGGCTCACCTCGGGTTAAGGCAGTGCTTCTCAATTATTTTCTTTCATGCCCCCCCTAGGAAGAAGAAAAAATTTCGTGCCCCCCCGCAATAGTTAGTGTATGCTTTGCGCCACTTAAAGGGGCTCCGTAAAGGGGGGCGCGGGGCTTGCAATAGTTAGTGTATGCGTGTATGCTTTGCACCACTTAACTAGAGTGTAGGAGCCTCCAGCGACGATCTACTTCACCGGGATCTGCTTCCGGGGAGCAGATCGTTCCTCTGCTCCCCGGCGCGAACTCTGTAACGCGCCTAGGAGCGCTCTGCAGAGTTCACGCTGTGAATCACGCATGCGCAAGACGACGATTGGCAACATCGTCGTCTTGCGCATGCGTGAACTCTGCAAAGCGCTCCTAGGCGCGTTACAGAGTTCGCGCCGGGGAGCAGAGGAACGATCTGCTCCCCGGAAGCAGATCCCGGTGAAGTAGATTGTCGCTGGAGGCTCCTACACTCTAGTTAAGTGGCGCAAAGCATACACGCATACACTAACTATTGCAAGCCCCGCGCCCCCCTTTACGGAGCCTCGCGCCCCCCCTGGGGGGCGCGCCCCACTATTTGAGAACCGCTGGGTTAAGGGAACGTTTGTTCCCTTCCCCTGGTGTAAGCCCGGAGGCCCTAATGAGCCTCCTTGGATGTGCACCAGCTCTGGAGCTGGAGCACAACCAGGGAGGCCGTGTAAGGCCAGCCCGGCCCTGAAAGGGACTTGGGATATCAACACAGGCTGGTGCCGATATCCCCGCACCCTCCCAGGCCAGGCTGGTCTTACCATGAGGAGGCCTCCCAAAGCTTGAATCACATATTCAAGATAAGTGGGGGAAAAGCACACATACACAAACACATGCCCCGTTAACACTTTAAAAAACCCCGAAAACAGTAAAAAAATGTTTAAAAACCTGTCAAAAATAGGTTTCGAAACCGAAACCTAATTTTTTTGACAGTTTTATTGGGGGGCGTCGGGGGGGCTGCCCCTACCTCGGGGGCACCTGGCGACGCCACTGTCACCCCCATGGGCGTTGGCGCTGCTGCATCACTGCACAGGGAGTTAGGTAGGAAAGGGCTGCCCGTGCACTGCTTTTACATGTCATGAAATAAAATCCCAGAAACCTATATGGTTGCTTTTGTTCTAATACGATTATAAAAGTGACCAAGATTGGTTCAAGACAAGATGGCAGAAAAAAAAATTGTCCAAAAGAATAGCTGGTAAGTTGACAAAAAGTTGGCCATTTCTGTTCAAAATAAAACTTTTAGAAAGAGTGCATTCAAAACTGTTTTTAATATTAAAGCACACTTTAGAAGTCAGTTATTAATATGGTGAGCTGGCATAGCTTTTAAGCATATAAAGTAAAAGAGAATGCAAGATGGAGATGTTAATGGATAGCTCCCATTTGAGTCGCCCCTGGCTCCAACAGCAGCCTGCAGCAAATCACTCACATGTACCATCTGTCTGGCATCACTGATATTATTTCAACATAAACATTTTCTCTCACTGCCAATTCGGCTAACAGGGAGAGGGGGTAGCCCATCCACCGCATGTTAAGTAGGTGATGCTTATTACACCTATTTCTATAATACACTTTTGTATTGTACATGCAAAACTCAAAACTTCTCTCCTTTTGTAGTGAGGTAACTCCACTACTGTCTACCTTTAGGATAATACATGTTTGCACCTACCAGCCTTTTATATTTGCGGATTCGACTGAGTTAACCCACTGTGGACAGTAGGAAGGTGAAATGAATGCTTCATGGCAGAAAGACACAAATACACACACACCAATCAATACGAAGCATATTTTTTGCCTGCCTAATACAGAATCAGGTCATTGATCCCTGTAGCTCAGTCTCATCTATGCTGACAGGTACTAGCTCTCTAGAATATCAGAAAAAGGGATTCCCCCCCCCCCCCAGCAATACCTAGATATATCAGGGATTGAGCCTGGGACCTTCTGCACGCAAAGCAGGTGCTCTACCACCAAGCTCCAGCCCCTGCCCCAGGCCCTAAACCTCAATTTTTCACAGCCATCTCTGATGCATAACAGCAGCTCACGTTGACTTTTAGCTGTTGATCCCTCATGTATTTATTTATTTATTGGACTTTTATCCTGCTTTCTCCCCCCATGGGGGGGGAACCCAAAGTGGCTTACAACAATAAAATACAAAATACATATAAATCATATAATAAATATATAATATAAAACTCTTAAAACATTAATACAATCTAAAATATATATTTTAGATAAATATAATAAATAAATAAATATAAAAAACATATAAAATATTTTAAAAAATGTAGCGTTCATCATATGGTGGCTAACAACATGCACTGGACCATATGTACACTGCTCTTTATCATGCTGTTGTCTGGAAAGCCCCATTCACAATGGAATACTAACATTTGATGTGTGCAAAGTTGTATGTATGCTGTTGACCGTCACAGGGCTGCCTCTGCCCATGGTCACATCTAAACATCCATGTGAGAGGGGGCTACTATTCCCCAGCCTGTTGTAAAAATGAGAAAGTCAAATTCAGTGGTGAGATAGCACACAGATTCAATGAGGAGTGGGCTACTTCACTGGCAAAGTGAGACATATCCACCGTGAATAAATATGGGAGAGGTACAATTAATCATTTTGTATAACAATGGCACTCCCAGAAGTGATATCGCTTTAATAGCATTAGAATGTACAGTGGTTTCCCGCTAGCAGTTTCCTGGAATGTATAGCACTCTGGAAATGACTACAATCTGTGGTCTATGGCTCATCTGTGGTTCTTTAGTGCTCTGTTGCATTATGTGAACACATGATAGTCTAGTTTAGCTGCATGTGTCCAGAAAAAAAAAATCTTAGTAATCTGGATCAAGAGTAGATACAGATTGGTTTACATACAGGAACATTGTGTGTGGCTGGGTGTGTGAAGGGTATTGCTCTGTCTCTGTGAATTAGTGAAAAAAGAACAGCGTAACATGGTTAATGTCAGGTCTAGTACAGTGGACACTAACTGACGATTGGATTTTGGCATGCATGCATGTACAGTACACACACACCCTTAGCATTGTGCTGTTTTCTGTTATTTAATTTATGGATTATGGAAAAATAATAATTAACCTTTTGTGAATCTATTCTTGTAATGAATGCCAGCCAGATGGTACAAAGTTGAGCTGGGCATGAATTTTCTAATTCAGAAAAGAGGAATGAAAAACATACCTTTCACACCTATGGCTCTAAGAAGGGAGATGACCACAGTTGCTCTTACTTCTGGTAAGGCTCTCCTGACCATATAAATGCACCAAACTGCTCATAGCCACCCTCACCTCACCCGTCAGTTCTTTTTTGCACCTCTGGCAATTCTCTTAACCCAAAACACAGACCAAAGATAACATCACCAGGGGTTTCTTAAGTGCCCACACATGCTCCCTTCCGACCAGAGAGGGGGGGGGGGAAGTCAAGTTTGTCTGGAAAGGAATCCAAGGCCAAGCTTGTCTTATCTTCACACGCCCACAACCTCCTCCTGTGGGATTGCTGCTATCACCACACAGCCTGCTGGGTGAGCTCTGATTCTCCCTTCTGAGGGCTGATAAGGTGGGTTGCATGAATTGCCCTTTTCAAGTTGGGCTTGCGCTCTGTAGCCAATCTTTATCGCCAGCCTGAAGGAAGGGAAATCAAAAGGCAGCTAAAAGCTTTTCTTTCCCCTGTTCTCTGATATTCTATAAGTCACACTGGGAGCTGAATATTACACAACTCCCGTCCCCATCACCCCAACCATTGTGAAACAGCAGGCTGATAAAGTGAAAAACAAAAACAGATGTAGGAGGAAGAAAGACTTGGGGACTCTTTCCACCCAAGTTTGCATTCACCTTTTGTCTTCCTCTGACTTTGCTGCCCTCCATGATGGCTGGAGTAATTTTCAAACAGTTCCACGTTCTCATACTGGAAAGAGAATCATTTGATTGGAATCCTTGAATTCTTCCTTGCATTGTAGTACTGAAGCCTTTTTAAATAGATGTGACTCTCTTCGGGTGGTCAACGTGGGTGACAATCTCAAATGAAAATGTTTCTTTCTCTGCATGTAGACTGAACATGTATGGTACATGCTGGGAAATTAATGCACAGTCATGTTCCCCAAGGGAGAAATGACAGTTGTTTATAAAATAAGGCATGGTGTGGAGAACTTGCTCACCATCTCCCATAGTTAGAGGTTTTTGAAATGGTGATAACGAAATAAAAACACTTGACTCAGACTTGACACGGCGATTGTAAAAGATTTGAAAGACTTGACTCGAGACTTGGAGCCTTTTACGACAAGTCGAATTTTATTCAGGTTTAAACCTGTTTTCCCCATTAAATAGATAGGGACTCGCAGCTCGCAACCAAAGACTCGAGACTTGGGGGCAAAGACTTGGGACGTGACTTGAAACTTGGACCCAGAGACTTGAGACTTGACTTGAGACTTGGAGTCAGAGACTTGATCCACATCCCTGGAAGTGGGATATGTCAGTAAATAGACCTCTCCTGGTGCTGCTTCCCAGAGGCAGGAGTAGATTCAGGACAATTCAATACTATCAAAAGATAGGACTTCTTCACAAAATTGGAAAATCAATGTACGATTTCAGTACCACAAGATGTGATGATGATAAATAGCTCAGACCACATTTTAAAAGGATGAGAGAAATTCATAGAAAATAGGCCCATCAGTGGCTATTAGTCAAGATGGTGATAGGGAACCTCCAGGCTCCGAGGCAACTTTCCTCCTTGCCCGCATACCTCAATAAGACATAAGACAAGTTTTATAGATTATAATGGGCCACTGTTATGTGACATGCCAATATCGTAATTGAGACTCTGTAGCAGTAGCTAACTGATCTAACACTCCACCCCCTTTTACTGTAGGCTTTGTGACCGCTTTGTGAACTTTTTGTTGAAAAGCGGTATATAAATACTGTTAATAATAATAATAGGCCCCTACCATGGAGGAAACAACACTTGTTTTCAATTTCCCATTCAGGCATTCCCACCCTGACTCACAACAAGATCATCTCTTCACAATCTAAGCTTCTCGGGGCTATGCCTGCAGACAAGGAATAGAGGAAGCTCTGAATTGCATCGTCTACTCCAAGCTATGAATCCTTTGAAGCTGACCTTGCAATCATTGCTCAAAGGCATCCCAGCCATCACCCTGAGCTGCAAAGCCTTTGGGATTGGTTCCTGACTCCCTTTAGTCAATTTACTAGCCTCAGGGTGCATACTGGTCCCTATTCTTAATCCCAGACCTGCACTATACCTGCCAGCTTCTGATTTAAATTACTAATCCATAGAGGACCTAAGACAGCAGTTTGAGAGGATCTCAGATCTCATGACATGCTGCCATAAGTCCTCTTACGGCATCTCAAAAGCCACAGTGTGCTTTGGGGCTACCAACATAAGCAGCCAGGGACCCCGCAGTCCCGGCACCACTTACTCTCCTATCGTCGCAAACGTGCTTTATGGCACGTTTGCGACAGCCTACACCAGCACCGGGCCGGCACAGGTTACACTGGATTGGGTTGCCTGACTATTCTCCGGGTTGGGTGCCCAGGACTGCTTCTCTTGACACTGGAAGACTGCAGTGTTGACTGGAGGATGAAGCCGCAACAGCCAGTTACATGCTCTCCTTGCGCAGTGCCACCCATCCACTGGTGCCACCTGCTGTTTGCCTCATGCAGGGGTATTGGGAAAAGCCACCCACCCTTGATCCTCTTGCGGATGGGCTGTAGAATGCCAGTTGCTAGGGAACAACAAGTGCAGAGGTTTATTGGCTTCACACCCTGCTTGTGGGGTTCATCTAACTGGCCTACTAACTGCATGTGGCAATGTTCTTTCTCACACATGATTGCTTTCCTGGTAGCAAATGCAGCACTGCCCTAGGTTTGGTCAAACAATTTACATATTTCTTTCTACCTGAATATTCCTTAGTCAAAAGACAGTCTAACTGCCCTATTAGCAAGTTACTGGGTATCATCCCCAAACAGCTATGGATGATCAAGGTTTGAGTACATAACTGTGCCATTCCCTCCTGAAATTGTTCTTTCTCCTTGCTGGTGCATTCAATGGTTTGGCACTCCAGATTCACTCTGCTGCTATTTCGGCATTTTATCATGCCTGTTTTCACTCTCAAGTGTTTATTTCTATGAACAGACTTAACTCTTTGAAACAATATAATGACTTTCTTCCTGGAGGTGGGGGAAGGAGCTTCCTCTGGCCTCATCTTGGTGCAACTGGTCATGTTTGAACTCTGCCCCTTGTCCTCTTGATTTGGCAATCTGGATGAAGATTAAGTCCAGAGCCAAGAGTGTCAGCAAAAAATAGGGAGCAAGGAGACATGAATGTGATTTTAGTATACAAAAATCCCCTGCTAACTAGGCAAGAGGCACCTTTTCAATTGGTGCTCCTCTTATATTTAGCAGGGGGAGAGTAACTGCTCCCCTTTCACCCCAGCACAGTGTCTTTCTGGTGGCTGTTTGCTGGTGGTGTTTTGCATCTTTTTTAGATTGTGAGCCCTTTTGGGACAGGGAGTCATTTAATCATTTGATTTTGTCTGTAAACTGCTTTGTGAACTTTTTTGTTGAAAAGCGGTATATAAATACTGTTGTTAATAATAATAATAATAATAATAATAATAATAATAATAATAATAATATACAACCCCCCTCCCCCATTTTGTTCTTAGAGTTCACTGTGAATTGTTGGTCATGATTAAAGGTAGGTGAATTAATTCTGGAGAGACAAAAGTGTACTGTAGAGAATTCTGATAAGAATTCTGACAAAGAAATGGAAAGGACATGAGAGATGAAAAAGACACGTGGCAGCAGTATTCACCAAAGCAGTAGGTGTAGCAATAGGGTGAAATCTCTCAGGAGCCATCTCATCAGAAGGCCTCTCACACCTCCATGGAGCAACTGACCTGGCCAGATGTAAACAAAGCCAGGTTGGAAGTCAGGCAAGATGTGGACAGCCTGATGCACTCCCAGAGTCAATTAAAACCCATCTAACAAGACATCAGAAGGGGGAAAGAACCCCAAAAAGAGAAAGCAGTGGAGAGGAACAGATCAAGGCATGCTGCTCGGGGAGAACGAGGATGGGACAAAGGCAGAGGCGTAACGTGTGCCGGGGCGCCCTGGAGTACCGGGGGGGAGGGGCGCCCCCGGCTCTGTGACAATGATCTATCTGAGGATGTCGAATCTGTATTGCTATTGCTGTTGCTTTTAATACAGACTAGTTCTTCCTTCACGCTTGAAGCAACCCTTCCTGGCTGCAGCTATAGGCTTACAGTCATGCTAATTACCCTTCCCGGCTGCTCTAGGCTTACAGTCATGCTAATTTTATGTCCTTGGGCTACCAGGTTTGATAATAAGAGATAACATATTCAAATGGATGAACTCCAGGCCCATTCCCCTCTTAGTAAGGTACTTAGAAAAAAAAACACAGCCAAGAAGATAACAATTAACCAGAACGGCCGGGGGGGGGGGGCAACTTCGGCGCCCGGACGAAGTGTTCCAATTGTCCACCGAAGATACGCCTCTGGACAAAGGTGAAGAATTCACCTTATGGAATTCCCTCCCCTTTGACTTACAAACTGCTCCCTCCTTGGACACTTTCCGGCGAGGCCTAAAAACATTCTTGTTTAAAGAAGCCTTCTGAGCCCTTGCCTTTTTTAACATCTCGCTGGTACAGGTGGGGGTGCTGCTGTTTTTATGCTCTTGATTTAATTGTAGTAATGATCTTTTTAATTGATTTTTAGATACTGTTTTTATTAATTCTCATTAATTTTTTTTTACTGTTTTAAAATGTGATTATTTTTGTATTGTATTTTTTGTATTGTATTTTCTTTTTTTGTTGTAAGCCGCCTTGGGTCCCTTTGGGGAGAAAGGCGGGATAAAAATACTGTAAATAAATAAAAATAAATAAATTCAAGCCCAACCAGGAGTACAACTGTATCGGTGGATTGGAGCAGTGCTTCTCGAAGTGTAGTCCGCAGAATGGTGCTGGTCCGCAAGCCATCAGCCGCCAGTCCTCAGCATAGTTCCTGCAGCTTCCAGCTTCCCTGGAATTGAGAGTTACCTGAGGGAAGAGCAGCCAAGCTTCGTTTGAGGATAGAGACAGAAATGCGGCCAAAGAGACACACAATACTTGGACTTCTGAGTTAAGCAAAAAAAGAAAAAAAGAAAAAAGGAAAGCCGCCATTGGATTGGCTGTGACTCTACCTCACAGGATTGTTGTGAGGACAAAAAGAGAGAAGTGCACCATATACACCACCCTAAGCTCCTTGGAAGAAGGGAGGTATAACAGGTTATCTTGTTGTCTTGTGCTCCCTGAGGCGTCTGGTGGGGCCACTGTGTGGTGCAGGGGGCTGGACTGGATGGGCTTTTGGCCTGATCCAGCAGGGCTCTTCTTATGTTCTTATGTTATAAAAATGTGAAAAATAAATAAAATAGAAACCAACTCCACTGCAAAAGTGAGAAAATCTGCCTTTTCAAATTTCATCCTAAGAGCCATAACATTCTTTCCTAAATAAAATTATTCTGCAGTGTAAAGTATGTTGACATTTTTTCGGCACAAAATACATTTGCAGATGCTCTAAGTCTACTTTGTGCTCCAACAGCACATGACCTGCAGTTTACCTTTGACTGCAACACAAGCTACTTGCCCTTCAGCACAATTAAGCAACTGTAATGTCCAGCATACAGGTTCAACTGCGCTTGATTCCTTTTTAACTGAAACAGGCAACTGGAGGCTCCCCAGGGTGCTTTTAATGGGTCACTTAACCATCAGGTGATGTGGCTGCTTGCTGTTTGCCCTTTGTGAATTGTTTTCATTTTTATAGCACAGCATCCATTCCCATTCCCCAGAGAAACAGCCAGCGTTTGACCAAGGATATTTTCAGATTTCATTTTTTCCCCAGCTGTCAGACTTTGTGTATTTTTCCAGTGTCAAAATGACTTTCAGATAAAGGGAAAAGATAACGCGATGATAAAAAGAAAAGCAAAGGTTTTAAAGTAGCGATGGATGAAGGCTTGGGTCACCAGATGTCTCTTTCCAAGGGATACTCACTTTTTTTTCTAGGGATACTCTTCTTTTTTTCACATTTTAAAGGATGGCCACTTTCTGTAGAGCACCACAATCACCCTGCAACTCCATAGACCCCAACTGCAACCCCAACTAAGGGGAACTTAGGAGCAAATTAGGGCTCGGACAGGTTGACTTGTTGCCTTGTGTGCTCCCTGAGGCATCTGGTGGGGCCACTGCGAGTTACAGGAAGCTGGGCTAGATGGACCCATTGGATGATCTAGCAAAGCACTTCTTATGATCTTAAGGGTGTGTCCAGATTCCAGTTACCTGGTTGGACTGATATTGATCTGAGAGCATGGGAAAGGTAAAGAGTTTTTACCTCTGGCACCCATGTTTGGCTCATGTGTGGTTCAGCCATGTTGACTGCTCAGCACCCATTGACCCCTGTCATCAGTGTGGGCCAGCAGGGCTAACCCTAAGAACACAGTACTGTATAAGGCCAGAAGAATAAGGCCCAAAGTCTCTCAAATCCATTGTTGCCTCCAACAATTGCCTGTTATAGGCCTCTGGGAAGCTCACAAGCAGACTTATTCCCTGGTGTTTTTCCCCAACATTTACCCAAAATCAGACATTTACAGCGCAATCCTATCCAACTTACCCCCACTGGTGTAACTAGCGGTGCAGCGAGAACGGGAGGCCCCAGAACGGAAAGAGGATTCAAATTCTCTCCAAAGGGGGATTCAAAGGGGATTTAAACCTCCCCTCCCCTCCAAAGCCTCCCGCTCTCCCCTCCCTGCTGGTTACACCGGTGGTGTAAATTGGATAGGATTGCACTGTTAGTGTCTCTTGATTCAAAGGTTCCGTATTTGCTGTCATGGCTAATAGCCACTGCTATCATTCATCCTTATATGTGTTTAGTGACCATCACCATATCTTGCTGTGACAATGAATTACATGAGATAATTATTCATGGCACATTTGCCATGAACCTCCTGCCAATTAGGTTTAGCGGATGCTTCAAGGTCTTGAGTTTTGATTTATCTTATAAAATTCACTGGGGAAATATCACTGGGGAAAAAGAAAGATTTCTGAGAAAGGATGGCACAAGTACTATTGACCTTCCTCTTATTCCCGCTCTGGCAGACATTTTATCTTTATTAAGCAGAGGGTGATGTCTGCACCTTACATATACAGTACTGGCCCCTTTCCCTGTTGTGTCAGATGACCAGCAAGAGAAGACAGGTTCAGATGCTGGTTCAAATGCTGTTTTAAAGACTGAATTGGCCTGTAGTATTAACTGGCATGTGCGCTCACAGCATGTGCGCATTCTGGTCCCTCCCTTTGCTTCCCCTACTTCGCTACTAAACGTTCCTGATCATGTGGGAGAGGGTTTCATCTGAGCCTACTCCTCACACGCACAGCTAAACCTTAGCAACATGTGACAGGGGACGGTTCAAACAAACCTGATGAGGGAGCTTAGTGGGAGAAAGTGGGGGGAAACAAAAGGAGGAGGTAGGACATGTCCATCACAGGGCAGGTTCAAAGTTATAGTTGTCACCCAAACGGGCCCAGAGTGAATAATTGATATTTGGACACTCCTCATACAAACTTTTAACTTAGCACAAACTAAAGCACCAGATATTAAGATGATGGAGGCACTGCAATGGCACTTTAGGCACTTAATGAGACATGATCTCTGCACCCAATTGTCTGAAGTTTAGCTTTGGTGATGTTTAGGTAGTCACAGAACCTAATGAAGGAAGTTCATTTGTAGGATCATGGGACATATATGTGGATATAAGAATGCATGAAGCAAATGTCTAGAAATGTATGAAAGGTCAACAATGAGTTTTGCCTCAAATGAAAGTCCGGCAGTGTTGGAGACTCCAACTCATATTTCTATTCATTGGATATTTCCAATGAATGTTGGTGGAGCCCAAATTAATTTACATCCACCTACAGCACTTTCTCAAGAATTCTCTGCACATCCCTCTCACATAGAGGCAAAACCACATACACATACATAAATACACACACTGAGTGTGCTGTTGGTCCTTTCTCATTTTATCATATATATCTCCTTTACTTTCTCCCCAGCCAGCTAATAAAATGCAATTTTTATTCTTCCTTTAATGGTCTCTGCTAATTAGGCACGATGGCCTTTGACCTACAAGTGCCTTCATTTATGGCTAGCACATTCCTTTCAACAGCACTGCATCAGCTTGGTTTACAGGATGCTGCTGCCAAACATGTCATTCTAGCCCATAAATGTTTCAACCCTTCCCTCCTACTGCCACACACACATTTATAGCATTTGCCCCTAAAAATAGGAGCAAGCCCTCTTGCCAGTCAGCAGGATAGGAAACGACTTGCATTCAGGAAGAATTTTGTCTGAACACAACCTTCAGGCTGTATCTGGTCGATGACCTGGCCCTGTTGATACCTTGCCAGAGAGAGAGAGAGAGAGAGAGAGAGAGAGAGATGCCTTAATGTCATGCAGAGAGTTAAGTCCACCCTAACAATGAGAATGCTAAGAGGGAAACATTTAAGCCCCTAATCAGGCTGAATGGTACTTTTTCAAGTGTGCTTTTCACATGAAGGGTAGGGAAGCTGGTAAAAACAGCAAATTAGTTATGATAGACCAGCAGCACAATTCTGTACATGTCTACTCAGAAGTAAGTCCCAGTGAGTTCAATGATGCTTACTCTCAGGTAAGAGCACATAGGACTGCAGCCCAACTCGTCATTTTTGGGCATATTTTGGCATTGGTCCAGATTTGTTTAGATTTTATGATCCACGTTTTTGGAGAAGATGCAGGTTTTTACAATGTCAGAATCCAAGGTGGAGTCCAAATCTTCATACTGTCAAGAAGAAACAGGTGTGAGTCTCACATGTAGATCTTGTGGAACCCCTTAGAGAACACTGGAAGATTCATACGCAATATGACTTTTGGACTTTTCTGACGTTATGAAGACTTCTGTTCTCTCAAAAATCAGAAGGAAATCCAAGTACTGTATGTGCAGAAAACCAAACAGCTGATCTATAACAATATTATATCAATGCTCTTATTACGGACGAGACAATGTAGTATTAGACATTATATCTGGATAATATCTGGATGCAGCTCTTGATTAAAGCAGTGCGTTATAATTTTGCTTCCTTCCAGAGAATCAATGATTTGCCATTGTCTTCTAATTGTGAGAAATTGCTGTGATCTCCATTGATTCCAATAGTGTAATCTAAATCAGAGGTTCTCAACCTGTGGTACGGGTACCCCTAGGGGTACGCGGACCTCTTGCTGGGGGTACGCCAAGCCCTGCCCGTTATCTGCCCCATCAGCAGCTAATTAAGTGTTAATTAACATGGATTTTAAGTTTTAATTGTTTTCAGAGCCTTTCTGTCTCTCTGATTTTGGTTTGGGGCTTATTTTTGTACTTTGTGCATTTGTGTGTGTGTGTGTGTGTGTGTGTGTGTGTGTGTGTGTGTGTGTGTGTGTTAAATAAGACATTTTCACATTTCAAATTGTTTTAGTACTTTTTTATTTAATGATTAATCACCTAATTAATTGATTGATTAATCCAATTAATTAGCAGTTAATTAGCAGGGGGTACTTCAGAAAATTGGACCATGATAGGGGGTACCCGGGCCTCCAAAGGTTGAGAACCCCTGATCTAAATACTACTAAATCAATCTCAGCTGGAAACCTTATTAATAGAGGGGGGAAACGGAAAGTGAGAAACAAAAAGAAAGCCAGAAAAAGACAAATGTCTTTCAAGGTGTTGTGCAGCAGTAGCAGAATTCTGATGATAAGCCTTTAAGCCTTTGGGTTATTTTTCTTGGGAAGCTATCTTCCAGCTTTTCCGCTCACCACCTACACAGCATTTCTGCAGGCCCTCCAAAAACGAGGCCATTTAGTTGCTTCGTTGTCAATGCATTTGGACACCTTGTCAAAACAACATAATTTCACTTTGTAACTTTCTGACACTGGTATTTATTGCACCTGTCTTTGGTCATGATTTATGACTTGTCTGGTGAGTATTACTCCACAGCTTTGAGTTTACGATACGAGATAAGTGAAGCATTTGAAGTCCCGCATGGACTACAAATTTGTAGATGTATGTTTTCCTCCAGTCTCCAAAAGAGAAAGTGACACGAACTTTTTCTTCCAAATCTTCTGGGTGGTAATATTCAAGATAATCTAAGGTGCTTTACCAGAAAAAGGACAGTGTTTTATATTATTAGCACTACATTTTAGATGAAATGTTTAAAAAATCAGAGGACTTGTATCAGAGTAACAGGATTAATCTATGTATGATGATTTCAGATGATGCAAATGTTTTTGAGTTCGCTGTCAGCAATTGTTCTTCTTTTGAGTGCTGGATTTTTTTTCTGTTCAAAAACCCCTCTCTGATACATAACTATTCTTAATAATGTTGATCACATTATTAATAAGGGATATCCCCAAACTGGGAAGGAAAAAAAAACTTTTTCAAAATTATGAAATTGGTTTTATGTCTTCAAAAAGTAAGAATTTAACTGACCTAAAAATATGAGTAGTAGTTCAATAATTGATTGTTTTGGTTAAAAAAAAAGGAAAACATAAAATGCAAAGGACTTTTAAAAAAATAAAATGGTCACATATGTATAATAGAGTCTATTATACTTATGTGACCATTTTATTTTTTAGAAGTCCTTTGCAATAGACTATTCATTGTCAACAACAGGGGTCGGCAACCTAAGGCCTGTGTATTGGATCTGGCCTGCCACCCAAAGTCTTCTGGCCCACAGTCTCCAGCCCACCGCCAACCAATGGACACTTTCCCCTAGGAAGCGGTGGTGGCAGCGGCACAGGGACTCCACTAGCCTGGGCAGATGGCTCTGCCATTCCTTGTCCTGCATGCAACAAATTAGGTGGGAGGCTTTGCCTCCCAAGCTGAGCTGTGCGTCGCTTCCAGGAGTTCGGCAACCCAGAAGTTTAGCAATGCCGTGATGATGTCATTACCCAATATCTGGCCCCTTTGCCAGAAGAGGTTGCTCACCCCTGATCTACAGTTTCCAAAGTGTGGCTAGCTGCCACAAGGCATATATATAGTCCAATTCTTGGAGTTGCTATGCAAGGCAAAACTCAGAAAACTACAAATGCTTTTGTACCAGTGCAGTATTGCAAACCATGATTATATACGGGTGTATGGACACATACAGTTCAGCAACTTTTCAGCAAGTGTATGAACACATACAGTTCAGCAACTCAATTATGCCATAGCAATTTCATGGTGCAAGACCTTACAAGAAGCATGTGCTGGTAGAGAGGGATTGTTGCTGGGGCAGGCCGGGGAAATTATGTCACAAAGGAGTCTGACTCAGCACTTGATGACTGTAGCTGAATGGACCAAGTGATATTTTATATGGATGAATGAGCCATCATATTTCTTTTTGGGGAAGACACTGCAGCTGAATGCATGAAGCGACTACATTTTTAAGTATGACATTTGCGGTGACAGTTCAGTGATAGCTCCCCTTTTAGGCCCCTGCAAGTGTCTAGTTTGAATTGCAGATCTGAGAACTTTGAACATAAGAACATATAAGAACATAAGAAGAGCCCTGCTGGATCAGGCCAAAGGCCCATCTAGTCCAGCTTCCTGTATCACACAGTGGCCCCACCAGATACCTCAGGGAGCACACAAGACAACAAGATATCTGTATCCTGTCGCCACTCCCTTGCAAACTTTGGGCTTTGCCATTCATTGATCTCCAAACATTGATTTTGCTCATGATGGACGGAAGTGATATTTCTGTGGCTGAAGCTACGCCCCTCAGCAGTGGCACTTCCTCACTGTCTGAGGAGCCCCCCCCCCCAATGCCAAATTTATTTTCAATTTTTTAAAAATTAAATTTTCTACGGGCAACCTATGTCCCAAGATGGTGTCTTAAAGGAGTAAATATTAGGCATAATTCATTGTGTGGAATTAGTTAATACATACTTTGCTGCCCTTTATTCCAAAATAGCTGGCAAGGGAATTAGAAATTGAATAATTTGGTGGTGGTGAATCTTTGTAAATGCATATGCTACTATGGGTTCTGCTAATAAAGTATAGATGTCCTTATACATGTGCAAATGTTTTCAGCTAACCTTAAGAAGTAATAATAAGACTACATTAATATAGTGTTTTAGCATATTTAAAAGCCTCTGATGACAACCTAAGAGCTCATATTGAAGATGTGGGGTGGGAGGAGGAAGACTGAAGGCCCAATCCTATTGAGCCACTGCGCCGCCTGAATGCGTGTTCCGGTGGCGCAGAGTGCTTTACGGTGGTTGCAAAACACAACATGCAAAACACCATTCTGCATAGCTGGGCCGCCGCTGCAAGCAGTGAGTAGGTCACAATCATGCACCAGCAGCCTCCAGAGAAGCCCCAGTGCCAGTAAGTTGGTATGGGGGGTGGGTGGGAGTGGGCAGAATGGGGAGGGGTAGGGAGGAATGGGGTGGAGACAAGAGCAGAGAAGGGGTATCAAGGCCAGGAAGGGGGAGGATATCAGCAGCAGCAACTCCACCGATATCCTATCCCCCTTCCTGGCCTTGATCCACCTTCCTGGGTCCACTTGGACTTGCACCAGCAAAACCACTGGGGCAGGTCTGAGTAGACCCATTGCAGCAGCACAGGCTTACCCCCAGGGAAGGGAACAAATGTTCCCTTTCCTGAAGGAAACCTCTGGGACTGCCCTCTCCTCACAGGATGCAGTACACAATCTGGTGGCGCAGCTGCATTGGCGGGGTGGTGGTGGATAGGAATGGGTTGTGAAAAATCTTGGCTTGCCTAAAGTCACTTAGCGCATTTTTTGCAAAGGTGGTGACTTCTTGACCACAATGCTAGATTATTTATTTAACATTCTTGCATCCTGCCCTTTCCCCCCGAGACTTCAAAGTGTATCCATAGGGATTATCCCAGTTTATTCTCATAAAAAGCCCTATGTGGTAGTTTATGCTAGGCTGTTCACGTGCTATGTTGTATCTGGGCACACAAAGTCTGGACCCGGGTACAGCTGGCCATACCAGGATATACATTTCTGTGTAAATAAGTACCTGGGTTCATTTTTTACAGACCAACAATCCATGAACACTGTACACAGGTTGTACCTTCATTGATCAGAGCGTATTCTATATTCAGTTGAATATAACTGTATCCAGGTTCTGATTAACATGCGAACAGCTCTCTAGCACTGGCCTGACAGTTGAGGAAGACTTGAACCCAGGTCTCCCTAAGACTGAGACCCTGACCCTACCCACCACAATCACCTCTGGATTTTATCAGTTTATATGCACTGCTGGCATGAAACACAGGTAGCATTTGTAACCATTCGGGAAATACGGAGCGAAATGGTCCATTTATTCATTCAATTCAGCCTAACCCTTGAAGTTCACAGACTGCGTTTTCTGAGGGGAGCCTATCAGGTGATTTTATCTCAACGTCAGGGTAGGAATAAAGCCCCTAACGATCAAGATGTTGTATCAGGTACGGCTTGAGAAAGAAATACGTCGAAATAGAAAAGATTGTAACTTCCTGCAACAAAGAAATACAAGGTTTGGTATTGCAAGAACAACTCATATCATTTGTCCTGCATGAAACTTTGCATGTTCTGATGTTCTTTGATAGGCTGCCAGTGAAAATACTGGGCAGGCGTCAGTGGTGCAGTTGCCATGGTCGCCTGGGAAGCCAGGACAGTGAGAGCAGAGATTGAGATCAATAGTTTTCAACAAAAGTTGCGATTCAGTGGCGAGTTCTTGGATAAGGTACTCTGAGCTTGAGCATTGTGTAGTACATATGATCACAAATTCACTTCTGAAAATGCTGTGGCGGCAATCCTACGCATACTTACCTGGAAGTCAGCCCTGCTGAAATCAATGTCCTTTTGAGTCAAATGTTGTTAGACTTGAGTTACGATAACAACTCTGGGGGTTGGGCCCAAAGGAAAAGCAGCAGGGCATTTATAACGGTAATGAACTATTTTGATTTGTATGCTGCCTTGAGGGGCCCTGAAAAAAAACAAGAGATATAAATGTTCTAGTGTATTTTTTTGTTCAGCAACAAGAAGCATCCCCCCTTTTACTGCTGCATGTAATAGCATAAGTTTAATAAAGTTTCAAAATTAATTTGAAGGCACTTGCAGAGACACCTGAATAAGAAAATGATGTTATATTGCAGCTCCATTCTGTAAGATCTTACAAAATACACAGCACAATCCTGCGTAAAGAACCTCAGGGCCTGTGGGCCACCCGCAGGACCCTATGCTCTTCCTGGGCTGCTCCAATGCAGCCTGGGGTCTCCTCGGGGGAAGGGGCTGTTTGTCCCCTTCCCCCAGTGTAGAGCTAGGAGGCGGATGTCCGCCGGCTACTGAGTCAGCGGAAATCTGAGGCAGCCATGTAACAGCCACCGAGCCCAGGAACGGGACAGGGATATTATGGCCGACATCCCTGCCCCCTCCTGGGCTGGCTCGGCCAACCGCCACCCTCCTTCGCCCTCCGGCCCGCCCTTGCACACACCTTACCTTCCTCTGGTGGCCACAGCAGGGTTCCACCAACAGAGTGAGGGCTGCCGGCGTACTCGCTGAGTGCTGAAAACGCGCTTTATGGCACGTTTACGGCACCCTCCACCTGCAAAGCGCACAGTGGCGTCGCGACAACGCGCGACACCCCTGAGCGGGGGCGCGCATCACCCTTAAGGGGGAGGCTCCGCCCCCGCGCATGACGTCACGCGCAGGAGCGGAGCGCCCTCCCCGCTCCGTTTTCGGCTCATTTTGGAGCCAAACGGAGGCGAGGGCGGGCCCACCTGCACCGCAAAATTGTAAGTAAGGGGCATCGCGCGTCACCCCTATACGCGCGACGCCCCCCGGCGGCCCGCCCCCCCGCTTCCCCCCGTCGACGCCAGTGAAAGCGCATGCTCTGCAGGATTATTTATGCAGGATTGTGCTGACAAATATGGCCAGAGAAGGAATATGGAAGGCGCAGGTAGGGTTGCCAGGTCCAAAGCCAGTGAATAGTTTTATCTTTGACATCGCCTGATACAATGAGAGCTGAGGCGCTGCAGTCCTTTGAATCCATGATCCAACATAAAGGTTCCTAGATGGAGTTCTTGCGCTCCAGTTATTATAACTTTGTTAGATGGTTCCTTGCTACCTACAGGAAAGCCAAGAGGATGTCTCAGCCCTTGTAGGGGCTTCTGGATGCTGGATATACACTGCATGCTTGAAGCTACTGAGTCCAAGACAGCTTGCTTCAAGTGTGTCCAGTTGGCCGAAACATGGCTAAAATCACCAGAGCATTTATTCTGGAGCAGTTCTCTTGGTCTTGAATCCACAATTCCGCCAAGCCACTTACTTTTGTGTAGTGAGATCAACTTCCTGCACTTAAAATAGACATTTTCTCCCATTCATGCCAGGACATGGTTTTCTCCATTTTATGTTCTCTGTTTTTTTGAACAGAGTACAAGAAAAACGCCATCAGAGTTAGGGGGCATCTTCCTCCCACTTCTACTCATCCTCGGAAGGCTGGACTTTGCCAGTAAGTTGCCAAGCCTCTGACATCACCACTGGCAAAACGTTCCCTGCAAGATTAGAAGGGGCTCGATGACATCATCCCTCCGGTTCCTATCAAACAGATGGTTTCTGTATATTGTGCATTTGAGGTCATTATTCATGCTTTTGGTCAGTAGAATTCAGGAAGCTACGGATCTGCCAAGAAAAACCAAACCTGGAACCAGTTCAAAGACGGCCAAATAATTTTATTGATTAGACTTCTCGGCTTTCAGTTTCCAGCCTGAGCCATCATGAATCATCAATACATGATAATACCTGAGCAGCTTGTGGCGTGTGCAGAATTAAGTGGTCGAAAACAAGGTGAGCTTTTGAACGATTAAAGCTTATTGGTAGTTTGGAGGAGGAGGATGGGTGGGGGGGGGGGAGCACAAGATAGCTCAGGAAGATTTGCTGCTGGGCAGGCTTAAAATGGTCCAGAAACTATTTACTTGAGGCAAGTGGTGTGTTTGAACTGGAGTTTTGTTTATTTTTATATTATACTTGTTGACTTCATAGCCCCCTTCAGCTCGACTCAGAGGCGCAGGAGAGGCGTGCTTTCTACCAAGATGAACGTAAGCCAGAAAGGAAGTACCTTTTGAGAGGCCTCATTCAGGCACTGGACCAAGACTGAGATAAAGCACCATGTTGGCAGGGAGAAGTAGGATTGGAGGAGGGGGGAAAGAGAAAGAAACCTAAGGTGGGGGGGGGGGTTGGAGCGGGAAAGGGAGAAAAAGCCTTTGAATAAGAACATTTACAAGACAGGGCAGCTGTGCATAAGCCTTCATGTAACAAATACACAGAGGGGAGTGATGAGTGACACTCTGCATAATTCAGGACTCATTTACATAAATCTCTGTCAATGAAGGTAGGGGCCTGCATTTCTGCCGCAGAATAAGCCTGCTCTTGAGGCCAGCTATGATAGTAAATACCTCCTGGCTGGCGTGTTCCTCCATCCAACAGTGTCTTTTCTCTTTGCAATTGTTTAGATGCCCCGAAAGCTAACTGTGGTTAATTTGAAAAGACCACCTACTTGGAGTAATTCAGTAATGATGACTGATACTTATTGGTCTTCCCAGTCTTCAGGGGCCTACGCTGAGGAAGAGCTCAAGATGAGGAAAAGTTATGCTTCTTTTGCTTATCAGTGTAATATATTGGCAGAAAGTCTATACAGGAGCAGTATATGCCGTTTCTGCTATACTACTTTAAAAACATCTCAATTGCTATAACAGTGTGTTGCTATCTAACGTAGTATTGACACTTTGAGAACTGCCAGTGTATGAACTGCCCAAGAACTGCCCAAGCAATGCATGCAGAAATCCTCGTAGCAATGGGCATTTTTCACAAAAGAAGCACATGTTTCACAATTCTCATACAAACCTCACTGAAACTGACGGATGCACCTGCTAATTCAGATGGTGATGGGCATCACCATGCAGGGTCACGAGATGAGGGGTAAGGGTTCTCAACCATTGGTGCTAGTACCACCAGTGGTACTTCGGCCAACCACTGGTGGTACCCAGACCACCGGAACCCCACTCCGATGCGGCGTTTTCAGCCTTTGGTCGAGCCTCTTGAAAACCTGAAAACCCGGAAGCAACTGGCGATGATGTCATTGCCAGTCACTTCTGGTGGTGCACAGCAGGAGAGTGGCTTCAGAATTGGTACTCTCCTGGGAAGAGGTTGAGAACCCCTGGTCTAAGATTTACTGAGAGCCAGTGTGGTTCAAGGATTAGAGATTTGGATTGGGGGAACTTGAGCTTGGATCCCCTCTTGGGCCAGGAAGCTCACAGCTCACCTTGGTCAGTCACTTGTTCTCCTAACCTACCACACCTCACAGGATAACATTGAGTAACTGCATATATGTGTGCAACCCTGAGCTCTGTGGAGGAAAGGGACGGATATTTAAATACAGGAGATAAATGAATAAGTAGGTTGGTATCAACACTAAAAACCAAAATATATTTTTTGGAATGAAAGGACTTGTGATTTTCACCAAAACGTTGGTTCTAATATTATTTGATATCAACTGTTTTACTAGGCTATTGTTGTGTGTGTGTGTGTGTGTGTGTGTGTGTGTGTGTGTGTGTGTGTGTGTTTAAAGCAAAATAAATGGAAACGAAGTTTGGGAAAGCAGCACAGGGATAATCGAATAAAAATAGTTTCTAGACTTTGAATGCTGTTCTAGAGTTTGAATGCTGAACGTTGGATTCAAATGTAAATGATTCAGAACGTGGAAATTCAGTAGCATGATTGGTTGGCATCGACATCAACATGTTGATGACATATCTGGAATGGAGAAGAAGGAATTACAGTGCAATTCTAAACATGTCTAATCAGAAGTAAGTCCCATTGTGTTCGATGGGGTTACTTCCTGGAAAGCGTGCATAGGATTGCAGCCTCCGTGAACTGTTACAAACAACGTAGGAAGATGCTTTTTGAACAAATGAACAAAAAATGAACAAACTTTCAAGTTCATCAAATGTTGATGAGGCTGGGTGAGGCTGGACTCACAAGAGTGAGATAGCAAGTTGGAGCACACAGGACCACCGATGCCAGCCATAAATTGTGAAAGTAATCTACTTAACAGGAATGTGCAAGATTTTTTTTCTTATTCCAGTTTTGCATTATTAAGAATCAAGTCAAGTTTAATTAATTAATTTATTCACATTTTTATACCGCCCTTCCTCCAAGGAGCTCGGGGTGGTGATTATCAGTCTAATCTGCTAGACGCAGCAATTATAGGATGCAAACTTATCAAACTGCTGAGAGCTTGTATTATTTATTTATTTATTCACATTTTTATACCACCCTTCCTCCAAGGAGCTCAGGGTGGTGTACAAAGTCCCTCCCCTACTTTTGTCCTACAACAACCCTGTGAGGTAGGTTAGGCTGAGAGACAGTGGCTGGCCCAACATCATCCAGGAAGCTTCATGGCTGAGAAGGGATTTGAACCTGGATCTTTAATCTGCATTCTACTTTTCTATCTCAAGAACTCTCAAACAGTTTACCAGAGGAAACCAAGGGAAGGAAGAACAATGCAGCAGTGCAATAAATCACTAAATAACAATTCAGTAAACAATTAATATCAAGTCATAATAATACAAAATTCATGCTAGGCAGCAACAAAATTAATACATCACTGCAATATTGGGCCAACAATCCAATTCATTATTACAGTAACTAACAACATTATGCAACATTAGAATTCATCCTTAACCATATAATTGTAGCCCAAAGCAAGACCACATTCTCTCCCTCACGCCAACCACAAAATAGCAACCTGAAGATGCCACCAAGAGGGTGAGAAATATTCAGAGTAATCAATGTAAATTCGTAATGTTGATATTAATTTTACAATTAATTTCCACCAATGCTGGTGCTTTAAGTTAATGGGCAGAGACATTTTCTACAACACTTTCAAATATAGCCACTTCAGAAAAATTGTGACAAAATTAACTGTATGGCAATCTACTCCCCCCCCTTTTTTTTTTTTTGCATTGTGATAATAAACCCTTGATCTACACTGCTGAGCTGGGTGCAATGCCCGTAGAAGAAATGGGGGAAAAAAAACCCATAGGGTTATTTCTGTTGTTCTTGTTGTTACACTTTGTGTCATTAATCCTGCACCTTTGAATTGTTCGGTGCTTTTCACATGTGTTTTCAATCAGGCAGTCATGTCTGAAAAAGTGTGTGGTGGGCTACAAAGAACAAACAAACAGAATTCCATTCAGCAGACATTTGGATTTTGATTGATTGTGTGATGAGTTGGAAGCTGTCAACGCTGCTTTGGGAGGAGCAGGGGCAGGTTGGGCTTGTTTTGCGGAAGTCAAGATAAGGTACTCTCTATTAGGATTCTTACCTGGTGATCTAACATTAAAAGGGACAGCTAAGTCAGGCATTTTTATTAATCTAACAGCCCAATCCTGTCTAGCAGGAAGCAGCAGTGTAAATAAGGCACCTGCTGCATCCTGTGTAGGATGAGGCCTGCCTCATTGGGGTAAAGGGATGTTTGTCCCCTTACCCTGAGTAGAGCCCCAATGGGTCTACTCGAATGTGCACCAGATAGTTTGCTGGCACACATTCGAGCTGGCTGTTTAATGCCAGCCAGGCCCAGGAAGGGGGATAGAATTTGGCGGAGGAGGCCATCGCTGATCCCTCCCCTTTCTGGGGCCCGGCCAATCAATCCCACCCCCCAGAATGCCTTGTTCTGCCTTCCCCACACCCCTCTGCCACCCGGTGGGGAACTCACCTTCCCCAGCAGCCGCAACTCCAGATCTCCAGCACGTAGAGCGGCACCGGTGCTGCCTACTCACCGGGTGTCACAAACATGCTTTACGGCACTTTTGGGATACCCTGGACCGGCAGAGCGGTCACTCCTCCAGTCCTGCACTAGACAGGATTGTGCTGTAAGGATTTAGATTCCACCTTTCAGCCCCCAAAAGGGAAGGAACATGAAGCACAGCCTCAGATGATGACAAAGGCAGTGGGTAAATCCATATGGGAAGAGATGGTCCTGCAACTATCCAAAACCCATCCATTAATTTATTTGCTCTAAGAAGTTATGATAAATTTGTGATATTTATGAGGAATCTTATCAAATAAATACAGGAAGTCCTCACTTAAAATGTAGATAGGTTCCTGGAAACTGCAACTTTAAGTGAAACAACTTATAACGAAATCAATTTTACCATAGGCTAAAATACATAAACAAGAGTTAGGTTCCTATGGCATATTTCTGGTCACAAAAACATCACCAAACTTCTAAATACAGACTCAAAACACTTCTAATAATACATTTTTTCTCTGTTGTTTTTTTTTGGGGGGGGAACAGACATCGGGGGGGCATGGTGCACATTTACCACTCGTTGCAGCAGGGTCAAATCAAAGATTTATGAACAACGACAAGTGGCAGGCTCAACAACTTTCAAGTGGCAAGCTCAATAACTTGCAAGTTGCAGGATCAATATCATAGTTTCCACAGTGTTCCTAGAGCTGGAGGGGTTAATTGGCTGTAGGGGTTAATTGCTTTAGCTGTAGGGCTTTTGTGTTCAGCAGCCTGCTAGAGATAAGAGGCTGGAGTAATAATTGTTTTCAGAGTCAGTGCCTGGGGCTCCATTGTTTTTAGCGAAAACAATACGGAAGTGATTAACTGATTGCAGCGAAATGAGGTGTAGTGAAAGTAAGCGAGGACTTACTGTATTAGGATTTAATCATCCTGAGTGTTGTGACATAGGGAGCAAAGATGGTCTACTAGAGTTTAACAAAGCATTGTATATTTCACAGCCCATTCCAACCCAAGGGCCAAGCAGCCCAAGTCAGACCTAAAGTCAGCCTAAGTCGTTTAGGGCGACTTTAGGTCTGGAACGCAACCATTTAGGGCGAAGATAGGTCAAAGTTAGGTCGAAGTTACGACCGACGGACTAAGAACAGCCCATTCCAACCCAAGGGCTAAGCAGCACAAGTCAGACCTAAAGTTGACCTAAAAGTGGGCGGACCATGGGCGGACCGTGGATGTAACGGGGGTGGCAACCAATTAACGTTGGATTCCAGACCCTGGCAAGTACAGACACGCCCCCTCCAACACAAATGCTGACACAAATTTTAGGTCGACCAAAAAGGTGGACCCAAATTTGAGGAGACCCATAGGAGCCATTTTACCTTACCCAAACCAGCCCTCTCCTGAAAATTTCTAACACCCTACTCCTGAGTTAGGTCAGAGTTAGGACGGAGTTGGGCCTGCTAGGTCTGGAAACCGACAGAGTTATGCCTAAGATAGGGAGCCTATCAGCACCCAGCCCCACCCAGCCTCTTTCCCACAAAAGCCCAGCCCCAGGCCCACAGTCTCTCTCTCTCTCTGATCACGTGGCGTTTGTCGGTGGGACTTTGTCGGTGGAGGGCAAAATTCACAAACACCCCACTTCTCTCTTCTCTTCTCCTCTCTGCCCCCCTCAAGGGCAGAGAGGGCTGTTCTGGCTTTGGACAAACTGTTTACAGCTGTGCCTGGGCAGCTGTCTCCATGCTACCATTTGCTAACCCATGTCTTTCTCCCAGCCTCTCCCCCCCCACACACAGGCAACAGCACCAGCAGGTAAGTGCAGGTAAGAGCAGGGATTGTGCTGACATGTGTTCTGACATCTGCCTCTTTGCATATAGAAATATAGGTAGGATACATGCCTCTATACCAATGTCTTGTCTCATAGCTGCCAGCATAGCCTGCCATGATATGCCTCTTTACCAATGTGCCCTCTCATGTCTGCCTGCAATGCCTTCTCTGAAATGCCTCTTTACCAATGAGTAGTCTCATAGCTGCCTGCAATGCCTTCTCTGAAATGTCTCTTTACCAATGTACCCTCTCATGTCTGCCTGCAATGCCTTCTCTGAAATGCCTCTTTACCAATGAGTAGTCGGATGCCTGCCTGCAATGCCTGCTATGATATATAGGATACATGCTGCTTTACCACTATTGTGTTGGATTGCCGCCTGTTGTCATGTAAGCATACAACACCATGAGTGTGGTGGTGCTGTTAACCATCTGTAGACACTAGCTGTTCCCCCCCCCTTTTTTTCTCCACAGGGTCAACTGACAGGTCAGTATTGCTAGGATTGCCATGGTTGTGACCCAATATATGTGTTGTCTTCTCTCTCTTTGACCCTTTTCCCTTACAGGATCAGGCTCGCCATATACCTGGGTAAGCAGCTCAGACCATGCTATGTGTGTCACACCTATCAGCTGTGTTATTTCTCTCCCTGCAGGCTTTTGCAACCGGCACACTGGCATTTCTTCAATGGCGATTGCTACCCCACACCAGCTGCCATGTAACACCCCCTTGTTTTCTGTCTCCCCAGGAACGTCCACTACCACCTACCTTCCTGGGAGCACCCCTGGGCCCGCAGTCTGGTTGCCCCATGGTCCTCTGCCTCACTGCTGCCAGAGGTCAGAGAGCCAGCCCTGCAACCCTCCTCAGCTGCCGGCGCTGCTGCTGCTCCACCTCCCTGGCTGTCGTACTTGCTGTCCCTCCCCTTTCTATGGAGCAGGCTGTGGTTTCACAGGGGGAGAGCCTGCGTCTCCAGGTCCATGGGGCATGTGTGCTGCTGCTGCTGCTTTCAGATTGGCTGCTGTGACTACCCCTGGCAGCCTCGCCATCTCTGCTAACGTTCCAGAACAATAAAGATGCCCCTCGGGCAGAGCCTCCTTGAAACATATGTGCCCAGTGTTACACAAGCATTGCCCTCCACACACAGACAGCCCCCAGCACTGAAGCCCCTGCATGAATCCCTTCCAGGGACTGCCACTTCCTTCCCAGGGAGAACACAGCAGGGAGGCTGCCAGACCCCCATGGGACAGAGGGGAGGGGGAGTTGGGGGGCCTCTCAGGCAGGCAAACAGTGACAGGCGCCACGGAGCCTATAGTGGGGCCGCTTGTGGCCGCTGCATCTGTGTAGTGGCCGCTCAGCAACCGAGGATCTCGCCAGCCAGGGCGTCGGCCCGTAATGCAGCCGCTTCCGTCGAAGGTCTGCCTGTAATGCAGCCGCTTCCGTCGAAGGTCCGCCCGTAATGCAGCCGCTTCCGTCGAAGGTCCGCCCGTAATGCAGCCGCTTCCGCCCACAGTCCGTCTGCATAAGAGGCGCCTGTTTCTGCATTGCCTTCATCTGCGGAGCAACCCCTGTGTCCCTATTGGTCTCTGCAGACCCCTCTCTCAGAATCTCTCTCCCACCAGCCTTGTTGTCTGTCTGTCTGTCTCTGACCCACCCGTGCCCCTCCCCAGCACCCACTGTCTGCCTGCCTGTGTGTCTGCCTCCCCTCCCACTCTCTGATGATGGCTGCTGGCCACCCCCCACCCTGCCAGAGTGCCTGCCGAGAGGCGCCGTCGTCGCCCCATCTGGGGGCGTGATGAGCTGCGTGAGCCCTTCACGCTCGCAGCAGACAAGCCCAAGGCATCTCTCGGTCTTGGCCGGGGCACAGAGCAGAACGCACACCGGGATGCCTTCTTTGTGGGCATTGCCCCGGCCCTGGAGGTCCAGGGCTTCAGGCAGCGCACGGGCAAGTCATGTCAGAGGCAGTTCCAGACATCATGAGCCCCCCCCCTTGTGTGTGACGTTCCCACCCCCCTCCTTCCCTTCCCTCCCCCGCTCCCCCCCATGATTCCCACGTGCAGCCTCAACGTGGCATGGGGGTGGCATTGCCTTCTGCAGGAGGGGGGACGGCCACTCTCCCCTGCAGCAGGTGGCTGATGCACAGGGTGCACTGTGGCAGCTGGCTCGGGCACCTCGCTCACCTGTCACCTGCCCTGCGTCCACCACATGACTGGCACAACCCCCCTGCCTGCGGTCAGCCCCTTTGCGACCGGTCTGAGACAGACACTGCAGCAGCTGCCATGGATGGACGCTGACACATGCAGACACACAGGCCTGCACATGCCCGAGCCAGACACCGAGCCTGGAGAGCCTGCCTGCCTGGGAGGTAAGTGTTGCACTTAGGCCACACTTATGCCTGACTTGGAGAGGAGTTGGGTTGGAATGGGCTGTCAGTCTCCCAAATTTCTGATTGCTCCAACCAGGGCTGGCCCATCCATGAGTCCAACTGAAGCCTGAGGAGGCAGCAGATTGGTGGGGAGGTGCCCTTCTCTGTCCTCCTCCTACCTGCCTCCACTCCTCATCCTTCTTCTACTCCCTAGATTGGAAATGAAAGAGGGAGACAGAGAGGAAGAGGGAATGTGGAGGGGAGGAGAGTGCTGAGCTAGAGCATTGGAGAGTGGGAGGAACAGAGACCGGCAGTTCATTGGGTAGGGTAGGGCAGCATTTGACAAGCTGCCTCAGGTGTCAGGAGGTCTTGGGCAGGCCCTGGCTCCACATACTGTTTTTAAATTTTAGAATGAGAGACACAGTTCGCCCACACCCTCCAAAAGGTTCACTTTTAGACTACTCTAGTTTAGATTGCTGCAACGTGCTCCACATGGAGCGTGTTCTGTTTGTGATTGACACATTTCTTAGTCCAGGCAATGCCTTCGGTCGGTCACAGACTAGTAGTTCATTTCAGGACTTATACAGGACTGGAGAGGCAGGGAGGATTCTATAAAGGGATGGACTGCTTCTGACCATCTTCAGAGAAAGAAACTCAGCAATAAACTCTGCATTTGGCTAACAGCGCAATCCTGTGCAATCTGCCAGCCTAAAGCGTCGCAAATGTGACATAAAGCACGACTCGGGCACCGCTTACTAGGCCATGGAACTGAGTCCACGCCAGCCACTGCAGGTAAGTCCCGCACTAGTTGGTGGGAGGGCAGGATGGGGTGGCGAGGGAGGGAGGCCATTGCCCGGGCTGGGAGGGGGTGGAGATATCAGCAGCAATATCCTAAACGCCTTCCTGGCCTGCACCGCCCTTACACTGCCTCCCAAATGGACCTGGTATGCATCCGAGGAGGTCCATAGGCCCTGGGCTTCCTTACACCTGGGGAAGGGGATAAATGTCCCCTTCTCCTGAGGTGCACTCCAGCAGCCCTGGGGCAGCAATGGGCTTAGGATACAGCGGCAGGCCCTTTAGATCAGCAACTTAAAGTCACACAGGATTGGACTGTAAGACAGAGGTTCCCAAATGATTTATGACACCCTTAGTGTCTCCATAATGTTTTCACGGTGCTGTAGGCCTACCTAACAATTCCATTGCTGTGTTTTCATTGAAAGTTTAAAACATCCTGCAGCACCCCTGTAAGGTCGCTGCGGTGCTCCAGGCGTAAGGCATGTTTTAGACACCTGGCAAGTAAGGTGGACCGGCAGAGCGGGCTGCTCTGCTCCACTCAGTCCGATCTAGGAACGCCGCAGGTATGTTCCCTGCGGCGCAGTGCAGGGTTGGGGGAGAGTGGGGAGGGGGAGTTCCATGGGAGCCGGATTGGCCCGCTGGACCTAGAAGGGGAGACGCTCCAATAAATCCTATCGGCGGCACGCTCCAATAAATCCTATCCCCTTTCCTGGGACTGGCTGGCATTACACAGGCCTCCTGGATTTGCGTCTGCCGTTAGGCTGGTACATGTCTGAGGAAACCCATTGGGGCAGCTGGGCCGTTACTCAGGGTAAACATTCCTTTAGACCAGAGGTTCCCTAACTCCTGGGAAGGCCTTACGCTGCTCTACGTAGCAGCGGGGCCTTCCCAGGAGTGGCGATGACACGCCTGGGATCGCGCCGTCGCCGCCACCGCTGCGCCCGGGATCGCCGTTTTTACTGTCATTGGTGGGCAGTGGGTGTCCCTCGGGGGTTGCGGGGAGCCTGCGGACCCCTCCGCAGGCCTCCCCAAGCGTTGGAGCAGCGCTCCAACGCGATCGCAACTGACTTCCGGTTTCGCGTAACTGACTTCCGTCACCGCTGGTTGCCATGCCCCTTAAGGGCATAGCAACCCTTTCTTCCCGGCTGGGGCGTTGCGACGCCCCAGTTAGGGTACCACTGCTTTAGACCGAAGAGGCCTCTGCCTGCACCAGCACTGGCCTGATCCTGGATAGGATCTGGTGCAGCGTGCTTTTGCACGCTGCAGCAGTTCTAGACAGGATTGGACTGCCCATTACCCACCCCCTAGCAGTAGCTGATTGAAGACTGCAAAGCTAGAGCAGCAAGTCACATAGAAAGGCAATGGGTAACCACTTTTGTGGATGGGTTATCATTGCAGTTTATAGGAGCTTCTGTTTGTTTCATGAATGTATTTGTCACAGACACGAACAGTTTTCTCATGGCATACAATGTGGCTGGAATACACAGTGTGGGCTTTTTCTGGTATAGCTTATCAAGGAATGAAAACTCAAAACGTTTTACATTCTTTCTCAACCAAAGCACTTCTACAGTCTAACCTGCTTGTTCCACAAAATATCTTTCTCCAACCCTTGAGCTTCCAAACAATTTTCGCCATTCCCTCATTCCCTTACTGCTACGTGCTAATGGTAGGACCAGCGGTCCCTCACTACTCCAGACATACTTCTATATTCCCCAAGTGTCTGCAATGCATATAGCGTTTGTGCTGCATTTTACATTTTTATGCAGTTTTTGGCTGCTGTTCATATAAAGGAGCAATCAAACTGGTCTAATCCTTGCTGTCAGTGATGAGGAAAAAAGCAAACAAACAAGTGAAAGTGGCGAGAGTTTATCCTGGCCAAGTAAATGTCCCTTTCAATTTCATAGACCTCCTGATGCAAGGAGGGTGAGAAGGAGTTAGCCTTCCCCGAATTCACACAGGCTTTTGGATTAACCGTTTGCTGCTGGGTCTTCGACAAATGGATTTCCAGCCTTTCATAATGTCCCATTGTGGAACGCGGAATGCTTCTCTTATCAGTCACATGAGAATCAGTGCAGGATTTTGACAATATATAGCATACTGCACTGAGGAGACAGCCTGGATTTGGAAAGGGGGATGTCTACCGATAAAAGAGTTTCCTTTGGCTACTTTTGCAAAATCACGCAAACGTGCTGACAACGTCTCAGTTTATCTTCTTTTTCTGCGTACTTGCCTTCGTCGGTTTTGTGATCGTGAAGCGAAGAGTCTTGGGTAAGAGACAGACAAGGATGTATAGACACTGTTGAATGTGCCCTGCCTGCCTCCATACACTGGTCCTTCAACAATCTGGTGAAATATTGGCTGGTCTGGGGTTTCTTGCGTGCTTCCCCAATCTGACCCTTAATAACTTGTACAGAGATATATTTGTTGGAGCCCAAAGGGAGCACTCTGTTAGTGGAATCCCTTGGAATAAATTAGTTTCTTTTTGCTCGTTTGGACCTGATTGAGTCATCACAGGTCACTGAAGCCTCATGTGGATAAATATTTCCTTTGAAAAAGTCAGCCTTTCAAAAACAGTGCAATAAATTCCTGCATGTTGGGGGCAACTCAAATTAGCAAGACTTTAATGCTAGCAGCTGTTTTAAAGGAACCACATGATGCAGTTCAAGAATGTAAAATAACACACACACACACACACACACACACACACACACACTGCTTTAACAAATTAACTTGTTTGGTGCAAATGGCACAATGACTTTGGGCTCATTCACAAAACCTGTTTGGTAAGGTAGACTTTTTATTGCATGCCTAGAGAGAACATATCCTTGGCTTAGATAACTCTTTGCATGCTATCAGCTTCTTCTCCTGTCATGTGACTGAAGGATGATTCACACAACTAGCCAGAATCAATCTATGCAGAAAGGAAAAAAAAATATTCTCCAAATTTAAAAACAGACTCCAAATGTGGTTGCATGAATCATTTTTCTCTGGATTAGTTTAGATGTGATGTGTGAGATCCATCATTGGATCCCTTTATGTCTTTTTGTTAGCCTTAAAAGCAGCTGTGGCAGCAAATTAGATTGGGGAGTAGACCACAGGGGTCAAACTTTTCCCCTGTGCAAGGAACCGCTCTGCAACAAACAGGAGCTTGGAGACCAGTTCATTCAGGGACAGTCCAATCCTAACTAAATCCCCTTGCGGCAATGCAGCGGCGCCAGCGTGGCTTTTGCTGTACGCTGAGGGGGATTTTTGGCCACTAGAAGCCTCCTCGGGGTATGGAAATATTAGCTCCCTTGCCCCAGGGTAACTCCCAAAAGCTGCTATGGGTCAGCTTGGACCTGCACCAGCTCAATCGCTGGCGCAAGTTCAAGTTGAACTGTGAAGGCGGATCAGGCCCAGGAAGGGGGCCAGGATTTGGCATGCGCTGCCACAGTTGAACTCACCCACCTCCGGAGCCTGAACCACCCTCCTCCCCACCCCAGAATGGTTCTTCCCACCACTCCGCATTCCATCCCCCCACCCTCCTCAGGCCTCCCCCTGCCTTGTTCCACCCCCTTACCTGTCTAGTGGGTCTTCGGCTGTCCGCCAGCATGTGGGAGGCCACTCTTTAGCTAATGAAAGTCCGAGGAGACAAAGGGGGTGTGTTGGCTCCCCCTGGAGGGGATAGCATCTGGCGCATGTCACCCACACTGGGTGCCATGCCCCCGGGCCTCCCCCATCCAACCCTAATCCCCTCGCTTCTCTCCCCGTTCCGCCCACTCTGACAATTCACCAATATTGGCCAGGCTCCTGTTTGCTAGTGCAACATGCATGCAGCATATTGCATTCCTTCCTGAGGATTGTTATCCCCAGCACTAAACGTGTGTGGCAACCACTTGGAAATTCAATCACTACCACCACCACCCCAGCCAAAATGCACCCAGGAACAAGGGTTTTAGATCTGGATGGAAAACAACCACCACAGCAGGTATACAAGGAACAATTGAGAGAACTGGCTCAAATAGAGAAGTTACTCACTACACAATAAGCTGCTTGGTTTGGTAGTCTGGTCACATAGTTCACAGTAATCAATCACCAAGAATAGGCTTACCATTCATCCCAGAAAACCCAGGACTGTCCCGGTTTCCGGAGCCCAGTCCTGGTTAAATCCCGAGCTTTCTGGGCTAAGTAAATAAATGAAAATTTTGGGCGCCCTTCAGACAGCAAAAATGTAATTAATTAATTAATTAATGGATGATTGGTCTGCTCATCACCATCATGCTTGTGCAGATTCTCACATAATCTAGGTTAACATCGTGATGGACAAACTCCACTTACCTTCATTTGGAATTGGGTTTGGCAAACTGTGATTTTGCACAAAACTGAAAACAGTTACTGTTTTTGAGCCCACTTCCAAAAGTTCGACCCATTTTATTTATTTATTTATTTAAATAATTTCATCCCGCCTTCCTCCCAATAAGGGCAATCAAGGCAGCTTACAAAATTGAAATATTAAAATACAATAATAAAATATAATACAATAAAAATAATTAAAGCAGATAATTAAAACAATTAAAACAAACAAACCCCAGTGGGTCACCTTATGATTACAATGATTTAAAAAGCCAGCCCACCATGTCAGCCATCGAACGCCAACCTGAATAAAAACGTCTTGAGGCCCCACCAAAAGGTCTCTAAAGAGGGAGCCATTCTTAATTCCAGGGGGAGGGAATTCCATAGTTGGGGTGCCACCACCTATTCCTCACTGCCATCCCCCTCACCTCCATCCATGGTGGCACATTTAACAGCCCCCCCCCAATGACCTACCGGACAGGTCAGCTGCAGATGGTGCTGGCTGACTCGGGAAATATTCCTGAACAAAGTAAAAGTGACTAAATCTTCATAGAGGGGATGTATACTGGAAATAGACTTGGAGGGGCAAAGAACCACTCAGTACTGTAATAAGATTTTAGCTGATAGCATTGTCACATTGCCTCCACAGACATAGCACAGACATAGTCAAAAATGAATAAATGCTATCCTGAGTCATCCTCCTTGGTTGAAGAAAGATCCTGTCTCCTCTTTCCAAACACGCTGCTTAAGTTGATCTGCAAATGTGTTGTCACAACACTTGTCGACTTGCAGTTGTCAATGCAGTTGCAGCCCCTTCAGCTCATCTGAGCAGCACAAAGAGCTTTTCATGGAGTCAGTAAAGATGGCTAGGAAGCTCTTTATGCTCAATCCTATAGATCAGGGGTTCTCAACCAGTGGTACTAGTACCACCAGTGGTACTTCGGCCAACTGCTGGTGGTACTTGGACTGCCGGACCACTGGAACCCCACTCCGATGCAGCACTTTCAGCAGCGCTTTTTCGCTCCCGAGAGGCTCATGCCTTTGGTCAAGCCTCTTTGGAATGCTGAGAAGAGCCCCCCCCCCACCTGCCCAGAGCTTCCTACCTGTGTTTATTGGCGTCTGAAAACCTGGCGATGATGTCATTGCCAGTCACTTCTGGTGGTACACAGCAGGAGAGTGGTGGTGGAGGTGGTACTCGGCCAGGAAGCGGTTGAGAACCCCTGCTATAGATTGTTAGCATTATTGACATTGCAAGTATGAGCAGGTCCACAAAAGTGATGTTGTGCTAAGGAGAATGAATGGCAAGTGGGACAACTTTGACATCTCTACCCCATTTGTCATAAATAGGATATTGCTTTAGCTGCTAAGGAAGAAACTGCTATGTGTCCTTCAGCAGCCGATGCTGATCCAGGGCAATAGGCTGCCTGAGAGAAGCTAGTGCAGTTTTGTATAATTGAATTTGTATAGGGGTTTGGTGTGTGTGTGTGTTTTTAATATAACATAATGTTATCAACACTACAAATTCATATAGTGTTGTGCATTATCAATCAGCACAACAGGCAGAAAATGTATCCTTTGCTCTGGTTTACTTTAGTGTATAAAATTAGACAGAACTGTTAAATGTGCCACCATGTTACACATTGTGGGGGCTGTTAAATGTGCCACCATGGATGGAGGGTGGGGAAAGAATAAGAACATAAGAACATAAGAGCATAAGAAGAGCCCTGCTGGATCAGGCCAAAAGCCCATCTAGTCCAGCTTCCTGTGTCACACAGTGGCCCCACCAGATGCCTCAGGGAGCACAAGACAACAAGATAACCTGTTTCCCGTTGACACTCCCTTGCACCTGGCACAGAGAAAACCCACTTCTAAAACCAGGAGGTTGCTTATGGCTTGTAACCTGTGATGGTCTTTTCCTCCATGAATCTGTCCAAACCCCTTTTAAAGGCATCTAGGCCAGGAGCCATCACCACATCCTGTGGCAAGGAGTTCCACAGATGAATTACACGCTGGGTAAAGAAATGTTTTCTTTTGTCCGTTCTAACTCTCCCTCCACTCAATTTTAGTGCGTGTCCCCTGGTTCTGGTTGTGTGAGAGGGAGAAGAATTTCCCTCTATCCACTCTCTCCATCCCATGCATAATTTTATACGTCTCAATCATGTCCCCCCTCAGGCGCCTTTTTTCTAGGCTGAGAAGCCCCAGACCCTGTAGCCTTTCATCATAAGTGAGGTGCTCCAGCCCATGAATCATTCTGGTCGCTCTTTTCTGCACCTTTTCCAATTCAACTATATCCTTTTTGAGGTGTGGTGACCAGAACTGGACACAATACTCCAGATGCGGCCTTACCATCGATTTGTACAAAGGCATAATGATATTGGCCGTTTTATTCTCAATCCCTTTTTTAATGATCCCGAGCATGGAATCGGCCTTCTTCACAGCCGCCGCACACTGGGTCGACACTTTCATCGACCTGTCCACCAGCACCCCAAGATCTCTCTCCTGATCCGTCACAGACAACTCAGAACCCATTAGCGTATATGTGAAATTTTGGTTTCTTGCCCCAATGTGGATCACTTTGCACTTACTTACATTGAAGCGCATCTGCCATTTTGCTGCCCATTCTCCCAGTTTGGAGAGATCCTTCTGGAGCTCTTCACAATCCCTGCTGGTCTTCACCACCCGGAAAAGTTTAGTGTCATCTGCAAACTTGGCCACCTCACTGCCTATCCCCGACTCCAGGTCATTTATGAATAAGTTGAAAAGCACCGGTCCCAAGACCGATCCTTGGGGCATACCGCTTTTCACCTCTCGCCATTGTGAAAATTGCCCATTGACTCCCACTCGCTGTTTCCTGGTCTTCAACCAGGAATCATTATTTGAGCATGCAAATGCCTTGGTCTTATGTAAAAAAAACTGGGAAGAGAGAAAAAATGCTGTCTGTGCAGGGGTGGAACTATTTAATATATTTTAATGGGCTTTGCTAAGGTAAACTGAATGTGGCAGTAGGTTTTTTAAAGTATATTTGTCCATTACCTTCAAAGGCACGTACTGGACACATTTCCAAGAACCAAGTAATGGTTCTTTCCAAAGTCATTAGCTATTCAAGATACTTGACTCTCTGGGTGTTCGCGGAAGGGCCAATGTTCATTTGTAAAAGTCGTCGTTTACTGTTACGCCAGCTTAGGAAACCGTGATGGCGCATATCTGTGGAAAGGAAAGGAAAGACGGATCTGACTTATACCTCCATAGACTAAACAGTGACTCCTCAACACTGCCCAGCTCTAGGTCGGTCAAATCCTTGGCAGGCCCCATGAATAATAGTTACCTAAGAAATGTTAACAGCCTTCCCACCCATTGGGATGGCCAAAAACTGAATAGCAAAACATTAACATTCGCCAAATCTGCACAATGCCAGCTTCTTATACTAGAAGATCTTTGATTGCTCTTGACTTACTGGGCTTTCTTTTGTGTGTGTGCATGTATGCATGTGTTATGTAACTCATGGCAACAAAGCGCAAAGACTTCATGCTGGCTCTCAAAAGAAACTTCCTACTGCTGACTGGTTTTGCCCAAGATTTACTACTTTGATCTACAATCCAGATCAAGTAAGGCTTTACAAACTAACAAACCCAGGTCCATACAATAGCACTTCTCCAGAAATCAGTCTTCCATATCTACTGATTTGGATTTCGGTATGTGATGCTTCCCCCTGCCTCTTCCCCATCCATTGTACGAAAAGTACTTCCATCCAGTTCCATCCAGAAAGTTTTAAAATTTCTGAACATTTCCATGTTCATAATTGCAAAGATATATCAGAAATTTGTGAACTGCCTGAGGCAGGGAAGAAATACCACATTCTCCCTCACAATAAGAATCATGGCCACTTGGTCACGTCTATGCATTTCTCCGGGGCCAGCGGGTGGCGCAGTGGGTAAAACCGCTGAACCATGAGCTGTCGATTGAAAGGTTGGCAGTTCGAATCCGCGACGGGGTGAGCTCTCGTTGCTTGGCCAGCTCCTGCCAACCTAGCAGTTCCAAAGCATGTCAATGCGAGTAGATAAATAGGTACCGCTTGCGGGAAGGTAAACAGCGCTCCGTGTTCCAGCTGCATGCTACGCGCTGCGGCAAGGAGAGTCATGCCGGCCACATGACCACGGAGGCGTCTTCGGACAACGCTGGCTCTTCGGCTTTGAAATGGGGATGAGCACCACACCCTAGAGTCGGACACTAATTGTTAGGGCCTTTACCTTTACTATGCATTTCTCCATAGGGGATAAATGACTCCCTTCTTTGCCTGTTACAACAGAAGCACAAAAAGCGAACATAGCCATTATTTGCACAACAGATTTCTGTTGGATCACAATGTCTGAAGCAGCTTCTTGCACTTACGATATTATTGCTCCTGCTTCAGCCACAGACGTCCAGGCAGCTTAAGCAGAACAAGAGAAGGATCTGGCCCGGTCCTTGTAATAGTAGTAACCGCGAAAAGCTCCTGAAAGGTGTTGAAGGGACTTCAGGGAGTGTGACAAACATGAAAGGCTTCTTTGCAGCTGGCTCTTTTCTCCTATCAACTGTACCAAAATGGGAAGGGGGAGGGAGGGGAGATGAAATGAGATTATAAAAGAGACACACTTTCCATCCACGTTCAGGAAACCAGCGAGACCAAAGGCACCCAGCAGCAGCCACATGGTGAGGGAGCTTCAGAAAACAGGCTGCTTCCTCTGTCGTTTCCTCAGAGTCCCAGGATCCATCTCCTGGTTTGTTTTTCCAAGGAAATAATTAAAGATGTGGAGTGAAAAGAAAAGGCTGAACAAAAGAGTGACCCCTTTCCCTCTCCCTCCTTAACTCTTTGAGTGTATATCCCTTCTCCTCCTCTGTATAAAACACCAGGCCATTACACTGACATTAAAGACGGGCTGACATTTCAGTAGGACAGACACTTCTTGACCAGAAACATGGGTTATCATGTAGGTTTGGTGGAGAATTGCTTTCAGTGGTTGCACAAGAACCCCAGTGCTATACTGTACATATATGACACACACATACCAACCCCGTGATATTTTGAATGAACAATGGGATAGAAATATTTTAAATAAATACTGTACTGAGTGTCAGTCAGAAGCTGTCTCTCCTTGGTCTCTTATCTTCACATCATCATTTTATTTTTTCCTGAACGTTTTCTTATATTGTGCTGCTGCTTTTGTTCTTTTCACTTGCAAAATATGGGTGGCTCTGCACAGTGAAGGTTTCCAAAGCTGAGAAGTACAGTGATTTGGGCCCTGCCTTGTCACTCTCCAACATGGTGACTCCCATCAATGGAAGCTGCATCAGAATTGCCTGCCCACTTCTCCAAACACCACCAGAAAGAAAGGGAATGCCCTGCATAGACCTCTCTGGCTGAAAGAGAGAATGAATCGCTACATTCTGAGCTAGAGCTGGCTGGCATTTTGAATGAGAAGGCTGACTCAACCTAGCAACCACTCAAAGCTGTTCTCTCCACTACGGGGCCCTGTTGGAGAAGAGAGATGGTATAACTTGACACCAATTCTTCCACAGTGGCACAAAACATGGCTCTAAACAAGAACGTGAGCCCTTTAAATGTCTGACAACTTCCTTCCTTCCGGTCCCTCATGAAAGGCTCCTGAGAAAACTCCACAGTCAGGGAATAAGAGGGCAGGTCCTCTTGTGGATTAGGAACTGGTTGAAGACCAGGAAACAGCGAGTGGGAGTCAATGGGCAATTTTCACAATGGCGAGAGGTGAAAAGCGGTGTGCCCCAAGGATCGGTCTTGGGACTGGTGCTTTTCAACTTATTCATAAATGACCTGGAGTTGGGGATAAGCAGCGAGGTGGCCAAGTTTGCAGATGACACTAAACTTTTCCGGGTGGTGAAGACCAGCAGGGATTGTGAAGAGCTCCAGAAGGATCTCTCCAAACTGGGAGAATGGGCAGCAAAATGGCAGATGCGCTTCAATGTAAGTAAGTGCAAAGTGATCCACATTGGGGCAAGAAACCAAAATTTCACATATACGCTAATGGGTTCTGAGTTGTCTGTGACGGATCAGGAGAGAGATCTTGGGGTGCTGGTGGACAGGTCGATGAAAGTGTCGACCCAGTGTGTGGCGGCTGTGAAGAAGGCCAATTCCATGCTCGGGATCATTAAAAAAGGGATTGAGAATAAAACGACCAATAGAATTATGCCTTTGTACAAATCGATGGTGAGGCCGCATCTGGAGTATTGTGTCCAGTTCTGGTCACCACACCTCAAAAAGGATATAGTTGAATTGGAAAAGGTGCAGAAAAGAGCGACCAGAATGATTCATGGGCTGGAGCACCTCCCTTATGAGGAAAGGCTACAGCGTTTGGGGCTTTTCAGTCTAGAAAAAAGGCGCCTGAGGGGGGACATGATTAAGACGTACAAAATTATGCATGGGATGGAGAGAGTGGATACAGGGAAATTCTTCTCCCTCTCGCACAACATCAGAACCAGGGGACATGCATTAAAATTGAGTGGAGGGAGAGTTAGAACAGATAAAAGAAAATATTTCTTTACCCAGCGTGTAATTCATCTGTGGAACTCCTTGCCACAGGATGTGGTGATGGCACCTGGCCTAGATGCCTTTAAAAGGGGTTTGGACAGATTCATGGAGGAAAAGACCATCACAGGTTACAAGCCATAAGCAACCTCCTGGTTTTAGAAGTAGGTTTTCTCTGTGCCAGGTGCAGGGGAGTGTCAACAGGAAACCGTTATCTTGTTGGCTGTGTGCTCCCTGAGGCATCTGGTGGGGCCACTGTGTGATACAGGAAGCTGAACTAGATGGGCCTTTGTCCTGATCCAGCAGGGCTCTTCTTATGTTCTTATGTTTGTGGAGAAGGGGATCCAGCAAGCATCATCACGCCTGTTGGGAAATACATTTGGGCAACATATTATTTTCCTGTGAGTTTTGTTTGGTGCTGCAGACCCTGCCTCTGACCTGCCTAGAAACCAAGTCTTCTGAACTGAATACCTGTTCTCTGCTCCCGTTACTTGCAACCAGCAGCTTAAAGTTGATTCGCCATAGATAGCACTCGACACACTTCAGCTTTCCTCAATGCTTGCAGGATATGCAAATGCTATATCATCTGGACCTCCATAGCGAATGCAATCGAAATATCACAAAAAGTGATGTCTATCTGGAGTTCTCCATGCCACATGACTCCTGCTCTACTAAAAGAACAATGAGAGGCTGAAGGACCCTGAATCCTCACACTCAAGTCATTCTTCTACTCCTTGTAATCATTAAAAAAAACCTTACAAAATGAAAAAAAGGAAAGAACAAACACACCAAACACTACTGCAGACAAGTAGGCTCCGGATTCTTGAAGGATATTGTCAAACACTAAATAGTAATATTATCTAAATAAGTAGTTGGCCAAAAAGAGAATATTTATAATTTGAAAGTTAAATGTTTCAGTTTCCATCTTTATCAGTAGCACAGTTATGATTGAAATACAAGTCAAAGTGGCAACAGTTTGGACAATGGCAGAGGTGGTGGAAGTCTCAGCAGAACAGCTCATGCCAGAGAATGAAAGAGAGCTATACAGACCAGCACAGTGCAAGTCTCTGCGTATTTACTCAGAAGGAAGCACTACTGGATTCAATGGTGCTTCCTTCCAAGTGAATGTAGTACATAAGATTGAACCTTATAGCCCAATCCTGTGTAAGGATACCTGGTCGGCCTAAACGGCTGGCCGCAGTATCCTATTCAAGTCCCAGGCTGCTCCAGGGCAGCCCGGGTGCACCTCGGGCAAAGGGGACAATCCTCCCCTTCCCTGAGTGCAAGGCAGTCCAGGCCCAATGGGCCTACTCGATTGTATGCCAGTTCTGTAGCTAGCGTACATTCGAGGCCGGCATGTCAGGGCAACCCAGGCCGGGAGAGGGCTTTGGATATCAACGAATCTCGCTGCCAATATCCCCACCCTCTCCTGGCTCGGGGCAGCCAATGGGTGCACCCCAACAACCGGTTTCCCCTTCCCCCCTGCTCCTACCCCAACTGGTGCTGGACTTACCCGGTCTGGCGGGCACGGCCGGCAGAGAAAGGACTGCGTGATGTTGCCCCGGCAGCCCTTACTCTCCGGGTGTCACGAAAGTGCTTTACAGTACTTTCTCAACACCTAACACTGGGGGAGCGTGCGCTCCCCCGGAGTTTCATTACACTGGATTGCACCGCAAGTGTTGTTCTCAAGAATGAGACCATGGGTGTTAGGATTTTTTCTCTTTCTTCCAAAATCCCAGGATTTTATGATTTCTCAGTAGGAAATCTCACTCCATGATGGAGTCTCCATCAGAGAGGCTGTGGCCATCAGAATTAAAATGTTTAGCAGCAGGCTGCTCGGGTATCTTTATTGTGATTGCTGAACTCTTGATTTCTGAAGTGTGTGCGAAGGTCTATTGTTGTTTTGCCAACATACTGAATGCGGCATCTAAGGCCTTTGATAACATATATCACATTAGTGGACAGTTTTATAAAATGTCCTGACTGTCGATGTCCTGTTTTCTAAAAAAAGGTTGGACCAGATGTTGTCTGTTTCCCTAAGATCCTATAAGTGCAGGTGATGCAGTGGTTAGATTCAGAGTGATCTGTTGACGGGCCCTCAGTGGCACTCCCAGTGATTGGTTTGCCCTCCTGCGTTCCCAGTGGAGTGCTGTTCCTTCCATTTATTCTAGCAGTGGCAGGAGATAGCAGGCCAGATTCCCCCCTCCCAGTCCCAGCTGGGAGCTTTCTTCCAGAGCAAATAGCAACTGTGAGGATGTGATTGCAGCCATGACAGGGTTAACTTAAACCCCTTCTATCACTTCCTACAGCCCTGACCTAAGCAGGGCCCTAATCTGACTATTTTCTGAATTACAAAAGGAATGCCAGTCCCAATAATGTGTTCAAATTAGCAACTAGTTTGACCCTGACACAAGATCTTTAATCAACATCAGCACATTATATATACATATAAAAGAACCTTACATCTCTAACCTTGATGCAGTGAGCTGGGAGATTATAGTTCAAAGAATTACTGCATGGCTCAAGTTCAGGTTGCATAAAGTTGTAGCTCCATGAGGAGGAGGCTGCAAAAGTAGAGGTCTGTGTTGTCTCTGTTTGTTTTTGAACCTGGAAAGCAAGGTTGCTTATGTCTGCCATGGGGTTTTACATTTCCAGGTTTAATCTCGGAGTTCCTCCCTTTCCAGCCACTTACTCAGAAACAGAATGCCACGTTTTTCAACCACTTCAACTTGATATACCCCATTTAGCCTACTAAGTCTTAAAAGAGCCTTTCATGGTTCTGCAGTGATGGGCAGCATCAGCTCTCAATGTAGCATGGACAAGCCCCTTGCTTCCGAAATCCTCGGAGCATGAAGCCAGCCCAGTGCTTGCTTGTGAGCATCCCCTGCCTCACTTCCAATAGCTTTCTGGACCAAGGAGACAAGAAACTGCTTTGTCTCATTCAGGCAGCCTCAGGTCATGGCTTTCATTCAGACTTCTGCCAGCAAAGAGAATAAGACCGAGGCAGTTAAATCATCTCCATTGGCTGTTAAAAAAAGAGAAAAAAAAACTCCTTTAGGATATTGGTAATCAATGAAACAAAATGAAACCCTAGTTGTGCAACATTTCATTGTCTCCCTCTACATCTGGCAGCCTCTGGCTTCACCATCCCTAAACTCCTTTATACCCTTAGCATAAGCAAGGTATTCTGCTTGATGGCTTCATTTAAGTAACTTTTGCATGATACCCCCCCCCCCCCGGCTGCTACGGTTCAGTGGAATACTCTCTTTAAATTCTTTTTGAGCAAACTCTTGAGCCCTTGCAGCAATTGCAAGAAATAAATCGGTCCTACAACCATTGGAAGGCGACGCTGGAGGCAGAGGGTGCCTCAGTCAGCACTGTGCAAGCACATCATAGGTGCTGACTACTCACTAGTTACTCTTGCTGATGTCAGCAGCCTCTAGCGGGTCAGCAACCACATGCCTGTATAGTGCTGACAAACACAACCCCTGCCTTCACCACCTCCTCCTGACCGGTACTGGTAAGGATACTGGTTGTGGAGGTCTCTTCTGAGTAAGGGAACATTTGTTCCCTCCCCTGACACTTCCCCCGCCATCATACCTGCCTTGGCAGGTTTTTGTTGCTTCTCTGGCATGTGCGGGAAGGCTCCGGCCTTCCTGCTGGCACTCCGGTAGCGCGTGACTCTGCACACTGTTGGAGTCTGTTTCAGAACTGCTGTAAGGCAGTTAGCACTGGTGGAATGCACATTCCGCCAGCGCTACAGCCCAGTAGGATTGGGCTGTAATTCTAACAGCTGTTTGAGCATTCCAAAGAGCTTCAAAAAAGGATGTGCTGGATTTATTAACTGTATTTAGAAAGAAAAGGGAATGGCTTGGGAGTACTTTTGGATCCGGAGTTACCTATGGGTGCACAGGTGACACTAGTAGCAAAAAATACTTTTTACTGGCTTCGGCTTGGCAGTCATGGTCCTACTGGGGAAAGTGAATCTAGCATCAGTTCTGTTTGCTCTGGTTGCAGCAAAGTTGGACTAATATAACATGTTCTACATAAAGCTGCCTTGAAAAACAATTTGAAAGCTGAAATTGGTTCAAAATGTGGCGTCACTAGCGGGTACAGACCATACTGGGTAACACCCACAGGTTTGTAAGCGCACGGACAAACTGGAAGCCAATGAAGATGATAAAGTACTGGTCCATGAAAGTGGTTCCAGTAAGGAGCCTTGCTGGTGCATATTGGACCCATTGACATGTCTGCTGTTGAGAGGCAGTTCAACACGGAACATGCTATAGCAATCCAATCTGGATGTCACCACTGCATGAGGTGTGGCTAGATTGGATTACACAGAGCAAGAAGAGCACATAAAGATGCATTGCAGCCCCTGAAAAATGTACAACTACCACCACCACCATCCCTAATTCATCATAATAATGGCATTGCTCTAGCTCAAGGGTTCTCAACCCCTTCCCGGCCGAGTACCACCTCCAGTGCCACTCTCCTGCTGCATGCCACCAGAAGTGACTGACGATGACATCATCACCAGTTACTTCTGGGTTTTCAGGTTTTCGGAGGACAAAAAAACCCAGTTAGACGGGTGGGAGGACTCTTCTCAGCATTCCTGAGAGGCGCAGCCAAAGGCAGGAGTCTCTCGGAAGCGAAAACGCACCGCCAAAAGTGCCGTGTCAGAGTGGGGTTCCGGTGGTCCAAGTACCACCAGCAGTCGGCTGATGGCTGAAGTATGACTGGTGGAACTAGTACCACTGGTTGAGAACCCCTGTTCTAGCTTGTTCTCTCTCTCTCTCTCTCTCTCTCTCTCTCTCTCTCTCTCTCTCTCTCTCTCTCTCTCTCTCTCTATCTCTCTCACTTTAATCATTTAAATTGATCTCAGATCTACTTTTGATGTATTTTACCTATGTATACTTTATGAAATAATGTTGTTACCTACCTTGAGGATGAGCTAGACCACATGTTCAAATACACACCTAAAGCCCGACCCACACCGCACGAGCTCTGGTGCATCCCAGACGCGTGCGGAGCTGTGCCGAGCTGTGTGGTCACCATTTCGAGAGAGAGCAGCTGGACGCAGGAGAGCTGCACTCTCCCGAGTTCCAGCGCGAGCAGAATAGTTTGTTGCCCATGATTTTGAGGGGGCGGGGACGCGGAGCTACTGTAGCCACCAATCGGATGAGAGGGTGGGATGAAAGGGGTTGTCAGTCAATCGGAACTCACTTGAGTCTCCGATTTCTCTTGGATCCATTTCTCCTTTTCACAAAAGTTAGCAAGATGAATTCTATTCCCAGCACAAATTGTTTTGTTAGTTTTCTCTCCTTTCTGCCCCCCTCTCTCTTCTCTCATGTATCGGACCGCACTTGTGCTTAGCCAACCACCGCTGTGCTTTCTAAGAAGGCGGGACAACAGGAGGGACTATTTGCAAGAAGACACTTGTGGAGCGCTGGGAGGCGGGCGTCCAGGCACCTATGCTCGCTCGCCTCAACGCCAGATCTCGTGCAGTGTGGGTCGGGCTTTAGTATTTGAAAGTCTCATTTAAACACTAGCATTGTTTGTGGTTCTTTAGGTGGCCACCAGCCCTTGTTTTGCCTTGTCCTTTTTTTTTCTCTTGCTTGCGACCATCTTGAAAACATCAAGCTTGACCTGTAAACAGCAGCAATTCACATCTGATAAAAAGTCTGTACATACCTGTGTGGTCTGATGTCAGGGAAATAGTTTGGAAATGGGAAATCAGATGAAATTACCAGATTCTTATCATTTCCTCCTACAGAGTGCACATATTATAGATTCATGAGTAGCATGAGATGCAAGTTTCTGTTCATAGAGAGGCGATGGCAAAAGGGTTTGTAGGGTTTTCACTAAAGCTTTCAGAACTTTTAACAGAAATTAGCAAAGAGTTCCAGCCGATTTAATAGCTATGCAACCTTCATGTTTATTTTCTTAACGGAACCAAAGGACAAAGTCTGGGTGATTATTTTTCTTTACGTAGCAAAAGAAATTGTATAGCTTTCTGAAAAGGGTTAAATAATTTCCTCTCCTGCATGCCTAAGGTTTACTTGCAGGTTGTGTGTGTGTGTGTACATATGTGTATGCGCACGCAAGTGTGTGTGTGTGTGTGTGTGTGTGTGTGTGTGTGTGTGCATGTTAGCAAGAAGTCCCCCACTAACCACAGCTCTGTGCAAAAAGGAAATTGAAATGAAATCAGCTGAGCATGCTGGGACTTCTGACTTCAGAGACTAATAAAGCAAGATCACTCGTTTAAATTGATTGTCACTTTAACTGCCCACTGCTACTCTTCAGGAGGAGAGCTTAAGGTTTTTACTGTTCTTTGCGGGGCAATATCCCATTTTCCAATGGCTCAATTTCGGCTGTGTTGATACTCTGCTTAAAAATAAAGCAGGTATAATTAACTGCACTGATTTTATAAGAGGGGACTTGCATCATAACCTGGAAAGTTGCAAAGAACCCAACCCATATATGTTTCCTATGGAGCAGTGTGCTGAGCTAACAGAAATAGTGACAGGGTGTTTTGTGCTGAAGAAAACAAAAGCCACAGACACTGCAACTGCAACTGCCCTATACATTTTGAGGAGAAACTCTTCCTCGGGAGAAATACCGATAGTATTATTCCTATATAGTGTCTCAAGAAATACTTAGAGTGAAAACTTCATAGAAGGTTTATAGAAGAAGAACATCAGCACTCTTTATGTGTTTCAGGAACATGGCCCTTCTATTTTTTGGCTCACTGTGTTTTCACATATGGTATTACGCAGTCGGTCCTTTTGGCTTTTTCATAGTTTTCAAAGTGTAACTTTGATTAGGGGATCTTGGGGAACTTGGATTGGATTGGGGTGGGGATCAGAGCCAACCGAGGGCATGTCTGGGAGGGCAGGGGGTGGATATAATGGCAGCAGCAGAGGCAGCAATTTCCCGGCCATAATACAACCCCTTGAACCCACTTGGATTTGATCCAGTCAAAGAGCTGGTGCAGATCTGAGTAGACCCATAGCTTTCAAAGTGTAACTTGGATTAGGGGATCTTGGGGAACTTGGATTGGATTGGGGTGGGGATCAGGGCCAAATGGGGGCATGTCGGGGAGGACAGGGGGGATATAGTGGCAGCAGCAGAGTATTCAGTTTAAATGAGTGAACAGGGATGTATAGTGGGGCAACAAATCTCAACTTCACATATACACAAAGGGGGTCTGAGCTGTCGATGATGAACCAGGAAAGAGATCTGGTGGTCATGCAAGAGAAAATGAAAACATTCACGCAGTGTGCGGCAGCTGTGAAGAGGGCAAAGTCCATACCAGGGGTCATTAGAAAAAAGGGATCAAGAATCATATTTCTAAAATTATAATGTCCCTATATGAATTTAGGGTGTGGCTACATTTTAAATACTGTGTACAGTTCTTGTCACCACACCTCGAAGGATATGGTAGAGCTGGAAAATATGAAGAGGGCAACCAAAATGATGAGAGGGCAGGAACACCTTCCATATGAGGAAAGGCTACCATGTTTTGAACTTTTTAGCTTGGAAAAAAGGCAATTCAGGGGGGACATGAGACATGATTGATAGCCCAATCCTATGTGGGCCTTCTGCTGATGGAACGTGTACTCCATTGATAGATGGCCCAGGCCACTGGCTCTGCAGCCACAGTGATGGCGCAGAGTACGGGGCCACCAGCATAAATGGCTGGTGATCACGTGCACACCACCAGTGCACCCAGCCACCACTGGTGCTAATAAATTGGCGACGGGGGTGAGCCACAGGTGTGGAGGGGGGATTGGGGTGGGGATCAGGGCCAACCGGGGGCATGTCGGGGAGGGCAGGGGGTGGATATAGTGGCAGCAGCAGAGGCAGCAATTTCCAGGCCATAATACAACCCCTTGAGCCCACTTGGATTTGATCCAGTCAAAGAGCTGGTGCAGATCTGAGTAGACCCATTGGAGATCATGGTGTGGCAGAGTAGGTAAGTACTAAATTCTCCATCATGTCATGGTTCTCAGCCAACTCATAGCATGCAGTAGAGTCCATGCCTGCACCGCTGCATGCTGTTTACAGGCTGAGGATAAGATTGGGCCGTGAGTCTTAAAAAATTATATATGGTGTGGAGAGAATGGAGAGAAAGTATTTCTTCCCACAATACTAGAACCAGGGGCCATCCAATGAAATTCATGGGCTGAAAGTTTAGGATATACAAAAGGATGTCTTCATTACACAGCACATTACACAGACGTGCAGCAGGCTTAAGACCTGACACTTGCTCTCATGAACATCAGCATACCCACATAGCATGAGTAGCATAAGACACAGCCATATCCTGTCCTCCCTTCCAGGCCTTGAGCCCTGGCTTCTCGGTTCTCCACCAGCCAAAGAGCTGGTGAGGATTCAAGTAGCCCAATTGCATTGGCTGGGGGTTTACCCAGTGTAAGAAGGCAAATGTCCACTTACCCCAAGTAGACCCCCAGCTGCTTCCTTCCCTGAATAAGATACAGTGTGGGTCATGTGGCCCATGCTGCACTGCCTACACCGGGGAAGGATAGGATTGGGCTGAAAAATTCTAATTTATTTTGGACTTAATTAATCATTGACTTTGGGGAAATAATGCTGTCTGGTCCTCTTTGGCACACTTTTGCATTTTGATGCCTGAGAAGAACAAGTGCAATATGTTTTACTGGTCGAAAGAAATAAAGCATTATAATCTTGCCTGCTCATGTAAAGTAAAAGGAGCCTCACTGCATTAGAACTGGGCATATTTAATAACTAGGAGCTGTGAGATTCATTACAAGTTCACTATAAGCCTTGTGCAGAAGTTATTGGACATGCATTCAATGAACTCATACGGGAGGGAGGCATATCTCAATCTGTGTATGATGAATAACTAAATGGTGGTGCAATAGGGCATGGGTGGCGAGGGAGGGGGCCATTGGCTGACCCAGCCTGGGAGGGAGAGGGGATAGCCGTGCTGAGTTGTGCTGATATCCAGCGCCCTGTCCCAGGCTGGGATGGCCTTACATGGCCTCCCTGGACGTGCGCCAGCTCCAGAGCTGGCGCGTATCCAAGGAGGCCCATCGGGGTCCACGGCACTTACACCGGGGGAAGGGTATGAACTTCCCATTCCCCGAGGTGAGCCCGGGCTGTGCTGGTACAGCAATGAAAAATGGAGCCTATTTTTAATGTTGTATGTGCGCGCGCGCGCGCGCGCACACACACGCATGTATGCGCATGCACATACATATTATTCCTTCTCTAAAAAAAATCCTGAAACAAAAAGAAAAAGACAATGCTGAAGGTGTCACTAGCGTAACCCAGTTATTATAGGTCATTACTCACCAGTTGAAAAACACTCATCTAAAATATATATATATGTGAACATATCTTTGGAACTCTTTTTGAAACTGATACTTATCAGATATTCTAATAGCTGCAGTTTGTATCACCTAAAGGCCAAAGCAAGTATCTTAATACCTGCTAACTTAGGGCTCAGTCCAGCCTAACTCAGCACAAGTCAGGCACAATTGAGGCCCAATTGTGGCATAGCTGTGGCCTAAGATAGGGCTGAGTTAGGCTGCAACTATGCCTGAGTTAGGCAGGAGGCAAGAGCAGTGGGCCAGGATCGAGGCAACACTTACCACAGAGGCAGGCAGGCCCCTGTGGTGAGGTGTCAGTCTTGTGGAAGCGAAGAGCCCCCTCCTGAGCTCGTCTGTGTGTACCTACCACAGCTGCTGCAGCGTTCGCAGCAGATGGGCAGCCACAGGTGGGCCTGCAGGCACTGGGCGTGCGACAGTCAGCGGAAGGGCAGAGGTTGTGCCAGTGCCAGCTGCCCCAGGGCACCCTGGTCATTAGCCACCTGCTGCAGGGGGGATTGCCACTGCCCTCCCTCCTGCAGAAGGCGATGCCACCCCCAAGCCATGGTGAGGCTGCACGTGGGAGTCATGGGGGGGGTGAGCGGGGGAGAGAAGGGAAGGAGGGGGTGGGAACGGCACGCACAAGGGGGGTCTCATGAAGTCTGGAACCGCCTCTGCCATGACATGCCCGTGCGCTGCCTGAAGCCCTGGGCCTCCAGGGCCGTGGCAATGCCCACAAAGAAGGTATCCCGGCATGGCTTCTGCTCCGTGCCCCGGCCAAGACCGAGAGATGCCTTGGGCTTGTCTGCTGCGAGCGGGAAGGGCTCACGCAGCTCATCACGCCCCCAGATGGGGCAACGTCGGCACGTCGCGGCAGGTGCTCCGGCGGGGTGGGGGTGGCCAGCTTCCATCATCAGGGAGTGGGAGGGGAGGCAGACAGACAGGCAGACAGTGGGTGCTGGGGAGGGGCACGGGTGGGTCAGAAACAGACAGACAACAAGGCTGGTGGGAGAGGGATACAGGGAGAGGGGTCTGCAGAGACCAATAGGGACACAGGGGTCACTTCGCAGATGGAGGCAATGCAGGAACGGGCGCCTCTTATGCAGACGGACCTTGGGCAGAACGGACGCCATTGACGGGCGGACCGAGGGCGGAAACGGACGCCGTTGACGGGCGGACCGAGGGCGGAAATGGACGCCATTGATGGGCGGACCGAGGGCGGGTGAGAGCCCCGGTTGCCGAAAGGGCTCTTCACGGACGTGGCGGACGCGAGCGGATCCAGTATGGGCGCCGTGTCGCCTGTCACTGTTTGCCTACCTGAGAGGCCCCCCAACTCCCCACTCCCCTCTGAGCCCTGAGGGTCTGGCAGCCCCCCTGCTGTGGTCTCCCTGGGAAGGCAGTGGCAGTCCCTGGATGGGAGTCATGCAGGGGCTTGTGTGCTGGGCGCTGTCTCTATGTGTGGGGGGCAATGCTTGTGTAACACTGAGGGACATGTTGTTCAAGGGGCCTTTGCCCAAGGGCCATCTTTATTGTTCTGGAACATTGGCAGAGATGGCCAGGCGAGGCTGCCAGGGGTAGGCACAGCAGCCACTCAGAACGTAGCGGCGGCAGCAGCAGCATGCGTGCCCCATGGGCCTGGAGATGCAGGCTCTTCCCCTGTGGAACCACAGCCTGCTCCATAGAAAGGGGAGGGACAGCAAGTAGGCAGCCAGGGAGGTTGAGCAGCAGCAGCGCCGGCAGCTGAGGAGGGTTGCAGGGCAGGCTCCCAGACCTCTGGCAGCATCGAGGCAGACGACCATGGGGCAACCAGACTGCAGGCCCAGGGGTGCTCCCAGGAAGGTAGGTGGTAGTGGACATTCCTGGGGAGAGAATGTCCACTACCGACATAGAACAGAAACATGGGGGTGTTCCATGGCAGCTGGTGTGTGGTAGCAATCGCCATTGAAGAAATGCCAGTGTGCCGGTTGCAAAGGCCTGCAGGGAGAGAAATTAAACACAGCTGAGAGGTGTGACACACATAGCCTGGTCTGCGCTCCTTCCCTGGGTGTAAGGTGAGCATGATCCTGTAAGGGGAAAGGGTCAACGAGAGAGACAACAACACAACTTGTGGGTCACAACCATGGCAAACCTAGCAATACTGACCTGTCCGTTGACCCTGTGGGGAAAAGGGGGGGGGGACAGCTGGTGTCTACATAAGGGTTACAGTTCCACACTCATGGCATTGTCTGCTCACATGAATACAGGCAGCTATGAGACAAGACATTGGTAGAGAGGCATATCATGGCAGGCTGTGCAGGCAGCTATCAGACAAGACATTGGTAGAGAGGCATTTCAGAGAAGGCATTGCAGGCAGCTATGAGACAACACATTGGTAAAGCGTCATGTATCCTACCTATATTTCTATATGCAAAGAGGCAGAAGTCAGACCACATGTCAGCATGAACCCTGCTCTTACCTGCACTTACCTGCTGGTGTTGTTGCCTGTGGGGGGGGAGAGGGGCTGGGAGAAAGACATGGGTTAGCAAACACTTGCATGGAGACAGCTGCCCAGGCACAGCTATAAACAGTTTGGCCTCAGCCAGAACAGCCCTCTCTGCCCTAGAGGGGGGCAGAGAGGAGAGAGGAGAGGAGAAGAGAGAAGTGGGGTGTTTGTGAATTTTGCCCTCCACCGACAAAATCCCACTTTGTGGCTTCTGGGGGACAGGACCCCACGCCACGTGCTCAGAGAGAGAGAGAGAGAGAGAGAGAGAGAGTGGAGGGCTGGGCTTTTGTGGGAAAGAGGCTGGGTGGGGCTGGGTGCTGATAGGGTAACTATTTGGGTCCATGTCCAGAGTTATGCCACAACTATTCCGTCCTAACTCAGGCACAACTCAGGCGTAGGGTGTTAGAACTTTTCAGGAGACGGCTGGAGTGGGTAAGGTAAAATGGCTCCTATGGGTCTCCTCAAATTTAAGTCCACCTTTTTTGTCGACCTAAATTTTGTGCCGCAGTTGTGCTCGAGGGGGCATGTCGGAGCTTGCCAGTGTCTGGAATCCGACTCAAATTCGTAACCGCCCCCGTCACTCCCCCGACACCTCCCCAACACGCCCACTTTTAGGCCAAACTTAGGACGGAATAGCTCTTATGCCGAACTTAGGACTGAATTGGTCAATTTTCCTGAACCCGTCCTATGTCAGTCACAATTGCAGCACAAATTCGGCCTCTGCGGCACAATTCAGGCACAACTCGAGCCTAAGGTGCTTAGGCTGCAGTTGTGCCTGAATTGTGCCGCTGAGGCCTTAGGCTGGACTGGGCTGTTACTAACTTAATTTACCCCTGCTAACTGGGCAAGAGGCACTTTTTCAATTGGTGCTCCTCTTTTATTTAGCAGGGGGAGAGTAACTACCTCCCTTTCACCCCAGCACAGTCTCTTTTCTGGTGGCTGTTGCTGGTGGTGTTCTGCATCTTTTTTAGATTATGAGCCCTTTTGGGATAGGGAGCCATTTAATCATTTTATTTTGTCTGTAAACCGCTTTCTGAACATTTTGTTGAAAAGCAGTATATAAATACTGTTGTTGTTGTTGTTGTTGTTGTTGTTGTTGTTAATAATAATAGGACAATTCGACTCCTCCTCTAAAATTGGTTTTAAAAATAGGAAAAATATTAATATACTGTAGATAGATTACTTGAGATATAATCAGAAAGAGTCTTAGGACCCAATCCTATCCAACATTCCAGCTCCACTGCAACCGCAATGCAGCCTTGAGACAAGGGAACAAATGTTCCCTTACCTTGAGGAGGCCTTTAGGACTGCCCTTCCACTGAAGGATGTAGCACAAGCCCTGTTGACATGGCTGCATCAGCGCTGGAAAGTTTGATAGGGATTGGGCATCCAATGATTACTTTACAAACTAATATGATATATATTAGATTGCATGTGTTCTTGAACAAACTGCTTATATATTAAAACTAGATTTTTTTTCTCCCTGACTGTACTGCACAAATAAATTGTCAGTATAAGGGAAATATCAGGGCAATAGAGATTGTATCTTTCCAAGGCTACATAATGAGCCCATAGTAGAGGTGGCATACCTGTCTTAATTTCAAAGGCAATTCGATTGATTGAAAAGTCAGTCCTGATTTTTTGTGGTCTTCAGTATGACGATTCAAGGCCATTTGGCAATCATGGTCTAATGAGATAGAAGGCTGCTCTGTTTCATTTACTAGTGAGTTTTTCTCTTGTTTCTCCCCAAAGGGAAAAAAAAGAGAGAGAGAAACATATATGTAATTGCTACTCTCAATTCTCCTCTGCTGCAGAAAAGTAATTAAAATCCTAGCTGCTGACTGTTCCCCCCGGGACCAAATTTTTACTGGAAACGAAAAGGAAAGGTGGTTCGACAGTGGAAACATTTACCAGCTGCAGGTATAATACTGTGTCTGTTGTCAGAGAGAACATTTCATTGGTCTATTTCTGGAGGATTATTTAGAGGGCTGTGGTCTTACATCCAGGCCTCAAGAAGAAGAAAAAAAAATACAGCCTATGAGGTGTGCCTCCTCACTGCAGAATAGTGATTTGTTATGTGTTTGTCTGAGTTAAATATAGCAGCCAGTCATTTTGCACGCTCCGATATTTTATCCCGTTCACTCAGAAAAGAAACTTTTTGTTTGGATAGATGAAAATGTCTAAAGAAAAAACCCGCAGCTCATGAGTCTACCTGGCAGACAATTTGGGGTACTTGACATTCTAAAATTTGCCAATCAATCAATAAGTAACTCAATAGGGTTGGGCAGCTCCAATGATCTCATTTTGATTCTCATTTTTGATCACTAGCTTGGTGATTATGGTCACTGCCGCAAAGTACTTTCCTTTCAGAGATCAATTTATGCCAGATTTAGGTTTCATTCAGTCTCTTCCCCCGCTCTTTACTCTTGAAAATAAAATATATTGACCTCTTGGGAAGGATTAAAATCCTCCTAGCATGGTGAATGGTTCACTGAACATATAATCTAAGCTTCTTACCCTTGCTTGATAGATTTGGGAGTGAGGAGAAGGATGGAAGGGAAACTGTGCACCTACTTATGCTCTTGGGTTCTCATTTGCAGCCTGTCAAAAAGGAGGTCAGCCTGACATTACCCGCTGCCTGAAACGACTGCCAAATATCAGGGCTGTGAGACTAACGTTTGCTGCCCTTTCTTAGGAAGTAGGCAGTGCTTCCATTGGCAGGGAAACATCCCAGTAACTGCTCCCAAATTGTGGGGATGGGGTCTACCAGTTGGTAGCAAAAAGCTTGTGGGTGCATTAGTGAGTGCTGGGTGTTGAGGACATCACACCGTGACAGAGGTAAGGGTGTCAAAATACAGGCCACTGTTCCTCTATAAAGTGCGAAAGAGACAGATTTCTTATTTCAAGACCTCCATTATATACAGCATACTGGTCATTTTCTGCAAACAGCAATACACCCATTATTATAGAGGGGAAACACTGAGGACATATCTGTCGTAGGGATCCATGACACAATGAGCCATATAAAACAAAATTGGTAACTTTGAACATGCAAATGTCATTCTCAACAGAAAATAAATAATAATCCTATCCTGGGCTGGCCTGCACGAAGCAGGGACACTGACGCAGCTGGGGGTCTGTAGCTGGGAGTCAGGGGGGGGGACACTAACCTGTGGGATGGCTGAGGACCAGGCTGGCTAGGAAAGGTAGGTAAAGACAAATTTTACTTCCCTCCTTGGCCGCTCCATGGTCCCCTATGGAACTCCTCAAAGCTACACCAACTCTTTTGCTGGCGTAACCTTGAGGAGCCTTGTGTGTGTGTGTGTGTGTGTGTGTGTGTGTGTGTGTGTGTGTGTGTGTGTGTGTGGCAGACCCTGCCGCCACCAAGATCTGCCCCATTCTGGCCCTTTTCTGACCCTGAACCTACCTCTTTGCTGGGCGGAATCTGGCAGCGGCCAATCTGTGGGGTGCTGTTGGTGGTGCATGGCCTTCTGGGTCTTGCGCCAGTGACAGCTCTCCATAGACTGGCAGAGAAGCTGCCGCAACAACAGCCCATGCAGTATGCTGGCATACCTCGCAGTCCATGCAGATAGGATTGGGCCATAACATTGCAAGGTAGTTCAGCTCTTGTTTTTAACAGCTTGCATTTCATTCTGCTTGACCCTAAAATCTAGATTACGTTGGCCAGTAAAACTTCCTTTTGTTTTGTAGGAAAAGTTCTTTAAGGAGATTTAAAAGAATTTGGGATCCATTCCATATTACATTGTCACAATCCATATTATATTGCCACCATCATAATTTCAGAAACTGTGAAATCCTATCTCAGGAGAAATCAGAAGTTCTGCCACTGATTTCCAAACAGCCAATATTTACATTGGATTTGTAAATAATTTGTCTGCAGGTTGTGGTTAGGAGAATATGCAATCGTCTGTACTTATAGAGTGTGATATTTGTTTTAAGCAGTCATTCATTATGTAATCATCTGTTAGTGATATACTGTAATGTTTATTTAAGCAGTCAATCATTTAAAAGCAAGTCCAGAACATGACTGAAATCTTTAGTAGGTTGACAGCACTTCACGTAAGGACAGGGAGAAGTTATCTGAATTCAGCTTGTGTACCCTATATGTAGCTTTACAGTGCAGTAACTTTAGGTAAATAGTATCTCTTTCCAAACGTAATTTGGATTATCTACTCTTTTTATGCTTCCAAGTCACTGAATGAATGAGACTGCATATTACCAGACTGACTCCTTAGGAACTGGCACTAGCCAGTATTATAATTGCCTTGCTGTGCTTTACAAATATTAACCCTGTCGGGGGAAGGTGTTGCACACTTCCAGCATTCAAGATCACATAGTAGCTCCATTCATCTCTTATTGGTGGCAAATCCATTAAATTATCACCAGCTTGTGACTTATGTTTCAGCACCTACAGGGTTAAGAAGTCCTGTGGACACTACACTCTTGTCTTTCGGGGAAAAATGCTTGCAATATTTTCTCGAATGTGAACATGTCTTCTGTTCAGAATGGCTGCTCATGGCCCCGGATGTCGGCAGTGTCAGGCATCGATTGCAACTGCAAGCGTCATGAGGAAATTCTAGCTCAGTCCTGGTATCTCTGAAAGGCGTCCAGCAGAGATATTTATTTTTCCTCAACAAGGTTGCATTTGGGTGTGGTCCAGACATAGCCTCCTCTCTCTCCTTCTCTCCGGTACTCCTTGAGATTTCCTGGATCTCTCACAGCAACATCTGTGGAGATCGAGTTGCTTGTCATCCATCACATCGTCCAGATGTTCATATGGGAATTGAGGAACTGTCTCCTGTAGATGTTTTCATGGGATGCGAGGTGAACATTTAAGCATTGTGCATTTGTGCCAGACCCCTACAGCTCACTTCTATTTGTCATGACTCTGTCATGGCTCCATAATGCCAGCATCATACTTACGCTGTCTCAGTGACCATTTCGTAGGGCCAAACTAAACAATATGCCTATCGTGACGAGGATCTGCATGCTTGATTTTTCAAATGTTAATAGCAACAACTTGGGACCCTGATCATTTAAGGAGGGGGGGCCTTAGCCTGTAATGTCAGTAGCCCTCCCGGCGCCCGGATCAAGGGGCGGGGCCTGAGAGACGTGACAGCGACGCGCCCAGCGTGGCTCCAAATACCCCCCCCCCCCCGGTTTCGGTACCATTTTGGAGCTGTTCGGACTCCAGGGAGGGTGGGAGGGCCGAAAAGAAGACGGCCGAGGTGGAGGTGACGCATCGCGAGGGTAAGTGCGCCCCAACGCTGCATGCGCCCACGCCCGCGCCCGGAACAGCTCCGCACACTCCACGCTAGTAACGCCTCTGCTTAGTACTTTGTCCTCATAGTCCTGCTCTGGAATTGTGCTCCCATTACCTTAGAAAAAAAAGAAGCTCTCATTGGCATCAATATGGGACTCATTACATTTACAGAATCAAGCACATGGACCCCAATCATATGACAGGCATATATAGTCGGCCTGCATCTTGCGCACGATAGACTTGTTTCACACAGTCAGCAGACCAAAAACAGAAGAACAGCAGTTTAAATAGCCAGGATGTTGTAGTGGTTCGGGAGTTGGACTTAGGCCTGGAAGATCCAGGTTCAAATCCCCGCTCAGCCATGAAGCTTCCTGGGTGACCTTGGGCCAGTCACTGTCAGCCTCACCTACCTTATAGGGTTGTTGTGGGGACAAAAGGAGGGAAGAAACTATGTACACCACCCTGAGCTCATTGGAGGAAGGGTGGTATAAAAATGTGTAAATAAAAATAAATAAAATACGGAAGGCGATTCCGTCTGCCATTCGACTTACTAAAAACATGTCCTGGAGGGACCCTGGGATCAGAAAATGAAGCTGTTGTTCCTGCCTGTGCCTCATCATTTTTAAAGAAAGAGGACACATTTTCTGGATGACAGGGTTTTTCAAGACAATTTTGAGCATGTGTGATTTTGGCTTTATGCTCCAACCTCGGAACATAACCCTCATGTATGATGCAGGTTGACTGTAGTCTACTTGTCCCTAAGTTTTTCAGTCTAAATGTATAATAGCTACTTGGCCACGTTCTACTTTGCCATGCTGTGCGTACTTTGCCAGTGCTCCCTTGTGCCAATGGGAATAGATGTGTCAGGGCTTCCATGTCACCTGCTCACCCAAGACATCACCGCTCAGGGGCAAAGTCTTGTGAGGCCAGGCGGGCACCTCATCCGACTGTGGTTTCGCTGATTTGGAGAACAGATGCAAGGGCAAGAAGGAGAATGGGTGATCCACTTTCTGCTCACTTTTAGCGGTTACATCTGCGGCAGGAAGGAGGGAGGCGGTGGCGATAGCAGACCCGGAGTGAAGGGCAATCAGAATCTGCCACCCTTTTGCCTCCCCTGCAATCCCCCCCGCGTGACCTCACCTAATGGATGGGCTGCCCCTGCAAAGGAAGCATATGTTATGAAGTATGAACAAAATGGATGTTTTTGTTTTTCTGAATGTAAGGCTAGCCACTGTTCCACATTTACTCAATTTAAATTTCATGGAAATATGTGTGATTGCCTTTCCTGGAAAACTCCCCCTCCTCTCTGTGTGTGTGTGTGTGTGTGTGTGTGTGTGTGTGTGTGTGTGTTTATAAGAACGTACAGATGTCTACAGATGTTCTGCCTGTCCAAAATTCTCCAAATTCACCTACATTTCCCTGTTGCTGAAATTTGGTGACTACTGCGGCCAGTGTCGCTAAAAAGGGAACATTTATTTAATCAGGTGCTGGAAGGTGATGCCAATCACTATTATAACCTGCTTCTGAGCTTATTCTTCTTGGTGAGACACATCACAGCAAAGTACTTTGTTGGTAGGTACTAGGTAGTTGATATTTCCATCTTTGGAAACTGAACCAAGTTACCTGAAAGTCGAGTAGATCATTTAAAGTCCTCCTCATGGGTGAAAAGAATGCCCTGAATGTTAAACATTTTTTTTCTTTTTTGCATTATGGAAAGACTGAGAATGAAAATGTAATTTATTGTTACAGATGTGTTGCCATGCCAAAATAACTATATAATATTGCTTTAGAAGAACATTGGCAGAAGTATAGATACTAATTGGATCTGTGTACTAAAAAAAGTCATGCCTTCAACTGTGAAGTATTTTGTTGACTTCAGGAACAGGGAAATTGAAAAAGAATAAATGGTGAATGAAACTCCTGTCTCCTCCAGGGTAAGTGCCCATGTGAAAGGGGAGAGAAGTCACCTTAGATAGAACCCACTGCATGTTGATTGTTGAAATAAAATAAAAATAAAATTGGCCCATTTTACCCCCAAAGAGATCTGGTCTCTTGTCATTTGTGGGGGATGCCCACACAATGAATGTTGAATAAAATACAACTTTTGAACAATGTTTTATTCACATTGTGTTCCTAAAATCCTATAAACTTCATCATACTTTAATGCCCCATCCTATTTCCCCAACACGTGCATTGATCCAGCACATGCCATGGAGGCATGTGCTGCATCCTAGGCAGAGGGGAGTGATCAGGAGGCCTCCTCAAAGTAAGAGAACTTTTGTTCCCTTACCTCCAGGTAACCCCTCGGTTGCCCTAAGGGTCTCCTCAGATCTGCACCAGCTCTTTGGCTGGTGCAAGTCCAAGTGGATCCAAGGGGATGTGGCAAGGCCAGGCAGGGGGCATAGGATATTGGTGGTCCCTTTGTCACTGACAAAGAGAGGTCAAATGGGACAGGGGATGATTGGGGTGGAGGAGAGGGTGAGGGAAAGGCAGAGGATTGGGGTCGCCAGGAGACAGATGGTGCTTGTCGGTGACAAAGGCACTGCCAATATCCTTTGCCCCCTGCCTGGCCTTGCCACATCCCCTTGGGTCCACTTGGACTTGCACCTGCCAAAGAAGCACCTCCTGCCGACCCCAATCCATGCCCCAATCCTCCCCCTCTGCCCCATTATTCCCCCTCCTTTCCCACTGCCCATATCCTGCGCCGACTTACCAGCTCTAGGGGAGCCAGACAAGCCACTTCTGCATGGCTGGCACTGCTACTCACCATTTGTGGCAATAGCCTGGTAGCACGCAACAGCATATCATGTTTGCAAATCCGCAAACACTGCACTGCCGGAACACAAGTTCTAGCAGCGCAGATGATGGGGGATAGGATTGGGCAGTAAGTTATTTATTATTTGGTATTTATAGAACCCCTGAAGTTGAAGCTCTTTCAGTTAGGCTTCTGACCATCCATCTCAAGCTCTCAGTCAGAAACTGAGAGACTGTGCTCTTTAACAGCAAGGCTGATGAGGAAGTAAGCATTGACAGCCAAGTCTAAATCTACTGAACTAACATTACAACCATGATTACTCCTGCCAGGAGTAATCAACCTTGGTGGCATCATTTACAGGTATTTTGTTAGTCTGTTGCCACCATTCAACTATGAGGTAGTGTTAAATCTGAGGAGGTCAGATTTAAATACTGTCTGGTTGGAAAAGGTAACATGTAATCCATATTGTCCAGTTAGCCTCTGGATGAGTCAACTTCCTCCATTAGCATGCAAGCACATTTGATGCAAATGAGAGCCATAGGCTTCCTGATATTTTATTTTTCTTCAGTTTGAGCTAGCATAAGTTGATCTTTCCCATGGTATCTCCTTGTTGAAATTAGCATCTACCACATATGACTGTCAAAATATTAAATGCATTTTATTTCATTTTAGACCACCCATTCCAAATGCAAAGTGTTTTGTACACAGGCCACATCTACCACCAACTAGAGAGCAAATATATTAGCATGAATTCAAATATTTGGCTTATAAAATGCAAGATGTAATTACATTTCCATGATTGCACTTACACCCGGGAAGGAACCCATACTTAAGGAGGAAAAAATAGTTTTCAAAGGTGTTTTCACAGCAACTTACTTTCTATAAATAAAGCCAATTCAACTCCCTTAAAATATATCCAAATTTGTATACGTTCCACCTCTGATCCTATAATTACAAGCAACCATTGCAAAGAAGCATGTCATTAAATTAATACCTTGTGGCTCATTGAACCCATTTTTCACTAGAGACATACAAATCCTAGGAGAAAGGACCCAGAAAAGTTCTGGCTTCTTTTAAACTTTGATGAAAAATCTCCTCCACTTTGTCATTTGTACTTGTATGTACACATTTTTAGCCTCTCTCTTGACATTTAGGAAGAGCTCAATGGAAGATGGTGTATTATTTAATGGGGGGGGGGGGAGGCGTGGTCTTTTTCCTTTGAATAAAAATGGCTGGATTACAAATAGAAATGGCACCACAGTGATGATATTGAATCCTTCTGGCGTCTTCATCGCCGCGGGCCATGAGTCTTCTGAGCCTGGTCAGCTGCGTTTGGGCCAGCCAGGACTCCAATTGCCCCCTCAAGCCACCACCGCTGCTTGCCTGCTTCCGTGACTCTTCTTGGAGTCTGGCCGACTGCATTCGGTCGGCCCAAGCTCCTCACGTGCCTGTGCGAGGTTAGCAAGTTGGCTCGTGCAGGCGCACAACGTTTTTAAGGACAATAAAATGTTTATATTGGGGTTAGAAGCCATGACTTAAAAGCTTTTATTACACTAAAAGATAAAAGATGGGGGTTGTTGTTGTTGTTGTTGTTGTTTTGGCTTGGAGAGCTCTCCGTTGTGTGCCTGTGCTAGCCTCGCAAGCCACGAGGAGCCTGGGCTGACTGGAACGCAGTTGGCCAGGCTCTAGAAGAGTTGTGGAAGCAGCGGCAGTGACAGAAGAGGGCAGACCTAGAAAACTGGGACAGCTGGGACCCAGAAACCGGGACTGTTCCAGTATTTCCGAGACAGATGGTAAGCCTACCTAGAAGGGGTGCCAATAGTTTTCTAAGTGCAGTTCAAGTTGCTGGTGTCAACCTTTAAAGAAATAAACAACTTAGGACCAGCGTATCTGAGAGACTACCTTCCCAACTTGTACAGTTCTGGTCACACCTCAAAAAGAAGACTGTAGAGCTGGAAAAAGTGTAAAAGAGGGCAACCAAAATGATTGATTGGCTGGAGCATCTTCCTTACAAGGAAAGGCTACAATATTTGGACTTTTTAGCATGGGAAAAAGGCAATAAAAGAGAGTCATAACTGATAGCCCAATTCTATCCCTTGCCAGTCTATTGCATGCAGCTACGCCAACAGAGCATGTGCTGCATGCTATAGTGGGGGAGGGGGCGATCAGATGGCAAGCAAGAGGTAAGTAAAATACTTACCACCTGTAGGCTGCCTGGTCACCAAGGGGTCTCTTCAGACCCACATCACCTATTTTACTGGCATAAGTCCAAAGAGAGGAAGGGGCAGGTCTGGGCTGGAAAGGGGGATAGGATCCAGCATGTGTAATTGCCACTGAAATCCTCCCCCCACTACCCTTGAACCACCCACCACCTACTTCAGTCCACTCCACATCCCAAACTGGCCATGAGCCTCCCCCTCTGCCACCTTACCTGCACCTGCAGAGTGTCCAGGCAGTTCTGGCACATGCACGGGGCTCTTGGCCATTTTCGCCAAAGGCTCTGTAGCGCGCAATGACATTTGCACCATCGCAAGATCATTTACAGCAGCGGATTGCCAGATCCACTGCCATAACTGGCCCATGAGATTAGGCCATAAAATGTTTAACGTTATGTGTAGTTAGAGGGTGGATAGAAAGAACTTTTGTTCCCCCCTCACTGCACTTGAACCAGAGGTCATCCAATGAAAGTGATTAGTGGAATATTTGGGATGGACAAAAGGAGATAATTCATCATCACACAGCATATAGTTAATCTGTGGAATTTGTTGCCACAAGATGTGTTGATGGTCACGATCTTGGATGGCTTTAAAAGGGGACTGGACAAGGTAATGGAGGACAACTCTATTGGTGGCTGCCAGTCATGATGACTACGCAGTACCGCTGGGTTCAGTGGCAGTATGCCTTTATAAATACAAGTTGCAGGGAACAATGGTGGGTAAGAGTTATGCCTTTCTCTCCGGCTTATGGTCGTCCCAGGAGCAGCTGGGGGACTACTGTGGGAAACAGGATGCTGACTGGATGCTGTCACGGATATAACTGGAGATAAGAATGTGGAGTTCAATCAAATTTTCCCCATAGCATCACAATAAACATGGGACACACCAGGCATGAGGGAAGGAAAAAAAAGCTATGTTGTGGTGGTTTTACCACAGGAAAAATGAGAATGGAAGTGGGGCTCACATTATCCTGTTATCACATTAATAACCATAAGAGTGTCAAATTCTTCTTAACAGTTTGGCCCTCTTGCCAGCGGATGTAAAATAGCCTAACTCATCCAACTTAAACGGATGTGCACCACTTGTATGCAGCAGTGGATCAGCTTGCTGTCTTTCAGTCTGACCCAAGTTAATTTTAACACAAACTGCCTGTGGCAGCTATGGAAAATACCTCAGTTCCTTTGAGCATTTCATTTTTTTCTAAAAAAAAACTACAACAACAATAATTGCAGCTTATTAAACAGGTGAAGGAGGTTCCAAATTGCATGTACGTCTTTGGAGAACAGGCAGTCTGCATCTGAGTGAGGATTCAGTGAAATTTTACCTCAGACTAATACGTTTTGGCAACTTTTCCCCTTTTCCAACTATGCCCCTATGACTATTTCCTGCAGTTCAAATATCAGACTTCCTCCTTCATCATTTTTAATGGTTCATAAATGGTGCGTGGCAGGTCATAGTGGCCCATGTCACAGCCAACTGATGGGAGCCCAACTTGAACCATGCCTGTTTTGATTGGTGACCTGTTCATCGAGCTTTGCAGCTTTAGTTCCAATTCAGAAACACTTAGGCTGAAAATAGACGTGATGTGGCATGATGCAACCTAGTTTGTGCTGAATTCCTACAAAGTGGGAAAAGGATATAAAATACAGCATGGGTGGGCAGGGGGCAGGAGCTGACCCCTTCCCCGTTTCTCCCCAAAAGCTTGTGGGTGTTTCTTCCCCCCCCTCCCGCCATGTTAATTATCCTGTTAATTCCAATCACAGAGCTCTACTGAGAGAAACATGGTTAAAAAAAGAGGAGCCACAGGCAAGGAAAGGGTTGACTTCCTTCCCACCTCAGCACTTCTCCCTAGAGATTCAGCAGTAAACTGATCCTGACACATGGATTTGCTACCATCCCATCTATTTTGACCCTTGGAAGGCAGCCATAATTTTGACTATAGGGTGCGAAGGTCATAGATAGGTTCCTTACCCAAACATTCCTAATAAAGAAGTGCAATACAAGGGAAGAATAAACATATTGTTTTGGAAGAGGCCATAGCTCAGTGGTAGAGCAGCACATGCTTTGCAGGTAGAAGACATCAGGTTTAATCCTCAGTTAAAGGACCTTTGTACTAGGTGAGGGAAATACCTTTGGATAGCTACTGCTAGGGAGGGTAGATGGTCCTGAGCTATTTGGGCCACTGGTCTGACCAATTATGGATGATATCTGTAATGTGATAGTATTACAACGTATGATAACACATGAGAGGCCAAGACCTTAAAAGACAAAGGAGATCTATATGTAGTTAGACCAACTTAGCTGATCAACAACAATGCTATAGACTTCGGAGGAAGACTATTGCTGTGTGTAGTGGTGGTGGAGTAGAGAGTACAACTTGAGATGGGAGGATAATGTCTTCCTAACCACATATACAACACAGTCCTATGTGAATCCCACTATGTTCAGTGGAACCTAATCCCAAGTAAGTACGCATAGGATTACAGTCATAGGGCGCAATCCTCCGCAACTTTAGACTGTTATTCACACGTCCCTTGGGTTCCCATGAAAGCTGCAGTTTTCAGTCAGATTTGGTTGAGATACAGCTACATCAGCCTATCACAAATTGATTACGTACACATTTTGATCCACATTTTCGCACATGATTGCAAATGCTCAAGGAACTACATTTTCAGTCACATGTGGGGATAGCATGGGCAGCTGGGAATAAACATGGACTGACTGAAAGCTGAGGCTGCTATGTGCTCAAAAGGTTGTATGAATAGGATGCTGGAAGTGTATAAATGGTTTCTGTTTCTCCCAAACACTTCCTTGGCTTTCATACGGTCCAGTCTATTTGCTCTGCGCATGTGGCCATATCTGATGCTTCCCAGGAAAGCAGGGGGGGGGGGGGAAGCACCCAATATCATAATGAAAAGTGTTTCTATTGAATCCATTTTGTTCTTCCTTTTCGAAATGCATTTTTTCCCACACATACATCTTATTTGTTAACTGTCATTATTTTCATTGAGGGTGACAGCAAGAGGCAATGGGGTTTAAATTGCTATGGAAAACACTGAAAAGCAGTGAGAATTTGCCCGGTCATAATAATAATTGGGCAATGGAGGACCACAGTAATAAGAAGCAACAGTGTCTGCATGTTTAGAAGGATAAAGGATGGTTTGAGTTAGGCTCAGTTCAGCATTCAGAGGTGAAAATATTGAGTAGGGGGCTTTCAAGAGGGCATGATGGGCCTCCCAACTACACCCAGGCACCTTTAATCACATTTGTTTGTGGCTGTGTTCACAGCAGCCTATCTGGTGCTTCTTCAGCACCATCCAGCACCATACTTCCTTGCAGTGTGATTCCAGCCAACTGGTGATCATGGTCTGAGCATGATGGCAAGTCACTGTGGTTGTATGAATAGGATGCTGGTCCAAGCAGCTCTGGTTACATTACTTTTTCCCTGAGGGCAATTCAGAAGCTATGCCGAGGGGGCAGGGTGACCAGCGGTGGGGGGACAAAGCAGTGGGGGGGGAGACATCCACACCGTTTCAGCGGCAGGAAGAGCGGGCGGCAGAGACAGCGCTGTGTTTGGCCCACCCTCCCGGCCTGCGCTTTTGAAGGGAGTTTCAGCGATGGTGGCGGTGACGTCACTTCCGGTGGTGACGTCACGGGGAGCCGCATTGTGGGGCAATTAATCCCTCTCATTGCCTTTTTGAATGGGGACAAAGAGGAAACACATGAGGCAAACTGGTTGTTTGTTTCCAATGCCAATCTTTTCCAAGCAGCACTTCTTCCTTCACTTTGAATAGCAGGGGCAAGAGAGATCCTGTCGCTGTTGCCAAAACCACTGAAATGCAGTCCCTCTCCCCTCTCCCCACACAACTGGTAAATATGTTTGCCCCTTTCAAGCCCCCCCCCCCCAGATTATTTCTCAGAAGTTGAAATGTTCATGAAGAACCACCTCTTCCTTTTTCAGGTCAGCCCTGAATGTCAGTAAAATTTCAGTGTGAATGGCAGCAGTATAATTAATCCTACATTGTTGTAAAGGAACGGAATATATAGTCTGTGGTTCCTTTCAGCTTTACAGTTTTGCGATTCAGTCCAGTACAAAATTACTTCTGCTTGTAAGCAAATAAATGCACTGTTCTGAACTAAGAGCTTTCTTCTCTTGCCTATCACTGCAAATGTAGTATGGAAACTTTCATGGCTTGGTACAATTTGTAATGAAGCAGGCATTATGGGTTTTCTAGCCATGTTTATTATTTGAGAAATAAAACTAAAATCATACTGTCTTCTTAAGAGATTTCTCTCACACACACACTCTGGAGATGTGCGTAGACATCACTGCAAACATCTACTGTCTGTGTCCCCTGTCCCCATGCTATTCTTCCCCCCATGTTGCTCAGGAAGCCCCCTCTTCCCTCTTATACAGTTCTCCTTTACTCTCCTGTTGCATGTCTGGTCGTTGCCTGGGCACTGGATGCTCGTGCTCCCCGGTTTCCTGTTTGGGATGTAGGGGGTGTGAAACGCAGGGTGATAAATGATATACCATTGTTTATGACAGGGGAAAAAAATCACCCCATGGGGGCTTTTGCCGGTAGCAAATGATTATAAAAACACCCCTTAACTAGTGCAGGAAGCAATAGTCTGTGCAGGGTTGCAGACTGGGCAGCATAGAACTGTGGCCAGTGTACTTGAAGAAAAAGAAGTAGGAAATCCTCAATGCAGGTAACTAAGACAAAGGAAAACTCATCCACTGCTGCCACCTAACTTCTGAAGGTGATTTCCCATCTGGTTCCTGTTTCTGGTTCCTCAGAACCAGCAGTACAGAAAATAACAATGTTTTCTGACCCTAAATAATATTTTGCCCAAATATATTAAGGAAAGGAGCTGCATCCTAATACTTGTTCTGCTCACCTGCCTGCGCATCCAGAAGACCAACTTGTGTCTGCCGAACAGCACTCACTTCAAGGTCTGTCTGCAACGAATAATGGTCAGACTTTAGAAACCTAAGAATCTAATCAACCCCATTGGAAACCCAAGAATCTAATCGACCCCATTGGAAACCCAAGAATCTAATCGACCCCATTGGAAACCCAAGAATCTAATCAACCCCATTGGAAACCCAAGAATCTAATCGACCCCATGCCTGGGGAACTGTGCCTGCCACATCTTTGCCCTCCACAACCGGAGCAACGAATTAGGGTTGCCATCTGACCATTTTCCATCTGGAGAGTACAGGGACTGAAAATCTCTGTCCAGGCCCTAATGTATGTTCAAAGTCTGAGCATGGCTGGGGGAAGGAGCAGATTGGTTACGAGAGTAGTTTCCTCACTCCTCCCAGGCCTCTGTTATCACTGGGCTCACCATGAACCCAGGTTCTGCTCTTTTCCTAGGAGAGGACAGAAGGCGATGCCTGTGGTAGGAGAGAGAGAGATTAGAAACGGCAGCGCTTTCCCCTCTCTTATTCCCCTTCTGCTGTTACTTGATTCACTCCAGGTACTGTACACGTTCAAGCTGCTTTCCTTGGGCACTAGGATTGTAGAGAAAGAACAACAATCATGCCAGCATGAGCTTTGCATGAGTTAAGTGACACAGTTCAAACTTACCGTATTGGTCTGAGTATAAGGGCTCAGTCCAGCCTAACTCAGGCACAGTTGAGGCCCAATTGTGGCCCAAACTAGGACCGAGTTAGGCTGCAACTGTGCCTGAGTTAGGCTGGAGGCAACAGCATTGGGCCAGGATCGCGGCAAAACTTACCGCAGAGGCAGGCAGGCTCCTGTGGGGAGCTGTCAGTCTTGTGGAAGCGAAGAGCCCCCTCCTCAGCCCGTCTGCGTGCACCTACCACAGCTGCTGCAGCGGTTGCAGCAGATGGGCAGCCACAGGCGGGCCTGCAGGCACTGCGCGTTTGACAGTCAGCTGAAGGGCAGAGGTTGTGCCAGTGCCAGCTGCCCCAGGGCACCCTGGGCATCAGCCACCTGCCGCAGGGGGGAGTGCGACTGCCCTCCCTCCTGCAGACTGCGATGCCACCCCCAAGCCACGGTGAGGCTGCACGTGGGAGTCATGGGGGGGTGAGCGGGGGAGAGAAGGGAAGGAGGGGGTGGGAACGGCACGCACAAGGGGGGGGTCTCATGAGGTCTGGAACCGCCTCCGCCAGGACATGCCCGTGCGCTGCCTGAAGCCCTGGGCCTCAAGGGCCGTGGCAATGCCCACAAAGAAGGCATCCCAGCATGCCTTCTGCTCCGTGCCCCGGCCAAGACCGAGAGATGCCGTGGGCTTGTCTGCTGCGAGCGAGAAGGGCTCACGCAGCTCATCACACCCCCAGATGGGGCAACGTCGGCACCTTGCGGCAGGCGCTCTGGCAGCATGGGGGGTGCCAGCGTCCATCATCAGGGAGTGGGAGGGGAGGCAGGCACACTGACAGGGGGTGCTGGGGAGGGGCACGGGTGGGTCAGAAACAGACAGACAACACGGCTGGTGGGAGAGGGATACAGGGAGAGGGGTCTGCAGAGACCGATAGGGGCACAGGGGGCACTTCGCAGATGGAGGCAATGCAGGAACGGGCGCCTCTCATGCAGACGGACCGAGGGCGGACACGGACACCGTTGATGGGCGGAAACGGACGCCGGTGACGGGCGGACAGAGGGCGGAAACGGACGCCGGTGACGGGCGGACACGGACGCCGGTGATGGGCGGACCGAGGGTGGGTGAGAGCCCCGGTTGCTGAAAGGGCTCTTCACGGACGTGGCGGACGTGCGCCACAGTGCCCGTCAGTGTTTGCCTGCCTGACAGGCCCCCCAACTCCCCACTCCCCTCTGGTCCCAGAGGGTCCGGCAGCCCCCCTGCTGTGTTCTCCCAGGGATGGCTGTGGCGGACCCTGGCTGGGATTCATGCAGAGGCTTGTGTGCTGGGGCCTGCCTGTGTGGGTGTATGGGGCAGTGCTTGTGCAACATTGGGGACATGTGTTTCCAGGGGCATCTTTATTGTTCTGGAACAGTGGCAGAGATGGCCGGGCGTGGCTGCCAGGGGTAGGCACAGCAGCCTCTAGGACCACAGCAGCAGCATCAGGCGAGCCCCATGGACCTGGAGATGCGGGCTCTTCCCCTGTGGAACCACGGCCTGCTCCATAGAAAGGGGAGGGACAGCAAGTAGGCAGCCAGGGCGGTGGGGCAGCAGCAGCAGCTGAGGTGGGTTGCAGGGCAGGCTCCCAGACCTCTCTGGCAGCATCAAGGCAGGTGACCGTGGGGCAACCAGACTGCAGGCCCAGGGGTGCTCCCCGGACAGTTTGTGGTAGTGGGCATTCCTGGGGGGACGAACAACATGGGGGTGTTCCATGGCAGCTGCTGCGTGGTAGCAATCGCCATTGAAGAGGAGCCAGTGTGCCAGTTGCAAAGGTCTGCAGGGAGAGAAATCAAACACAGCTGAGTGGTGTGAGACACATAGCCTGGTCTGCGCTCCTTCCCTGGGTGTACGGTGAGCATGATCCTGTAAGGGAAAGGGGTCAAAGAGAGAGACAACAACACAACTTGGGGGTCACAACCATGGCAATCCTAGCAATACTGACCTGTCGGTAGACCCTGTGGAGAAAAGAGGGGGGGGAACAGCTGGTGTCTACATATGGGTTACAGTTCCACACTCATGGCATTGTGTGCTCACATTAATACAGGCAGCTATGAGACAAGAAGACATTGGTATAGAGGCATATCATGGCAGGCTATGCAGGCAGCTATGAGACAAGACATTGGTATAGAGGCATATCATGGCAGGCTATGCAGGCAGCTATGAGACAAGACATTGGTATAGAGGCATGTATCCTACCTATATTTCTCTATGCTAAGAGGCAGACGTCAGACCACATGTCAGCACAAACCCTGCACTTACCTGCTGGTGTTGTTGCCTGTATGGGGGGGGGGAGAGAGGGGCTGGGAGAAAGACATGGGTTAGCAAACACTTGCATGGAGACAGCTGCCCAGGCACAGCAGTAAACAGTTTGGCCACAGGCAGAACAGCCCTCTCTGCCCTAGAGGGGGGCAGAGAGGAGAGAGGTGAAGAGAGAAGTGGGGTGTTAGAAAAGTTTTCAAAGTCCCACTTTGTGGCTGCTGGGGGACAGAACCCCACGCTACGTGCTCAGAGAGAGAGAGAGAGAGAGAGAGAGAGAGTGGAGGGCTGGGGCTGGGCTTTTGTGGGAAAGAGGCTGGGTGGGGCTGGGTGCTGATAGGGTAACTATTTGGGTCCATGTCCAGAGTTAGGCCACACCTGTTCGGTCCTAACTCAGGCCCAACTCGGGCCCAGGGTGTTAGAACTTTTCAGGAGAGGGCTGGTGTGGGTAAGGTAAAATGGCTCCTATGGGTCTCCTCACATTTGGGTCCACCCTTTTTGCTGGCCCAAATTTTGGGCCTGAGTTGGGCTCGAGGGGGCGTGTCAGTGGCTCTCCAGTGTCTGGAACCGGACCAAAATTCGTAACCGCCCCCGTCACACCCCCGACACGCCCCCAACACACCCACTTTTAGGCTGCAATTGTGCCTGAATTGTGCAATTGTGCCTGAATTGTACCGCAGTTGCCTTGGGCTGGACCGGGCTGCAATTCAGTCACAATTGCAGCCCAACTCAGGCACAATTCAGGCACAACTCGGGCCTAAAGCACTTGGGCTGCAATTGTGCCTGAATTGTACCGCAGTTGCCTTGGGCTGGACCGGGCTGTAAGACTCACTTTTTTCTCCTAATTTAAGTTTTTAAACTAGGGGTGCGTCTTATAATCAGGCTGTTGCAATTTAATGCCAGTGATTTAATTAAATTTTTTTAATAGCAACAAACTTTAAGGGTGCGTCTTATAATCAGGTGAGTCTTATACTCAGGACAATACGGTATATGTTCCCCAGATTCTTCATATGTCTCCAACATTCACTGCTGCTGCCTTCCCACCCTCTGTTCCTTTCCATTCTGTTTAGGTGGCCTGGAATCTGGAACGTGCAGTTTTTACGAGTGTTGTGTGGGTAAGCCTGGAGCCAAAGTGGGTAGCTTATAAGTAGCTGTGGCACTCTGTGTCTGCCACTCTCCAGGCATCTCACAAAGTGTCAGTTTGCTCCCAGCCACCATGTTATTATCCTCTGAATTCATTGCTCCATGTTTAGGTGCCTGATTCTGAATAACTAGGTCCCTCTATCCCCCCCCCCAGTTAAAAATGCACATTTACATTGGGCTGATGCCAAAAATATTCCAAAAATAATAGCATGTTAGGCCCAGTTTATGGCACACTGGTGACATGGTGGCAGGGATCCCAAATTGCATAGAAATTTCTCTGTGCAATTATCTTTCGGTATAAATAAGTGCCCAGGGAAAGTCACAATTACCCCTCCCCACCCACCCACACAAAAAAACCCACTTGAATTGATGCTACGTGTTGATGTAACAGTTCCTACAGCATTCTGGGGAAAAACATGGCAGCTGGCTCACAAGAAAACTGGTTCACAAGAAAAAGCTTTGCTTCCATTTCCACCACAGGTGCCCAAAGGGCTATGGAACAACAAAGATTTCAAAAGACAGCCACTGTTATACTGTATATACCAGTGACAAGCTGCCCCTGAATCTTTTGGAGAATTCCCCTGCCCTCCAAAATCGCTCCTGTTTTTGGGTGGGAGTTCAAAATTGAAGTTCTCAAATTAAGTTGAGAACTCCAAAGGAGCATTGGTTCAGGTGGATGATAAGCAGACTCAGGAAATGGTGCATTTTTTAAGATGTTTTCTGGATGATAATGGCAACTAGGTAAGAAAGGTAAAGGTGACCCCTGACAATTAAGTCCAGTCATGTCCAACTCTAGGGTGTGGTGCTCATCCCCATTTCAAAGCCGAAGAGCCAGCGTTGTCCAAAGACGTCTCCATGGTCATGTGGCCGGCATGACTCTCCTTGCCGCAGCACGTAGCATGCAGCTGGAACACGGAGCGCTGTTTACCTTCCCGCAAGCGGTACCTATTTATCTACTCGCAATAACATGCTTTGGAACTGCTAGGTTGGCAGGAGCTGGCCAAGCAACGAGAGCTCACCCCGTCACGAATTTGAACTGCCAATCTTTCGATCGACAGCTCATGGTTCAGCGGTTTAACCCACTGCGCCACCCGCTGGCCTCTAATGGCAACTAGAGAGTCAAGTAATTTGCAAAGTGGACCATACAAGGACCCCTTCAAGATGTGGAGCTGAACTGCCCCTGTGAACTGGCAGCACTTATCAGAGCAGAATGACTACAGTCAGAGCAGAATGGAAGAAAAGCATGAGGAAAGGGTAGTCATGCTCGTGCCTCCATAAAAGAAATCGACTGTAAGAGAGGCATTCTGACTGATTTCCTAGATTTTGTGCGCCGTTTATCTCAAGGCATAGGGCTTGCCACCATCAATAAATATTTAACTCATACCCTCAACATTTATGGGCTGTTGTTTCTTTGGCACTGATGGTCTGTAGTTTACCACCATTGGCACCAGTGGTGTGTATATTCTTTTGAGCTGAATGATCTTGAAGCCGTTTAGCTTGTAGAAGTAAATTGCTTGGAGCACTATAAAAATATCATTGAGAACATGCGGTTTTAAAACTCTCTTTTCAAATTGCTACCAGCTGCTGCTTCTTGCCACCTAGGGCACCTCCAGGCTGATTACACTCACATTGGTAAATGTCGCCATTGCTCAGTGCCACATAGATCTTATTTTGATATGGGCAAGGTAGTAAGGATGACAAGAGATGCAGAAGCCTTCAGGCTAACCTCCACTGCACTAATTCCATTGCACTTGCATCTGGAGGTGCTCGAGTGTAGGGGACTGGACACCCCACCTCAAAACGCTGCCCTGGTCTCCACCAGTTTCTTCATTCAAATAGTCCCTCCTGATTGTCCCGCCTTCTAATAAATCTAAACGGTGATTGGCTGAAACACAAGTGCGCTCCAATTGGCTGAAACCCCCTCTCACCGCATTGGTCAAACTATTAGCTCTGCGTCCTGCCCTCTCAAAATCATAGCAGGGTCCATGGCAGATCGCAACAGAACTCGAAAGAGCGTGGCTCTCCTGTGTTCCAATGTGATCTGATTGGTCACACAGCTCTACACTCTCCGCACATGCCCGGGACGCACCGGAACTCATGCGGTGGAGGTCAGCCTTTAAGCTCAATCAAGACTCTGGTCTTATACATAATGAGAAAATAGCTGCACCCCTCTAGGCCTTCAAACCCAATGCCAAAATATCACTTGTATTAAACAAATGTGTGGTAGTGGTGATAACCTTTCCACTGTCCAGTCTTGCCATGAAAGCTGAGCCTGGAGAAATGCCATTTTTAGAAAATGTAATTCTTATTGTGCCAGAAACACTACCACAAGATGCCCCTCAGGGACTCCATGGTATAACTGGCATTGATGGAAAAGGAACAGATGGGCACAGTGCCACTGTGCTGCTGAGGCAGGGGTGGCAATGGCCCCAATCCCACTCTGTGCAGACCAGGAAGAGTGGCAAGTGAAGTAAGCATGCTTGTTAAGAAAAGCTAGCGCGGGGGGGGGGGGACGTACATGCCAGCTTTTGTTCCAAAGGGACAAGAAAGTCACCTACTGAACAGATTTGTCTGCCATCCTAGCATGAATTCAGACCCAGGAGCTAGTCAGGGCTCATGCGGTGGAGGTCAGCCTTTAAGCTCAATCAAGACTCTGGTCTTATACATAATGAGAAAATAGCTGCACCCCTCTAGGCCTTCAAACCCAATGCCAAAATATCACTTGTATTAAACAAATGTGTGGTAGTGGTGATAACCTTTCCACTGTCCAGTCTTGCCATGAAAGCTGAGCCTGGAGAAATGCCATTTTTAGAAAATGTAATTCTTATTGTGCCAGAAACACTACCACAAGATGCCCCTCAGGGACTCCATGGTATAACTGGCATTGATGGAAAAGGAACAGATGGGCACAGTGCCACTGTGCTGCTGAGGCAGGGGTGGCAATGGCCCCAATCCCACTCTGTGCAGACCAGGAAGAGTGGCAAGTGAAGTAAGCATGCTTGTTAAGAAAAGCTAGCGCGGGGGGGGGGGGGACGTACATGCCAGCTTTTGTTCCAAAGGGACAAGAAAGTCACCTACTGAACAGATTTGTCTGCCATCCTAGCATGAATTCAGACCCAGGAGCTAGTCAGGGCTCAGTCAGGCACATTAGGCTGCCACTGAAGGATTGTGATGGGATAAACGAAAAACAGTTCTTCCTAAAGCAACAGCATCTGCTGCAGGAACTTGACAGACATACACAAAGCCAATATGGAGGTTAGTCCTTTCCAACTTTTCTCTGCTGGGGGAATGGATGGGATACAGGTGTCAGACAACTTTATGTGCCACGGGTACCATCTCTTGAGGTAAAAGTTCTCTTACGGCATTGCAAATGCCACGCCACTGTCGTGCGCTATGGAGCTGCCAGGACAAATGGCCAGAGGCTCTGTGTGTGCACCAGTGGCTCTTGGACACCTTGCCAGACCAGGTAAGGTGGTAGTGGGAACGGTTTGGGGGAGGATCAGGGTGGGGAGTGGTCTGAACCGGGGGCAGAAGGGGGAGGAACTCAGCGGCAACAGTGAACACCAAGACCCTATCCCCTTTCCTGGCCCGGATCTGCCCCCTGAGGCTCCTCGAAGTTACACCAGCTAAATAGCTGGCATAAGTCTGGGACCCACTGGCAGGCAGGCAGGTAGGCAGGCAACCAATCTAAAGGTAATTAAAAAAATAGTTTTACTTACCTCTCCCAGGCCATTTGGTCACACCCACACCCACCATACCATGCAGCGTGAACGGCTGCATAGCGTAAACTGGTGGGGGATAGCATTGGGCCTAAGGGCTCATTATTATGAAGGGCAGGAAGGAGGGATAGAAAAGCTTTTTGTGAATATGTGTATGAACATAATTGTGAATATGTGTATGAACATATGAAGTGGCCTTATACTCATTGGTGAGTATTGTCTGCACTGACTGGCAGAGTCTCTTCCTGGGGCCATCTATATTCAAAGCATGTGCCCTTGCATACTGTGGTAATAGTTTACTCTTCCCCTCCACCTTCTCTTCTCTAGCTGGCAATTCAGGTAGGACAAAATATATGACCCATGTGCATCAATAAGATTTATTTCTTTGTCTGGCTACTCTGGCCTCAGGTATCCTGCCCCAACTTCCACAGTCCAGTCTTTCTCTTTCACATTAGGCTTCCAGTGTGTGCATGGGGGAAGGCCCTCCCCCCATCCTTGGTGTGCAAACCATCATTCATGTTCATGTTATTTTGACAGCAGAGGAGCAGGACTGAGCATATAAAAGGGGCTTTCCATCCCCGGGACTTAGCACTGATCAAGTGGGACTGATACACACTGGGTGAGAAAGAGGTTTCTTGTCCCGTCCCCCCAAAGCTCAGCCTTAGCTGAGTGTACAGCATACTTGAGTGTATAGACTCACATAGCCCTGGAAGACAACGGAAGATTCCTCAGGGAATTGATTTCAAGTGTGTTTGCTTTGGATTTCATTCATTGATTGATTAAAAAATAAGCTAAAATTGTATTTTAATCCTTTAAAACTGTTCCCCTTATCAAACTAGCCAAACCATCATTAACTAAAATGAATGCTGAAAAGGTGCAAACATGTCTTTGGATGGAATTTCCACTTTGAAACCCCAGTGATTATAATTTCCATTTTAAAATGGAGTGTGAAACCGCTACAGAATTGAGGCATCCCACCGATAGTATCAGTTTCTTACTTTTCACAAACATATGAACCAAGTTTGCTAGTTAAATGTATTATTACTCACCAAGGAACACTTTTCATGAGGTTTTTCTTTCTTTTTTTAAAGATAAAACTCTTTCTGAAACACCAAAAGCAAAAACACGGCTTGTGGTTAAAATCTTTGACTGGGGGTCCAATACAGTGTATGGTGTTAGCTAATTGTAAGTGTGCAGTGGTGACACAGGTTCACTTGACACGGGAATATCGAGTGTTAGCGTAAGTTCCTGCAGCTGTGAGTCATTATTTCCAGTGGCAGTGGAAAACCATTCAGACATCCCTGGGGAAATGGTGTGGAATGTTGTGGCAGGTATAATATTAACCCTTGCCACCACTCTGTCTGAAATTTTCAGCAAAGGCCAAGCTTGAATGGTTTGAATGCCTGCCAAGTTTGGGGAAATAAAGACCAGTAGCACCAAAGGCATTTAAAAAAAAAAAAAAAAGACAGATACGTTACAAATCAGTGAAGCTCTCGACTGCTGATACGGTTGCCTATAAACAGTTCTGTGTCAGATTGAACTGAATCATGCCTCTACATATAATTGATTGGGTTGCCACATTCAACAGAGCAGCAGGGAACCATTTTTACCTTTTCTGCCAAGAATACCATGCCTAGCTGATAAAGAAGCCTTAATCTGGGACAAAGAGTGTTCAAACTACCGCACAATTGCACGCATTTCACATGCTAGCAAGGTTATGCTCAAAATCCTACAAGCTAGGCTTCAGCAGTACATGAACCGAGAACTACCGGAAGTACAAACTGGGTTTCGAAGAGGCAGAGGAACTAGAGATCAAATTGCCAACATGCGCTGGATCATGGAGAAAGCACGAGAGTTCCAAAAAAACACCTACTTCTGCTTCATTGACTACGCAAAAGCCTTTGATTGTGTGGATCACAACAAACTGTGGCAAATTCTTAAAGAAATGGGGGTACCAGACCACCTTACCTGTCTCCTGAGAAACCTGTATGCGGGTCAAGAAGCAACAGTTCGAACCGGCCATGGAACAACCGATTGGTTCAAAATTGGAGAGTACGGCAAGGCTGTATATTGTCACCCTGCTTATTTAACTTATATGCAGAGTACATTATGAGAAATGCAGGGCTGAATGAATCGCAAGCCGGAATCAAGATTGCCGGGAGAAATATCAACAACCTCAGATATGCAGACAATACCACCCTAATGGCAGAAAGTGAAGAAGAACTAAAGAGCCTCTTGATGAGAGTGAAAGAGGAGAGTGCAAAAGTTGGCTTGAAACTTAACATTAATAAAACTAAGATCATGGCATCTGGTCCCATCAATTCCTGGCAAATAGAAGGGGCAGAAATGGAAGCAGTAACAGATTTTACTTTTTTGGGTTCCAAGATCACTGCAGACGGAGACAGCAGCCATGAAATTAAAAGACGCTTACTCCTTGGAAGGAAAGCTATGGCAAACTTAAACAGCATAATAAAAAGCAGAGATATCACCATGCCAACAAAAGTTTGCATAGTCAGGGTGATGGTGTTCCCAATAGCAATGTATGGTTGCGAGAGTTGGACCATAAGGATATCTTATAGAACAAGGGTGGCCAAACTTGCTCAATGTAAGAGCCACCACATACGATAAACTTCAGATGTTTGAGAGCCGCAATATTTAAGAAGCAATTAAATTCTTAAATATATTTACTCACCATGAACTTTAAACTTATGTTTTAATCTAGTGGACTCTCAGTTTATACCTGGAAAATAATTATAAAGATCAAAACTTTCTTGTTTACTTTTTACTGTATATTAATTGTGATGCAAAAAGGAGCTCAGCGAACAGATTTCCAAGAGTCGCACATTATACGTCAAAGAGCCACATGTGGCTCAGGAACCGCAGTTTGGCCACCCTTGTTATAGAACACACCCAACCCTCCCTTATAGTCATCCGTCTCAGGATAAGATCAACAGTGATGGACAAACTATTTTTTGGAATGCTTCCCTGCCTTTCCCTGCCGTTCTTCGGTGAGAGTTCTATTTGGGGGCTAGAACATAGGATATAAACAGGACAGAGGTGCCAATGCACGTCTAATACATACTACTACTGCTGCTGCTGCTGCTACTACTACTACTACAACTACTATCTATATTCCACTTTTCAACAAAAAAGAAGTTCATAGAGTAGTTTTGATAGCAAAAGTAAATGAATAAATGCTCCCCTGTCCCTAAAGAGTTGACAATCTAAAATAATGCAGAAGAAACATCAGCAAACAGCCACTAGAAGAGAGACTGTGTTAGATGTGCATTGGCACCTCTGTCCTGTTTATATCCTATGTTCTAGCCCCCAAATAGAACTCTCACCGAAGAACCCTATGAAACTTCCAAGGAACCTCAGGTTTCTCTAGAACACAGTTTGAAAGCCACTGGAATGGAAGACGGGACTCACATGGTTCTTAATTGTTGCATAGAAGAGAGATACATATAGAGTAAATACAACTTCTGCTACTGCAGCCATATGACAGGAAACAAGGGACCTTGTTTCATGTGTGTGTGAAGCTGTGAACTATCTCCACCCCAACACACACATTTGTTCACTTAAAATGCATATAAACTGGATCTGGCAAAGAATGGCTGCTGATAGCAAGAAGTCTACAAGACTGTAATTACAATCAGGACAGCTGCTAAGACATTTTAGACAATGAATTCAGAAACCCATTTTATGCATGTTTAATTAGCTCTTTACAATTTTATATCTTTTAAAACTGAGCTCCTTTTAATTCTGAATGCTGATTACTATCTTTGATCTGAATTTCATCAACTTCCAGCCATCCTCATTATAGGATATAATTTCTCAACCGTCTGCTTAACCCCTAGGGATGTCTTGACCCAAACTCTATACTTCTGTATATATCAGTTTTTCCTTTGAATTTCATTCAAGAGCTTCTCAACTATTTTTAAATTTTTGCATGACCACAGTCTGATGCTGTCTTGGTTAAATGAATCATATGCTTCTGGTACAAGTTCTGCCTTCCAAAAAAAGTTCCCTAGTTCCAAATAAACTCTTCATCTATGTTCCACAATCATATCTATGGTATGCACTCAGATATGGTAGCTCATCTTGTGTTACTATCCATTTGCATCGAATCAGAAACATTTCAGAGAATGGGTGACTTGTGCCAGATATTTTCCTCTCTGGAGCAAGCCACTATGCCCTTTTTGTCTGCTTGGACTTGTGCCAGCCAAAGAACTGCTGCAGGTCCGAGGAGACCCATTGGTGGTCGAGGGGCTGATGGAGGGGTAAGAGAAAATATTTTAGCTTTCCCCTCCCAAGCCTCCCAATTGGGTCCCCTCCATAGCATGCAGTGCAGCCTGTTTTGGCACAGCTGCATGCTATGGAATGGGAAAAGATAGGATTGGGCCCTTCCTTTAGCTTCTCAGACCCCTTCTAAGCTTCCTTGTAAAACCATTTCCTATGTACTATATATTACAGCCACATACTCTAACCCAGCACTTACTAAAAGTGGTAACTAGATAATTTGTAGTTCAAAACTCATCATGCAAATCACCATAGGGCTCTCCTGTCAATACTCCAACCCTCTGGACATCTAATACCTGAAACACTCAACATATACCTAGGGGTTTCCTATCATGTACAAAAGCCTACTATTCTAGCCACAGGCCTGATACTTTATGCACATGTAGCCCCCTTGCCACACAAGCTTCAGTGAGGGCAGCCAGCCTAATTATCCTTGTCCTGCAGATGTCACAAGAAATGAGTGTATTCTTTTGGGGAGGAGTGGTGTCAGGTCAACCTTGCTCATGGAAGATGTTCATAAGGTTGCAAGATAAGTCTCTGACTCTTGCTACAACTAAGATGTGAGGGAAAGCAGAAGTATAAGCTACCCACATTTTTATTTTACTTTGAGAATGCTACATTTACCTGCCCAGCAGAAAGATCTTGAAATTGGATGAAAAGGATCATCAACCACCTGAAAGTGGGACTTTACTTTTGGGGAGGGTTATATGTACCCTCCAGCCACTAGGTAGTTCTACCAATTTGGCTTCTATTGACCCTCTGCCTAGTACATAATCTGAAATTATCACCCCTCCCCCACCCACTTTCCTATGATGGAGCATAGGATACATTACAGACTACATTTGGGAGCCAATCACAGCACACCACACCCAGTCCTAAAGCCCCTGCCAGGGAAACTACAGCTCAGATGATCAGATATATGGCTACATTTCTCTAATCTCTTAAAACAGTGGTTCTCAAACTTTTTTGCACAGGAACCCACTTTTTAAAATGACACTCTATCGGGACCCACCTAGCTTTACGAGACTTAAAAAAAGTGATCTAGAAATAAATAAACACACATTTTTTTTATTTACAAGAGCTCAGCTGCTCAGCAGGGTAATTAGCAGCTATCTTGCAAACTGCAGGAGCTCAGCTCTTTGAAGGGCAATTAGTAGCTACTGTATCTGATTTGTGAATAGCCTCAGGGCTTCTGGCAATTACTTATCTGATCTTTCCATCACCTGGGACCCACCAGAAATCAGGTTGTGACCCACCAAGTGAAGTGTTGCTTGCTTGTTGAGAAACACTGTCTTAAAGGCAAGCGTTTGTGATGAGAACCATGGCGAAAGAGTACTTGGCGCACAAAAGGAACACTTTGCACAAACAACCTCTTGTCTCTCACAAAATGTATGGAAGGGATATTTTGCTAACTTTTGTCTTCTCAGAATTCTTATTGCAGGTTTTGTGCCCCAGAATGTCACCACACACAAACATCTGACTGGAACCTCTACTTCACCATCCCAACAGGAAGGGAATCCCAAGATGCAATGTATTGATTCTGCATCTCCCTTTCATATCTCTACACACACCCCATTCTGACCCTCCAGGATTATCAAAGGTGTCTCCTCTATCAACTGTGTTGCCAATCGATCCCTGCCTTTTGCAGCAGCTAAGAGCAGCGAGTGTCTGCTTCCTTTTGGGGAATGCTAAGGGCTCCAACCATTGCTACTGCTGGACAAACCCTCATAAGAACATTCCAAGTCGCCATAGTCTTAGCCCCAAGTGCACCACCACTGCACGTACACTCTGGTGGCATCACTCTTCCTCACAAACACTGAGTATGCATCTCAAGCCAGATAACAGGTGTGGCTGATACTATTGTCAAGTCCTTTTTACTCTCTTTGCATTTCTCCTTGCTCCCCACAGGCAGCTGTCCCACTGGTGAACACATTGTGCAGCCCCAAGAGATGACTATAGCCTGCCTGCCTGCAGGGACCAGTGTGAGCCCAGTTGCTTTTGGTGAGTTTGGGGACATACTCCTTCCAGTCAGAGCCCTGTGGCTTTGCAAACTCCATGGCAGACAGTGAATCAACTGGTTTAGCATATGTTACGTGGCTGCCTGTTGGATAACTTGCAATGGCACAACATCCCCGCTGGGAGGAAATGGTTGGCAACCCCACTTGTGTGTTTCTCTTTCAGATTCTGCTCTATATCACTTACACTGTTAATTCCAAACTCTGGCTGGATCACATTGTTGCCTCCTTGTTAGCAAATAGGGATCCCTTCTTCCCACCTTAGCTGTTTCTTAGCTCAACTGGCCTCAGTGTGGGACTTCATGACTTCTTGGCCTCTGAGGCAGAGGAACTCTCCCCAGTGATCGTATACTCCTGTTATCTGATGCCATGGTACATGGTATATGATGGACAGTGGCAGGGGAGCAGGCAGGGCAGCATACTGATGGCCATACTGGCAGGTGCCAGTGATGAAGCAAAGGGCATGGAGTGTGTGTGAGTGTGGTCAGATGGGTGAGCCACTGCAGAAGGTGCCCTGTGTCACATGCCAGCCCAATAATTGCCCCATGCAATGATAGGTCCATGTGCTACGGCTTCTCAGCCAGGTATGCCTATTTGCAGTGATGCAAGATATTAAATGCCAGATGAGGTGCACATTGCTTTTCTTCTGCAATGCTTTACTTTTGCCCCTTCATTGCTGACACCACTGTAGCTCCCATATGAGGTGGGGTGCATCCTTGTGCCATGTTGTGTATGTATGTGTGGTATATGGGGCACCTCCCCATGGTTACCAGAGGTGCCTGTTGCTGTGCTGGTCATTCCTAGGAGGTGGCGGTGGCGGAGGGGGGGATCCCCTCAGCATTGGCCACTCATTGGCCCTGCACTTATCCCTGCCTCCTGGTATGTTCACCCTGGCAGCGCTTCTTTGGCCACTGGCATTGGGGCTGGGCGGATGCAATGACTGGCTCCTTGGACATAACATTGATATGGCATGATGCTGCAGCACTGCTGGGAAGGGTTGTGGCAGCATTACTGAGAGGGCTGAGCTGGCGTGGCATTGCCTGGACAGGCTTAGGATATGATGGATGGCGCCCTGAAATCCATACAATGTTGGCACAGCGACCCAATAGGATTGGGCCATTAGAAAGGGCAGACTTTGGGGGACTTCTACTACATCAGGGCCACCCCCCCCCCTTTTTCCACTATGTTTAATCTCCAGCCTGGAGAGCTTGAAAGCCTGCTTAAGATTCTGTGACTTTTTGGTTGGTCTTAAAAGATATTACTAGATTGTGATTCATGAGAATTGGCACTGAACATGAATGCAACAGACTTTTATTCTAGCCCTCTTTAGATGACCCAAGTGTTCATAATGGACGTGTGTGGGGGCATGGAAATAGCAGATAGCAGATCCTATGCTCATTCACTAGGCAGTATGTAAAGTCCCTATACAAATTGTAGCTCCTGGATATGGATATATAGATATACAGTCATAAACTCCAGTGTGTGCTTCCTAGCAGCACATACAGAGCTTACACATGGACAGTTTGTATGATATGAGCCTAAGGACTTTACATACAATCAGAGAAACTCATTTTTTTGGGGGGGGGGCTCTGCAACTACTCTCTCTCCACCTATGCATGTTCACTGCACATGGTTGGTTTTGTTTTGCTTTTTGCCTGATGAGGTAGTTCCCTACACTACAATTGCAAAAGTGTGTTGACAGAGAAATGATCACAGCTGAAATGTTTATTGATGCTCCTGCTTTTTTAAAAAAAAAATCAGCACAAACAATGGTTGGAACCACAATCATCCTTGAGTTTGGACTAGTTACTATAACCAGAGAATTAGTTACTATAACCAGAGAACTGAGTTACTATAGCAGTTACAGTTAATAGATTAAAAAAAAAAAACCTTTACAAGCCTTCAATTTTGATAGCATTAATAAAGTCAAATGGAAGAGGTGGGGTCACATATGGTGTCAATACATTTTAATTAAGTGTAATAATTCCCTTTTTCCTGAGATGCGCTAAAACAGATTTCTCTTTGGAGATTTTAAATGCCTGCCGGTATAATTCTCCACAGTGCTGGTTGGCTCTTTTGTGGACTTCTAGTGCCCTCTTTGGGAAGACCAAAATACTGTTCTTACCAAGTCAGGCCGGCAGTTGGCCACATGTTACTAAAATACTCTAATAAAATACATTAGCTGAATAATAGGGTGATCCAGGTATGCATTTTCCATTAGGTAAAAGAAAATATACTCTCTAACATATTTGGAGAATCCCTGGCAACAGAGGGATTTTCACTGTTAATTTCATGATAGAGGGAAGTATTTTTTATCACGCTGTATAACAGTTGTCATAGATAGAGATGAAAATATTCATTAACTACTATTTGCTTAACATTTTAATGGCTTGATTTAATTACAGATTAGGCGATTGCACTGGCGTCACTACAGGGGGGGGCGGAGCTGTAAGTTCTTCCATGATCGGAGCCTCAGTTACACCGAAGAACGAAGCGCTCCGCCCCGCGCGTTCCGACCCAGTCAAAGTGGTGAATGCGCGTTGTTTTCACCGCTTTGAATGGGTCGGAAGGCGCGGGAGCAGGGCGCGTCGTTCTTCCGTGTAACAGAGGCTCCGATCACGGAAGAACTTACAGCTCCGCCCCCCCTGTAGTGATGCCAGTGGGCGATTGCTCTGTTTCATAAGAAACAGGATCAGGGCTTCCTGACCAGAGAAAGGAGTTCCAAAATATATTTTTTCAAGCCACAGCTTTTAGTACTGTAGTTCTTACTCCATTTTTGCTCTTCGCCTTTTACCTAGAAGACAATTACGACGAAACTAATTTCCAAACACCCACGGGCACCAGAAGCGTCGCTCCGGTAGGGGCGGGGCTGTAAGTATCGCTGCGGTCATAGTCTCTTTACCGAGCGAGGAGGAGGCAGCCCCGCCCCCTCACTGTCCGAGCCAGTCCCCTACGGAGAAACCGGCAGGGAAGAGACCCTGCCTGCTGCTTTCTCCGTAGGGGACTGGCTCGGACAGTGAGGGGGCGGGGCTGCCTCCTCCTCGCTCGGTAAAGAGACTATGACCGCAGCGATACTTACAGCCCCGCCCCTACCGGAGCGACGCCTCTGACGGGCACTCTACTGAGGTTCCCTTGAATGTTGGTCAGGAAGATACAAATGTCCTTGTTTGTGCAAAAACTCCACAGCTGTATGAAGGATCTGTGATCTGTTTGCAGTCTACACAAAAGATCTAAGTTTTTCCAAGTCCCCAAGAACCTTTACCAAGTCCCCAAGAATACTGTACATCCAAGCTTATATTCTCAGGGACATGGAGACGCAAACAGCTGTCCCCTCCCTTCTAATCCTGCCGGATTGTTCATTTTTATTTAATTTGATTCATAATCAGCATAGTTTGACATGTTTTCTTAACTGAGAGAATACGGGTGATCGAACGTATGTAAAAGCAAATGGTGTGGGGTTTTTTTTAATGGTGGATATATGGTAGCCATTTTGCAGTTTTCTTTGTGAATGTGACAATATGATGAAACACAGTATCTTCAGAACCACATCTTTCTTCTATTTGCCACTTTGTGGCACAATCCAAAATACTCACCTAGTGTAACTAAACAAGCACACACTCAGAAATTCACAAGATGGGATTTTCAGTGGAAGCAGCAGAACTGTATTTTCTTGTATTTTCTGCACATTTGCCCCAGGCTCTCCAGCCTACTCATTTAAAGGCAATGAAGACATACTCAGCAGATGTTTGCCTCCTGGGCAGCTGAATACACTGGGTCCCGTAAAATTGGAGGCTTCCAAAGTAATTGATATCCATCCTTTGCATTGTGGTCGAATTCATTAAGTCTCTAATCTGTTCCTGACAGATATATATCTAGCATTCTTTCACAACTCTTTGGAAAAGGATCATCTTCTGTGTTTTGGATTGCTTAATCTAATTATAGTTGGCAAAAGAGAAATACAGTATGTAACAGGGAGATTTTCAGAAGAATGGCTATTGGAGGTGACTTTATGTATACAGTATATCCTAATTCATCAGTGCACTATGCATGTGGAAACCGGTTTGTATCTGATTCTGTTGTACCATACAATAATGTACACACACTCTTCTGCTGCTCCCATGGGTCTCTGGATTGCCTTCCTGATGGGGAAGGTGTGCCCCATATATAACACTGATCTATTCCTCATCAGTTTTTATAGCCTCTTGAGAACCCCAGCTTTCATTTGAAATACCGTATTTATCGGCATATAAAACGCATCGGCGTATAAGACGCACCTTCCTTTTGGCCCTGGGTTTCAAGAAAAAAAAGATTTAAAGCATTTTTGGGCCACTTGGCCACTTACTGCTTGGCTGCTTAATTAGCTAATTTACATAAATTGCACAAAAATACCAGGATCTCTTTTAAAACACACAGCAATAAAACACATGAACAAAATGCACCAGAACATAAATCCCAAGTACAAAAAAAAAACCCAGACTCAACTCTTTTTCCCCCCAACCCACCCATGCACAGTTTCCAAAGTAAAAAACATGTACCCCAAGGAAAAAAAAAACCTCAGACTCAACTCTTTTCCCCCACCCCATGCACAGTTTCCTAAGTAAACAACATAAAAGTACAAAAAAAAACAACACCCCAGACTCAACACTTACCCCACCCCACCTATGCAGTTTCCAAAGCCTCCCCAACTAGGCCCAGTTCAGAAGCTTACCCTTCCGAGGAGAGGTGGAAAGAGCAGGCCCTCTGCAGCTCAGCTCAGCTGAACTGAACTGAGCACAGCGCCCTCTGCTGGCTGCTAAGAAGCTCAACTCATGCACGTGCATAAATTAAACCCGACAAACAGCTGTAGATCAGATAGATTAGTTAGGGAAGAAAGCACAAGGGAGCTCTCTGGCTCCGGAAAAAAGCAGTAAGCCCGAAAATGCTTTAAAACAGGCAAGGGGGGGGGAAAGGGATTTTTTAGTATTGGCGTATAAAACGCACCCTACTATTTTGGGTCACAAATGTAGACAAAAAAGTGCGTCTTATACGCCAATAAATACGGTAAGTCGTTAGACCTCATGGTTTCAGCAAATGGGATGCCACAGAATGTGTGTTTAGAAACAGAGTGCTAAGTAAAAAATATGCTTCTCTTAAATGTATTGGTGGTCACAATTGTAACTGCGTTTTTTTCCAACAGCTGACAGGCTGTCGAATTCTTCTTTTGAAGGCTTCCTGCTTCAGAGTGAGAAAGGCCATGGTACATGAAATCAAATATGTGTCAGGTCCACAATAATGCTATGTCTATTTTATTACAAATAACATGCATCTAATATATATATATATATATATATATATATATATATATATATATATATATATATATATATATATATATATATATATATATATATATATATATATATATATATATATATATTATACAATTTTTTATTGACCCCATACGGATTTTGTCAGTTGGGGGGGGGGTTAGGCCACATAGTTTTCAAATGTGTTTCTTTCTCATGACACTTGGATCCCAGATCTGAGAGCCCATTTGCTGAGAGGTGACTGTGAATATCAGTCAGTCAGGAACCTTTATTGGCATTAAGACAGTGAATATGACGAAGGCCTCTATTTCATCAAATAGGTTTCTACTATAAGCTTAACAGCAGTAAAAATGAGTAGACTGGAATAAAATCCTATCATTCATTGAAAAGCAGTTTACCCGCCTGCAGTAAGCTAAAACCTCCGGCTCAACTTCCGTTCAACATCTGGTTTAGCAATTCCTTCAAAAACAACACAATATTCCCCGCTGATTGCAGTACAACAACACAAACTTCTCCAATACTGCCCAATAGCAGGAAATACCCTGCCGAGCTGCAGACCTTAACCCCATGTATGTTCAGTGCCTTGCTCCTGTGCCAGTCTGTGAGCTCTCTCAATTGCACATGAAATGCTCAGAAGCTTTACCCTGGGAATTCTCCAAGGGCAATTTTGCTGAAATAAGGAAATCCACAGGAAAGTGGGAGAGACAGATAAGCTTGATGCTTAGAGGGGTGCAATCAGCTCTCTCTCTCTCTCTCTCTCTCTCTCTCTCTCTCTCTCTCTCTCTCTCTCTCTCTCTCTCTCTCTCTCTCTCTCTCTCTCTCTCTTCTTCATTTGATGCTGGAAATGGCTAACTTATAGAGATTGGATATATGACATAATATAGATAAGGCAGGAGCCAAATCATATTTAAGACATATTTTGAGTAATATTTGAATCATAGCACAGGCCATGTCTGGCTAGAGCTCACCACTGTTGCAACATGTCATGTGTATTGTAAACATACAGTACTAAGGAAAGTTTATCCTCCAGGCAGGTTCCAGGTTTCAGGAGACTCTCAGCAAATTTCCCTCCATAGGCCCCACCCAACCTGGGTGGGCCTTGAGAAAGTTCTTTCACTATCACCACTGAAGGCTCTGGACACAGAACAAATGACTTTGGATTACTGACCAGATCTTTTACTACTAGCCTCTAATTAATAAGGGAATTCACAGAAGTGGCTGCAGTGCATAGTACATGCTTGACCTGTTCAGAGGCGTAGCTAAGCGGGCCCCCGGTGACATCATCGCTGGAAGTGACGTCACCGCCGACACCACTACACATCGCCTCAGAGACACAGGGCGAGCGGGAGGACCAAAACAATCGCCCTCTCCGCCGCTGTCGCCCACTCTTCCCCCGCCCGGTGAATCGGTGTGATTCATGCCTCCGCCGCCCACTTTGTCCCCCCCCCGCATGCCGCCTGAGGGCCCACCGCCCCCTCCCATCTCTGACAGAAAAAAGACTCTTCCTGTCTGAAAACCAGGAGAGCTACTGCCAGCCAGGGTCAATAATACTCAGCAATGGTCTGACTCAGTAGGAGGCAGCTTGCAACATTATGGGCAGCCCAATCCTGCATAAGGATCCGCCGGATCCTGATCTCCTCCACAAGCAGCCTGCAGCAGGCAGCACACAGCAGAAAGTCTACTCAGGGCTCGTCCCATTCCCCGAGTGTAACCGTGGCTGGGGCCAATAGGCCTCCTCGGGATTTACGCCAGCTATTTTGCTGGCTTAAGTCGGAGGAGGCCGTGTAACGGCCCAGCCGCTGGGCGGGAACCGGGATATGGCAGACGCATGCGCCCGCCCAGGCCAGCTGGGCCTATGGCCACCCTCCCGGCTCCGCCGTCCCTCCCCCCATCCGCCGACCCCCCCACTGTATCCAGACTTACCTGAGTCCGTCGGCGTGCCAAGGGTTCCAGCAGCGGAACTGGGAAGGCCGGCCTTGAGCCGGCCTTCCCGGCTCTAACGTACTCGCAAACGTGCTTTACAGCATGTTTGCGACTACTCCAGGCAGCGGAACAGTCGTTCCGCCGCCCTAATTTAGCGCTGGATTACACCCTAAATCAGACTAAAAGAGGGTTCAAATGAGGCTCAGAGTACCATGCAATTCTTTCCTTTTTTTTTTAACACAAAGACTTGTATCTTCAGTGAGGAAAAGGTGAGCAGAGAGAGACTTCTTAACTCTTTCCCCTCTGGTCCTTTTTCAGCACAAAACCACTCTCCCTGAGCTGTTTTTTTTTTTTTCACCTGCTCAGGAAAAGATGTGGGAAAATTATGGTAACTCCACATCTTCCCCCTCCCCATAAGTAGAAAACAAAGGATAATTTTTGAGCTGCTGATGATTTTTGAGCAGATGATTATTTTTGAGCTGAAAAAGGACTAGAGGAGAAAAATGTTAAATGCCCTCCACTCAAATTTATCAACTCTCCAGTCTAATTTGGTGTCAAAACATGGAAAAATCACTCAGCTCCTGTAATGTGTAGTCTGAGCTTCAGACTAGATGAGACAACAGGAATGAGTGATGGTGTGTCCATCATCCACTAAATATTTGAAAATAGCACTGGATTGGGGCCATTTCCCTGGAACTGTTTTCTTGATTTGCCTTAACTCGCCCTATTTGATACTACTACTGTATTTGTCCTCATAGGAAAATCAGAAGGTTTTTTTTTTTCCCCCAAGTGAGGCAACAGTGTTATTTTGCTATTTAGACAAGAAAATAAATGAGAGAAAAAAATGAGAGGAAATCAGTAATTAAAGACTCCTCTCCTCTCTCACATGACAGCAGAAGCGGTCACAGGGCATCTCACAAAGATATTATTCAAGGGGCAATTACATACTAAACTCCAAGCCAATATGAATAGATGCAATTAAAATGGGATGAATTTTATTTCATGTTGCCAGGGACCTTTGCTGAGTGGAACTTACTTGTCATTGGACACTATAGAAAGATCTTGGCCTTTGAGGCACTGCTAGTTAAATAACACTGTATTATAATGCTGTGTGCAACCTCCATTTTAACTAGGGGTGTGCAAGAAAAAAAACTATTTCCTGTCTATGTTTATTTCATCACTAAAAGCCTAGTCTGTGTTCATTCATTCATCATTGGAATCATGGTCGTATCATCAAAAAATGTGCCTGTTTTCCTTTGCTCATCTGTCCATTCATCTCCCATTCCAATATGGGATGCAGCTCTGCTTCTTCTGCCGCTAATGTCGTGGTTTTCCATCCAATCAGCATGAAATGTACGGTCACCCACCCCATCACAAGACAGACATTGTAGAACCAGCAAAGGTGCTGAAAAGGGCAAAGAAAATGAGCAAGAGGCTGTACCGGAAAATACTGTCTTGAGGGCTCTTTAGTTCAGAAAAAAGGCAACTAAAAGGGACACATGGTGGAAGTTTATAAAACTATGCCCCCCCCCTCTCTCTCTCATATTAGACCTCAGGATGATCTGCTGAAATTGATTGGTAGGAGAGTCAAGATAGATGGAATACATATGTACTCGCACAACAACTAATTAGTCTATGCAATCTGCTGCTGATAATGTGGTGTTGACTATATAACTTTAAAAGTGGATTGAACAAGTCTATAGAGAAATAATCTCAGTGGTATCACTAGCGGGTGCGGGGTGGGTGGGTAAGAACCGCACAGGGTGACACCCTCAGGGGAGGTGAAACCACTAGTGGCCAAAATTGTGAAAACTTTGTATTTATGAATAATACCATCATGCTATATAACATCCCATGTATAATTTCATGCAGAATGCAATGAAAAAAATTATATCAGTATTCTATCAAAAGTTATAGCAAAATAACAAGAAACATAGAACACAACTGCCTTATGTAACAAAAAGTGGATTTCCTTCACTCAAAACAGACCAATGAGACTGAGGGTGCAATCCCGCCTAACTTTGGAACGGTTTTTACATGTCGTAAAGCATGTTCGCGATGACTTTAGAGTAAAGGTGGCTGGAGCAGAGGCAGGCCGCCCTTGCTCTGCTGCCAGATCGACCCTGCGGCCTCCAGAGAAGGTAAGGTAAGTGATCCCCCGGTGGGTGTGATCCGGGCAGAGAGGGAGGGGGGCCATTGGCCGGCCCGGCCCGGGGGGGGCAGGGATGGCAGCCACCATATCTGCACCCCATGCCTGAGCCGACTCAGCCATTACACGGCCTCCTCGGACTTGCGCCAGCTAAATAGCTGGTGGAAATCCAAGGAGGCCCATTGGGGCCACCCCACGTTACACCAGGGGGAGGGAACGAATGTCTCCTTTCCCTGAGTAGACCTACGGGCTGCTCCCAGAACAGGGACAGGATCCGGTTGGGCTGCCCTTGTTTTGAGAGCCGAGTTGGTTACTGATTTGTTGGGTGACCTGTACTGTTATATATTAAAATAAATACAATTAATGAGGGTGACACCATGAGTTACCTGACCGCAGAGGCGTCGCGGCAGCTAAGGCTGCCTGGAGCACCTCTGTGGCGCCGCCCCTGGGTTGGGGGTGGAGCTGCCCCGAAGGCGGCTCCGCCGCCGGGGAGGGGGCGACTGCGTGCGCGCCCGCCTTCTCCCCCAAAAGCCCTGGAGCATCCGCCACGACCGGTGGCCAGGGCTTTCTGAAGGCAGCCACTGCGTCATGGCCTTATTTATACTTTTTTTCCTGTACATACGCAGAACGTAACGTTCTGCGCATGTGCAGGAAAAAAAGTATAAATACAGCCATGACGCAGCGGCTGCCTTCAGAAAGCCCTGGCCGCCGGTCGTGGCGGACGCTCCAGGGCTTTCTCAGGTTCCGAGGCCGGGCAGGCGCTCCAGGGGAATGCCGCCCGAGCCGCGGAGCTGCTGTGTCACTGGGTGGGCGCGCGCACACACGCGCGCTCCCCCGGAGTGCCGCCCAAGCCCCGGAGCCACCGCTCCGTTTGCTCCGCCCTCTGTACGCCTCTGCCTGACCGGGTGACACCAACCCTTGTGACACCACTGACCAGGAGTAATGGGGGTGACACCACAAGTTACTGGACCCGGTGACACCAGCCCTACTGACACCACTGACCAGGTGTAATCTGTAGAAATACATAGTCCTGCCTGATGGGCATCTTTTGTAGAACCCAGCTCAGCCCAACCTTGTTTCTCCCTATTCACCTCTGGGGGTGATGCGCTGAGCTCTTACACCGGGTGACGCAAACTCTAGTGACACCTCTGAATAGTCTCTAATTGACTATTAATCATGGTGGCTGTATGGAGATGTGGAGAGAATAGATTTTGTAACAAAAACATCCAAAATTATTTATTTAAGACATTTTTTTAAACGTATAAAAATGACAACATTCAAAAAATATAAAATAATAAAACAAAGAATGCATGTGATAAAATTCATCCAACTATCAACTCACAGCCATCAAAAGTCCTTAAACCAACGGCAGCATAAAAATGTCACTTAGTAGGCAGTGGCATAAAATATTATTCAATCAAAAACAGCACAGATAAAAACAGCCAATAGGCAGCAATAAAAAGGATGCACAGAAGTAAACAGCCCACCTAACCCACCAACCCTAACCATCCAAAACAGTCAATCTAAATAAACTCCTGCTAGCTAGAAGTCTCTAAAGATAGGCCAGTTCTTGAATCACAGGGAAGAGATTTCCACAGCTGTGGCACCACCATGGAAAAATTCATTACATGCATGCTGATTTCTGTTATTTGCAGCCCATGATCCTTTCACTGGGGTTTATAATAGTTTATTGCATGATTTTGCCTGCATGAAAAGGGAGATCATGTTTCTGTCTCACTAGATCAGGGTAATCTCCTAAGTACACATGAATTATACTTGCAGAATGGTGTACTTTGATTCCTGTTATAGAATTTCTAGCATTTTTGGAACAAACATACTGAAACTGCTTTCTGGAGAAGGAAATAAGAGATTGTGAGTTCTAGCTGAAAGCATCCCCTCAGCAGGTTTTCTTGGGTTAGAAACGCTCCTCTTCTGAGTGTAATTTGTAATGTTACTTGCTGAGTATAGGGAAATGGCCTGTTTTATATGTAAGAATGGTCACAGTGAAGAAAAGGATGAATGGGGAAGGGAAACTATCAAATTATTCTGACAAAGCAATTTTACAAGAATAGATTCTTGGGAGACCTAAAAATAAAATAGAATTGAATAAATAGATTTTGAAAGACAGCATTTTTGAGAGGCAGAGGGCACAAAATTGAACAAAAGTATTTGTCACATTCACCAGACTTAAGAAGTGATGCTGGTGTTAACCCATCGACTCCGGGGGCTGTCATTCCAGTGGTAAGCCTATAGTGACCCAACTCTGTCATGAAGCATCCACTTGTAGCCTCCATCCGGTGACTAGTCTGTCAGCCCATATATTCAGCCAGGTGCTGTGCTAAAATAGCACTATAGCAGAGCTGTGCAAACCCTTCCTCTTCATCATGCGGACAGTCTCCAGTATGGATTTGTCTCCCCGCCCCGAAACAGCCAATCACACACCAATGTACAGCTCATGAAATTTATTGTGCGATGTGGACATCCAGGTAGTTAACATTGAGAGACCAGTTCTCATTGGAGACTGCCTGTGCAGTGGGGTGGGGGCTGCTGCTCCACAAACACACTCCTTGAGAGCTGCCTTGGTCTCAATACATGGCTGAGAGCATTGGTTTTTACATTTTTATTTCAAGCAGATGCTTACACCCAAAGAAAAATGCTTCGTTCCAGACAAGAGCATCAGGGCAGTCACATTTTGCAGGGGGATGGGTGGGTGAGATTGCTCTACAAGGGTTTTAAACCTGTCTGTGTCTAGAGAGGATAGAAGAAACTGCTGCCTAAAATCAAAGCAGTTCACTTCTTTAGAAGCTCTACCATTCTTTCCAAGTGCCCAGTGGAATATTCTACCCTTCCCTGCTTCTAATGACTGTAATAATGTTTCCTATTATTATTCTTTCCAGTATAACTCTAATTTCATGTATCTATCACAGCAGGGACAATAGATAGACACCCATTGTTTGTATATTGTATGTTTTAGGTGTTTTTACGAGTATTTTTATGCTTGTTTTTACAAATATTTTAAGCCGCCTCGAGCATTTGCTTCAGCAAGGGAAAGGCAGGGTAGAAATTTCTTAGATAAACAAATAAATAAAATTTCCAAAAACAAACGAACAAACACACGGCCACGTTACTCAATCTGTGTAATGTCTAGGTTGGCCCTTACTCAGCAGGATCTCCTCCCTAATGAATCAGATTATCAGTACTGTCAGCTCAAGGACATAGGTCATCAAGTGGGGGGGGGGAGGAAGGGAATGACTTGAAACAGTGGTTATTTTCTTCTCCATCCAGTTGATTGGGGCCATCATCATAGCACCAGGCACCTGTCCTGCTGCATGACTGTAGTACAAGGGCCAGTGTGGTGCAGAAGACAGAGTGTTGAATACGACGTGGGGAGAACTGGGTTCAAATTCCTGCTCAGTCATGAAGTACGGGGTACAGGGCCTTCGGACAATTGTTTTCAACTGTGGGTCAGGACCTACTTGGTGGGTCGTAACCTGATTTCTGGTGGGTCCCAGGTGATGGAAAGATCAGATAAGTAATTGCCATAAGCCATGAAGCTATTCAAAAATTAGATAGCTACTAATTGGCCTTCAAAGAGCTGAGCTCCTGCAGTTTACAAGATAGCTGCTAATTACTTTGCAAGCAGCTGAGCTCTTTACTTGTAAATATTTATTTATTTATTTCTAGATCACCTTTTTTAAAGGCTCGTAAAGCTAGGTGGGTCCCGATAGAGTGACATTTTAAAAAGTGGGTCCTGGTGTTAAAAAGTTTGAGAACCACTAGTCTAACATATTGAACAGGGTTGCTGCAAACATAAAATGGTATATTGGGAGAAAGGGCAGGATACAAATGTAATTAATGAGAAGAGCACCATACACAGAGATCCAGGTTCTGCACATGAGATTTTCTCTCAGTGTGCCATATTAACCCTGACGGTAGCTGGGAATGGAGTGGGTCAGGGACATTTCACATAATGCTCTCTTTGAGCTTCAGCTCCCAAACTAAATCTAGCACTTTTACTTGGAGACCTATGAGAAGAAGTGTGCGGGCAGTATTCTGCCCAGTTGGGTATTCTGCTCACTAAAAGGTAGTGCAATTAACTAAATAATTCCAAGCTTGTAAGGCTACCTGCATTTATGATCTGCAATGATTCCTGCCCCCCAAGCCCACCGCCCCCCCACTTCTTAATAGGACCTGAACCTGATTCTGCAGGCGAATCACCCTTGCTGGATCAGGGCAGCAATCTGTAACTTTCTGCATCTCCCTTGAAAATGAGATGTGTTTGTTTTTACTGGGAATTAACTTTGACCTTGACCGTAACATACTACTGCAACTACTGAATAGTTTGTCTATGATGGTGATAGGTTGGCAGTAAAAGGCTGCCAAGGAGTCTTGAAAGTGCACTGAAGGCTTGTTTGTTTTCATCTTATGAAAATGACTGCCTAAAAGAACAAATAATTGAGCAAACATGCCATATGCAAAGGGGCGAAATGAAGAAACAAACACACTTGAAAAGAGAAAATTAAAAGCCTCTCCAAGTTTACAGAGAAGTCAGGTCTGTTTCTGACATAACATTATCATTTTTCCTCTCTCGAGGTATAAATTGACAAATGTGGATTCTCAGAAAGAGGCTGGAGAACAACCCACCTTAGCACCAGTGCTGGCGCCAGGTTGCTGGGCGCTGTGGGGCAGAGCCTTGCGCAGCCACTGATGCCAATACCGAGGGCTCAGGCATTACATTAGCCTCTCCTTGGGCCTTCTGATGCATGGGGGTCCTCAGGCAGCACCCAAGCCAGCAATTCCTGATGCTACCCTGCCTAGCACTAAACTTTCGGACAGACAGTGATGCAGCAAAATTAGTCAGCCCTTGAGACTGCTTGGTTTTAAAAACGTTGGGTGGGGAGAGGAAGCATCACCACACTATGTCCCTTTCCCACGAGGTGTACCCCAGCTCCACTGGTGTGGCCCTGATCCTGCTTTGGATCCGCCACAGCACACGTTGCGTGCTGCAGTGGATCTTAGACAGGATTGGGCTGCCCGAATGATTGGTATATATAAAGCTCATTGGATTAACACTTTAGATCATATGCTTTCCACTTTCAAGATGGGTATTTATTTTTTGATTAGTTATTGCTAGATAATTTTAAATAAAAAAGCTGGAGGCCATGAATCTACCGTTGCTTTTTTTTTTTTTTAAGAATCTAATCACATGTTTCAAACAACAAACAAAAAGAATCTGCCATGTAGGTCTTCCCTCCTCCCCCCCCCCTTTTGTAACTAATGACAAGACAATCAAAGACCAAATAATTTTCATTACTCTCGAAGGTTAAAGAATGTAAGGACATAGGTGGAAAGTGGATACGAGGATAATGTATGCCACAGTAAAGCAGAGCAGATGTTTCTTTAGGAACAACTGAATGAATTTCAGTCGTTCTTGGGAATTTGAGCATGGGAAGAAATGTAGCATTTAAAAATGGCTGAACATTATCATGTGGTAAGCAGGCTGCCTAGAGTAGACAGGTTACAGATAACTTTCAGTCTAATGAAACTAATCTCAAGCTGTTCTGTTTCATGAGAAAACAAAAATTAGAGAGTATATCCTGTGATTTCATTGTGGATTCATTAAAAATGTGCTGAATTTATTTTCAATAAACTGGTTACTGTTCAGAGACAGGGAAGAGAATGCAAACAGAGAACCAAGTAGCACCCTAAGCTTACAACATTTGATTAAACTTTTAAAAATGACTTCAGGCTGTATTTTCTCAACTGACCCAGAAGGACTCACACACACCTCAAAGTACCCAGCTCTGAAGTGAATTCTAGTACCGAAACATTTCATAAAATGGAAGTCAATAGGAAAATGTGTTGTGTGTATATGTGCACATATTCGTGCATGCACACACGCACACACTTAAAGTAAGTAAGTAAGTAAGTAAGTAAGTAAGAAAGAAAGAAAGAAAGAAAGAAAGAAAGAAAGAAAGAAAGAAAGAAAGAAAGAAAGAAAGAAAGAAAGAAAGAAAGAAAGAAAGAAAGAAAAGCATAAATACTGTTAGATCAAAGAGTTTCGAAGACCTAGGAAATCTCAGGTCATGTTTGAAAATCATGTCAGCTGAATAGTAAGCAGTACATGATTGTCAGTAGTCAAGTAGGGACACTTTAAATACGTGTCCTTTATTTAAAATATAAGAAGCTGAAGACTAACCCTATCCTAGGTTCAGTTTTCAAATATTTCAGAGTAGGATTACTGATTAGAAGAAAACTGTCAAAGCTTTTAACTCAGTGGGGTTTATTTCTGAGTAGGTGCAGTAGCAAACCCCCCCCCCCTGCTATTTGCTCTGGAGGCTGCTATTGGTATCCTCTCAATGTATCCTCTCAATTTGGCCACCACCTTAAGCCCCCTTCCCTTCCATTTGTCAGTCACTCATACCAGTATCTCAATCTGGACTGGGGGCCCCAGACCTGCTACTTAAAAAAAAAAAAAGACAGGAAGTCAGAGATTTTTTTTAACATCATGTCTGATTTTGAGAACACAGACATACAGTGCAAGCCTGTGTATGTTTCCTCGGAAGTATGTCTAATCATGAACTGATTCCATTGATTCCATTGCACAGGGGCTGATTCCATTGCACAGTGTTTAAGACTGCAGCCTTCATTCAGTAAAATGGAACAGATAAAGTTACATATAATTCATTAAATAAAAACAATAGTGTTTGATATATTTTTGTTGGATAAAAATGCTTCATTATGATATTCAGGAGCCTTAGTCCCAACACACAGCCATCAACATTCACTGAAACATTTCTGGGGGGGGGGGGTGTAACAAGCACAATGTGGTCGCTGCTTACACACATGGTCCCTCGTTTCCTCTAATTTTATATAATATAAATAAATACTTGGTGACTCTGAAGGCCACTGCAAAGCTATGGATTGCAGATCATGTGTCCTCAATAAGGCATCTCCATAAAGTCCCAAATGTCTTAGCCCTTTGGGCTAAAGCAGGTAATAATTGTCAGTTGCCAAGCAGAAAGGTCAAAGGGAGTAAGTGAGCTTTTTCCTGTATTTGTCTAGGAGAATAAACATAAGGTTGGGAATTCTCCACTAGGATCAAAAGCAAGTTTGAACAAGGCAAAAGCTTGCGGAAAATAGAGCTTTCTGATGTTAGTTCATTCATGACGGGTTATTTAAACTATTGGATCACAATTAATGTACTTAAATAATGTACCCTTGTATAGAGACGGAAGCACACTTTGGGTTATTTAAATTAACCCTAGAAGACTGCAAAGAGGATGAATTAATATTTTATACTGTTCTTCACTGAGGAAGATGTTATACAGTATACCCAAAAAACCTGAGCTGATTTTTTTCAGGGAGAGAGGGCAGCTGAGGAATAGAGCAGGAGATGAAGTTTGAGAGCAAATTGACACAATAAGCACTAGCATGTCAACAGAGCTAGAGTCCTTGGAACAAAAAAGTCTGAAATCACTGATCTCCTGACAAAGTAGCCACTCGTCATTAAAATCAATCTCCTAACCACAGTCTTGGAATGTAACATTGACTTTAAAACAAATGTAGAGGGATTCAATGAAATCACAGGCCAGATAGCTTGGTGTCTGGTGTCTGTTCCGGGCAGAGGCGTCATCTGATATGGGGCGGTGGGGCGGTGGGCCCCAGGGCGTAGGGGCGGGAAGGCTCCGGGGGGGGGCGGGAGCCTCCTTAACTTTCGTTTTTATTTTCGCTTATTTTCGGGTTTTTAAAACGTTTTTTTAAAAGGTTTTTAGCGCTAACGGGGCTTCTAACAGTGTATGTATGCTTTGCGCCTACTTATCTTGTTCTAGGACGACGTTCAGGGGCGACGAGCTCCTCCGGGGCTCCTGGGAGCTTGAATTGCAGAGTTAACGCATGCTGAGAGCGACGATGTTTCCAATCGTCGCTCTGCGCATGCGTTAACTCTGCAAAACGCTCCTGGGCGTTTTGAAAAAACGCAAAAAAATTTAGCAATAATTATGCTAATTAGCTTGGGGGCGTCGGGGTTTTCTGCCCCAGTAGCAGGGGCGCCTGGCTACCCCTCTGGGTATGGGAGCCCTGCGAGTCAGTTAGCTGAGTTAGTCTGGCTGTGCCTTATCAGCTGTGCCTTATCAGTTGTGAGTCAGCTGTGAGTCGGTGTCAGGAGTTTAAATTTAAAAACTAAAAGCAGATGCTGACTCACAGCTGATTGCAGCTGATAGGGCACAGCGAGCCGTATACCCCTGCCGGTCGGTTCACATACCCCTGGTAGTATGCGTACCACAGGTTGGGAACCTCTGGAATAAACCATGTGCCTCCCCCGGTACAAATGAGCATCGCCACCTGACACAAAGCAACGCTCCATCTGAACGGAGTGAGCTTATCATGGCCAAGTCAACCTCGAAGGGTTGAGGCAGCTGACAGCACCGATCTCACTGGCCATGCCTTGCGGTGATCAGCGCTCATTCCAGCCAAGGGGCTTGCAAGTCAGCCTCAACAAACCGGCTTGTTAAGCTCGCTCAGTTCACCTGAGCGATCCTGGCTCACCCCTTGACCTTGCTAACCTCAGAATGGATGCAAAACATGTGATACCTGCCTATTTGGCCCGAACGATACCTGCCTACATCCATGGTTACTGCCTAAAACATGCCACCAAACCGGCGACAGTCTGGGGTAGGTGAAAAAACTGCCACCAACAGCCAATCATGCTGACAGCAAAAAAAATCCTACCCAGCCCCAAAATGAGTGACCAGCTACTCTCAGACTGAAGATGGGTGGGGCAGGAGGGGGCCACATCCATGAGTTGACTGCCAGGAGCTCACAGCATGCCCCAGTAGCGCTCCTCCCTTGCATGCGTCAACAACCCAATTGGCTGCCTGCCAGCCTCCGCCTTGCACCACACTATATGCGCCACCGGCCAACCATGCTAAAATAACCCAGTCCTGCTTAATCCTGGCTGCCAAATGCCTGTGCACGGATCGGAAGGGCTTCAGGGAATAAATAAAGAAAATCTCAACAAATGAGCTTAAAAAGTCAGCAAAAAAAAATGGCAGTAGATGAATCTAGATTCCAGGCATGAGGAGATATATGAGAGAATAGTCAAAGCTGGTAAAGAGATCAGATTTTACTATCTCTGTTAGTTTTCAACAGCTTTATTGCATCCTTTGATACTGAGTAGATCAACGTATAGTGTCTATATTGTTTTACTATGTAGAAAGGATTGCAAATTACATATCAAGTCCTTATCGCTCAAACCGAGGATCTTCATATCACAATTATTTTTTAAGAATTAAGTGGCTTTTGTCATAGGAGCACTGTGCAAAAATGTCTCTGTTTGTTTTTGAAATCATTGGATGCAAGGCACAGCTTTGCTATGATTTAAATTTCCTTTGGCTGGCTCTAAGAATTTTAAAGAGATGATCCTTCAATCATAGATAACTCACCCCATAAAGTGCAAACTTGACTCTCCTCATAGTGATGTTTCTTGCCAGCTCTCTGTTGGGAATGATCTAAAGTCAATTTGATCTTCAATAAATTATGGCCAAAATAAACAGGAGAATTCACAGTTGGAAAACTAATTGTCCTCACTGTGCCTTAGGCAGATATCTCCCAGGGCAAACAGGAGAGACTGTTATGAGATGGGCAGGTCAATGTCTATTACACTTTTTCAGTGTCTTGAATAACCTTCAAGTGTAATTTTAAACGACTGAAAACAGACCACCATCTAAATGTATTTAAGATCATTCTGGGGTTCTTCATCTTACATGGACATACCCATACCTGATCAGTAGCTTGCAGCCCAAATCCACTTTCCAGCACTGATACAGCCGCAATGCAGCCCTGAGCGAAGGGAACAAATATTCCCTTACCTTGAAGATGCCTCCATGACTGCACCCCCATCATAGGATACAGTGCATGCTCTATTGCACTCCTGTAGCACAAGGCTCTTTGCTGCTGCATGAAAGCCAGAACACTGTCATGTGCTTCTGGGCTGCTGGTTCAAATGGCCAGAGGTGTGGCAACCACGCCAGCGGGTTGCAGCGATTGCGCTGGTGTTGGTAAGTTGGTGGTGGGGGTGAGGAGCTTGAGGTTCAGGAGTGTTCTGGGGAGGGGGGAAGGCAGGGGCAGGGAGCGGGCTGGAGGGGGTGGATCTCAAAGGCAAAGGTGTATGCTGGATCCTATCCCCCATTTTTCAACCTGCCCCGCCCCCTTCCTCTCCTCGGACATTGTGGTTCCAAGGAGACCCATAGGCAGTCAGAAGGCTTACTCAGGGGTAAATTTGGTTGGCCTTCTGATTGTCCCCCCCCCCCACCACCACCATAGCATGCAACACGTGCTCTGTTGGCGGGGCTGCATGCTATAGCATGGCAGGGGATAGGATTGGGCTCTCAATTATACTGTTCCAGAATTAGTGCAAGCCATTAAAAAATAACCGATCGCCTGGAATGTCTTTAGCTCCCTTAAAAGGAATGGAAATTGCCCAATACAATTGGTGTTGTATTTGACTACTGATGTTTTCAAATTGTTGCTGCAGTTTTTACATTAGTTAAAACATAAGACTAGTCCTCTTTGAGACTAGTCTGGAATAGACAGCTTGAGAATGCTGCAGAACCTTGATGAAGCTATTTTAATTCTTTAAAAAGAACCCCAAGGATAACCTTTTGGAATATAAAAGGCACTCAGGTTACCAGCTGACATTACAAGTTGATGAGTGTTAGGTGCCATATCATCTGTTTTTCTTTCTGGAAACTTAGCCATTTGGAAAAATGATATTGTTACCATATTTGAAAATCAGAATTTAAAGTCTTTTTTAGTTACTTTGCCTAAGGATAACTTTTATAACAGAAAGATCATTCTCTCTGCAGGTCACTTTAATGTATCCTTTCCATCTGCATTCCCTCTAGTTCTCGTATTAGTTACATAATTTCCTGAATCTGATCTCCATTATTTCCCTTGCTGATATGTGGTTGGTGTAATATATTCTAATGAAGTGTAGGTAAAAGGGATCATGAACTTGATCTGGGGTATAATGAGCCAAAAGTTATCTCCTTGGGAAACTGATCAAGTAACAAGGAATTCTAACAGATTTGGTAGGTGGCTTAATACTATGTTGGCCATTATAAATAGAATCTATGTAAATGATGAAATAATTCAGTCTGTGTGTCCCAAGTGGTCTAAAAGAAAGCACTGCAATAGATAATAATTTGCTAACAGATGTAACACTGAATACAGCAATACCTTTTTAAAAGTTATTATTATTCTAGGAAAGGCTTTGCACCCTGTTGCTCTGCAGACTAATTCCATCCAACAAAACTGAAATACTATCACTCACTGATTTGCATGAGCTAGCTGTAGCTCTGGGTCCAACATCTGCTGAATTATTTTTAAGGCCACACGTCGCCTTGTCCAGTGCATGCATAGGGCTCTGCACAGGATGGCATTCACTGAACCCCCTCCTTCTGGGGAAGTCAACAACTGCGCTAACTAGGCCTCTAGCTTAAGAGCAGCTCAGAATTTAATAGCTGCCATGGCAACCATGGGCCTGTTAATGTTATTTATTTATTTATTTGAAAGATTTCTATCCCGCTTTATCCAAAGCTCAAAGTGGTGTACAAAATAGAATTGTTGTTCAGTCGTTAAGTCGTGTCCGACCCTTCGTGATCCCACAAAATAGAATAGGTAAAGGTAAAGGTATCCCTTGACAATTAAGTCCAGTCGTGTCCGACTCTAGGGAGCGGTGCTCATCTCAATTTCAAAGCCGAAGAGCCAGCGCTGTCTGAAGACATTTCCACGGTCATGTGGCCGGCATGACTCAACACCGAGGCGCATGGAATGCTGTTACCGTCCCGCTGACGCAGTACCTATTAATCTCCTTGCAATTTCTTGCTTTCGAACTGCTAGGTTGGCAGGAGCTGTCGCACGGATTCGAACTGCCGACCTTTCAATCGACAGCTCATGGTTCAGTGGTTTAACCCACTGCGCTTTAAAATAGATTAAAAATTTACAAAACGCACGCAACAGTAAAGCCGACTAGCACCAATAGCATGCCATAAAATCTGCCTCTATACATCTGCAGGACACATGTTGGGCCTTGTGTTTACTACTACTGGGCAGGTGGATAAATGGTGAACTGGGTGTGGAGGAGATTAATATCCCTCTTTGTCATGAACAGATCACTTCCTGGTGGGTTCAGGCTGATCGCAGCTTCCTACCTCTGCAGGGGCGGGGAACAGTTTGTACAGCTTGCCCTCAGAGGCTTATGGCCTGTGGATGTGATTGCTCCTGAGATATATCTGCCTTTCATATACCTTTCCCTTTCAAAGCCTCCTGTTCTGCCTGCCACTACTGGCTGCACCAGTGGAGGAGCTGGGTAGGATTGCGCTGGCTGTTACTGTAGAACAAAGGTGGCTCCCTGTTTTTCTCAGGAACCACATGCAATGAAACAACTTGGAAGATGCTAAGATTGTCCAGCTGACTTGTTCTGGGTTGTTCACAGTCTGCTCCATCTGACTCTCCCCCCGCCCCCCCGGAAGGGACGAGGGCAATCCTTTCCGTGACAGGTTTGTGAAGCACTTTGCAGATCAAGGGCTCAGTCCAGCCCAACTCAGGCACAGTTGAGGCCCAATTGTGGCACAATTGGGGCCCAAAATAGGACCGAGTTAGGCTGCAACTGTGCCTGAGTTAGGCAGGAGGCAAGAGCAGTGGGCCAGGATCGAGGCAAAACTTACCGCAGAGGCAGGCAGGCCCCTGTGGGGAGCTGTCAGTCTTGTGGAAGCGAAGAGCCCCCTCCTCAGCCCATCTGTGTGCACCTACCACAGCTGCTGCAGCGGTCGCAGCAGATGGGCAGCCACAGGTGGGCCTGCAGGCACTGGGTGTGCGACAGTCAGCTGAAGGGCAGAGGTTGTGCCAGTGCCAGCTGCCCCAGGGCACACTGGTCATTAGCCACCTGCCCCAGGGGGGAGTGCCACTGCCCTCCCTCCTGCAGACTGCGATGCCACCCCCAAGCCACGGTGAGGCTGCACGTGGGAGTCATGGGGGGGTGAGCGGGGGAGAGAAGGGAAGGAGGGGGTGGGAACGGCACGCACAAGGGGGGTCTCATGAGGTCTGGAACCGCCTCCGCCATGACATGCCCATGCGCTGCCTGAAGCCCTGGGCCACCAGGGCCGTGGCTATGCCCACAAAGAAGGCATCCCGGTATGCCTTCTGATCCGTGCCCCGGCCAAGACCGAGAGATGCCTTGGGCTTGTCTGCTGTGAGCGGGAAGGGCTCACGCAGCTCATCACTCCCCAGATGGGGCAACGTAGGCGCCTTGCGGCAGGCGCTCTGGCGGGGTGGGGGGTGCCAGCGTCCATCATCAGGGAGTGGGAGGGGAGGCAGGCACACAGGCAGGAGGACAGGGGGTGCTGGGGAGGGACACGGGTGGGTCAGAAACAGACAGACAACAAGGCTGGTGGGAGAGGGATACAGGGAGAGGGGTCTGCAGAGACCAATAGGGACACAGGGGTCACTTCGCAGATGGAGGCAATGCAGGAACGGGCGCCTCTCATGCAGACGGACCGAGGGCGGAAACGGACGCTGTTGACGGGCGGACTGAGGGCGGAAACGGACGCCGTTGACGGGCGGACTGAGGGCGGAAACGGACACCGTTGACAGGCGGACACGGACGCCGTTGACGGGCGGACCGAGGGTGGGTGAGAGCCCCGGTTGCTGAAAGGGCTCTTCACGGACGTGGCGGAGGTGCGCCATGTCGCCTGTCACTGTTTGCCTGCCTGAGAGGCCCCCCAACTCCCCCCTCCCCTCTGAGCCCTGAGGGTCTGGCAGCCCCCCTGCTGTGTTCTCCCTGGGCTGGCTGTGGCAGGCCCTGGCTGGGATTCATGCAGGGCCTTGTGTGCTGGGCGCTGTCTCTGTGTGTGTGGGGCAGTGCTTGTGTAACATTGGGGTCATGGTGTTCAAGGGGCCTTTGCCCAAGGGGCATCTTTATTGTTCTGGAACATTGGCAGGGATGGCCAGGCGAGGCTGCCAGGGGTAGGCACAGCAGCCACTCAGAATGTAGCAGCAGCAGCAGCAGCTGAGGAGGGTTGCAGGGCAGGCTCCCAGACCTCTGGCAGCATCGAGGCAGACGACCATGGGGCAACCAGACTGCGGGCCCAGGGGTGCTCCCCGGACGGTTTGTGGTAGTGGGCATTCCTGGGGGGACGAACAACTTGGGGGTGTTCCATGGCAGCTGCTGTGTGGTGGCAATCACCATTGAAGGAATGCCAGTGTGCCTGTTGCAAAGGCCTGCAGGGAGAGTAATCACACACAGCCGAGTGGTGTGAGACACAGAGCCTGGTCTGCGCTGCTTCCCTGGGTGTAAGGTGAGCATGATCCTGTAAGGGAAAGGGGTCAAAGAGAGAGACAACAACACAACTTGGGGGTCACAACCATGGCAATCCTAGCAATACTGACCTGTCAGTAGACCCTGTGGAGAAAAGAGGGGGCGGAACAGCTGGTGTCTACATATGGGTTACAGTTCCACACCCATGGCATTGTGTGCTCACATTAATACAGGCAGCTATGAGACAAGACATTGGTACAGAGACATTTCATGACAGGCATTGCAGGCAGCTATGAGACATGACATTGGTAAAGAGGCATATCATGGCAGGCCATGCAGGCAGCTATGAGACAAGACATTGGTAAAGAGGCATATCATGGCAGGCATTGCAGGCAGCTATGAGACATGACATTGGTAAAGAGGCATATCATGGCAGGCATTGCAGGCAGACATTGGTAAAGAGGCATATCATGGCAGGCATTGCAGGCAGACATTGGTAAAGAGGCATATCATGGCAGGCATTGCAGGCAGACATGAGACAAGACATTGGTAAAGAGGCATATCATGGCAGGCTATGCAGGCAGCTATGAGACATGACATTGGTATAGAGGCATGTATCCTACCTATATTTCTCTATGCTAAGAGGCAGAAGTCAGACCACATGTCAGCACAAACCCTGCTCTTACCTGCACTTACCTGCTGGTGTTGTTGCCTGTGGGGGGGGGAGAGGGGCTGGGAGAAAGACATGGGTTAGCAAACACTTGCATGGAGACAGCTGCCCAGGCACAGCAGTAAACAGTTTGGCCACAGGCAGAACAGCCCTCTCTGCCCTAGAGGGGGCAGAGAGGAGAGAGGTGAAGAGAAGAGAGGTGTTAGAAAAGTTTTCAAAGTCCCACTTTGTGGCTGCTGGGGGACAGAACCCCACGCCACGTGCTCAGAGAGAGAAAGAGAGAGAGTGAGTGGAGGGCTGGGGCTGGGCTTTTGTGGGAAAGAGGCTGGGTGGGGCTGGGTGCTGATAGGGTAACTATTTGGGTCCGTGTCCAGAGTTAGGACACAACTGTTCGGTCCTAACTCAGGCCCAACTCGGGCCCAGGGTGTTAGAACTTTTCAGGAGAGGGCTGGTGTGGGTAAGGTAAAATGGCTCCTATGGGTCTCCTCACATTTGGGTCCACCCTTTTTGCTGGCCCAAATTTTGGGCCTGAGTTGGGCTCGAGGGGGCGTGTCAGGGGCTCTCCAGTGTCTGGAACCGGACCAAATTTCGTAACCGCCCCGTCACACCCCCGACACGCCCCCGACACGCCCACTTTTAGGCTGCAATTGTGCCTGAATTGTGCAGTTGTGCCTGAATTGTGCCTGAACCCAATTCAGTCACAATTGCAGCCCAACTCAGGCACAATTCAGGCACAACTCGGGCCTAAAGCACTTGGGCTGCAATTGTGCCTGAATTGTACCGCAGTTGCCTTGGGCTGGACCGGGCTGCAAATCACTCATATTCATCACAACTTGGATGCCACGTTAGCTGACCTGGCCGATGCCCCCTTTGTATCTGTTAGTCCTAATGCTATAGATTCCTTTCATCTTGTACGGCTTAGAATGTGGACAGGATTCTGTGAAGTGTGAGACCATCTCTCTGTATGCTTGACCGTTACCCAGTTTGGCTTATTAGATTGGTCCGAGGCGGGGACGACGACTGGCCAATTGGATAGGGAGGGTTATAAATTCATCTGTGAAGAAGGGGATGCTGTCAGTGGCTTTGAAGTTGACAGTGGCTTTCCCCCTCCTGAGCAAACCCTCTCTAGACTCTACCATATTGGACAATTACAGCCCGGTCCAGCCCAAGGCAACTGCGGTACAATTCAGGCACAATTGCAGCCCAAGTGCTTTAGGCCCGAGTTGTGCCTGAATTGTGCCTGAGTTGGGCTGCAATTGGGACTGAATTGCAGCCCGGTCCAGCCCAAGGCAACTGCGGTACAATTCAGGCACAATTGCACAATTCAGGCACAATTGCAGCCTAAAAGTGGGTGTGTTGGGGGCGTGTCGGGGGTGTGACGGGGGCGGTTACGAATTTTGGTCCGGTTCCAGACACTGGAGAGCCACTGACACGCCCCCTCGAGCCCAACTCAGGCCCAAAATTTGGGCCAGCAAAAAGGGTGGACCCAAATGTAAGGAGACCCATAGGAGCCATTTTACCTTACCCACACCAGCCCTCTCCTGAAAAGTTCTAACACCCTGGGCCCGAGTTGGGCCTGAGTTAGGACCGAACAGGTGTGGCCTAACTCTGGACATGGACCCAAATAGTTACCCTATCAGCACCCAGCCCCACCCAGCCTCTTTCCCACAAAAGCCCAGCCCCAGCCCTCCACTCTCTCTCTCTCTCTCTGAGCACGTGGCGTGGGGTTCTGTCCCCCAGCAGCCACAAAGTGGGACTTTGAAAACTTTTCTAACACCACACTTCTCTCTTCTCCTCTCTCCTCTCTGCCCCCCTCTAGGGCAGAGAGGGCTGTTCTGCCTGTGGCCAAACTGTTTACTGCTGTGCCTGGGCAGCTGTCTCCATGCAAGTGTTTGCTAACCCATGTCTTTCTCCCAGCCCCTCTCCCCCCCCCCCATACAGGCAACAACACCAGCAGGTAAGTGCAGGGTTTGTGCTGACATGTGGTCTGACCTCTGCCTCTTTGCATAGAGAAATATAGGTAGGATACATGCCTCTATACCAATGTCTTGTCTCATAGCTGCCTGCATAGCCTGCCATGATATGCCTCTATACCAATGTCTTGTCTCATAGCTGCCTGCATAGCCTGCCATGATATGCCTCTATACCAATGTCTTGTCTCATAGCTGCCTGCATAGCCTGCCATGATATGCCTCTATACCAATGTCTTGTCTCATAGCTGCCTGTATTAATGTGAGCACACAATGCCATGAGTGTGGAACTGTAACCCATATGTAGACACCAGCTGTCCCCCCCCCCTCTTTTCTCCACAGGGTCTACCGACAGGTCAGTATTGCTAGGATTGCCATGGTTGTGACCCCCAAGTTGTGTTGTTGTCTCTCTCTTTGACCCCTTTCCCTTACAGGATCATGCTCACCGTACACCCAGGGAAGGAGCGCAGACCAGGCTATGTGTCTCACACCACTCAGCTGTGTTTGATTTCTCTCCCTGCAGACCTTTGCAACTGGCACACTGGCTCCTCTTCAATGGCGATTGCTACCACGCAGCAGCTGCCATGGAACACCCCCATGTTGTTCGTCCCCCCAGGAATGCCCACTACCACAAACCGTCCGGGTAGCACCCCTGGGCCTGCAGTCTGGTTGCCCCACGGTCACCTGCCTTGATGCTGCCAGAGAGGTCTGGGAGCCTGCCCTGCAACCCACCTCAGCTGCTGCTGCTGCCCCACCGCCCTGGCTGCCTACTTGCTGTCCCTCCCCTTTCTATGGAGCAGGCCGTGGTTCCACAGGGGAAGAGCCCGCATCTCCAGGTCCATGGGGCTCGCCTGATGCTGCTGCTGTGGTCCTAGAGGCTGCTGTGCCTACCCCTGGCAGCCACGCCCGGCCATCTCTGCCACTGTTCCAGAACAATAAAGATGCCCCTGGAAACACATGTCCCCAATGTTGCACAAGCACTGCCCCACACACCCACACAGGCAGGCCCCAGCACACAAGCCTCTGCATGAATCCCAGCCAGGGTCCGCCACAGCCATCCCGGGGAGAACACAGCAGGGGGGCTGCCGGACCCTCTGGGACCAGAGGGGAGGGGGGAGTTGGGGGGCCTGTCAGGCAGGCAAACACTGACGGGCACTGTGGCGCACGTCCGCCACGTCCGTGAAGAGCCCTTTCAGCAACCGGGGCTCTCACCCACCCTCGGTCCGCCCATCACCGGCGTCCGTGTCCGCCCGTCACCGGCGTCCGTGTCCGCCCTCTGTCCGCCCATCACCGGCGTCCGTTTCCGCCCATCAACGGCGTCCGTGTTCGCCCTCGGTCCGTCTGCATGAGAGGCGCCCGTTCCTGCATTGCCTCCATCTGCGAAGTGCCCCCTGTGCCCCTATCAGTCTCTGCAGACCCCTCTCCCTGTATCCCTCTCCCACCAGCCGTGTTGTCTGTCTGTTTCTGACCCACCCGTGCCCCTCCCCAGCACCCCCTGTCAGTGTGCCTGCCTCCCCTCCCACTCCCTGATGATGGACGCTGGCACCCCCCATGCCGCCAGAGCGCCTGCCGCAAGGTGCCGACGTTGCCCCATCTGGGGGTGTGATGAGCTGCGTGAGCCCTTCCCGCTCGCAGCAGACAAGCCCACGGCATCTCTCGGTCTTGGCCGGGGCACGGAGCAGAAGGCATGCTGGGATGCCTTCTTTGTGGGCATTGCCACGGCCCTTGAGGCCCAGGGCTTCAGGCAGCGCACGGGCATGTCCTGGCGGAGGCGGTTCCAGACCTCATGAGACCCCCCCCTTGTGCGTGCCGTTCCCACCCCCTCCTTCCCTTCTCTCCCCCGCTCACCCCCCCATGACTCCCACGTGCAGCCTCACCGTGGCTTGGGGGTGGCATCGCAGTCTGCAGGAGGGAGGGCAGTCGCACTCCCCCCTGCGGCAGGTGGCTGATGCCCAGGGTGCCCTGGGGCAGCTGGCACTGGCACAACCTCTGCCCTTCAGCTGACTGTCAAACACGCAGTGCCTGCAGGCCCGCCTGTGGCTGCCCATCTGCTGCGACCGCTGCAGCAGCTGTGGTAGGTGCACGCAGACGGGCTGAGGAGGGGGCTCTTCGCTTCCACAAGACTGACAGCTCCCCACAGGAGCCTGCCTGCCTCTGCGGTAAGTTTTGCCGCGATCCTGGCCCAATGCTGTTGCCTCCAGCCTAACTCAGGCACAGTTGCAGCCTAACTCGGTCCTAGTTTGGGCCACAATTGGGCCACAATTGGGCCTCAACTGTGCCTGAGTTAGGCTGGACTGAGCCCTTACTGACCTATCTCAAACTTCCCATTTCTGGGTAAGGTAATAGAGCAGGTAGTGGCTCTAGGCCCTAGGGCTTCCTAGATGAAACAGATTATCTGGACCCCTTCCATTCTGGCTTCAGGCTTGGCTTTGGGATGAAAACATCCCTGGTCAGCCTGGTGGATGATTTACAATGGGAAGTAGACAGGGAGCGTGAATTCCTGCTATTATTAAATTGTACTTGCTTTATGAAAGCAAGTATCAATCACCAACCAGCAGGCACCACTATTTTACATAACCAACCATGGACATTTTTACTTTCTTCATGTAACATTCTGTTTACTCAAAGGTGCACAGATACTGGAACCATATGGTACCATTGTGTTTGGACTGGTCCAATCCAAACTAAACATGGATAGGGCATTGGAATGGATATTCTGGCCATGGGTGGAGGTGTTCCTGACAAACAATCTCATCCCAAGAAAAAGGACAAGGCTGAGAAGAAAGGGGCTCTGGAAGAAGCAGGACTTAGAAAAAAGGGGGGAGCAGAGCAATCTACTCAAGGACCCTCTTTCCTATGGAAAAATCTACTACCTACCTAGGCTACTGCTATTCATAAAGCATACACAGGAGCAGAAGCTGGCTAAGGTTTCAAAAGAAATACTTTACTCACAGTTTCATAGCTGTATATACATCTTCCGACATAACAGAGGTTTCTACTACTTTGGAACAGAGAACCCAGGAGCTGTTCTCTTTGTGTGGAAGTGTGGGGAAGGAGGCGGTTTGCCACCCTCCTGCTTCGATGGCGTGGAAGGAAGAGAAGTGTGTGAAGAAAGGGCAGGAAGGAAATAGTATTAAGAACCACACCTCTCCTGCAAGGTCTCATCATGTGTCTGGACAGTACGCTGCCATCCAGAGTCCTGTAGGCAGCATTGCATCCAAACTTCCAACAAAAGGGAGCAGCTATGACACCACCAGAAGTGACACAATCTTCTTCCTGATGTGGTGAACCACATTCCCAGCAGACCAAACTGAAGTGAAGCCTTGGCAGCTTCTAGGCCGGGGGACATTTGGGGAAGTGGTAGTGAGATGGTTGGAGAACCCAGCCAACATCCACATCACATGAGCATAGAGCTGTGTAATGCAAAGGGAATGATACGTACTTGAAGGCTAGCCTGCAGGAGAAACTGAAACACCTCATGATGAGGGAAATATTCTTTACCCAAGTATATGTTTGGGCAGTGGCGTTGCTCTAGGTGGGGCAGAACGCTAAGTTCTGCCCCGCTCTGACCCTCCGTGTACTCTCCGGCACGAGGTGGCCCCGCCCCCTTGCCGTTGGAGCCATTCAGTGCAGCGAAGACAATGTGCAGGGAGTCTCCTGCACATTGCCTTTGCTCCACTGAATGGCTCCGACGACGAGAGGGTGGGGCACCTCGTGCCGGAGAATAAACGGAGGGTCAGAGCGGGGCAGAACTTAGCATTCCGCCCCACCTAGAGCGACGCCACTGAGTTTGGGCACCTAGGAGACATTGTCAGACACTTCCGTCCTTTGGGCCAAAAAGCCAGGTAAACAGGGGACAGGAATGGGTTGAGTTGCTATTATATGCCTCTTTCCTGGTAACATTATCTGAGAGATGGCACTAATTCCACTACCCTGTTCCCAGTGGCGTCGCTCGAAATGGGGCGAAACGGTACGTTCCGCACTGAGTTAACCTCCGTGTACTCTCTCTCCGGCACGAGGCAGCCACTCCCCCCTCGAGCGACGCCACTGCTGTTGCCCCTCTATTCTTAGGTAAGAGTTATGTTTGCTTATGCCCACTGGTTTTCTTATGCCAGCCACTTAGCACACAGGGAGAGGGAGTTTCAGCAGAGAGAAGTAAAAAGATTTAAATGGGTTTACTGAAGTTCAAGGGGTGAAATGCAAAACCATAATTTCATTTTTCCCCCAGTCCATTGTTTACCAGAGCCATAGTTCAATGGCTTCTCCTGACAGCTGATCCTTGTTTTCAGATTCCAAAGCTTAGAAGGGAAGCCTCTAGACCAGTGACAGGCCAGACATTTCCCTCCAAGGTCGCTCATCTGAACATTCTAAGGCAACCAAGGCAACCATTCATGACAGCCACATCTACAAATTATTCTTGGATAAAATTATCATAATTCAGAGCTATGCATAGCAACTGAACACACACATCACTGTGTATAACCTTTAACTGAGTGCTCATGTTTTTCCAGAAGTTTTCTCTTTCCTCCCAGTACCACCTTAGATCTTCTAATTTTTAGGAGCAGCATCATTATTCTTAGTTATAGCTCTACTCAGATGATAGACAAATAAATCAAGATTTGTCTATTGCCTGACTCCAAGTTTGAGTTATAGCTTTCTGTGGGCCAATACTCATATTTTTTGGGTTTGATCATAATTTATGGATTCCTTGAACACTAAATTGGGCATCTTACAAACGAGCTCCTGCAAGTTCTTTGCAACACTGGCAAATAAGACTGGATGAAGTGAATTTATGTACAATTGCTCGACATAATGAAGCTTTTACTTTTCTTCATTTTAGGCATTGCAGGACACTATCCATGCAACATTTCAACGAATAATTGGAGCTCCTCCAGTCAGCACTTTTCTCCTAGCAGTTTCCAGCAGTCTTACTGAGCACTAGGGCTTAAACACTAAAGTTGACAATGTGGTACTTTGAAGTAGTTCTATCCAGCCGTTTACACAGGCCTGGCACAGTTTGCTTCCTTAAATGTGAGACCTATTCTTGGGTATATTTGGGGTGCTGATTCCAAAAATGGCATTGGTTTTGCTCTATCATGTCTAGTTTTGGTAGTACAGCATCGCCACCTCATAATGCAAGTCAATCAACTTCCTCGTGAGGAATCCAGCGCCAGAGAGGGAGAGTATAATGTAAAGCAGGAGCTTAATTTAAAATATTTAAGTGCTGCCTATCAGCTGCATATTGTAGGGGGAAGTAGCATGCCTGTGGAAGTTGACAAATCCGCTAAAAGTTACTTGTAAGATGTATTTTTCAAATTCAGCTCACCACATACGATGGTGATGTTCCAATAATGTCGATCTGCTGAAAACACCAAAGATGGTCAAAAACCTCATACCAACGAAACAATTTTCTGTAGAGTTGTGAGCTCCAGCAGCCCATAGTGACTCAGCAGGGGCTGCCTGGAGCTGCTATGGGTGGCAACTGGCTCCAGCAACACCTGGCGATGATGTCATCGCCAGGTGTTGATGATCACAGGGACACTGTCAGCAGAACAGCTGACAGTGATCCCTATCGCAGAGGGATAGGCAGCTGGTACCAGCTCTTTAAATAGACTGCTAGCACAGGGTTCGAGGGGAGGAGAGATGGAAGAGAGAAGGAGAGAGAGAGGAGAAGAAGAGAGGGGAGAAAGGCAAAGTAAGAGACAAATGTGGAGAGATAAAGATGCCAGCTGGGGATAGAAGGGTCTGAGAAGAGGAGTGTGAGTCTCAAGGAGAAGAGAGAGGGGGAAAACAAGAAGGAGAACCATTGGGGGGAAAGGGGGAAGGCAAACAGACAGGATAGCCAAGAAAGATGGCATAGAGGCAAGGGGAGAGAAAAGGAGAACGGCAGGCAAGGGCAAGACAGAAGCAGACCAAAGTCAAGGGGATGAAGAGCCAGAAGGAGGAAAAGGTGAAGCCACCCCAGCAGGCAAAGGGGAAGAGAGGTGGAATTACCCTATCCAGTTCCAGATCCTCATAAGAGAGGCCAGGCAAGGCCATGGACCTATTTCCTCTGCATCCCACCCAGTGGTTGGGAGGATCCTGCCGACACAGACTACCGACTGAGGCTCACCTGGCAAGTTAGCTGGGCTCTAGGATGTCCTTGCTTACTGAAGAGAAGCTGGAGACATTGGTTGTGTCTACATAAGGGTGAGCAGCCTTGAGCTGGAGTGATGCAACTTCCAGCCATACCCTTCATTGGAACCTCTTTGACAAAGCAATCATGTTTCTTTAATCCCAGATGTTGTGCCCCCTTTGCTGTTGACTCCTCCAATAAAATTCCTTGAAGCAGCAGCTAAGGCTGTACTAGTATTTCCTCTGTTGGTCTGGATGTCATACCCCTGTCTCCTGGAGATACTGTTTCCCCTATGGGAGGAGATGGAGGAAATGCTTTTTTCAGCATATAAATGGTATTGAAAATCATATGTTCTAAGTCAAATTGAAAAACAAAATCCAAACGGCGAGTTATCGAGGGCTTCTTGGGGGCTCAAAGACAGGGACATTTGGTTCTGAAATGCAGCCCATGGCCAATAACTGCAATTTTGGAAAGAGTGCCATACACTCCCTCTAGGTATCAAATACAAGCAGTCATTGGTCCTACAAATCAACACATGGAAAGAGGGATTGGATGAGATCATGCCTGCTGGCTCCAGCACACATCCAAGGTCCATTGGTACGTGGCTCTTCAAAATGGAGGATACAAATCCTGTGCATGGAGTCTACATGCATGCAATGTTTGCACTTAGGCCACTATGCAAACAGGCCTTGAAATCATTTGGGCTGGGTAGTGAGGCCAGTGGACATTGTTCTGCCATTCTTTGTATATAGTACTTTATGACCATCAGTACAGGGCTACTGCCTCTTGGATATTTTGCAGACTTCCTAAGGCACACGGATTCCACCTGCATATACAGCCGGTAGCCAGAAGTAAAATATTTTGGCCCTATCTGGTGCTAAGCTTCTGTATTAGAGACGTTCTTTGGCTTGTGATTTGGGGGTCATGCTGTTTGAAGAAAAAAGTTTTTTTTTTTAAATGGTTTTAAAAAACCCACTGGACATATGCAAACCCATGGGTGTGCCTAAAGCAGGTCTTTGGATCCTGGCCATTATATGTAAGCAATTAGCGTTGGTCCTCTGACTCCTGATATATTTCCCATGTGGCCTTTTTGGGGGCTCCGCAAGCTGCCTGCCTCTGGCTTAGTACACAAGGTGCTGCCTCTTAAGCTCCATCCAAAGTGTTAACTATAAACCAAGTGGAACCCACACATCCTGTGATCAATGTTATTGTGAGTGGCGCTCAACCCAAGAGCTGTTATTGTAAGTTGAATTCCATTAAACACGGCGGATTGCGACGTCAAACTGAACGAAAACAAAAGCACCATTCTGAACTTCAACCCTATAAAAAGGAAAGGTACCAGATATATTTAAACAAATGCCCACAGAATGCTCATAAACTAAACAGCTGTGTGGAAACTATGCACATCTTTAACCGAAGTTCCACCCATTGCAAGAGAAGAGAAATGGGGCTTGCCCGATTCCATGAAACAACTTGATTGGCCACAGACCTCCTATTAATTAGCTGGAACATCAATGATTACAGGGTCTGGCCTCTATTTTGGAGGTGTTATTGGCTACCCCTCGCTCATGGTGTCTCCTCATGTTCAAAACATGACCCTGTGCTTTGGAGAGTCCATAAATCTGTTACCACGTCCCTGTGATAACTACTACTTCTCCCTGTTTAGCAAAAAATGAACAGTAAAAGGATCTGCAGGTAACAAAAGTGTCCAAATGAACACATCAGTAAGCTAATTTTATGGCAATACCCGTGATCCTAGCGTGGCTCCCCAAGGATCAAGGCCTTGCTCTCAGCTTGTGTGTGAGTCTCTTTTTGCAATACAGGCTAAGTTTGCTATAACGGCTCGTTGATATTTATATTAGGGTGAGCAAGAAAGGTTTGGTAAAGGTTTGATTTTCCGCTTGCATAAAGTCACAACCCATCTAGCGGAATCTTGCACAGTCAAATACTATCACCAACAGTTGCTGCTGAGGAAGAGCAAATTATACAGTTTTACTGAGCAGCTTTTCATAAGGAAATACTTCCTCCTCAGAGCCAGTAGTCAAAGGATTGCAGGCATAACAACCTCATTTAAACAAATGTTCAGCTAATTAAGCAAATGCTTAGCCAATGTAACTTCAGCTAATCAATCACATATGGTTATATGAGAGAAGTACATCATCTGAAATGTAATATATACATTCTAGTTTTCAGCTTTTCGTTGGGAAAAATAGGTGTTTCTTTGTAAAACAAATCTTTCCATTTTCTTCACCACATGATTGTAAAGGAACTGTCTCATTTTAGGACTTATTCCTGGATAACTATGGTAAATGCTGGATGGATCCCGGCCTTAATGCTTGTTGTTAATTATATTTTAAAACTTGGCCAGGGGAGGAAAAAACAGGTTAGGAATAGACCTGCTCAGTTTATGACTCCGGATAATACAACTCTAAGCCTTGCAAACATTGCAAGCCTTGAGTAAGAAATATTTGACAAAGAAAGAAGCTGATACATGAGGCTTAAATATACATACAAAAATGGAGCCAAAGGGCAGTACGTACAAGACATAAATCAAATAAATCGGATTCCGTTTGTATGTTTTTCCTGACACATAAATCTAGCTGTAAGAGGAATGGCATGAATAATAGAGGAACAGAGCTCCCACAGTGCAGGATCATTCATTGAATCTGGACCAATAACTTACCCTACCGAGATAGGCTTCGGCACTGCTATGATGCGACTCAGGAGCTTCAAGCTTCAGTGGGAGTTGTTATTCAGACATTTGCTGGAAAAAAACCCCGCACAATCTAGTTATGTCCTTGAGATGTCACGAGGATATCTTTATTTCAGAAAATAAGGGAAGAAAGAATTGAAAGTTGGTGGTAACTGCCAAATTCAGTAGACATTAGACATCACAGTTCTATGGAAAGACAACGGCGGATACTGGTGTTTTAGGAACCTTGAGGTATGATTCAGTCCAAGTTAAGTAATTTTAAGCTCCAATTATCTCAGTAGGAAATAAGGTTTAAGTACATGCTTACCCTCTGATTGAAATCAAAGGGACTGAAATGCCTAGAGGCACAAGGCAGCAAAGGTAAATTGTATGACTGATGTCCCATTGATAGCAGTGGAATGGGTCTTTGTTGTGATCAGCTAAAGTCCCATTGATTTACCCTCACACCCCAATAAACACGCAAGACAGTGGCTTCGATGAATGGGGAATTTTATTGAACCATAAATAAATAATGCAGCAGCGGCTGACTACCATCCCCTACGTGCGGGCCACTGGTTGGCGGAACGACATCGACCATGTCTTTCCCTGGGTAACAACAGGCGTCACCACCTGATGCAAAGCCGTGCTGTCAAAGACAGCGCAAGCCTATCACAGCCAACCGCGAAGGGTCGAAGCAGCTGGACAGTGCAGATCCCAACAGGCAAAGCCTTGTGGTGACCTGAGCTAATTCCAGTCAGAGGGCTTGCCAGCCAGCCAGGGTATTTGCCCCCCATTGTAGCTATGCAAGTGACCCCATCAAACATTTGTAATGTGCATGTGGAACTTGGACATTTTTTCTGTCGTTTCATGTCATGACGCTTGTGGTATGTCAGTTCATTTAAGAATAAATCAGCTTTACTTTGGCATCATCCTTTTTAAATAAGCCTGTACTTCTGAAAATGCATGCATAGGACCTGATTGGTGGTCTTAGGCAAGCCACTATCCCCCAGACCAGTAGTGTCGCTAGGGCGTGGTGGAGGGGTGGGGCGCTGGGGGCAATGCACTGGGAGGGGGCGACGCGCCGAGGGTGACACAACAGACGAACCGCTCGCCGTCACCCCCCGCTGCTGCTGCATCACGCACTGCTGCCGCCTGGTACGAGCCAAGAGAGGGTGATGACCTGTCTTCTTCGGCCGGCAGCTTGGCTGCTTCTGACTAGGCCAAAAGTGGCGTTCTTCGCACATGCCCTCTTGTGCACATGTGCCAGCGAAGAATGCCGCTTCTGGCCTAGTCAGAGGCTGTTTCTTGCCGCTGCCGCTCCCACCTCCATAGTTGATGGCACGTGTATGAGGGCCTTCTCCAATGACCAGAAGGGACGAGCCAGGATACCCTGCCTTCCAATCGCAAAGTAGCCAAGGGTCACTCTACATATAACTGCAGCATTTCCCAGAGCCATTATTTCTGCTTTGGTAAACAAATTAGTTGGTAAGTTAGTGAAAAAGGAGCAATGGTGAGGGTTTATATAATATACTGTATGTGGTACTGAGGTAGGAAACTAAGGGCTCAGTCCAGCCTAACTCAGGCACAGTTGAGGCCCAATTGTGGCCCAATTGTGGCCCAAACTAGGACCGAGTTAGGCTGCAACTGTGCCTGAGTTAGGCTGGAGGCAACAGCATTGGGCCAGGATCGCGGCAAAACTTACCGCAGAGGCAGGCAGGCTCCTGTGGGGAGCTGTCAGTCTTGTGGAAGCGAAGAGCCCCCTCCTCAGCCCGTCTGCGTGCACCTACCACAGCTGCTGCAGCGGTTGCAGCAGATGGGCAGCCACAGGCGGGCCTGCAGGCACTGCGCGTTTGACAGTCAGCTGAAGGGCAGAGGTTGTGCCAGTGCCAGCTGCCCCAGGGCACCCTGGGCATCAGCCACCTGCCGCAGGGGGGAGTGCGACTGCCCTCCCTCCTGCAGACTGCGATGCCACCCCCAAGCCACGGTGAGGCTGCACGTGGGAGTCATGGGGGGGTGAGCGGGGGAGAGAAGGGAAGGAGGGGGTGGGAACGGCACTCACAAGGGGGGGGTCTCATGAGGTCTGGAACCGCCTCCGCCAGGACATGCCCGTGCGCTGCCTGAAGCCCTGGACCTCAAGGGCCGTGGCAATGCCCACAAAGAAGGCATCCCAGCATGCCTTCTGCTCCGTGCCCCGGCCAAGACCGAGAGATGCCGTGGGCTTGTCTGCTGCGAGCGGGAAGGGCTCACGCAGCTCATCACACCCCCAGATGGGGCAACGTCGGCACCTTGCGGCAGGCGCTCTGGCGGCATGGGGGGTGCCAGCGTCCATCATCAGGGAGTGGGAGGGGAGGCAGGCACACTGACAGGGGGTGCTGGGGAGGGGCACGGGTGGGTCAGAAACAGACAGACAACACGGCTGGTGGGAGAGGGATACAGGGAGAGGGGTCTGCAGAGACCGATAGGGGCACAGGGGGCACTTCGCAGATGGAGGCAATGCAGGAACGGGCGCCTCTCATGCAGACGGACCGAGGGCGGACACGGACGCCGTTGATGGGCGGAAACGGACGCCGGTGACGGGCGGACACGGACGCCGGTGATGGGCGGACCGAGGGTGGGTGAGAGCCCCGGTTGCTGAAAGGGCTCTTCACGGACGTGGCGGACGTGCGCCACAGTGCCCGTCAGTGTTTGCCTGCCTGACAGGCCCCCCAACTCCCCCCTCCCCTCTGGTCCCAGAGGGTCCGGCAGCCCCCCTGCTGTGTTCTCCCCGGGATGGCTGTGGCGGACCCTGGCTGGGATTCATGCAGAGGCTTGTGTGCTGGGGCCTGCCTGTGTGGGGTGTGTGGGGCAGTGCTTGTGCAACATTGGGGACATGTGTTTCCAGGGGCATCTTTATTGTTCTGGAACAGTGGCAGAGATGGCCGGGCGTGGCTGCCAGGGGTAGGCACAGCAGCCTCTAGGACCACAGCAGCAGCATCAGGCGAGCCCCATGGACCTGGAGATGCGGGCTCTTCCCCTGTGGAACCACGGCCTGCTCCATAGAAAGGGGAGGGACAGCAAGTAGGCAGCCAGGGCGGTGGGGCAGCAGCAGCAGCTGAGGTGGGTTGCAGGGCAGGCTCCCAGACCTCTCTGGCAGCATCAAGGCAGGTGACCGTGGGGCAACCAGACTGCAGGCCCAGGGGTGCTCCCCGGACGGTTTGTGGTAGTGGGCATTCCTGGGGGGACGAACAACATGGGGGTGTTCCATGGCAGCTGCTGCGTGGTAGCAATCGCCATTGAAGAGGAGCCAGTGTGCCAGTTGCAAAGGTCTGCAGGGAGAGAAATCAAACACAGCTGAGTGGTGTGAGAAACATAGCCTGGTCTGCGCTCCTTCCCTGGGTGTACAGTGAGCATGATCCTGTAAGGGAAAGGGGTCAAAGAGAGATACAACAACACAACTTGGGGGTCACAACCATGGCAATCCTAGCAATACTGACCTGTCGGTAGACCCTGTGGAGAAAAGAGGGGGGGGAACAGCTGGTGTCTACATATGGGTTACAGTTCCACACTCATGGCATTGTGTGCTCACATTAATACAGGCAGCTATGAGACAAGACATTGGTATAGAGGCATATCATGGCAGGCTATGCAGGCAGCTATGAGACAAGACATTGGTATAGAGGCATATCATGGCAGGCTATGCAGGCAGCTATGAGACAAGACATTGGTATAGAGGCATGTATCCTACCTATATTTCTCTATGCAAAGAGGCAGAAGTCAGACCACATGTCAGCACGAACCCTGCTCTTACCTGCACTTACCTGCTGGTGTTGTTGCCTGTGGGGGGGGGAGAGGGGCTGGGAGAAAGACATGGGTTAGCAAACACTTGCATGGAAACAGCTGCCCAGGCACAGCAGTAAACAGTTTGGCCACAGGCAGAACAGCCCTCTCTGCCCTAGAGGGGGGCAGAGAGGAGAGAGGAGAAGAGAGAAGTGGGGTGTTAGAAAAGTTTTCAAAGTCCCACTTTGTGGCTGCTGGGGGACAGAACCCCACGCCACGTGCTCAGAGAGAGAGAGAGAGAGAGTGGAGGGCTGGGGCTGGGCTTTTGTGGGAAAGAGGCTGGGTGGGGCTGGGTGCTGATAGGGTAACTATTTGGGTCCATGTCCAGAGTTAGGCCACACCTGTTCGGTCCTAACTCAGGCCCAACTCGGGCCCAGGGTGTTAGAACTTTTCAGGAGAGGGCTGGTGTGGGTAAGGTAAAATGGCTCCTATGGGTCTCCTCACATTTGGGTCCACCCTTTTTGCTGGCCCAAATTTTGGGCCTGAGTTGGGCTCGAGGGGGCGTGTCAGTGGCTCTCCAGTGTCTGGAACCGGACCAAAATTCGTAACCGCCCCCCGTCACACCCCCGACACGCCCCCAACACACCCACTTTTAGGCTGCAATTGTGCCTGAATTGTGCAATTGTGCCTGAATTGTACCACAGTTGCCTTGGGCTGGACCGGGCTGCAATTCAGTCACAATTGCAGCCCAACTCAGGCACAATTCAGGCACAACTCGGGCCTAAAGCACTTGGGCTGCAATTGTGCCTGAATTGTACCGCAGTTGCCTTGGGCTGGACCGGGCTGTAAAACAAAAAGGCTTGAATCTGGTTCTAATTAGATCTTGAGAGATACTGTGTGCATTTAGGGTTCCGTCCAATCATTAGTTCCTAGATAGGCTCCAGTTAAGTATGTTCTTCGTTAGTCTGAGAAATACACTAACTTTAACAAATGGTGTTATACTGCCATCATCAAGGTTTTATGCCAAACTTATAACACAAGCCTAGCATGTCTACTCAAAAGTAAGTCTCATTGATTTCAAAAGATTTCAATGGAAGTACTTACTTCCAGTTAAGTGTGTGGATTGCAGCCTAAAGCTTCAGCAGATCCTGAATGCAGGAGAGAGATGTCTATTGGGGATTCAGCCTGTGAATCACCATCAAGCTCTGGTAGAAGAAAATTATTACAGTCAAATCTTCCAGACCACCAAAAGAGCTTCTTAAACAGCAGAAGATCAGAGCAAGTACCATGACCTTATTTATTTATTTATTTATTACATTTTTATACCGCCCTTCCTCCAAGGAGCTCAGAGTGGTGTACATATTTCCTCCCCTCCTTTTTGTCTTCACAACAACCCTGTGAGGTAGGTGGGGCTGAGAGATAGTGACTGGCCCAAGGTCACCCAGGAAGCTTCGTGGCTGAACGGGGATTTGAACTTGGATCTTCCAGGTCTAAGTCCGACTCCCAAACCACTACACCATCCTGGCTCCTTATAAAGGCTTCCAGATCAGACTTCCTCACTGGTGTGAGCAACAAGGGATATGGGTGTGCATACATTTAGCAATGAATAGAAAAACAAACTGACTGGAGCCCTTTCGGCTTCTTCATCCTTCATTATGAAATGAACGCAAACTGTTCCAAAAGGAATTATCAGTGGGGCTCCTTTTTGGAATCTCATTTATCCCAGTTTTAATTCTTTCAAAATGGAAGGCAGGGCCTTCCATTTTTGGAGGCAGTGCTTATAATTTCTTTCCAGTGCAGAGGTCTTCTTCTAGGATATGCCATTTTGAATATTCATCCTGCCCTGGGATGTATCATTGTCCCAGAAGCATTCGGGTAAAAAAATTGGAAGTCACCATTAGGGGCTGCCATTTTTAATGGCTTTTGTTTTTTCTGACATGCACCTTGCCCTGGAATAATGCTACATCCCACTGCACTGTAGAGCTCTGAATTGTTGTTACAGGCACCACTGCCAAAATATTTGGAAGAAATAAAAGAAGGAAAAAAGTAAATATTTTGAAACAAAAACATAAGTACTGAATGGTTCCTGAAATGTACATAAGTAAATCCCAGTGAATGACACAACAAATGAGAGTTTTAATAATGACAGTGACTGGATCCCAAGACAATTTTCCCCCTGCACATCCATGATGGAAACTGTGTCATCTGTTCCCTGTGTTTGACCACCTGGCTTTACCTTGTTACAGTGCAGAAGGAAAACCCATTTCTGCCCAGCTCACAGGTATACACATTTGGCTCCTGTTGTGTATATACACCCCCCGTGGGCAGAAATGCCTTTAAGTAGTCCCACACACATCAGAACTGACTTTACTTAAGAGCTTTACTTGAACAAAGAGAGAGAGAGAGAACTGCATCCATTGATACAGGAAAAAACACACAAAGGAGATGTCTAGTAACTGTAGGAGACAGCAACTCACAAACCTTTAAACAAACAACAAACTCCCCCCTACTGGTGAAGGTCACCATTTTAAGACACTTGCTGTCCACTTAGACTGGGTGGCTCAGCTAGCATGCCGTCACCTCTCCAACATACCTTAAGGCCTCAGTCCAGCCCAACACAGGCACAGTTGAGGCCCAAAATAGGACTGAGTTAGGCTGCAACTGTGCCTGAGTTAGGCAGGAGGCAAGAGCAGTGGGCCAGGATCGAGGCAACACTTACCACAGAGGCAGGCAGGCCCCTGTGGGGAGGTGTCAGTCTTGTGGAAGTGAAGAGCCCCCTCCTCAGCTCGTCTGTGTGCACCTACCACAGCTGCTGCAGCATTCTCAGCAGATGGGCAGCCACAGGTGGGCCTGCAGGCACTGGGCATGCGACAGTCAGCTGAAGGGCAGAGGTTGTGCCAATGCCAGCTGCCCCAGGGCACCCTGGGCATTAGCCACCTGCTGCAAGGGGGAGTGCCACTGCCCTCCCTCCTGCAGAAGGCGATGCCACCCCCAAGCCAGGGTGAGGCTGCACGTGGGAGTCATGGGGGGGTGAGCGGGGAAGAGAAGGGAAGGAGGGGGTGGGAACGGCACGCACAAGGGGGGTCTCATGAAGTCTGGAACTGCCTCTGCCATGACATTCCCGTGCATCCCATGCGCTGCCTGAAGACCTGGGCCTCCAGGGCCGTGGCAATGCCCACAAAGAAGGTATCCCGGCATGCCTTCTGCTCCGTGCCCCGGCCAAGACCGAGAGATGCCTTGGGCTTGTCTGCTGCGAGCGGGAAGGGCTCACGCAGCTCATCACGCCCCCAGATGGGGCAACGTCAGCACGTCGCGGCAGGCGCTCTGGCGGGGTGGGGGGTGGCCAGCTTCCATCATCAGGGAGTGGGAGGGGAGGCAGAAAGATAGGCAGACAGTGGGTGCTGGGGAGGGGCACGGGTGGGTCAGAAACAGACAGACAACAAGGCTGGTGGGAGAGGGATACAGGGAGAGGGGTCTGCAGAGACCAATAGGGACACAAGGGTCACTTCGCAGATGGAGGCAATGCAGGAACGGGCGCCTCTTATGCAGACGGACCTTGGGCAGAACGGACAACGTTGACAGGCGGAAACGGACGCCGTTGACGGGCGGACCGAGGGCGGAAACAGACGCCGTTGACGGGCGGACCGAGGGCAGGTGAGAGCCCCGGTTGCCGAAAGGGTTCTTCACAGATTTGGCGGACGTGCACCATGTCGCCTGTCAGTGTTTGCCTGCCTGAGAGGCTCCCCAACTCCCCACTCCCCTCTGACCCTGAGGGTCTGGCAGCCCCCCTGCTGTGGTCTCCCTGGGCTGGCTGTGGCAGGCCCTGGCTGGGATTCATGCAGGGGCTTGTGTGCTGGGGACTGTCTCTGTGTGTGTGGGGGCTGTGCTTGTGTAACATTGGAGACGTGTGTTTCCAGGGGCATCTTTATTGTTCTGGAACAGTGGCAGAGATGGCCAGGCGAGGCTGCCTGGGGTAGTCACAGCGGCCACTTGGACCACATCAGCAGCAGCAGCAGCAGCAGGCTTGCCCCATGGACCAGGGGATGCAGGCTCTCCCCTGTGGAACCACAGCCTGCACCATGGAAAGGGGAGGGACAGCAAGTAGGCAGCCAGGGAGGTGGAGCAGCAGCAGCGCCGGCAGAGGAGGAGGGTTGCAGGGCAGGCTCCAGGACTCTGGCAGCATCGAGGCAGACGACCATGGGGCAACCAGACTGCAGGCCCAGGGGTGCTCCCAGGAAGGTAGGTGGTAGTGGACGTTCCTGGGGAGGCAAAAAACACGGGGGTGTTCCATGGCAGCTGCTGTGTGGTATCAATCGCCATTGAAGAAATGCCAGTGTGCCAGTTGCAAAGGCCTGCAGGGAGAGAAATCAAACACAGCTGAGAGGTGTGAGACACATAGCATGGTCTGCGCTCCTTCCCTGGGTGTCAGGAGAACATGATCCTGTAAGGGAAAAGGGTCAAAGAGAGAGAAGACAACAACACAACGTGTGGGTCACAACCATGGCAAACCTACCAATACTGACCTGTGAGTAGACCCTGTGGAGAAAAGGGGGGGGGAACAGCTGGTGTCTACATAAGGCTAACGGTTCCACACTTGTGGCATTGTGTGCTCACATTACTACAGGCAGCAATCAGACACAACATTGGTAAAGAGGCATATCATGGCAGGCATTGCAGGCAGCTATGAGACACAACATTGGTAAAGAGGCATATCATGGCAGGCATTGCAGGCAGCTATGAGACACAACATTGGTAAAGAGGCATATCATAGCAGGCATTGCAGGCAGCTATGAGACAAGACATTGGTAAAGAGGCATGTATCCTACCTATATTTCTATATGCAAAGAGGCAGAAGTCAGACCACATGTCAGCACGAACCCTGCTCTTACCTGCACTTACCTGCTGGTGTTGTTGCCTGTGGGGGGGAGGGGCTGGGAGAAAGACATGGGTTAGCAAACACTTGCATGGAGACAGCTGCCCAGGCACAGCAGTAAACAGTTTGGCCACAGGCGGCACAGCCCTCTCTGCCCTAGAGGGGGGCAGAGAGGAGAGAGGAGAAGAGAAGAGAGAAGTGGGGTGTTTGAAATTTTTCAAAGTCCCACTTTGTGGCTGCTGGGGGACAGGACCCCACGCCACGTGCTCAGAGAGAGAGAGAGAGTGTGTGGAGGGTTGGGGCTGGGCTTTTGTGGGAAAGAGGCTGGGTGGGGCTGGGTGCTGATAGAGTAACTATTTGGGTCCGTGTCCAGAGTTAGGCCACAACTGTTCCGTCCTAACTCAGGCACAATTCGGGACCAGGGTGTTAGAACTTTTCAGGAGAGGGCTGGTGTGGGTAAGGTAAAATGGCTCCTATGGGTCTCCTCACATTTGAGTCCACCCTTTTTGTTGACCCAAATTTTGTGCCTGAGTTGTGCTCGAGGGGGCGTGTCAGGGGGTCGCCAGTGTCTGGAACCGGAACAAATTTCGTAACCGCCCCCGTCACTCCCCCAACACGCCCCCAACACGCCCACTTTTAGGCCAAACTTAGGACGGAATAGCTCTTATGCCGAACTTAGGACTGAATTGGTCAACTTTCCTTAACCCGTCCTATGTCAGTCACAATTGCAGCACAAATTCGGCCTCTGCGGCACAATTCAAGCACAACTCGAGCCTAAGGCGCTTAGGCTGCAGTTGTGCCTGAATTGTGCCGCTGAGGCCTTAGGCTGGACTGGGCTGTAACTCTCCCAACCTCCTCCAACTTGGCAGAAGCTGGTCATACATTTCCCCCAGTTTGTTGCCAAAGCATTGTGAGCATCTCGGGCACTCCCACTTCACCTGATATTATTAAGACACAGTGGCTATACAAAGTCAACAATAATTGAAGAAAATATTCATTGCGTGAGTCCATCAAACTAGAAGGGGATAAAGGCAACGTATGTGGTAGAAATTGAAGCATGTTAGAAAGAAAGAAAGAAAGAAAGAAAGAAAGAAAGAAAGAAAGAAAGAAAGAAAGAAAGAATATGAGCTATGTACATGTAATATGGCTTCAAGAAAAATATTTTGCTATCATCATGCATGTCCCAATGTTAAAAGCATTGGTATCTGCTGGCTTACGGGACCATGTTGTGCCTATCAATTTGGTTCTTACCTGTCTAAAGGACAAGGTTACTCCTTTCCAAGAAATTTCCATCATCCCATGGTGTTGTTAACCATGTTAATAAGTAGATTGTTTGGTTTGGAACAAACTGTAGCTTTTAAGGTGAGAAACTAGATATGTATATTCATATTGCAATCACAGTAGCGGATCCATCCTATCAACTCTGTCCAGTTTCAAATTTGAGATCTTAGATACCACAGTGAATCTGAGCTTTCTGACAGAAATGATATCTTTCTGACAGTGACAGCCAAAGACATTTTGCAACCTGAAGCAAAGCAAACCAGTGAAACCACCCTCTTCTTCCTTTTCTCTTTCTTTCTATTGGAAAGAAGGAAGTAGAACCCAACTTCTTTCTTTCCAATACCTCCGCTTTCTTTGCTTTTTTATTAAATCAACCCCCCTTTCTTTATATCTGCTATGGGGAACTTATATGATTATTAAATATAAAGTATTCCATTTGATTCTTTATACACATGCAAGCAACTTCACTTGCAAGTGAGTAAGTAAGCAAGTCCAACAAATGCCCCAAATCTGCAGCCTGAAGTAGCTCATTTCACCCTTCTTCATGGCAGGGCCAGCCCCGTACTTTAGCACACTGGGGTTGTTCTTTCCAGAGCTTTTTTTTAATGCTTGCACCAAGAAGGTGGGGACTGCAAAACTCAGTTTGAGCCTCTTGGCTAACATCTGCATGGATCAATAAAACAAAATGACCAGGCAAAATATAATTAATGATCAAATTCGCAGTATTTACTCTGCCAGACCATTACTGAAGTTCCATCCCTGAAATCCTTCTTTGACCGATGGGGTGGTTTCTCCCACTTTAACCACAGCCGCAGTTTTATCCTTAAAGTTAAGCTGGCAACATGGGTGTTTTTGCAGTTACTGTTGGTAAAGCATTCTCAGGAGTGGCAGCCTCAGGTTACTTTCTACCTATGGAACAACACTTTCCACCCTCCCCACCACTACCCCAATTCCATTCACCTTGTCCAAATGGTACATTCAGTAGGAAATCCTGATGATGTTACAGCTACTTGAGCAGAAATTCTGGCTACCTTAATTGGTCTTACTTGCTTGATATATGATATTTTCTAAAGTTCAACTTTTCCACTTTCTGTCTTTTATTTAATTGCATCTCTGAGTGAGGTCCTCCTGGTGCTCTATCAAATCTATCTTAGAGTTTTGGAAAATGTGTAAACGGACTGAATAATAAAACCAAAAGGAGGCGTTCCTCCAGGGTGTATTAAATGATGCATTAATGCAGAAAGACAGACTGTTGGGGCTGGCAGCATTAAAATAGTCTACAGACTTGCCGGGCCGAATGTGAGAGTAGATTTACAAGCAGTGGTGTTGGATGGCAAAGTGGCATAGGTATCCCATACATTTTGATAACTGCTGCTAAGTGTCTGGGGACTGCTCTTAGTTAGCCCTGCTTTTCACTGAAATGTGTGTGTGTGTTTTTTTCCCCTAGTAGCAATCAGATCATGGAGAATTGTCATACTATTTTCTTAAGGATGGATGGGGAGCTAGCTCATTTGCATATGTCTTATGAGTGTCAAAATATGTGGAAAATTTTAATTTGCTCATGGAGTACATTGTCATTGAGTTTTAAAAATTAAAAATAAAGAAACCATGAAAAGTAAAATAAATTACATCAAATACCTACCTTGGTTCACGAACGAACAAACAAACAAACAAACAGACATGCACTCCACCAGAACACCAGGACTTTGCACTGTCGCAAAACTGCCATAAAGCACTTTGTGATGGCGCAAAGGCAACATATGCCAGTAGGAAGGCCAGAACCTTCCTGCATGTGCTGGCATGGCAGAGGACACGCACCAGAGCAGGTACGTCCAGCACAGTCCAGCGAAGGGGCAGGGGAAGGGCAGGGAAGAGTGGAATGGGTGGGGGAGGGCAGTGTTGGGAACGGGTGTGCAGATCAGACCCAGGAGGGGTAGAATTGGCAGTGCCGGTGGGCGCTGTATCCTATCCCTCTTCCTGGGCCTGATCTGGTGACATGGTTCAATGTGGACCTGCTCATGCAGGTCCGAGTTGACCCATGGTGCCAGCTGGGGCTTTCCCTGGAGCAAGGGGACAAATGTCCCTTTACCTCAAGGAGATCTCCCGCCTGCTAAATTCCTCTGCGGGATGCAGTGTAGCCCACAGCATTAATGCGAGGGAATTTAGTTAGGATTGGGCTGCCCATTTCCTATTGTTCCTCCAAGGACCACAGGGTGGCATACTTGAGTTCAGCCCCTGGACTTGACCTGATTAAACGACAAGCAAATCTTAAATTCAAAGTAAACTTTAATATGACATGGCAAAGTTTATAACATCATATTCAGTGGCATCGCTGGAGGTGGGGCGGAACGCTAAGTTCCACACCGCGCTGACCTCCATTACTCACCAGCATGAGGTGGCCCCGCCCCCTCGCCTTCGGAGCCATTCAGTGGGACGAAGGCAATGTGCAGGGACTCTTCTGCGCTTTGCCTTCGCTGCACTGAATGGCGCCAAAGGCGAGGGGGCGGGGCCGCCTCATGCCGGTGAGTAATGGAGGTCAGCGCAATGTGGAACTTAGCGTTCCGCCCCACCTCCAGCGACGCCAGTGATCACATTGATCGACACTGGAGTCATATGACAAGAAGGTAGCCATTTGTACAAATGAATTATCTTGTGACAGGCAAATGAATCAGTCTTCAGTCTTTTTTATTTAAATAAACAAATATTTAATTTAACGTAGCTTCTAAGATTTTCATGGCAGGCAGAAATAATAAAGTTAAATTTTTTTGAGCTTAAGGACCATGGTCTTGAAAGGTTTTTGAGTCCTAACATGTATTGAGGGAGAGGATCCATGCGACTAAATCTGATTTTGCTGCCTTGGATTGAGAACTATACAGGTTGCATTTATTCCTAAACCATACTCTGGATAAGAGGGATTGGGGTAAGGTTCATAACATCACCTCTATATTCATGGAAAAAAGAAAAGAACAAAACAGGGTTAGACAAGTGAGAAAATTTGAAAGAATTGCCCACAAAAATCAACAGGAAAGTACAGAGATCGGCGAAGATCGTGTATTGGTTAATCACTCCAATCATCAGTTAACTGTCAGACATCTATATTAAAAAGGGGGGGATTTTGCAATCACCCCAGGTTCATCCCAACTGAGGGAATAATAGCCAACATAGAGGCAGCCATCTAAGCACTCCCAGGGGAAAAAGATATTCCCCTAATATCTCCTGGCAGAGGAGATATTAGGGGAAGCGGCAAGGGTTTTAAGCAAAGCACAACCCCTCCCCCCCAAAAAAGTAACATCACCCCAAGGGAATATAGGGCATTAAAGCATTAAAGCGAATGAGTACATCATTGTACTACTGGCGTACAAAGGCAATGCAACAATTATGAATAACGAAGATTATTGCTGCAAGATCAGGGAGCTGCTAAACCCCGGAACTTACCGGGTATTGAAGAAAGATCCTACTGGGCTTATAGTTAGAAATACCAATGAGCTCATAAAGAGCACCAGCTTGGAGCCGGAGATCAAAAGGAAACTGTGTAGATTGGAAGCATTAACACCTTACTTATATGGTCTGCCGAAAATTCATAAGCCTCATATCCCTAAGTACCATAGGCTCCCCCATGTATGATCTAGCTAAGCACCTTACTCGGATGCTTCAACCATGGGTAGGGTGCATGGAGACTTATATCAATGCACTTTGTTGACAAACTCAAGAATGTGCGATTATCGCCTGAAGCAAGACTAGTGAGCTTTGATGTTGAATCACTGTTCACCAAGGTACCTGTACAGGAAGTGATGAATATTATCTATGAAAAATTCCCTACCAATATTGCAGGATTTCCCAACATTGTTTGTCATCCACATACTTTGTATGTAATCTCCAATACTATGAGCAGGTTGATGGGGTAGCTATGGGGAGCCCCCTTAACCCAGTTGTTGCAAATCTTTCCATGAAAAGATTTGAGGATATAGCTTTGAAAATGGCAACACATAGACCTGTCACGTGGGTCATATTTGTGGATGACGTATTTGCAATATCAAATACAGACAGAAGACAGAAGTATTTGGAGTATTTAAATAGTATCCATCCCTGTATCAGATTCACAATGGAGAGAGAGAAAAAAAGAAAGAAAGGGGTTTTTCCATTCTTGGACGTATTAGTCAACAGAAGGGAACGTTGGGGCAGAGGGTTTATAGAAAGCCCACACATACGATCGATATCTGAACAAAACCTCTAACCATCATCCCTTCCAGAAGAGAGGTCTGATTAATGCTCTTATGAATAGAACTATGTGCATCTCAGAAGTACAACATTTGCAGTGTGAAAGGGATCACGTTCACTAGCGCCGCTGCAGGGGGGCGGACTCGGAGCTCTAAGTTTCGCCGCGGTCCGACCCTCCGTTACACGGGTGCACGAAGCAGCCCCGCCCCCTCACCTTCGGAACCATTCAAGTCGGTGAAAGCAACGCGCAGGAGACTCCCTGCGCGTTGCTTTCACCGACTTGAATGGTTCCGAAGGCGAGGGGGCGGGGCCGCTTCATGCACCCGTGTAATGGAGGGTCGGACCGCGGCGGAACTTAGAGCTCCGCCCCCCTGCAGCGACGCCGCTGATCACATTGCTAGGGCTCTGCAAGGACACAGGTATACCATAGCTGAAATTAGAAGAGCAATCCGACCTCGTAAAAGTGCTATTGCACAAGAGGAACAACCAGAATTTAAACATAGTGTTCTGCTCCCATACATCAAGGGGGTTACAGACTATAAAAAAATATTAAGGCGTGCTGGCTCAGACCGGTGTCCCAACCCACTAAGAAGTTTGGGCAGTACTTGCTAAGTGCTGAAGACCCTAGACTTCTTTGGGCTCTGCCAGGGATATACTGGATCCCACGTAACTGTCAGCAGGTTTACATAGGCACCACAAAGAGAAATATTGGAACCGGAATCAAAGAGCATGAGCGACACTGCCGACTGGAACAACCAGAGAAATCTACAATTGCTGAACACATTCTACGAACTTGGTCATCAAATGAAGCCTAGTGAGATGCAGGCACTCTTGCCAGGGTGGGACTTATTATCAAAGATTGTACAGGGAGGCAATTCAGATTCAAAAACATCCTAATATTATCAGGAAAGAGGAGGCTCTGAGCATTAGCAATAGCTGGTTACCGGCACATAGAAGTACCAGGATCCACAGTCTTCAGAGAGATCTGACGGATTTAAAGCCTGCCTACTGAATTGTGTACTCTTCCATTAAGACCTAATGGCTGGTGTGCATGTTGCCTTTAAGGGCTCAGTCCAGCCCAACTCAGCACAAGTCAGGCACAACTGAGGCACAAGTGTGGTGTAACTGTGGCCTAAGATAGGGCTGAGTTGGGCTGCAACTATGCCTGAGGTAGGCAGGAGGCAAGAGCAGTGGGCCAGCACCAGCCCACGATCGAGGCAAAACTTACCACAGAGGCAGGCAGGCCCCTGTGGTGAGGTGTCAGTCTTGTGGAAGCTAAGAGCCCCCTCCTGAGCTCGTCTGTGTGCACCTACCACAGCTGCTGCAGCGTTCGCAGCAGATGGGCAGCCACAGGTGGGCCTGCAGGCACTGGGCGTGCGACAGTCAGCTGAAGGGCAGAGGTTGTGCCAGTTCCAGCTGCCCCAGGGCACCCTGGGCATTAGCCACCTGCTGCAGGGGGGAGTGCCACAGCCCTCCTACCTGCAACAGGTGTTGCCACCCCATGCCACGTTGAGGCTGCACATGGGATTCATGGGGAGGAGCGGGGGAGAGAAGGGAAGGAGGGGGGTGGGAACGTCACACACAAGGGGGTCTCATGATGGCTGGAACCGCCTCTGACATGACTTGCCCATGCGCTGCCTGAAGCCCTGGGCCTCCAGGGCCATGGCTATGCCCACAAAGAAGGCATCCCGGCGTGCCTTCTGCTCTGTGCCCCGGCCAAGACTGAGAGATGCCTTGGGCCTGTCTGCTGCGAGCGGGAAGGGCTCACGCAGCTCATCACGCCCCCAGATGAGGCAACATTGGTGCCTCGCGGCAAGCGCTCCGGCGGGGTGGGGGGTGGCTAGCTTCCATCATCAGGGAGTGGGAGGGGAGGCAGACACACAGGCAGGCGGACAGGGGGTGCTGGGGAGGGACACGGGTGGGTCAGAAACAGACAGACAACGAGGCTGGTGGGAGAGGGATACAGGGAGAGGGGTCTGCAGAGACCAATAGGGACACAGGGGTCACTTCGCAGATGGAGGCAATGCAGGAACGGGCGCCTCTTATGCAGACGGACCTTGGGCAGAACGGACGCTGTTGACAGGCGGAAACGGACGCCGTTGACGGGCGGACCGAGGGCGGAAACAGACGCCGTTGACGGGCGGACCGAGGGCGGGTGAGAGCCCCGGTTGCCGAAAGGGTTCTTCACAGATTCACAGGAATGCAGGAATGAGCGCCTCTTATGCAGACGGACCTTGGGCGGAACGGACGCCGTTGACGGGCGGACCGTGGGCGGAACGGACGCCGTTGACGGGCGGACCGTGGGCGGGTGAGAGCCCCGGTTGCTGAAAGGGCTCTTCACGGACGTGGCGGACGCGAGCGGATCCAGTATGGGCACCATGTCGCCTGTCAGTGTTTGCCTGCCTGAGAGGCCCCCCAACTCCCCACTCCCCTCTGAGGCCTGAGGGTCTGGCAGCCCCCCTGCTGTGGTCTCCCTGGGAAGGAAGTGGCCGTCCCTGGATGGGATTCATGCAGGGGCTTGTGTGCTGGGCGCTGTCTCTGTGTGTGTGGGGCAATGCTTGTGTAACACTGAGCACAAGGGGGCTCTGCCCGAGGGGCATCTTTATTGTTCTGGAACGGTAGCAGAGATGGCCAGGCGAGGCTGCCAGGGGTAGTCACAGCAGCCAATCTGAAAGCAGCAGCAGCAGCACATGTGCCCCATGGACCTGGAGACGCAGGCTCTTCCCCTATGGAACCACAGCCTGCTCCATAGAAAGGGGAGGGACAGCAAGTAGGCAGCCAGGGAGGTGGAGCAGCAGCAGCAGCAGCTGAGGAGGGTTGCAGGGCTGGCACCCTGACCTCTGGCAGCATCGAGGCAGACGACAGTGGGGCACCCTGCCTGGAGCCCCAGGGGTGCTCCCAGGAAGGTAGGTGGTAGTGGATGTTCCTGGGGAGACAAAAAACAAGGGGGAGTTACATGTCAGCTGGTGTGTGGTAGCAGTCGCCATTGAAGACAAGCCAGTGTGTCGGTTGCAAAAGCCTGCAGGGAGAGATCAGATTACACAGCTGCTAGGTATAACGAGCTTGTCACAGTGTGAGGAGCTTACCTGGACGTCAGAAGGGCATGATCCTGCAAAGGACAACAGTGAAGGAGAGAAAACACAGCACAACTACATACATGGCTAGCACATCATAACTGACCTGTTGTAGACCCTATGGGGACAAGGCTGCGGGTTAGTAAATACACCTTTGTTAACAGGCAAGTCACATTTACACAAACACATATTTGTCTGCTCACATGGCAATGGGCAGCTATCAGAGGACACATTGGTAAAGAGGCAGCTATCATATATATGTGTGCTGACAGGCAGAAGTACTACATAAAGGCAAACACAGGCAGAAGTCATACATATTGGCATGAAAAGGCAGAAGTCCAACATTATGGCAAACACAGACAGAAGTCCTATGGTATGGCTTACACAGGCAGAAGTCCTACATATAGGCATTTATTTATTTTTATTTATTTATTTAAAGAATTTGTAGCCCGCCTTTCTCCCGAAGGCACTCAAGGCGGCTTACAACATATTAAAATACATATAAACAACTTTAAAACAATTAATTAAACACATTAAAATAATTAAAAACACTTGAGATCAAAAACAACCCCAATGGGTCACCAGCATTTACATATATAACCATTTGTTAAAAAGTCAGCCCACCATGTCAGACATTAAAAGCAGTCCTGAATAAAAACATCTTAAGGCCCCGCCGAAAAGCCTAAAGCTTGTCTTTAGCCTAAAAGACAGGCTAAAGTCAAACATATATTGGCATGAACAGGCAGAAGTCATAACACATGCCATTCCAGACCCTGCTCTTACCTGCTGGTGTTGTTGCCTGTGCGGGGGGGGGGGAGAGAGGCTGGGAGAAAGACATGGCTTAGCAAATGCTTGCAAGGAGGCAGCTGCCCAGGCACAGCTGTAAACAGTTTGGCCACAGCCTGAACAGCCCTCTCTGCCCTAGAGGGGGGCAGAGAGGAGAGGAGAAGAGAGAAGTGGGGTGTTTGTGAATTTTGCCCTCCACCAACAAAGTCCCACTTTGTGGCTGCTGGGGGACAGGACCCCACGCCACGTGCTCAGAGAAAGAGAGAGAATGGAGGCCTGGGGTTGGGCTTTTGTGGGAAAGAGGCTGGGTGCGGCTGGCTTCGGATAGGGTAACTATCTGTGTCCATGTCCAGAGTTATGCCACAGCTATTCCGTCCTAACTCAGGCCTAACTGGGGAGTAGGGTGTTAGAACTTTTCAGGAGAGGGCTGGAGTGTGTAAGGTAAAATGGCTCCTATGGGTCTCCTCAAATTTGAGTCCACCTTTTTTGTCGACCTAAATTTTGTTCCGTAGCTGTGCTTGAGGGGCGTGTCGGAGCTCTCCAGTGTCTGGAATCCGACCCAAATTCGTAACCGCCCCCGTCACTCCCCCGACACGCCCCCGACACGCCCACTTTTAGGCCAAACTTATGACGGAATAGCTCTTAGGCCGAACTTAGGACGGAATTGGTCAACTTTCCTTAACCCGTCCTATGTCTGTCACAATTGCAGCACAAATTCGGCCTCAACGGCACAATTCAGTCCTAACTTCAGCCTAAGGCACTTAGGCTGCTTTTGTGACTGAATTGTGCTGCTGAGGCCTTAGGCTGGACTGGGCTGTAAATAACTGAACTTTCCCAGAAGTTAGAACTTTCATGTGTGGTCTTGCTTTCACATATGATATCCTTTGAAAATGCCCGTTGTACACATGAGTGAAACGTTAGGGATCAAAAACAGATCCATTGACGGCACAACACACTTCTTCAATCTGTTTGGCTTTCACATTCTCATTCTCCCTGCAGACACTGTGCTTCCTCTTCTTCAAGTTGCACAACCAGTTTTGTTTAATCAATTTCATTTATTCGGGCTGTGCTGCTTTACCTGCTTTTTTCCGATCCCTGCTATAGTAAATAATCCCCTCATAAGCCATGTATTAGTTTCACTGCCCAATCCTATCCCCCATTTGCGCTGCTGGAAAGCATGGCTTGTGGCATCACAAAACACAATGCGCTACCATGTGCCAATGGGCTGCCACTGCAAATGGAGAACAGTGCTGGCTGCATGGCAGCAACTCCCCTGGCTCCCCTGGTGCTGGTAAGTTGGCATAGGGGTGGGCAGTGGGCGGCGGAGTAATGAGGCAGAGAGGGGAGGGTTGGGGCAGGGATTGGGGCCCCAAGAGGCAGGGCAGGCCCATGGGGGTGTAGCGATGCCGCTGGGCAGAAGGCGGTTATCATCAGCAAAGGTGTCACTAATATCCTATGTCCTTCACTCGGCCTTGCCATGTCCCCTTGGGTCCACTCAGACTTGTACCAGCCAAAGATCTGGTGCAGATCCAAGTAGACACATACAGCATTGGGGGGGGGGGAGGCTTACCTGGACGTAAGGGAACAAAATTTCCCTTACTTCGAGGAGGCCTCCTGATTCCTCCCCCTCCCCCCACCATAGGATGCAGTGTGCACCTCCATGGTGCAACTGTATCAGTGCAAGTGGCAGGGGAGAGGATTGAGGCATCACAGTTACATTTAGTAAGTTCTGACTTCTTTTTTGGCTAGTACCAGGTTGGGAGGTAGGTGCGCCATGGCCAACAGTTAAAGGTGCCTTGAGCACTTTTTTGGGGGTGCATTTGTGTAATGCTATACATGTATCCCCTAGGCCAGCGGGTGGCGCAGTGGGTTAAACCGCTGAACCATGAGCTGTTGATTGAAAGGTCGGCAGTTCGAATCCGTGACGGGGTGAGCTCTCGTTGCTTGGCCAACTCCTGCCAACCTAGCAGTTCCAAAGCATGTTCATGCGAGTAGATAAATAGGTACCACTTGCGGGAAGGTAAACAGCGCTCCGTGTTCCAGCTGCATGCTACGCGCTGCGGCAAGGACAGTCATGCCGGCCACATGACCACGGAGGCGTCTTCGGACAATGCTGACTCTTCAGATTTGGAATGGGGATGAGCACCGCACCCTAGAGTCGGACACGACTGGATTTAATTGTCAGGGGTCACCTTTACCTTTACCTTTTATACATGTATCCCAGAGCAGTTGTGGTAACATAATTTAGAGTTGTATCTATAGTTATTTATTTTTTATTTATTTATTTATTTACAATATTTCTATTCCGCTTTTCTCCCCAAAGGGACCCAAGCTTCATGAGTTATAAGCTTCATTGTTGGCCAGCAAAAAGGGCAATACACTAAGGACACTGCCCTTGTAACAAAGTCTCTCCAACAAGGTTAGATGAGTCACCAGCATTTTTACCTTTACCTATATCCCTATCCTGTAAACATGTAAATTAAAACTATTCAAATGGATTAATACCAAAAAGGATATTTAATGTTTCATTGTGTCGTTATCTGCATTTTCCAAAGTAATTCACATGAAGAAGTACAGCCTTCTTGTTTATAGTTATCATTGGATGATGCCATGGTCAAAATGAATTTTCCCGCCTTAAACAATACAAAAGGTATAATTGGAAGAAGATGATCTTCTTTTTAAAGAAGAACTTTACTATTTCTAATGGCAAGTAAATGAAATTCAGGTCATAGTCAGGGCAATTCAGTATGAAGTCATAGGTTGAATGGAGCAAAGGGTGAGTTGAACATTAATTTGATTAGGATTACTTAAGATAATATTTGACTTTATGCAGGATTTCAAAGAAACTAGGTCTATAACTGGAATTCTAAGTCTATGCTACACACACTGGGTAGGTTGAGGCCATGTTGACAGGGACAGTATGCTACAAAATCACATAATGCAGTGAAAATGAATGCCACTTACAATAAGAGTCTGCAAAGAGTTAGATGAAGAAGTTGTAAATCTGATCACTTGTAGAACTGAATGTAATCTGAACTTGGGAGTAGTTCCTTAACTGTGATTTTCTATATTGCTTTATAGGGGGAAACAGTTCTGCTTCATTGGAAAGAGTTTGTTCAATTTAAAACAATTGATGGCTTATAAATTGAAAAGGTGCCCATGAGGAACATGCATTAACTCACTGATCGGTTTGTACAAGAGAGAGAGAGAGAGAGAGAGAGAGAGAGAGAGAGAGAGAGAGAGAGAGAGAGAGAGAGAGAGAGAGAGAAATCTGTTTGATCCAGAACTGGTATTTTAGACCTCTCAGGACTAGATAAGCCCCATTGAACTAAAATTGTATTGTCTCTTAGGGTGAAGAAGACAGACAAATTGTATTGTCTCTTAGGGTGAAGAAGACAGACATAAATTCAAAGTGTGGTAGAAGTGGTTTTGATGCTGTTTTTCTGCACTGAAGACAACAATCTCAAATGCAGTAGATGTATGTCAAAACCATTTATGCATAGGCTTACCATCCATCCCGGAATTTCCGAGACAGCCCCGAAACCCGAGCTTGGGTCCCAGAACATTTTCCGGGTCGGTTGGCAAGCCGCCGCCGCCATTTTTAAAATGTTAGAAACTTACCCGGGCACCGGCATCTTGGATCGTAAAATCTCACGAGATCCAACATGTCGGCACCCAAATCTCGTGAGGGCATGAGGCAGCCTCATGCCCTCACGAGATTTGGACACTGACATGTTGGATCTCGCGAGATTTCGCGATCCAAGATGCCGGTGCCCGGATAAGTTTCTAACATTTTAAAAATGGCGGAGGCAGCTACGGGGACACGGCGGAAAGGCATGGCAAGGCCGGCAAGGCACGGCGAGGCGGCAAGGTAGCGGGGACACAGAGGCAAGGCACAGCCAGGAGGGCTAAGCACGGAGGCGGGCAAGGCATGGAGGGCAAGGCAAGGACAGTGGCAAGGCAGGGCAGGGCAGGCAACAATGGCAGGAAGACAGCGGCGGCAGCGGAAAAAGGTTTAATTTATTATTTAATTAATTTTTTGTGTGACAAATAAATAAATAAATAAATAAAAATTTGGGCGTGCTTCATGCGACAAAGGGGCACTTCGTGCCCCCCCAAAAAGATTCTTTTAATTTTATTTATTCATTTAATTATTTATTTAATTTTTTTTGGGGGGGGTGTCCTGGTTCAGAACATTTAAAATCTGGTAAGCCTACTTATGCAGCATTTTACAATACAGTCATCCCTCGTTATTTGTGGGTTCAGCATCCACGAATTTCACCATCTGCGAATGCCGACCCATCCTTCTTGTATCGTGCTGGGTGCAACCTGCTGGAGTCCATCACCCAATGTTGCTAGAGAACCCACCGGGGGAGTCCAGAGGCCCCTTCCACATTGCACCAGGCCTGCAATCCCCTCCGTAGGCCTCTGCAGGCCTCAGAAAGCCTCTCCGAAGCGACCTGAAGTGAGTTCCGGTTTAGTGTTGGCCACTTTTGATTGCTTTGGAGGCTACCTGAGGCCCATGGAGGCCTATGGAGGAGGTTACAGGCCCAGTGCAACACAGAAGGGGCCTCCGGTGAGTACAGTTTGGGCACGGTGCTGGATTCCAGCATCCACGGATTTGTTCAAACCCAGCCAATCTGATATGCTCGAACTACAGGATTAATTTTTCCTCTCACTATTTCTACTGAAAATGATTTGCATGGTTTGTGGTACTGAACCAACAAAACAAATAATTACATTTTACTTCTGCTGAAGATCAAGGGACATCAAACATTGTGGCAGGAAACATTTTGATTCTGGAAAATATACATCAATTATACAGATGCAGAATTCTAAAGTATTAGTTCTGTGGGGAAGTTTGTAAGAGGGTAAGCGTTCAGACACTGATGGTTCAGTCTTATCCTGGAAAAGCATGAGGGATGCAAGGCCACCGGTGCAGCATCTGCTGCATCCTGTACACCATCCAGGGACGAGGCCATGCATGGAGGGTGTTTCTGTCTTTCCTGGCCCCCATATAGTCTCAATGGGACTCCTCCACAGCTCTGTTGATGGCATAATGCTGAGGAGCCTGCTGGGGCATATCCAGCCTGGGATGGGAGGTTGGGATACACTTGCTGCTGGCTCCACCACAACCTGCCCCATCCTGCCAATTATGAAGCATCCAGAAGAATGAGCCTTGCTGAAAGAGAATCAGCATGGTTTCTACAAAGCTAAGTCCTGCCTCGCTCTCCTCCTAGAGCTCTTTGAGAGTGTTAACATGCATGTGGAGAGGTGATCCAGTTGACAATGTGTTCTTGGACTTTCAAAAGCTTTTTACAATGTCCTCACCAAACACTCTTGAGTAAACAGTAAAAATAGGAGGCTTTTATGGACTGGTAACTGATTAAAAAAAACAGGAAGCAGAGAACAGGAGTAAATGGGCAATTTTCACAGTGGAGGCAAGTAAGAACTGGGATCTGTTTTGGGACTGATGCTTTTTAACTTGCTCATAAATCATCTGGAGTTAGGGGTAAACACTGAGGTGAAAACATCAACCCTGTGTGCAGCAGCAGTGAAGAAAGCAAATTCACTGCTACAGGTCATTAGGAAAGGGATCAAGAATAAGAATGCTAAGATTAAATAGCCCCTATAAAAAGCTATGGTGGAGCCACATTTGGATTATAATGACCTGTTCTGGTTGCCACACTTCAAGAATGATATTGTAGAGCTGGAAAGGGTGAAAAAGAGAGCAACCAAAATGATTAGAGGGCTGGAACACCTTTCTTATGAGGTAAGACTATAGCGTCTGGGCCTCTATAGCTTGGAAAAAAGGCAATTAACAGGGGACATGATTGAGATAATATTGAGCATGGTGTAGAGCAGCAGTGTCAAACATAAGGCCCATGGGCTTGCGTGATAACTAGGCTCTCCCAACACCACCATCAGCTGCTCTCAGCAACTGCCTCATAGGCAGAAGTGGCACTTGGGAGAGCCCCAATTATCGTATGGGCCTCCCTTTCAGCAGCGCCACTTCTGCCGAGGCACTGGGAAGGAGAGATGGAAGGAGGCCTCAGAAGGTGAGGAACAGTACAAGGGAAGAGGCCGACCAAGAGGGGTGAGAAAGGGAGAAGCTGCTGATGTGCTGGGAGAGCCAGTTATCATGTGGGCCGCCCTTTCAGCAGAGCTGCTTCAGCCGAGGCATCACTTTGCAGAACATCTCTCAAGGCTGACCTCCACCGCACGAGTTCCGGCGTGTCCTGGGCACGTGCGGAGAGTGTGGAGCTGTGTGGCTTCAATTTTATCAGATTGCATCGGAACACAAGAGAGCCGCACTCTCCCGAGTTCCGTTGCAATCTGCCGTGGACCCTGCTCATGATTTTGAGAGGGTGGGACGCAGAGCTAATAGTTTGACCAATGGGATGAGAGGGGGTTTCAGCCAATCGGAGTGCACTTGTGTTTCAGCCAATCACTGCGGAGCTTTATTAGAAGGCAGGACAATCAGGAGGGACTATTTGCATGAAGACACTGGTGGAGCCTAGAGCAGCGTTTGGAGGTGGGGCGTTCAATCCCCTACGCTCACGTGCCTCCAGTCGCAAGCGCAACGGAAATCATGCAGTGGAGGTCAGCCTTCAGCTGCTGAGTTGCAAAGCAATGCCTTGTGCTGCTGAAAAGTCAGTCCGCGTGATAATTGGGCTCTCATATGGGTGAGAGCCCAATTATGGCTCTCATATCTTTCTGGTGATCACCTGCTTAATGTCATCACTTCCAGCCTTTATGACATTAAGCAGGTGATCACCAGAAACAAGCACTTTTTTCTCACTTTAGGAACTCATTAGCTGCAAATGACAGAAGAGAAGAGATGCCAATCTTGCTCATATTTTCAAGATATGGGGTGAGGTGAACGAGGTGAGCCTGGGCTGCACAGGATGCCGTTTAGGCCAGTTGCCACAACTTGCGCAGGATTGCGCTGTTAGTTTCTGGATATTAGGTCCCTCTGAACGAACTGAGGGACTTTCATCCACTAACTGGTGAAAAAGTGCAGTATGTGTGTATTGAAGAGTTTCAGTTTATTATGTATTTTATTTTAAAATCATGACAATTAGTCAACAGCTGTAATGAAAATTACATGCCATGAGAACATAAAGAGACAAAAAGATATTTCTTCTCAGCATATTTTCGGTGACACATGTGGTTTCTTAAGTCAACAAAGTTAAGCAAGGATGTTTCAGTTGGATAAACATACAGTGCAGATTTGCAGGCATCCAGCAAAGTAAAAGCAAAGGATTTGGAAGATTCAAAATGAGTCTCCTGGGCGTTCCTCTTAAAGATGGGCCTCTCGTGCTCAAGTTCTTCATGGCCTTGAGAGAATTCAGATGCTAACAACACTGAGGTTTACCTTTGACTATATAATAAGTTGACTATGAAGTAGTCCTTTGGCCCGTCAGTCCAAATGATGGATCCCCTCTATAGCTGACATTGAATGACTAAATTCTCTGAGGGAGACTCAGAATAATCACGCCATGTTTCTGGTCATAAAGAATCCCTTAGTGACCATCTTCTTTCCTATGTCCACTTGAGATCTCTATGTTCAGCCACCAAGGGAAGCCTCTTATTGGTACCTTTTCCATGTGGGGTATAAACAGCAGAAGCTCGTAAGGAATCTTTCTCCAGCTTCCTGCAGAGGCTGAGAATCTTCCAGAAGCAATGAGACTGGTTTATATTGATGTGCATTTGGTTATTAATGTGGTTCTCAAACGTTTTAGCACCGGGACCCACTTTTTAAAAAGACACTCTATCGGGACACACCTAGCTTTATGGGACTTTTTAAAAAAAGTGATCTAGAAATAAATAGATAAATATATTTATTTACAAGTAAAGAGCTCAGCTGCTTGTAGGGTAATTAGCAGCTATCTTGCAAACTGCAGGAGCTCAGCTCTTTGAAGGGCAAGTAGTAGCTCTATGATTTTTAAATAGCCTCAGGAATTGTGGCAAATCTGATCTTTGCATCACCTGGGACCCACCAGAAATCAGGTCGTGACCCACCAAGTGGGTCCCGACTCACAGTTTGAGAACCAAATGACCTGGGGATTCTTTAGGGGAACGTTTTTAGGGCTATTTATGTTTTTACTCTTTCAAAAGGATAATGTATCATTTCATGTTCTTGCCCACTCTGAATCTTCAGAGATTAGTGCTCTCATTATGCAATTAGTTCTCTGTTCTCAAAAGGTCTTTGTATATGTGCTGCACAAACAGAAGCTCACCCACCTCTAGTGACATACGGAAAATAAACATCAGCATTTGAAACTGCAGTGTTTCAAAACCTGATTAACATTTTTTAAAAAGTTAAAAAATCCCACTGAGCACACCTCAAGCCCTTGGATGTACGTACCTAAAGCAGTTCTTTGCATCCTGCTCTAAATGAAGAGCATTTTACAAGGTCTTTAGGGATTAGGGACACTCCCTTCCAGTAACAGGTTATCCCACCTGAACTTAGAGCAGGTTTGAAGAAGACACAATACTGCTCCTCAAGTGAAACTGAGTTTATTTACAAAGGACACTTCAGTAGCAATCTTTCTCTCAAATAATTCAGCAATATTATTCAAACACAATTCAGTTCAGTGTTCCAACTTCCCACACTGAATGGCTAGGAGCTCGCCTTATATGGGGTGGCCAAACTAACTTAATGTAAGAGCCACATACAATAAACTTCAGATGTTTGAGAGCCGCAATATTGAAGAAACATTTAGGGCCCGGTCCAGCACAACTCCTCCGCAAGTCAGGCATAAGTGTGGCCTAAGTTCAGCATAAGTTAGGTGTAAGTTATGCCTGGTTTAGACTGAGTTAGGCAGGCTGAAGTTTATGTGGGCCAACACCACCCCAGGATCCAGGCAACACTTACCTCCCAGGCAGGCAGGCTCTCAAGGCTAGGCGTCTGGCTTGTGCATGTGCAGGCCTGTGTCTGCATGTGCCAGTGTCTATCCATGGCAGCTGCCGCAGTGTCTGTCGCAACCCGGTCGCAAAGGGGCCGACCGCAGGCATGGGGGTTGCGCCAGTCAAGTGGCGGGTGCAAGGCAGGTGACAGGTGAGCAATGTGCCCGAGCCAGCCGCCACAGGGCACCCTGTGCATCAGCCACCTGCTGCAGGGGAGAGTGACCATTCCCTCCCTCCTGCAGAAGGAGTAGCCACCCCCAAGCCACGTTGAGGCTGCACGTGGGATTCAGGGGGGGGTGAGCGGGGGAGGGAAGGGAAGGAGGGGGGTGGGAACGTCACACATAAGGGGGGTCTCATGATGTCTGGAACCACCTCAGACATGACTCGCCCATGCGCTGCCTGAAGCCCTGGGCCTCCTGGGACGTGGCAATGCCCACAAAGAAGGCATCCCAGCGTACTTTCTGCTCTGTGCCCCGGCCAAGACCGAGAGATGCCTTGGGCTTGTCTACTGCGAGCGTGAAGGGTTCACGCAGCTGATCACGCCCCCAGATGGGGCAATGTTGGCGCGTCGCGGCAGGCGCTCTGGCGGGGTGGGGGGTTGCCAGCTTCCATCATCAGGGAATGGGAGGGGAGGCAGACAGACAGGCAGACAGTGGGTGCTGGGGAGGGGCACGGGTGGGTCAGAAACAGACAGACAACAAGGCTGGTGGGAGAGGGATACAGGGAAAGGGGTCTGCAGAGACCAATGGGAAACAGGGGTCACTTCGCAGATGAAGGCAATGCAGAAACGGGCGCCTCTTATGCAGATGGACTTTGGGCGGAAGCCACACAGAAACGGGCGGACCTTGGGCGGAAGCGGCTTCGTTATGGGCGGACCGTGGGCGGGACGGACTGCATGACGGGTGGACCGTGGGCGGGACGGACTGCATGACGGGTGGACGCCCTGGCGGTTGAGAGCCTCGGTTGCCAAAAGGGCTCTCCATGGCCGCGGCAGCCACGAGCGGATCCAGTATGGGCGCCGTGTCGCCTGTCATTGCTTGCCTGCCTGAGAGGCCCCCCAACTCCCCCCTCCCCTCTGAGCCCTGAGGGTCTGGCAGCCCCCCTGCTGTGTTCTCCCTGGGAAGGAAGTGGCAGTCCCTGGATGGGATTCATGCAGGGGCTTGTGTGCTGGGGGCTGTCTATGTGTGTGGGGGGGCAATACTTGTGTAACACTGGGCATATGTGTTTCAAGGGGGCTCTGCCCGAGGGGTGTCTTTATTGTTCTGGAACGTTAGCAGAGATGGCCAGGCGAGGCTGCCAGGGGTATTCACAGCAGCCAATGTGAAAGCAGCAGCAGCACACGTGCCCCATGGACCTGGAGACGCAAGCTCTTCCCCTGTGGAACCACAGCCTGCTCTATAGAAAGGGGAGAGGCAGCACGTTCCACAGCCAGGGAGGTGGAGCAGCATCAGCAGCTGCAGCAGCTGACGGTTGCAGGGCAGGCTCCTAGGCATCTGGCAGCTTCACGGCTGGCGGAAGTGGGGCAACCAGACTGCAGCCCCAGGGGTGCTCCCAGGAAGGTAGGTGGTAGTGGACGTTCCTGGGGAGACAGAAAACAAGGGGGAGTTACATGTCAGCTGCTGTGTGGTAGCGATTGCCACTGAAGACAAGCCAGTGTGTTGGTTGCAAAAGCCTGCAGGGAGAGAACAGAAAACACAGCTGCTAGGTGTAACGAGCATGTCACAGTGTGAGGAGCTTCCCTGGACGTCAGGAGGGCATGATCCTGCAAAGGACAACAGTGAAGGAGAGAACGAACAGCACAACTGTAGGGTTACAAACATGGCAAGCCTATCAACACTCACCTGTAATAGACCCTGTGGGGGGCAAGGGCGTGAGAGAGTTACAACGCTTTTGTCTATAGGCAAGTCACATTTACAAACAGAGTTTTCTGCTCACATGGCGACAGACTTTGGTAAAGAGGCTGCTATCATATATATGTGTGCTAACGGACAGAAGTTCTACATAAAGGCAAACACAGGCAGAAGTCATACATATTGGCATGAACAGGCAGAAGTACAACATATTGGCAAACACAGGCAGAAGTCCAACATTATGGCATACACAGGCAGAAGTACTACATAATGGCTTACACAGGCAGAAGTACTACATATAGGCATGAACAGGCTGATGTCAAACATATATTGGCATGAACAGACAAAAGTCATAACACATGTCATCCCAGACCCTGCTCTTACCTGCTGGTGTTGTTGTCTGTGGGGGGGGGGGGAGAGACTAGGAGAAAGACATGGGTTAGCAAATGCTTGCATGGAGACAGCTGCCCAGGCACAGCTGTAAACAGGTTGGCCACAGCCAGAACAGCCCTCTCTGCCCTAGAAGGGGGCAGAGAGGAGAAGAGAAGAGAGAAGTGGGGTGTTTGTGAATTTTGCCCTCCACCAACAAAGTCCCACTTTGTGGCTGCTGGGAGACAGGACCCCACGCCACGTGCTCAGAGAGAGAGGGAGAATGAAGGCCTGGGGCTGGTCTTTTGTGGGAAAGAGGCTGGGTGCGGCTGGGTGCTGATAGGGTAACTACCTGTGTCCGTGTCCAGACCTGTGCCGCAGCTATTCCGTCCTAACTCTGGCCTAACTGGGGAGTGGGGTGTTAGAACTTTTCAGGAGAGGGCTGGAGTGTGTAAGGTAAAATGGCGCCTATGGGTCTCCTCGAATTTGTGACCACCTTTTTGGTTGTCCTAAATTTTGGTCAGTTTCTGAGCTCGAGGGGGAGTCTGGAACCGGACTCAAATTCGTAACTGCCCCTGTCACGCCCCCGTCACGCCCCTGACACGCCCACTCTTAGGCCAAACTTAGGACGGAATAGCTCTTAGGCCGAACTTAGGACGGAATTGGTCAACTTTCCTAAACCCGTCCTATGTCCGTCACAAATGCAGCCTAAAAGCGGCCTAAACGGCGCTATTCCATCCTAACTTCAGCCTAAGGCATTTAGGCTGCTTTTAGGACGTGATTGTGCCGCTTTGGCCTTAGGCTGGACCGGGCTGTTAAATTCTTAAATATATTTACTCACCATGAATATTGAACTTATGTTTTAATCCAGTGGACTCTCAGTTTATACCTGGTAAATAATTATGAAATTTGACAATTTCTTATTTACCTTTTATATTAATTGTGTTGCAAAAAAGGAGCTCAGCCAACCTATTTCCAAGAGCCACACGTCAAAGAGGAGTCGCAGTTTGGCCACCCGTTATATACATTTGGGGCTGCTTAGCTCCTCCCGCTCTCAGTTGACCATTTGGGAGGGAATTTTAAAACACTTTCTGCACTTTTTAAAAACTTAAATGGCTTTGGAAGCTGTAGTTTGAATTCTAACAAACTTCACACAAACAGAAAAGGAAACAGTTTTAACCTCTGCTCCTAATACATCCACATGAGGTTAAAAAAAGAGTACTTTTGCAGTAAGTTTATGTTTTGTTTGTAAGATCTTGTAGGACATCTGGGGTGAAGCACAAGGACTTACAAGCAGATTTGATAGATGTCACAGTTTTGCCAGTTATTGAGTTACAGGTGGGTCAGAGGATGCCTGACCCCATTAACTTTTGTGACATTCTCCTTAGTTATTGTTTTTAGAAGGCTATGGGGAGGGTCATGGTTTGGCTAAAATTGGGGAGGGTCAGGAAATGTGGCTTGTGAGGATCCAAATTTCCCCCGAATATTCTGGGCACTGGTTCTAGCAATCACAGTCCATATAGGGCAGAAACAGAGAGAGTCATCAGGACTCTTCTTATCTTTAGCTATCTCTTTATCTTTAGACCCAACAACAGACCCTTCCCTGGTGGTAAGGGAAGGCATCCTGTGAGCTCTCTCAGGCTAGTTTTTGGTGTCTTGCATTTACTCATAGAAAACGGTTCATTCCTTCTCAATCAAAGCAACACAGGTGATTCTGGGGGAAAACACGGATCACCCAATGCCTCTCACATCTTAGTATAGTCCAATTGTACTGTTACTGTACCTCTGCAGTGCAATTCACCTGCCAACCAACTGTGGCTAATTAATCACGCAGGTGAAGCCTGAAAGGGCTTCCTTGGTTTAGTTAAGGAAGACTCACTATGAATGAGTTTTTACGGCACAATCCTGTGCAAGTATGTGTGGCTGGCCTAAATGGGCTGTGCACATTGCAGCTTGCACCAGTGTGGCCCAGGCTAGGGCTGCAATGGGCATCCTCGGATGCACGCCAGCTCTGAAGCTGGTGTGCTTCCAGGTTGAGGCCGTGTAAGGCCAGCCCGGGCTGTGACGTGGCATAGGATATCGGCACAACTCAGTGCCGATATCCCTGCCCCTTCCTAGCCCAGACCAGCCAATGGCCCCCTCCCTCGCTAACCCTGCCTGCCCTCCCCATGCCCCCTGCACCGACCAGCGCAGCACTCATGGCACAGGTCCATGACGGCAGTGGAGTAAATGGTGCTGGCCTCCGCGCTGGCACCGCTCACTCCCAGGATGCAAAAAACATGCCTTACAGCACATTTACAACACTGGACTATAGAGCTCCACTGGACTATAGTTAGGCAGGATCAGACTGCCCGTTCATCAGTAAGGTTTTGGGCTGAGACTTAAGAAATGTACTAAAGAACAATTTAAAGTGTATTGTTGTACAGCCATGATGCTTTGGTAGTTTTGGTCCTAATTTCTTGTAGAGTTGGGAGGAGACTTCAGGAAAAACAATCAGGTCAGTCCAAACTAAACATGGCTGGAAGTCTGTCTAATTAATTGTACTGGCCCAAAGGTCGTTTTGCTCATCCTTAATTTGTGAAAATATTTGCAGTGCAATTTTTGGGCAGAACTCAGAACTGCCTCAGCTTGTGAAAGAACCACAAAGAATGTCCAGAATCACATTTCAGAAATGTCCTGGAAGAGTATGGCTTCCAGCCTATTTTGAACCGTACAATTATCAAATGCTGCCATGAATTGAAATACAAAGCAAGGTGATGGAAGATAAAGGTTTGAGCCATTGAATGGAAATAAATTTTAAAAAAACACTGCCAACTTGAGTGTAGGGCAGATAGATATTTCAAAGACAATGAAGTAATATATTGAAAATGCTTCTATTTGTTCAATTTCGTGCGCATGCGTGCGTGTGTGTGCGTGCGCGCATGCTTCCTCAAGCTCCAATAGAAGTCCTTGAATACCTCAATGGGGCATCTAAAAAAAATGTTCTAAACCATAATTTTAGTTTTATGAATTTTCCACCAGGGAAGATGGTGGAAAGTCTCATTAAGGATAAAATCTTAAAACACATAGAAGAACAGGCTTTGCTGAGGGAGAGTCAGCATGGCTTCTGCAAAGGGAAGTCTTGCCTCACAAACCTTTTAGGTCAGCAGGCATGTGGATGTGAGCGAACCCGAGAATATTATATATCTGGATTTTCAGAAGGCGTTTGACACGGTCCCTCATAAAAGGCTCCTGAGAAAACTCCACAGTCAGGGAATAAGAGGGCAGGTCCTCTTATGGTTTAGGAACTGGTTGAAGACCAGGAAACAGCGAGTGGGAGTCAATGGGCAATTTTCACAATAGCGAGAGGTGAAAAGCGGTGTGCCCCAAGGATCAGTCTTTGGACCGGTGCTTTTCAACTTGTTCATGAATGACCTGGAGTTGGGGATAAGCAGCGAGGTGGCCAAGTTTGCGGATGACACTAAACGTTTTTGGGTGGTGAAGACCAGCAGTGATTGTGAAGAGCTCCAGAAGGATCTCTCCAAACTGAGAGAATGGGCAGCAAAATGGCAGATGCACTTCAATGTAAGTAAGTGTAAAGTGATGCACATTGGGGCAAGAAATCAAAACTTCACATATACGCTAATGAGTTCTGAGCTGTCTGTGACAGGAGAGAGATCTTGGGGTGCTGGTGGACAGGTCGATGAAAGTGTCGACCCAGTGTGAGGTGGCTATGATGAACGCCAATTCCATGCTCGGGATCATTAAAAAAAGGGGATTGAGAATAAAATGGCCAATATAATTATGCCATTGTACAAATCGATGGTAAGGCCGCATCTGGAGTATTGCGTCCAGTTCTGGTCACCACACCTCAAAAGGGATACAGTTGAATTGTAAAAGGTGCAGAAAAGAGTGACCAAAATGATTTGTGGACTGGAGCACCTCCCTTATGAGGAAAAGCTACAGCGTTTGGGGCTTTTCAGTCTAGAAAAAAGGCACCTGAGGGGGGACATGATTGAGACATATAAAATTATGCATGGGATGGAGAGAGTGGATAGAGGGACATTCTTCTCCCTCTCGCACAACACCAGTACCAGGAGACATGCACTAAAATTGAGTGGAGGGAGAGTTAGAACGGACAAAAGAAAACATTTCTTTACCCAGCGTGTAATCCATCTGTGGAACTCCTTGCCACAGGATGTGGTGATGGCACCTGGCCTAGATGCCTTTAAAAGGGGTTTGGATAGATTCATGGAGGAAAAGACCATCACAGGTTACAAGCCATAAGCAACCTCCTGGCTTTAGAAGTAGGTTTTCTCTGTGCCAGGTGCAAGGGAGTGATAACAGAAAACTGGTTTTCTTGTTGGCTATGTGCTTTCAGAGGCATCTGGTGGGGCCACTATGAGATACAGGAAGCTGAACTAGATGGGATACAGGAAGCTGGTCTAGATGGGCCTTTGGCCTGATCCAGCAAGGCTCTTCTTATGTTCTTCTCTAACAGTGGAGTGGGAAGATTTTCCATACCTCAGTCCAGTCAACTTGTTGTGTGTTTATGATGTTGCTTGGAATATAAACCTCAGCAATTTGTAATATTTGTCTAATATTTAGTTGTTTGATTAGTCATATATGCAGACACCTGACGGACCTAACTGTCCCCCTTTGCAGATCTGTCTTCAACTGTTGGAGCTCTGTTCAAATGTAATCATTTATATCCTAGGCTGGTCCTCAAAAGAAGTGGGCAGTGGGGTGTTATACCTGTGCTTGAGACACTTGGGTGTGCATGTGTTTTCCTCACTTGTACACTGGAGCAGCTCTAGAAGTTTCCATGGTTTGCACATGTGCAGAAATGAAGTACAATGAAGTGCATGAAATGACCACTTGAAGAACTATTGTTACAGGTAAGCTACCTGACCTTTCTGCTTGGTCAAAACATGAAGAATTTAAGGAATTTCAAGGAAAATCAAAAGAATTTCAGTCAGACTAGCACATTTTCTGAGGAAGTTGGAATTCACATCTCCATCTTTGTTCTTGGGCTATCAATGTTATTTGGTAGCAAGGAGCATTTGTGATGTTTTCAGTCCACAATGTTGAAACTGATTTTTTTTTTGTGCTAGTTTCTAAGAAAATCATGTGTAGCCAATTTTGTGTTGGAGTCATTTTTACTTGTGAGTCACAAATGCTTCGTTTCTAGACACACACACCCCTTCCCTCCAAGTTCCAGGTATTAAATCTAACTTCTGCTTCTTATATATTTTCAATGTCTTTACATGGATGCCAGATCCAGGTAAAATGTTTGAAAAGTTTCTTCTTGCTCAAGAGAGATCAAAGATGAAATGCAGGTTTTTATGGTCTGTAACTTTTTTTGGGAACTGCATGCACCACAAATATTTGGCTGTACTGATTTCCAACAGTCCATCCAACATGCTTCTAGCCACAGGACTCACCACCTCCATCTAGTTAGTGCTCATACAATTCATTTTTGCAGCCAACGACTACCTATCTGAACATCTATCATCAATGGACCATCTATTCATACCAACATAAAATTACATTTTTTAAAGAGATTGTTGAGTAGTATTTATATATTGCTTATCTAAATTGTCTGCAGTACAAGCATTCTTGAAAGGCCCCTCTTGGGGAGGATTATATATAACAACAAAATTCCCTTGGTTACCCTATGTGTCCAACATGGTAACCTTAACTATTTTGCAACATAAGACATTAACAGCGCAATCCGACTTAACTTTTGTGCCGGTTTAACCAGTGGCGCAGCGAGAACGGAAGGCCCCAGAACGGAAAAGGGACTCAAATCCCCTTTGAATTCCTCTTTTGGAGGGGATTTGAAGTAAAAGTCCCACAGCTTTGATTAATTGGACACGAGGTGCAAAAATGGTCCATTAAAACAATACTCTAAAAGTATGGCATAAAGCGCTTTGCAACAGCGCAGAAGACTGGTGCGCCTGCTCATGCCAGAAAGCACAGCGACGCACGCTGGAGCAGGTAAGTCTGTGCAGGGGGGTGGAACAGGGTGGGGGAGGGCAGATCAGGGGACAGATGTCCCCTTATCCCAAGGAGACCTCCAGCATGCATAACTCCCCTACAGGATGCAGCACAGCTGGCACTGCTGCATCGCCATGTGGGAGTTTAGTTAGGATTGGGCTGTTAAGGATATCCATTATTTCCTCCAGTTTTCCCTTATGCCTGGATTTCTCTCCAAGAACACATAAATGATGCCACCACTCTCTCTTCCAGCACAATCCTGTGTAACTCTTGCACTGGTGTAACAGTAGATCCACTGGTGTAAGTGCACTTATGCCAATGTAACTTGCTGTACGTCGATGAACGCAGGACGGACACCAGTGTAACCCCTCTCAGATGCCGCGCATGTGCAGTTCAGATGCAGTTCAGATGCCAGCGCAACTCCACCAGTGCAGCATTCTGGAGGCATTTGTATACCCCCGGAGTGGCCCCTGCGCTGGCGTTCATCCTGCATCCGAATCTTTTAAAGTGGTGTCCCCTTATATTTAGCAGTGGAAAGCTATTGTTCCTGTACACCCCAGCATGGCATCTTTTCCAGTGGCTATTGCTGGTATCCCTTTTGCATCTTTTTTTTTTTTTAAGATTGTGAGCCCCTTGTGAACTAGGAACCATATATTTATTTAGCTATGTAAACCACTTTATGAATTACTTTTTTGTTGAAAAGCAGTATATAAATGTTATTAATAGTAATAAGAAGAATATTCCCAAACACTTAATGCCCATTCTTAATGGAAACGCCTACATTTCAACAGTGGGGTATAATATAAAAAAAACTTGAGACCAATACAAGTCAGTTCTCGTTATCCACTAGGGTTAGGTTCCACGAAAACCTAGTGGATACTGAATTAGCGGATACCGAATAATTGAGCTTATGGGAAAAATGGGGTTAGGTTCCAGGGGACCCTCTTCACCATGCACTAAATGAACTTTGTGAACCTGAATCTTACCTTGAAGTCTATGGGCTAGGTCAGTGGTTCCCAAACTTGGAGGCGTGGCTCCCAGGGGAGCCACAAAGACCAGCCAGAGGAGCCGCAGAGAGCTACAGAATCCTCTCAGAAAACAGTGCAATGCCAATTGGCAGGCATCAACATAATGTAATGGGAGCCGCAGCCAATGGTCACCGATAGTCAAGGGAGCCACAGATCAAAAAAGTTTGGGAAACACTGGGCTAGGTGATAGCGGGGGCACCATCCAGTATACCACATTGGCTCTTTGTTATGGAACAATTCCTAACTTTAACAAATTCATTATTATTCCTTCCTAACAACATTATGCAAATGTTATTACAAATGAATGAATGAATGAAACTCTTTCCTCAAGAGTATGTATTACTATACTGGAGAAAGATGACATCAAGTTGTATAGCAGTGCAGTGAAGTCTTATTCAAATTCACAGTAAAATCAAGATGTGAGACGTCATGAGTTCCAGTAACAGTCCTGGAAAAAAAAGTGAAGCCCCTTCCAAGCAGCTGATAGATTTATTGCTAGCTAAGTCTTGTTCCCATTTTAATTTCGAAAAATAAAGAAAAATACAACAAGGAGAGGAAAGCACGGAAACAAATCAAGAAGTGAGGGAAAGTAATGAATCTTCCATATCCAGTGCAAACTCCAGGGGTACTGGTGTAGTGTGCCGGTGCCCAGTGTTTGCATGGCTATTTCAAAAGAAAAAATAAGCAAAGCCAGACCCAGATGTCGATTAGTATTCTAAGGTCGTCTGAGACCCGTCGTTTGCTTCTGCACAGCCAAATTTCAGAGCTGCCGGAGTCGACGGCCTGATGACTAACAGCTGAATCCTCTAGCAGTTGGGTAGCTGGGCTTGATCACGCTGAAGGCCCGTTCATTGAAAGCTCGTTTGCTCTCGAGCGAGACAGGTTGATTATGGAGGGGAAGAAAAATGAATATTTTGTTTTCCCACAAAAGGAGCTAATAAAAACACCTTTGAGCAAATGGGAAATGATAAGCTGAAACACTCAGTGCTTTCTTAGTGGTGTTTAATTCCGCAATGAGACCTCTGTTTCTTTCCAACAGGTTTACTACTACAGCCTTGTGTCAGAACATGATTTAAACGTAATAACAATTGTTTGGCTAGAAATCTGAAAGGAACATGTGGTACATTTTTTTTTAAAAAAGAACTATTTTTACAAGCTAAATTACATCAGGTTTTTTTTTTGTTAGCTCAGAGTATCTGTGATTCCTAGGGAGAACTTGGAACTGAGATTGAGGCTGATGTTTTGTTTTTGTGTTTTGAATGGATTTTCTTCTTTGAGTTGTTTTTAATGGTTTCCCTTTTCATGCAAGTCCAAACCATCTTGATTTTGTCACCAACACTCATAGTAACTCAAAATGGGTATTATGTTACCAGTACCCTCCTGGCTATCTGCCATTAACTCTAAAATATCTTGTTTACTTAAGGATAGAGCATGGAATGGTGAGTTATGAACTGTACACTTGCCATTCCCTAATGTACCCTGTGATTGCAACAGGCGGGATCCTCACCTATAGCCTGATCCTGAGTAAGGATCCGCAGCCTGCCCATAGGGCCGGCCGCAGGATCCTGAACCCTTCCCTGGCCATTCCGGTGCGGCCCAGGAACTCCTCGGGAGAAGAAGACGTTTGTCCCCTTCCCCCGGTGTCGGGTTGCCCGGCCTCAATGGGCCTCCTTGGACGTACATCGCCTCTTGAGCCAACATACATCCAGGGTGGCAGGATAAGGGTGGCCCAGGCTGGGAGAGGGCTGGGGATATTGGCAGAGCTCGTCGCCGATATCTCCACCTCCTCCCGGCTCAGGTCAGCCAACGGCTACCCTCCATCGCCGCCCACCCCTGCCCCTGCACCAGCTGGTGTAAATCTCACCTGCTTGGGTTGCTGTAGGGTTGGTCTGGAGGTGAAGCGAGGGCTGCTGGCCTCTGCACCGGCAGCCCTTACTTCCCCGGGTGCCAAAAGCACACTTTATGGCACATGTATGGCACCTGGCGCCTGCAGAGTGCACGCTCCACAGGCGCACAGTTAGGGAGGATCATGTCGCTAATTGCATGCAAATTGTTCACACCTGTAGAAATATATCCAACTTTCTCACTGTTCAACCCTCCAATGTCAGGTCCACAATAACACAGGATTTGGGACTTCAGCTGAAATCCAGTGTTGACCCCAAAGCATTAGTGCTGAACAAATGATCCTGATATCCAAGGCATGTACAATACTATAAGTTATGAGATTTTCATAGGTTTGAGCTGAACGTAAAAATGATTTACTTGTAGAATGCTATTAGGCTAGCAAAAGTTTAGAAAATAAAGGAATCTTTTTTCAAAAATAAAGTTTTTATCATCTTCCTTAGGAAACCTATATGGAGGAATTACGACATTGAAAAGTAGAAGTAAGAGAGCTTTTTCCCTTATAAACTATAAATCAGACTATGAACTTGCCCATGCAAAAGTATGCATGACTATGCAAGAATATGCATTTTTGTGGCTTGGATCTACTTACTGTCAGCAGAAATGAATGTGGAACCTTCATTTGTGGATTTGAAAAGGATTGAGTTGTTTTTATCTCCACTGCACTGGATATACCCAGTAAATTGAAGTGATCAACAAAGTAGAGAATATTTCACATGTGACTCGTCAGTTTTTTAAAAAATAGAAAAGAACTTTCTCTTTCACTTTTGTGCATATCTACACGCACTGTTCATCTGTGTCATTTGTGTATTTTATTAGTACTAATTTATAGAGCTCTTTTAGTGTAACATTAAATGTGCACCTTGATTCAATAAACTCTGTGCAAAGATTCTCTTATCCAACGTTCAAGTGGAAGAAGCTGCATCTACAACCCTTTGTAAGCCTGACTGAAGAATGCCAGACTAGAGATCTGCATACTTCATCTCTTTTGGAGCTCCCAGAACATTCATCACACAGAACACCATTCATCATAATACCTTTGTATGGGATGAGAAAACTCAGAATAAACACCACCTTCCTACCTCCCTGTTGCTCATTGGTTTTGATTGTTTGGGTGTAGTCTATCAGTGCAATCCTTTGTAGGATACAGCGGCTGGCCTAAAGGGCTGGCCGCCGAATCCTATCGAGTTCCCGGGCTGCCCTGGGGCAGCCTGGGAACAACTCGAGAGAAGGGGATATTGTCCTCTTCCCCCGTTGTCGGCGGCAGTCGGTCCAATGGGCCTACTCGCATGTGCGGGAGCTCTAGAGCTTGCACACAGTAACACAGACCGTGTCAGCGTATCTGGGGCCTGGAGGGAGTGTTGGATACGGGGGATCTTGAAACCCGGTATCCCCGCCCCCTCCAGGCCCTGGACGGCCAATGGCTGCCCTCCCTCGCCACCCTGTCCACCCTCCCCTTGTCCCTGCCTGCCCTGACCGGCGTAGGACTTACGTACGGCACTTTTGCGACACCCTGCATCGGGGCAGGATGTGCTTCCCTGGCACAAAGCCTACATAGGATTGTGCCGTAAATCTCACACATGCAGGGGCTCCATGCATGAAAAGAGATTTCACATGTATGTCCAATGGTCCCATGCTTGTACAATGAAAAAGGAACGTGCCTGCATGTGTGAAGAGCTCTGTGGCTAAATCAAAAGCTGGTAAATTATACACTTCTAGTGTCTTTGTCCTTACACCAACTTCAAAACAATAACCCACTATATTCCTATTTTACAGGTCAGGGACTGAGGGTGAAAGATACTGGTTTGACAGTGGCTTAGTGGGGATTTGAAGACAGGTCTCCCAGTTACAAGTAGAATATTTTACCTCCTGGACCACAAGGCTTAAGACGCCTTTTGTAAGCAACCAGTAGAGTTCCATTGTCCAGTGGTTCAGGACTTATGCATGTTCAGTATATATACTTCTGCAGAAAGAGCTGTTGCAAATATATTTCATGTGACTGAAACATTTTAAGAAATGGAAGAATGAAACCCCAAATCATAACATAAATTAGCTCACCCTGTTATTAGTGGTTAGAAAGGGAGAAGCTGTATAATATTTTGATCTGATGTGGTCCCACTTTCTTATTTCTAAGGATTAAAGGATTTTTTTTGGGGGGGGGGGTAAGTGTGAGAAGGAGCTTGCTACTTCCTATTCATTCTGATGGGTCATAAAGATCTTTAGTGCCCTCTGCAGCCACATTGCCATCATCATATTCAGTAACAGTGAAATACTTTCTCATGTTCCCGTTCTCTGGTTCCTAGTGTACAATCCTTTAAAAAGGCTTTCAACAGAGCATTAATCACATGCCTTAATGGGCAAATCCTGCTTTTTTTTCTCCCCCCGATGAATATATTTGCATTCTCTTTATATAACAGACTTGAAAGTACAGTCTGTGAAGAAGGATAAATCACTATTATTTCACTTCTAAGCTATCTACACAACATGTGGCTTATACTCCAGAGGCAGATACAGAGAGTACAATTTTTCTGTTTCTACGAGTACTAAAGCCGCATCTTCTTGGCATGCAGCCAACTGCAACTAGCTGTGAATAAGAGCTAGGAAGAACAGAAATTAATTGATGCCTATCAATTTATCACAAGAATATTTGCGTGGAACTAAGTGAGGCAGGGGTATAATTGCCCATTGAAAATATAGGAGAGGAGAGAAAATCCTTGAACCACACAACAACTTCCAAGTCACCTTCTTGAATCTTAAAGGCTGTTAGGAATGATGTCCACAATTTCAGCTCTCAAACCCACGTAAATAAATCATGATGAACTACATTTAAATCGGTATCAGTTTCAACAAAGGGAAATGTAGTATCTGTGAATTTTCACACAGGAAGTATGATTGGCAGACAACTCTCATTCACACTTTACAGGTTTGCTGCAGGAAATACAGCTGTCACACAGCTGTACCTGGGGCAAACACAATTACTGCATAAAATATGAAGCGGCCTTGACGTATCTGTAGGAGGAAACTAACGACCCACTGATTCATGTTAGACTCATGACGGGGTCCTACATATCACCTTTCCAAATATATTGTGTGAACATAGGTTGAAAACACTTCATTGGCTATGACTACAGTCAAAGAGATTTTTCTAAATTCTGATCCGATTTTCTTTTCCATAGCCTTTATTCCTGCAATTGATCAATGCTTTTTATGGGAAAAATGGGACTAAAACTGCTGGCTAATTTCACAGTGTCAAGGTCACAGGCCTGGAACAATCGGTAAGTGACTTACAGCCCAATCCTATTGTAAATTAGGGCGGCGGAACAAGCGTTCTGCCGCACTAAGCCATCGCAAAAGTGCCGTAAAGCACTTTCGCGATGACTCGAGAGCAGGGAGGGCCGGTGCAAGGCCGGCCTCCCCTGCTTGGCCGCTGGAACCCTCGCCGGACTGCTGCCAGACCCAAGTCAGGATAAAGCGGCCGGGGTGGTGGTGGTTCAGCGGTAAACGGTGGGGGTCAATAGGCCCAGATGATTGGGGAGGAGGCAGGGATTGATTTCGTCCGATTCCTGACCCCTCCCAATTGGCTGAGCCATTACACGGCCTCATCCGACTTCCACCATCAAAATAGCTGGCGGAATTCCGAGGAGGCCGATCGGCCCCAGCCGCAGTTATACCCAGGGAAGGGGACAAGCATCCCCTTCCCTGAGTAGACTTTCTGCCATGGGGAGCCTGCCCGTGGTGGAGCTCAGGATCTTCAGGATCCGGCGGTCAGCTCTGGGCTGCCCGGCGGATCAGTTAAACAGGATTGCGCTATTAAAAAACTATGGAAACTTTAGAGAATTGGGGTTATCATCTACCCAAAGTACAGTAGGGCCCCCGCATCTGGCTAATCCACGATCTGTGGATTCACTTATCCATAGTTGAAAAAATACCCCCATTGTGCCCCCCCCCCATGCAAAGGACTAATCAGCTTGTGATTGCAGCTTATCTGAGTCTAGGGGGCTACTTGCTGATTACGAAATGGAGGCAGGAAGCACTCACAGCCCTCTGCCTGGCTTCCTGTGAGTGCTTCCTGCAGCATCTAACGCTGAACAGCTGATGGGCTGGGGATTTTAAAAGATATGTTTAGCGCTAGCTTAGTAATTTGATGTTTAGTGCCAAACAGCTGATGGGCTGGGAATTTAAAAAAGACACGTCTTTTAAAACCCGCAGCCCATCAGCTGTTTGGCACTAGATAGATACTGCAGGAAACACTCACAGGAAGCCAGGCAGAGGGCTGTGCATGCTTCCTGCCTCCATTTTATAATTAGCAAGTAGCCCCCTAGACCCAGGAAAGCTGCAATCACAAGCTGATAAGTCATTTGCGTGAGGGGGGTCGTCTGTCTTCTCCTTGCAGTGAGACCAACAGGTCCAGTAACCCTTGGAAGGCCACAGCAGAGGTCCAAGGAGTGAGCACCACACAACTAAGTGTGACAACTCCCAATGATGGGCTCAAGGCTCATACAGTGAAAATGCTGCCCCAAGCTCTGTCCCACAGACCCAGCACACCACTCTGGTGTACCCCATCCCTGCCTTGATTTATGCAGGGTGGGGCCAGGCAAAGGAAGTCCCCGCCCTAGCCAGTAGTGTGGCTGCATCACTGGCGTCACTGCAGGGGGCGGAGCTCTAAGTTCCACCACGGTTAGACTCTCCGTTACACGGGAGCATGAAGCGCCCCCGCCCCCTCGCCTTTGGAGCCATTCAAGGTGCACCGACTTGAATGGCTCCAAAGGCGAGGGGGCGGGGGCGCTTCATGCTCCTGTGTAACGGAGGGTCTGACCGCGGCGGAACGTAGAGCTCCGCCCCCCCTGCAGTGACGCCAGTGGGCTGCATTCATCAGAGGCACCTGTTGTATCTGACTAAATGTTGAATCCTGAATTTAATAAATTGTGAGAGTATTTGCTATGTTATTTTCTATACTGGGTGGCTTAGTGCAACCATGATCAGCAACATGGAGCATTAATTTACTACCTAATTGTTACATGGTCAATGTTTTGTTCTTGTTTATTTCTGCTTGGTTCAAGGCATGATGCAGGAGTCAAGCATCTCAATGCAGATTCTCTCTCTCTCTCTCTCTCTCTCTCTCTCTCTCTCTCTCTCTCTCTCTCTCTCTCTTTCTCTCCCTCTCTGCTGGGACCGCCTGCATCCAAAGCAGATGCTCTTCTACTGAGTTATATGACCCCTCCCTTATGAAAAGTGAACAGTTGCCACACTACAGATGTTCTTAATGTCTGCAATGCAATCTTGACTATCCCAGGATAGACCTTTGCATTCACCGTGAATCAACCACCAATGGCACCTCTGTGTGGACCATGCAATCTCTTTGTGATATTTTTTTTAAGCAAACTACACAAAAAACCCCAAACCCTCTCATTTTGTCTACTCCGATTTCATCACAGATTAGAATATAATGGAGAAAGCAAGATAAATTAAGTGAAAGGCTATACTAGGATTTTCCAGGTCAGCAACATGACTTCTTTTGACTAACTTGGAAGAGTTTAGCCAGGAAAGAATCTGTAGACTCTGAGGTAAATGCCACAAATGGAAGATTTGAGGCACCTGGGAACAGAATTCGAGGAAGCACTGGAAAAATTTTGGTTAGGTAAAGTTGGTGATCTAAGTTTCAGAAGTAGGGGATTTCACCAGAGGACATCCAAGGGGCATGACTTGAAAGAGAAACTGAGGCACAAAAGGCTCTGTACAAAGTTAACTATATATGACCAAAAGCATGCCCATATATTGTTTAGCATATTCCTTGAAGTATCTCAGCGTAAAGCATGGTGGAGCATGCAATATTAGTATGCTCTCCACATGCCAGCAGAGCAAACCGCTAACACGTTGTGCTGGCCAGGCTAGGAAAAACAGGCTTGTTTGTCTAAGGTTGGGCAACAGAGATTGGGAAAAATGAATCTGAAACAGAAGCAGCAAGAGAAGACGCTAAACGCAAATCAGACGAAGTGTTCAGTGCCTCTGTTTTTCTGTAATAAATTATAATTTCTTGTCATTTTAGTATAGCAGGTTTACACTCACATGCATATGGAATTGGCTGAAATGTGAGGATGTTTGCCCATTTTTAAAAGAGGGCAATACTCCCTAAAGCAGGCTGCCCTTAGCTGAATTCTCAAACATATTTTTATGTATTATAAATATCTTGGTTAAAATGTTGTCAACTAAAAAATAATCATGATTCACGTATGGCACATTCTTCTGGACACAACACATAAAGGAAATTTGTTTTGTCAGATATACGAAGTGAACAGCACAGGCAGAAGCAGGGTATGAGTAGTAGACAATGCACTCTATACATTAAACTGTGTACATAAGTACTCATTATCTTAAACATGATAAACCCACATCACCTCCCGACATATGGGGAGATAAATCAAAGGAGGTGCATGACATGTGCTCTACATTTTTGGTCGCCTTCACTTCACTGGCTGCCACTGACTGGGAGCAGGGAAATACTGAGTGCAAAGATATCACATCACATGTCTGCTAAAATATCAGAGATGTCGGTCAGAAATATCTAAATCTTTGAACTGTGCTTTGACCTTGAATAGGTGACTATCATCAGCCAACCTCTGCCTCCTTCCTTTCTGGATAGTAAGTTCCACCAGCCATGTCCTACATGCTAGTGGAGGATGGAGAGTGCTTGAAGCTTGTTCCTTGAATCTGCCCATGAAGCTTTGCAGTGCTGACCCACCAATGAGCCCTGCTGTGACCTGGGGTGAAGGTGGCACATTAGCAGGAATGTGCATTTTTACCTTTTCTGCCAAGAATACCATGCCTAGCTGATAAAGAAGCCCTAATCTGGGACAAAGAGTGTTCAAACTACCGCACAATTGCACGCATTTCACATCTAGCAAGGTTATGCTCAAAATCCTACAAGCTAGGCTTCAGCAGTACGTGGACCGAGAACTACCGGAAGTACAAACTGGGTTTCGAAGAGGCAGAGGAACTAGAGATCAAATTGCCAACATGCGCTAGATCATGGAGAAAGCACGAGAGTTCCAAAAAAACACCTACTTCTGCTTCATTGACTACGCAAAAGCCTTTGATTGTGTGGATCACAACAAATTGTGGCAAATTCTTAAAGAAATGGGGGTACCAGACCACCTTACCTGTCTCCTGAGAAACCTGTATGCGGGTCAAGAAGCAACAGTTCAGACCGGCCATGGAACAACTGATTGGTTCAAAATTGGGAAGGGAGTGCGGCAAGGCTGTATATTGTCACCCTGCCTATTTAACTTATATGCAGAGTACATTATGAGAAATGCAGGGCTGAATGAATCGCAAGCCGGAATCAAGATTGCCGGGAGAAACATCAACAACCTCAGATATGCAGACGATACCACCCTAATGGCAGAAAGTGAAGAAGAACTAAAGAGCCTCTTGATGAGAGTGAAAGAGGAGAGTGGAAAAGTTGGCTTGAAACTCAACATTAATAAAACTAAGATCATGGCATCTGGTCCCATCAATTCCTGCCAAATAGAAGGGGCAGAAATGGAAGCAGTGACAGATTTTACTTTTCTGGGCTCCAAGATCACTGCAGACGGAGACAGCAGCCATGAAATTAAAAGACGCTTACTCCTTGGAAGGAAAGCTATGGCAAACTTAGACAGCATAATAAAAAGCAGAGATATCACCATGCCAACAAAAGTTCGCATAGTCAGGGCGATGGTATTCCCAGTAGCAATATATGGTTGCGAGAGTTGGACCATAAGGAAGGCTGAGCGCCGAAGAATAGATGCTTTTGAACTGTGGTGCTGGAGAAGACTCCTGAGAGTTCCTTGGACTGCTAGGAGATCAAATCAGTCAATCCTAAATGAAATCAACCCTGACTGTTCCCTGGAAGGACAGATACTAAGGCTGAAACTCAAATATTTTGGCCACCTAATGCGAAGAGAGGACTCTGGAGAAGACTCTGATGCTGGGAAAGATTGAAGGCAAAAGGAGAAGGGGAAGGCAAAGGATGAGATGGTTAGACAGCATCACCGATGCAACGAACATGAAAATGAGCGAACTCAGGAAGATAGTGGAGGACAGGAAGGCCTGGCGGGATATGGTTCATGGGATCACGAAGGGTCGGACACGACTTAACGACTGAACAACAACAACAAAAGTGCACTTTCCAATTTCCCTCCCCTCCCCAGCTGACTGCCTGGAAAGGCAGGCAGGGCCACTGAAACCAGAACAAGGAGTAAACCATATCTCTCTGCCCACCCTCAATTTCAGTTTCCACCCTATGTCTTTTCAGACTTGGGAACAGGGATGGGAGGGGGAAGGAACTGCTTGACAAAGAAGAAGAAGAAGAAGAAGAAGAAGAAGAAGAAGAAGAGGAGGTGGTGGTGGTGGAAGCACAAGTAAACAACAGAGGGGGGAGAAATAGGGGCACACTCATCAGAGCCATTGGGGTTTATTGCACACTCCATGCCCTGAGGGGAAAGAAAGAAAGAAAGAAAGAAAGAAAGAAAGAAAGAAAGAAAGAAAGAAAGAAAGAAATGATGGTGACTCCTCTCCCCCCCCCCCGGCACAGGTGCTTCAGGGTCTTGGGCCAGGGCTTTACTATTGCACATTTGCCCTCAGCAGAAGGAAGAAGGGATCATTAGGGTACATTTATTCTTTCCCTGTCTGCTAAGCTGATTTTTCTGATCAATGGGAGAGGAAAGCACAAAAAATAAAGCAATGCAAGAGATAAAGCTGTTTAAATCTCAAACTTTAGGGTTACCTAAATTTGGGGGACATAAAATGCTAGCACAGTTACAGTTCTATGTCTAGTAGTTTGAATTTATTATGGTGAAAATTTTAATTATATATAATGTGCATGATATAAATTGTACATATTACTTAAGTATTACATTATATTTACTTTTTAAATGAAACAGTTCATTTTTCAGAAATATTGTTAATTTGCATTTTTAGTAACTGGCACATATAGCAATTATTTGTTTATTTTTTGCACGGTACACTGCCTACCAGAGCAAATATTTGCATACAGTATCTGCATATTTTCAAGAATTCCTGGCTGAGTAAGTTTATAGCACAATCCTATTCCAAGCGTGTCTGCTTGGAAGTAAATCCTATTGTGTTCAATGGGGCTTAATCACAGCTAAGTGTGTACAGTATATGATTGCAGCCCAATGGGATTATTCTATGTCAAGAAGGCATGCTCAAGGCCAAGTTTCTATTGTATTTTTTGTGGAACCACTTTGATAACTAAAATACCTATGACTGCATGTTCCCACCTGGGAGTGTTCAGATATGTCTAGAGCCTGGTGATAGTCCCCAAGTGCTCATGTACAGACAGACCACTGTAGGTATGAATTAAGTCTTATGGTTCAAATTTTGTCATCTCCAACTTGCTTGGAAGTGCCTCTGTGTTTCTGTATTTTCATCTACAGTTAACACACAAAATTCCCTCTAAAAGACCAAACGACACATTATTATAGTAGCATGTTTTGGTCCAAGGGTTTTCCTTTAAAAAAAAAAATCTCAGAGGGCAGGTGAAACTGGTCAAAACTATGATAAGGAGGTAGAAGCTTTTTACAGTATTATTTTGCTCCCAACAGACAGACAGACAGACAGACACACACACACACCATGTTTCATGATGACAAAGTGGAAGAAAACTTCCATTGCTTTCAAGAGATATTTTGAGGGATAGCTACTTCTGAATTGGGGAGTGGGAGGTCTGTATGCATGTTTTCTTTTCTTTTTTTTCCTCACGTGGCTTCACTCAATATCTTTCTTTCTTTTCCTTTTTTTGGGGGAAAGAGATTAAAGAGGCAAGCCATTTCTTAACTTGGAAGAAAGACTGTGGAAAAACTTACCCATTTCAGCAGCCATGCTATATTTTGAAGTATTTGTAATTTTGCATCTCTGCACATCTTCTGAAGCAGCCAAATCTGTTTTGAAAACAGTTCACATAATTAACTTAGTAGTAGACCATAAAACAGCCCTGTGAGGTAGGTAAGAAATAAATTGTACTGCTGTTTTAATAGATTATCAGCCCATTTTACCTTACCTAAGCCAGCCCTCTCCTGAAAATTTCTAACACCCTACTCCTGAGCTAGGTCAGAGTTAGGACGGAGTTGGGCCTGCTAGGTCTGGAAACCGACAGAGTTATGCCTAAGATAGGGAGCCTATCAGCACCCAGCCCTACCCAGCCTCATTCCCACAAAAGCCCAGCCCCAGACCTCCAGTCACTCTCTCTCTCTCTGAGCACGTGGCGTGGGGTTCTGTCCCTCACAGTCACAAAGTGGGACTTTGTCGGTGGAGGGCAAAATTCACAAACACCCCACTTCTCTCTTCTCCTCTCTGCCTCCCTCTAGGGCAGAGAGGGCTGTTCTGGCTGTGGCCAACCTGTTTACAGCTGTGCCTGGGCAGCTGCCTCCATGCAAGTGTTTGCTAACCCATGTCTTTCTCCCAGCCCCTCTTCCCCCCCCCCACAGGCAACAACACCAGCAGGTAAGAGCAGGGTTTGTGCTGACATGTGGTCTGACTGCTGCCTCTTTGCATTTAGAAATATAGGAAGGATACATGCCTCTTTACCAATGTGTTGTCTCATAGCTGTCTGCATAGCCTGCCATGATATGCCTCTCTACCAATGTGTTGTCTCATAGCTGCCTGCATAGCCTGCCATGACATGCCTCTCTACCAATGTCTTGTCTCATAGCTGCCTGCATAGCCTGCTATGATATGCCTCTTTAACAATGTGTTGTCTCATAGCTGCCTGCTTTGCCTGCTATGATATATAGGATACATGCCTCTTTACCACTGTTGTGTCTGATTGCTGCCTGTAGTCATCTGAGCAGACAATGCCACAAGTGTGGAACTGTTAGCCTTATGTAGACACCAGCTGTCCCCCCCCCCTTTTCTCCACAGGGTCTACTGACAGGTCAGTATTGCTAGGTTTGCCATGGTTGTGACCCCCAAGTTGTGTTGTTGTCTCTCTCTTTGACCCTTTCCCCTTACAGGATCATGCTCTCCTTACACCCAGGTAAGCAGCTCAGACCATGCTATGTGTGTCACACCTATCAGCTGTGTTTTATTTCTCTCCCTGCAGGCTTTTGCAACAGACACAGTGGCTTGTCGTCAATGGTGACTGCTTCCACATACCAGCTGACCTGTAACTCCCCCTTGTTTTTTGTCTCCCCAGGAACATCCACTACCACCTACCTTCCTGGGAGCACCCCTGGGCCTGCAGTCTGGTTGCCCCACTGTCGTCTGCCTCGATGCTGCCAGAGGTCAGGGAGCCAGCCCTGCAACCCTCCTCAGCTGCCGGTGCTGCTGCTGCTCCACCTCCCTGGCTGCCTACTTGCTGCCCCTCCCCTTTCTATGGAGCAGGCTGTGGTTCCACAGGGGAAGAGCCTGCATGTCCAGGTCCATGGGGCAGGTGTGCTGCTGCTGCTTTCTGATTGGCTGCTGTGACTACCCCTGGCAGCCTTGCCTGGCCATCTCTGCTAACGTTCCAGAACAATAAAGATGCCCCTCGGGCAGAGCCCCAGTGAAACATATGTGCCCAGTGTTTACACAAGCATTGCCCCCACACACCCAGACAGCCCCCAGCACTGAAGCCCCTACATGAGTCCCATCCAGGGACTGCCACGGCCTTCCCTGGGAGAACCCAGCAGGGGTGCTGCGAGACCCCTATGACACAGAGGGGAGGGGGGAGTCAGGGGGGCCTCTCAGGCAGGCAAACAGTGACAGCCAGGGCGTCCGCCCGTAATGCAGGCGTCTCCGTTGAAGGTCCGCCCGTAATGCAGGTGCCTCCGTCGAAGGTCCGCCCGTAATGAAGGCTCTTCCGTCGAAGGTCCGCCCGTAATGAAGGCGCTTCCGTCGAAGGTCCGCCCGTAATGCAGCCACTTCCGCCCAAAGTCTGTCTGCATAAGAGGCACCTGTTTATGCATCACCTTCATCTGCGGAGCGCCCCCTGTGTCCCTATCGGTCTCTGCAGACCCCTCTCTCAGAATCTGTCTCCCACCAGCCTTGTTGTCTGTCTGTCTGTCTCTGAGCCACCCATGCCCCTCCCCAGCACCCCCTGTCTGCCTGCCTGTGTGTCTGCCTCTCCTCCCACTCCCTGATGATGGCTGCTGGCCACCCCCCACCCTGCTAGAGCGCCTGCCGTGAGGCGCCGTCGTCGCCCCATCTGGGGGTGTGATGAGCTGTGTGAGCCCTTCACGCTCGCAGCAGACAAGCCCAAGGCATCTCTTGGTCTTGGCCGGGGCACAGAGTAGCAGGCACGCCGGGATGCCTTCTTTGTGGGCATTGCCCCGGCCTTGGAGGCCCAGGGCTTCAGGCAGCACACGGGCGAGTCATGTCAGAGGCAGTTCCAGTCCTCATGAGACCCCCCTTGTGTGTGACGTTCCCACCCCCTCCCCTTCCCTTCCCTCCCCCGCTCACCCCCCAGTGCAGCCTCAATGTGGCTTGGGGGTGGCATCGCCTTCTGCAGGAGGGAGGGGACGGCCACTCTCCCCTGCAGCAGGTGGCTGATGCACAGGGTGCCCTGTGGCGGCTGGGCTCAGGCACCTCGCTCACCTGTCACCTGCCCTGCGCCCACCACATGACTGGCGCAACCCCCCTGCCTGCGGTCAGCCCCTTTGCGACCGGGCTGCGACAGACCCTGCGGCAGCTGCCATGGATGGACGCTGACACAGGCAGACAGAGGCCTGCACATGCCTGAGCCAAACACGGAGCCTGGAGAAGAGCCTGCCTGCCTGGGAGGTAAGTGTTGCCTGGATCCTGGGGTGGTGCTGGGCCACAGAAACTGCAGCCTGCCTAACTCAGGCATAACTCTGACCTACCTCAGGCATAACTTCTACCTAACTTAGGCTGCACTTAGGCCACACTTATGCCTGACTTGGAGAGGAGTTGGGTTGGAATGGGCTGTATGTCTTCTTTTACTTTATTTTATGATGTATGCTATTTGCAGCCCAATCCTGTCTAGGGCAGCTGTAGCATGCAAAACCACACTGCGCCGTAACCTGGGCAGGATCGGCCCAGCGCTGGCGCAGCTGGAGCACTCCTCGGGGGAAAGGATGTTTGTGCCTTTCCCCCAGATAATGCCCCAGCCGCCCCTATGGGTCTCCTCAGATGTGCGCTGGCAAAATGGCCAGCGCAAATCCGAGGAGCTGGTATAACGCCAAGGATGGGGGATAGGATACAGCAGAGCGTGCCACCGAAGATCCTTCCCCAGCCCGGCAGGCCAATCCATCTCCCTGGAACGCCCCCCCTCACCATCCCTCCACCCCTGCCCCTACTCGGTTATGCATTTGCTTGATGGAGTGCTGGTACTGGCTGCTGCTATAAAGTTAATGTTCTGAGTTCTAAAGGAGATGGTTAAAAATGTACCAGTTTTACACTAGCAGGGTATTTTGTTTCTTTCTAGATTGTTTTAATCTCTTTGACTATTTATGTATCAAAATTTCAATCTTCTGCATGTAGTGGGAGTACCTTAACAGTTTATATATTGAGAGGACTGAGGGCAGAGGAGATTCTGAAAGGTTTCAGGGTGGCAATAACTGCTGACAAACACTGATGCACAAGGTCAGGGTGGGACTTAACTAGCACATCAGCAGGGGAATACTGTGAGAGAAACTTGGGACAAAGCTTGAAAGAAGAGGAGATTCTGAGGAGTTGGAAGGAAGGAACTTGTAAGAGGCCTAAGAATGGCTGCCCACATGTTAAACTGTACAGGGGTACATTGGTGTATCCAGTATAATCATTGTTAGTTTATACCTGTCTACAATTATTCATGAATCCCATCCCATGCGGGTACAATCTGTACACAACACACATAGATTGGATTGTTGTTCTGTAGAAATAAACCCAGGCATGCAAATTCATACAGAAATGTTTACGTGGGTACAGACAGCTGAACCTGGATACAGGCATTCTGTACCTGGGTAAAACATAACATATAAACAGCAATAGGGAAGGAGATACTAGAGGGAAAGATCATGATGTTTGTAGTTTTCTCTGCCTCCTATATTGAATCAGCAGGCAGAGAAAACTACAACTCCTATGCTTCTTGGCTATCAATCTTGGCCAAGGACCATATGGTCTGTAGTTTTCGCTTGCATAAGGGAAGGGCCCTTCTCTACTATCACTAAGGTCCTCATAAGGGGTACTGGTATGCGAGGGGACCACATTTCAGCCATTAGGTTTTTTTCCTGTTGAATTCTTGTTGACACCCCTTACTTTCCTGTTTTCAACAAGAACACACACACACACACACCAAAAAACAAACAAATCTCAAACGATTTTCAAGGTATGCTGCAGGAGGGATTTTGCACATCACTACTTCTAACACCACTATTCCACCAAGGAGTATTGCACAAACACTGCCACATTAAGTATTGCTGAAAGGTTGTTGTCACTTGCTTTGCTGTACATGTGTGTGCATGCAAAGGAAAGCAGTGCAGAGTCGTTTTGTGCCCATGTGCGTGCATTGAGATAAGACTCAAAATGTATTCCTAGTCAAAGATTTAAATTTCTAGAGAAATAGGGGGAGAGGACTGAAATCTAAAGAACTCCCCCCATGTGTATGCACACGAACAAAACTTGTGAAGGCAACAACTCGCCAAAAGGGATATAGAGCCGTGAATCTGTCTTATGATGCGAGTCAGACCATTGTTAGGTCTTGTCCAGTTCTGTGTGATCTGACTGGCGGTGGCTACCCATGGCGTCAGGCAGAGGACTTCACAATCCTTCTAGCTGAGATCCTTTGAACTGGAGGTGCCATCGGTGCCCTCAAAATGCAAAAGATGTGTTCTGCCACGGAGCAACAGCTGTACCTTTGCACCTAGCATTATTTGGGAAGAAAATGATGATAAAAAAAGAAATCCTCATCAAAAATAGGTGTTTAGCTCAATCTAATTTTACAAGGAAGCAATGGGTGATGACAGCTGCCCTCCAGTCAAGGTACATTTCAGATGATGTTTTTCATGGCTGTAATGTAATGTCATAGTTTTTGCAGAAGTGGAATTTGAAAAAAAAAATCTTCAGTGCTTTTGTGGTGAAGACAGACAGATGCCTTCCTGCTTTAATTCCTGAGTGGCCATAGCATGTTCGCTGACATTTCAACTTGATGTTTTAATTGGCTGATTTGAATAAAACTCAGACAGGTTATGTTGCTCCATTTTATTTTGTGTCTCTCAGCACAGCAGCCAAAAAAAAGAAGACAGCAGGACAAGGAGGGGCAGTGACTTTTCACCTCTCCAATTCTCCCAGTGTTTTGTTTAGTCCTTAATGTATTTAAATTCATGCCTTGTTAATTTAAAAATGCATCCTGCCGGGCTGAAAATCGCTCTTCCAAAGTCAGACCTTCCTTGTCTTCTTCCACCCTCTTTTTCCAAAATGTCCAGGAAAAATGTTTTCTTTTAAGGATTTCATTTTTAATCTAGGTTTTTGCTTTCCCTCAAATACATGTGGAACGTGTTTATGCAACTATGTACATATCAAGTGAGAACTATGCTGCTGTATTTGGCCTGGCAGGATGGAAAACCTGCCCCCATGATTTTCAACACAGGTTCGGAGTCAAGAAGATGGTTCATCCCAGTTGAACATGAAAATGTGCTTCTAGCCTGGAGCAAAATACATGCGGATCAATATAGCTTGATATCTAACATGGTTTACACAAATGATAGTACAAGTGAACAATGAATTCATGGATCAAGACTAAGGGTAGTGCTCGGTGAAGCATCCCTGAAAAAAAAGATCCACTGGTTAGTCTCATCCAAACTGATTTGCCTAAAGAGAAAACTCTGAATTCACTTTGAATTTTGCTTTAGGTATAAGCTGTTGATGATTCCAACAACAAGAATGTGTGATGCCAGGAGTCTTATCACACATTTTGGAGTTTCCCTCAAAGTTCCTGGGAAGTTTTGTTTGAGGAAGAAGATTCCCTCCCCCCCCCCCTTCCTGGCTTTCCTTCAATTTCACTTTAGGTGAAATTTTTGTGGCATGCCTGGGGGTTCATTCGCATAATTCATGTTATTTATTTATAATTGTATTTTGTTAGGCTGCTTTTCTGCCAAAAGGCCTCCAAAATGGTGATAATGAATTTTCATCTTGACACATCCCTGTTGTTTTACCATGGATATTCACTTTTTGTTCATTCCTAAATGGTGAAAGAATGCTGCAACCGTGGAAAAGGCTGGGAATGGATGAATTTCACTTACAGCCCAACCCTATCTTCATGATACACTGGTGGATCTTGAGATTTGCCAGTGTATTGCATGGGCCAGCATCACTGCAGCTGCTCTGACAGTCTGTGGCTTGCTGTCGACAGCTTGGCGCTCGGTAAGCCCTGTGATGGCAGCATCAGGGCTGCAGACTAGCTGCCAGGGCAGATAAGGTGGTGGTGAATTGGAGGCAGGTCAACGTGGGGTTCGAGTCAGGCCAGGGGGCATGTCTGGGCAGAGGCATCGCACCACTGGGGGCGATTGGGGCGGTGGGCCCCAGGACACGGGCCACTCCTACCTGCCCCGTCGTGTCTTCCTCACAGCCGAGAACGGCTGCGGTATCGACACTCCCACCCGCCCTTGCGCTGTTTGGCTCCAAAAAGGAGCCAAAAAGCGCCTGGGGGACGTTTCCACGCCGCGTAGGTGTGCTACGTCGGGGCAGGGCGGCCCCCACCCCACAAAGATCTCTGTTTGCCTCTGTGTCTGGGGAGGGTTGGGGGTGGATCTTGGCGGCAGCGATATCAGCGGGATCCTATGACTCCATTATCCCTTCGGGTCCCTTCGGGGAGAAAGGCACGGTAAAAATACTGTAAATAACTAAATAAAATTTTGACACAACCCCTTCAGCCTAACAGATTTACACCAGCAAAATAGCTGGCATATGACTGAGTAGACACATTGGGGAGCAGGGGAGTGGCAGATAAGGTAAGTAAAATATCTCTTTACTTACCTTTCCTGGCCGGTCTTGTCCCCTGCTGGTCCACAGCATGCAGCGGATGCTACATCAGCAGTGCTGCATGCTGCGAGCTGGCAAAAGATACGACTGGGCCTTTAGCTGAATCTGCTTGGCACAAGCATGTTATGATTTTCACTGGTTTATGGATAACAAAAGATGCTTTTCATTTAATAATTCCATAGTAAATGTATAAGTCAGTTGTTCAGTTAGCTAATGTTCATATATTTTCTTAAACCAGTGCATGATTCCGTATACTCCAGCCTTCCCACAAATGTGTTTGAGGGCGGGATTTGGCCTTGTTTGGAAAGAGAGATCATGTGCAAGTGAGGAAATTGGACTTTATGATATTGTTTATCCTTCCCTGTTCTTTAATTTTCTCTTTGTTTAATTTTTCAGCAGAAGGCATTTATCTTCTCCAGTGATCAAATAAGCTGGGTGGTAACGCAATGGATATAATATTCATTGGGAGCAGTGGAGTGGTATTCAAAGGTAGATGGAAGGATAAAGTTTAGAAATCCAGTAATGTGTGATTTGCTACCACTGTGCCCAAGGGAAAATATTTCTTTTTCATAAAAAAAAGTGGAAAAAGAGATCTATAGGCCAATGTTTTGCAGTAACGCAACATGGCTTGATTCTAGCTGTGAAAACTGATACTGTATTTCTTAACAGGCCCATATCCAGTTCAAGGCACGGCGTTTTCTTCAGCCAAGATAACAGGCAACAAACGTGGTAAGGAGGGGTACCTAGCCTTTTTCTGAACCAGAAATGAGTCAACAATTGGACAGGCTATTTGCAGTGCATGAGTGCAGTCCTACCCAGCTCCTCCACTGGTGCAGCAGTGGTGGAGGGAAAGGGGATTTAAATTTCCTTTAAAGGGGAATGTAAAGGGGATTTAAATCCCCTTTCCCTTCCAAAGCCTCCCGTTCTGCCCTCCACCACTGCTGCACCAGTGGAGGAGCTGGGTAGGATTGCACTGTGAAACACTGGGACGAAGCTGTGACATTGACATCTGGGGTATCTGCCTCCTCTTCTGCACCACAAATGTCTTAGTTCTTCATTGAGCTCTCTCAACAGAGCTGGGCACAGTAACATAGCAATATGAACGTTCCACTGTTGATGTCTGAACGAGACAGCATGAACTTGCCATATGGAGACATGGACGAAGGCTAGAGTTAGTATGTAGGTGTGATTTGGGGTCGGGGGGTGGTGGCACTTACAAGGCATGCGCCAGGATCTTTTAACATTTAAGAATGTTTATTGTCACAAAGGATCTGATTATGCTTACTACAGAAAAGACGCTACTCAAACACATTCACAGTGCAATCCTGTGTAACCTTGTACCGGTGTGCACCGGTGTAAGTGAACTTATGCCAGTGTAATTGCACTTACACCGGTGCATCTGCTGTTACCCCGGTGCATCTACTGTTACACCGGTGCAAGGTTACACAGGATTGCGCTGTCAGTACATTACTATCTGGATAAGCCACGGAGGAAGGCGTGGAAGGGAAACTAGTGCACATGTGTACATGCTATTTTTTTTTAAGTCATCCTAAATGTAAAATAGGGACAAGGATTTACCAGGGACAGATACTAAACAAAAGACGCTGCCCCTGGTAAACAGAGACAGGTAAAATGTCTATTAGTTAATGCTCCCATATATTACAAAAGTAGCTTAAGGCCCAGTCCTATTTGGACGCTACGCTGACGTCACACAGAAGCCAGCATGACATCTGAAGAGTGAAATAAACCTAATCTATTCACCTAATGAACTGCTTAATGTTTCACTAACCAGAAATTCATAGTCTGAGAACGTATCAGTCAACTTAAGAACAGGAAAATTGCAACTTCAGAGCCCCAGTTCTTAATTTTCTAGAGTATCTCATCTAACCACAGGAATATATTTTTCCTGTGAAGTCATATTTAAATATTTATTTTAAAATAGTGAAGTGCCTTTGCATAGAGGCATGAAAAACTGTTTTACTTGGCTGCCCCATGGTTCAACAAAATACTTAAATGTGACTCAGATATTGACATTTATTATTTTTAAGAGAAAAAAATGTACCCTAAAAGCGGAACTCAAAATATTTGATTATTTTTGCGGAGATGGAATGAGAAAAATGTACCTTAAGATGCTGATGTTGTCTAATATTATTGCCATTTGGATGGGATGAATAGATAGATGTTCTCTCAAACCATTTCCATTGAAATGAGTTAGGTTATATTGTGTGTCAGATACTTGTTCTGACCCATGCCCAATGTTTTCTAAAAATGCAGCTAGACATTACACTCAACATCGAACTGCCTCCCTGTAGTCTTAAGGTACATTTACTTGTGTCATTATATTATATCATGCTTCTCTTTTGCTGCCTCAAATCATTCTGCTGGCAGAAAAACTAAATGGATAAGTTTGCCTAACAGCGCAATCCTGTGTAACTCTTGCACCGGTGTAACAGTAGATCCACCAGTGTAAGTGCACTTAAGCCAGTGTAACTTGCCGTACATCGACGGACACAGGATGGACACTGGTGTAAACCCCCCCCCCTTGGATGCTGCATACGCGCAGTTCAGACATGGGACGGACGCCAGCGGAACTCAGGGGGCATTTCAGGGGCATTCCGACACCCCCGGAATGCCCCTGCGCCTGCGGAGTTGCTCTGGCATCCATCCTGCATTCGAACTGCATGTGCGCGACATCTGAGGGGTTTATGCCGGTGTCCGTCCTGCATCCGTCGGCATACGGCAAGTTGCACTGGCATAAGTGCACTTACACCGTTACACTGGTGCAAAAGTTACACTGGATTGGGCTGTAAATGACATAGGTGGGGGAGCAGCACGGTGCTGCTTATTTGGGTGGATGACTGGCTGCTTTCATCCACTGTGAGTTCGGTTTGCAAGCCCACAGTGGGCAAAAGCAGCCGAGCGTGTGTTTTCTTCTCATGCAGGCATGAGAGGCCGAGCCTCTGCTTGGAAACCTTCGGTTCGGCCCAGAGGTTTCCGAGCTCAGAGTCTCTGAGCCGCATATCATCCCCTCCTGGCGCATCACCCAGTGTGGTCTACACCCCCCTAGTGATCCCATTGGATGACCCATGTCTACTGCAACATATAGTCCACCCTAAGGCCCCAATCCTATTCCCCTGCTCTGCTGAATCCACTCTGCTCTCCTGATACTTTAGTATTTTAGTATCTTTTTGCAAATGGTAGTCACGTTGCACTTTTGTGTCATTCTATTCTGACTTTTAGCCCAGCTGCAATATATGGAGCCAGTGATCATGTGAACGCCAGTGTCTTGCGCAGACTTTCCACACTATCGCAACTATCACTTTTACAGCGTGCAGAAAAGGTGCAGAAAAGAGCGAGCAGAATGATTCGTGGGTTGGAGCACCTCCCTTATGAGGAAAGGCTACAGCGTCTGGGGCTTTTCAGCCTAGAAAAAAGGCGCCTGAGGGGGGACATGATTGAGACGTATAAAATTATGCATGGGATGGAGAGAGTGGATAGAGGGAAATTCTTCTCCCTCTCGCACAACACCAGAACCAGGGGACATGCACTAAAATTGAGTGGAGGGAGAGTTAGAATGGACAAAAGAAAATATTTCTTTACCCAGAGTGTAATTCATCTGTGGAACTCCTTGCCACAGGATGTGGTGATGGCACCTGGCCTAGATGCCTTTAAAAGGGGTTTGGACAGATTCATGGAGGAAAAGACCATCACAGGTTACAAGCCATAAACAACCTCCTGGTTTTAGAAGTGGGTTTTTCTGTGCCAGGTGCAAGGGAGTGTCAACGGGAAACAGGTTATCTTGTTGTCTTGTGCTCCCTGAGGCATCTGGTGGGGCCACTGTGTGACACAGGAAGCTGGACTAGATGGGCTTTTGGCCTGATCCAGCAGGGCTCTTCTTATGTTCTTATGTTCTTATGTACAGCGCAATCCTGTGTAACTTTGCACTGGTGTAACAGTAGATGTACCGGTGTAAGTGCACTTATGCCGGTGTAAGTGCACTTACACCGGTGCATCTGCTGTTACACCAGTGCAACGTTACACAGGATTGCGCTGTTAAAGGCCCAAACCTGCCTCTTTGGCAGCTTCAGAGCACAAATGGCAAATCACACACACACACACACACACACACACACACACACACACACACACACACACACACGAGTGCCCAACTTATATGTCTTGCAACACCAGGTCAATGTGTTTGGCATTTGCTTGTCCCAGACTCTTTAAGGCTCCTTTTCAAATCATAGGAAGTCTGAAGAAATACCTCACTATAAAGTATTCAAAAAAAGAGTTATGATTACAATCCGTTGAACCACATAAGGCAAAGTAAAGGACTAAAAGCTTGATCCTCATTGAGATATTATGTTTCCAAATCTCTGGAAGTTTTTTGGAAAGCAAAACACAATCTTGACAAAACTCAAGAAGCTAGACCTCGTGAAAGCCAGTGTGGTAGAGTGGATAAAGGGATTTTAACAGACAGCGCAATCCTGTGCTGTGTAACCTTGCACCGGTGTAACAGTAGATGCACCGGTGTAAGTGCATCAGGATTGCGCTGTCAAAGGACCAGGGAGATGTTGATTCAAATCTTTGTTCAGTCATGGAGTTTACTGGGGGCTGAAGGCAACATCTGAACTGCCCATCACTGTACCATGTAAAGTCATATTTAAAAAGTGCAGTGAGAGGCGGTTCAGAAGTTCTTCTTGTCTCCTAAGGAATTATATGGCAGCGGGACAGCACACCAGGTTGGAGGGACATGGGCACACTGATGCACATTCCCTCCCTCCCTCCGTAATTCAGTGGGTCGATCAGGTGATATTGTCCAAACCAGCCTGATGTAATTCTATTAGAGCAGCTGTCGTTTTTCTGCTATAATAGAAAACCTGTGGGTGGAGAAGTATCTACCATGTGCATGTGTTGCATGTAGTTAGCTCTTGAGAACAAAGAAGAAACAGAGTCACATTACAGTATATGGTTTGGAAAAAGTTGTATGAATGAAGAAATACAGTTCTTGTGGCTCTTCATTCTGTGAAGATTGTTGTAGATTAGATCAGAGGTTCTCAACCTGTGGTACGGGTACCCCTAGGGGTACGCGGACCTCTTGCTGGGGGTACGCAAACCCTGCCCCTTATCTGCCCCATTAGCAGCTAATTAAGTGTTAATTAACATGGATTTTAAATTTTAATTATTTTCGGATAATTATTTTTAAAAATAATTTTAAAATTATTTTTAAAATTAAAAATTATTATCTCTCTGATTTTGGTTCTGGGCTTATTTTTGTAGTTTGGAAAATGTACTTTGGTGGGGTGGGGTATGGAGGAGCTGATTTTGGGAAGTTAGACTTGGAGAAAAAAGAGATCCTTGCATCTCTCTCTCTCACTTACTCACTCACTCACACACAGAGTTAAATAAGACATTTTTTCACTTTTAAAATTGTTTTAGTGCTTTTTTATTTAATGATTAATTACCTAATTAATTCATTGATTAATCCAATTAATTAGCAGTTAATTAGCAGGGGGTACTTCAAAAAATTGGACCGTGATAGGGGGTACCCGGACCGCCAAAGGTTGAGAACCCCTGGATTAGATTGTTGTCTAATATTGTTGCATGTGCCTCTTTCTGGCTTAGGAACTTTGCTCACCCCATTATCATGATACAATGCAATCTCTAATGTCTGGTTTCTTTTGATTCAAAACTAATTCGAACAATACCACTGCTAAGTGATCCTCCAAGCCCACTGAGGTCGATGGGTCATCGTGATGCAGCCTCCAAGGCTGTTTTCCAAGGATTTTGCTTCTGACACTTTTAAATGAAGAATGACAATGTGGACATCTCCTGTTTAGTTTGCAGGGGAATCGGAAATTACTTTTTTTTTTTCTCAAAATAGCAAATATGTTTGCTCAGAATTTTTTTTAAAGTTTTCTGAAAAAAATTGAAGAAAAGAAAAAAAAGCTTGAAACAACTTCCAAACAATCAAAACAAGGGGCTCTGTCTTCCTTAACCTTTGAACTGATGTTGCAAGTTGGTGAACATTTTCTTCTCCCTACACCTTGTGGCAGGACGGATTGCACTCTTCCTTATGAGTTTTCTAAAGCTGTCAGTGGTGCGATGCCTCTGCCCAGACATGCCCCCTGGCCTGACTCGAACCCCACGTTGAAAATGTCAAGCTCAATTACGCAGAGAAAATAACTGTTGTCGTCATCGCCATAAAATTGCTAGGTTATCTGGCTCCTCCATGGCTTAAGAGGCAACTAGCCTTTTTGTTTATCATTTTGCTTCATAAAAACACACCAAAAAATCTTTGTTTGAGGCAGACTTTATTGCTCGTATCCTGAGCTTATGTGGTGGAAAGATATCTGCAGGAGGGCCTGTCTTTGTTGTTCATCTGGCTGAGAAAAGAATGTCAGCGTCCAGATCATGGCAAGCGCTGCAACCCACTGTATTCCCCCATGGGTGTTACGGTCAAGTCACACACACAAGCACACATAACACACACACACACAATTTCCTCACTTCTATTTCACAGAAAGCTGAAAAGCAACTTTCTCTCACATTCCTACAAATCAATGTGGGACATCACCGGCACTCCTGTGAAATTTCTTAATTAAGATGCTAGTGACTTTGGGAGCCATCTCCCTTTTCCCCAATCATAACCATTAGTCTGTATTTCTATATTAGAGATGTTGGTGAATTTCTCCAGGTTCAGATTCGGAGAAGAATCCTTGGAACTCTGAACCCCCTGTCTCAAAACAGAGGCAGACTTCTCCTCCCCCTTCCCCCTAGTCCTCTGCCCTTTCCTGACCGGTATCAGTGGCAGGGCAATGAGAAAACAGCCGCAGTGTTAAATACAAAATATTGTTTTGCTTCTTTTCTTCCCTGGGTGTTGTGTGCTCCAGCATGCTAGGGGATGAGTGGCTCAGGAAAGACCAAAAGGAAGTTTCCCTCCGCCCTTCCTTTGCAGGGTAAAGGCATGGTGGGCATTCAGATTTGGAGTTTTCCCAAGGGCTATGATTGCAATACATTTGTAAATTTTCAAATCCGAAGAAGAAGGAAAGAGTGGATAGAGAGGAGAAATAGCCCCCCCCCGCCCCGGAGAAATAACCCACCCCCACCCCACATGGATTATGCTGGTGCTATTTCCTGCTGCTGTGACAGGTAAGACAGGAGATGGAGAATTGTAGCCCAATCCTAAATAATGTTCCAGCACTGATGCAGCCATGCTAATGGGGTGCGTGCTGCATCCTGCAGTGGGGAGGGGGGCAATCAGATCCTTCCCAACCAATCCAATCCTGAGCCACTGTCAGACCTCCTAACTAAATGAGACCACTCAACCTATTATAAAAGAAATATGGGAATAGCTTAGATGAACATCTTTTCCCTTTTACTTTAATTTTCAGTTGAAGGGACCACACATAGACTGTTTTGCATGCTCAGAAGCCACCATACAAATGGTAAGTGCTATTATTACACAGTGAGATGTGAAACGATTTCATGGCCTGAAATGCTCACATTTTTCCAGAAGCCCTTGATTCAGGCTACAGAGAACCACAACCCAGCCACGGTCTTTTGCCATGGTCAGAACATTGAGACCCCTCGTGCTTCTTTGTCCTGTCTGCCCCACCTGTCCTTCCACTTCCTTGCTACCCCCAAACCCCTAGTTTCTCCTAGGAAATCCTCCTGATATCCCTATGTCTCATCCCCCCCGAGGCGTTCCTACGGTGGGGGCAGTACTGTAAGTTGCGCCCTGTCCTAGTTCCTGTTTACAAGCCGGCACGAGGTGGCCCCGCTCCCTCGCCGTTGGAGCCATTCCGTGTGGAGAAGGCAACGTGCAGGGAGTCTCCTGCCCATTGCCTTCTCCGCACGGAATGGCTCCACCGGCGAGGGGGCAGGGCCGCCTCGTGCCGGCTTGTAAACGGGGACTAGGATGGGGCGCAACTCTGTCCCCCCTCCTTTCCCTCTCTTTGTTTCTGCCATCAAGTGTCCTCTTTCCCTTGTAAGAATATCCTCCTCTTTCCTTTAAATAGGAATCGCCTACATTTTGGGCCTAGTCATATGAATGACTTGACATACTGTACATTGCACTGTTGTGTTCATTTTGACTCTCCCTGCTAGTATCATTATCAATAAAACTGTAATAAAACTTCTGTGTTGCTGCACTTTCACCCTTTCCTCCCTCTTCCTTTGATGCCAAACCATGGAGCCATGGCATTGGACACTATACTCAGTCCCTGCACGTGCAACAGATTTCTCCCATGTGTGCATGTTAGGCATGTTCTAAAATGCACACCCAGTAAATACCCTGTCCTAGAATTCATGGTGTGACTATGAATTTGTCACACAGATTTGTGACGTGTGTGTGTGTGTGTGTGTGTGTGTGTGTGTGTGTGTGTGTGTGTGTGTGTGTGTGTGGTGTACATACTCATGCCAACTCTGGCAAAACTCACAGGGACCAATAAAACAACACATACAAATAATTACTAACTAATGGGATGGTAAAGACCCAAGATGAAGTGAATACAATAAAGGAATTTGGGAAGAAATCTGTTTTTGCACACAAACATTTCAAGCTCCTTAGCTGCAAGACTACAGAACTAGCAAAGGCAAGAATCAAACTTTTGCAGCAAAAGGAGGGTGGCCATTGGCCACTGGAAAGTTTTGCCAGCCTCATTTATATGCTCCCACTTGCCCCCCCTTGCCCCCTTGACTGAATGATTTGAAGTGGGGAGGACTGGAATGATGTGGAAAGAAGACCTATCAGATTGTTAGAGATGCTGCAAAAGCATTTTGGTTTTCTTTACTACAGACTGGACAGAGTTTCATGGTTCTTTCTCCTTCCTCTCCTTGCAACCTTTCTGTGACCTGAAACCTTCTGTTCCAGGGCTCCAGTTCAAATTAATACATTCTGAATGAAACAAATGAGAAACAAATGTATTTTTCATTCAGGACCTATTCATTTTATTTATATTAAATTAATTATATTTAATTAGGAAATGTACTAAACAAATGAAACGAATGGGAGAAGCATTTGTTTTGAAATGGATGTAAACCCATAGGAGTATACATGGATACAATGGAGCTGTAAGACTGCAGAATTACTTGGGAGCCCCTCTTAAACCAGCAAAAGTAACTTCTGAATAAACATGGAGAGGATCAGACTGCAATCCAATACACACCTGCTTTAGAAGAATCTCCACTGGAAACAGTAGAACTTACTTCGTAGTAGAAATGCATAAGCAGCAAAACAGGACTTCCCCAGTTCAAAGGTCACCATGAACTTGCCAGTTGGCCTTAGGCAGGCCCCCCACTCCTCAGCCACAGCTCCCCAATGCAATATGGGTATAATGATACTGACTTACAATCCAGGGTTGTTGCAAGAGGATAACATCGATAACACTGTTATCATGGACGGTTTTGCATGCTCAGAAGGCACCATACAAATGGTAAGTGCTATTATTACGCAGAATTTATCATAGAAGTTGTAAAACAGGATGCTTAAAGCATAAATGTATTTAATAAAGTTAACAAAGCTGAAGGAATTCATTCATCCCACATGCTGCAAAGCAGAGTTTTGTTAAGAATGTTACTGAAACCATGAAGTGCTGCCATTGTTACACAGGCATAACAAGAAGACAGGAAAAAGAAGCTATGATTAGTCAAAGCAGGAGAGAACGAACAATCCTTGACCAGATCCAGCAAGGCTCTTCTTATGTTCTAATCCACAAGCCTTGAAACTAGCAACAAGATAGGTTACACACACACACACACACACACACACACACACACACACACACACACACACACCAACTGTTGAGGATTAACATATATACCCACACTCACTGACTATATGTTGGCTGGCTCTGCTCACATGCTGTCTCCCTTCCAACAAATAAGACAATCCCGACCTCTTTGTACACCACACCGCCTTCTGAGCTTCTTCCCTGGGAGAAAGGGGAGCACTGCAAGGCAGCCTACCAAAGATGGCTCTCCAGCCCATACTGGCATAGCAGCTTTGGGTTGCGCTCAAAGAGGGTGCTGAAGAAGTTTGGAAGGGGAAAAGGAGCAGATCGTTACTAATCCTGGGTGCCAGCTTGGCACGATGGTAGCAGCTGAGATGGGGGTGCTTCATGCACAGCACCGGTAGGTCAAATGAACAAACACAGCAGTAAGGCAGACAAAAGAGCAAGAGAGAAAGATATGAGGGTGACCCAGCTTTTTGTACTCATCAAGGGGCTTCCTTTTCTGGCATGATGGCCCTTGATTGCTCATTCTTGGTCCTAAAAGGGCGCTTCCATCGTTTTGCACATTACCAAGGGTCCAAGAAAGAACTCATGACCAGCTCTGGAGACCAGCAGCTTGGCCTTGATTGAATTTGGCCAAGGAGTTTGTGAGGACAGCTAGTGTTGGAGACCCTTCTTTTAAGTCACTAATGTCTTTGTTTAATTCAAGTTTGGAAGCTCCCAGAATGTGGCTTTTAAAAAGGATTGAAAATTGTTACAGTCAGCAATTACTTTCCAAAAACGAAGTATTTTACCAAGCATATGGTCATAAAATATATGTATTTGTATTATTAAAACAATAAAACTAAACTAAACTAAAATAAACAGCAGACGTTTCATTCCTCTTCCAGGAACCTTATCAATGCAACCAAGCCAACTGGCATAAAGATGTTAATTAATACAGCATGTTTCCAGTCACAAGTTTTATAGGTACACCCAGCCAACCCCAGCTGGGAGCAATCAATTAATACCATGTCAACCAATCATCTGTGATCAGCCCCCAATTCAGCTTACCTGATGTACTCCACCAATACTTAAGTTATTTTACAATTAAAGGCACATGATCACTCCTATTCTTATTTACTACCAATAAGACAATTCCTGGCATTAGTCCTGCTCTTAATGCAGGAGTCCAGATTCTATTAATTACTGTTAGTTCTTGTTTGAGGTTCAGGACAGAGTCCTTGTGCTTAAAAATCTCGATGGCTTCTAAGCTTAAACGCACCCTATAATTCGCTTCACTTGACAATTGTATGCTCTGCAAGTGCCAACTGTTCCACATGTCTTAACCTACATGCTCACTCATGTTCACGGACACGGGTATTAATAAAGTGTTTCGTTGTCCCAATGTAGACACGACCACAACTTCATGGGATCCGGTAGACCCCTGGGGTAGATAAAACAGGTCTAGGGTCCTTGGGGGTCCTGAGACACTGGGCTATTTTCCTAGTTGGCTTGAAGATTGTTTGCATATTATAATACCCCAATACACAAGCAATTTTATCCGTAGTCCCCTTAATGAATGGCAGGCATACGATAGCTCTTTGTTCCTCCTCAGCCAATGATTCCGCTGTTCTATTACTGTTTTGGAGTCTCCACAACTGTCTTTGCCAGGTTCTATTGATCTGAGCCAAAGGATACCCATTCACCTTCAGAGAACTTGTCAGGGTCCTTTTTTCTGTAGATAACGAAGCAACATTGCAGATCTTCAGCGCTCTAAACATCAAAGAATTAAGCATTGAGTTTTTCTGAGCGGGGTGGTGGTTGGAACTGTTATGCAAGTAACAGTCCATATGTGTCGGTTTCCTATACAGTACATGCACAGGTTAGATCTTTAGTCCTAGTCACCAATACATCAAGAAACAGAAGAGTCCCCCACTGGCGTCGCTCAAGGTGGGGTGGAAAGCTAAGTTCTGCAGCTTTCCACCCCACCGTTACTCTCCTGCACGAGGTGCCCCGCTCCCTCGTCTTTAGGAGCCCGTCAGCGGAGAGAAAGCAACGTGCAGGAGAGTCCCTGCGCGTTGCTTTCTCTCCGCTGACGGGCTCCTACGATGAGGGGGCAGGGCACCTCGTGCAGGAGAGTAATGGTGGGGTGGAAAGCTGCAGAATTTAGCTTTCCACCCCACCTCGAGCAACGCCAGTGGAGTCCTCTGTACCTCTTGCTCCACCATGAATTGAATAGAAGGACAGAAATTATTAAGATGATTCAAGAAGTCTGTTAAAGCTTGATCACCGTACTCCCATATACAGAAGCATGCTTCAAAGTTTCAAAGTCATGGTATTTGGCAGGCAGGCATTCACCGCCACGTAAAGTACATACACACATATCCCTCTTCAAGCATTTAAATCAAAGAAATAAAAAGGTTGTCAGGCAAGACGTATTCTGATAGTGCAGCCTGATCCTTCAGTGCTCGTTTGAAGTAAGCCTTTCACGTAGGAGTGCATTAATGTGACCTACCAGCTGTAATCTGATGTGGTACAGTCCACTCTGCTACCTCAGACCTCTACGAGTTTTTCCCACCTCAATGTGCTGTATGCACAGACCAGGCCTTGTATATTTAAAAATAAGCAATGTGATCAAGAAATTGCTCGGTCCATCATAACTGGGGCCAAACCGTCATTGGCTACCACATGATCACTACTTTAGGTAGGTCAAAATGACAGGCCCAATGCAATGTAAGTCTGTGGAAAAACATGTACTCTTGCTTTGTTGCTTGGGTGGGCCCAAAAATGCCTGGTATGCATTAATGTCCAACATTTAGTTGAACCAAAAGATTAATTCTCCTGTACGAATGTGGGCAAACCAAGACCAGCTGAAAGTTAAGCAAGCACTGATCCGTTCTCCAATCCTTCTAATCACAGCCAGCTGCTGCATAAAACTTAGGAGGAGCAACAACCCCAGGCCAATTTCATAAGGGCCGAGAGAGAGAAGGGCGGAGGGAGAAATCTAGAAAGCATCCTCACCTTTAGAAGGGCAGAAGAAAGTTAATAAAATAAAAAGTTGATGCTTTCAATCAAGGAGCTATAGCACATGTTACGGAAGTTCTGACATTCCCAGATTAATCTCTTCCCACCTCTGCCAGCTGCCTGTCCCTTTAATACATTTGTTTTGTACTAAAATATTTGCTCATAACCAAGGTTTCCTCCTGGAGTGTATGTAGTCTGTGTGTGAGCCTTCTCTCTCTCTCTCTCTCTCTCTCTCTCTCTCTCTCTCTCTCTCTCTCTCTCTCTGTGTGTGTGTGTGTGTGTGTGTGTGTGTGTGTGTGTGTTTCATCCCTTGCATTCCAAGTGTCCCTAAATCATTAAAAACCACACACACTGTGCCAATAGGGTTAACACTGGCTGAACAATCTTGTCTCCAGTTACTTTCAGTATGACTGCCGCTACTTGGTCATGTCATCACCTTCCTACAAAAACGTTGTCTTCCCGAACAATTCACTGTTCCTCACCTGAATACTTCTTAAACTGGAACGTTTTCAGAGCAGCCGTTTCTCCTTCCTACCCACCTTTTACATGTTTGCTTTTGCTGTAACGCCTCGTTTAGGAAGTCTTAGGCCTAATTCAATTAAGTTATGAGCAATCTGTTACTGAAGTTACAGAAGTTCTTTTTGTCTCACTAGACTTTTAGAGATCTCAGTCGAACAAATACCCTTCTCACACTCAGTGGCGTCACTGGTGCGTGGCGTGGCGGGGGGGGGGCGGAGCGCACAGTGTGACGCACCAGGAGGCGGCTGGAGGGGGTGACGAGCCAGGAGGTGATGTGCCTGGAGTTCCTGCACATCACACCCCCCCCGCTACACTCACCCCCATCCCGGCGCGTCACTCCTATAGCCGGCAAGCCAAGCTGTGTCTTCCTCGGCGGCTCGGCTGCTTCTGAATAGGCTGGCAAGAGGCTTCGAGTGTCATGCGCACAACACCGCAGTCCTGGCACCTCAGTTCCATAGACTTAGATAGGGTTGGAAAAAATGGCCGAACATATCTTATCCTATCACTCTACAGAGGTCGTATTATACAGTTGAGGACCCCTGAAATTTGGAGATTTCATGTCTGGTTTGCCCCTATTACGCATTCACCCAGTTGCACAACTTTTAATAATACTCTCATTCATTCATTGAGAGCCCATATCTATCCTTTCATCTTCTGCTGGTGCAGCCGGTGTATCCAAAGGGAGGGGGCAGCTCAGGAGGCTTCAGAAGGGAAAGGGGATTAATCCCTTTACCCTTCCATAAGCCTCCCACTCCTCAATGGATCTCCTCAGATCTGCTCCAGCTCTGTAGCTGGCACAAGTGCAAGGAGAGAAAGGGGCAGGGAGGATGCAAGAAGAGAGGATAGAATCCGGCACGTGCTATAGTTGCCAGATCCACCCTCTCCTGCAGCCTCCTCATCCCCTGTTCCTCCCTCTTCCCCATTTTGCCCCTCCCTCCCCACCCTGTTTCTCCTCCTCCTTGCCCCCGCCGCTGACTTACCTGCTCCAGCAGGTCCAGGCAGGTCCGTCAATGTCCCAGGATCACTGACGCCTCTTGCAGCAGTTCCAAAATGGCCGCAAATGACTGCCCACGACTGCCCAGTTCAGAATAGGATTGGGCTGTCATTCATTCATTCATTCACACATGCACACACACAAACTCTCTCTCTCTCTCTCTCTCTCTCTCTCTCTCTCTCTCTCTCTCTCTCACACACACACACACACACACACACACACACACAGGTACACCTCCTTCACACTTGCATGGAATGCTCACCCTGCCTCTCCCTCCCACCCAGTTTAGAACAGGGGCAAAATCCACTTCAACTGGGCCAGAAGTCAAAGTGCCATGCAGAGTGAAATGATTTCTGAAACAGACTTAAAATCCATTGCATTCTAGGTTTTGTCTGGACCAGAAATGACAACTCAAGTCATCCCAAAATGTCCTGTGACTCTCCATTATTAAATAACAATAGAGTGATCGATTGATTGCACTTTTATATACCTCATTTTTCCAAAGATCTTACAGCAGCTTTTGTATGGTTCCCAGGCTGTCATCCATCATGGCAATTTTGAGGCCAGATATGAGGCTTCAGCAGATCCACTGCATCATAGGTCTTTTCTGGAATGTATTCATTATCTTTTTTAATTTAATGTTATTTCCTACGGGGTTTTTTTTTGGGGGGGGGAATGAATAGTAGGGAAATAGTCAATAAATGTATATCCCCCCCCCCCCGTAACTATCCCCAGTGCGGTGGCTTCCAAAGTATTTTGCCTTGCTGCATGCAAATCTTTCCATTATTCCCAGAGGTACATACTTCCAGAGGTTAAACATCTGTAACTTGATGTTATAGCAAAACCATCCAGCTTTTCAGCTTTCCAGTGCAGAAACATCATACAGTAGCTGTGTTTTCAGGACATTGTAATCCGGATACTCCAGTGATCTCACAGGTAATCTAAAAGCAATGTGCTCCAGAAGTATGAGAACATGGATGGATGTACACATTTGAGCAATGCACTTTATCCCTCATCCACAAGTTTTTACTTGTTGTGTTTGAACTTTCTTCTGTGTAGCCATTTAAATTATTCTTTGTGGTCTGATTCGAGGCAAGCCAACCACAAGTTTCTGAAGTCACATATATAATAATTTTATGAGCTTATATAGTCAAGAATGTTTAATGGGGTGAATAATTCTATTTAAGGAGTTCTGCCCCAACTGGATTCTGGGCAGGAGCTGGCAATGGGGTAAATGACACAGGGAACTCAAAAATGTGAGCCCCCCCCCCCAGAAGATAGCAGCGGAGATGATACATGTTAATAATGATGATGATAAAATGACCTTCCTGTGACCCTCAAGAACACCCATGTGACCCTTGTTTGGGTCGTGACCCTTAGTTTGGGAATCACTAGCCTAGGCTTTTATATGTCTAGAAACCTCCAGTTCACAAGAGGGCAGAGCTAGGCCTCCTATCATAATCTCTCTGGTGTAGTCAAGGGACAGAGGTCTCAGAGCATGCACAAAGATGCTCGACAGGCTAGCCCCCTCTTCACATGCCTGCAGTGAATTACAACATCGGTTCAAGATGGCACGATTCATTGTGGAGATGGGGCAGAATGAACTGGTTTCATTTTTTTTTCTATCTGCCAACGTTTTTCAGAGCATGACAAAGTACTTTATAACAATGAGGGTTGCCACCTCCAGCCAAATTATGGACAATACAGCCTTTTTATCATTTGGTCACACTGAGCAGGGCATCCAGAGGCTTTTGGGAACCAAGTGTAATCATGAATGTCCAGTCCCATTGTTTCATTATTTTAATTATTACACAAGTGCAGGGTTGGAGAACAATGCCTAATGGTCATTATAGTCCAGACCCGCACAAATTATGACCTACTAATCAGAACACAAGGATTGCACACTGAGTAAGCATGCATTTCCAGAGGATAGAAGACCAAAAAACAAAACAAAAAACATCTTGCCTCCCTACCACTATCTAGCTAGTCTTACAGCCCCATGCTGGTACAGGTGTAATGGTACTACATTGCTGACTACTCCAACAGTAATAAATACGGTATAATAATACTATTCATCATTGTATTTCTAAACCCTTTATGATTTTTTTTTTGAATGCCTTACATGCTGTTGGACTTTTCAGCCTCTACAAGCCTTTTCCCCCATTCTTGAAACTGAAGACAGGATTATATAGCCATGACACACACTTTTACCTCCATAAAAGTAATGACAAGTATGGCTACATATTTCATAGGTTTCCTACACATTACGAATAGAGCTCCTGAATAATGAACAGTCTTTAAAATGATAACAGGTGACAACCCTAAATAACAAAATTACCCCAAATGTAAAAGACAGTGAGTTTTCTGTTAAGAAAGGAATCAGTGTTTGTATCTAAAGTGTGGATTTGCTGTTGCAAACTTCATCTTGGGGACTCTGTAAATAGAAGCAACACCAATTTTTGCGTGGATTTGTGGGTCATTTAGCTTGACACCCTCCAGCTTGAGTTTGTGGTAGGTTTCTAGGATAGATGACCTAATGTCAAGGTACTGTGGAAGTTCCTTCTGAAAATTTAATTGTGAGATCAGACTGAAAGGTTCAAATGTTAGCTTAGCAATGCCTTGGTGTTGATCTTGCAGTGGGCAAATGAAAGTGGGACATCCTTAAAATGTAAAACATCTTGCTATTTTAATAATCCCTTGCGGTATGTTTTCACTTTAGCAATAATTGTATTTTCTTTCTGCGTATTTTATTTAACAACATTGCAGGGCTTGCCTAATCTGTTCCATGTGTTGGGAGTGCTGAGTCCTGCAGGGAGGAACAACTGGCTTATCAGGTGGCTCTCATTCTCAAGAAGTCATTTCAGAGCCTGAAATTATTCATGGTGATGAGCCAAAGGGTAAAACTCACACTGGCCTTTGCGGCCGTAAGTAGTTGCAGCGCAATCTTGGGAATTCACAAGTTTGGAATACATTTACAATTCAAACATTATAATTCAATAATAAATGTAATCAAAATGAAGGCAGAAAAGAGAGGCCAGAAAACAATATTTGTTTTGCTAAGGCTGATGGCTGTGTTAGATTTGCAGTAGCTTGCTTTCTGTGTGGCAGCTTTCTGATATTACGGTGTCCTTTGTTATGTGACAAGCATGGCTGTCAATAACACTAGGGGGGGTGTTAATCCACTATGAACTGGTCAACTAAGGGTTAGTTCACATGGCCATTTTGAGTGAGTGGTGGCCACTTGAGAAACTGCTTGAAATGACCTCATAACCAGTTCCCTGCCTTTGAGCCAATTCTGCTGCCATGTGCAAGATTAATAAACCCAATGCTAACCAGTGCCGATGCAGCAGGGCTGAGCACCCCACGAAGTATCCTACACTAGTCAGGAGGAGGCTGGAGGTCTACTTGGGGTATGTTTGTTCCCTTACTCCAGGTAAAGTCCCAGCCTGCCCAATGTGGCTTCTTGGATCTGTGCCATTTATCTGGCGCAAGTCCGGAAAGCCTCATGTAGGGAGGGCATTCAATAAAAATGACAGAACTGGGAGGGAGGATAGGATATGGCGGAGGCCGCCTAGAGGCCTCTATGGAAGCAGACTCTGTACAGACTATGGAAGTGAATTGTTCTGTAACTATAAGATGTGTATCTTATACTGTAGTGTAGGTATGTATTGTTCTATATTGTAAAACAGAGTCAGAAATGGGTGAGTCAATCATCAAGTCCCAAGCAAGTGAGCCAGTTCACAGTTTATAAGAGGATGAGAGAGAGAGAGAGAGAGAGAGAGAGAGAGAGAGAGAGTATAAAACAAGATCACAACTCAGATGGACTTGGAGGAAATGCCTTCCAGACCTCAAATATGAAAACCAGCTCAACCTAGAGCATGAAGCCAACACAGTCCACCTGTCTTCCATAAGATAAATTGTATTTGGCTCTATGGTACCAGTTCTCCTTATCTGACTTCCCATAGGCAATTATTCAATATCTTAACAACAACAGCAACAACAACAACAACAACAACAAGAGCAACAACAATAACAATAACCCAGGAATATGTTTCTGTTGTTATGAACCATTCCCTAAATATTGCCATACAGAAAGTTTTTTCCCTTCCCAAATTCTCATGAAAGATGCTGATTACATACTGTATTTAATAACTCGTTGAGTCAGGTGCACCAGAGATGGTCTCTCATGCGGTGACACAAAGGACGTCATTTTTATTGACTGCTCATCTACTTGCCTCTTTGTGGAGGGGCAGGAATGCAGACCGTTGTGCAAATCAGGGATTCAGCTTGTGCAGTGAAGCTTGCCCAGTGAAATACTAGGACAGTAAATCATGCCCGACAGCCCATTGTCCTGAAGAGGTTTTCTTTTGTTTTGTTTGGAAGTGGTGTTGGGTCTTTGTATCCTGGATGCTGTTATGGTGATTTAGCAAACAGCCAAAGTTCCTGCTAGTAGATGGGAGAAAATGCTGGATCGATGCTGTGTTGCACATTTAAAAAATAAATAAGCTATACCTTTTTCCTAGTCAAGGAAAGATGCTTCATTTTTTACACAGATGTACATTAAATGAAGCCAGAATCTCTGTAAGCAACAGTACAGTTGTATAGTAGAAACAATATATATCCTACTTTCCTGTCGGAAAGGTTGGAGATATTCACATGCAAGGATGACTGAGCAGAAGGTTACTCAATCAGAAATTGAATAGGGGCACCTTGAGCGTTCAGCTTGATCCTCAAAACCCATGTGGTGTGTGTGTGTGTGTGTGTGTGTGTGTGTGTGTGTGTGTGTGTGTGTGTGTGTGTGTGAAGGATTGACAGAATGCTTGAAGAAGCCTGATTCTGCACCCTCCGCCCAATCCGTGCTCCCAAGAGGGGAAAAGTCTTATTGGGAGCCAGGACATGATAGCTCGTGGCTGCTCCTGCAAGATCTCCTTAATGCTGGCCAGTGCTATTGCTGGAGGGGGTGCAGCACTGTAAGTGGTGCAAGGCGCTGCACTGCGCCTTCCAAACCAGTGTAACATGGCCTTTCCCACTCACCCCAAGAGCCATTCTGATGGCGAAGGCAATGCACTGCATGTTACCTTTGCCACCAGAATGGCTCCAGGGCGAACGGGTGGAGCAAAACGGTGCAAACACCGGTTTGCAGGTGCAGCGCCTTGCACCACTTACAGTGCCGCACCCCCTCCAGCAACACCACTGATGCTGGCTGGGCAGCCTTGGAAGTTGACCAGCACATGAGGGAATGCCCCAAAGCAGAAGAGAGGCTTCTGACAGCTTCCCTTTCTTTTCCAGTATGCTCTGTTATAGGAAATAGCCTTTTGATAGCCTCCCCTTTTCTCCCAGGCTGCAAGCAGGGGATCAAGCAGACTCAAAGCAGAAGCTACACTCAAGCTGGACTTTTCCCACCTCAGTTCTGCTCATCTTCATTTGAGCAAGGGTGTTCAATATTTTGGGCACCCCTGCTCTGAATGTTTGTCAGCTCAATCCTATCCCTCGCCACATTATAGCATGCAGCCGCACCAACTATGATGCACTCCATGCACTCCATGCTATGATGGCGGGGGGGGGGGGGGACGACGACCAGAAGGCCAGCCAGAGGAAAGTACAAATACTTTGATGTAGCTCTGTAGTTGGTGTAAATCCGAGGAGAGGGAATAGGATCCTGGCACAAGTGGTTTACAATAGGGGTTCTCAACCCCTTCCTGGCTGAGTACCACCTCCGGCGCCACTCTCCTGCTGTGTACAACAAGGAGTAACTGGCAATGACATCATCGCCAGTTACTTCTGGTTTTCAGAGGCCAGAAAATAAAGGTAGGAGGCTCTTGGCAGGTGAGTGGGAAGGCCCTTCTCAGTATTCCTGAGCGGCTCGGCCAAAGGCAGGAGTCTCTCGGGAGCAAAAACGTGCCGCCAAAAGCGCCGTATCAGAGTGGGGTTCCAGTGGTCCTGCAGTCCGAGTACCACCAGCAGTTGGCCAGAGTACCACTGGTGGTACTAGTACCACTGGTTGAGAACCCCTGGTTTACAATAAGGGGTACCAGCATACAGACCATAAAGGTGCATGTAAAAATGGTAACTTTAACCCTGTAGTTTCAACATTTGTTTCAAGATCTTTTTGAGGTCTGATATAGACATGATGTGGGCCAAGGGTAAAGAACTTACCTGTGCAAGCCCATTGCTATGTGAATCCCATGGTTTTTAAATGCATCAGCACATCCACATGTAGTGATCAAAGCCCAGCTGAACATGCCACTGATGTGCTAACAGTGCATGCAAATTGGTACATACAAAGAGGGCTTGTGTGGAATATTTACAGAGGGAAAAACCTTTAACAATTGGTAGCAAAACAAACAAAAAAACAAAAAAAACAACTTGCAGAATGCATGAGTTTAGTAGATGATGCTTCCTTTCTGTCTTCCTTTCTGCAGTCATCATCTGGGGGGAAGGTCTCTCAGAAATGCTGATCTTTGGCATTCCTTTGTTGAAAATCTTCTTGGAAGTGGGCTGTAAACCATTAACTTAGGTAGGCTCTGTGGTTTTCTTGTAAATCTAACCAGATCACTACCACTTTTTACTCTTATTCTGCTAAAAAAGCTCTAACAACTTTACATTTGTAAATGTAAACAACTTTACAACAAGCATTCAGTAACCATTAGCTGTTGCCAACAATTATGAAAGCTTAAAATGAATGATGGGTCAAGGACATTGTTGTAGCAGGAAGGGGATTAACGCCCATTGTTGGCACCTAAACTATTCAATTAGATCACATTCGGTATATGTGCCCAAAGGCAGTATAAAGGAGGGTCATGGCATGGCTGGTCTGCCTGTGAAGTCTGAGAGTCTTTGCTTTTACAGTGAAGTGGTGAGCCTTGGATGGGATTCCCTTGGGAATCGAACTCCTTATCCAAATTCCCCTTCCCAAGTCTCCATCTGTTGGTATCATGTAAAAAGAATTCTAGAAAAGGCTTTGAGAAGGGTGATTCTCTTTTTCCCCAGCTGAATCAGTTCTCCTAATTCAAACAGGGGCATCTTGAGCGTTCAGCTTGATCCTCAAACCCCGTGTGTGGTGTGTGTGAAGGACTGAAAGAATGCTTGAAGAAGCCGGATTCTGCACCCTCTGCCCAATCCGTGCTCCCAATGGGGGAAAAAGCTTATTGGGAGCCAGGACATGATAGCTCGTGGCTGCTCTTGCAAGCTCTCCTTAATGCTGGCCAGTGGTGTTTCTGGACGGGGTGCGGCACTGTAAGTGGTTCCATCTTTGAGCACCAGATATCTTCACCTTGTTATTTCAGGAACCATCAGGGTCCTTCCAGCACACAAATGGATCAAAACTGAATTCATGGCTTTTGCCAGTGTGACAGGTCTGGATCAAACGGTATTAGGGAACCTATGGCTGAACTAGCACTACTTATCTCTGTCCCATAGAATACATACTATCTGCCTTTTATCTGCCTAACTGATCGTAACCTGAAGAGGTCTGATGAGATTCGGAAGAAATGCCATTTGAATTTACTTGAAGTATTTGTCAATAAACATCTTTTTTTTAACTAGATCACCATGGCTACTAATCTCGTTACTGGGCAGTCCTCTTTGAGAATACATACTGTTCCCCAGCATTGAAAGAGGGGGCAGGTATTGATATATGCACAGAAAACATGTTGTCATGATAACACTTGATATCACAACCCCTAGTCTGCAATACAGGGGGGAAAACACCCATTTTATGTCCTGGCCTTTCCTACTATTAGTCTTTTCAGGGCTCACGTGTGTGGGTGAGAACAAGGCTACTACTCTCCTACTGTGTGATCAATGAATTCTCAAGGTGATCTGAGTATGGGAAGCAAAGTTGCATCAACTTTCCCTATAGGAATAAATATGACAGATAATCAAATGCCTCAGTCACTAAATGAATAGGACAGTTCATAATTAAACCATAGCAAGGTTAAACCCATGCCCAAGGTCATTTTCACACAAAACACTAAAAGTGTGTGTGCAAATGTGTTGCATTTGTTATGTGAATTTAAATCTCACATTGGCCACAAGGTACAGATTTCAACATGGTTCTTTGGTTTCTGTGATGCACTCATTCACACGTATAAACAAATACAGTAGTTGGTGAGGCTCCAAGATAGTTTTAGTATATGTGCACCACCACCCCTAAAACCCAGCCATAGAGTAGTTAGGAAGAAAGTAACTCCGTGGAAGTAGTATGCATGATTTCAGTAGCTCACAAAGCATGAGGGGAGAGGGGAAGCCTGGAATCCGTAGCTTGAATATCCCTTCCCCTGCGCCAGCAGAGTTCAGCAATGACATTGAGCAAAGTGAAAGCTCAGCAAAAAAGAGACTATTGCAGCTGTCATCCGGTGTCACTTCATTTTACTCTCCATACTAAAGACAATTGGTACTGAGGTCTAAGAGCATGAGGGATTTAGAAACCATTGTTATGAGGTCATACTTGGAAGCAGAGAGACCAAGCAGAAATCTACCCAGATATTTCTTTCTAAGCAAACCAAGAAGAAAACCCACCCACCTCTAACTATTACTGTCACATTTTAGTCGATATTCCAAAATCCAAAATGTGCCAAATGGCCAGGTGCACACTGAAGCATAGTAGGGAAACTTTCAATGGATGGGGGGGGAGTAGGAAATTTGTTAACAAATTAGTTTTGAGCTTTATAAGATTCTCATTTTCATGTCATCCTTTTAAAGAAAACAGTGGCTGCCAGAAACAGACCATTTAGAAGTGCCAGTTGTTGAAATCTGACCCTTCCCCCACCCCAAAAAAGATCTCAGTTGGGTTGCTGGTGATGTTTTCCCAAGCCAGGCTCAGAGGAGAACTTTGGGGGGGGGGGGGCTCATAAAAGCCTCACTCAAATGAGAATTGTATTTACCAAAGTTTCAGTGTGGTTTCTAGAAAACAGATAAAACAATGCCATAAATACCACAAAGCAATAAAACAGCAGTTAAAGCAGCAGCTCAAAATAGTTAAGGTGCTTTAAAAGGCCTGAAAGGAGGGGGATGAAGATGTATGTAAATACTAATTGTTGCATATGTGGATATATCAGTAGTTCACGCTTTCATCCAGATTTCATAGTGCTTACACCAATTTCCTTGTGAGACCTTTTCTTGGTATTCCACCCACTGAATAAGGGCATCTCTGGTCATTCCCCTTCGCAATACCTGGTGAGTCTCTACAGGTCTCTACAGTCCACTCTATCCCTGCACCTCACACCCGTCCTTTGCAAGTTCCAATTCTGCAGCTACTGCCTCCTCTTCAGGCCATCAGAGTGTGGTTGATGCGATGAAGCATCTCAATTGCATATACCGTATTGTCCCGAGTATAAGACGCACCTGATTATAAGACGCACCCTTAAAGTTTGGTGCTATTAAAAAAAATTAATTAAATCACTGGCATTAAATTGCAACAGCCTGATTATAAGACGCACCCCTAGTTTAAAAACTTAAATTAGGAGAAAAAAGTGAGTCTTATACTCAGACCAATACGGTATTTTGGAGCAGCCATGGCTAAAGCCTCTGGACAAGCTATTCCCCAGAAATCTTCTCCATCAACCCCTTTTCAAGACTTCTTCTTTAGCCTGGTCCCTTGGGTAGAGAATTGAATAGTCTCCAGCTGTAAGAATCTAAAGGTGGTTCTGGGCATGAATCAAAAGCTAGTATGCATGGTTTCAGTAGCTCACAAAGCTACTCACAGGAGCTCACATAGGGAGGAAGAGGAGGCTGGTATCTGTAGTTTGAATATTCCTTGGATCTCCAGAAAGAGCACAATGGCCCCTGGATGTTCCGGCCTCCTCCTGCCTTCCTGCTGGTTTACCTTTCCCAGTGCACGTCCGGACGTCCTCCGGCATGGCTGGGAACGTGGAGGCCTTTCCACTGGCGTCCCCGGCAGTGTGCTGATCAGCATGCTGCCGGGGAGGCTTTTGCGACTGGTGCTAATTGCTTTACGGCAGTCAGTGCCGGTGCGGGAGGCACACCGCTATCAGGTGGCGCGCATAGGATTGGGCTGTCAGAGACAGAAATCAAAGCAATGTTTAAAGTTCCTGGGCAAATTCTATTGGACCCAGGCACAAAGCATGAATTAATACATCTCTTTTCATTGTACTTCCAAGTCCAGTGCAAGTGCAGAATAATCCTTTTCAAAATACCCTCCTGAGGTGCACCGTTTAAAAATCCTGGAAACTTGAATTCTAATTAAAATGTGATCCATCACAGAAAGAAAGAATGTCTGACTTTCTGATATGACCATAAAAAATCCCTACCAGTCAAAGAAAAGAACAAATAAAGAAAGGAGCAGAGGGGGTAGTATTCAGTCCTCCCAATTCTGTGAAAAGAAGAAGGGAAGATGTTCTTTTGTGTAGTCTGGTAATGGAACCAGACCGGAGATTTTCAACCATATTAACAGAGAGCGAACCAGACTTCCGCTCAGCAAAAGACTGATTAACAAATGCATCCAATGCCTTGTGTCACAATAACAATATCTGGACATCAGTCCCTTGGAAGAAAGCATTCAGCGACTGGAGGACAGAGGGAGGCATTCTCTAGTGTTGCAAACAGCTGAATTCAGCATCGAAGTGAATGCTGCGAGTTCTTTGTCTCAGCCTGGGAGACCTGATGTTTTGATTGTGTGAAGATAACAGTCCCACTACCCATGGAATCCTTGGGTCCTACAGTAAATAAAAGGTGGGCATCTCTGTTGTGGTGTGTGAAATTCACTGGCTCGTTAAAGGCGACTGATTTGCTATTCTCTCTGCTCAGAATGTCCTGTCCTCTGTAATGCAAATCAGCATCACATTAGAGGGTTCTACGGTTTGCATGCAAAGCACAGCTTGGCCACCAAAAGCATTGTACTGTCTGGCTTGCATTTCCAAGCAACTTCCTGGCACCTACCACCATTAATTTCAGTGGGATATGCACCCTAAACGCCTAATTCTGGAAGGTATTCTGCTGCCTGCATACACGACAAAGCACCATGTGTGAATTGAGAACTTATGAGTCTGGCATATTCATAGCCTTGTACAGTCCAAGAGTTCTCAAATACATTGAAAAGTCACGTGTGCCTAGGAATATGTTACCTATAAGTTTCCAGTTCCAAGTTATATAGCAAATAGCCAAGATGTACATTTTGCATTTTGCATTGCTAACAGCCCCAATCCAAATAGACTGATCTGCTGGCAGAACAAGTGTTCTGCCAGCAATGACAGCCTTACGGCAGTCGCAAAATCCTCTCCGGTAGTTCACGAAGCCACGCCCTGCCAGAGCATCGGCAGGGAAGTCACAGTGGCATCATGTGCAGGAACGGCTCTGGACCGGCCCGCTGACCCAGGTAAGTTGGCAGGGGAGACGGGACAGGATGGGGGAGGGCGGAACAGGGCAGTTATAGGGTGGGGGCGGGTGGATCGGGTCCAGGAATGGAGTGGGTTTGGTCGCAGCGGCAGCTGCCAAATCCTAACCCCTTTCCTGGACCCGATCCTGTGGCCTGGGCCCATGCGAACCTGCGCCAGTGATTCTGCTCGTGCAGGTCCAAGTATACCCCTTCGCACTGTAGAGGCTTTCCCCCGAGTAAGGGAACAATTCTTCCCTTTACCCAGAGGATACCTCTGGGACGTCCAACCTGCCGGATGCAGCATAAGCTGTTTTGTCACAGCTGCAGCAGCAGGGGGAGCATCGGATTGGGCTGTTATACACAGTACTTACCTTGTGTTATAACCTACTTTAGCCTGTGGGTTCAAGTGGATAACAAACAATATGTTAATCAGAAAGCTGCAATGACCCGTGATTAAGGCCTCATCTTACTCATCCCTGGCCATCAAAAGCTAGCCAAACTAGTGACATGTTACACTATTTAGAAGAACAGAGTTCCAAAGTTAAGGGGCAGCTACCAAGATGCTTCTCCACGTGACTCTTCCGTTTTGGCTCGCTGAGGTCTTTTCCCATGCAATGCAAGATGAATTATTATATCTCCCATCCCTCCAGTAGACTTGGAGGGGCAGTCTGACCTCTTCCCCATCCAGGTACGAAGCAAGGTGCTTTTGATTGGAGGGACATGGAGGGGAGGAACTCTGTTAGCTGCTTAAGCTGCTTCTCTCTGCTTAGACTAGAGACTCTTTGGGTATTGTTCAGAATAGTGGTTCTGCCCTCCTGCCCAGGAGATCAGTCTGGGATTAACCAATTGCCTGCACCAAGTAGGAATATTTTGGTCCTCACCTGGTTGGCTTGTGATAGAGGAGTTTTTTTTTCACCTGCTTCAGACTGAAAGAACAGGTCTTGTGTGGGTTAATGAAGATTGCTAGCTGGCAGCAGGTCCAGTGCTGTGGGGAGGGTAAGAGGAAGGAATTTGGTGTATCTCTAAGGCAAGCGGACTGACCAAAGAGGTCACAAGACCAGGCTCCAGAGGCTGTTCAGCTCAGAGTCATTGAATGGGAACTCCTTCAGCAATGGTTGCAAAGTCTACCTCAAAGGCTGATCTGCCTGTCTTGACTCCTTCAGGGGCTGGCAGTAATAAACTGGGATCATCAATGAGATAAGCTGCAGCTTGGAGCCAGGGTGGGAATGCCCAGACAACAAGGGCAGAGTGCGCGTCACCCCGGGCAGGAGGTCAGCGCATCACCCCCATGCCCCCTTCCCACCAGGGGCTCAGGGAGGGATGATGTGCCCGCTGCCCCTCCCCCTGCTGCTGCTCGGCAACCCCCCATCCCACCTGGGACTCACTCAGAGGGCCGCAGGGGATTCCCAATGCACAGGGATGGGGTGACACACCCGCTCCCCCTCCCCGCTGCCGCCCGGTGCTTCGCCCTCTTCATCCCATTCGGGACTTATAGGGCAGGGGATTCTCAGTGGCACTTCCCTGGTCCACAGCACCATCTACGCAGGCACACACACAAACCGGAGATTTCCAGTCGCGCTGTGCGCCTGCGCGAGGAGAGAAACACGCACTGGGAACAGCTTTAGAAGTTCCTGCCCTAGAAGTCCTGAACGGGATGAAGAAACACCGGGTGGAGAGGGGGGGGGCAGCGGGCGCATCACACCCTCCCTGTGCGTCACCCCCCTAGCGACCCACCTCCCCGCCATGGCCCAGCGCCGCCACTGAACAAGGTTGAAGATACAGAAGAGGTAACTGAGCTATTTTTACCAAGGTAGGAAGCCACACTGAATGGGGAGATTGGAGTTGGAAAGATATTGAAGCCCACTACAGTTTTTGCTATTGTCAAATAAAGATTTGGTCATTTATATCCCAAAACCTTGTCTCATGTTTGTTTGGTGGTTTTGTTTTGGTTTTTTTTTGCAAATTATGGTAATAAACACAATGTTGCCACTTTGCCACATGGAAGCTGTTTCAGCTGGTCCCCATGCTGCTGATCTTCTAGCTCAGTCCCAAGTTTCTCTTTGGGAAACTCATAGCCCAATCCTATCCAAATCTCCTCCCCTCTGGGGCAGCCATGCCACCGGAGCACACGCTGCATCCTGAGGGGGGGGGCAGTCCAAAATCATCTCCTCCAAGCAAGGAAACATTTATTTCCTTGCCCAGGGGTAAGTCTCCACTTCCCTAATGGGTCTACTAGGACCTGTGTCAACTATTTTGCTGATGCAATTCCGACTGGACTTACCGTACTTAGATAGATCGAGACCGAGAAGGAGGAGGCTAGGATATTGGTGGAACTGCTGCTTCCAATATCCACCCCCTCCCTGCCCGCAACACGCCTCATCCCTGCTCTGGTCCCCGCCCTATATCACCCAACCCCCACCCCACACTGCCTACCACCTGCCTCCCATGCCTGGGGCTCCTGCAGAGGCCACTGTCGCCTAGCCACTGCTACTCACTGTTTGCAGCAGCGGCAAGGCTGCGCTCTATGGTTTGTCGCACGTTGCAACAACCGTAAAGCACACTGTGCTGCCAGAACCCGAGTCCTGGAGGCACTGCCAGGCCCATAAGATTGGCCCATCAATCAGATTTTTTCCTTCTTCCTTATTCTTCTTTCATACTAAAGCAGGATAACTACAGCATCGTTCAAGGACCTTTCCTTTTAGCACATGCACCTCATCACTAGCTCTTCTTGCTTGAACACACTGAGCACTGTAAAAGCTCAATGTTCTGCTGGCTTGTTGGGATAGCATCTGCAATAATTCTGTTCACGTTGGCAGGGGCAGACGACCATCCCTGATGGTAGTGGCAGGGCAAGGTTGTGCAGTGATTACAAAAACACACCTAAAATTGATGACAAAACCATACCTGATTGTGATCTCTATAGCCTACTGAGCAGGCTTCTTAGGTGCCCGATGTTTAGAGAACATGGAAATTTACACAACTTAATAATAATAATAATAATAATAATAATAATAATAATAATATTAAACAGTATATAGCACTTTTCAACAAAAGGTTCACAAAGCGGTTTACAGACAAAATCAAATGATTGAATGGCTCCCTGTCCCAAAAGGGCTCACAATCTAAAAAAGATGCAGAAGAACACCAGCAACAGCCACCAGAAAGGCACTGTGCTGTGGTGAAAGGGGGGGGAGCATTTACTCTCCCCGTGCTAAATATAAGAGGAGCACCAATTGAAAAAGTGCCTCTTGCCCAGTTAGCAGGGGTGAAAATGAATCCATGTGATGTCATTGAGAAAGCCAGCCATTATCAGAGGTATTTACTGAGCAAAGATCTTGACTCCAGAAAGCCTAATAATGAAGGCTGTTTGTGGATCATAGCTTTGCCTTTGCATTTCTTGCCAGAAATGTCTCTTTCCCCCCCCCCCCATTAATTAATTACCAACCTTAAAGAGCCCGGCAACATTTTAGAAGATTTGGTGGTGCTTTAATTTTTAATGCACGCATCTGGAAAGACTTTATTGCAGTTTATTTTCAAAAAGGGACAATATCTTTCCCAACTGTGGTCATTCATAAACCTCTTATCTAAAGAACTTTAATTTTAGCACCAAGAGCTCCAGGCAAGGGACTAGTAGTACCTCATCTCAGCAGATTGTCTCTCAACAGATCTGAAGGTTAGATTATACAGTCTGAATGAAGAAGTGGAAAGTGAAACGTTAAGACTGTTTTAAATATTTGTACGTATTTCAAACTTTTAACAAACGACGGAATTCCCGGGAACATGTATGTTTTTAACTCTGAAAAGTGGGATGTTTTTGGCCCTTTCAAATTGGGCTAAGAGGCTCCTTTGAAAAGTGATGACTCTCTTCTGTTTAGCAAGGAAGAGCAACGATCCGATCTGTTTTCAACCCTGTATAACATCCCTTCCAGTGATGGTTTGCTAGTGTCTCTTTGGCGTCTTATTCAGATTTTAAGCCCTTTTGGCCAGGACAAGGAGCCACTTTTCATTTATTTTTCTGTGTTAACTGCTTTGTGAAGTTTTATTAGAAAACAGTATATAAATATTGTTAACAACAACAACAACAACAACACTTAGCCTGGGAAAGTTGGCAGACTGATGGGGATGATTACCCCTTCCACACTCACCGAACCCCTCTGCACCGTACAAATGACTTCCAGGACGTTTTAACCCATGTTCTCATCCAGACTCTGGGACCATACTACTAAGCCCACCTTAAGGGAAAAAGCAGCATTGTTCTTGCAGAGGAGCGCTGGTGATCATGGAAAGGGTTAAACACCCCTTCCTTCTACTCACCTGTTCTCCTCAACAAACCCACCTGTTCCTTAGGAATGTACTGTAGTTTCACCCCAAGTACAGAAATGGAGCACTGGAGATGGCATAGGTTCAGCTTGTGGCTTAGCAAAGGATACAGTGCTCCAAATGGAGAGCTGCCCCTACCTCAGGAATGCAATCTACTAAGCAGAACAACACACACACACACACACACACACACCCTACCTCCACAGAACACCCAGCAATATTTGGAAATATGACTTGCCTGCTTTGGTTGATCTACAGCACAATCCTATGCAATCCTATTGCCTTCAGTGAGAACTACTCCCAGGTAAGTGTGCATGGGATTACAGCCTTAGTGACTGCAGTGGCATGTGCAGGGTGGTTGTAAGCATGCTACAAACTTTCCCTCTTCTTGTCTGCTTTAAAAGATTTGAGTCTTATACTTAAGGCCTGCCTTGGGTTCAGGAGATGAGGTAGGTTGTAGATGTAAATACGTAATAAATAGTGCAGGATGGTGGCTTCTTTGTGGGGGGGAGATGGAGAGACGATGTAATAGTGATAAATGCATCAAGTGCTGCAGTTTTATCAGACCATAATAAAAGAGGGAGGGAGAGGGAGGGAGGTTTTAAAAAGATGGTGTGGCAGCCAGCCTCATATGTCCTCCTCCCTGGAGTTCAGCTGGGGTTTTTATTTATTTATTTGTTTTCCACTCTTATTTTCTCAAGGCGAGAGGGTTTGGTGCCAAGCCTATTTACAAAAGTTCAGCTGGGGGGTCGTGGGAATCCGGCTTTGCACGCAGCTGACGGTTTTATGCTCCCTTCGTTCCTTTCATGGAGGCCTTCTTCTCCTGTTGTTATTTTTTGCTTGTTGTGTGTGCCTGAGGTGGGGGGGGGAGGAAGGGGGAGGAGAGATGGAGCTCTGGGCTAGCGAGGGCCTCATGGCTCAGCACAGTGAAACACTAGAATGGAAGGGCGAAAAAACATTCTTCCTCTCGTTCATTAATGCACACAGCGCGACTCACACAACAGCACTTTTCACCATGCTAGGTTTTTCTTTTGACCTAATGTTTGAGTCACAGGAGACGGTGTGGTTGTTGTTGTTGTGATGCACCCGCTACTGCTCTTCTTTCCTTTCAAGTCAGATGTAGTAGGTAGTAGCATGGTGGCTAAGAGACAGAGCTTTGATCAGGACTTCCCCAGGTTGAATCTCACCTGTGTCATAACTCACTAACAGCACAAACAGGCTGAACAGGTGGCAGAACAATGATGTTTGAGTCACAGGAGACAGGCGCCTATAAACAGGCGCCGGCGGCAGAACAATGGCTCCACCAGTGCTGAGTGTTGTAAACGTGCCATAAGGCACCATTTTTTTGACACCTGGAGAGTAAGCAGTGCTGGCGGAGAGGTCAATGCTGCTCACTCTCTGCCGGACCCAGAGCTGCACCTGCCGGAGAAGATACGTTTTCTGCCGGTTGGGGCAGAAGTGGGGGGAGGGCAGAATGGGGTGTTCTGGATTAGCCCACCAGGCCCGGAGAAAGAAGGATCAGCAGCAGCAGCACGCTCCGCCAAATCCTATCTTCCGTCCCAGGCCAGGCCAGCCTTACATCGGCTCCTCAGTGCTTCAAAATGGGGATAATCATACTTACCTTACAGGGCTGTTATAAGGGTGGTGTCATGATAAGACATGTGCAATGCTTTGACACATCCCCACCCCAGCAATACAAATGCTAAGTATTAACACATTATTATTATTATTATTATTATTATTATTAGTAGTAGTAGTAGTAGTAGTAGTAGTAGTAGTAGTAGTAGTAGTAGTATTTATATACCGCTTTTCAACAAAAAGTTCATAAAGCAGTTTACAGACAAAATCAAATGATTAAATGGCTCCCTGTCCCTAAAGGGCTCACAATCTAAAAAAGATGCAGAAGAACACCAGCAAACAGCCACCAGAAAAGACTTCTGTGCTGGGGTGAAAGGGTAGCAGTTGCTCTCCCCCTGCTAAATATAAGAGGAGCACCAACTGAAAAAGTTGCCTCTTGCCCAGTTAGCAGGGGTTATGGTCTGCGGTTTGTCATGGAGTGTCTTCATGTGCCAAGTGGACACATGCTATTCCACACTCTTCTACGTAATGTTATACATTTCTTCTCCCACCACCTCTGAGACTTGCAGCATTTTCAGGAGACAATGTAAACACAATTCAGAATGCCTCGGTTTAATGTTCACTTTACCAATGGCACTCGATGGGTCAGAGCACATGACAGTAGGAGCCTTGGTTCATGTCTTTGGAGTACATTGGACTGCCCCACTGTTGATTTTAGTGACCAGTTGATGGCCACATAGTGCACTGTTTGTGTGAACCTCCACTTGAGCACTGCATGAATGTAAGTGTCCTAGACGGTTTTGAGACATTCGTCTGAGTCACTATCAACTGTGATCCAACCCATGGTAGCTGCATCTTCAAGCAACTGCTGACTCTTTGGAAGCGTGTCCACTTGTGTGTCTTGTATACCGAACTGACAGCGCAATCCTGTGTAGCCTTGCACCGGTGTAACAGTAGATGCACTGGTGTAAGTGCATCTACTGTTACACCGGTGCAAGTTTACATAGGATTGTGCTGCCAATCTGCAGTACTCATGGCTTAATGCCAATATGGTGTAATGGTTCTGGTGTTCGAATCCCTGCTCAGCCATGAAGCTTCCTGGGTGACCGTGGGCCAGTCACCATCTCTCAGCCATGCATAGGACCACACTGTTAGGTACATAAAGCACTTTGAACACCAAGGGTGATAGGATGAGTGCTAAGTATTATTACTGCTATTCTTTTTCACCAACAGGGGTAAATATTTTCCCTCTTTTGTCTTTTACTTTCCATGTAGAATCACAGAATGAACTGGCCCTGTTTCCACTGTGGCTGTCATTTACTTGAAGAATACACCGTACGTATACTTAACATCATACATTTATTGTTCACTAAGGCTGGCTAGGACATTTCAAACCCCACCAAGCAAGGAAGTGACTGAAAAAGCTGCATTTTTGGACTCACATTAAGCAATTGTGTATATATTTTAAAAAATAGCAATTGGTTGATTTACTCATCAAAGGAGAATGCATAAATCAATTAGTGCTTAGTGTTGATTTGAGAAACAAAAGCTGCTTAAAAGGAAGAGAGTATGGGGCACATTTTAAGGTGTGTGGGTGTTTTTTTTCTTTAGTTTTGGATTTTCACAGATTCACTTCGGAGTTCTTCATAAGGTTCTTTGTCTGGGAGGATCAAGATGTCCTCCCCATAGAATTAAAACAGAGGCTCTAGATTTGGTTAATTGAGCCTCATGTATCTGGCATGAAATACAACAGTCCCAAGAAAAAAGGCCTTTCAGAGACTCGGTAGACTGAACTGCCGGCACAATGTGGGGTCAAGTTGTAAATTGTTCAGCAGAGTTTGTTTAGCATAGCCTTGATGGATCAGCGGCTGCTGCTGTTTCAAGCAGGTCTCCTATTTGCTCAGATGGTTCTGGACAGGAGAGCAGCGCCGTGGCCTTGCGCAGGGAAAGGCGCAACTGCTTGGGCGCCTCCATGCTCAACGAGTGGTCAGAGAAAGCAAGGACGGTGCATGATGTGCCGCTTACCCCAGGAGCACCAAGTGAACCTGAAAGCCTCCCAACATCTGGCAGCAGCTGGCCTGTGTTTGTTTTAGGCTTTCCACACACAGACGACCACCCTGGCTGTGACAGCAAAGATGTACAGGGCTTCTTCACGCATGGCTGGCAGGATGTGCTGAGTCTGTGTGCCAGCCGTTCCTTCTTCTGGGATGAAGTGAGGCTGGGGGGGGGGGGGAAGCATTAGAACGAAGGACATTTCCTCACACTACCCTGTTGTCGATGTGAAAATTCATTTCAAGTTCATCTTGGTCACCTGGCTATGACAGAAAGGCCGTGTTCTGTCATGGCGTGACGATTTCCAGATGGTCAGCCCATGATGCGATTGCTCAATCTAGGGGGACAGGTGGGTGTTTGTGATACTTACCTCAGGATCACAACTAGGCCGAGTGGTGTCTGCCTCAGTTAAGTGCGTATACTGTGCAGATCAAATCAGGTGAGGATGGAGGCTAAAGCAGTTCACACATGGATTCTTTCTTCCTGGTTTACTTCTGCGTCTTTTATCCATGCAACACTTTATCCACGCTGCAGCCTAAACTACCTGCCATCTATCCATTAAGTTAAATGCAACGACGACACAAGAAGGATTTCAGCTTTCTGTGGAGGGCAACTAAATATAGCTTCCATCGCTCTTATGATATTGATATTGTTCGCTGATGGAGAACTTCAGATCAACACACACAAAATGGGCAAGAACACCATACAAGTTATTTGCCCAATAAAGGTAAATGTGCATTTAATGAGAGAGAGAGAGAGAGAGAGAGAGAGAGAGAGAGAGAGAGAGAGAGAGAGAGAGGCTGCCTAGCAGGCAAACAGCACAGAATCAACCCTACCAATAAATGACCATAGGATGGTTAGTCAGCACTTGGAAGTACTGATCCCAGAGGAGGACAAGGGAATGGACTGCTGTGGTGCACATACTGGGGCGCTCAGTTGCAGTAGAAAGTGTAACAACTGATTACTACGTAAGTAGGGTGATAGTCTTTTTTTATTTTTTGTCACGCCCCATCTGTTCTGAGTTAAAGGAATTCACTGCAAACGTTTGATTGACAGGTCCAAAGTTCACAGGTAATTCAGGATGCAATAAAACCGTGCAGTTGATAGTGATAGTATGTGTGATACCTCTAAACAACCGAAATGTACAGTAGTGCTGAAATACTTATGTAGTTCAGTGAATAAGCTTGATTGAAATGAATAGTTCTGGTCCATATCTGATCTCAAGCAGGAATACTGTGTGTGGCCTTTGGCACATCGTTATCTCTTAGCCTCAGTTTGCTGTCTGTAAAATGGGACCAACTGTCACAAGGCTTTTGTATGGCTGAATACGATAAGGTTGTTATCTGGGTTGTTAAAATTCTGGGTTGTTAAAATTCTAGACATTATCTATTGCAGAATGTAGAGAAATATTCAATCTGTGACTTTGCTATTTGAGAGCAAGTGATATAAGGGAGAGACAGGATCAAAAAGTTGGTCCTTGTTTCCTGGTGGCTATGCTTAAATGAACAACATTTACCTCTTGCTTTTCCACTTTCATAAGCAAGACAATCAAAGTCATGGCTATTATTCACTTTCCAGTTCCCCTGAAAAGCAGATTTCACATCTTTGAATGATGCTTCCTCCCTCCACTGCATTCTCCAGTTTCTGTTTCTTCATTTCCTCTTTAGTTAGCCCTTCTTTATATTCCTTTTTCTTGTTGGAGTTTTTATATTCAAGGCGTAGATACTTGTCTCTGTAATCTGTATTTAGGAATTCCCTAACATAATCAATATATAAGGAAATGAAAATATGTAGTTGCTACTATTGCTCTAATATAAAGGTACTTATCTGGCTGCAAAGACAATTTTCCAGTGAAACTGCACTCAAACATTTGCAAGCATAAATATCTCACAGTAGCTGGGTACATCTGTATTACAACATTTCTGGACTCGTTATTTTTCACATGTCCTTTCCACTGTTTTGGGACCCAGTTTCAACAAGCAGTATATACTGTAGTTGAACTTCAAGTGAATTTAACAAAATAATATTTTCATTAGTATAACTAGAGCCCCCTCTTGTGGATTTAATATACATAGCTATTTCTTTCTATTGGATTCCAAAATCTTTCACTTTCAGACAAATGTGAACAGAATTGGACTACTTATAGTTTGTTCACTTATAGCTTTTGTTCACCTAAAAGTAGTGAGAAAAATCACACACACAATTAATGTTAAATAGGAAATGGATCCTGTACATTTCAAAACACGGTTCTTTAAGAAATGGTTAATATCTCACAATAGAAGGATTTCAAATTCAGTTAATATAATTGGAAGATGATTGATTTCTGATTTTTGAATCTCGGACATTAAAACCAATTCTCCAAAGGAGGGAAGTAAGATTGGCTCATCCGGGAATAAGACGTTATGGGGGAAAGTACATCTCTGTTGAATCCTTATCCATTTTTTTTCCAGAATTTCAAAGAGCTGTCCAAACAAATAATAAAAATTAGAGTATATTTGGAGTGTTCATTCCACATACACCAACTCAGTCAGTCTTCTAACAAAGCTGTAAGACAAGGTCAGCACCCACCTAAGGCCAGGAAACTAGCCTGTGTGGTAGAATAGACTCAGAGAGGAAAAAGCAGGGTTTCCCTAAGGCCACTTCAAGAGGGACCACATATTGCAGGGTCCCCTGCGAGCATTCTCGGCAAAAAGACATCATTTGTCTCGCCGGAGGGTCCTTCCTGGTATACAAAGCATGTAAAAAAAAAGGCCACTGGTGGGCCACTGTGGGAAACAGGATGCCAGAGTAGGTGGACCGACCTTGGGCCTGATCCAGCAGACTTATCTTATGTTCTTACTTAGATAAAGCAAATAAATGTCTGTGCCATGGCTCTGCTGCCTTCAAGTATCTGCTCACAGCTAAACAGGATGATAGGCCGCCCAAAGAGAAGTACAGGTATTTTGGGTGACATCTCGCAGCTTCCTACATGGCGATTGGCATGTCCAAAGCCGGTCTTGGAAATGTAATTAAAACCATTTTTTAACAGCCTGATCCTATCCTCCCTCCCACCCCCACCCACCCCAGTGCAGCCAAGCCAAAAGGCACGCACTGTATCCAGTAAAGGTGTGTGTGTGGAGTTGGAGGCTTCAGAAGGGAAATGGGATTTAAATCCCCTTTCCCCTCTGTAAGCCTCCTGCCCCACAATGGGTATCCTTGAACCAAAATGTCTGAGGAGAGAAAGGGGGCGGGGAAGTTGCTGCCTGAGAGGTTAGGATCCGGCACATCGTACATGCCATCTCTGCTGGATCCACCCCTCCTGCAGACTCCCCACCCTCTATTCCTCCCCCCTCCCTGCCCAGTTTTGCCCATTCCCTGTCCCCATTCTGCCCTACCCCTCCTCCCTTCCTCGGGCAGCTGGCACTCCATCTATGTGCGTGGGAAGACTCTGGGCTTCTTGCCGGAGCTCCAGCAGCAAGCTACTTGGCGCACTGCTGGAACGCACTTTATGGCCATTTTTGCCAATGGAATGCGTGTCTGCAGGAGGCAAGGCCCTATAGGATTGGGCCGAAATACTCTCTAATCTAGTGCAAGGTGGAGCAGGAGAAATATACTAGTAATTTTCCATTTCACCACAAGATGGCAGCATGCCATTGTGCTTTAGCTGAATAACCTTTTTCCATTCAATTTGAATCTGCATGACTGGAAACAAAAGGCAGGGTTGAGTCTTCAGCTACATTTTGTTTACAAAGCAAAATTGTTTAGTACTCATACCTTTGGGAGTGGAAAGACAGTTCAATTATTAGATCCCTTCAGTATTGCATAACTAGTAGCCTGCAGCCCAATCATTGACTGTTTAGTTGAAATCAATACGAGAACGTTAGTTCTGCCCCTGACTCTGGACCCTCATTGTCCACTGGTAGAACTCCCCTATCAGGTATCCACTCTTTAGAATTTAGGACCACATGCTTCCTTGGCTCCCAGGTCCATAGTCCCCAGTTCTCCAAACGACACTTGCATGCCCACTTTTTTCCTGACAATACTGCACAGATTTGGCCAGTCCTATTTTCCCTTTGAAAATAGTCCAATTTTCCAGTCCTATTTTCCCTTATGGCCCAATCCTACTGGGCCTCTGGACCACCAGTACATGGCCGTCGCAAATGGTGATTCACCATAGAATGCAGCCTGGCCTCCTCTGCAAGAGGTGAACGACTGTGTGCCTGCACAACGGCAGCCACCATGGGAGCCCAGGGGCCAGTAAGGGACGGGACAGAATGGGGAGGAGGAGGGGAGTAAGGGATGGGACAGAACAGTCCAGGGTGGGGAGGAGGGTGGATTGAGGATGGGAAGGGGGCGGTATAAGTGGCAGTGGTGCTGCCAATATCCTATCCCCACTTCCCAGCCTTGATCCATCCCAGGTCCACTTGGACTTGCACCAGCAAAATTGCTGGTGCACGTCTAAGTAGATCCACCAGGAAGCGTACCCCGGGGCAGCAAAGGAATAAATGCTCCCTTACCTTGAGGAGGAATTTGTGGCCTGAAACTCCCATTGGTATGGCTGCATCATCATTAGGAAGGTTAGGTAGGGTTGGGCTGCCCTTTAACCACCTTGGCCCTATTTAGATGTTCTGTATGAATGGATAGTATCCACAGATACAGTTGAAGCTGGATTGGGAGCATGCTCTGTAGCTTTGCTCAGGTACAGCATTTGTCTGCAATGGCAAATGCTGCACCTTTGGGGAGATTGTCCTTGTGATTTAGAACACTTGAGTGCCCAGCATTTCATGTTAGCAGAAAATTCCCTCCCCAAGGGCAGCATTTGCCCCTGCAGTTAGATGCTGTATTTAGGGAGTGGGGGGGGGCAATTTACAGAGCATGTTCGCAGCAGGGGTAGAACTTGCCAACATGCTCCTGGAGGGACTGTAACTCTGGACAGTGTCCACAATTACAGATCAGCTGAATAGGACTTTTTTTCCCTCATGGGCAGCCCCTCAAGTACTCCTCTCTCCCTTCTCCACAGCATCCAACTGGAATCCCTCCTTTTTCATTAATACTGTATTGTCCCGAGTATAAGACACACCTGATTATAAGACGCACCCTTAAAGTTTGGCGCTATTAAAAAAATGTAATTAAATCACTGGCATTAAATTGCAACAGCCTTATAAGACGCACCCCTAGTTTAAAAACTTAAATTAGGAGAAAAAAGTGAGTCTTATACTCAGACCAATACGGTATATCCGTGCTTCAGTTCCCTGTCTTCTTTCCTCTTTTCTTCAAGCTTCACTCTCTCTCTCCTGTCTTTCTTGCAGGATTCTTTTTCTCAGTGCATGGCCTACTGCACGCCTTTTCTTTAGTCACCTTGCTTCTGTGCCCCCTGTCCTTTTATTTCCCTTGTGAAAAGGGACCCTTTCAAATTTTTGCTCTTCCATTTGTGTGGGGACCTCTTCCAACTGTTCATTCCATCTGGGGTGATGTTTTCCAGGCTACCTAACAATGTCCACTGACCTCGCAGAAAACTGACTACTAACTGTTCATTTTCCTGAGCAGCTGAACATTCTTATCCTTCATCCCAGCTCGGCCAATAAGCATCAAAGTCTTCCCTGTCACAATATGGGCTATTGCTTCCTGTATATCACAGGTGATCAGAAGGTGATCACAGGTAATAATAATATAATAATATACAGTATTTATATACCGCCTTTCTTGGTCATTGGATTTCTCCTCTGACTTTAATCCAAGGCGGTGTACATGGGCAGGCTGTCCTAACCCCCCTTGTGGTTTTTACAATGTATATAAATGTCCAATCTTTCATGAACAGCTACTTTCCAGGTGGTATCCTTTTTACAGTCTGACAATTCTGCTGGCTGGCGCCTCCCACACTCGACCGACGCAGCTGGAAGCTCTTATCTCTCCTCCTGGAGGCTTTCACAGCTTTTTGCCGGTGGCGTGTCTCGAACTTATCAAGTTCACCGGTCTTCGGGCTTTGAAGGCAGCAGCTCTCCCAACTGAGCCAGACTCTTCTGCCATCACTGTACATCACTGCCAGTGGTACATCACTGTACATCACAGGTTCCACTTCAGGTATTGCTGTGGTGGTTTAGTAGCCACTAGCCAGTAAAATTCCCCTGTGTTCCATCTCCACCCATATGGTCCCGTGGTATGACTTTCCCAGACTTCCCAAATGTCAGTGTGATCCACATGTGTAACAAACCCCCATGTAGAAAAAATCTCCTGCAGAAAATTTACCCGGGGTACTTTGCACCAGGAGCCCCCGCGTTGCGTTAGGGACTCAATGGGACTTAAGGTCAACTCAACTCATCCATTTACTCCTATGTAAAGCATGGACCTGAAAACACAGGATTTCAAACAAAAACATAGTTGTGTTTTACACACAGCTCCAGGGCTTTAGGGGTGTTTAGGGGGATGTCTCACCTAAGTGTACCTCAAGTTTCAAGTCCCTACCTTCAAGGGTTTTTTTATGGCACTTTAAATTCTTGAAATACGCAGATTTTGTTGTGAGTCCAGCACGAAAATGCTCAAACAAACATAGTTGTGTTTCACACACAGCTCCAGGGCTTTAGGGGTGTTTAGGGGGATGTCTCTCCTAAGTGTACCCCAAGTTACAAGTCCCTCCCTTCAAGGGTTTTTTTTATGGCACTTTAAATTCTTGAAATACGCAGATTTTGTTGTGAGTCCAGCACGAAAATGCTCAAAAAACATAGTTGTGTTTTACACACAGCTCCAGGGCTTTAGGGGTGTTTAGGGGGATGTCTCACCTAAGAGTACCTCAAGTTTCAAGTCCCTACCTTCAAGGAATTTTTTTTATGGCACTTTAAATTCTTGAAATACCAGCTTTAGTCCAGAGTTGTATATGGTAAAGCCCACTGTGTCGTTTGCGCAACGCGTACCCATAAAGTCCTGTTGAGTCCTTTGCGCAACGCCTAATGTTGCACGTGTGTACAGCTGTGTACAGCTGCTCCCTTGCACCTGAGGTGCTCCAAACAAGGTGGATTCAAAAGCCAGGGCCCTGGCCATGAAAACAAAGCCAGAGTTTCATTTTTAATTTCAGTGAGGGGGGGGCCTGCCCCCAATTCCGGGGCATCATTTTCCCTAAAAACAGTGGTCTTTGCTCCTCTGGGGGGATCAGTGGGGTGACCCTAGAACTCTGACAATTGTTTTAAAACATAGGTCCATCTGTCTACTTTCCACAAAAAAATTCCAGAAACATTGGGGCAAGCCATTTTTTTTTAACTATTTACTTTTCGGACGTTGCTCTAAACAATCAACGGGACCATATATAGTAGTAATATGTAACACAATATTACGCATGCAGAACAAGATGGTCTACTCATGCAGCAGAACAAGATGGCAGAATGGACTGTGGCACTTCATACTGAAGATGGGTGTGTGCATGGCATGCGCTCCTGTGCCGTTTTGAATGCTCCTCTGTGCACTAAGCTTCGGGCAAGTAAAAAAAAACCCTGCCGTGCTGAGGTTCTAATCCAAGCACATGCTTGCTTTCTGTTTGCAGAGCCTTTCCTTTTTTCCTCCTACTGGACCAATATAAAATGCAATCCTCTCTTTCAATCTGAAGCATGGCTCGCTCTCCCACCTCTTTCACTTCATTACCACCTCATTATGCTGCATGTGTAGACATTTACTTTCTACAGTTCCAGTTCTATGCTCCCTTATCTGGCAAAGGTAGTATAGGATTCTCAAGTCAGGTCATATAGGATCAGGCTGTAAAATCTGTGGTGAAATGAAATCCAAAGCCAGTTGGGTGGTTCCTCTTCAGGTGAACGTTTGTGGAATTTCCAAGGAAGTCTGTCATAAGCAGAGGTTAAAAACTATTCCCTTTTCTGTTTGTGTGAAGTCGCTTAGAATTCAAACTATGGGATTCCCTCCAAAACCATTTAACATAAAAAATGACAGGAAGAGCAATTTGTATTTGCAATTCCCTCCCAAATGCCCAACTGAAAGGGGGAGGATGTGAGCAGCCCCAAAGTGTATATAAGGGCCAACTCATAGCCAGTGGCATCACTAGAAGGGTACGGGGGGGGGGTGAACTGCCCTGGGTGACACCCTCGGGGGGGATGACACCACTAGTGGCCAAAAATTGTGAAAACTTTGTATTTATGAATATAGTAATACCATTGTGTTATAGATCATTCGATGTGAAATTACATGCAGAATGCAATGAAACAAACTGCTTTGAACAATCTGTATTCTATCAAAGGTTATGGCCAAATAACCGGAAAAATAAAACACAACTGCTTTATGTAACAAAACTCAAAACAGACCAATGGGACTGATTGTTCTGAGAGCCACGTTGGTTACTGATTTGTTGGGTGACCTGTACTGTTATATATATTAAAATAAATAAAGTTAGTGGGGGTGACACCATGAGTTACTGCACCGGGTGACATCAACCATAGTAACACCACTGACAAGGAGTAATCTGTAGAAATATATAGTCCTGCCTGATGGGCATCTTTTGTAGAACCCAACTCAGCCCAACCTTGTTTCTCCCTATTCACCTCTGGGGGTGATGCGCTGAGCTCTCACACCGGGTGACACAAACCCTAGTGCTCCTAGCCATTCAATGAGGGAAGTTGGAGCTGGAGCTGAAACTCTGAGCTAAACTACTGAGCTAAAATCACTGAGCTGTATCGTACTGCTGCAGTTTTTGAGAAGAAGATTGCTACCGAGTGTCCTTTGTAAATAAACCCCATTTCATTTGAGGATCTGCATTGTCTCTATGTCAATCCTGCCCTAAATTCTGGTGGGGCACCAGGTTACTGGGAGAGAGTGTCTCTAATCCCACAAGTCCTTCTGGAGAGTAAGGCTTTGGCAAGCTAGGGACTGGTGGCAGTGGATGAACAACTGATGGGTCGGCATTGGCACTGGCGTCACTACAGGGGGCGGAGCTCTGCTGCTGAAATCAGAGCCTCCTTTACACAGACAAACAAAGCGGCCTTGCCCCCTCATCCTCAGAGCCTTTCAGGGAAGCGAAAGCAACGCGCAGGAGACTCCCTGCGCGTTGCTTTCGCTTCCCTGAAAGGCTCCGATGGTGAGGGGGCGGGGCCGCTTTGTTTGTCTGTGTAAAGGAGGCTCTGATTTCAGCAGCACTTAGAGCTCCGCCCCCCCCTGTAGTGACGCCAGTGGGCATTGGGCATCTCAGGACCCCAGGTCAGGAAGCTATGAGACTACCACAAAACCAAAGGAGCTTTGACAAGACTTGTGTGACATTTTTCTATGCAGGTGAGGGGAAGAAAGAGTCTGATTATAAAATGTTCTGTTTCCTCCTGAAAGTATTTGTCCCTATTCTGCTCTCCACCCCCCCACTGGCATTGCTAGAGGTGGGGCGGAATGACTGCTCCGTTCCATGATGGCCCCACCCACTCGCCGTCGGAACCATCCCGAGCGGCTAAGGCAACGTGCAGGGAATCTCTTGCATGATGCCTTCCCCGCTTGACTGGTTCCAACGGCGAGTGGGTGGGGCCACCATGGAACGGAGCGGTTACCGCTGTACAAGACTTACCGTTCCGCCCCACCTCAAGCAATGCCAGTGCCCTCCCCCCCAAAAAACCAACAACCTCAGAGTGGCTTACATATCTTTATGACATGGTCTCCCATGATATAGTACTCAGGACCAGAAACGTGACCGGAAATTCAATTGTCTGGAAGGAGGAAGGGGTCATTTCTTACTCTTGGGTTAGCCCCTCCCACTTGGAAGGCAGGGTCAGCTTCGAATGAAGTCTCCTCCCCATGGGAGGATGTCCTGTTCCCCAGTCTGGCCCTGCCTTCGCAGGAGCAAGGTCACGCTTCGGTCTTTTACCTCCGTGTAATTTTCTGATTCTTTTCTAACTATACAAAAAAACTAAGGAGGCTTCTTTTTCCATTCACGTGTAAAGACATAAACTGTGCCAGAAAACTATTTCAGGGTCCTTCCAGACTGTTCTGATTGCAATGATTGGAAGTGCAGCTTCAGAGGTTCCATTCCCCACAGCCCAGACATGCCAGCTGTTTCAGCTAACAGTGATCCGTTCCCACTGCCAGTCAAAGTCCATAAATGGAAATTGGTTTGACAGCTATCCCTACAGGCTACGAAAATCAGTTCATATTCTAAGTTTCATTAAAAGCAAAACAGCTCTCTCTGCATTAATTAAAGAGCATAAATGGTGTGTGTGTGTGTGTGTGTGTGTGTGTGTGTGTGTGTGTGTCCACTAGGGACTACCCCAGAAGAAGTCAGATATGGACACTTCAGTCAGTTAGAATTCCAAGCCATAGGTCATTTATAAATAATCTCTTCTGGGTTCCTTCCAGTCACCTTGAAACAAGACTTCTTGGCAGGAGGTTTAGGGCAGACAAAAGGAGGCACTTCTTCATACAGAGTATAACTTGTGGAACTCATTGCCACATGATGTGGTCACTTCAACAACATCATGGAGGACAGGTCTATCAATGGGTTCTAGTCATGATGGCTATACACTGCCTCCAGGGATTTTTCCTATGGGATTTTTGTTTTCTTCTGCCTACAGTTCCCAGCGTTTCTGTCAACAACCAAGCATCTGAGCATGCTCAAACGTTTTCAATGCAGAAACATTGGAAAATCCTGTATCTTTTGAAAGTCATTTTCCTTCTGCAAGCCATTTTCCTATTCCACTCCCTCTGTCACAGCTTGCAAACTTGGGAAAAGGTGGAAGGATGGAAACTGGCAGATAAGAAGGCTGGTGATGATGGCGGATCATATCTTTCAGGCTGGGTCTTTCTGAGTTTTGGAACGTTTGCAGGAAAAGCCCTTTTCTTTCCTAAGAGTACTCCAAAAAGGCTTGGAAAGGATCCACCTTATTTGTGGAGAGTGTTTTTTGACAAGGTGCTGATGTTTCCAGCAGCCTCCTTGTGTTTTTGAATGTCTTGTTCTGCCATTAGATGTAATCAGTTAGAGATGCAGAATAAACAATTGGGATTGTTAAGAGGTGCTCTCAGATGATCTGTTGGTCATGGTGAAGAAAGGAAAAACTGACCTGGTCTTTAAGTTGTCTCTCTGGCTGTTTCACAGGAGGAATCTGGAGCTACAAGTCCTCCAAAGACTTCTCCTCTTCCTTCCAATGAGAATTTGGTTGATTATTTGAAGGATTAGAAGCTCAGAAAGTGAAGCAGGTAGATAGAGGGAGATTCCTGTACAATTATTCTGAAAAACAGAAGCAAAGAACTGCTGATTATATACACCTGGTGGCTTTAACATACATCAATACAAACCAAATAGATACAAATCTCTCATGACATCTTTTTCATTGTTCACATACAGGTGCATATCATGCTGAGAATAGTTGTTTGAGATTATTGGTCAAACATTCATCACTCATTGCAAAATGGATAATGGATTGCATCCTAAGAAAGTTAGGATTCCTAAATACTGTAGAAGCCAATAAGATGTTATGAAGCTTTTAGAAGCTTTTGAATTCATTATTATCCTAAGAATGATTGGATGTTACTGATCTCGATTCTTTTCAGCTTTGATGGCCCTAACAAATGTTAGAAAACCATAGCTTAAAAAAAACCCGAGTCCTATGAGGAACAGTTAATAAAAGAGCTTAGTATACTGTATTTAGCCTGGGGAAGAGAAGACTAAGGGCAGGTATGATAGCCATCTTTAAATATCTGAAGGGCTGATCATGAAAGAAGAAGCTTACACTCTGTGGTTGCAAACAAACAATGGATGGAAACTAGAGGGAAGTAGATTTCGGTTAGGCATGAGGAAGAATTTCTTAACTGTAAGAGTTGTCCAGTACTTGTTAGAGGTTTTCAAGCAGGGGCTGGATGGGCACCTCTCAGCAGTTGCCAGCTCTGACCAGGGATTGGACGAGGTGACCTTCAAACATTCCGTGATTCTACGACAGGACGTCCTCACTGAAAGCTGTTGATAGGTTCCTGGAAACTGCAACTTTATGCGAAACGATTTATAACGAAACCAATTTTACCGTAGGCTAATTTGTATACATAAACAAGAGTTTATGTCTTATTTCTGGTCACAAAACCATCAACAAACTTCTAAATAAAGACCCCAAACACTTCTAATATTAAACATTGAAATAAATGTGAGCTTTCTGGGTCAGAGAAAACCCACACATCAGTTCACTGATCAGTTCAGAGCCAATCTGTTGCTGTCATTGTTCTTGTGCCATTACAGGTGGGCCCCCATATCCACTGATTCGCTATCCACGGTTTCAGTTATCCACGGATCGTGGGGACCCCCCCCCCAGGCTTTTACTTTTTTCCCAGTAAGCTTCGTTTCTTCCTTAAAGAAACAGGAGAAGCAGCCTCTGGCTGCTTATTACAGGCAAGTAGAACGAGACTAAGTACTAGAGAGGCTCTGCAAGGTTAACGGAAACCTTGCAGAGCATCTCTAGGACTTAGTCTCGTTCTACTTGCCTGCAATGGAGGCTGCTTCTCTGTTTGTTTTAAGGAAGAAACAAAGCTTGCTGAAAGAAAAATAAGAGCTGGGGGGGCAAGCATGCCTGCCTGCAGGGGAGGCAGGGTGGGGGGGTCCCTCAGGAAACCATGGAGGGGGTGTTTGCTCTTATCCACGGTTTCAAGTATCCACGGAGGGGCCTGGAACATATCCCCAGAGGATAAGGGGCCCCCCTGTACTACCCTCCTCACTCTTGTCTTATACAGCATTGCAGCCAAGGACAACCTCTCCAGACTGGTAAATATCACCTATGTGCAAATCAAGGAAACCTGCTAAACCTCTGTACCATTCTATCTAAGTTTCCTAGTTCTGTATGCTGTGTAGTATGATCGAATCATTGCATATGTATGAGTCTGACTGAAATATTTAGTAAATATTGGAAAGCAACCCACACGTGTCCTCAATATTATTTAAACTGAATTCTGGAAGCCCAACTCTGGTATAGTTGGTCTAAAGATCCCTACACATACCAAATTGCCATATTTAAAGCTATTCCCCATAATAACAAAGGCAATTTTGGTAACATATCCCAAAGCAGGCCAGTCTTGCTGCTCACCAGCAATGGAATCTTGCTGCTGAGCGGACCCAGTATCCCAAAGCTGCTCACGAAACTCAAAGCTTCTGTTACTCCTTAGGAAATAAAAGTAAATTCACAGGGGAGCAATACCCAAAGCTCACCGCAAATGGAATCTTCTGTAAGATTCCATTTGCTGGTGAGCAGCAAGACTGGCCTGCTTTGGGATACTGGGTAAATGTATCCCACGTACCGCTCAGATTCTGGGCTACCCTTTTTCCTCGCTCACCCCTTATATAGCACAAACCTGAGGAGCTGACTCTTGCTGAGGAGAGGCCATTCTCGCTTAGTTCTTCTTGCGGGTTGCTGACTTTGGGGGAAGAGCCTGTTACACGTTGAATAATTGCAAGGGTTTTATTTCAGTGACACGTGTCAATGGCTCTCAATAGAACTCAGTGTTCAAAGCAGGAGAGAGAGTGAAAAATCTCTTTTTCTTCTCTATTATAGTCAGCAAGCAGCAACTTACAGGAGCAGGTAGGCGGGTTAGAAATCATTACACCTTATTGGCTACAGAAAAGAAAAAGAGGCAGGTTCTTATAATTCAGTTTAGACTTTTCAGTTCTGTGTGAAAATAGCTTACTTATCTGCTGTCTTAGATATTCTTTTAGAAGCAAAAACTGTGTTCCATTGTTCTAATTACCAACTTACTGCCAAATGTTTACTTTATCTTTTGTTCTGCTGCCAGCAACATTAGGACCTTGTTGCTCTGCTCTTACATATTCTGACAATAACTGAAAGAGAGAATTCCACTTATAGACATGTACATGTTTACACATATTAGAGAGTTTTTTATTAGCCAAACTGTTTAAGAAAAGAGAAAACATTTTACCTTTCATTTCACAGAAAACTTACTTCTTGTTAGGAAGCTACTCCAGGTTCTTGGCAGACTTCCTATCTGTATTGTCTGGCACACCACAAACTTTTCATTGTTTTCCCTATCTGTGCTGTCATTCTACCAACCTCTGAACGACAGCCAAATAACTTCTGGGCAGCAGCTAATATTCACTCAAAGTTTTACCGTTTACACAGAAGAAGGAATCCCTTAGCTTTCTATTTGCAAATAATCCATATAAACAAAATAAGCAAGTGAACAGGTATGTATGCTGGATAGGTATGTCCCTGGATAGTTAGGTTTGGCTTACAATACAATTCTTGGTATTTTCACTATACATTCCACTATTTTCGGTTTGCGAGGTTAGGCGAACAATCGACTTCTGCTTTAGCTGTTGGCAAGCTACTTGCAGAGACTGATAAGAGAATATGCTGTTTTGTATTTCTGAACTCAGGAATATTTACTACAAGAAAGGCACTCTGCTTATGCTCAGGAGACCAGAGTCTCTTGTATTACCGTACCGTCTCACAAGCTCCCCCGTTTCTCCCTCTTCTTGTGCTGATGATGCTTGCTCTCTCCAGTTGTGCTGCCTTCATCTGAATGTAGTGAAGGCAGCTGCTGCTTCTTTTTCTTTTTACCCCCCATAATAACCACGCACAGACAGAGGCATTGGATGAACAGGCTGCTTTATTAATCATACAACAAGGACTGCAACTGGCAGCCATAACTGCAGCAGGGCATAACAATTAAACTTACTAGCCGTGTGGAGCTCTTTGCTTGGGGAAACAGTTGACTTGATTTCCCCTTGATTTCCCAAATGGGCGTATCAGCTGGCTCCAGGCCGAACTTGGGCAAGGCCCAAGTTAGCCTTTCATGGCCAACCCCGTAGGGTCGAGGCAGCAGAACCACTTTGAGTGCCCCAGCTACGCCGGCTACTCTCTCACCAATCCAGTTTCAGGGGCACAGCCAGCCTTGTTCAGCCGGTGAAGCATCAGCGGAGCGGTTTTGGCTGCACCCCCAAACCTTGCTAACCTCAGCTAGACACCAAGATTTCCAACCTGCCTCCGCACGACTTATGGCCACACTGGGGGGGGGGGTTCACCCTTGTGCTTGGCCCCCTCCGCCCCATCACCACTTCAAGAATTCTAAGAAGCCCTGCTGCAGGTCGAGCACGAACATGTCCACTCCTTCGACAGACAAGTGAACCCCATCCACCCTGAAGAGTGCCAGGCGATCCCACCTTATAAGGGGATGCTGAATAACAACACCTCCCAGCCTGGTAATAACTCTCCCCAGGCACGCAGATAGTCTTTTCCTGGCCACATCAATACGTCTGATGGAATGGGTGCCTCTCCAGGCCCTGCGGGGTAACCAATCAAACCACAGGATGACTATTCCAGGTATCCAAGACTTGATGCGGGCAAAGTCGTGCCGGGCCTGCAGCCTCAAGGACAAGGTTGTCCTCTGGCCTAGGTCATTCCCCCCCCCCAAAAAAATGTATAATGATTACCTGGGGAGGCGGATGGGACACTAGAAACTGTAATAAAAAAGGTAACAATTGGCCCCAGCGCATGCCTCGCATGGCAGCCCATGAAATGTCGGCCACGCTACCCAACCCCAACTGCGTGCCGAAGTCTGACGAGGCCGCTCTTTTTCGGGCCCAAAACAGTATAGAGTGACCGCAGATGAGCCCTCGGACCGGCCTCTGTGCCGAACCTGCAAAGAAACAACAACGATCAACAAGCATTGAGCCAACATGTTCCATAACGTAGCCCCCCCCCAACACATCAGTCAGCTGCATCAAGAAGGGGGGGGCGGGGTGTAGATCCAGGCTAGCATTCCCGCGCACAGAAAACGCTCAGGCAGCGCACTTTAACTGGCCTGTCTACCAAGGACTACCACCCCAACTGGATTACTCTTGAACATAGTACTTGTTTGCGTCAGAGTGCAACCATCCAATCCCCTGTACCAATCCAAATAGTCGGACCTGCTGCCCCCGACCCCTTTGGTCCATCTTGGAGAAACAAATGTGTATCACCACTCCTGCATTCGAGAAGGTCAAGTTATCAAGGGTCAGGGCTGTGCCTGACTGGTCCCATCTCCCATCTGGACGAAATGCCCCAAAAACCATGGTTAGGCAGTGAACCAGTGCCAGCAGCATGGTGGGCCTGATGGGCCTGCACTTATCAGGCAATCTGGGGTTGACACGCTTGAACCCTTCCAGCATCATCTTAACCCTGAATTCACCCGTGTGGTCCTTGTGACTTGGAATAAAAGGATAAAGCTGACAAAAATACTGCGCTGGATCTTACAGCCAGGTCGGCATCAGCAAGGTGCAGCAGAAACCTCATCAAATGCTCCAGAGGTATGGGCCATAACTCAGGAAGTCCCGCGGACGTCCGGAAATTTCTAAAAGCATGCACCTTGCTGTAGTAGCTGCAACGGGTCGCTGGGACTTAAGAGAACGAGATGGCCTCTTGAGCCCTATCGACCCAAGCTTCCACAGCCACGGGGGCATTGGCTCGGGGTCCTGGTGCGCGGAAGGCGCCAGCTGATAGAAACGCTCAACCTGGAAACGAGAAAGAGCGTCAGTGACACAGTTCCTCACACCAGGAATGTGTTTAGCTACGAACAGTGTGTTGATATTAAGAAATTGCAGGACAAGCCCTAATGAGACTCATGACCCTCGGGGATCTGGAGGACTGTTGGTTGACCACACACACTACCGCTTGGTTGTCACACCAAAAGCGCAACGTGGCGTTGGCGAAATCATCCGCCCAAATATGCACCACAACCACCAGCGGGAACAATTCCACGAACGTAAGATCTGCTGTTAGACCCTCTCTGCTCCAATCCTCAGGCCACCGGGCAGCGCACCAGTGGCCCCTGAAAAACACACCAACGTGGCCTCCTGCAGCATCCGAATGGATTTGCAGCTCAGCCTCGAGCAGGTGCACCGATCTCCACAAAGACACACCGTTGAAATGCTCCAGAAATGTCAGCCACATGCGCATGTCTTCGTGCATGCTGGCAGAGACTCTGATGCGGTGGTGAGGGCGCCTCAAACCTACCATGGCGTCACAAAGGCGCCGTAAAAATGCCCTCCCTGGAGCAACTACCCTGCAGGCGAAGTTGATGTGCATGACTAGAGTTTGTAGGTCATGGAGTGATAGCTTAGCGGCTTTTAAACCAGCTAGCAACAGAGCCCGGACCTTTTCAAGCTTGTCGGCAGGCAGCCTGCTGCAAGAATGAACTGTGTCCAATTCTATTCCCAAGAATGTTAAAATGATGTCCATATACTTTAAAAGGGTTCTCGCTCGCATGGGGTGTGTTTGAATGACCACCGCAAAGTATATGACAAAACCATTAAACCAATTAGTCCAATTTTTGTCTATTTTTCTCTTTTTGACTAATTTGTGGTCTCTGGCTGGCTCTCCCACCTTGGGGGTCGGTTCTGGCTCGGTGTGCAGCAAGCTGAACACATCTACATACTCCCCCCTCCAAATTTTCTCCTTCACTGCCAGGGCAAGATGACCCCCCCAATGGGAGGGCCAGGTCCCCATAGGATGAGCAGAGGCGCTCGCCAATAAGGTCCAGCCCGGGCTGGGTCCCAGGGATGTCGTAGGCACCTTGTGGAAACCCCCCCCCCATAAGGGGGAGCCCAGGTTGATAAGCTGAATATAAGCCAGTCAACCCTGGGTAACCTGTTTCCTACTATCACTCCCTTGCGCCTGGCACAGAGAAAACCTACTTCTAAAGCTATAAAACCTACTTCTCCCCTTCTCCTCTGTCTCTTCATTCATCTGACTCAGCTCTCCAAACTCATTGATGTGTCTTAAGGCTTCAGCTGAGGAAGAGGCTCTCTCAAACCCTAAGCATTCATATGATTCCTCATCTGTGTGGATTCGTTGGTGTACTGTGATCAATGAGTGAAAAATGTACACACTTCATACACTTATGTGGTTGCTCCCCCCTATGGATTGTTTCATATGCCATCAGATCTGAGCGCCTCAGATTGTGGAGCTTGTGCCTCAGATTGCCTCAAGCTGCCTCAGATTGTGGAGAGCAGCTGCACGCAGGGCAGATTAAAAATTGATTTAAAAACTCTAAATTATTTTTCAAAATTTAAATTCAGATGTTGGGGTTTTTAAATGTTCAGCCATACTAACGATCCCTTAAAAGGAACCTGGTTTAAAATAATGTCTGAACATAATACAAACATAACAAAGTCAACACTCATGTGGCCTCTAATACCTGGACCCCTGACCCTCTACCAAGCAGACCGATCTATCATAATGGTTGCGTAGGGCCTTGGGGACACTGTTTTGCAGCGGCTATGATCCTTCCTGGCCGACAGATTCCAGGAGGTGGCATTGGGAGTCTCCTGCTCCTCGCCTTGGCCTTTGGGGTGTGTCAAGATATTGAATGTCAGATAGGTGAGGGAACAGTTGCGTCACACAATGATGGTTGGTTTCTGAGCACAATTCAAAGTGCTAGTCTTGGCCTTCAAAGATCTTCATAGCTTAGGGCTGGGGCATCTCAAACACTGTCTCCTTCTACATGGGATGGCCCATTCCAGTGTGTGCCTCTACTTTCTAAAGCTTGAATGGTGGCAACAAGAGGAAGCAACGTTGCTCTAGTGGCTGTAGAACTCCTTCCCTATTGACCTGAAAACTGAACCCTCCCTGATGGCCTTTCAGTTGGGACTAATTCTTGTTGTGGCTTATTTAGACATTACAGTTGCTTCAGGGGCTGCCATCACCTCAAGTATTTTATGAGTCTTTTAGAATTCACCACATGGATTTTTCACAAACACACACCCAATACATTGTCTTTTAAAACTTCCTGTGTGAGTTTTAGGCTGTTGTGTCTAAGTCTCCTTGCCCCTGCCAACCACCACCATTCTAACTGATGAATTCTAACTAATGGACAATATGCCCAGAGATGGAAAATTTGCCCAGGGATGTCAGTTTACATAATGAACATGCTGTCTAGTCCAGTTATCATCAAGGACCTTTTCTTGCCCACCCACCCAGCGGTCATAGCTAGAATGAAGGGCTCAGGCAAATGCAAGCCATAGAGGTCTCACATGTGGGTCACAGAAGTGTGAGACCCCATGAAATGGTTCAACATATTAGCTCCTCCAAATTAAACCAGTTCTGGCTCTGAAAGTGGTAAGCAGAGCCTTTGCTAGTGGAGTATTATATACGTATCATACATAGATCTTGGCAAAAATATTTTGAGGACAATATACATTTCTGATGGCTTCCTATGAATTAAAGGCCTCGTCAAATGTTATCTGGCCCAAACTATGTAAACCACTCAACAATACAGGTTGCTTAACATCCAGATTGGCTCCAGTCCCCGGTGTTTCTTCTGAGATCATTCTGAAATGCTGATTTAGGTGCCAGCAAATGAGAGCATCCAGCTATTTCTGGAGTGTGCACAGGTGGATAGAAGGTGGGTAGTGCTAAAAATATGGGCAGGCATTTGTAAAGCAGAAGTGCTGTCTGGGAAAGTGCCATCCACAGATACCACAAAAAAACATCTTTTTAGTAGCTTTTCAATTAGACAGAAGAATACCTTAAAGCAGGAAGATTTTCTCCCTTTTTTTCTTGCCTCCCCAATTCTCAGTCAGCATTGTTAATATCACTTTGTAAAATGTGATAGAGAAGATATTAGAATCATGACTGAATAGCTCAAGTGAACAGCTTGCAAATTGCAGTATTGAAAGTTCATTGCTTGCAGATGTGCTTCATGAATCATGTTTATTACAGGGTGAGACACATATTGAACTGTCAGAAATAGTATGGCTATAAATCTTATAAGAAAGCAAAAGAACAAATATGGGAAGAAAATCGAATTACTGTTTCTTTAAAAGGATCCTGGGTTTGCTCTGAACCACAATTCGCCTCACCAAAGTACAGCGTAATATTGGAGAGCAACACTTCTCAGTGGAAATGCCAACATTCAAAGAATGGAACAAAAGGCTCCGCCATGTTTTGAAATCCCTATAACTTATAAAGAATGTCCAAGTGGAAAACATTGCGACTTCAGTCGGAAAAGAAAATGGTTATGTCCGGTATCAGACGGCTACTAAGGTGGACTTTTTGTAAAAGACAAAACCAGAATGAGTCGAAGCAGTTTCCTTTAGCCATTTTCTCCTGGAAAATGACAAAGAAACTGAAACTGAAATCAACATTTTATTGCCAGACTTTTGATTTTCCCTGAGGTGGTATTTTTAACAGGAAATTTTCCAGAGAGAGAATTCATCCCACTCTGGTGTAAAATACTGGAAGAATGACAGACAACCCCTACAGTTCCTGACCAAGACTACCTGCAGGTTTTTGTGGGTGCTGGGAAACAAAGTATCTATGCTCCCCTTCCCCCAGAAGGGACCTATTCTCCATGCCCCACTAGCATCAGCTAGTATTGGTGGAAGCCAAAAGGAAACCCTCTAACATCCTGCATTAGCTCCCATTTCCTGGTGGTCAGGCAGGCATCCCTGTTAGCCCTGCTGAGACTGAAAAGAACTTGAGTTGACCTCCACTCCCTCCAGCACCCTTCCCATTTCCCGGTTGGAAGGACACAGCATTGTCGCTAGGTGGTGCGTCACCCTGGAGCGGGGGGGGCGCCGCGCGCGCGTCACCCCTGCCCTAGGGTGTCGCTTCCCCCGGCTCTAAGAGCGACCACCCTGTCTGGCAGTCCAGGGCCTTCTGAGAAGGCCCGATGCGTCGACGCATCATTTATTAGCTTTTTCACGCATGTACAGACCGTTTCTGAAGGCAAGGGATGCCCTTTTGCCCTCAGAAACGGTCTGCGCATGTGCGAAAAAGCTAATAAATGACGCATCGGGCCTTCTCAGAAGGCCCCAGACCGCCGGACTGGGCAGACGCTCCAAGGCCTTCTTCCGGCCTCGGAGCCTCCGTGTGGATGGGAGCAAGGCGCGCGGGTGTGCGCACGCGTCACCCTTTGCGCGTGTCACCCCTGGGCGGCCCACCCCGCGCGCCACGCTACAGCGACGTGACTGGAAGGACACACAGCAGTACTGAAGTAGAAGAGAAATGGGAGGGATCCCCACAAACCCATGTGATAACTCAGGGGCCTTCTACACAATCTTCCAGTTTATGATGAGAGGGAAAGCAGGGGAGCACTCTGGAATGTGAATGAAGCACACTTTGTTGCTATCAGGCACCGCTTGCACCACAAGATTGGAGATTGTCTCGCAGGGACCTCTCTGTTTGTTTCCCATCTCCTCTTGGGTTGGTTGTCTGGCAGCAGTGATGGGAACAGAGAACTCCCTTCCCTACAGCATCATTCTCTGCCTCCAGACAGGCATCCCATCAGGGAATGGGGGGTTGTCCTAGCAGGGGTGGCCAACCTTCCACCATTGGGGCCTCTGTGTTCTTAAACGTTGTGTAGAAGGCAGAATCCTGACAGCTGCAATTGCTGATGGTGCTGCTGAAATGCCCTCACCTATACAAACATTAAAGGGCCAGGAGCATTCAGGTTGAAAGGGTGGCCATCTTGGAAGTTGCCTGACCATGCCAATGCCAAATGTTAGACAGGCGAAAATGATGTCACATTAGCATGTGGCATCACATGGGGGTGTCGCATTGGCGCCCCCTCTGGGGGGGTGTCTAGGAACGCCGCTGCCTCTTCCTGACTTGGTTGAAATGGAAAATGTTTCCCCACAAGCTCAGTTATTCTCCGGTCCAATTACAGTATAATCGCCCCATGCAAGGGACACCAGAAATTGTATCTATACTGATATATTCCACACCATGGAAAACTACTCTGGATATGAATCCATGAAACTGCAAGGTGGCAATTCATTCCACTGTCAGCTGCTCCTGGCAGTTGCATAGACAGTATTCATGTGGGAAGTGGTTGGGGCTCCTGCCCATGTAAAAAGCTGGAACAAGTCACCTCCAATGAAGATGCGCTATCAGGAATAGTTACATCTGCTGTGTTGAGGGATGCCATCTGGCAGTGTTTTTTTTCTGTAGCCTCCACACGGAGGACATAACATTTGAATCACAGAGACTAGTGCTAGAGACAGACCACAATTGGTGGGAGCCTGATTCTGATTTCACAGGTGCAGCAGGCCAGATACATAACTCCACTATAAGGAATGGAGATGCACAAGCATGGTCTGGATGGAAATATTCCAGTATTAAAGTAGGAGGATGAAATATGTAATGTCAGCATTTGGAGGAGAGGAGGTAGCTGAGCTAGAATATTGAGGAGTAGCACATGGAAGAGAATATTGGAGGAGCAGGAGGCTGGCACATCATCAGGTAAGGGAGGGAAGCATTTGGCTTGTCAGGAGTCTTGGGCTGGCCCTGGTTCCTGATTTCTACCTTCCTGAGAACTATACAGTTTAGCCTATTTTAATACTTGCCATTCCTTTAATTATGTTTCCCTCTGTGTGTGTGTGTGTGTGTGTGTGCGCGCGCGTGCTTGTGCGCACGTGTGCATGCACACATGTGTGATCATGCACCCATTGAGAATTGGATCTCTGAATTATTTTCATTGTTGCAATTCACTTGGCTGAAAAGCAGGGTACAGCTATAATAAACAATCAAAGAGTAAACAAAATTCAGCATTTAAATGGTTGAATTGTCAAACAAGCAAAACAGCCCCACATGTGCAACCAGAGTTTGGGTGGCTGTTTTAATTGCAGCTGTTTCCACTGCTGGAAAGACAATCGAACCTGCTTTTTCAACCTGTTTCCTTGGCAGTGGGAAACTGCTGTGATGAAAACAAAACAGCTTCAGCTCTCGCTCTCTCTCTCGCTCTCGCTCTCTCTGTGTGTGTGTGTGTGTGTGTGTGTGTGTGTGTGTGTGTGTGTGTGTGTGTTTCTCTCCCATATGAATACAGGCCTCTTCTTAGGAATCTGAACCAGAACCTGATTTCCAGATAGTTCGGATTTGTTCAGAAATCTGGTGTTGATGAGAATAGATATGGTTGCTGTTACTAGTGTCGCAAGACATGCAGTTAGAGACTTAACACCATTTCCTTGTATGCATTCAGCCTCAAATAAATGTAATATCTCATCTGGATTTCCCCTTGTTTTCTTCTGCACTGATTTACATAACTTTTTTTCACTCAAACATCCGTTCCTAGGAAAACATTGCATTTAAAAAAAAAATCCAGCCATTATTAATATATTTTTTTAAAAAAACTAAACATGCTTGAGATGGGCTCTGTGTGACATTGAATGTAACCAGATGGAATGTTCCAAAGTAAATTAGGAAATATTTTTTTTTAAAAAATTACACTCTGGAGAAGGGACAGGATATCTTTACATCTTTTGTTCTGAATGATACGTACTGCTGTGCAAAGGAACCTGAAGCACATTCCCTAGATGTCCGGATGTCCTAATGTTAATATTCTTCTCGTATTACTACTTAATGACTCGGTGCTTCTCAGCGTTTAGAGGTGCACTCCACAGTTAGAGCCAACGAAAACCAAGTGGTCAAAATAACCTTTGTTCAACCCACTTCCTTGCTTGAATCATTTCTCTTCCATTTTGAGATCATTCCGGGAGGTAAGGAGCCTGATGTTCCCGGAACTCCATAGGTTTCTCATATGATCTTACCTTTTGGCCAGCTGTATTGGAACTAGATCTCCTCAGTTCATAAAAGGGTAAAAAAAGAAGTAACACTGACGATATTAAGGAAAATAACGTCTCTATTATTTGGAGACAGGTAAGACAACAACACTGTCCCCAAGTTTTTATTATTAGTGGTCTGGTATGCAGTGGCATCACTAGGGAGTGCAGGGGGGTAGTGACCACACTGGGGTGACATACTTGGGGGGGGTTACACTACTAGCGGCCAACATTGTGGAAACGTTTTGGAAAATTAGTATTTAGGAATACTATCATAGAGTTATATAACATTAGAAAGATAATTTAATGCTGAATACAATGAAATATGCTGTGTTGAATTATCTGTATTCTATCAAATGTTATGGCCAAATAACCGGAAACAGAACTGCCTTATGTAACAAAAAGTGGATTTCCTCAAAACTGATCAATAACACTAATTGTTCCAAGAGCCAATGAGGTGTGGTTGTGACACAGCATGGAATCAATAAGTTGTTAGTATGAGTCAGCTCTCATCTCTATGTATCAGAGCTAATACTAGAACTCTTATTCTGTTGTGTGAGTGTCATCAAGTTGGCCATTGAATTTTTGTTGGTTACTGATTTGTTGGTTGACCTGTACTGTTAAATATTAAAATAAATAAAGTTAATGGTGGTGACACCAACCCTAGTAACACAACTGGGGTGACACAATCAGCTCTTGCACTGGGTGACACAAACCCTAGGGTCGTCTCCGCTGGTTATTACCTAACATTGGTTGGCTGTACAAGCAATTATAAAGTATGGACAGAACCGTCTAGTTTTGCTTTGGAAAAAGTTCAGTGAGTACACTGGTTCAGTGTAGTGGTTTGGGAGTCGGACTTAGACCTGGAAGATCCAGGTTCAAATCCCCGCTCAGCCACAAAGCTTCCTGGGTGACCCTGGGCCAGTCACTATCTCTCAGCCTCACCTACCTCACAGGGTTGTTGTGAGGACAAAAAGGGGGGGGGAGGAACCATGTATACCACCTTGAGCTCCTTGGAGGAAGGGTGGTATAAAAATGTGAAAATAAAATAAATAAATAAGACCATTTAAAGTCAGTGGTAAAGACTAACGGCCCAATCCTAACTAACCCCACGCCGATGCAGCAGCAGCACCTCCTGCAGTCACAGAGTACTCCTTGAGGAAATGGAAAGGGAACTTTCATTCCCTTATCTTGGGGTAACCCTCCACTTCCCTGATAGGTCTGTTCAGACCTGCTCTGGCTCTTTAGCTGGCGCAACTCCAAGAGGAGCCTGGGAAGTGGATTGAAGCCAGGAAGGAGGATGTGATATTGGGGGAGCCACTGCCAGAGATAACCACCCCTTTGCCGTCCTTGACACACACACCCTCTCAGCCCCAATCACTGACCTGTTCTTCCCCCTCCCCACCCCGTTCCGCCCATCTCCCACACCAACTTTCTGGTGCTGGGGCATCCAGGATTGCTTTTGTCATGCTCACCTTTTCTGGCGGTGGCCCAGTTGCGTGTGACAGCAGCACATCGCGTTTTGCAACACTGCTGCTTTGCAACACTGCTGCAACACTGCTGCTTCGCAGTGCATTGCAACACTGCTGCTTTGCATTTTGCAGAAAGGCTGCTGCTCTTCCAGAATGCGGGTTCATACGGCGTAGCATCCTGTTAGGATTGAGTCCTCCTAATTCTTTGAATGAGGCACAAAACATTTATTGGGAGCCAATGCATTTAGTATCATGCAGTCTCTACATTCAACTCCTACCTGCCACAGGTTTCTGCACTAGCTTCAGTCTCTAGGCAATCTACAAACACCCCCACAACTTCAGAAATAACACTAGATGTCAGAGAGAAGGCTAGGCTAGAAACATTCTCTGTCAGATATAATTTTCTATGTGCATGGAGGTGCATTCAGTTATTCAAAGTTACTGCCAGGGTGTTTGCCCCACCTCAGCTGCCTCAGCTTGCTATTGGGGCCAGAAGTAATTAGGGATTGCTCTGGACCCTGGAGCAGGCAGCCGACGATGAGGCTGATCAGCTGGGTTCTTCAAGATCCTGGTAGGCCAAAGTCTGATGTTGCCACTGAAGTCATGTAAACCTGCGCTTCCATTCTGAAGTGCTAAAGCCCAATACAGGTAGGCCAATGAAGCAAAACTCTGGGCAAGACTAACCGGATACATTGACAGTGCAATCCTTTGCATGTCTACTCAGAAGTAAGTCCCATTGTTTTCAATAGAGCTTACTCTCAGGAAAGTGTGTATAGGATTGCAGCCTCTGTTCTGTAGGGAGAATGTAAACCAGGTAGGACACAGTGGAGGTGGGAATGGGGGGACTCCTGTTTTTCATTCTAGAAACAGGCACCAGTTAGTCCTCACCACAATGGTGTTGCTAAGTGCATGCCTTCATTCTATCCCATAGACATGAGTGACTGTCATTCATTAACATGGGAGAAATAAAGTGATGTACATGGGAAGAACACTGCAGTTTGTGTGGAAGGGGCAAAGACTGGATCTCTCCATCCATCTCCATTCTTCAGATCTGAAATGACTGTAGCTAGTAACAAGCGATGTCAGTGAATTTTTGTTAGCTCTCTCTCTCTCTCTCTCTCTCTCTCTCTGTGCATATCCCATGCATAAAAGGTAAAGGTGACCCCTGACAATTAAGTCCAGTTGTGCTCATCCCCATTTCAAAGCCGAAGAGCCAGCGTTGTCCGAAGACGCCTCCGTGGTCACATGGCTGGCATGACTCTCCTTGCCACAGCGTGTAGCATGCAGCTGGAACATGGAGCACTGTTTCCATGCATACATACTTATATAATGTTTCTTTGTGTTTTTGCTTAGTTTCATCCCCTGGAGATCCTGTAATAAGAAAAATTCTGGATTTAAAGCAAAGGTCATCAGCACTATTGGAATGTTTTGTTCACATTCAGCTGGAAAAAAATAAGGGAAAGCGTTAAAATACGTTTAAGGTAGATTTCACCATTCACTTCCTGAGTGTTTAAATGTCATTAGGTGGAAAGGTGATACACAGCTTATTGCGGAGCTCTCCTCCAACTGAGCCATGGAATGAGGATTGAGCACAGCTTGGCCTTGTGTCCTTTAACACAGCATGTTGGTGGAGCTCCCTTACTGCTGCCATAGAAGCAATTTTTGTATAAAATTCATGATTAAAAAATGCAGACCAAGAAAGACGCCCACTAGGCAGTAAACGTTTTTCCCAACTTCAGTTTGTAGAGAAATCTTTCATACACAAATGGGTGCATTACAAGTTTTGCTAACTTGTTCAAGCATCAGTGCTGGTTTAGTCGACTGACAGTGCAAGTCTACACAGGTTTACTTAGTAGTAAGTCCCATTGCATTCAATGGGGCTTACTCCCAGGATACTGCAGTATAGGGACCACATAAAAAAAACAAGATAATCCCTGTACAGAAATTAGTATCTTTATTATTTTTGGTGTTTCTAGAACATAATTTTGAGATATGAACTGTCTCTCATTGGTTCAAGCAGAGTGCTCATCATATGTAGTCTATGGCTACTCTGTGGCTACAGCTGATAACTAGCCATTCTAATGAACAGGATTTGAACATAAACATAAGAACATAAGAACATAAGAAGAGCCCTGCTGGATCAGGCCAAAAGCCCATCTAGTCCAGCTTCCTGTGTCACACAGTGGCCCCACCAGATGCCTCAGGGAGCACACGAGACAACAAGATACCTGTGTCCAGTCGCCACTCCCTTGCACCTGGCACAGAGAAAACCCACTTCTAAAACCAGGAGGTTGCTTATGGCTTGTAACCTGTGATGGTCTTTTCCTCCATGAATTTGTCCAAACCCCTTTTAAAGGCATCTAGGCCAGGTGCCATCACCACATCCTGTGGCAAGGAGTTCCACAGATGAATCACACGCTGGGTAAAGAAATATTTTCTTTTGTCTGTTCTAACTCTCCCTCCACTCAATTTTAGTGCGTGTCCCCTGGTTCTGGTGTTGTGCGAGAGGGAGAAGAATTTCCCTCTATCCACTCTCTCCATCCCATGCATAATTTTATAAGTCTCAATCATGTCCCCCCTCAGGCGCCTTTTTTCTAGGCTGAAAAGCCCCAGACGCTGTAGCCTTTCCTCGTAAGGGAGGTGCTCCAGCCCACGAATCATTCTGGTCGCTCTTTTCTGCACCTTTTCCAATTCAGCTATATCCTTTTTGAGGTATGGTGACCAGAACTGGACACAATACTCCAGATGTGGCCTTACCATCGATTTGTACAAAGGCATAATGATATTGGCCGTTTTATTCTCAATCCCCTTTTTAATGATCCCGAGCATGGAATTGGCCTTCTTCACAGCCGCCGCACACTGGGTCGACACTTTCATCGACCTGTCCACCAGGACCCCAAGATCTCTCTCTTGATCCGTCACAGACAACTCAGAACCCATTAGCGTATATGTGAAATTTTGGTTTCTTGCCCCAATGTGCATCACTTTGCACTTACTTACATTGAAGCGCATCTGCCATTTTGCTGCCCATTCTCCCAGTTTGGAGAGATCCTTCTGGAGCTCTTCACAATCCCTGCTGGTCTTTACCACCCGGAAAAGTTTAGTGTCATCCGCAAACTTGGCCACCTCACTGCCTATCCCCAAGTCCAGGTCATTTATGAATAAGTTGAAAAGCACCGGTCCCAAGACCGATCCTTGGGGCACACCGCTTTTCACCTCTCGCCATTGTGAAAATTGCCCATTGACTCCCACTCGCTGTTTCCTGGTCTTCAACCAGTTCCTAATCCACAAGAGGACCTGCCCTCTTATTCCCTGACTGTGGAGTTTTCTCAGGAGCCTTTCATGAGGGACCGTGTCAAACGCCTTCTGAAAATCCAGATATATAATATCCACGGGTTCGCTCGCATCCACATGCCTGTTGACCTTTTCAAAAAATTCTAACAGGTTTGTGAGGCAAGACTTCCCCTTGCAGAAGCCATGCTGACTCTCCCTCAGCAGAGCTTGTTCTTCTATGTATTTTAAGATTTTATCCTTAATGAGACTTTCCACCATCTTCCCTGGAACAGATGTTAGGCTGACCGGCCTGTAGTTCCCCGGGTCCCCCCTCCTTCCTTTTTTAAAGATTGGCGTGACATTAGCTATCCTCCAATCCTCTGGCACAGTGGCCGTTTTAAGGGACAAGTTGCATATTTTGGTCAAGAGGTCAGCAACTTCATTCTTGAGTTCCTTCAGAACTCTTGGGTGGATGCCATCCGGGCCTGGTGATTTATTGATCTTTATTTTGTCAATTAAGTCTGAGACGTCTTCTCTTTTAACCTCTATTTGACTTAATTCTTTAGTCAGGGGAGACCGTTCCGGCAGCGGTATTTGCCCGAGGTCTTCTGCCGTGAAGACAGATGCAAAGAACTCATTTAATTTCTCTGCAGTCTCCAAGTCCCCTTTTATCACCCCTTTCTCTCCCTCACCATCCAGCGGACCCACCGTTTCCCTGGCAGGTTTCCTGCTTCTAACATATTTGAAGAAGCTTTTATTATTCCCTTTTATGTTGCCTGCCATACGTTCCTCAAAGTCTTTCTTGGCCTCCCGTATCATCTTTTTACATTTCTTTTGCCACAGTTTGTGCTCCTGTTTATTTTCCTCATTAGGGCAAGACTTCCATTTACGGAAGGAAGCTTCCTTGCCTTTTATAGCCTCCTTAACTGTGCTTGTTAGCCATGCCGGCATCCTCCTGGACTTGGTCGAGCCCTTCCTCCTTTGTGGGATACACTCCCGCTGGGCCTCTACGACTGTTGTTTTAAACAGCCTCCATGCACTCTGGAGCGATTGGACTCCTTTTACCTTCCCTTTCAGCTTTTTCTTAACTAGTCTTCTCATTTTGGGGAAGTCTGCCCTTCGGAAGTCAAGGGTTTTCGTGTCAGATTTGCTCGGCACTCTCCCTCCGACATGCATGGCGAAACAGATCGCAGCATGGTCACTGTTCCCCAACGGTTCGGTAACATTTACCTCCCTGACCAGATCTTGAGTGCCACACAATATCAAGTCCAGAGTCACCTGTCCTCTGGTCGGTTCCGTGACAAGCTGCTCTAAGGCACAGTCATTTAACATATCCAGAAATCCAGTCTCTCTTTCATGACCTGAGCATGAATTGACCCAGTCGATGTGAGGATAATTGAAGTCCCCCATGACTACAACCCTGTCTCTCGTTGACACCTCCCTGATTTGCTTCCTTATTTCAAGGTCCCCTTCAGGTTTTTGATCTGGAGGACGGTAGCATGCCCCTACTATTACATCACTCTTGGAGCCTGGTAATCTAACCCACAGTGATTCTACGGAGGAGTCAGAGCCCCCCTCCAGCTCTACTCTGGTGGATTCTACCCCCTCTTTGACATAGATGGCCACCCCACCTCCAACACGCCCCTCTCTGTCCCTCCTATAGAGTTTATATCCTGGAATTGCAGTATCCCACTGGTTCTCCGCATTCCACCAGGTTTCTGTTATACCTACTATGTCAATGTTTTCCCTAGCCACCAAACATTCCAGTTCTCCCATCTTTGCCCGTAGACTTCGGGCATTTGCATAAAAGCACTTATATACCTGGTCCCCCAAGAAGGGCTGCATGTTTGCCCCTTTATTCCTGCAGCCTTCTGTTTTGCTAGACTGGCTGTCATGTCCCATCACGCTACCACTCCCAATTCTTATTCTGTTATTACTTGATTGTTCCCCATCCTCTGCACCCTCATTCCCGAGGAATGAGGAGTCCCGAACCGGATGCCCCTCGGCTCCTGTCGGCTTTCCCCCAGGAGTCAGTTTAAAACTTGTTAAAAATTTGTGGTTTACAATTCACTTGGCACTTGCCTCTTTATGGTTGCCAGCTCAGTAAGCCAATCACTCTCCTGATTTCCATCTCAGCAAAGGACTTTCCAATCTGAAAGGCCATGGAAGTGTCTTTATTTAATATGCTGGAAACTGGAAAGAGTATTAGTTGCCAAAAGACCAAACAGCTGTATAAACTACTTTGCTTTAATTTAACCCAACTTCCTTCCCCTCCTCTTGTTACCTGATTCAACTCTTTATCACATATTATTCAGAAGGGATGGTCAATTTTTTATCATACAGATTTTAAAATGTAGGAAACTTGATTCATGAAACAAGCTCATAGATCACGTGAGAAACCTGATCTTTCTTAGGGTCAAAACAGAAGTGAATATTATGGGGATGTTAATTGTGTCTCTACTTACATGGTCCAGCTTGAGTGAACATCCGTAGGATTCTCTTGTTATGTGTACCTCTGCTTTTCTGTATGTGTGATCTGTCCCTTTTTGTGTCCCTGCCATTTGACTGAACAATCCCACCTTCACTGCTTTCCTCTGCCGGCTCCTAATCGCTACACGCATTTTAATAGTCTGTGTGGTTAAAGTTAACTTAGCTTTTTAGATGATAGCTGATCTCTGATTGGAGAGTGAGCAAGAACTCTGATACTGAATGCAGGGTGAATGGAAATATCTCTCATCCAATGCTTGAAGAAAAAACGTTTGCATGTAATTTTGAAAAAGGGAGGGGGGAAAAAAAACACTAGAGCCACAATCCTACTGGGGCTCTGTGGTGCCACAACTAGAGTTCCAGCAGTACAAGGTTTTTGATGGTGGCACAAATGGTGAAAGGTGCAGCACGTGCATGAATAGCTCTGGGATGTTCAGCAGGCGCCAGTAAATTGGTGGTGGGGGCGGGGAGGGGGAGGTTCACGGGATTCTGACAACTATATAGTTGAGGAGACTCATAGGCCATCAGGGAAAGAGTTGTCATGAAAGGGTTACAGGAGTTATTGCAGCTATTCCTCCCTTCGAGGGCAGGGTGGAGGCCACTGTTTCAATAACTTCCAAAGTTGGGATTTCTCCATAGACCCTATGACTTTCCATCATCCCACACAAATGTTTGCATCTTAAATCATTTTGAGCCATCAACTAACGTAAAGTACAAAACACCAAAGGTCAATACAGAAAATAGAAATTAAGAAAGACCTAATTGTACAAAGCACTTTTCGTATTTCCCTCTGGTATCTCTCCCAAATGAATGTGCAAAAGATGCTACAAGAAATTCACACAGGAAATATGGAAGCCTGGGCTGATATAAATCAAGAGTTTTCTGCTGCTTGGGTGAGAAGACATAAAAGGGAGTGTTCCATCAAAACCATTCCAATATTAACAAAAATTTATGGCTAGTAACTTTCTTTAAGCTTTGGGATCTGAACCTAAGACCTTACAGGCTATAATTCTGTCCACATTCTTGTACAAGTTGTTCTGGGAAAGGAGGATTTATCATACTTTAATGCAGCTAAATGTATAGATCATTAGTGCATCTAAGGCTAATGCACTGGCCGTTTATATATATATATGTACTGGAGCGTCAGGCTTGTAAATCTACAAGGCTGGTTTTGTTCTACTTGAAATGAAAGACATCTACTGTATTTACCTTTGATACAGACAAGTTTTCTTTTTCTCCTAGGTATCTCAGCTTTGGAACGTTCATGCTGTAATGAGATATTCTTAGCATTTAGAGCAACAGGAGCAAAGTTTTAGCTTGCTGATTTCACTAAGACACAGTAAAGATTCCATTCTCTTTCCCCTATTAGTAGTTAATTGTTTTGGATGTGATTCTTCTTCTAGAATATCAAGGTGAGGAGCCAGTCTATTTTGCCATGCAAAGAACAAGGGTCAGCATGGAAGAATATGACTTACAGAATTTGCAAAGAACTGTGTGAGAAACTATTTCTGAACCTCAGCCTTCATATTCCCAAATACTTCACACATCTGAAAGTAAAAAGGTAAAGGTAAAGGTGACCCCTGACAATTAAGTCCAGTCATGTCCCACTCTAGGGTGTGGTGCTCATCCCCATTTCAAAGCCGAAGAGCCAGTGGTTTCAACAGACTTAGAGCCCAATTCTATTGTCTCTCCCCACCAATACAGAAGCAGCACCAAAAAGGCTACCACTGCATCCTGCAAGGGGGGGGGAGATGCAGAGGTCTCATCTGGGTAAGGGAACAACTGTTCCTTTGCCCAGGGATAAAGCCTCCAAAGCGTGGGGGGGGGGGCTCTACTTGGACCTGTGCTAGGTAAATAGCTGGTGCAGGTTCGTGTTGACCCTTGCCATGTCTGTGTAGATACCCAATAAAGGAATGTGTATGGAAACTTGCCAGAAACTTGGTCCTTGCACAAGCACCAGAAGTTTCCCTCAAACTTTGGAGTGCACATCTCTCCCTGCTTCTTTAGATCTTGCATTGTCACCCAGTTCTGTTTCCAGAGATTAACAATGCAGTTTTACTCACATCTGTGTGCTCATTTATTTTATTTTAATTTTCTGACAGCAGCCAGGCACTGAGAAGATCCTGTGAGTCAGAACAAGGAAGTTGAAAAGGTAAGCAATTGTGAGATTTCATCATGGCTCAGAATTGAATCTGTATGCAGAATCAGAATTGAATCTGATGACTGTATGCAACTTTTGGGTTTTAGAGGTAGCTTATCTCTGAATGCCGGATGCAAGGGAGTGGCAACAGGATACAGGTATTTTGTTGTCTTGTGTGCTCCCTGAGGCAGCTGGTGGGGCCACTGTGAGATACAGGAAGCTGGGCTAGATGGGCCCTTGGCCTGATCTAGTACGGCTCTTCTTATGTTCTTATGTTTTGATCCCCAGACCAACCATGCCAATGGCCTCTGCATTACCAATGATGCATCTGTCATCCTTAGCCACATGCCTTATACTAATGGGAGCAAATGTTCAAAAGCCCAACATAGTGCTGCTTGGCAAACCTGTACACTTACGGATGTTTTTGAAGAGCCACTTGTGCAATTACTGGCAACTAGTGAGAGGGGTTGTTCTTGAATGATTAGGGGCCCTGACTTGCAGCACAATCCTATTGAATTGCTATGCCAGCGCAGCGGCTGCTGCACCGGCACAGGGTGTCACAAACATGTGGTAAAGTACATTCGCGACACTCAAAGAGTAGACGGTGCCGGAGGGAAGGCCTGAGCCATTCCCCTGGCGCTGGGCCCAGCAGACTGCACTACAGAGTGGGTAAGTTTTGTTCCATGTGATGCGGGGACTGGGAAAGGGCAGAGACAGGGTTCGATCGGACCCAGGAGGGGACAGGATCAGTGGTACTGGCACAAGCTGAATCCTATCCTCCTTCTCAGGCCTTTGTTTCTTACACGGGGCTGTTCGGTTCTGCGCCAGTGATTGAGATGGCGCAGATACAAGTAGCCCCATCATGCAGGCTGGGGGCTCACCCAGGGAAAGGGAGAAAAATGTTCCCTCACCCCGATGAGACCTCCAGTCTGCTCCTGGCCAGCACTGGATACAGCGTGGGCCACACAACCCCGCTGTGTCGGTTCTGCCACTTGTGTTTCATTCTGGGCTTATGTTTCATTCTCCACAATATTATGGTCATCATCTCTGGAGTGGGTGGAACCTTCCAGTTAGTGTCAGAACAAAGACAAGCATATCGGAACCCACATAAATCGTACGTCAAAGGCTGGTTACAAATATATTTTTGTCACTTACTTAACATGTCCTAGAATCAGAGGAAATGAATAGAAGATGGTGTGCAGTTGGCTGGCTCGTTGTATGCCTGTTTTAGGGAGGAGGTGTTACAACATCCTTTTTGTGTATTTGCTGGCTTTTAAAAGATATTCTGATTTGGGCTTTTGTTAACTTTGTATGATTATTTCAAGAACACACGTGGAATATAAGGGTTTTAAAATAAAAAATTAAAAATGTGCGCAGATTTGCAGTCTAGACCTTGCACCGTTTCGTTGGGTTGGGACCGAGCAGCTTAATGAAAGTATGCTCTGCATTCTGCACTCTCTCTTAAATAAATGAAAACTGTTCTAGAAATGAAAGCAGAGTGCTAAGCTCAGGATTATATAACTTTGCTCTAGGCAGAGGCAGAAGGCAGGGCAAAAAACTCTTATCCAAGCAGAGCTATTAGGAATAACAACAAAAGCCAGCAAGACAGTATCTTGCCAAGTCAATTGGCTTCTAAGATAAATGTTCTTTCATTTCATTTCATTTCCGTTGCCAATGGACTGAACAAAGAAGCCATCAATTTGGAATTGTTTAAAATATATTTTTTTCAATATTTAAGTTCCACGTTTTCTGTGTCCCACATTTTAATAAACCTCTTGAACTCCTTTTATGTTACAACTTGGATTTCTAGCCAGCAACCAGACCTCGAAAAAGCCCTCCTGATTATTACAGTTCATTTCTGATAACTTGAAGAACAGCCTGCTATGCCAAGGATTCATTGGGTTGAATGTTGATTAAAACTGATTAGGATGAAATAGCTAAAGAAGGCCACTAATTGTCTGGATAATTCATGTTTGCTCATATGACACAAGGAATGGATTAACCTTTAATAAAATCAAGCACAACTCCAAAGATAAATTATTAAAGAGGAGTTTAAAAAAAAAACAGAATGAGAACGTTCTTGTTTAATTGATCCTTAAAATATGGTTTGCTCATTTAGGTTCAGTCGAGTTTGGTCTCTCTATTTATAATGACAGGGATCTGAATGCAGTGTGTCTGCTGGGTGAAACTGAAGATGGTTATAGTTACAGGCTGCCTTTAGATCATCGACATACGTGACCCGGTGGTTAACTGGATTTTCTGGACTTATTTCCTTGCTTATGAAGTGAGAAAAAAAATTCCAGATGTCGTTTTGCAGACTGTGTCCACCACAAACCTTGATTCCATTATTAAGAAAGTCGATGGGAGCAAGTGTCAACTGGGATTTGAGTCGTATAGTCTGTTCTCTGATAGTGCCACGTTATGGTCTGATGGGGAAAGGACTGGTTGATAAGGAGCATGAGAAACCTACCCTGTCATTGTTCAGAGCTATTTCCCCATTTTCAACAGAGACGGATGACCATTCATTCTCGCACCTAGACAGGGGCTGCAAGGAAAAGGTGGGGCACCTTTCTCATGCAACCCCACTTCTATTCTGCAAGGCCTCCTCCTCACCCTTTACTGTACTCTGGTGTGCCAGCTGCAGACTCTTCTGCTCTGTGATAGCCTGGCCACTGCTATCCATGTCCTCCACTGTAACATCCAGTTTCAATTACTACAATGCACTGTGCGTGGACTTGAAGTCTCCTCAGTCTTGTATATGAGGTTGCCTGTGGAGATATCTCAGAAACATCCGTCCAATCTGACCAGAAGACTACATTTGGATCACAACTTGTTTTAAAATATTATCATGGGTTCCCTGTGCATTTCTAGGCACAATTCAAAGAGGACATATAAAACTCTATATGGCTTAGGAACCAAGTATTAAAGGAAAGCTTACACTCTTGCTTCCTAATGGTCCCATATTTGGAGCCTGCCCAAACTTATGATGAACCTGCCCATCATACGTTGCCCTGCTCTGGGTGCCCCCACCGTCAGAAGTCAGATGTGTTAGTGACTGGGGATAGGGCCTTATCAGAAGTAGCCCCCCAACATAGAATGCTTTCCATGGGACTGCCCACATGGCACCACTGGCGTCACTACAGGGGGGCGGAGCTGTAAGTTCTTCCGTGATCGGAGCCTCCGTTACACGGAAGAACGAAGCGCCCCGCCCTCGCGCCTTCCGACCCATTCAAAGCGGTGAAAACAACGCGCATTCACTGGGTCGGAAGGCGCGGGGGCGGGGCGCTTCGTTCTTCTGTGTAATGGAGGCTCCGATCACGGAAAAACTTACAGCTCCGCCCCCCCTGTAGTGACGCCAGTGCATGGCACCAACCCTTATAAATTTTAAACCAGGCTAACAGCCAAACGGATCCTTCATGGATCATTGCCTTGTCGTGGCGAAGGGGCTTGCGTAACTCAATGAAGCCATGAGCTGTGCCGTGCAGGGACACCCAAGACGGACAGGTCGTAGCAGAGAGTTCTGACTAAAAGTGATCCACTGGAGAAGGAAATGGCAACCCACTCCAGTAACCTTGCCAAGAAAATCCCATGAACAGTACCAAAAGGCTAAAAGATATGACGCCAGAAGATGAGACCCTCAGGTCGGAAGGTGTCCAATATGCTACTGTGGAAGAGCGGAGGACTATTCCAAGTAGACCCAGAAAGGATGAAGCGGTTGGGCCAAAGCCAATAGGACGTCCAGCTGTGGATGTGTCTGAGGTTGAAAGGAAAATCCAATGCTGCAAGGAGCAATACTGCTTAGGAACATGGAATGTGAGGTCTATGAATCAAGGCAAGCTGGATGTGGTCAAAAATGAGATGTTAAGATTGAACATTGACATCTTGGGAATCAGCGAACTAAAATGGACGGGCATGGGCGAGTTTAAGTCAGGTGACCAGCATATCTACTACTGTGGGCATGAATCCCTTAGAAGAAATGGAGTAGCCCTCATAGTCAATAAAAGAGTGGGAAAGGCAGTACTGGGGTGCAACCTCAAAAACGACAGAATGATTTCAGTTCGAATCCAAGGCAAACCATTCAACATTACAGTAATCCAAGTGTATGCCCCAACCACTGATGCCGAAGAAGATGAAGTTGACCGGTTCTATGAAGACCTACAACACCTTCTAGAACTAGCACCCAAAAAAGATGTCCTTTACATCATAGGAGACTGGAATGCTAAAGTAGGAAATCAAGAAATAAACGGAACAATAGGCAAGTTTGGCCTTGGAGCGCAAAATGAAGCAGGGCAAAGGCTAACGGAGTTCTGTCAAGAGAACACGCTGGTCATAGCAAACACTCTTTTCCAACAACACAAGAGGCGACTCTACACATGGACATCACCAGATGGTCAATACGGAAACCAGATAGATTATGTGCTTTGCAGCCAAAGATGGAGAAGCTCTATACAATCAGTAAAAACAAGACCTGGAGCTGACTGTGGCTGAGATCATGAGCTTATTATTGCAAAATTCAGGCTTAAACTGAAGAATGTAGGGAACACCACTAGACCAGTCAGATATGACCTAAACCATATCCCTTATGAGTATACAGTGGAGGTGAAGAATAGATTTAGGGCATTAGACCTGGTAAACAGAGTGCCTGAAGAACTATGGACGGAAGTTCGTAACATTGTACAGGAGGCAGCAACTAAAACCACCCCAAAGAAAAAGAAATGCAAGAAAGCAAAGTGGCTGTCAGATGAGGCTTTACAAATAGCTGTGGAAAGAAGGAATGCGAAAAGCAAGGGTGAAAGGGAAAGATATAAACAACTGAATGCAGATTTCCAGAGAATAGCAAGGAGAGATAAGAAGACCTTCTTAAATGAACAATGCAAGGAAATCAAGGAAAACAACAGAATAGGGAGGACTAGAGATCTCTTCAAGAAATTTGGAGATATCAAGGGAACGTTTTGTGCAAAGATGGGCATGATAAAGGACAAAAAAGGCAGAGACCTAACAGAAGCAGAAGAGATTAAGAAGAGATGGCAAGAATACACAGAAGAACTATACAAGAAAGATCTGAATGTTCCTGATGACCATGCTGGTGTGGTCACTGACCCAGAGCCGGACATCCTAGAGAGTGAAGTCAAGTGGGCCTTAGGTAGCATTACTAACAACAAAGCTAGCGGAGATGATAATATCCCAGCTGAGCTACTTAAAATCCTAAATGATGATGCTGTGAAAGTGCTGCACTCAACATGCCAACAAATTTGGAAAACTCAGCAGTGGCCAAAGGATTGGAAAAGGTCAGTTTACGTTCCAATTCCAAAGAAGGGCAGTGCCAAAGAGTGTTCAAACTATCGCACAATTGCACTCATTTCACATGCTAGCAAGGTTATGCTCAAAATCCTACAAGCTAGGCTTCAGCAGTACGTGGACCGAGAACTACCAGAAGTACAAGCTGGGTTTCGAAGAGGCAGAGGAACTAGAGATCAAATTGCCAACATGCGCTGGATCATGGAGAAAGCACGAGAGTTCCAAAAAAACACCTACTTCTTCTTCATTGACTATGCAAAAGCCTTTGATTGTGTGGATCACAACAAACTGTGGCAAATTCTTAAAGAGATGGGGGTACCAAACCACCTTACCTGTCTCCTGAGAAACCTGTATGCGGGTCAAGAAGCAACAGTTCGAACCAGCCGTGGAACAACGGATTGGTTCAAAATGGGAGAGTACGGCAAGGCTGTATATTGTCACCCTGCTTATTTAACTTATATGCAGAGTGCATTATGAGAAATGCAGGGCTGAATGAATCGCAAGCCGGAATCAAGATTGCCGGGAGAAACATCAACAACCTCAGATATGCAGACGATACCACCCTAATGGCAGAAAGTGAAGAAGAACTAAAGAGCCTCTTGATGAGGGTGAAAGAGGAGAGTGCAAAAGTTGGCTTGAAACTCAACATTAACAAAACTAAGATCATGGCATCTGGTCCCATCAATTCCTGGCAAATAGAAGGGGCAGAAATGGAAGCAGTAACAGATTTTACTTTTTTGGGTTCCAAGATCACTGCAGACGGAGACAGCAGCCATGAAATTAAAAGACGCTTACTCCTTGGAAGGAAAGCTATGGCAAATTTAGATAGCATAATAAAAAGCAGAGATATCACCATGCCAACAAAAGTTCGTATAGTTAGGGCGATGGTGTTCCCAGTAGTAATGTATGGTTGCGAGAGTTGGACCATAAGGAAGGCTGAGCACCGAAGAATAGATGCTTTCGAACTGTGGTGCTGGAGAAGACTCATGAGAGTCCCTTGGACTGCCAGGAGATCAAATCGGTCAATCCTAAATGAAATCAACCCTGACTGTTCCCTGGAAGGACAAGTACTGAGGCTGAAGCTCAAATATTTTGGCCACCTAATGCGAAGAGAGGACTCTCTGGAGAAGGCTCTGATGCTGGGAAAGATTGAAGGCAAAAGGAGAAGGGGAAGGCAACGGATGAGAAGGCAAAGAAATTAGACAGCATCACTGATGCAACGAACATGAAAATGAGCGAACTCAGGAAGATAGTGGAGGACAGGAAGGCTTGGCGGGATATGGTTTATGGGATCACGAAGGGTCGGACACGACTTAATGACTGAACAACAACTACAGCCAAATCCTGTGTAAGGGTCTGGCGCCAGATCCCTACAGGATTTCGACGTCTGGACAGCCATGCTGAGGGCCGGAGGTCTATTTGGGTTCATCCCCTTCCCCGAATGTAAACCGGGGTCGGCCCTACCGGCCTCCTCAGATTTCCGCCAGCTAAATATGGATTTCCGCCAGTCGGAGGAGGCCATGTAATGGCCGAGCCGTCCCGGACTGCCCATGTGGCCAGTGGTCGGAAGACTTCAGCCACATCCTCGGTCTGGTGACGGAGTGAGGGAGGCTTTGCACCGGCCTCCCTTACTCCAGAGGAGGCACAAATGTGTCTTATGGCACATTTGCGACGCCTTCCGGTGCCAGAGCGCTCGCTCTGGTGCTAGGTTAGTATGGATCTCGCCGTAAGATCACTTTATCTACGCAGGCATTTTGTTATAGTGCATGTTTAGGCTACCCAGGAGAACTACTTTTCATCATGTCATGTTTATATTGCTGTTTTATTCTCCTGTTTCATTGACATTCTATTCTGTTTCTTTTTTTCTGATTTCTATCATTTTGTTATTGATTTATTGTGAGCCACCTTGGAATATTTTGATGTTATATTGTGTTATTTTATATGAATTTTATATAAATATTTAAAAGGAAAGGAAGGGAAAGATCAACAGTAACTAAAGTGCAGGGTTTGAGCTGGGCTTCTTGGATACATTGAATAAATTAAATCATCCCCACTAGGGAAACAAATCGGGCAGGTGAAAAACTCCTGCAGTTAATATATTTTGCAAAAGAAATCCAGGCAATGTCAACAATATCCAGTTGAGTATTTTCATGTCAATAATTTATGGTGGGTAGAGCAGCAGAAAGGCTGTTGTTGTTTTTAGAGAACACTGCCTTAGAGATGCAACAAGCAGCAGCAAAACAAGCAGAACTTCAGCCGCAATCTTAGACACACTTACAGGGGAGTAAGTCCCATTGAGTTGAATAGGACATATCTCTGAGTAGACATGCATACGCTTGCACTAACTGTGGTATATGTAGCAGACCTTTTCTAAGGCGCATGTGCGCAATAGACCTGCCTGCTATTCTTGATGCACAGTCATTGCTTCCTACCAGTCTTCAGTCTCATGTATCATACTGTGATGTGCTTTTGCTCTTAACTGTTCCATCTAGAAACCCGCTCAACCCCAATGAGTGCTTCCAGCAACACCTGAAAGAGAATAGTTTTCTTTTTTTTAAAGGGCTTCCCCCAATTTTTCTGGATTTTTTTTTTGTGGAAATTAGACAGGTGAAACTATTTTTTAAAGATTTTTTCAGAATGTTAGGGTCACCCCACTGTTCCCCCCAAAAGAGCAAAGATCACTGTTTTTAGGGGAAATGAGGTGCAGGAATTGGTTGCAGGGTACCCCCTCCTCACTGAAATTAGAAATGAAACTTTGGCTTTTTTTTCATGGCCAGGGCCCTGGCTTTTGAATCCACTTTGTTTTACGCACCTCAGGTGCAGGTGATCAGCTGTACACAGCTGTAAGCAGGAGCAACACCAGGCGTTGCTCAAAGCACTCATTGGGGTTATATGGGTAACAGAATAGACCTAATGCAGTCATTTTCATCATATTGCATCATTTCCTATAATTTGTGAGTGGATTTCTGGCTTTTTTTCTCATGGCCAGGGCCCTGGCTTTTGAATCCACTTTGTTTCCAGCACCTCAACTGCAGGTGATCAGTTTTACAGAGCTGTAAGCAGGAGCAACACAAAGCGTTGCTCAAAACACTCAAGGCATTACTCAGACAACTCATTGGTCCTTAGAGGGTAATCTAATGCTGGGTATTATATAAGTTGGCTGTTTGTTTCTGGGTTTTTTTTTCTTCCCCCCACCTCAGGCTGAGCCTGTCAGGGCAGGGGTGAAGTTTGGGGTACTCAGAATTATGTCTCCAGCCTCAACTGAGTGTTTGCAGGGACCTAGCTGGTGGCTGGCATTATATACTGATTTTTAGCTGGATTGTTGCAGGGAGCTCAGTTTAGCTGTTTATTTCTGGGGGGGGGGTTCTTTCCCCCCCCCAGGCTGAGCCCAGGGCATGCTGAGGACAGGGGGTGAAGGTTGGAGTAATCAGAATTCTGTCTCCAGCCTCATGCAGCTACTGCAAGGTGCCTGTTGCTTTTGAGCTACACAGGTAGGGTGAGCTCATTGTAAAACATGGTATTTTCCCAATGACATGGTATGTTTCCAATAACAAGTGCATTCAAGGGTCAGGAACTAGCCTCCGGCTATGTGGGGGTGCGTGGAACAACTGCCTTTGTTATAAGGCTGGCTGTATAACAAAAGACGTTTGCTTTGCTGAGCTGCTATTTAAATTTTAAGTCCCCCATCAAAAACTATCTTTGCAAGACGATCTTGCAAAAAGGAACTGTCAAGAGCGATTAAAAAAAACCCTCTTGCAGTCAGGGACTTGTAACTTGGGGTACACTGTGCTGGGACATCCACCTACACAACCATAAAGCACAGAAGTTTTGTGTACAAGACAACTATTTTTTTTTAGAGGTTTGGTGGTGAAATCACAACTCCGGCATGCTGCATTTCAAGGGTTTGAAGGGTCATTAAAAAGTTCTTGCAGTCAGGGACTTGTAACTTGGGGTACACTGTGCTGGGACATCCACCTACACAACCCTAAAGCACAGAAGTTGTGTGCACAACACAACTATGTTCGTTTGAGCGTTTTTGTGCTGAACTCACAACTAAAGCTGCAGCATTTCAAGGGTTTGAAGCGTCATAAAAATACTCTTGCAGTCAGGGACTTGTAACTTGGGGTACACTGTGCTGGGACATCCCCCTACACAACCCTAAAGCACAGAAGCTGTGTGCACAATGCAACTATGTGTTTGTTTGAGATCTTGTGTTGTCAGGTCTATGCTTTAAATAGGAATGAATGGAAAATGTCCCTTTAAACCCCAATGAGTGGTTGATGCCTTAAACCCCAATGAGTGGTGAATGCAACGCCTATACTACAGGTATATGGAACACCTGGGATTTTTTTTTGCAGGTGGTTATATCTCTTTGGGGGTCCCTTAAACATGTGGAACACAATGACATTTGGGAATTCTGGAAAATCTGACCTTGGGGCCAAATTTATAACATACCTTGCAAGAACTGAGCTAACTTTTTTTAAAAAACTGGTATTCTTCCTAGAGCTCCACTGTTTTGCAGGTTAATTAATATGGAACGATTTGCAGTAAACTGCAAGTCAGTTACGATAAGTGGTTAAGAAAGAACAGAGTAGGAAAGAAAATGATCAACAATTATGCCTTCAAATTTGAGAATTGGAAGTGCTTTACAGGTCTTTAACACACATTCATGAATGAGTTCCAAATTCATGTAAATATTGCTCTCCATTTAAAAAATATTGGCTTGCATATCCAAACAACTGTGAACAGAAGGAAAAAATGTCTTAGTGCTGTTCTGTCAACTCTTGTCGAAGCGCTGACAGAAGTCTTGACTGTGCAGGATCACAATGCATTGGGACTACATTGCTGTATGCAACACATAGTGATTAAGGAAGAGGCAAGAAACAGTGCATTAAATCCAGGGGGCCATAAAAGGTCTTGAAAAGAGCTTGTGCATCATCTGTAAATATTAGCAGATAAATACATGATCCAGTATTTGGGGAGCAAGATACATATGACATCAAATGCATCAGTGTGTATTGGCAGGCTTAAGACTACTCATGTGTAGCAGGCACATAGGGCTGCACTTTAGCAGTAGCGGAGGAGCCGCTTGGGGCAGGGCGGCGGTGGGTCCCTGGGTGGCATGTGAGGGATGAAAAGCGGGCCGTGGTGGCTCGCAAAAAATGGCCGCGGCAGCTTGCATGTTTGGCCCATCTGCCCGCCCAGGCTCCTAGGAGCTGTATCTACTGAAAACAATGTCGGGGGGGGGGCGTTCCCCACAGGCGGGGGCAGGGCTTGTGCCGTAACTTGCGGGGGGGGGTTGCCAGAGAGGCTAGCCACGCCTCTGCACTTTAGATCAGGGCCGCAGCATGGAGGTAGAGGACATTTAACGTTTCACCACTGCAAACTGCCTCTTTGGAAAGGCTGTTTAACCTTACAAGTGCCAAATGGCTATAATGACATTTTGGGGTTTAAATAAGCTGCTTCCTGGAGGCTATTTTCAGCAGAAAAGCAGTGCAGTACTTAAATGCTCTCTACCTCTATGCGGTGGTTCTAATGCAAATTGTGCCCCCCTGCCAGCGTGGCTGCTACATACAAGTAGACTAAAGCCTGCAACAGCACCTTGACACATTTGCATCTTATATGTAGCTTGGCCCTGAGAATCAACCTGGGCCCCGGCAGCTACCTAGCCTCACCGCCTGCAGGGGCAGCCCGTGCCACCATTGATGTGAGGATAATGGCTGGCCTGGAGTGTGGGGTAGGTGCAGGATTCTACGTCAAAGGGAGAAGCCCAAGAACGCTCACAGCCAGTAGGAATTACACTATGGGGAAAAATGGTTTGTGGTACCAAGCCATCATTTAAATCCAGTTAGGAGCGATGGTGTTCCCAGTAGCAATGTATGGTTGCGAGAGTTGGACCATAAGGAAGGCTGAGCGCCGAAGAATAGATGCTTTCGAACTGTGGTGCTGGAGAAGACTCCTGAGAGTCCCTTGGACTGCTAGGAGATCAAATCAGTCAATTCTAAATGAAATCAAGCCTGATCCCTGGAAGGACAGGTACTAAGGCTGAAACTCAAATATTTTGGCCACCTAATGCGAAGAGAGGAGTCTCTGGAGAAGACTCTGATGCTGGGAAAGATTGAAGGCCAAAGGAGAAGGGGAAGGCAAAGGAGGAGATGGTTAGACAGCATCACCGATGCAACGAACATGAAAATGAGCGAACTCAGGAAGATTGTGGAGGACAGGAAGGCCTGGCGGGATATGGTTCACAGGATCACGAAGGGTCGGACACGACTTAACGACTGAACAACAACAAAAAGGAGTGGAGGGCAAAATGCATATCAAGTTCAGCTGCCTGATCTTGAACAACTGCATGCCTTTAAAGTTCAGCTCATGGTTGTTGAGATTTTCCCCCTTTCAAGTGTAAGGGAGGCATTTCAGTAAGACTTATTTTCCTAGAGGAGAAAATCTGTCTGCAATATTTTGCAGTCTGTCAAATTGTAGCTTTCCACGAGCAAGAAAGCACAGGCAAAAATGGAAAATGGACTGGTGTGAACTTACTACAGCAAGCAAAAGGGATTGAATCCATATTGCAGAGTGCCAAAAATGCTTTCCGCAAATGTGCTAAACCCAGTGGCACCAGACCAACAACAAAATGGGCCATCTGGGGTCACTCGTAAAGGGTAAATTGCTACGATGTGCTCTGTTTGGGTCGTGCTCTGTTGATTGCGGAGAGAAACCAACAGGCAGCACATGAGACTGTATGGTCTATTGTAGGAGCTCTTTAATAGTATGTCGATCCAACTGTCCTTTTGCTCGTCGTCCAAAATGCCTGTGATAGACAATAAAATAAATGGGTGAGGAGTGATTTGCTAAACAAAGAACTTAGCCAGCGTCAATCTGTCCACAAACACAGATATTTGACCTTTATTTTTATGTGCCTGTGCTAATGAGGCACGTTTTTCACAGTTGATGTCAAATTAGCACATCTCGCACACATTAGTTCCTGGCATTTCGCAACACTGTGGGCCGACATTATTGGCCATGAAAATCCTGCGATACTGCTGGGTTAAGTCAATTTGCTGATCTCTGTTTTTAGCCTGTCCTGTTTATCACAGACAGTTTGAAACCTGATGACATGCTGGTTTGAAGACCTGTACACCAAACTTGTACGTGTGTAGACTGTTAGACATACGCATGCAGGAAATAAAATGAGCTGTACGAAAAACACTTCCATGTGTTACTCTCCTCCTTCTTTCCCACGTGTGCGCCTCTTTTCCCATTAGCGGAGTGGCTGTGTTACTGGCAGTGCTTTTTAAAGCACATGTAACATGCGCACATCAGGGGGGGGAAACAATTGTGTGTAGGGATCCTGTGTAGTGACCAGTGACACAGCTATATAATTCGGTGGGGAAAGGAAAATGGAGGCAAGAGGTGAAAAGTGCAACATAATGGATTTAGTTTAGTGATTTAAGCCCAAAAGGATTGAAACTGGGGCCTAACCGAACTGGCTCGCTCACACTTTAACCTAGACAGGGAAATGCTATATCTACCATTCACTCAACATGGAGTCCTAAGCAGAGGCTGTTAGAAGGAGGAGAAACAAGAAGAGGGGAAGAGAGGGGAAGCCTTTAGTAGGCAGCAGTGGCGTAGCTATGCCCTGCGGGGGGCTGCACCCCCATGATGTCACATGAGGTGTGACATCACTCACCCTGCCCCCCGAGTGATGTCATGCAGTGCTCCTGAAAATCGCTCCTGGAAGGCAGGCGAGGGGGGCAACATTTCTCTCCGCCGCCCACCTTCCAGGAGCATTTCATGATGCTTTGCAGCACAAAAAAAACTCGCCGCCGCATTGCCACCAATGCGGGGGCTTTGACACCTCCCCTGGCCATGCACCTGGGGGTGTCCACCCCCTAGCGACGCCACTAGTAGGCAGAGTGAATGAAGTGGGGGAGAAACAAGGGGGAGGGGGGGAAATTAGACAGACCTTCCAGAGGAAACTGGGGGAAGTTAACAAAGGTTTTAGGATGAAGGAAAAGAAGGGGAGATTGAGGAGATTAGTGGGGAAGAAGGGAAAAGAACCCCACAGTTCAGACCATGGCTGGGAATGGCTCTCTGTAGCCTGAGCCAAAGACTACGAGCAAGGGGTGAGCACAGGCCATGAAAGAGTCTCTCCAACTGAATAAGTACCGTACTCTTAACAAATGCCCCAAGCCTCTGAAAGGAGATCAACAGGCAGGGGTGATTTTCCTTGTTTTGGAGCCCTTGGAGGATTGGTTAAGGGGGGTTGTTTGGGAAGGAGGCCCAAGGCTGATCTCAGGTCTCCACTAAGAATGGTGGGGAAACAGACTAAAACTACTCACACTATGCAGCTTTCACAACACAGAAGGAAGTGGCAAACACTAAGATCAATGGGACTAACATGAGACTGAGACAAAGAAAGATGGGGGGGGGCTGTGGGTCTTTGGCAAGGCTGAGCCCAGGACCAAGGTTACCAATTAGTTTCTGGCTTGAGAGGGTTGTGTTGCAGGGGCCGTGGTGGAAAGAGAACCAAGCCAAGCAAATCTCCCTGAGTAAAAGCAGGGTTTCAATGACAAAGAGGGGGCGGGCATAGGAAAAGGCGGGGTATAAATTTCTTAAATAAATAAATAAATAAATATGAAGCAAGCCCTGGCTTGCACTTGGGCAGTAGCCTTCCTCAAAGGAAGACGCAGGGCAAGGGAGCCACACTGCTTTCCCAGAGGGACGAAGAGGCACATGGAGAGGAGGCCCACAAACGGTAGCTGACCAGGCTGCACTGGCTCAATAGCTTTGGTTGCACTTGGGGAGAGAGAGGGAGAGAAAAGCTGGAAAGGAACAAGGGAGCAGGGTGTGACTGATGCTGGGTGCTGGCTGTCACGATGGACCTGGATGGATGGCAGCTGGAATGGGGTGACATGACACAGCGCCAACAGGTTAATGATCCACAAACAACAAAACAGGGTAGCGGGTGAGGAAGAGAGAACAAAGAACACAAGGCTCAGGGCAGTTGCAGAGGTCGCCTCTTTGGTTCCCTTTTCCTGGGGAAAGCCTCTACTTTCCCTATGGGTCTTCTCATTTCTGTCTGTGCCAGCTATTCTGTGCATAGGTTCTGTGCATGAGAGTGCCACTGATTCTGCCCCTCCCTCCCCTGTCCCTCCCACCACCCACCACTACCACCCATTCACATGGCACAGGCGGAGGATGGTCTTGCCGCTGGCCCATGCATGTGGTCACCAGCGATTATGCTGGCAGCCCTGGTGCACTCATCAGCAGTGTTGGAAAGCACGACAATGTCACATGACATACCCTGGGATCCAGACACATCCGCCTTAAGTTAGGATTGTGCTGCTAGTTATTTGGTATATTTCATTTGCACTGCTAGTTCATCCCTCATTCATTTTTGTTTCTCATTGCTTTCAGATACTCTTCTGCTGCTTGTACCTCCTCCTGGGTCTTCCACCCAACTGGCATGGCATTTTCAGATATCCTACTATATCTCCAAGGGAACAGATCTTGGAAAAGGTATCCCCATTTTATTTTTATTTTTGGTATTTATAGACCGCTTTTCCACCCAGTTACCAAAACGGCTTACAGCGGTTTTAATAGGCAACTTTAAAAGGTAGGGAAACGCAGTTTGGAACTGAGTGAAACTAAAGGAACTTAAAGGAACTGTAACAGGTGACTGATTGGTTTTGCTCAAAGATAAAGAACAAATGGAGGAACCTGCAGACACTCATAGCCCAATCCCACCTACCCACCAATGCAGCCGTGCCAACGGAGTGCACATTGCATCCCACAGGGGGGGGCAGTCCCAGAGGCCTCCTCAAGGTAAGGGAACATTTGTGGCGTCTCTCCACTGGCCTGTGCGCATTGTGCTGGTGGACCTCGTGCTCTCTGGCGGAATGTCACTTCCACCGGCATCCTCTCACTTCCACTGGCAGAACATGCATTTCACTAGCGGAAGCCTATGATAGGATTGGGTTACCCATCTCTGAAGAGAAAGCCCACACAGGTAAATAAGTCTTCAACTCTCTCTTTGATAGACTTCCAAGTTCCTTTTCTTGACAGTGTGATTGGAAGAATACCTATCAGAATGCTGGATACTTATGTAAAAACGTGTTTGAGTTGAACACTGGCAAATTATTGTGTGTCCGCGCAATCGAGTGTAACTTGTGCCCCGGGGTAGCGCGTACTACTCTTGGACAGGGTGTTGTGCAAGTGCTGTAAAGCACCTGCGCGACACCCAGAGAGCAAGCAGCGCTGGTGATGCAGCCTGAACTACATGCTCCGCCATCTCCCTGGCCCTGCGGCCACCGGACCGGGTAAGTCCTACGCCAGTCGGGGCGGGGGGAGGGCGGAACAGGCGGCAAGGGAAGGCGGCCATAGACCGTCTGGGGCCTGGAGGGGGTGGGGATTCCGGGGGCCGAGAACCCCGGTATCCAAAGCTCCCTCCAGGCCTCCGTTGCACTGACACGAGTGTCGCAAATGTACATGAGCTCTGGAGCTCGCATACATTTGAGTAGGCCCATTGCGTCTACTGCCACTGGCACTGGGGGAAGGGGACGATCATCCCCTTCTCCCAAGTTGTTTCCAGGCTGCCCCGGGGCAGCCCAGGAACTCTATAGGATATGGCGGCTGGCCTTTTAGGCCAGCCGCCACAGCCTACACAGGATTGGGCTGTCAGTCTCCCTTTCTATGCTCTCTTCCCCCCCTTTTCCCTGTAACCTCCATCTGACCTATGCTGTCTGGGCTACCAGGTGAAAAGTAATGGATAATAAATCAAATGACCACCAAATGAATAAAGACTGTTCAGCTTCTGAACTCATTTGTGCCTCTGCCATTCATTTCTTTAACCATAACAAATGAAACAAATAAACCACATTCATTTTAATGTTTCATTCGTTACAAACTAAAAACATAAATAAATCACATTCCTACATATATTTTTTGCATCCTTTCTCTAATGACCAAGCAGACTCGGAAGCATTTGGTGTTGGAGGAGTAAGAAGGTGCCCAGTGTCACACATTGATTTGGACAAATATTTGGATTAGCCCAGGGGTTCTCAACCTGTGGTACGAGCACCCCTAGGGGTAAGCGGACCAATGTCAGGGGGTACGCCAGAACCTGCCCCTTATCAGCATCAATCAGTAGTGAATTACTTGTTAATTAGAACTCAAATGCAATCCTGTCTGTCTGTCTGTCTGTCTGTCTGTCTGTCTGTCTGTCTGTCTGTCTGTCTGTCTGTCTCTCTCTCTCTCTCTCTCTCTCTCTCTCACACACACACACACACACACACACACACAGTTAAGACATTTTTTCACATTTAAAATTATTTTAGTACTTTTTATTTAATGATTAATTCGCTAATTAATTGATTGATTGATCCAATTAATTAGCAATTAATTAGCAGGGGGTACTTCAGAAAATTGGACCATGATAGGGGGTACCCGGGTCTCCAAAGGTTGAGAACCCCTGGATTAGCCTTTTGGATTGGATTGGGCAGTCAAATATTTGGATTGACCAGAAATCGGGAGTTTCCAGATACTGTAATATTAAGCAGATACATTTCATCATTCAGTTTCTTTCTAGAGGGTCAAAGATTCAAGAGCTTTCTACATCCTTGAGCAGCAAGTACCATTTCCTAGTCACGACCATCTGTTGAAGTGGTCTGTTTACAGCGTGTTTTGAGGCTGCAAAACACAACAGCTAATTGGAGATTATCCAGGGGGAATGAATGTTGAGGTTTGCACATGGGTACCCTGACCCAGCACCCTGACCCAGCACACATTCAACTAGGTAAAGCTGAATCCCTACTTGGCAGCTGAAATTCTATGACAGGCATTCCTCCCTTATTTGTTCCAGGCACAGGTTTGTCCTGCTGATGTAAATTCCTTCAGAGTGACAAAAAGGCAGATCGTTTGGCATAGAAGTGAGTCCTGGTGGAAAGTAAACAAGGCTTTTGAGAGGGCATTATTTCTCAGCAATGCAATCCCAAGGAAAACCCCTTCATATCAACTGGGATGACATATGGAGAGTTACCAAAGAAAACAAAGACCAGAAATTGGGAGTTTCCAGATAATACAGTACTAAGCAGATCCATTTCATTGCTGAGTTTCTTTCTAGAAGGTCAAAGTTTCAAGAGCTATGTACATCCTTGAGCAAGACGTAACATTTCCTAGTCACGGCCAACTGTTGAAGTGGTCTGTTTACAATGTGTCCCCCCCCCTCTTGTTTGTGTGTGTGGGGGGGAGGTGACTATTTCATATGTAAATCTTGTTTTAAGAACAAGTTGGAATGTACAGTAGTTCAGACCATTTAACAAGTGGTTGTAGTTTTGCTCTGCGGTCAGCAGAGGGCACTGGCTGTTGCGGTTCCAACTTTGAATAAGAAGTGTATGATTTGAAATAATTGCCTGCCTGATAATCAGAAGTTCTGCTTCTCCCCTAGCAAGGATAAAAGGGGACAAGTAACACATTAATATCATTCCAATTATATTTCTTTGGAGGTGGATATGCATGCATGCTTTTTCTTGCCCTGTCTGTGTTTTAATCCTCCCTGGAAAAAGCTAATCTCTTATGGCATTTTTCAGAAAGAATTATGATTTTATGTCTGGAAGCAGCTGGGAAAGCAAGTTCTAGGTACAGTATTTTTATAACAGATTTTGGCAAAACTCTTATCTCTCTCCAGACCATTTCAATAACACACCTTGTTTATACAATCTTTGTTTTCAGTCTGAGAGAATTAGGCTGCAATCCTATACACGCTTACCTGAGAGTAGATCCCATTGAACTCAGGGAGACTTACTGTTGGAATGCTCATTAATCACTGTCATGATTCTTCATTTGTTAAGAGCTGCATTCACTGTCCTTCACCTTCCCTTGCTGATCCAGATTTTTTTTTTCCAACCCACATCTCCTGTTCCTCCTAGTAAATCATCAAATCTATCACAGGGCCTGATGTTTCAGGGCGGCTCTGGGTAGTTTCATTGAAGACATTTCCGATATGTGTCAGACTTTATGTTGCATTGTACATGGAATTTCTTACCTGTTGTGACCTCCTATTATCTATGACAGGGGTTCTCAAATGTTTTAGCACCGGGACCCACTTTTTAAAATGACACTCTATCAGGACCCAGCTAGCTTTTATGATACTTTAAAAAAGGTGATCTGGAAAGAGTTTTATTTATTTATTTGCAAAAAGAGTCAATCCATTTCTCATAATGAGGCAGCCCTAATGAATAGCCTCAAGGCTTGAGGGGTTTAGTTATGTGACCCAGCCTTCACCTGCCCCCACCTATCATTGACAGACTTGGGAAAAAGAAAACACCAGAAATAAGATGCTCAGCAACATTCATCTCCCTATGTTTACACAAGCTTGCAAACTGCAGGAGCTCAGCTCTTTGCAGGGCAATTATTTGTTTGTTTATTTATTTATTTTTCACATTTTTATACCGCCCTTCCTCCAAGGAGCTCAGAGTGGTGTACATATTTCCTCCCCTCCTTTTTGTCCACACAACAACCCTGTGAGGTAGGTGGGGCTGAGAGATAGTGACTGGCCCAAGGTCACCCAGGAAGCTTCGTGGCTGAGCGGGGATTTGAACCTGGATCTTCCAGGTCTAAGTCCGACTCCCAAACCACTACACCATCCTGCAATTAGCAGCTATCTGATTTTTTAATAGTCTCAGGGCTTGAGGCAATTAGCTATCTGATCTTTCTATTACCCAGGACCCACAAGACATTAGGTTGCGACCCGCCAAGTGGGTCCCAACCCACAGTTTGAGAAATGCTGATCCTGCAGTGGCGTCACTAGGGCGCGCGCTGCACCAAAGTGGGGCGCGCGTGTCACCCAAGTGATGACTCCCCCAGATATACCCCCTTTTCTAAATCTCCGGGCATCCTTCGGGCCGCTGCCCCGGGCGCTGGCTCGGGGACGACTTCCCCGGCCGGCTGTCCTGGGCCTTCTGAGGAAGGCCCGCTGCACCGAACGTTATTTATAACATTTTTTGCGCATGCGCAGACCATTCCTGAGGGAAAAGGGCAGCCCTTTTCCTTCAGGGACAGTCTGCGCATGCGCAAAAAAACGTTATAAATAACGTTCGGCGCAGCGGGCCTTCCTCAGAAGGCCCTGGCGCGTCGGCCGGGGAAGACGTCTCCGGAGCCAGCTCCCGGCCTCGGAAGGCCCCTCCGAGGCTGGGAGCCGGCTCCAGGGACGTCTTCGGAGGCGACGCGCGCAGGGGAGGTGACGCGCGTCACGCGCGTGCGTGTGTCACCTCTATGCGCGCATCATCCCATAGCGACCCATTATGGTCGCTTCACCATAGCGACGCCATTGAATCTATGAGATCAAAGTGGCCTAAAAATGTTGTTAGATATTTCTTCCTGGGAGTGGATGTGTCTTCTGAGTCATAAATATGAGTAAATATATGTATCATACCAGCAAACATGGACTGTCTCTCAGCTTTCTCATTTCACATAACCTGGCAGCAAGGGAGTCCTCACTCCTGGCTATTCTCCACTTGTGTCTGTTAAACCCCAGTATAATATCAGGGACGTGTAGTGCAGGGCAGCAGGTGAGGCAGAACCGCAGGTGAGCTATAGTCCACAGAAAAAAAACCCGCACCTAACCCTATGATTGTACACACTTGCCAACCACTTTCTCAGGTGAAAGCAGGTGGCGCGCGCGCGCGCGCGCACGCACGCACACACACACACACACACACACACACACACACAGGGTTAGGCTGTAGCTATTTTCCGTGGACTACCACAGAGCGGTTCTGCCTCACCTGCTGCCCCTGCATTGTACTTTCCTGTATAAAATCCCTGCCCCACCTACATTATATATAACATGTTATATGGAGCACATATACATATGGAATGTGTAGAGGGAGAAAGATTACAGCAGCAAGCCCTGCCCCGTGCATGTTCACTGGAACGTCTGCACACAGCCTTTGCACATACTTTCTGTCTGCTTCACCATTATGAAAATGAGGATTTTAAGAATACTGTACGTACGTCACAGGAATCGTCTATAACTACCACAATTCAACTGCTCGGACTGCGTGTGCGGTGCTCATTTTAGCTGTTCGAAAAGGACCACTCAGACAGAGTCCTAGATGTGTTCCATCAGCACCATGAATTATTGTTAACACTTAATTGGGTCTGTTTTTACAGAGAAAGTGGCATAGAAATGTGACAAATAAAATGAATAAGAAACCAACACAATTTTCACTCACATAGTAAGTACAGAAAAGTAACACCTGTGGTGTGTGTGTGTGTGTGTGTGTGTGTGTGTGTGTGTGTGTGTGTGTGTGTGAGAGAGAGAGAGAGAGAGAGAGAGAGAGAGAGAGAGATGCAAGATATTGCCTTGCAAGATGAACTTAATCTTTAAAAAAAGCATACTATTAAAAACAATAAGTGTATTTTTCAAATTAACAGAATGAAACAAAAAACCTTTGATAACTATACAGCATAAAAAGGAGGAAAAAGGAGGGATATTCTGTTAATTTTTGCTATGCAAACCATTTTGTGAACTACTTTTTTTTGGAAAATGATATATAAATATTCTCAAGAATAGTAGTACCACCATCCACTTCTTTTTAACTCTCTACTAAAAGGAAGTGCATTTATAAAGACACATTTTCTTCAACTCACAAAACTGATATTACCAATAAGACCTATGGTAGAATCTTCTATACTTAACAGAAGATGTGCCTCGTATGATGAAAAAATAGTACTCCAAAATGGTGATAGACCTTACAGATGGTAATGTCTTTCCATCGGGCTATCGAATCCATCTGTAACACAGCAAGGACAAATCACAAATCCCTTTCCTTAATGTTCTCTTGACCATATGATGCAAATGGCTTTAAAGAGTACCTTCTAAACAGGGGATATCCTCTTTGAAACTTGAAATGAGAAAGCTGAGAGATGGTGATTGACCCAAATAGTCAGAGGCGTTTCCACGGTAGGGGCCCTACCGTAAGTTGCGCCCCGTCCTAGTACAATGTTTACAAACTGGAACGAGGAGGCCCCGCCCCTTCACCGGCGGAGCCATTCCGTGATGCAAAGACGAACGGGCAGGAGACGGGCGTACCGGGATGGATGGTAAGCCTAATTAGAGGTAAGAGAACATTTCTGGATGTACAAACTAAAAACATTTACACCCCATCCTCTCACTCTTGAAGACAAGACTTGGGCTGCAATTCTATACACACTCACCTGGGAGTAAGTCCCATCAAACTCAGTGGATCTTAATCTGGATCAGGGCCACGCTGGTGAAGCTGGGGCACACCTCGGGGGAAAGGCAGTTTGTCTCTTTCCGCCAGTTTCAGCCCCAGGGGCCCCAATGGGCTTCCGGCAAAATGCACTGGCAAAAATGGCTGGCACAAATCTGGGGAGGCCGTATAAGGCTGCCCTGGCCCAGGAAGGGGCTTTGGATATCAGTGGAGCACACTGCCAATATCCCCACCCTTCTCCTGGGCCCGGTGTCCCACTCACCCCCTCTCCTGCCTTCCCGGCCCACCCTCATGCCACCTGGTACAGAACCTACCTGCGTCCGGGTCCGCATCCGGTGGCAGAGTGAGTGACACCAACCTTGGCGCTAGCGCCACTACTCCATGGGTACCGCAAAAGTGCCTTATGGCACTTTTGCAACACCCAGTTCCAGCGGAGCCCTCACTCCACTGACGCGGTTCTCGGCAGGATTGTGCCGTTAGTCTGTGCATATCTCTGTCATTCTCTGGCATGAGCTACTCTCTTGAAAATTCCACCGCCCATGCCATTATCCAAAACAACAACATCTTGGCTTGTATGTAAATCATAACTGCTACTGATGACTGTGGAAGCTGAGATGTTTAACTTTAAAATTTTAAATGTTGTCCTGTTCACAGATGCTGAAAATGGGCCCTCTTCCTGATGGCCGACTCCTGTCAGCCACCATTCTTTTTCCTGGAATGCACTAGGGAAAGATGCTAAACTTTCCTTTCAAGTTCAACTAGGCGAATTGCAGATTTGGATGCAGATTTGGAAATGACCCTCCTCCTCTGGAAAGGGAATACTGATATTTGGACTAAAATGCAAGTATCTGAAGGAAAGACTGTTCTTTTATATATGGAATAACTGAAGAAGGTTGGTGCAATTGAAAGCAGAGTTCATGAGCCCTTATTCCTCACTGCCTAGTTTCCAGTCATTAACTAGACACCCTTCTGTTAAATAGGAAAGCAATCAGGGCCAGTCCAAGACCTCCTGGTACCCGAAATGACGTGCCAAATGTTGCTCCTGTCACCTGGTGATGTGTTAGCTTCTGCCCCTCCCATTCCCAGAATTGGAAAAGGAAGACGAGGTCAAGTGTCCCACTCAAGTATAGAGGAGAGTGGTGGGCAAGAATGAGACCACTCTCCTCTCCTCTCCTACTCTATTCCTCTCTTTTCCAGTCCAGAGAGATGGAGAAGGAGCAGTGGAGGCAAGTGGGCGGATGGAGGTGGGTGCCGCCCATCAATCTGTTGCCAACGGCAACCGCCTCTGTCAGCCTCATGGATGGGCTGGCCTTGACCAATATGGTGCAGAGTTCATTGGAAGGCCTTCATTGGAAGCATCCTTTGCCCCATCTGGGGCAAGGCATTGCTAACACCAACCTATTGGCTGGTTTAAATTTGGGGGTGGGCTCTTCTGGGCCATTAGGGCTCAGTACTGTTGCCACTCTCAGGGCACAATCCACCAGAAGCCATTGCGAATGTGCCGCAAAGTACGTTTGCAACGACTCTAGAGTAAGGGAGGCTTCAAGGTTGGCCTCCCTCACTCCGACACTGGACCAGGACGTGGTTGCCGGAGGAAGGTAAGCTCTCCCTCTGGCGGCTGCGTGGGTGGTCCAGCGGGTGAGGGAGGGGGGCATTGGTCTAGCTGGCCCAGGAGGGTGCAGGGGATGGTACCCGCCATATCCCCATCCCCGTCAAGTGGCTAGGCTGTTATATGGCCTCCTCCGACTTCCACCAGCTATTTAGCTGACCTATCGGAGGAAACCTATCGGGCTGGCCCTGGTTTACACCCAGGGAAGGGGATGAACGTCCCCTTCCCTGAGTAGACCTCCAGCCTGCCATTCGACGGGCAGCCTGGGCTCAGAATCCCACAGGCGGCCCTGGGCTGCCGGCCAAATCCTTGGTCAGGATTGTGTTGTCAGTCATGTTTGGGTGTCTCAAGGAGTTCCCACCCACCTGCCCTGAAAGCAATGCGAGATTAGCAGGTTGCCTTTGGAGCCAAGTAAGAATTTTTTGCTTCCCATCTAAGATAGTGATAAGCTAGGGATTGTTATTAGGCAATAATTAGGTGGGTACACCCTAAAGGGAGTGTAGACCATGGCTGTTGTCTTCCTCAGCATAGGAACCTGCACTGAATGGGAGGTTGTGTTTTAGGTTGTATAGTTCCCACTGATGATTTGTGTTTGCCAATAAACTGTGGCCTGTTTTAACCTACAATGCCATGTCTTGTGTTTCTATTCGGGTGTGTGGGCAATGCCTTTGTTCAGCACACAGTAACCATCACTGGTCTGGCCCCTACACAACAGGCACAAGTTGCAATGTCCAGCCATCATCAAGATTCCCACAAACTGTTGAAACTAAGCATAGATTTCATTACTATAACTGCAGAGGTGTTGTTGACGGGGGCCGTGACGTCAACGCGTGGCTGCGATCCCCCCCCCCCGCAGTTTGGCTTCCATTTCGGAGCCGTTCAGACCGAGGGTGGGTGGGAGGGCCAAAACTCAGCCGGGATGGCTGCGAAGAAACGACAGGAAAAACAGTAAGTGGCCCGCGAAATTCCGTCCCTCCCCAAAGCGGCACCTGGTGCCCAGGGCACCAAGGCTCCCCCCCCCCCCCAGATGACACTTCTGCTATAACTGCCTTCCTCTTCAGGTCTCATCCAAGTGGAGGTTGCCCCATGCGTCAACTTGGGAATTATTCAATCAGGAGCTCATCAAATATCCTAAGCGTACTCAGATATTTTTTTTCCCTTTGACAATCACAGAGGTAAATGCCTGAGTCAGCCCTATAGACTGCCTGTGCCTGTTGATCCCATAATTTCTTGACCAAAATCTGAAGCAATCATACAGACTAGCTGGGTTTAACTGAGGCAAAATGTAAAAGTGCTCCTGTTCCATTTTTTAAAAATGTCTGGGTGATCCATCATAAATACTGCTTGGTGAGTACACTGCATTATGGCCAATCAATTGGCTAAGAGACACTTTGGATTTTTCATAAACTAGTGAGGCAGGACTAGTTTTTTGTCTTTTTTAATTTAATAAAACCTACATTGTCACAGTGTACTGGAGTAAAGAGAAAGTTTGGAAAATGAACACAGCTATTGACCTGGCAAAAAACCAGAGGCTATTGCAGGGTGTTCTGGGAAACATACTCAAGAAAGCAACACAAGGTTAATAATCTGTTCATGATATTTAGATTTCCCCTGTTTGAAGAAAAAGGGGGTTTGCTGCCAACTGCTTCGTCTTACATCACAATATGGAATTTTCTCTCTCGCTGACATTAATAGCAGCATTATGATTTCCCAAGTGGATGTTTTCAGGAGCAATTTATTAAAATCATTTTAACTCCACGAAATTCTGGAGGCCCTTGGGACGGTGTCTTGCCATATAGTATAATTCCAGTAAGTGACAATGGGCTGTAATAGTATTAACAAAGCAGCAAAGATTCTCTCACTGCCAATTATGCCAGTAAAAATTAAATACAAACGTCAATATCCTAAGTGTACTCAGATATTTTTTTTCCCTTTGACAATCACAGAGGTAAATGCCTGAGTCAGCCCTATAGACTGCCTGTGCCTGTTGATCCCATGATTTCTTGACCAAAATCTGAAGCAATCATACAGACTAGCTGGGTTTAACTGAGGCAAAATGTAAAAGTGCTCCTGTTCCATTTTTTAAAAATGTCTGGGTGATCCATCATAAATACTGCTTGGTGAGTACACTGCATTATGGCCAATCAATTGGCTAAGAGACACTTTGGATTTTTCATAGACTAGTGAGGCAGGACTAGTTTTTTGTCTTTTTTAATTTAATAAAACCTACATTGTCACAGTGTACTGGAGTAAAGAGAAAGTTTGGAAAATGAACACAGCTATTGACCTGGCAAAAACACAAGCTGCTTGAGGTCCAAGCTGCTTGTATGAGTGAAAGCAGGCTGGAAAATTGACCGAAGATGATGCTCCTGATGTCTTTGACGATTCTGGACCAGGTTTCAGCTTTGAGACACCATTTATAATCATGCCCAAGTCACCTTGCATCATCACTGTGCATGCAGGTCTGACTGAACAGTATTTGCTTTCAGACTTCATTGAGTATGAGGCAGGGGGTGGCATCAAGTGTGTACAGGGAGAGCACTGCACCTGGGGTAAATATGTGAGGTCCATGGCATCACCAGGGAAAGTGCTTCAGTTCCGCCGTCCTTACTGGCCATCTCCCCCTCCATCCTGTCTCCCTTTCTTCTGAAAAGGAGAGGCTGGTTCCAGGACCGAAGAAGGAAATGGGGCAGACTAGGAGAGACTAGAGTCGGTGGGTGGCCTACTCCTTTCCTTCTTCCTTCCCATGCCTGCCTTGCTTTTTCAACAGGTACAGAGTGAGGGAAGAAGGAGCCAGTGAGATGAAGAAGCAGTGGCTACAGCTGTTGTCCAAAGGAAGGGTCAGTCCTGGAAGGAAGGAAGGAAGGAAGGAAGGAAGGAAGGAAGGAAGGAAGGAAGGAAGGAAGGAAGGAAGGAGTCAGTCAGCCGGTCTGCCAGCCATTGTCCAATAATGTCTGAGAGAGGGATGCAACAGCCTGGGTTGAGGAGACGAAGAGAGAAAGAAGCCAGAGAGAGTGAGAGAGAACGGCTTGAAATCTGGCCCTCCCACCCTCCCTGGTGCCGGTTGGCTCCAAAAAGGAGCCAAAAAGCAGCGGGGGGTGTTTCCGCGCCACAGTGGCACACAACAATGACGTCTCGCCCCCCAGGGGCAGGGCGTGTGGCATCCATGGGGGGGGTGTCACGGCGGCAGCCCCCTCCCACGGGTGTGTGTGTGTAGGGCTGCTTGTGCCCGCCAGCCCAGACCATGCAGTGCCACTGACGGAGCATGAGCTGCATGCTATGGGGAGAGCAACCAGATGGCCCAAGAGAGGTAAGTAAAAATATTTTTTACTTACCTTGCCTTAGGCCTCCTGGCCTCTAATCAGTCTCCTTGGACCTATGCCAGCTCTTTTGCTGGAGTTGATCTGAGGAGACTCTTGGGGGCAGGTCTGGACCAGAAAGGGAGGATAGGAGATTGACTTGTGCTGCTGCCGCTGAAACCCTCCCCCCTTGACTCTATTCCAGCCCACTCCCCCATCCTGAACTGCCCATGACCTCCCCTGAACCAGCCCCATTGCCGTCCAACCTGCTCTGGTGGTGGTTTGTCATCCTGCTGCTGCTAGTGTGGGTCTTCCCAGCAACTGCACCATCAGTAACGAGCTGCCTACTGTCGGAGAGGCTTGTGCAGGCCTGGCCTTATACTGATGGGTCACGAACTTGCTGAACAACAGGCGCTATACATGACCAAGGCAAATGGCAATAGCAAACCAGGAGTGTCAAGAGCTCATTCTGACAAATGACAGCACTTAGGCATGTCCTTAGAGTAGGGTTCAGCAGCCCATCTCTTCCAAACAAATCTAGACCTTCATAGATGATATTTTGCTCTCAGGCTAAAAGCAAGAGGGGAATTTTGAGTCAACAAAGGTTGTGAATATGGAACTTGTTAGCAGACTGCTTTGATTGGTGGTATGGAGGACCTGGTCCACCACCCTACATCTCTTCCTCAGAGTTGCCTTCCAGTACAACTAGCTGCCAAAGAGTGTTCAAACTACCTACCGCACAATTGCACTCATTTCACATGCTAGCAAGGTTATGCTCAAAATCCTACAAGCTAGACTTCAGTAGTACGTGAACCAAGAACTACCAGAAGTACAAACTGGGTTTTGAAGAGGTAGAGGAACTAGAGATCAAATTGCCAACATCCGCTGGATCACGGAGAGAGCCCGAGAGTTAAAAAAAAAACAAAAAAACAACCCACCTACTTCTGCTTCATTGACTACGCAAAAGCCTTTGATTGTGTGGATCACAACAAACTGTGGCAAATTCTTAAAGAGATGGGGGTACCAGACCACCTTACCTGTCTCCTGAGAAACCTGTATGCGGGTCAAGAAGCAACAGTTCGAACCAGCCATGGAACAACCGATTGGTTCAAAATTGGGAAGCGAGTACGGCAAGGCTGTATACAGTATTGTCACCCTGCTTATTTAACTTATATGCAGAGTACATTATGAGAAATGCAGGGCTGAATGAATCGCAAGCCGGAATCAAGATTGCCGGGAGAAATATCAACAACTTCAGATATGCAGACGACACCACCCTAATGGCAGAAAGTGAAGAAGAACTAAAGAGCCTCTTGATGAGAGTGAAAGAGGAGAGTGCAAAAGTTGGCTTGAAACTCAACATTAATAAAACTAAGATCATGGCATCGGGTCCCATCAATTCCTGGCAAATAGAAGGGGCAGAAATGGAAGCAGTGACAGATTTTACTTTTTGGGGTTCCAAGATCACTGCAGACGGAGACAACAGCCATGAAATTAAAAGATGCTTACTCCTTGGAAGGAAAGCTATGGCAAACAGCATAATAAAAAGCAGAGATATCACCATGCCAACAAAAGTTTGTATAGTCAGGACCATGGTGTTCCCAGTAGCTATGTATGGTTGCGAGAGTTGGACCATAAGGAAGGCTGAGCGCCGAAGAATAGATGCTTTTGAACTGTGGTGCTGGAGAAGACTCCTGAGAGTCCCTTGGACTGCTAGGAGATCAAATCAGTCAATCCTAAATGAAATCAACCCTGACTGTTCCCTGGAAGGACAGGTACTGAGGCTGAAGCTCAAATATTTTGGCCACCAGGCCACCTAATGCGAAGAGAGGACTCTTTGGAGAAGACTCTGATGCTGGGAAAGATTGAAGGCAAAAGGAGAAGGGGAAGGCAAAGGAGGAGATGGTTAGACAGCATCACCGATGCAACGAACATGAAAATGAGCGAACTCAGGAAGATAGTGGAGGACAGGAAGGCCTGGCGGGATATGGTTCGTGGGATCACGAAGGGTCGGACACGACTTAACGACTGAACAACAACAACAACAACAACAACAACTAGCTGCTGACTAAAGCTTAACTATTTCTCCTGCCTCATCATAAAGGGATACTTGTAGCCTGTCCGCTGTCCTTGGAGCACCATTCAGACAAGAATGAGCTTATGAAACAAATGTTCTTTATGCTTGCCTCCCCTTGTTATTATAACTATGGAGAGCACGACATCATTCTTCGTGTACTCTACTGACCCAACAGTATCACTGTGGAGGGCATCTGTGGCTTTTACCATTTGTCTTTGTGGATGTGATTCGGGAGTACAATGTAGCTCTTGATGCTCTGTTTCACACCTAGAATTTTCAATAGGGCTGTTTTACATCAAGATGAAAACTGGTACAGTATATAATTACAATCATGAAAGGGCTAAATAGCCTTTTGTTTAACAACACTGCTCTTAAAACACTCATTGCTCGCTGAATTCCTATGGAAACAGGGGTTACTCATTGTAACCCTTTGTGTTTTGCTGTTACTATGAACAAGGCAGGTTCCGTGACATCTATATTCTTTCCTTTAAATAACTGCTTGGCAATACACAGCACACCAGAAGTATGCTAGCAAAGTTGTTCAAGTGATGGTTAGATAATCAACAGTCTTGTTGACCCCATACTGTAATCATCACGATGTCCTCCTTTGTAACAGCATAGCTGTGTTACATCAGACGAAAGGCGAAAGCTGGAATAAAAAGGTTTATTAATATGATTCACCTTTTTCAAATCCAGCAGTTTGCAGTACTGTATGTCTACTCTAAAACGTTTAACATCTATAACTTCTCGTGCTTTGATTAATACCTTAAGGACTATAAAGGTCAAAATACACATTATGTTGAATGTGTGTGTTTGGTCCTTGTTTTTCTTTCTTTTGTTTAATAGTGTGTGTGTGGGCGGGGGAGTGAGTTGCACAGCGGATGCATGAACTGGTGCCCAGGTTCCACCTAGTCAACAGGTGAACCACTGAACTTCTACAGTTCATACCTTTTTCTAATCAATTGAATTTCCATTAGACCATCATTTTAGAGGATTGGTCTTATAGTCAGGCACCTAATATTTCACCTCTGCAAGCAAACGTTTGAGTTCCAGAAAAAGATACTTCCTGATCTACCTTATATTTCATTATTAGTTTGCTGCTCATTTTTTTCCTCAGTTGAAGCAATGGATGAAAATGAGAGGATTTCTCAAAAATGAGAATTTTCAAATAGATTATTTAATGATCATTTTCATTGCATGGAAATGTTCAACCAGTCCACCGTATTTACTGTTACTTCTTGATTAAAAGGACACATAAAATAGGTAAATCAGGTAAATCTTATTTAAAGGGACACATAAAATAAAGACACACAGTCTCCTACCACAATTGACTTAAGCTCACCACAAAACCACCACGTTTCAGTATCATACAGAAATAAACATACAAATCTAGTTTGAGGTCATTTACAGGTCTCTAGAATAACTACAGCAGTGCTTCCATCTAATAACAATACAATATATCATAATAGTACTGGGTCATTCCGTGTCAAATCAACCAATGAAAAATTCTTGACGTCATGGATTTTGTTCATTTTCGGTACATTTGTAGCTTACCATGAGATGTTTAAAAATTATTTTTTTCAGATTTTTTTGTCCATCCGTTTTTGAGATATTGAATGTTCAAAATTGCCAAAAAAGGCCAAAATCCACTTGTCACCATACATTCAAACGCCACAGGATAACGACGAATGCTACAGACATAGGACAGGTGTCGTTTTAAAGCTTATGAATAGGGCTTTCATTTGATATACAACATGACAAAATTGTAAATTTTCAAGAAATTCAAAAATATTCAAATAATATTAATTTTGAAATTTTGAAAAATCGAACTTTTTTAAAATTTTCAAAAAATCACACTTAAAGGTATATGTCTTGTAGTCAATCAGTCAAAATTTCAAGATGGTATCTCAGTGGTATCATTAAATATTCTTGTTGGCAGTGACCAGGAATTAAACCCCTCAAGTCCATTTTTCTACAGTTTACATTGATAAAATCATGTGGTAAACTGAAATGAATCCAAAAATTTATAACAGGACTTATAGAGATAGATTTATAGAGCATGAATTCACTTTCTATTCTTTTACAGGATCAGCTTTTTGGTAAAACTATCAAAATCATGAGCTTTTTACTTCTGTTCGTAGTTTTAAAATTTTCCTTTAGTTGCTGAATAATTTCTGAATCAGCACAGTGACATTTTTCCTCATCTAAATCATCTTCAGAAGTAAAAAAATAATTCTTTGTAGGTCCTTTTAATCTTCCCCATCTGTTCTTTGCACTTTAAATACTTTCTTCTTGACTCACCAAGGGAGGTCAAAGAGGCATTTAAGGGCTCAGTCCAGCCCAACTCAGGCACAGTTGAGGCCCAATTGTGGCACAATTGGGGCCCAAAATAGGACCGAGTTAGGCTGCAACTGTGCCTGAGTTAGGCAGGAGGCAAGAGCAGTGGGCCAGGATCGAGGCAAAACTTACCGCAGAGGCAGGCAGGCCCCTGTGGGGAGCTGTCAGTCTTGTGGAAGCGAAGAGCCCCCTCCTCAGCCCGTCTGCGTGCACCTACCACAGCTGCTGCAGCGGTCGCAACAGATGGGCAGCCACAGGTGGGCCTGCAGGCACTGGGCGTGCGACAGTCAGCGGAAGGGCAGAGGTTGTGCCAGTGCCAGCTGCCCCAGGGCACCCTGGGCATTAGCCACCTGCCGCAGGGGGGAGTGCCACTGCCCTCCCTCCTGCAGACTGCGATGCCACCCCCAAGCCACGGTGAGGCTGCACGTGGGAGTCATGGGGGGGTGAGCGGGGGAGAGAAGGGAAGGAGGGGGTGGGAACGGCACGCACAAGGGGGGTCTCATGAGGTCTGGAACCGCCTCTGCCATGACATGCCCATGCGCTGCCTGAAGCCCTGGGCCACCAGGGCTGTGGTTATGCCCACAAAGAAGGCATCCCGGTATGCCTTCTGCTCCGTGCCCCGGCCAAGACCGAGAGATGCCTTGGGCTTGTCTGCTGTGAGCGGGAAGGGCTCACGCAGCTCATCACTCCCCAGATGGGGCAACGTAGGCGCCTTGCGGCAGGCGCTCTGGCGGGGTGGGGGGTGCCAGCGTCCATCATCAGGGAGTGGGAGGGGAGGCAGGCACACAGGCAGGCGGACAGGGGGTGCTGGGGAGGGACACGGGTGGGTCAGAAACAGACAGACAACAAGGCTGGTGGGAGAGGGGTCTCAAGAGACCAATAGGGACACAGGGGTCACTTCGCAGATGGAGGCAATGCAGGAACGGGCGCCTCTCATGCAGACGGACCGAGGGCGGAAACGGACGCTGTTGACGGGCGGACTGAGGGCGGAAACGGACGCCGTTGACGGGCGGACTGAGGACGGAAACGGACGCTGTTGACGGGCGGACACGGACGCCGTTGACGGGCGGACCGAGGGTGGGTGAGAGCCCCGGTTGCTGAAAGGGCTCTTCACGGACGTGGGGGACGTGCGCCATGTCACCTGTCACTGTTTGCCTGCCTGAGAGGCCCCCCAACTCCCCCCTCCCCTCTGAGCCCTGAGGGTCTGGCAGCCCCCCTGCTGTGTTCTCCCTGGGCTGGCTGTGGCAGGCCCTGGCTGGGATTCATGCAGGGCCTTGTGTGGTGGGCGCTGTCTCTCTGTGTGTGGGGCAGTGCTTGTGTAACATTGGGGTCATGGTGTTCAAGGGGCCTTTGGCCAAGGGGCATCTTTATTGTTCTGGAACATTGGCAGGGATGGCCAGGCGAGGCTGCCAGGGGTAGGCACAGCAGCCACTCAATGTAGCAGCAGCAGCAGCAGCTAAGGAGGGTTGCAGGGCAGGCTCCCAGACCTCTGGCAGCATCGAGGCAGACGACCATGGGGCAACCAGACTGCGGGCCCAGGGGTGCTCCCCAGAAGGTAGGTGGTGGTGGACATTCCTGGGGAGACATAAATCACAGGGGTGTTCCATGGCAGCTGCTGTGTGGTAGCAATCGCCATTGAAGGAATGCCAGTGTGCCAGTTGCAAAGGCCTGCAGGGAGAGAAATCAAACACAGCTGAGTGGTGTGACACACATAGCCTGGTCTGCGCTCCTTCCCTGGGTGTAAGGTGAGCATGATCCTGTAAGGGAAAGGGGTCAAAGAGAGAGACAACAACACAACTTGGGGGTCACAACCATGGCAATCCTAGCAATACTGACCTGTCAGTAGACCCTGTGGAGAAAAGAGCTGGGGGAACAGCTGGTGTCTACATATGGGTTACAGTTCCACACTCATGGCATTGTGTGCTCACATTCATACAGGCAGCTATGAGACAAGACATTGGTATAGAGGCATATCATGGCAGGCTATGCAGGCAGCTATGAGATAAGATATTGGTATAGAGGCATATCATGGCAGGCATTGCAGGCAGCTATGAGACAAGACATTGGTATAGAGGCATATCATGGCAGGCATTGCAGGCAGCAATGAGACAAGACATTGATATAGAGGCATATCATGGCAGGCATTGCAGGCAGCTATGAGACAAGACATTGGTATAGAGGCATGTATCCTACCTATATTTCTCTATGCAAAGAGGCAGATGTCAGACCACATGTCAGCATGAACCCTGCACTTACCTGCACTTACCTGTTGGTGTTGTTGCCTGTGGGGGGGGGGAGAGGGGCTGGGAGAAAGACATGGGTTAGCAAACACTTGCATGGAGACAGCTGCCCAGGCACAGGAGTACACAGTTTGGCCACAGGCAGAACAGCCCTCTCTGCCCTAGAGGGGGGCAGAGAGGAGAGAGGAGAAGAGAAGAGAGAAGTGGGGTGTTAGAAAAGTTTTCAAAGTCCCACTTTGTGGCTGCTGGGGGACAGAACCCCACGCCACGTGCTCAGAGAGAGAGAGAGAGAGTGAGTGGAGGGCTGGGGCTGGGCTTTTGTGGGAAAGAGGCTGGGTGGGGCTGGGTGCTGATAGGGTAACTATTTGGGTCCGTGTCCAGAGTTAGGCCACACCTGTTCGGTCCTAACTCAGGCCCAACTTGGGCCCAGGGTGTTAGAACTTTTCAGGAGAGGGCTGGAGTGGGTAAGGTAAAATGGCTCCTATGGGTCTCCTCACATTTGGGTCCACCCTTTTTGCTGGCCCAAATTTTGGGCCTGAGTTGGGCTCGAGGGGGCGTGTCAGGGGCTCTCCAGTGTCTGGAACCGGACCAAAATTCGTAACCGCCCCCGTCACACCCCCGACACGCCCACTTTTAGGCTGCATTTGTGCCTGAATTGTGCAGTTGTGCCTGAATTGTGCCTGAACCCAATTCAGTCCCAATTGCAGCCCAACTCAGGCACAATTCAGGCACAACTCGGGCCTAAAGCACTTGGGCTGCAGTTGTGCCTGAATTGTACCGCAGTTGCCTTGGCCTGGACCGGGCTGTAAGTGGCTTAAAGCTATATCAGGGTCCAAATACTCAGACTCCTTTATATGACTGACAGCCCGGTCCAGCCCAAGGCAACTGCGGTACAATTCAGGCACAATTGCAGCCCAAGTGCTTTAGGCCCGAGTTGTGCCTGAATTGTGCCTGAGTTGGGCTGCAATTGTGACTGAATTGCAGCCCGGTCCAGCCCAAGGCAACTGCGGTACAATTCAGGCACAATTGCACAATTCAGGCACAATTGCAGCCTAAAAGTGGGTGTGTTGGGGGCGTGTCGGGGGTGTGACGGGGGTGGTTACGAATTTTGGTCCAGTTCCAGACACTGGAGAGCCACTGACACGCCCCCTTGAGCCCAACTCAGGCCCAAAATTTGGGCCAGCAAAAAGGGTGGACCCAAATGTGAGGAGACCCATAGGAGCCATTTTACCTTACCCACACCAGCCCTCTCCTGAAAAGTTCTAACACCCTGGGCCCGAGTTGGGCCTGAGTTAGGACCGAACAGGTGTGGCCTAACTCTGGACATGGACCCAAATAGTTACCCTATCAGCACCCAGCCCCACCCAGCCTCTTTCCCACAAAAGCCCAGCCCCAGCCCTCCACTCTCTCTCTCTCTCTCTCTGAGCACGTGGCGTGGGGTTCTGTCCCCCAGCAGCCACAAAGTGGGACTTTGAAAACTTTTCTAACACCCCACTTCTCTCTTCTCCTCTCTCCTCTCTGCCCCCCTCTAGGGCAGAGAGGGCTGTTCTGCCTGTGGCCAAACTGTTTACTGCTGTGCCTGGGCAGCTGTCTCCATGCAAGTGTTTGCTAACCCATGTCTTTCTCCCAGCCCCTCTCTCCCCCCCCCCCATACAGGCAACAACACCAGCAGGTAAGTGCAGGGTTTGTGCTGACATGTGGTCTGACGTCTGCCTCTTAGCATAGAGAAATATAGGTAGGATACATGCCTCTATACCAATGTCTTGTCTCATAGCTGCCTGCATAGCCTGCCATGATATGCCTCTATACCAATGTCTTGTCTCATAGCTGCCTGCATAGCCTGCCATGATATGCCTCTATACCAATGTCTTCTTGTCTCATAGCTGCCTGCATAGCCTGCCATGATATGCCTCTATACCAATGTCTTCTTGTCTCATAGCTGCCTGCATAGCCTGCCATGATATGCCTCTATACCAATGTCTTGTCTCATAGCTGCCTGCATAGCCTGCCATGAAATGCCTCTATACCAATGTCTTCTTGTCTCATAGCTGCCTGTATTAATGTGAGCACACAGTGCCATGAGTGTGGAACTGTAACCCATATGTAGACACCAGCTGTTCCCCCCCCTCTTTTCTCCACAGGGTCTACCGACAGGTCAGTATTGCTAGGATTGCCATGGTTGTGACCCCCAAGTTGTGTTGTTGTCTCTCTCTCTTTGACCCCTTTCCCTTACAGGATCATGCTCACCGTACACCCAGGGAAGGAGCGCAGACCAGGCTATGTGTCTCACACCACTCAGCTGTGTTTGATTTCTCTCCCTGCAGACCTTTGCAACTGGCACACTGGCTCCTCTTCAATGGCGATTGCTACCACGCAGCAGCTGCCATGGAACACCCCCATGTTGTTTGTCCCCCCAGGAATGCCCACTACCACAAACTGTCCGGGGAGCACCCCTGGGCCTGCAGTCTGGTTGCCCCACGGTCACCTGCCTTGATGCTGCCAGAGAGGTCTGGGAGCCTGCCCTGCAACCCACCTCAGCTGCTGCTGCTGCCCCACCGCCCTGGCTGCCTACTTGCTGTCCCTCCCCTTTCTATGGAGCAGGCCGTGGTTCCACAGGGGAAGAGCCCGCATCTCCAGGTCCATGGGGCTCGCCTGATGCTGCTGCTGTGGTCCTAGAGGCTGCTGTGCCTACCCCTGGCAGCCACGCCCGGCCATCTCTGCCACTGTTCCAGAACAATAAAGATGCCCCTGGAAACACATGTCCCCAATGTTGCACAAGCACTGCCCCACACACCCACACAGGCAGGCCCCAGCACACAAGCCTCTGCATGAATCCCAGCCAGGGTCCGCCACAGCCATCCCTGGGAGAACACAGCAGGGGGGCCGCCGGACCCTCTGGGACCAGAGGGGAGGGGGGAGTTGGGGGGCCTGTCAGGCAGGCAAACACTGACGGGCACTGTGGCGCACGTCCGCCACGTCCGTGAAGAGCCCTTTCAGCAACCGGGGCTCTCACCCACCCTCGGTCCGCCCATCACCGGCGTCCGTGTCCGCCCGTCACCAGCGTCCGTTTCCGCCCTCTGTCCGCCCGTCACCGGCGTCCGTGTCCGCCCTCGGTCCGTCTGCATGAGAGGCGCCCGTTCCTGCATTGCCTCCATCTGCGAAGTGCCCCCTGTGCCCCTATCGGTCTCTGCAGACCCCTCTCCCTGTATCCCTCTCCCACCAGCCGTGTTGTCTGTCTGTTTCTGACCCACCCGTGCCCCTCCCCAGCACCCCCTGTCAGTGTGCCTGCCTCCCCTCCCACTCCCTGATGATGGACGCTGGCACCCCCCATGCCGCCAGAGCGCCTGCCGCAAGGTGCCGACGTTGCCCCATCTGGGGGTGTGATGAGCTGCGTGAGCCCTTCCCGCTCGCAGCAGACAAGCCCACGGCATCTCTCGGTCTTGGCCGGGGCACGGAGCAGAAGGCATGCTGGGATGCCTTCTTTGTGGGCATTGCCACGGCCCTTGAGGCCCAGGGCTTCAGGCAGCGCACGGGCATGTCCTGGCGGAGGCGGTTCCAGACCTCATGAGACCCCCCCCCCCTTGTGCGTGCCGTTCCCACCCCCTCCTTCCCTTCTCTCCCCCGCTCACCCCCCATGACTCCCACGTGCAGCCTCACCGTGGCTTGGGGGTGGCATCGCAGTCTGCAGGAGGGAGGGCAGTCGCACTCCCCCCTGCGGCAGGTGGCTGATGCCCAGGGTGCCCTGGGGCAGCTGGCACTGGCACAACCTCTGCCCTTCAGCTGACTGTCAAACGCGCAGTGCCTGCAGGCCCGCCTGTGGCTGCCCATCTGCTGCAACCGCTGCAGCAGCTGTGGTAGGTGCACGCAGACGGGCTGAGGAGGGGGCTCTTCGCTTCCACAAGACTGACAGCTCCCCACAGGAGCCTGCCTGCCTCTGCGGTAAGTTTTGCCGCGATCCTGGCCCAATGCTGTTGCCTCCAGCCTAACTCAGGCACAGTTGCAGCTTAACTCGGTCCTAGTTTGGGCCACAATTGGGCCACAATTGGGCCTCAACTGTGCCTGAGTTAGGCTGGACTGAGCCCTAAGACCAGGAATCTCATAATTCTCAGGAGGAATTTCCTTTTCAAGTATATTGTTTTCCATCTGACAAGGCTTCTATTCATGTGTGGTTTGATTTCACTATTTAGTGAAACCATCCTATCAGTTACATTCCTCAAGTCTTTACTAACCCAGTGCCCCCCTTTTTAAAAAAGGGCTGCAACAGTTTTTTGACCACTTATTCTCCTCCATATTTCAAATCATGTAATTATCAAACAGTTAATGAATTAAACTTAATATAGACTAATAAAGCAGCTTCACAACAAAAATGTCCTAGAAACCTTCACTAAAAACACACTGTCCAAACCCACTTAAATGCCTCTTTGACCTCCCTTGGTGAGTCTCCGGTGTGCAAGAAGAAAGTATCTAAAGTGCAAAGAAAAGATGGGGAAGATTAAAAGGACCTACAAAGAATTATTTTTTTACTTCTGAAGATGATTTAGATGAGGAAAAATATCACTGTGCTGATTCAGAAATTATTCAGCAACTAAAGGAAAATGTTAAAACTACGAACAGAAGTAAAAAGCTCATGATTTTGATAGTTTTACCAAAAAGCTGATCCTGTAAAAGAATAGAAAGTGAATTCATGCTCTATAAATCTATCTCTATAAGTCCTGTTATAAATTTTTGGATTCATTTCAGTTTACCACCTAATTACTACAACGTAAACTGTAGAAAAATGGACTTGAGGGGTTTAATTCCTGGTCACTGCCAACAAGAATATTTAATTTTTGTATGATACCACTGAGATACCATCTTGAAATTTTGACTGATTGACTACAAGACATATACCTTTAAGTGTGATTTTTTTGAAAATTATAAAAAAGTTCGATTTTTCAAAATTTCAAAATTAATATTATTTGAATATTTTTGAATTTCTTGAAAATTTACAATTTTGTCATGTTGTATATCAAATGAAGGCCCTATTCATAAGCTTTAAAACGACACCTGTCCTATGTCTCTAGCGTTCATCATTATCCTGTAACTGGCATTTGAATGTATGGTGACAAGTGGATTTTGGCTTTTTTTGGTAATTTTGAACATTCAATATCTCAAAAACGGATGGACAAAAAAATCTGAAAAAAAATAATTTTTAAACATCTCATGGTAAGCTACAAATGTACCGAAAATGAGCAAAATCCGTGACATCAAGTTCCAAAATGTATTTTTTATTGGTTGATTTGACACGGAATGACCCTACTATAGAATGCTCATTGCATCATTCTCCCAGTAGTTCTTACAGCAACTTAAGTAGTAATGTCAGCAATGTTATTTCCATATTGCAGTGGGAATGTGTGCCTAACAGCAGAATTGGACTGTTGCAAGGAGCCTCTTATGACAGTAGCACTTCTGCTGTTGTAAAATGGCTGCTGACGGAGCGCTGTGCAAGATGCAGCACTGCAACTCCGCATCCATGCCTGCAGCACCTGCCAGACCAGGTAAGGTAGCGGTGTGGAGGCAGTGGGATGGAATGGGGGTGTGGAGGCAGTGGGATCCTATCCCCTCCATTCAGAAGCTCCTTGCCCCTTTCTTCTCCTCGGATTTGTGCCAGCTAAAGAGCTGGCGTGAGATCCAAGGAGACACATTGGTGAGCGGGAGGCTTATGGAGGGGTAAGGGGAAAGAATACCCTTTTCCCTCCCAAGCCTATTGAATCCCCCCCCCCCTGCTGGACACAGCTTATGCCTTTTTGGCGTGGCTGCATTGACGGTAGGGTAAGGATAGGATTGGGTTGCAAGTTTTTTTGTAAGGCTGCTTGTGAGGTATGAATGCTTTGCTCACAAAAGAAGTCATGGATATTGAATAAGACTGGGCATGTGCCTAACAGCCCAGTTCAGCCCAAGGCCTCAGCGGCACAATTCAGGCACAATTGCAGCCTAAGTGATTTAGGCCCGAGTTGTGCCTGAATTGTGCCGCAGAGGCCGAATTTGTGCTGCAATTGTGACTGAATTGGGTTCCGGCACAATTCAGGCACAACTGCACAATTCAGGCACAATTGCGGCCTAAAAGGGGGCGTGTCGGGGGAGTGACGGGGGCGGTTACAAATTTGTTCCGGTTCCAGATGCTGGAGAGCCCCTGACACGCCCCCTCGAGCCCAACTCAGGCACAAAATTTGGGTCAACAAAAAGGGTGGACCCAAATGTGAGGAGACCCATAGGAGCCATTTTACCTTACCCACACCAGCCCTCTCCTGAAAAGTACTAACACCCTGGGCCCGAGTTGTGCCTGAGTTAGGACGGAACAGTTGTGGCCTAACTCTGGAACCGGACCAAATAGTTACCCTATCAGCACCCAGCCCCACCCAGCCTTTTTCCCACAAAAGCCCAGCCCCAGCCCTCCACTCTCTCTCTCTCTCTGAGCACGTGGCGTGGGGTTCTGTCCCCCAGCAGCCACAAAGTGGGACTTTGAAAACTTTTCTAACACCCCTCTTCTCTTCACCTCTCTCCTCTCTGCCCCCTCTAGGGCAGAGAGGGCTGTTCTGCCTGTGGCCAAACTGTTTACTGCTGTGCCTGGGCAGCTGTCTCCATGCAAGTGTTTGCTAACCCATGTCTTTCTCCCAGCCCCTCTCCCCCCCCCACAGGCAACAACACCAGCAGGTAAGTGCAGGTAAGAGCAGGGTTCGTGCTGACATGTAGTCTGACTTCTGCCTCTTTGCATAGAGAAATATAGGTAGGATACATGCCTCTATACCAATGTCTTGTATCATAGCTGCCTGCATAGCCTGCCATGATATGCCTCTTTACCAATGTCTTGTCTCATAGCTGCCTGCATAGCCTGCAATGATATACCTCTGTACCAATGTCTTGTCTCATAGCTGCCTGCAATGCCTACCATGATATGCCTCTTTACCAATGTCTTGTCTCATGTCTGCCTGCAATGCCTGCCATGATATGCCTCTTTACCAATGTCTTGTCTCATAGCTGCCTGTATTAATGTGAGCACACAATGCCATGAGTGTGGAACTGTAACCCATATGTAGACACCAGCTGTTCCCCCCCCTCTTTTCTCCACAGGGTCTACTGACAGGTCAGTATTGCTAGGATTGCCATGGTTGTGACCCCCAAGTTGTGTTGTTGTCTCTCTCTTTGACCCCTTTCCCTTACAGGATAATGCTCACCTTACACCCAGGGAAGGAGCGCAGACCATGCTATGTGTCTCACACCACTCAGCTGTGTTTGATTTCTCTCCCTGCAGGCCTTTGCAACCGGCACACTGGCATTCCTTCAATGGCGATTGCTACCCCACACCAGCTGCCATGGAACACCCCGTGTTGTTCGTCCCCCCAGGAATGTCCACCACCACCTACCTTCTGGGGAGCACCCCTGGGCCCGCAGTCTGGTTGCCCCATGGTCGTCTGCCTCGCTGCTGCCAGAGGTCTGGGAGCCTGCCCTGCAACCCTCCTCAGCTGCTGCTGCTGCTCCACCTCCCTGGCTGCCTACTTGCTGTCCAGAGACAGCGCCCAGCACACAAGGCCCTGCATGAATCCCAGCCAGGGCCTGCCACAGCCAGCCCAGGGAGAACACAGCAGGGGGGCTGCCAGACCCTCCGGGCTCAGAGGGGAGGGGGGAGTTGGGGGGCCTCTCAGGCAGGCAGCCACTGACAGGCGACATGGCGCACGTCCGCCACATCCGTGAAGAGCCCTTTCAGCAACCGGGGCTCTCACCCGCCCTCGGTCCGCCTGTCAACGGCGTCCGTATCTGCCCTCGGTCCGCCCGTCAACAGCGTCCGTTTCCGCCCGTCACCGGCGTCCGTTTCTGCCCTCGGTCCGCCCGTCAACAGCGTCCGTTTCCGCCCGTCAACGGCGTCCGTTTCTGCCCTCAGTCCGTCTGCATGAGAGGCGGCCGTTCCTGCATTGCCTCCATCTGCGAAGTGACCCCTGTGTCCCTATTGGTCTCTGCAGACCCCTCTCCCTGTATCCCTCTCCCACCAGCCTTGTTGTCTGTCTGTTTCTGACCCACCCGTGCCCCTCCCCAGCACCCCCTGTCTGTGTGCCTGCCTCCCCTCCCACTCCCTGATGATGGACGCTGGCATCCCCCACCCTGCTGGAGCGCCTGCCGCGAGGCGCCGACGTTGCCCCATCTGGGGGTGTGATGAGCTGCGTGAGCCCTTCCCGCTCGCAGCAGACAAGCCCAAGGCATCTCTCGGTCTTGGCCGGGGCACGGAGCAGAAGGCATGCCGGGATGCCTTCTTTGTGGGCATAGCCACGGCCCTGGAGGTCCAGGGCTTCAGGCAGCGCACGGGCATGTCCTGGCAGAGGCGGTTCCAGACTTCATGAGACCCCCCTTGTGTGTGACGTTCCCACCCCCTCCCCCCCATGACTCCCACGTGCAGCCTCAACGTGGCTTGGGGGTGGCATCGCCTTCTGCAGGAGGGAGGGCAGTGGCACTCCCCCCTGCGGCAGGTGGCTAATGCCCAGGGTGCCCTGGGGCAGCTGGCACTGGCACAACCTCTGCCCTTCCGCTGACTGTCGCACGCCCAGTGCCTGCAGGCCCACCTGTGGCTGCCCATCTGCTGCGAACGCTGCAGCAGCTGTGGTAGGTGCACACAGACGAGCTGAGGAGGGGGCTCTTCACTTCCACAAGACTGACAGCTCCCCACAGAGGCAGGCAGGCCCCTCGATCCTGGCCCACTGCTCTTGCCTCCTGCCTAACTCAGGCACAGTTGCAGCCTAACTCGGTCCTATTTTGGGCCCCAATTGTGCCACAATTGGGCCTCAACTGTGCCAGAGTTGGGCTGAGTTGTGCTGGACTGAGCCCTAGGTCACCCAAAGTTCTGATCTGAAACCTCGAATCTCCGCAAGTTCAGAGTGTCCAGTTAGTCCACAGTCCACAGGTAATGCTGTCTGCTGTGGAACCTTTGTTGTGGCTTCCGTACCTTATTCTCTGTCGTTTCCTCTTTGCAACACCAACGTTTTAACTTATGTACTTTGCTTTTGAACGTCTCTGAGGTATCTGGATGGCCACTCCTGGTAGAAGGATGATGAACTAGAATATGGACAAACACTTTGGTCAAGCATGGCAATTCTTCTATTACTCTAATCTGATATTGAACTAGATATAATGCATTATAAACTGACATTTTTACTCAGAGATGAGATACCGCCTGTATCCAAGTAAATAAAAGAGGCTTCGAAGGCAGCTTTGGCTCCATGACATGGTCTGAAGGTACACATAACAGCTACCATGCTGAAGCTAGGTGGCTCTAAGGCTGGTCAGTGTCTGGATGGGGTGACTGTCTGGGAAACCCATGTGAACTATTCTGAGCACCATGATGGAAGAAAGGTTGCATATGAATTAACTGAATATGAGCTAGTGCACAGTGTGTAGATCATCTGAGAAAACACCTTTGGCAGAAAGACCTAATGAAGGTCTGTGAGAGAGATGCAATAGATATTGAAAGGGTCAAATGCATGTTAGGAGAGTGCAGAGTCTTTGGAGGCACCAGAAAGTAATAAAATATCAGCCCAATCCAACCCAACTTTTCGGCCTATTCCGGCCTAACCTAGGCTGTATCTAGGCCTCCCGCGATTCCGTAGTTAGGTAGGCTGGAATACCTATGGCCCAGCACAAGCCCCAGAATCAAGAAAAACGTACCTGGGAAGCAGGCAGGCTCCACCGCCTCGGCGTCATTCTTGCGCATGCGCCACACCCTTCTCACGCCTGTCAGGGTTGATTGACTACAGCTGCTGCAGTTTCCTTGGCAGCCTGGTCGCCAGGGGCCCGGGCACAGGCACCGGCAGCCGGTCCACGTCCTTAGCAACCTGGTCGCCAGGGGCCTGGGCGCAGGCCAGCTGCTGGGCCCCTGGCAACCAGGCTGCCAAGGACGCTGCGGCAGCTGTAGTCAATCAACCCTGACAGGCGCGAGAAGGGTGTGGCGCATGCGCGAAGAGCCTGCCTGCTTCCCAGGTATTAGTTCATCCACGGGAATGTCATAGGATGGTCGTTACGACTGTGCTAACTGCCACAGGGCACCCTGACACAATGGCGACCCGGTCGCCATACGGGAGCGACACGGCCCTGGCGGTAGCGAGCCATTTCATGACGGGCGCCATAGCGGCTGTCAGTGTTTGGCTACCTGGGGTGCCCTCCGACTCCCCCCTCCATGGCTTGGGGGTCTAGCTGCCCTCCTGCTGTGTTCTCCCTGGGAAGGTATTGGCAGTCCCTGGATGGGATTCGTGCAGGAGCTTGACTGCTGGGGGCTTTCTGTGTGTGTGGGGGCAATAGTTGTGTAACGTTTTGCATATGTGTTTCAAGGGGGTTCTGCCCGAGGGGAGTTTTTATTGTTCTGGAACCAAAGCAGAGTTGCCTAGGTGAGGCTGCCATGGGTGGTCACAGGTCTAGCAGCCGATCTTAAAGCAGCACCAGCAGCAGCAGCAAAAGCAGCCCAGGGACCTGGAGGCACTGGCTCTTCCCCTGTGGAACCGCAGCTAGCAGAATAGAAAGGGGAGGGGAAACAATTATGACAACCAGGGTGGTGGAGCAGCAGCAGCAGCAGCAGCAGCTGAGGAACATTGCAGGACTGGCTCCTAGGCATCTGGCAGCATTGAGGCAGGCGAAAGTGGGGCTCCCTCCCTGCAGCCCCTGGGGTACTCCCAGTAAGGTAGGTGGATGAGGACATTCCTGGGAAGACAAAAAACAAGGGGGAGTTTAGATTCAGCTTGGTGTCTGGTTGAGATAGCCTTTGAGAACTGACCAGTGTGCAAAAGCCTGTAGGGAGAGAAAACAACACAGCTGCTAAGGGTTACACTCATGGCATGGTTTGAGGTGCTTACCTGGGCGTAAGGAGAGCATAATCCTGTAGGGAACAAAGGTCAGAGAGAGAGAGAGAGAGAGAGAGAGAGAGAGAAAACAAAACAACTGTAGAGCTTTACGGACATGGTATGGCAATAAACTGCCTTTATTGGCAGTGGACCCTGTGGAGGCAAGGGGGAGAGAGAGAGAGAAACAGCTGTTGTCTACAGGCATGTAACATTTACACAAACATGGAGCTTTCTGCTAACATGGCGACAGGCAGATGTCAGATACAACATTGGTTACAGGCAGCTGTCAGAGAAGACATTTGCAAACAGGCAGAAGTCAGATATATTGGCAAACAGGCAAATATCAGATAACATTACAGCACAGACCCTGCTCTTACCTGCTGGTGTTGTGGCCATACCCAGGGGTTGCCTGTGGCGGGGGGGAGAAGCTGGGAGAGAGACATGGGTTAGCAAGAGCTTGCATGGAGACAGCTGCCCAGGCACAGCTGTTAACAGTTTGGCCGCAGCCAGAGAAGCTCTCTCTGCCCTTGAGGCGAGCAGAGAAGAGAAGTCCAGAGAGCAGAAAGGAGAAGAGAAGAGAGAAGTGAGGTGTTTGTGAATTTTGGAGCCAAAGCTCCCCTGCACCAAAGTCCCACTTTGTGGCTGTGGGGGACAGAGCCCCACGCCATGTGCTCAGAGAGAGAGAGAGAGAGAGAGAGAGAATGGGAGGTCTGGAGCTGGGCTTTTATGGGAAGGAGGCTGGGTGCTAATCGGGTGCCCTGCTAAGTCTGTATCCAGACCTCCAGGCTCCTATTCCGGCCCAACTCGGGTGGTGGGGTGTTTGAAATTTTTCGGGAGAGGGCTGGAGTGGGTAAGGTAAAATGGCGGCTATGGGTCTCCTCAAATTTAGGTCCACCTTTTTGGTGGACCTAAATTTTAGGAGCTTTTTGGAGCCTGAGGGGGTGTGTCGGTGCTCGCCAGTGCTCTGGCTATGGCCTAAAAGCTGGAAAGCCCCTGTTATGCCCCCGCCACGCCCACACTTAGGCCCAGAGGCGTCGCTGGAGTGCGGCGGGAAGGGCGGACCGCCTGGGGGCGACGTGCGCAATGGGTGACGCGCGGTCCGCGCGTGCACCCGCGCGTCGCGCGCAGGCAGTCCTCCCTTCCCGCCGCGCTCCAGCGACGCCTCGGAGGAGGCCTCGGAGCGTCCGCCCTTGGCAGAGCTCCAAGGCCTTCTGAGGGAACCCCGATGCGTGACGTCATATTTTCAAGGTTTAGCGCATGCGCAGAACGTTTGAGGGCAAATTTGCCCTCAGAAACGTACTGCGCATGCGCGAAAACTTATAAATATGACGTCATGCATCGGGCCTCCCTCAGAAGGCCTTGGAGCTCTGCCGAGGGCGGACGCTCCGAGGCCTCCTCCTGCCCAAGACAGGCGGCCGGCGAGGATGTCTCCGGAGCCGGCAGCAGCGGAGGCTCCGCTGCTGTTGGCTCCGGAGACATCCTCACTGGCCGGCTGTCAGGCGGCACGGGGGTCATTAGGGCGGCGCGCGCGCCCTCGCACAGGGCGGCGCGCGCCCTAGTGACGCCGCTGCTTAGGCCGGAATACCTACTCCGACCGTTCTGCACATGCACGGCGCATTTAGGCTGACCGGCCCAAGCCGCTCCTATGTCCATCACAATTCCGGCCCAAATAGCGCTATTCCAGCCCATCTCGCCTTATTCCGGACTTAGGCCAGAATAGCAGCCGCTATTCTGGCCTAAGACTTGGGTTCGATTGCTCCCTAAATGCTCTAACAGAGTGGTTCTCAAACTTTTTAGCACTGGGACCCACTTTTTAAAATGATACTCTATCGGGACCCACCTAGCTTTATGAGATGCTCAAACATTTATCTCCCTATATTTACACAAACTTGCAAACTGCAGGAGCTCAGCTGTTTGCAGGGCAATGAGCAGCTATCTGATTTTTGAATAGCCTCAGGGCTTGAGGCAATTACTTATCTGATCTTTCCATCACCTGGGACCCACTAGAAATCAGGTCGCAACCCAACAAGTGGGTCCCAACCCACAGTTTGAGGAAACACTGCTCTAACAGATGTTGTAATCGCCGGCTTAGCAAAAGCAAGGGGTGAAAACTCAATCACACAATTTGGACTAACAAGCAATCTTTTTCCAATGCGTTATTTGGACTTTACTACAAAAGAAAATCATTCTCTTCCCCTCCAAATACATCTCTTTATAAAGGAAAAGAGCATATATACACCAAGCACATTACTTTATTCAAACATTCATTGTTACAGTGTCTTTCTATTGTTAGAAGAATAGAAGCCAGTGAAATGAAGACTGTGACTTTATGTAGGAGGTGATACTCTGATTTGCATTCTCTTTCCATTTTATTTAGTAGGCCTTTTAAAAAGATGCACATCACAGTAGCCCCCATCCCCTACCTCAACAAAAACTGCAGAAAGCTATCTTTATATAAGGGAGGACGAAACAGGCAAATCCTTGCAATATCTGCAGAAGAAACCTACTGTCTTGTTGACTGAACAGTTCATATTACGTCATTCATCACTAGTCACCAGCAGGTGAAACAAAAGCATGTTCAGACAGGTTTGGAGCAATGTATGAGTCTTTGCACATATGGCTTATCTGTAATGAGCACACTGAGATGCTTAAATTGATTTTACAACAAATAGAAGATGGGTAAGCTCCTCTGTGCTGCTCTGTCTCTTCAATGAATTAATTTTATTCAACGTGTATATGCCTCCATTCTGTTTTAATAACCAAGTGGGCTAACAACCACCAAAAGATCAACAGTAAATACCAATAAAATAACAATCAACACATCAGTGCACAAGGCTAAAACAACAATTCAATTCAGCAGCAGTAAATCTTAAAAGCTGCCACCAGAGAAAAGCTGCCAAAATAAAACAGTCTTCGCTGTCCAACCAAAGGTGAGGAGCAATAGGACAAGGTGAATCCCTTTAGGAGGCTGCTTCAAATTCTGGGTGCCTCCAATGAAAAGGCTCTGTCTCACATCCAATGGTGGAGGGACTTGCAGAAAGGCCATACAGGAGGTTCGTAGCGATTGGGCAGTTCATATGCCCTCCCTACTTGTGTGTGCCTGGTTATTCACTCATTCTTATTCACTCAGATTTTTTATTCTTTTAAGATGTTCTATTACTTCTGCTTTACGGTTTTTGCTTTTCAATTCTAGATTCTTGTTTTCTGTTGCTGAGATGATCCAGGTTTAACGTGATTCTTATTATGGATTTCATTTTTTTAAAGTACAGTATTTCTGTAAGCCTCCTCATGCAGATTTGCAAAGAGATGAGGGTTAAATCTAATAAATAAAAAAGGGAGGAGGTAACTCCTGAAGGTGCCTTAAGAAGAACTCAACGTCTTACGATTCCAAAATTGTACACTGTTATCTGGCCAGCGAAATTTAAACAATTCTAACTACCCAACCCTATATCCCACTATGGGCACCGATGCAGTCATTCTGGTGGAGCGCGCACTGCATCCAATGGCGGGGAAGTGATCCAGGAGGCCTGCTAGAGGTAAATAATTTTTTACTTACCTCTGCGGAGGCCCCCTAATGGCCTATCGGTCCCCTCATATGTCCGACAAGATAAACAGGGCAAAGCGGGTTGAAAAATGGGGGATAAGATCTGGCATGTAAATTCGCTGCCAAAATTCTCCCCCTCCAACCCACTCCCACGCCCTCTCCTATCTCAAATAAAATGGAGTTTTATTAATGTGTGGATAAGGGCACGGAGAACATTTCTTATATAGTTCAGATAACCTAATAAATGACCATCAAATAACCATCTGCATACTAATATGTAAAGTATTTGCTTGACATTTCCCCTTCCTATTGTTTGCACACACAAACACAAAGAGATGATGCCACTGTGTAACAGATGTCAGCCAGATGTGTTTGGGGATTGCATTTGTAGGGAACCCACCCTTTTCTCTTTAATTTAAGTGATAACAAGCCACATCCTATGGACTGACCTACTTAGTGCTCCTTTTACCATTCCTGTAGTTATAGTTACCTTGTTTATTGAACATACAAACGAATGGCTCACACATAATTTGCCTCTATAGAAAAGGATGACCTTTTAAATTTTGCTATTGTGTATTTAAACACAAACAGCATGTCTTCTGCCGTTGTCCTAATTATCCTCGTTTGGCTAGTGGTAGACTGCTTGAGACATGCTGTAAAATAGTTCAGGTGGCATCAAAGTCTAGGCTCTGTCTGATGCCATACGTCTGATTTAAAGAGCTCAAAATGGATTTAGAAGCACTTCTGTGTGCATGCCTGGAAATAGCATTGCCATAATGAAGCAGAAAATGTTTGTGCTCAGTTTTATTCTCTGTATCATGACATAGCATTGTTTCAAGGCAGTGGCGTCTGTGGGGGCTGTGGGTGGGACGAGTCTTTGCCCTGCCCCCTGCCACCAGAATGGAACAGAACCTTTTGGCTAAGGTCCCGCTTCATTCTGGTGTCGGGGGGGCGGGGTGAAGATGCATCGTCCCGCCCACGGCCCCCTTGGAAAAACGCCAGCTACGCTACTGTTTCAATGTGGCCTTGGGAGAAAAATATGGTGGCTGCCACTGGGATCAACCTTTTTTTATTCCCAGAAGCCCCTTCAGAATGATTTTACATCACAATATAGTGCTGTTTCAGAAGCATTCTGGAAGAAAAAACATGCCACCCACCAGCTATCATGGACATGAATCTCTCTGCCATCACCTCTTTAGCAACAAAAACGGAGGAGACTAAGAGCCCAACCTTATCCCCTGCCATGCTATAGCATGCAGCCACACCAAAAAGGTGTGTGCTGCACGCTATAGTGGGGGGTGACCTGAAGGCAAACCCATGGGCTGCCTATGGGTTTCCTCAGGCATACACCAGCTATTTTGTCTGAGGAGAGAAAAGGGGCAGGGAGGTTTTAAAAAGAAGGGATAGGATCTGGTGTGTGCGACTGCAGCCAGATCCACCCCATCCCTCCCCCAACATGCCCATTATTCCCCCTCCCTGCCCGTGAACCGCCCCCAGCACCAGCTCACCTGCACTGGATCAGGTCACAAGCTGATGCAGAGGGCCACTGATGCTGCTGATGCTTTGTGGTGGCCACTGGTCCCACTAAGGTGCACAGCAGCATGGTCGCACACTTCCCAGCTGAACTCTACCCAGTGCAGAGCTCGGCAACCTGGAAGTACGGGGATGACATGATGATGTCATCGCCAAACCTCTGGAGGCAACTTTGCAATGAAGCACAGCACCACACAGCTGCCGAAGGTCTCCGCACTCTGGTACAACCCCCTTAGAAGGAACAGTGGTGGTAGCAGCTTGAAAATGATCAGTGGAGGCACACTCCACATGTGCTGTTGGCAGCTGATTTACAGCAGTGGGGCAGCTGCCATAAATCAAACGTTAGGATTGGACTGTAAAAGTCTACCACCCTACTAAGCCCCCAAACTATTCACTGAATTTCAGCCACCCCACCAAGATCACCATCATGGCCCTAATTTTTGCTGCTTGAGAGTGCAATTATGAAAATTGGAGGGGCATTTCACCACAACCCTATGTTTTACAGAAATCAATATGAGAACTGTCCATTATGAATTGATTTTGCTAACTAGAGCTTACAAGCTGTGGTTCACTTGCATTTGATTCTCTACAGAAGGCAATCCTTGATCCCATCCTCTGTAAGGAATTTAACATTCCTTGAGACATTGATCCATGATTCATCGTCAAGTGCATGTGTGGTTGGGCTACGTATTGGCATATTGCGGAAGACCATCAAGGTGTTAGTGGAGTACCACATGCCCCTTTCAATCCTTTTGGACCCTTCAGGGGTTAAAAGCCTGCTGTGAAAACCTGCTGCAGTATATTCGCATTAGTTTGTAGAAACCTTTGAAGAGCACTAACTATCCCTTAATTGGGTGCATCTTCTAAGCTGTGTTAGTGGCTGTGGTCCCAGGCAAGGACTAGGCAGCTGGAGGTCTTTGCCCCTGCTTATCTCATTTTGGAAAGCATTAGGCACCATTTCAAGGCCAGACACCTGGGGCTGGGAGGCAGAAGGTCTGAAAATTGAATATGCCTTTTCCAACTAATAAATTAAATTACTGTAGAAACATTGTTAAATGCAGTCACCTAATTAGCAGTAGTTTTAGGGTATTTGAAACCCTCTGAGGTCTTTATCAGGTGGGCACCTTAGTGTAAGCCTAAACTACAGGGACAGGCATTATGCACCCTCTTGGCCGTTGGAGTACGTCTATTGTCAGAGAAAAGTCAGGATGCATGCAGAGAGGTGTCTCGGTGCAACACAGAGGGACGTAAACATTGCTGAAGCTGTTTGTATTCTAGTGATAGTGTGCTGTGATAAACATGGAGTTGCTCATGTCTTGCACTAATAAACAGAAGTCCTTCTTCACCCACTAATTAATGCATTGCCTTCGTATCTAAATAGAACCATTGCCCCTGTGGCAAGACAGGTCGTCACAAATAGACCACGCCACAATTAGATATTTTATATTACCCCAAACACATTGCTTTTCCGTGGAGTCCAGTCATACCTTTAGCTGTCAATCAACAAGTCTCACAAGGCTGTCAATCAACAAGGCTTTCTAGCTATCAATCATATGGCTCACATATGCATAAATATCACTTGATTGCGCTTAATTTATTCCACGCTTCATGACTGGCAGCTGAATGAGTGAGCTGAGTTAATTAACAAGCGTTGTTCAATCTAAGGGAATATGAGGAGGAATAAATGTTCTGCTGCTGACATATATGGTGCTGATATATCTGCAATGGCCCATTCATGCGTGCAAACCATCACTAGATGTTGCAGTTAGCAAGAAATGAGCATGCAGATGTATATCAAGACCATGTTTAGGAAAGCAAACTATTATTGCTTTATTACTCTTACTAATAATAATATATTCTAATATATATTAGAATATTCTGCTTTTCCACAAAAAAATACACATGTAATGTGCTTCAGCTTCTCACTGAAGCTGAGAAAGTGGCTTATTAATGTGGTTAGCATTGTGGTTAACATTGTGGCAGCATTCACTGCATATTTTCAATGGCATTACTTGAAAATACAGAAGCATACCACTCACAGAGAAATCTATCCATATGTAGAAAAGGAGACGTATGAGAACCAAGGTTCTTAGGATGCTTCTCCAAGTTGAACAGTAATAGAGCTGGATATATTTTTCAATCTATTTCCAATGCAGCCAAGCACTGCAGTATACTGTACTCTGTGCAGCTTCTGTGCATCCTCTGGTTCATTTCAGGGGGGCTTTTGTGCAAGGTGCCTGTGCGATCATCATTGAAATGAATAGAATATCCACAGAAACAGCATTGTAGATGATTACACCCAAATTCACCATCAGGAGTTAGCATTTATGTTGCCAGTTTAACAGTGCAAAGGTAGGGGGGGGGGGAGGTAACAAAAATGTGTTTTTGTTTTGTTTATCATTCTAACCAAAAAACCCTCATGAAGCTGGTCATGAACCTCTCTGCATGCATCCTGACTTTTCTTTCTGTCATATACCAGGAAGATAGGAGCCTACCCAAAGCCACACGTGGTGTATCTATGTCTCCAACCTCCCAGGACCTAATCTACTGGATTTCAAGTTCCTTTTCTCAACCTAGTCCAAATAAGTTTTAATAATTATCCATGCTTTTAGTACCAGTTTTCCTCTTTTACGTCAAAATGTTGACCTTTTGCAAACAGAAACATACAGTCTGTAGCTTTAGCAAATTTTAATGGAGCTATTATGATAACATTTTTGTCCTTCCTAGGCTGCTTTCAACATCAAACATCAATCAAAAACAAATACCCATAGTTATAATATGAGAATAATCTGAAGTGAACAGAAGCCCAGGCCTTTTATTTGAACAAATACAGTGTCCTATGAAAGCAAATATTAGTGTGGTATATGAAGGACAAAGCCTTTTATACAGCCATACAATAAGAGCAGGAGCCAAAGTAATGTCTGGGAGTTAATTCAAAACAATGGTGCACCTGTAGGCAACAAAATCGTGTCTGCAGGGCCCGATGAAACACTTCTCCATGCAGCTGGCAACTCTTCATTCACATGACTAGAATTACTGGGGTGGCGGCAAGAATTTCCCTGGCAAATGCATGCTAAAGTGCACATGAACAAGCAACTAGAAAATGACCAAAGAACCACTAGTTCTGAATAGGCATGCATAGGATGAGTTTGAATCTAGTTGGAATCTCGGGGGGGGGGGGGCGGGAGAAAGGGAGAAAGGGAGGGTAAAGCCCCCATCCTTTCCCTTCAGGACAGCTAAGAGCAAGAGAGAAGAGGATTGGGACAGTGGTAGCCCCCTGTGCAGCGGCGGAATTTGGGTGGAGCGCGTGGAGCAGGAGCTCCAGGCGCTCGGGCGGACGGGGGGCGCGCTCGGGGCACTTACCGTAGCGAAGCGCCGCGTTGCATCGGCCCTCCCGCCCTCCCTGGAGCCCGTTCAGCTCCAAAATGAGTTCAAAACGGGCGGGGGCACGTCGATGTGACGCCAGGGGCGCGTCGACGTGACGCCAGGGGCACGTCGACGTGACGCGACGCAGGCCCTGCCCCCCGCGCCGGGCGCCGGGAGGGCATTCGTCATTTCTGCCCCTGTGTGTTGAGTGGGGCCTTGAAAGGGGGTGCTGAACTGGGAAGAGGCCCCTCCTCCAACCCACCACTGATGAAACCATCTTGGCAATGCTTTAGAGTACCCTCAGCACCTTTTTTCCCTAGGCAGAGGGTGGTGCCACTACATGCAACACATTTATGGCACAATCCTATGCATGTCTACTCAGAAGTAAATCCCATTGTGTTCAATGGGGCTTACTCCCAAGAAAGTGTGGGTAGGATTGCAGCCTCAATGACACAATCCTGTGCTTGCCTATTTAGAAGTAAGTCTCACTGTGTTCAGTGGGGCTTACTCCCAGGAAAGGCAGAATGTAAAAAAGAGCAAGGCACTGGAGGATGACAGCTGATCAATATGTCCCTCCACTGCCTCCAGCACCTTGAGGAGTCAATTTAATCTCTTTTTACATTCTTGTTAGATTAAAACATTTTTTGGGGGGGGGGGAATTGAAATCTCTTTGTCTCCATTTCTGAGTGTGGGTGAGAAGGGGTGTGGGGGCAGCTGCTTGGGTGATCATTTCCTCATGCCTGTTTGGGGGCACAATCCTATCCTCGCTTTCTTGGAAGTGGCTGGGAACTTGCTCCCATGTGAATGGGGTACTAGTGGTTGCACGCTCCATGCAGCTGGGGGTGGGAATCAGAAATCATGCTTCAATCCTGAGCACACAGATGTGCAAGTTGAAGGAATATTGAAGGACTTGGATGGCTGTGAGCGTGCTGAAACCTGAAAGCCTGAACGCCTACGTAGGCACAACAAGAAGTAAGCAATCCTACTGTACCACATCACTTGCATGACCAGGAATTTTATTGCCCTCAGAAGGGCAAACCCTCAGGGGGAAAGTCCCATCCCTTTCTCCTGGCAAATGCTGCTGGGATACATGGAGACACAGGAAGTCTGCCAAAGGGTGATTGACAGAGCCGGTGAAGGGACTAGTGTGGCTTTTTCATTGAAGAAACCCCTGAATTGGAGTGAATGTGTGGTTGCAAATCCCATATGGGTTGAAACTCACAGATGTGCTCACGGATGTATTTTCCCACAGAATTACATGTTTGGTCTGGGCCTCAGACACCACAAGATATGAGTATATCACTATTATTAACATTTAACATGGTGTATAATGCTCATGCAGCAGCTGAAAGCGGGAAGCCTTCTCAGCAGAAAACAAGTCACTGTAAAAGTAACTATCACCAACTATGCTCACGGCCCAATCCTATGTGAGCCTTAAAGTGGTGGATCTCACAATCTGCCACCGTATATGTATATATATATATATATATATATATATATATATATATATATATATATATATATATATATATATATATATATATATATATATATATATATATGGCACTCATTTATATGTATTACACATCTGTTGCTGGATTGGGGCAATAATGCTTACTCATTTGGGCTTTTTATATATATGCATGAAAGCAATCCATAAATTCCTTATGAGTTCAACTCCATCCGTGAGTTATTTCACTGATTTGTTTTATCCAACACATTAAATAAGTAAACAATAGATGTCTGCTTTCTTATTTACAATGGCATGCTTTTCACAACAAAAATGCATAGAGAACTACTTCATGCATTTAAATTACAAGGGATTGGGCACAAAACAATTGAAGACAATTTAAGAAGGGGATTTCAAATATGAAATAGGAGATTTATTTCATTAAGTTTGAACATCAAATATTCTACCAATTGTGGGGGGGTTTTGATCGCATTAGTGTAAAAGCTTTTCTCATATGAGGCCTATAAGACCCCATTTTTGTTCCTTGTGATTTCAAACAGAATGCACTGCATATTATTAGCAAAATATAGCTAGTCTAGAAAACATTTCAATGCTAGGCTATAGCAATATAAGTGTCACTGTGATCCACCTCTTGTTTAAAAAAATCCATAATTTTAGCTATTTAAAAGGCTGAACTATGCTTCTGCTTCACCGCATTTGAAATGGCTAAAGATTTCCAACAGTCAATAGGGGAATAACAATGAGAACATAAAGCAAAAATATTTCTGTAACCCTCTTACCTTATATAATGGACAATAATAGTTAGATACACTCCCCCCTTTCAAATACATTATTTCATAACTGCCCTGTTTCTAACACATTTGTCACAATGTCAGGCCTAGATGTCCCACTGTTTCTGACAGACAGGCCAGTTCTATCCCCCGCCAGCCCATAGCATGCAGCGCCACTGCCAGAGCATGACCAGATGACCCAGAGAGGTAAACAAACCTTTTTCTTATTTACCTACCCATATAGGCCACCAGGCCTCCAACGGGTTGCCTCAGACCTACACTAGCTAGTTTGCTGGCATAAGTCCAAGGAGACTCAGGGGGCGTTTTGGGGAGGGAAAAGGGGGATATGATGGTGGTGTGCACTGCTGCCATCAAGATCCTTCCCTTTCCCACCCCTCCTGCCCCCTGCCCAAACCACTCCCTGCCATGAACTGCCCCCAAACTGCCCCCACCGCTTATTAAGCACTATTATATATAACTCCATGGCAAGGCTGTAAACACAGGCCTCTGGTAGAGTTTCATGTAATCAAAGTGAAGATTGGAGGGTGGGTTCTATTAAAAGGGGGACAGCATGCCACCTTTGCACTGTACCTGAGTACAACACAGATCTCATCATACAAATGTACATTGATATAGACATTGTTTCGTTCTAAAGGCCTTATGCACCAAGCACAAACTTGAGACTTATCTCCTCCACATTAGGACATAAAACCGAGGACCATGTAGCTGATTCTCGTGTGTGTGTGTGTGTGTGTGTGTGTGTGTGTGTGTGTGTGTGTGTGTGTGTTTAAAAATTGGAAACCTAAATAGAAATGAAAAATTATTTTTCCATAGTTAAAACAGGGAAAAAATATCGTTAACTGTTGGCTGCTACCTTTTTTGACAACTTTGATATAATTGACCTTGACTATATAAGAAGCAATGCCAAATGGCGGTCTTCATTGGATGGAAGCTGTATAAAAAATAATCATGATTTGACTGTAATAATTTCAGCAATGATGCAGCAAAAAGAAAGCGGGGGCGGTATCCAACTATATCATGTGCAGTTGCTGTGGATTTACAGGATTACCTGTAATCTCCCTCAGTCAATACAAAATGATTTAATCTTTTTTTCTTAGAAAGCCAGCATTCAGTATAGTGATCACTGATGTCCAAAAATTGGCACAATATGTGATCGATGCCATAATAGCATTTTCACTGTGACAAGTTTAGATAGTCAAGCTGAACCATGATCATGCAGGGTTAGCACACGTGGATAAACGCATCTTTTCCATCTCCCACAAGCAACCATTGTCAAGACAGTTGTACGTTTTTCATCCAGCAAAAGGTCTTGTGGACAAAGAGTTCAGTTCTATTGTGCTAACTCAGTTTGGTTCTCATCAGTTCAGGATAGAGCACATTTCGTTTGTTGCAAGGCATCTTTGGAGGTTAATTCTCTGATGTAATCTAAACGTGGTTTACTTTCAACTGCTATCATGCTTTTAGCTGAAGAGGGAGGAATATCCAAGGTTAGGAAATTGGCATCCCAATTCTATCCCCCACCGTTTTATGCTATGCAGCTCTGCTGACTGGGCCCGCACTGCATGCTATAGTGTGTGTGTGTGGGGGGGAATAGATAGCCTGGGAGAGGCAAGCATTTTTTACTTACCTCTTCGTAGGCTGCCTGGCCATCAATGGGTCTTCTTGGACCTACGCCAGCTATTTTGTTGGCAGAGGTCCAAGGAGAGGCAGGGTGTGTGTTGGTTGGGCCTAGAAAACAGGGATAGGATCCTGGCATGTGCTGCTGCCACCGAGATCCACCCCCTCCCACCCCAAACCACCCCTTGCTTTCCCCGCACCTCACCCTACTCCTCCCACAAACTGCCTACGTCCCACCTTGCCAGCACCTTACCTCTTCCAATGCAGGCTGGGTCTATGCCCTGGGTCTATGCAGCTCCTATGCCCACAATGGTGGCAGAACATTTATGATGCTGTAAAAAGGGGGTGTGGCTGGCAGAGGGCTGAGTGCTGAGGAGTACCACCTGGAGAGAAAGTGTGGAAGAGTGTGGGGCTGCGACAATAAGCAGGGAAGGCAGCTGGACATTAAGTGTTTTCTGCCTCTCTCTCACCCCCCCCCCAGGTATTTCAGCTTGCGTCTCACCTGAGGCACGAGCCGAAGGGCGAGAGCCTAAGGGCTCTTTGCCCGTGGCGCTTCGCCTGTGGATCGAAAACCAGGCAGGCCAGAATACTGCACCCTGCGGCTGAGCCCATCCAAGCTGCCGTTATCCAGTGGGTCACCATTTGCCACCAACTGTCAGCCCCCTCCTTTCTCCATGCACGCTGCTTATTCGTGCACAGGACACTTTTAAGGAGATTGGAGCAACCATGTCAGCATCGAGAGAAAGGTTGAGTGATTGATTTTTGTATGTTGGTGAGGGTGGAGTGTGTAGGTTGAGTGTGTGGTTGTTAAGTGTTTGGGATGTCTGTGAATGGGTTAGGGGAGTGCTTAACCTTGGTCTCGGTGAGAGGGAGGCCTAGGGGGGACGAGTGGGACCTCTGCCCCAGTGAGAGGGGGGCAAGGGGTGTGGGGTGTAGTGACCCGAGCCTCGGTGAGAGCGAGGCGGGGGTTGCGGGACAGGAGTGGTTGGGGTTTGGATGAAGCACTTTTAGATAGTGGATTGTGGATTGACTGGGGAGTGTGGTAGTGATTGAGAGTGGTGTAGAGTGTGTGAGTTTTCTAGGTTGTGTGGTTAGGAAGGAGGCTCCGCTGAAGGGCTATGTGTTTGACACCTCGAGGGAGTCTGGGGGAGGGGCGGGCAGCCACTATTAGCAGAGTGACGGGTCACGGAAGATATGGCGGTGGGGGCTGGGCAGGCCGTTTCAGGAGAATGAGGGTCAGTCACAGGCAGACTGTCCCCCTTTCTGGCCCTTCTCCCATCCCTCTGACCCTTGGCGGTCTGGGCAATAGTCCCCTGAGTCTGAAACTGCTGCTCTTGAACGCCAGGTCAGTCAACAATAAAATCTGCCTAGTCCAGGATTTAATCCTGGATGAAGGTGCTGACCTGGTGTGTATTACGGAGACCTGGCTGGATGAGTCGGGAGGGGTAAGTCTCTCCCAGATGTGCCCGCCGGGTTTCCGGGTATTGCAGCAGCCACGACTACAGCGGCGGGGAGGTGGAGTTGCGATAGTCTATCGTGATACCATCCATCTCACTGGGTACTCTGTCCCACGGTCCACTGGGTTTGAGTGCCTCCATGTCGTGTTGGAAGGGCGAGACAGAACAAGGATTCTGTTGGTGTACCGCCCACCATGCTGCCCAACAGTCTCCCTGCCTGAGCTGACCGGGGTGGTCTCGGCGGTGGCGTTGGAGTGCCCTCGCCTATTGGTGTTGGGGGACTTTAATGTCCACGCTGAGGCCCCGAGGACGTCCGCGGCTCAGGACTTCATGGCCGCCTTGGCAACCATGGGTCTGTCTCAGAGAATATCTGCCCCGACGCACGATGCGGGACACATGCTGGACCTGGTGTTTACTGCTGGACAGGTGGATGGTGATCTGGATGTGGAGGAAATTAACATCACTCCTTTGTCATGGACAGATCACTTCCTGGTGGGATTTAGGCTTATCGCGGCTTGTCGCCTCCGCAGTGGTGGGGGACCTCATTCTATGGTCCGCCCCCGGAGGATGATGGATCCGGATGGATTCCTGAGGGCTCTGGGGGACTTTCCTGTTGCCAGGGTCGGTGACTCACCCAGTGCCCTGGTTGACCTCTGGAATGGAGAAATGACCAGGGCCCTGGATCTGATCGCTCCTGAGCGTCCTCGACCTAGCCGCAGAGTCAGAGCGGCCCCTTGGTTTACTGAGGAGCTGCGGACGATGAAGCGGCAGGGTAGAGGCCTAGAGTGACGGTGGCGGAAAACTTGTGCTGACTCAGACCGGGCACGGGCTAGAGCTCACTTCAGAGCCTATTCCGTGGCGGCGGCGGCAGCGGCGGCAGCAAAGAGGGCTTTCTTTTCTGCCAGCATCGCGTCTGCGGAGAACCGTCCAGCTGAGCTTTTCCGTGTGGTCCGGGTCCTGCTCCATCTGGCCCCCCCAGTAGATGGGGTGGAACACACGGTGGCTCGCTGTGATGAGTTTGCAAAGCACTTCGTGGACAAAGTCGATCGGATTCGGCATGACTTGGACGCCGTGTTAGCAGTATCTAATGATGTCCCTGAGGCACCTGTCTGTTCTTCTTCCTGGGATTCTTTTCAGCTTGTAGAACCTGAGGATGTGGACAGGATTCTTTGGAGTGTGAGACCGTCTGCTTGCCCGCTTGACCCTTGTCCGGCATGGCTGATTAGAGCTGCCCGGGCGGGGCTGGCCGAGTGGACAGGGAGGGTGGTAAATTCATCTCTGAGGGAGGGGGTGGTGCCGCCGTCTTTGAAGCAGGCGGTGGTGCGCCCCCTCCTGAAGAAACCCTCCCTGGATCCCACTATTTTGAACAACCTTCGGCCAGTCTCAAATATCCCGTTTCTGGGCAAGGTGATTGAGCGGGTAGTGGCGTCCCAGCTCCAGAGGGTCCTGGAGGAAGCTGATTATCTGGATCCATTCCAGTCTGGCTTCAGGCCGGGGTTCGGGACAGAGACAGCCTTGGTCACCTTGGTGGATAACCTGCGCCGGGGACTGGACAGGGGGAGTGCGTCCCTGTTGGTCCTGCTGGACCTCTCAGCAGCTTTTGACACCATTGACCATGGTGTCCTCCTGGGTCGGTTGGCTGGGTTGGGGCTTGGAGGCACCGTTTTGAGGTGGTTCCGCTCCTTCCTGGTTGACAGATCCCAGAAGGTGGTGCTGGGGGATGCTTGTTCGGCACCCTTGCCCTTGAGGTGTGGGGTGCCACAAGGGTCAATTCTATCCCCCATGCTGTTTAATATCTATATGAAGCCGCTGGGAGAGGTCATCCGGGGGTTTGGGGTAGGGAGTCATCAGTATGCGGATGACACCCAGCTCTTTCTCTCCTTTCCACCCGACTCCAAGGGGGCGGTCGATGTCCTGAATCGTTGTCTGGAGGCAGTTGGGAGCTGGATGGGGGCAAACAAGCTGAAATTAAATCCTGATAAGACAGAGGTTCTTCTGGTCCAGAAGTCTACGACTCAGGTACTGGATCATCGTCCTGCTCTGAATGGGGTTGTACTCCCTCTGAAGGAGCAGGTCCGCAGCCTGGGGGTTCTCCTGGATGCGCAGCTGCTCCTGGATTCTCAGGTGGCGGCTGTGGCCAGGGGGGCTTTTGCCCAGCTTCGGCTGGTGCGCCAGCTGTGACCGTACTTGGATCGTGCAGACCTGGCCACAGTGACCCATGCCCTAGTGACATCTAGACTAGATTACTGCAATGCGCTCTACGTGGGGCTGCCTTTGAAGACTGTTCGGAAACTGCAATTAGTGCAGAATGCGGCGGCCCGTGTGGTTGCCGGGGCCTGTTGGTTCGACTCAGTCGGACCGTTGCTTCGGCGGCTACACTGGCTGCCGGTTCATTTCCGGGCACAATTCAAAGTGCTAGTTTTGACTTTTAAAGCCCTTAACGGCTCGGGTCCAGGGTATTTGAGGGACCGCCTCTTTCCTTATAATCCGACCCGTACTCTGAGGTCATCAGGGGGAGCCCTGTTAACCGTGCCGCCATTGACGGAAGTGAGGGGGATGGCGGCACGTAATAGGGCCTTCTCGGCAGTGGCGCCCCAATTATGGAATTCCCTCCCCCTGGAATTAAGAACAGCTCCCTCCTTAGAGACCTTTCGGCGGGGCCTCAAGACGTTTTTATTTAGGTTGGCATTTGATGACTGACATGGTAGGCTGGCTTTTTAACAAATTGGTTTTAACAAATGTAATTATAGGTGACCCACTGGGGTTGTCTGTTTTAACTGTTTTAATTACTTGTTTTTAATTATTTTTTTATTGTGTATTATGTATTTTAACATGTTCTTAACTGTAAGCCGCCTTGATTGCCCTTATTGGGAGAAAGGCGGGGTAGAAATCCATTAAATAAATAAATAAATAAATAAATAAATAAATAAATAAGAGGACTTACAGCAGCGGATCAGAAGATCCACTGCCATAGGCCCTGTATAGGATTGGGCCATTGGTTGAGCACTGAGAAGACTCCCCCACCCCATTAAAAAAACAACAACAACAACCAGTGCTGCACAAACTTGATCTCACCTTTTAAATTACCATCCTTACAATATATTAATTTCTATGTGGTACTTATATATAGCACCATGTGGTACTTATATATAGCACTTCCATGTGTTCAAATAATTTCACATGTACTATCTTGTAATCCCTGTAAGGTATGCATTAGTATCCTCACACTGCAGATGGAGGCTGAGGGGAAATGTTTTTTCTAAGATCACCTGCTTATTGAGTTCATGGCAGATGCGACATATGAACCAAGAAAGTCCCAATTCATCGCTCAGTCTCTCAGCCACTATGTGGCACCAGTTCTCACTTCACAATACACAAATGAATTCCCAGCATGCTCCTAAGACATGAATGAAGCTTTATGTCAGGTCTTGCAGAGCTCAAATCAGGAGCCTTCCAGGTCACAGGCACTGACTGGCACAGGCACTGGTCACTGGCCCCTTACACACATTGCCCCTCTGGTGTCATTGGCTGGGGGATGGAGCTGCATACAGTTCAAGCAGTACACTAACATCACAGAGCAGGATCATTTGGGTCCTAAGACACTAGAGAAGCAATCCCATGTCACTGCCTGCTGTACAGTTCCAAGCTCTCTTAGCCTGCAACCCTAGACCCACTTTTGCAAGAGTAAGTCTCCATTGAACACTATAGGGCTCACATCTGAACAGACATACCCAGGGCCATGCTGTTAGATGCTCACACCTTGGACAACTTGCTGCTGCTGACAGCCCAATCCTATTGAGGGTTGCGCTGTTATGCAGAGACCGTTTCGACAGCAGAAGTGAGTTCCGTGCGCTGCTGCAAGATACAGCAGCACCGCAACTCCGCTACCAGACCCCACTGCACCCTCCAAACCAGGTAAGGAAGTGGTGGGGGTGGGGCTGGGCGGAAAGGGGATAAAACTGTGCAGAGAGGGGGGAGGAATGTGGGATGGGGAGACAGCAGGAGGGGGTGGATCCGGCGGCAATGACCACTCCATTCGGAGGTTCCCTATTCCTTTCTTCTCTTGGACTTCTGTCAGCTAAAGAGCTGGTGCACATCCGAGAAGACCCATTGGCAAGCAGGGGGAGTAAATAATTCCCCTTTCCCCTCCCAAGCCTCCCAATCAGCTCCCCCCCCCTCACTGGATAAAGCACACACATTTTTGACGCGGCTGCATCAGTGGGGGCGGGGGAGGATAGGATTTGGCTGTGAGGGAAACTATTTGGCTATCCCTCTGTTTTGTGTGCTTGCCTCCTCTGTTTCAGCTACTTTAAATTATTTCCCCAACGTGTTTTCTTGAATTTACTAGGTGTGGCAAGTCTAGGCAATGTCATGCAATGATGAGAAACATTCCTGCTGGTTACAAATGTGAAACTCACCTCCCCAAAACAATTCACCAGTGCCCAGAACTGTCATCTTTCAGAAATGTTGAAAGACTCTTTTACTTCGTTTTCCATAGCCAGCCTTGTAACTCAGTTTTCCACAGCTAGGCTTGTAACAGGATTGTGATATCACCTTATTTCATAGTGCCTGGCACGGGAATACAAATTTCAGCAGTAAATTACAGCCTTGCAAGCTTTATAGTCCCCAAGATTCCCTTGTGGCTCAGTTTTTAAACTGAGCCAGATATTTCAAGACTTTCCTGCCTGCCACTCACCCAACCACCTCAAACTTCTTTGTTGCCTTGGTAGTGGTTGGAGGGAGGTCTGTCTTTCTGCCCTCCTTCTCTGTTACAGGTTGAATATCCCTTATCTGGACTGCTTGGGATGGGAAGTTGTCTGGATTTTGGATTTGTCTGGATTTCGGAATATTTGCATAGATATAACGAAAAATCTTGGGAATGGGACCCAAGTCTGGAACACGAAATTCATTTATGTCTCGTATAAACCTTATACACATAGCCTGAAGGTAATTTTGTACAATATTTTTAATAAAGTTGTGCCCCAGCAATCCTTGCACTATGCTGGAAAAAGTTGGAAAAAGTTTTTTTTTTTTTTTAAAAGTCATAGCCACCAAAATGTCTGGATTTCGGATGTCTGGATAAGGGGTAATCAACCTGTACTGAATATGCTGCCATATTTCTACTGAGATAATGGGGGGGGGGTTTGTAATGGGGTTTGATTGGACCCAGGATTGGGTTCAAAATAAATTCAGCCATTTTCCAAGTTCACCAGAAATACATAATTTTTCCAAGGCCAATTCCAAACTCAACTGGGGAAGTTTGCTCCATCGTTAGTAATGGGGGATTTTGCCCTAGAGAAGATACTAATTTGATCCTCTAAATATTTGGCTTGCGCAACAGTGCTGATAAACACTTGTGTATTGACCTTTGTATGATGATTTTTTCCACGAAAAATACACCTTCTAACCTCAGAGTCAGCTCAAACCAGTACAAAGAATAAGTGACCTCGTGTGTCATCTTTTCTTGTTTCTCATGCAATGTCTAAAGTGGGACTCCCACATTATCACCTGCAGTGAACCCCAAGGGACTGTAGTTCTGGAACTCCTGCAACTTTGGTCCATAGAGCCAGTGCAGTCTTCTCTGGTAGTTCTTTCCAAGGTTTCAGGCTAAGCTTGTTCTGATCCCTGGACACTGCAATCATCTTGCTCCTAGATCTGTCACTGTAGCCGTCGACTTCCTGCTTTCCAGATAAACAGAGTACAAGAAAGCTATCTAGTGAAACAGTCTTCCCTTTGAGTTGAATACAACATTCCCATCACCTTCACCTAGTTCAGCGATCAGTCATATTGTAGGAAGTCAGTGTGCTACGATTTAGCCAAGGAAAATATGCTGAGCTTTACAGAAAGCAAAAAATATATCTTAAGCAAACATGAACGGTTACAACTGTCGTCACATTGATTCCTTGGCAATGAATCAGCCAGTTTTAACTTTGAGATTCTCACTGTTACCCTAAGTGTCTTCTCTTGGAATGGTACAGAAAAATTGCTCAGCTCTTTTCGGTCCCCGAGAAGTTGCTTTGTCCGAGTTTCCCCATTTAGCACATCCAATGCTGGGCAGCACAAAATAAATCAAAGGCCAGCTGCAGCTACTGATCCCCTCTAACCCTTTTTTTCTCTTAGTTGTAATTTTGCGTATAAGCTCAACAATAAGCCCCATCTCTTAATCTCAGCATGAACAAATGGAAAATGGTCAAATGACGCACAATTTTAAGCTTCTTGGTGCATAAATTAGACAGAGTGCGTCAGTTCACTGGAATACGCTGACCTTTTCTCCTTACAAAAAAAAGTATATGAGGGAAGAAAGATTTGGATTGGGTTCTGGGTTAAAAATCGTCTCTGTTTACAGTGCAGCACATGATTGGCATAAGGTAACAGGCACAGAAGCAGATGCTTAAGACGTGCAGGAAAATATAAACGGGTGAGCGGACATATTGTTGGCACCAGTCAAACCTGGATGATTAGCAGGCACAGTTATGAAACTGGCCATTCAATTTGTACATCTCCTCTTTCTGCAGCCAGAAAAGGCAGGCCATACAATCACTAATTCCAAGCAATACTTCTACACATCACATGAAGGGTAGACAACAGTTGAAGTCTGATTTTGTAACATATGCAAAATCATCCTAAGAACCTGGGGGTGTTTATAGATATTGAAAGTCTAGATCACCCAAAGGGATCTAGAAGGAATGCTTACCAGGCAACATGGGGGGGCACGGGGGGGGGGAGAGAGAGGTAGCAGCTGCAGGGAGTCTTTCTCGTTCTCTGGTATCTGGTACAATTTTAAAATTCCCAGATGCTTCTGACTCCTGAAACTGTGTTGGGGTAGGACATTCAGAAATTTTAAAATCACTCCAAGGAAAGAGGAGGATACTCTGCTGCTGCGCCTGCTCCCCTAATATTGGTGGCGCAGTGGGTTAAACCACTGAACCATGAGCTGTCGATCGAAAAGTCGGCAGTTCGAATCCGTGCGACAGCTCCTGCCAACCTAGCAGTTTGAAAGTAAGAAATTGCAAGTAGATTAATAGGTACCGCGTCAGCGGGACGGTAACAGCATTTCATGTGCCTCGGTGTTGAGTCATGCCGGCCACATGACCACAGAGGCGTCTTCGGACAGCACAGGCTCTTCGGCTTTGAAACGGAGATGAGCACCGCTCCCTAGAGTCGGACACGACTGGACTTAATTGTCAAGGGATACCTTTACCTTTACCTAAATTTTCCCAGCCAGCACTTAACTGAAAAAGGGGGAAAGCAGCAGTGGACCTGGAGCCAAGTGGTCAGGAATGGGTCAGGAATGGGTGAGGACCTTTTCATGGGCCCCTGGCATGTACCCCACCAGGGCCCCCCCCCCACCTGTAATGCTGTTCTTGGAATAGTCAACATTCACTGCGCAATCCACACTAACTTTAGACCGGCGGAGCTTGTGCTCTGCCATTCTAAACTGTTGCAAACATGCCATAAAGCGCATTTGCAGTGACTCGTGAGTAAGGGCCACTGGAACGGAGGCCAGCAGCCCTCACTCTGCTGCTGAAGCAACTCAGCCGCCACTGGGGAAGGTAAGTTTCCTGCCGGTGTGTGCAAGGGCGAGCCGGGCGGTGAGGGAGAGATCCACTGGATTCTACTAAATGGTCATTAAAAAAAATGGTCACCAACAAATGGCAAGAAAAAAGTGGTTGTAAGCAGTAGAGAGCACCACCCAAAAAAATGTAAGAGTGGCTGTACAATTGGTGCTTGATACGTTTTGCTTTATACATGTACGTGGTGGTGGGTGCAGGATAGGTGAGCATGAACCAGACCAGCCAAAAAATGTGTTACGCCTTCTTCCTTTGGTGTCCTGCTAACCCACCTTTCTTCCGTCCTCCATTGTACACCCCCTTGTAAGGTTTTTCCCCTGATGCCTTGTAAGGTTTCCCCTGAAACCACTGATGCTTAGGAAGCATGAGTGAATATTGCATCACATTATCTTTTCCTTTCCCAGTTATAGTACTATTATCTCCACAATAAAAGTTATATATTGCTACACCTATATCCTTGTGTGTGCATAGGCTTGCAACCTACGTGGCTTGGGGGGAGTTCTCCCTCAAAGTGACTACTTTCCAAAAATAATGAACCTGAAGGACATTCGTCTCTGTCTTACAGACTAATCACATTAGCACCTACCCTGGAGGAGCAGCTCCCCCTTAAGCGTCACTACTCTGGCTCCAAACCGATGACTCTTTGCAATGACTCTAGATTTTCCATGCCAATCCCTGGAAAGGGGGTCAATGTAGTCTAATTATTCCACCTGTCCTAAGCCTGACAGCCTCTGAGGTCAACGTTGCAATCTGAGCCCAAGGGGTTACCAGCCAGCATCTCCAAGATGCTGAGATTGGTTCTGGTTCTCCCTCTGACTGGACAGAGGATGCCCCTGCCTCTGGAATATCAGTGGAGGACCAGCATACCCAATGGGCACAATTCAGAGAAACTGGACAGTGAACACAGGTTTGAAGTGCCCAGTTAATATTAGTTGTTCCTAAGCAGGATGCACAGTTTTCTCCAAATAGTACCCATGTGTTCTTTTGGATGAGGTATCTGGGAAGGAAAGAAGTTAATAAGCACCTAAAACACAATGGGAGAACTATGGTACCCTGGTGATTTTGATCACTTATTCCAAGTGAACAAAATAGATTTTTTTAAAAACTGTAGGAACTCTAAAGAATGCTTATTGTTTATGGAGACGACAGTAACAACCATTGTAAGTAAATAACAGAAAGCATGCATTTCGTTCATGGGATTTACATTTCGTTCATGGGAATAACGCAAAGGTGTTATTGTGGATTATTTTATACAGCTGAGCCTTTCGCATTGCTTCCTTCCTGACTGCCTTCCTTCCATCACTATTTAGACTGAATGCCACAACTGAGAAGAACCGTAGCCGAACTGAAAAATCACAGAATGTGATTGTTTAAAGCATATTTTAATTTAGGAGGTGCATTTAAGATGATTTTCCATGCAACCAATGATTGGTGCATTATTCAGACAGGAGGCATTGCTTTTTACAAATGCCACTTGTACTGAAATTCTCCAGTATTTGTGATCTTTAATTAATAAACATGGGTCAACAAATAGAGAAGAGACTCAATGGACTAAAAATGCTTTGGGTGACTGCTTATGTCTTCATTTAATCGTTGGGTTTTCACTTGCTGCTTGTTACACTGTCAGAGAAATGAGGGTTACCACTGCATTCGGCACCTTTTCAATTGGTGCTCCTCTTATATTTAGCAGGGGGAGAGTAACCCCCTTTCACCACAGCACAGTGTCTTTTCTGGTGACTGTTGCTGGTGGTGTTCTGCATTTTATTATTATTATTATTGTGAGCCCTTTTGGGACAGGGCTCCATTGACAATGACAGGGAGCCATTTAATCATTTGATTTTGTCTATAAACCACTTTGTGAACCTTTTGTTGAAAAGCAGTATATAAATACTGTTAATAATAATAAGAATTCTTTCTGAAATGGAATGTTGTGAGATGGAGACTGGCTTACCAAAACCTGAACTGCAAATTCTGGATTCACGCCTAATTGAGGGCATTCTTTATTACTTAGGTAGTCTTAAGTCTACGATGACCTATGATGCATTATGGCTTCAAATAAATACATATTTCTAAGAAGAGCTACTGCTTATACAACTGGAAGACTATAAACACATGTTACATGCCCTGACCGGAACCCGTCAGACCTGAAATAATATGCAGGGCCTTGAATATAAGTGAGAATGATTGAGAGAAGCTAACATCTGAAATGAAAAAGAGACCGTTTTGAGGCAAAAAAAGTTTCCTTGTTCTGTCAGCAGAGCCAGCCTTAGGAGCTGTGGGGCCCAATTGAAAGTATTTTTTGCAGGGCCCCAGGTTCATAGCCAAGGTCTGTAGAATCTTAGAGATATAACATCACATTATTACTGTCAAAAGTAAGAAACGTGACTTGTATCATATCAGTTTTGTGAGTGCAGGTCTAATATGTCTGTATTTATAGGTCCTAACTAACTATCTAGATTTATGTACTGTATTTCTTCAATTCTAAGACGCATGTTTTTTCCCAATTAAGCATTTCAAAAAATGGGGTGCGTCTTAGAATCGAAGGTCTCCAAAAAGCACCCCAAAATGCTATCTTCTTATTTACTGGGGCTTGGGGGAGCTTCAGGGAGGCCTGCGCAATCCTCTGCAGGCCTCCCTGATCTTCAGTTCGGCGAAAAACGGTGATTTTCAGCCATTTCCGGTTTTCGCGAAAACCAGAAATGCCCAAAAATCGCTGTTTTTCGCCGAACTGAAGATCAGGGAGGCCTGCAGAGGGTTGCGCAGGCCTCCCTGAAGCTCCCCCAAGCCCAGGTAATGAAATGGCACTTTCTGGCAGGGCCAGAAATGCTATGCAAAGGAAGTGCACTCAGTCATCCTCAGCTGCAGGAGACATGCTGGGGAGAGTTGGTGCTGAGCGGGTAGATTCAATGAAGGGAGGTGAGTCTTACAATTGATGTTTTTTTTTCCTGCTGGTGGTACTGAAAGTAAAGGTGCGCCTTAGAATCGATGGCGCCTTAGACTCGAAGAAATACGGTATGTAAAACTTAAATACTTGAGTCTGAATATAGACATACAATAATAAAAATGTGGTGTTACATGTATGTTGCAATGTGTTGTCATGTGTATTTGACAAGACTAGAGTAGATTACTTTAGCGCGGGGGGGCCTTAGGCGCGGGGCATCATTGCCAGTTACGTCTGGGTTTTCGGAGGCCAGAAAATGCAGGTAGGTGGCTCTGGGCAGGTGTGCGGGCCCTTCTCAGCGTTCCCAAGAGGCTCTGCCAAAGACAAGAGCCTCTCGGGAGCAAAAACACACTGCCAAAAGTGCAGCTTTGGAGCAAGGTTCTGGTGGTCTGAGTACCAGCAGTCGGCCGAAGTACCACTGGTTAAAATCCCCTGGCTTAAAGCCAATTAAAGACTGTCACAGCCCAATCATGCAACACTACATGCAACAATCCTATGTATGTCTACTCAGAAGTAAGTCCCATTATAGTCAATGGGGCTTACTCCCAGGTAAGTGTGGATAGGATCGCAGAAGGGTAACTCAGGATGCTACCCAAAGGACTTGACAGCAGAATTCATCTTGTAGTCCTCGTTGCACATTCATCTTACTCCCTGGTTCCTCTCCTGACCATCATACTGTTGGGTATTTAATTTATAAGCTCCATAGACAATTTGTTTACAAACCCACATTTTCCCATGTTCTTCTCGTTTCTTCATAACAATTGATGAGCATCATAACCATATTAATATACCTAGTTACAGTGTGGGTGGTATCTCATTAGATTTACACCTTTTGATACAAGTCACACAAACCCCTTACGGAAATTGTTTTGCCTGCTGCTCAATACAGCATTGAGGTCTACAAATTGCACAGAAAAAAACCAGACAGGGTCTAGTTTTTATTTATTACGAAGCTAAAAATAAAGAGGAATCCTCTGTTTCAGAGAGGGGGTGGAAAAGCATATATGGGTAGTAGCCCAATCCTGCCTAAGATGCGGCGGATGGCCTAAAGTCCCGGAGGCCCCAATGGGACTCCTTGGATATGCGCCACCTCTGGAGCTGGCGCACGTTCAGGGAGGCTGTGTAGGCAGGCCTGGGAAGGGGATGGGGATATGGTGGAGCACGCTGCCGATATCACCGCCCCCTTCAGGGCCCAGCTGACCAATGGCCCCGTCCCCTGCCACCCTGGCCTGCCCTCCCCTTCATGCCTTCCCGCCGACCAGCCTAGGACTTAGCTAGGTCAGTCGGCACAGGTCCTTGTAAGCGGTGCCGGCCTCTGTGCAGGCATCGCTTACCCTAGAGGAGTAAGCGATGCAACACCTTAGGCACCTCGGGGGAAGTGCTCGCTCCGCTGGCCTAAAGTTATGGTGGATTGCACCATCAATGTGGTTTAACTTTTGGTTTCTTTTCCACCATGAACATAAGAGTGGACATTACAGGCCTATGCCAGCTTAAGGTCACCATGATTATGAAGAACCAATGCATGGAGAGGGTAAACAGGTGCATGCTAGCTAGCCATGGCCCTGCATGGATGGACTTCCTGGCTGTGATCCAAGGTAACTATGCATTTAGTGCTAGTCTGAAGAGACCACGTGCCAAGATGTGATCATTTTCACTCTCCAGGTGTGTTGGTCCTTCACAGAAGACTAATGCCTGAGTAGGGCTTACATCTCACTCAAATGGCTACTGAGTACTAGATTCTTTTTCACTCCCTGTAAGGTGAAAGCACTGGCAGCCTTGGCAGGACTGGGCTCTAACCAAAGTGAAGCGGTAAAATTGTTGCAACGCGCCATATTGGAGGGATATAAGCAAGAACAAGCTAGGGAGATTAGATGGCCACCAGCTTAAAGAACTGGTGTATCTATCTTCTAAGCTATGCATCAACCATAGCATACAGTAGAGTTTCCATCAACTGTGGTTGGCCACCAATGACATCAGTGTAAAGTGATGCACATTGGGGCAAGAAATCAAAACTTCACATACATGCTCATGGGTTCTGAGCTGTCTGTGATGGATCAGGAGAGAGATCTTGGGGTACTGGTGGACAAGTCGAAGAAAGTGTTGACCCAGTGTGCAACGGCTGTGAAGAAGGCCAATTCCATGCTTGGGATCATTAAAAAAGGGATTGAGAATAAAACGGCCAATATCATTATGCCTTTGTACAAATCGATGGTAAGGCCGCATCTGGAGTATTGCGTCCAGTTCTGGTCACCGCATCTCAAAAAGGATATAGTGGAACTGGAAAAGGTGCAGAAGAGAGCGACCAAAATAATTAGTGGACTGGAGCACCTCCTTATTCCTTTTGTGACTGTCAAAGCCATGGAAGAACAGCATAGCTCTTTGAAAGTTGCTCCTGACACAGTAAGAAGTTCATCTCTACCCTTACTGAGTGTAGAATGCCATGATAGCTACAGCGGCACAAGGCTTCTCGCGTTGTTGCAACTACTTTGGATCCATCAGGCTGTCAGAAGACCTATGTTTGAGGCTGCAATCCAATACACACTCCGCTGGGAGTAAGTAAGCCCCATTGACTTCTGAGGAGACATGCGTAGAATTGCACTGTGAAACTCCATGAAACAAGACCTTAGGAGCCTTGAAGATATTTCCCTGCTCAGGATTTGCATGTGTCATTTCCCCAAAACTTCAAGGAAATACTTACTTGAATAGCGCAAAGACACTGATTGAGATAATATTTACGAAAGTGTTTGCTATGGTTCTGTTGTTTTGTGCAGGGGGGTTGATATGCTCTCTCTCTCTCTCTCTCTCTCTCTCTCTCTCTCTCTCTCTCTCTCTCTCTCTCTCTCTCTCTGTGTGTGTGTGTGTGTGTGTGTGTGTGTGTGTGCGCGCGCGTGCGTGCACGCACATGAGAGAGAGAGAGAGAGAGAGAGAGAGAGAGAGAGAGAGAGAGAGAATGAAAGGAAAGGAAAGGAACTGGCAGGTGAGCAATTTTTAGAAAGAAAGGAAGAAAGTTGTTCCAGCACCTGGCTAGAAACTCAATATCATGTTTAGGGCTTTGGGCGTGCAGCCTGGAGTGTGAGTACTGAAGGATTTAAAAAGCACAGGGGGTTCTTCTCCAGATTTCTTTCCATAGAGGGGCCATCATCAACTGCAATATGATTGTATTTTGGGGGAAGGAATAATGCAGAGGGAGGAACTGTACCGGCTGGCTGCCCAAAGACAGAGTGCTGCCTGGCTCCCATTCAGAACTCGCATGATATATTTGGAAAGACATCTTGGAACACTTGATGGAAAAAGGGACATTCTAAGAATGGGAAACACCATTCAAAAATAATCTGGTGGTGTAGCTCTTTCTCGAATCACAAATTAATTCCTAAAATTGCAAAACAGGTGAACTTCTGGGCCACCATTGCTGATCACAACTTTTCAAGTGTCTTCCAGACAGTCTGGATTTCACAACGCATTTCACATGGAGACTGTGCCCAGTTCTGTTGCTTTGTATGTACCTGGAAAAAAGATCCCCTTTAAAAAAAAAAGGCTGCAACCAGTAGAGAGTTTAATTCATCTGGTCCTATACTAGGTTGCCAACTTCATTTCTAGCTGGCTTCCTGTATAGTTTTACAGACACACACATCCCTGCCATGATCTTTTTTTTTTTTAACCCTTGTTGCTTTCTGAGGTTGCGAGATTAATGCCAGCTATGGCACTAGCAGGAGCCACAAAAGCTGATTTCCCCTACTGTGTAGCTCTTAAATAGCAGCCTCATCTAGCTATGACCCTCCCCAGCCTTCCAAATCTCCTTTGCCTGCACACTACATTTCTGCCAATAGCACACAGACCCACCCACCCGACCCTTTAGGAAGCATTGCCACACTCTCATTTCCTCCATGATCCCTCTTTCCTTCAAATCTTTGTCTCTTCCAGCTATTGTTCCCTTAGCCTTCTACTTCTCAGGCTATTGCCTACATTTGTCCACTTCCTTTAGCCACTTGAGTCCATTGCAGACATTATGGCAAAACAGGACAAATATGTATGGAGGCAAACAGTGAGAGAGCGCTAGCAAACCCCACCCCGTGCCAATACGCTCCTGAAGTGCTTCCTCCAGCTATCAGGAATACAGTGCTTATCTGCAGAAACAAATGCTATTCCCTGGGCATCCAGCCTGGTTTTTCTCCCTACACGCTGGTTGTGTGAATTTACAATGAATGCTCAGGATAACATTTCTTTCCATACACAGACAATATTTATTTATTTATTTATTTATTTACAATATTTATATCCCGCCTTTCTCCCTGAAGGGACCTAAGGCAGCTTACAACAAAGAAAAAATACAATACCAAAAAAATACGTACATAAATAGTTAGTTTCAAAACAATAAAAAACAGTTAACAAAAACTAATAAAAACAGCATCTAAAAATTGATTTAAAAGTTATTACAATTAAAACAGATCATAAAAACAGCAGCACCCCACCTGTACCAGCAGAATGTTTAAAAAGGCAAAGGACTCAGAAGGCTTCTTTGAACAAGAAAGTTTTTAGGCCTCACCGGAAAGTGTCCAAGGAGGGAGTAGTTCGTAAGTCAAAGGGGAGGGAATTCCATAAGGTTGGTGCCACTACTGAGAAGGCCCTGTTTCTGGCCGCCGCCCCTCAAACCTCCCTGGGCGATGGCACCCGCAAAAGGGCCTTCTCTGATGATCTAAGGAGATGAGCCGGACTATATAAAAGTAGGCGGTCTCTCAAATATCCTGGCCTCAAGCCGTATAGGGCTTTAAAGGTCAAAACCAGCACTTTGAATTGGGCCCGGAAACGAATCGGCAGCCAGTGCAGCCGTCGGAGGAGCAGCCCGACAGAGTCGAACCGCCTACCTCCTGTGACTACACGGGCTGCCACATTCTGCACTAATTGCAGTTTCCGAACCATCTTCAAGGGCAGCCCCACGTAGATGATACTCTGGCACCTGCATCGTGGATTTCCGGACCAGGAGAACCTCTGTCTTGTCTGGGTTTAGTTTCAGCTTATTAGCACTCATCCAGGTCCCAACTGCCTCCAGGCAGCGCTCCAGAACCTCAACAGCCACCCTGGAATCAGGTGGAAAGGAGAGATAGAGCTGGGTGTCATACTGATAGCACCCAACTCCAAATCCCCGGATGACCTCTCCCAGCGGTTTCATGTAGATGTTAAATAGCATGGGGGACAAGATGGAACCCTGTGGCACCCCACACCTCAAGGGCCAGGATGCCGAACAGGCGTCCCCCAGCACAACCATCTGGGTCCTATGTGCCAAGTAGGAGCGGAACCATCGCAAAATGGTGCCCCCAACCCCCAGGTCGGCCAGTCGGCCCAGAAGGACACCATGGTTGATGGTGTCGAAAGCCGCTGAGAGGTCCAGCAGAACCAACAGGGACACACTCCCCCTGTCCAGTCCTCGGCGTAGATCATCCACCAAGGCGACCAAGGCTGTTTCTGTCCCAAAGCCCGGCCTGAAACCAGATTGAAAGGGATCTAGATAATCCGCTTCATCCAGGACCCTCTGGAGTTGAGAGGCCACCACCCGCTCAATTACCTTGCCCAAGAACGGGAGGTTTGAAACTGGCAGGTAGTTGTCCATTACTGTGGAATCAAGGGAGGGCTTCTTCAGAAGGGGTCGAACCACCGCCCGCCTCAAAGCGAGCGGCAGCATATTTTCCACTAATTTGTTTTAGAAAGTAAATAACTCAGTGTGGCAAATGAAGAACAATGCAAATACTGTATCAGAATATCATCTATCTGAGTTGAGGATCAACATAATACCGGGTAACTCCGTTGTTTTAAGAAAACTTTATTCAAAGTTTCAAAATGTTGTAACAGCTTTACGTTTCGCCCCAAGCAAATGCGGCATTGTCAGAAGCGAGAATCGTCAGAATATCATCTATTTTTTCTTCTTTCGTGAGGAGAAGACGTTTCCAAATCTGAGGTGCTTAGGAAATGTCTACCATATAATAATAATAATAATAATAATAATAATAATAATAATAATAATAATAATAATATCAAAAACCTGACCCTAACTGTACATCTGAAGAAAACACCATGGCATTTTACATTTTCTTTTTTTTTCTTTTTTCCCCTCATTTATTTAATTTTATTAATAAACTACCAAACAAAACAAAACAATAAAACAAAACAATACAACATACTACGAAAGATTACAGCAAGCGCGAAGCAGTAAATCCTACTTGTATACGATTATATATTTACTACTTATAATATCTAACTAAGCCTATATCTCTAATATACTATTCATTAAATCCACACTTCATCACTTCTTCTCTCTCACTTTCTCTCTTAAAGAATCTATAAGTGGTATCCAAATATTCACAAAAAGATTAACTAACTTTTCCTTTATCATCGAAAAATCTTAATTCCCGCTTCAAATATTTTAATATATAAAGCCACACCATTTTTCTCCAAATGTATTAAAATAAAAACCTTCCAAATTTTCCTGTTTAAAAATAAATAAATTCTATATCCCCTTTTTATATGAGATTCTTGAAAACAAATCACATCTTATTTAAGTCTTTTCAAATAATAAAACATTATTTTTCTTTTATTCACAAAAGGGTTAACTAACTTTTCCTTTATCGTCTAAAAGTCTTAACTTCCACTTCAAATATTTTAAATTTATTAAGTCACCCCATTTTTTCGTCTTCAAATTTGTTAATTTTCCATCAAAATTTTTCCATCACTCTTTATATAAGTTTCTTAAAAACAAGTCATATCTTATTTGTACCCTAACTTTACATCTGAAGAAAACACCATGGCATTTTACATTTTCGGTTACAAATTTCAGGGTTTGTATTTATTTGTTGCGGGTTAGAGAGCATAAGGTTAATTTTACACACTATTCCCTAGGACAGTGGTGGCCAACCTTTCAACACGAATGCTGGCCCTTTAAATGGTTGCATAAGTGAGGGCATTTCAGCAGGTGCAGCTGCTTTAGTAGCACCATCAGCACTTGCAGCTGCCAAGATTCTGTCTTCTACACAACTCTTAAGAACGTAGAGGCTGTCAACTTATCTATATCAGTTGCATAACCCACAGCTAAGAAGGGCTTTTATGCTGGCAAGGTGTAACGCTCTCCCTTCTGCCCTTTTATGGGGGCGGTACAAAGGAATACCTGTTTCAGCAAGGCTCTGTTCATGTGGCATGAAGTGTGTGGAGACATCTGAGCATATCTTTTTATCATGCTCTCTGCACGAGTCTTTCCGTCAGAAACACCTTAAATCGATACTGACGTGTTTTCAGGGCTGGATGGAGGCGGATATTCTCCGAGCCCTTCTGTCAACAGAAGATGATGGGAGACTTGATGATGTTGCAACTTTTGCTTCTGTGGTGGTGGCTACTCGGGAAATGAGTTTTGATGTATAGATTAATTGTGGGACAGTTTGGGGAGAAATTCTCTGCAAGATTGGTTGTTGTCATTGGATCTGTTGGGGGATTTTTTGGGTTGTTTGTTTATGTTTGTCTGTTTGATGTGTTTATGCCAATAAAGGTATCTATCTATCTAAGAACACAGTAGCCCTAATGGTGGAAGGTTGGCCACCCCTACCCTAGGAGTTCTTTCTCATTAGAAAACCATAGATATTTATTAATTAGTATGGACCACAGTACTGAAAGCCAGGTGGAGAGTCTGCCAGATGTTACAGAGGAAACGTACAAGTGCAGGAATGGCATATTCCATTCTTGTTAGCCACTCCAATCACATGGCAGTCTAAGCATTTGCTCCAAGATTTAACTACTATGGGAGATGTTGTCAACACAACAGCCTTTTCCTTTACGGAAAATGTTTCACTGGGTCTTTTTCAACCAGACTGCTCCTTTCAAGACACGCCAGGCACCCAACAGGACCAACCACAGATTTTCACAACTCCAAAGGTCTCTTTTGTAACCCAGACCCTCTGCAGGCTTTCCACGTTCAAGCAGCTGATTCCCACTAGTGCGACACCTAAGATCTCAGAAGTGATATAATCTATCAAAGACTCACAGCCCAATCCTAACCAACTTTCCAGCACCAATGCAGCCATGCCAACAGGGCGCACACTGCATTTTGCAGTGCGGGGGCGGTCACGGAGGCCTCTTCAAGGTGAGGGAAAGTTGGTTCCCTTACCTCGGGGCTGCATTGCAGCTGCACCTGCGCTGGAGGAAAGGTGGTTAGGATTGTGCTGTAATACATTTAGGCTACAGTCCTGCACACACTTTCCTGCACGTAAGCCACATTGAACACAATGGTACAGTATTTACTTCTGGGTAGACATGCATAGGCTTGTGCTGAAAACAACTTTTTACAACTGGGAAAGATTACCAGATACCTAAACATACAGAGATTTTTGCACAGGATCTGAGCTTGATTTACAGTGGAGAATGCATCTGTTTCACACCGGCAAATGGAAAGTTCTGCTCCCCCATTTAAAAACTACAACCCTGGGTATATTTAAATATGCAGACTTGACACAGGCAGTCTGACTGTCATACAGAACAACTGGTAGCAGATGCTGACCATATTGTACAGTGAGCCAGCAGTGTCAACTGGATATGAGTGTTAGACTTGAGTGTTAGACTATATGGTGTGTTACCAAAGCGCAGGAGTACATGTGTGCATAAGTAAAATGCCACACAAAAAGGACTGTGATGCAATTAGATGTACAATTACATCAAGGTTGGTTTTGTGTCCCAAAATGTATACATTGTAACATGGGTGAGGACTGAAAACCACAGCTAACTGCACATGCTCCAAATCTGAAATTAATTAAAAAAAAATTCTAGTTGAACTAGAATTCAGGAAGAGTGAAACACAGGACAGAACAAACCAGTAAAGCAATAAAGGAATGGAAAGGTGGAAATCCTCTCATCCTTTGATTCTTACTCATAACACTAACAGCCAAATCCTACCCAAACCTAAAGTGAAATGTTGTTTGCTTCACCCAGGGAAAGCCTTCGCCACTGTCATGGGTCTCCTTGGATCTACGCCTGTTTATAGCAGGCGTACGTCTGGGGCATATAATGGCAGCTGTAAGGGAGACAGATGGGGTTAGGATATCGGCACACGTGAGTACCACCGATACCGCCTTGGTCCACCCCCTCCCCACCCTCCACCCTGCCCAGGACGACCCCTGTTCCTCCCCATCCCCTCCTCCTCCCCACCCCCATTGCCATCACACTATACCTGTCTGGGTCCGGCAGCGGGCCTCCCGCACTACCACTGGATGTAGCAGCACGCTCAAAATGTGCACACTGACAAAATCCATTTTACGACAACAGAACCAGAACTCTGTTCCACTGTCCTAAAACCCTGCGCACGCTGGCCCAATCCCGGATACCACTGGACCACTAAACTACTTCCTTGAATATGTCAAAACCCGTAATCTGATGAGGTTGATTGCTCAGGAAAAATGATGCATTCCACAAACCATAATAATGCACCCTAATTGTCCCTAATCGGAAAAGTGGTGAGTCAAAAACAAGTTTGTGTGAGTACAAAACATGTACCAGAAGATACAGCACAGTGGGTCAGTTCAGACAATACGTGTCCAACCAGCTCCCACACTATGCAATGAGGAGTGAGCATGTGAGAGCACACACATCCTGCACACATCCAGCACACAGAGGTGTCATTGCCTAGTCACATTGAGGAAGTAATCCGAACTGCCCCTCTATGCATGATTTAAATAATACTAATTTGAGATAGTATTAATTCTCATGTGGGGGGTTGATTTGGGTTAACCCCCCACATATGTCCATGGCACCCTAGTGTTCCATGAAGGGGTGGAAAACTGCACTCATGTTGCAGGCAGAACCTCATTGAGTGAGTTGGGGCTGCTTGAACATGTACTGTGCATTACCCCTTGATATTGTTCTCATACTTACAAACTTGTTTTTGCTGCTACACACAATATTGTTTAAATATAAGTAACCAACCAGCCAGCCATGGTGTACACAAATGAATGTATTAGCACTTAGATTCTTGTCGAGTCAGTGCTATTCCCTGTCCAATTTATGCAACATGACAGAACTCACAGGTGAAAGAAAGGTCACCTGTTCTGTCCAGGGAATAAGCAAAGAGGAAACTAATCACTGGTGGAAAAATAACTGCCAGGCTGAAGATAACTTAACAAAAATACACGGCCAACAAGCAAGCACAGCTGTGGTGCTACATGCTGGAGTAGAATGGAAAATATGTTTACTATAAAATATGTTCACTAGGGAAGAGATTATCTTATTTCTGTGCTAGTGTTACAGTAACCATATCACTACCTCTCCAATGGACGTTTTGTTCTTCATTTCCAGTGTAGACTTCAGACATGAAACGTCACCACCAATATGGCTGGAAGAAGCAGATATGGCAAATCATTTGATTACACTTTAGAATGGTAATTCATCCCAATGGCTGGTGGTCATCACAATTTTTGCACTTGACTACATGCCCCCCCCCCTGCTGCCACTGCTGCCTGGTTCCACCCCTTTGTGTAAAAAAGGTGGAAATACGACAGATCCTGCATTATTTCCACCCAGCATATAAATGTGTGTGTGTGGGGGGGGGGGGGGCGTTAGAAGTTTCTTGTACAGTTGCGAGAGCCTGCAGCATGGATTATTGTAGTCTTGCTGGAGGCAAAGGTAACCGTCCTAAGGCATGTGCACACTGAGAAAAAAGAAAACGTGACTTGGAAGCAGACATAGATGAGAAAAAAGGGAAAAAAAGACAAAAGAAGAGCACGGAGGGGATTGTCAATGAAGGCATTTTCTGGCCAAATGGGTGCATCAAACTGGAGTACCATGTCTGCACCACCAGGGCTCTTACTTCCTTATGAGGAGAATTGCAGTGGTACGTGCTGCTGGTCAATCTTGCCCAGCATGCAGGCACGTAGCAGAGGCATGAAATTCTAGGCTTCTGATTGGCACCCTTGCATGGAGGGGGTGGAGCACAGCGATGGTTAGCAGCACTTTTCGCTGCTTCCTGCTGTCCAGTGCCAGATTTGTGACCCCCATCCACTCCTTCCTCTGTCTAGTCTGAGATTAGCTGGTTCTCCTTTTAGGGAGCTGGGTAGGAATTTTTTGCTGCAATCCTGATCAGCTTTTGGCTTGCATTTTTCACCTAATAAACCACCACCACCACCACATGCCACCTTTTCTTGGTCATTGGATTTCTCCTCTGACTTTAATTCAAAGGCAGTTTACATAGGCAGGCATTGCTAAACCCCACGGGGTTTTTACAATAATACAAATGTTCGAGTCCTGCATAGAACCCTTCATTCCAGGTGGTTTCTTTCTCAGACCGGCCTCTCTCTGGCATTCGCCTCCCACACTTCAACTGCCAGCTGCAGCTTTCTCTCACACACAGAGACTCTGCAGCTCATCAGCGGTGTGTCGACAGCTCTCTGACAGCACACACGGATACTTCCGACCATTCCGAACTGCCATCCTCAGATCATCAGACATATGAGGCGACCACTCTGCCAACTGAGCCAGACTTCCTGCCTACCCTAGACTGGCTTTGGTTGAGTGGTTTCTTTAGGATTTGTATTCAATTCACCTGTGTTTTCTTTCCCTTTTTTTCTGGTCATTTTAGGTAGGTATCATGTGAGCATGGGAGTTAGAAGTGGGCTGGTCAGTGTGCACCCTGAGGTAAGCAAGGTCAGTGGGTAAACCAGTACCAGTTGTCAGATGCTTTCCGATTTGGCGAGGCTGGCTGCTGAGCCGTCTGGCTTGGATCCGCAAAGGCAACCTGAAGCGCTTTCCAGCCTGGAGCAAACTGCACAGTCCAGCTGCCTCTATCCTTCGGGGTTGACCATGAAAAGCTCAAGCGGTCTTCAGACAGATCATGGCTTGGAGTCAGGGTAGTCTCACCCACGAAGCTGGGGAAGACACAGCCTCTCGCCATTTCCTCACTGGTAGATGCCCGCGCGTGTGTGTGTGGGGGGGAGTTTAATATTTTCCCTGCTGCAAGTACTTTGATTAATTATGTTTTAAATCCAAGCCTCTATCTTGTGTGTTTATTTGTGGGGTACACAGGCAATGAGATGGAGGGTCCATCTAATTCAGCATCCTGTTTCTAGCACAGCAAATTTACAAGCAGGACATGAAGGCAACATCCATCCATCCATCCATCCATCCATCTAAAAACAAATGTCCTGGCTGACTCGTCAACGCCCAGCCCAAACCCCTGGACCTAGAAACATGGGGAGTATATCCCCTTCATGACATAAGCACCCACTAAGAGGGGACTTTTAGAAATTTGACCCCGAAGGGGGTCAAAAGGGGTACAATGTGTTTTCATGGGTTCCTCAATATCTCTTAGGCCTCATGAGATATCAACTTGGTTTTTGCTTACAAACGTTACCCATACAAATGCATACAAATATAGTCATGACAATATATGCTTACAAAACGATCATGATAATATAGATGTAAGTTTAATAAAGGTTCACTAAAGAGAATATTTTGAAAACACAAACCGTTCTATAAAACAACCAAAACAAAAATTTCTACAAACTTCCAAAGTTCTATAAAACAAAATTCTTGCCAACTCCCAACATTTCATCCAGTACATTTGACTTGCTTCTTCAGGGGATCTAAGTTCAAACTATCCTGTAGAAAGATCTGACATACTCTGGTTCAAACAAATGCTGCTTTTATACTTTAATTGGTTATATCAGGTGAATTCACTCACTGGCAACATACCTTCACTGGAAACAGGATTTAAAGGGCTCATGCTGTTTTTGCTTGTCTCATTGTTGTCTTTGTTAAATTGTTAAATAACCTCTATAATTCAGGATGTTGCAGCAATCACCCCCCTGAAGGGGTGAATCTAGATTTGGGGGTGAATTATAGAATCTTTCATATCTCCTGTGTTTGTTGACTTCTAACATTCTTCTTTTTTTTTTTTTTTTTTTGCATATAGGTGTCTTTTTAAAAACCTTAGTTTTTTTTAACATTAAAATCACAGTTTTTTTTTTAACATTTCACCCCTAAAGGGGTAAAAAGGGGGTAAAAGTACAAAGGTTTTTTTAAAAAAAATTCGATAGAGGACCTTTACTTGATAGAGGACGTTTTTCTCTACTTAAGGACCTCTTTGTAGACCACGTTGGTGGTTCTCCCCTCAGGTGCTAGGAACACCAGGCTGCTGGGTGAGCTCACTCTGGAGCAGGTCATGTCATTCGATGGAACCATGACTTTTAAACATTGCAGGGTGTTGCCTGACATGGGGTAGTTGTGCTATATTTAACTGGTTCATTGCAATCAAAGGAAAGTTTACGGGAGTCAAAGTGGATTTAAAATAATTAAATCCTGTGGCGAAGCGTAGGTATCAAGCTAGTCTTTGTATTTATGTCCCCCAATCTTTAGAGGCACACTTCTTCCAGACAGGAAGGTTCCTTCAGGAGGTTCCTTCAAAGCTACTGGTCATCACCACTGTGGAACTCCCTCCCCTGTGAGGCCTGTTTGGCCCCCTCATTGTTGACTTTTTTGCCATCTGGTTAAGGCTGTTTTGTTCAGGCAGACTTTTCAGTTCGGTTGTTCCCTGATTTTTCTTTTGATTTTTCTTCTCTGTGCTTTCTTCTCTGTACTTGCTGTTCAGTTGGTTTTTATTTTTAGTGTACATTATATAAGTTTTTTAAAATGATTTTACAGACCTATTGTATTTTTTGTGCTTTAATATGGTATGAGGCAACATAGAGGACAGAAAGATGGAATAAACATTCCTAGAAATAAATAGCATGAAATAAACACTGTCTGAACCAATGCCAAATAAAGAAGCACTATTCTGAGCCCTCATCCTTGCCTATTAGTGTGAAGCAATTTGTTCTAGTTTAGAAGAAAGATAATGGAAATGATTGAGGACTTTTTAAAAAAAAAAAAAATTCTTCTGTGAATTCACATCAGTCTTAATGTGAAGGTAATAGCTTCTTGAAACAATAACTTCTAATTTAAAAAAAAACCCAAGTCATTTTAATCATGTCACTTTGAGTTTGATGGCCATTGATGGAGGGCTCCTGGATTGCCCACACATTTTCAGAAGTGATGTGGCACTGGGGGCGGTTTGGGCGGTGGGCCTCAGGGCACGCGCCTTTTCCCGCGTCTTCACAGTGAGAACACTGCAGGTCTGGCCCTCCCACCCTCCCAGGCGCTGTTTCGCTCGAAAAAGGATCCAAAATGCCAGGGGAGGGCATTTCCATGCTGCGGAGGCGTGCTATGTTGGGGCGGGGCATGTGGTGGCCGTGGGGGGCGTGGCAGCGGCGGCCCCCACCCCATGAGGTTCTACGTTCGCCTCTGCGACATTTTTGTGAGTGGATGTCATAGCTGATGTTTTTAGGCAATTGCCTCTTTATATAATCAATGGAGTCATTTCATTTTGGAGACCACATGTGGCAAGATCGGCCTTTTGCATTGTTGCAGTTGCTATCATGGAAACAGTGTCAAAGCTCCTTTTTGCCTTCTGCCTTTAATTAGTGCAAACCACTCATAGTTTTCTTAGTCCCTTATGGCGCTTGCAGAGCAAAAATAATGTTGTTGGCTACAAAGAAAGAAATGAGGTCGTGTAGCATGTTGCCTTTACTCTTTTGATAGGAAATGAATCATTTGATATGGGCTTGCTTTTTAACTGAAAATAACAGCCGTCTGATCAACGCCCAGAGAGCTCTGTCATGGACTTATACGAGGGGATTAGTACATATACAGGTGTAATCAGAAGCTCTACTCATCTGTTCTTCCCACTACTACTCTCAGCACTACTACTACTATGTGTGTTCATTAGCCGTAGGCAGCTCCAGGGTGTACAGCTGTACACTTGGGGCTTCTCTATAAACATTGTAAAGAACAAGCATAGGTTAGGGTGTAGCCCGCCACCTCTATGCTTTCCCACGCACCCCTACATTTACTCCACCTGGAATGAGTGACCAAACAGGACTTCTGGCACACTTCTTTGAACACGTCCCTGAAATCAAAGCACAGGCTCCGTCTGACCTTGTAAACCCATGCCAACACTTGGCTGCCCTTGTCTCAAGGCATGGCTCGTATGGCCATCACCTAAGGCAGAATTCCGAGGTGAGGGAGAAAACCCATGGAAATCCAGCAACTGGATTGGAATACACAGCTATTTCCATGGGAGGGGTCATAGCGGAGGGCATAGGGGAGGGCATTGCCACAGTTCAGTGGCAGAATACATGCTTCAGGCAGGACAGAGAAAGTGTGTGCACCATGGGCAGCTGCCAGTCAGTGTGGCCAAGACCGATCTAAATGAAACAATGGTCTGATTTAATACAAGGCGGCTTCCTATTTTTGCAGCATGGGGGTGGGGTGGGGGTGGGGGTCCCACAAGAGTTTTACTTTGTCCATCTCTCAACAAGAATATTTTTCTACAATTCTTGGCGTGTGAAGTAAGCCTACCAAAGAAAAGTTATTAAGCGCTATAAATAATTAACTAACTAGCGGTAGTAATTAATAGTACTGAATGATATTGATTACTAAATTAAATGTGCAGTTGGTAGAGAAGTGACAATCGCTTGAGTGACAATCAAGGTTGCCTGTGTTATCTGAAGCGTGCTGAGGCGAACGCCAGAGAGAGAGAGAGAGCTGGACTGTGAAAGCAACATCTCGAATGAAGGGTTCTATGAAAGACTAGAACATTATTATATTGTAAAAAACCCTTGGGGTTTAGAACAGCCTGCCAATGTACACCGCCTTGAATAAAGTCAGAGGAGAAATTCAATGACCAGAAAGGCGGTATATAAATACTGTATATATTATTTATTTATTTATTTAATTAATTTGGTTTATATCCCAATGTATCCCATGGGCTCAGAGTGGCTTGCAATATTTTTTTTTCCCCTACTCGTTAATAGTCCTTTCCCCAAGCAGCCTGCTATCTTTAAAAACAGAAATCACTTGGAAGAATAAAAGAGACCAAATGAACTCAAAATGACTTTGCAAACAGAACATCTATTTGAAAAGGAAAGAGCTCAATTTCAATGGCAGTGCCGACAGTGTTGCTAGAGGTCTGCCCAGGTGTTGCATGGCACATTTTTATATGCACACCCGTACAGGGGATGTCTGCAGCGCTCTCTGCAGCGTGCAGAACAATTGAGGCACCCATCTCAAACCGGGCAATTAAGGTCCATCAAGAAACAAAAAGAGGAATGGATAAACTTACAATTTTATTTAAGGAAAAGTCAGTTAATTTTTTTGTGAATAATTGGAAACCATTTATTGACTTTTTTTAAGAGAGAGAGAGAGAAGAATGGTGTGATGATATGCAGATTTAATATGCAGAGAGAGAGAGAGAGAGAGAGAGAGAGAGAGAGAGATATGATGATGATGATGATGATGATGTGATGATATGCAGATTTAATGGAATGTTGGTGATATTTGGCTTAGTGGGAAAATAGTGAATAGTACGCTAGTAGGATATATTGTGGCGCAGCGGGTTAAACCGCTGAACCATAAGCTGTCGATCGAAAGGTCGGCAGTTCGATTCCCGCAACGGGGTGAGCGCTCGTTGCTTGGCCAGCTCCTGCCAACCTAGCAGTTCCAAAGCATGTCAATGCGAGTAGATAAATAGGTACCGCTTGCGGGAAGGTAAACAGCGCTCTGTGTTCCAGCTGCATGCTACGCGCTGCGGCAAGGAGAGTCATGCCGGCCACATGACCACGGAGGCGTCTTCGGACAACGCTGGCTCTTCGGCTTTGAAATGGAGATGAGCACCACACCCTAGAGTCGGACACGACTGGACTTAATTGTCAGGGGATACCTTTACCTTTTTAGGATATATTGCTTCCTGCTTGCACCCAGAGCAGGTATCGGAGCTCCCTTTCCTTTCTCCTCTTCTCTGCACCCTTCCTCTGGCATTACTGCAAGCATCTGCTTAGAGCTGCCTTTCTTCCACAAAAAAAACAAGAGCCCCTCCATCCATTTCTATGCAGTTCTGTGGGTTGAGTACAATCACTACTATAGAGTTGGCAGAAGTTAAAGGCAGCCAGTGGATAAAAAGTGGCTTCTCACACCAATTGTTCAAAGTCATTTTGCTCACCTTGGCAGTCTTCAAGCATGTGGTGGACATAATTAGCTCTATTCCCTTTTGGTTTGTCTAGACCTGAGTAGCATTTGCAGCTGTGTTTGATTTTAGGTAGCATCTGCATTACATTACGCATCAAATCAGTTAATATAAACTTGTTTTCAAGCAATTCACCAGCCATGACTTCTTCCAGGAGTTCTACCTTTGTCTCGGTGCGGAGAAGTCTTACATTTTCAGTCCCATACAGAATTCCTATTTCCAGAATCCTATAGAGAGCGTCGTTTGTAGTATGCCTTTTACGCTACACTGTGGAAAACTCAAAGTGTTGTGGGCTTTTGATTTAGGAGGTTCACTCAATTATCGATAAGAAATCCGAGAGTATTTTATGCCATTGGAATCTAATTTTACATGCAAACAAGAAGACTCTATTTGCCTACATTTGTGACAGTTCAAAAGATCAGATTCTAATGAACCAGGCGAGCCACCATGATGACTTGCGGTCCATTCACCTGTAAATGTACAATTTCACTCCTGACCCTCCAATTATACCATTAGCAAACCTCCTAGCAATCAAACTCTGGAGAGGACAATTGCTCAGGTCTCCTGGAATCAGACAGTGAAGTCACAGTGTTGCAGAAGGAATGGAACCGACTCAGGCTTTCCAGTACACCAGATTGTAATGTTAGTCAGCACCATCAAAAAGAATAGCAGCACCAGCTATTTTCAAACCTGGCATGTTGACAGTTGCTACAGTACTTTACAAGGCTTAGGAAGCTATTGTGCAAAGCTAACTGATGGTCAAATAAAACCCAGCAGTACCATATTGAACCTGTTTGCGTTTCCAGAGCCAGCAAAAGTTTTCCATTGACAGCTATTGGGCAGAAGAGCTTTGGATTTATCGAAACCTTAAGTGCCGCGACGATGAACGAGTTCGTAAAGATGCATCGTTCAACAAGTGAGAGAAAGACTTTATTCGTTTCATTATATATAGTATTTTGCTTTTAAGAGTTTTTCCTTTACCAGAATGAGCCATGTTGCCAACAAAAACAGATTAGAGCAGGCCAGGTGGTAGAAATAAAAAGCGATTCACGGTTGCATAGGCAACATATAGCCATGTAAAATAACAATGATATGCACATGTTGTAAAAAGGAATCTTAAAGACAATTATAACAATGTTTGGGTGAGTATCCATGTTGGATGGTAGGCAGCAACATTGCCCTCCTAACAGTGCCTAAGGCATAGGATTACTCAGAAGTTAGTCCCACTGTGTTCAACAGGGCTTACTCCCAGGAAAGAGTATTATCTTCATATCACATGGACCTTTATTTTTTTTAATGAAACCTGCACAGGTGAGAAATAGCAGCCTTAGATATTCTAACCAAAAAAAAAAAAATCACAGAGTCCAACAGAACTATATAACCAACACTGACAAATACCTGGTGGAGTAACATTGCCTTCACTACCTGCCTAACAATCCAATTCTACCCCCGGCCACATTGCAGTATGCAGCCATGCCGCAGAGCCACACACTTCATGCTATGTTTGGCGAGTGCTATTTTTCCCTTACCTCTTCATAGGCCTCCTGATTGCCTGTGGGTCTCCTTGGACCTACGCCAGCTTATATAGCTGGCATAAGTCTGAGGAGAGGAAAGGGGAGGGACCAGGCAAAGGGAAGGGGATACAATTATGGCACACACTGATACCACGGGAATCCACCTCCTCCCTCCCCAATCCACAACCTGCCCTCTCCTGATTTGCTCTGAAACTCCCCTTGTCCTCCCCCTCTCCACCCACAGCACGCCCCTGCCACACCTTACTGAAGTTGACACAGCCGAGGGTCCACAGCAATGGTGCACTCCTCACGCCGTTGCTGGGCCATCATCCCACTGTCACAAAAGGCCCATAGGAAGGAGCCATAACTGTATCAAGGAATAATGCCATAATATAAGGCATGAAAAGGCATTCCCAAAACCGTAGCGAAAGCAGATAAAACATCTTACAATTTGTCCCTGCAGTTCTCAAATGAGAACATGAAACAATGCTTTTGAATGGAGGGAGGACGGGAGAATTCATTTTCTTATACTGTATATTACAAGCTTGTCTAACGTAAGAGTAGTTATAGTGATTTGGGATGCATAGTAATTCTGGAAGCTCTGTGGTGGCTCTTCCTTCGATGATGGCTAACGCTTGTATGATATCACTTGTAGCTGAAGTGAAAGTATTGTACAGTGATTGGAATGCCGGTCATTGAGGGCATAGAATTGTACATATTATTGGTAAGCTGATATGTTCCTGACTGATACAATGCGTTTGATTTATTTTTATAAATTATCTTATTCATTGTTTTCATATGTTTCATATGTACAAAAGACCCTGAAGGTTTTGTCCAAAGCAGCTTCCAGAAAATAGCATAAACACATAAAATGCAAAATAAAACACAAAACCGATAAAAACTTAAATAGCAGTCGATAAAACAGTCTGATGAAATCCAATATAAATACATTTACAACGACAGCAATAAGATGCAATATATTACGTTAAACCAAAATATTATTAGAATGGCATTGAAAAGACAAGGCCATAAGTGTCAGGCAGATGAAACAGAGTGGAGTTCACACATGGGCTGTCATCATAGCAAATGTCTGTTCCCCAGCTACCACCTGCCTTACCACATTTGATGGGAAGTGCCCAGAAAAGGACTCATGAGATCGTTTTAGAGCAGTTTGGGACAGAAGCAGGCAGTCTGAAGCAGTTGCGTCGCTAGCAGGCCACGTGGGGGGGATGATGCATTTTGCATCACTGGTGTCACTGCAGGGGGGACAGAGCTCTAAGTTCCGCTGCGGTCAGACCCTCCGTTACACGGGAGCACGAAGCGCCCCTGCCCCCTCGCCTTTGTTGGAGCCATTCAAGTCAGTGCTTTCACCGACTTGAATGGCTCCAAAGGTGAGGGGGCGGGGCACTTCTTGCTCCTGTGTAACGGAGGGTCTGACCGCGGCGGAACTTAGATCTCCGCCCCCCTGCAGTGACGCCAGTGTTTTGCATCATCGCCCCACCCTCTCCTCTCCTGGAAGGCTTCATTTGAAGTCTTCTAGGATGAGGGGCAGGTGGGAGGGTCCCAAAAATGTGCTGGTTTTGGTGCATTTCAGCTCCGCGGCTGCAAACACAGCCCTCTTGCTGCTAATAAGCAGCTGCAGGCCGAAAAAATCCTGCTGCGGCTCCTCCTCACGAAGAGACCGCAGTTTTCACCCAGGGGGATTGCATCCCCTCACACCCCCTTAGCGACGCCACTAGTCTGAAGATACCTTTTCTCAACCAATGTAAAACTAGGAACCGGATTTGCACTTGGAACACAAAAAAGTTCAACATTGGCAAGCTATGATGTACAATTTTCTGTGCCAGTCAGCTGCCTTCAAAATGTGCCTATTATATATACTTAGTTCAAACTTAATAAACTGTGTGTAAAAAAAGGCAGCCAAAAAGGGATGCATGATTCCATTCACAGACGAACATTTAAAAACAGAACACACAAATGTCTGCTTCTAAACTAAGTAATAAATCACGACGAAGACGAGTGTGTGTATTAAAAATATGCTTAAAATCACAGATGCAGGTATTCATTGTACTTGAAAATGTTGCTAAGTTGACAGCAGCAAGAAGACAGGAGATGCCAGTAGCTGTTGCTACTCTCATAGCAATGGTCTTCATCAGTGATATTTGTCTACAGGACTGTCAGTCTTCAACCCCTTGACCTGAATCAAAATGTTTGGAATTAAGGGACAGTAGCTCCTGGTGAGGACTGAGGGCTCAGTCCAGCCTAACTCAGGCACAGTTGAGGCCCAATTGTGGCCCAATTGTGGCCCAAACTAGGACCGAGTTAGGCTGCAACTGTGCCTGAGTTAGGCTGGAGGCAACAGCATTGGGCCAGGATCGCGGCAAAACTTACCGCAGAGGCAGGCAGGCTCCTGTGGGGAGCTGTCAGTCTTGTGGAAGCGAAGAGCCCCCTCCTCAGCCCGTCTGCGTGCACCTACCACAGCTGCTGCAGCGGTCGCAGCAGATGGGCAGTCACAGGCGGGCCTGCAGGCACTGCGCGTTTGACAGTCAGCTGAAGGGCAGAGGTTGTGCCAGTGCCAGCTGCCCCAGGGCACCCTGGGCATCAGCCACCTGCCGCAGGGGGGAGTGCGACTGCCCTCCCTCCTGCAGACTGCGATGCCACCCCCAAGCCACGGTGAGGCTGCACATGGGAGTCATGGGGGGGTGAGCGGGGGAGAGAAGGGAAGGAGGGGGTGGGAACGGCACGCACAAGGGGGGGGGTCTCATGAGGTCTGGAACCGCCTCCGCCAGGACATGCCCGTGCGCTGCCTGAAGCCCTGGGCCTCAAGGGCCGTGGCAATGCCCACAAAGAAGGCATCCCAGCATGCCTTCTGCTCCGTGCCCCGGCCAAGACCGAGAGATGCCGTGGGCTTGTCTGCTGCGAGCGGGAAGGGCTCACGCAGCTCATCACACCCCCAGATGGGGCAACGTCGGCACCTTGCGGCAGGCGCTCTGGCGGCATGGGGGGTGCCAGCGTCCATCATCAGGGAGTGGGAGGGGAGGCAGGCACACTGACAGGGGGTGCTGGGGAGGGGCACGGGTGGGTCAGAAACAGACAGACAACACGGCTGGTGGGAGAGGGATACAGGGAGAGGGGTCTGCAGAGACCAATAGGGGCACAGGGGGCACTTCGCAGATGGAGGCAATGCAGGAACGGGCGCCTCTCATGCAGACGGACCGAGGGCGGACACGGACGCCGTTGATGGGCGGAAACGGACGCCGGTGACGGGCGGACACGGACGCCGGTGATGGGCGGACCGAGGGTGGGTGAGAACCCCTGTTGCTGAAAGGGCTCTTCACGGACGTGGCGGACATGCGCCACAGTGCCCGTCAGTGTTTGCCTGCCTGACAGGCCCCCCAACTCCCCCCTCCCCTCTGGTCCCAGAGGGTCCGGCGGCCCCCCTGCTGTGTTCTCCCAGGGATGGCTGTGGCGGACCCTGGCTGGGATTCATGCAGAGGCTTGTGTGCTGGGGCCTGCCTGTGTGGGTGTGTGGGGCAGTGCTTGTGCAACATTGGGGACATGTGTTTCCAGGGGCATCTTTATTGTTCTGGAACAGTGGCAGAGATGGCCGGGCGTGGCTGCCAGGGGTAGGCACAGCAGCCTCTAGGACCACAGCAGCAGCATCAGGCGAGCCCCATGGACCTGGAGATGCGGGCTCTTCCCCTGTGGAACCACGGCCTGCTCCATAGAAAGGGGAGGGACAGCAAGTAGGCAGCCAGGGCGGTGGGGCAGCAGCAGCAGCTGAGGTGGGTTGCAGGGCAGGCTCCCAGACCTCTCTGGCAGCATCAAGGCAGGTGACCGTGGGGCAACCAGACTGCTGGCCCAGGGGTGCTCCCCGGACGGTTTGTGGTAGTGGGCATTCCTGGCGGGACGAACAACATGGGGGTGTTCCATGGCAGCTGCTGCGTGGTAGCAATCGCCATTGAAGAGGAGCCAGTGTGCCAGTTGCAAAGGTCTGCAGGGAGAGAAATCAAACACAGCTGAGTGGTGTGAGACACATAGCCTGGTCTGCGCTCCTTCCCTGGGTGTACAGTGAGCATGATCCTGTAAGGGAAAGGGGTCAAAGAGAGAGACAACAACACAACTTGGGGGTCACAACCATGGCAATCCTAGCAATACTGACCTGTCGGTAGACCCTGTGGAGAAAAGAGGGGGGGGAACAGCTGGTGTCTACATATGGGTTACAGTTCCACACTCATGGCATTGTGTGCTCACATTAATACAGGCAGCTATGAGACAAGACATTGGTATAGAGGCATATCATGGCAGGCTATGCAGGCAGCTATGAGACAAGACATTGGTATAGAGGCATATCATGGCAGGCTATGCAGGCAGCTATGAGACAAGACATTGGTATAGAGGCATATCATGGCAGGCTATGCAGGCAGCTATGAGACAAGATATTGGTATAGAGGCATATCATGGCAGGCTATGCAGGCAACTATGAGACAAGACATTGGTATAGAGGCATGTATCCTACCTATATTTCTCTATGCAAAGAGGCAGACGTCAGACCACATGTCAGCACAAACCCTGCACTTACCTGCTGGTGTTGTTGCCTGTATGGGGGGGGAGAGAGGGGCTGGGAGAAAGACATGGGTTAGCAAACACTTGCATGGAGGCAGCTGCCCAGGCACAGCTGTAAACAGGTTGGCCACAGCCAGAACAGCCCTCTCTGCCCTAGAGGGGGGGAGAGAGGAGAAGAGAGAAGTGGGGTGTTAGAAAAGTTTTCAAAGTCCCACTTTGTGGCTGCTGGGGGACAGAACCCCACGCCACGTGCTCAGAGAGAGAGAGAGAGAGAGAGTGGAGGGCTGGGGCTGGGCTTTTGTGGGAAAGAGGCTGGGTGGGGCTGGGTGCTGATAGGGTAACTATTTGGGTCCATGTCCAGAGTTAGGCCACACCTGTTCGGTCCTAACTCAGGCCCAACTCGGGCCCAGGGTGTTAGAACTTTTCAGGAGAGGGCTGGTGTGGGTAAGGTAAAATGGCTCCTATGGGTCTCCTCACATTTGGGTCCACCCTTTTTGCTGGCCCAAATTTTGGGCCTGAGTTGGGCTCGAGGGGGCGTGTCAGTGGCTCTCCAGTGTCTGGAACCGGACCAAAATTCGTAACCGCCCCCGTCACACCCCCGACACGCCCCCAACACACCCACTTTTAGGCTGCAATTGTGCCTGAATTGTGCAATTGTGCCTGAATTGTACCGCAGTTGCCTTGGGCTGGACCGGGCTGCAATTCAGTCACAATTGCAGCCCAACTCAGGCACAATTCAGGCACTACTCGGGCCTAAAGCACTTGGGCTGCAATTGTGCCTGAATTGTACTGCAGTTGCCTTGGGCTGGACCGGGCTGTGAATTAGATATACATGTTCAATGTGTCCAACACATATATATCAACAAAAAGATATACATGTCCAACCAGGCAGAGGCGTCACTAGGGTTTGTGTCACCTGGTGCAAGAGCTCATCGCGTCAGCCCTGTGGTGTCACTAGGGTTGGTGTCACCCAGTGTGGTAACTCATGGAGTCACCCTCCATTAACTCTATTTTAATATGTAACAGTACAAGTCACCCAACAAGTCAGTAACCAACAAAAAACCAGTGGCCAATTTGATGACACTCACACAACTGAAGAAGAGTTCTAGTATTAGCTGTGATACATAGAAATGAGAGCTGACTCATAACAACACCTTATTGGTTCCATGCTGTGTCATAATAACGCCTCATTGGCTCTCAGAACAGTCAGTCTTATTGGTCAGTTTTAAGGCAATCCATTTTTGTTACATAAAGACAATTGTTTTTCTTGTTATTTGGCCATACCGGCGTTTAACAGAATACAGATAATTCAACACAGTTTTTACATTACATTCTGCATTAAATTACCTTTCAAATGATATATAACATGATGGTATTATTCATAAATACAAAGTTTCCAAAAAGGTTCCACTGTTTTGGCCATGGTGTCAAACACACACACACCCGAGATGGGGTACACACACACACACACACACACACACACACACACCTTCACCCCCTAGTTACACCACTGACACCAGTGCTCTTGCTGAATCCAAGTTAAATCACTTCACCAACACAGAGGAACCTGCTCATACACAGACAGACATCCCACCCAGATATTTAATCACAAATTCCTTCTTACAGATACTTGTAACATATTCCAGAGCAGTTACAGGTATTGTTTAAAGGGGATTCTGAAACGATAACTCTTGTTGTGTTTAAGACTATCACCAATGCTTCCTATTAAATCATTGACTGAAGGGGCTAGACTGCATAATTACAAAATCAAGTTACAAGACCTTACATTTTTGTCAACGAGTACAATTTCCATTGTCCTGTTCATGCAGTAAGCATACATAAAATTGGAGAACCTTCACAGCTTTACTACAGGTTTTCATTGGGCATGAGGGAAAAGTAATTGTTGAACAAGTTTGCTTATGTAACCTTTGTGATGACGTATTTGTGCAGACTTACATCAGCAAGCATTTCTGTGTCCCTCTTCTGAAAAGTATACACTTGTGCACCCGGAACAAAGAGAGCTTCGGTTTAGAAGTATAGCTTGTCAGTTACTTCAGTGGGCTTGAAAAGAGCCTTTGCTGTAAAATGTGTCCATCTTCCTATTTGATCCAATGTGTATAACTAATTTAAATCAGAAGAGGTTTTATTTAATCTCTGGTCTTATTATAGCTTGGTCATACAGTACAATACTGTATGCAGCACAAGTCTCTTTCCCCCTGCTTTCTGTGAATGCATGATATCCAATCTTCTTGTAAAAATTCCAAGTGGCAGGAACACTTTCACCTCCCTGTTCCAGGGTTCAATTACTTTCCTAATTGGGAAGCGGCATTTTATTTCAGGACAACATTTGTCTATCTTCAAGTTGCAGCCATTGGATCTAGTTATGCCTGCCACTGCAGTACTGAGGAGCCTGTTAATATAAGATGGTTTTGCCATCTGCAAGTTTCTATATGAGTCATAGGATGGGCCAAGAAGATGATATTCTTATGGAACAAAATTTTACGAGAGGGATTGCCTGTAGGCAAAACACAAAACTAAAACAAAATAGCACGAGTGGTGGCATATTTTGAAACAATGGCACTTTTTGGGTGGCTAGCACCAGTGAAACTTTAGTGACCATTTCTGAAACTTTAGTGCAGGGCTGGCCAAACGTGCTTAATGTAAGAGCCACATATGATAAACTTCAGATGTTTGAGAACCATAATATTTATGAAGCATTTAAATTCTCAAATACATTTACTCACTATGAACATTATAAACTTATGTTTTAATCCAGTGGACTCTCCTGGTAAATATTTATAAAGCTTGAACATTTCTTATTTACCTTGTATATTAATTGTGATGCAAAAAGGAGCTCAGCCAACATATTTCTGAGAGCTGCACATTATATGTCAAAGAGCCACATATGGCTCAGTTGCCACAGTTTGGCCACCCCTGCTATAGTGTGTCGACAGTCTAGGACTCTTCCAGATGGAGTGCGTAGGCTGGGATTATCGCATGCCCTTTACAGTGACTTCTCATGGCATCATCCATCCATTGTCCACTTGCAGTTTCCTTGCATGCATCACATTTCTGAATGCAGAAAACCTGACTTTCTGAGAACTCCAGCTGTGTAGATCATTGTCAGTGCTATTGCTCCATCTTCCCTGAAAAGCACATGCCCACATACAACAGGCACAACAGAAACAGGAGAGGTAAAAGAGGTCAGGTCAGGTTGCTGTGTCCCCAAATGCATTATGTCTACTGCAGTGTGGTAGGAAACTTTCAGATCCTCATGTGATTGCTAGTGGAAAGCAACAACTAACTGGCACTGCAAGGAGCACTTTTGGAAGTACCCTTGGATGAACCAGTGGCCTGTCTAGACCAGGGGTTCTCAACCAGTGGTACTAGTACCACCAGTGGTACCTCGGCCAACTGCTGGTGGTATTCGGATCGTCAGAACACTGGAAAAAACCCCCCCGCTCCGACATGGCACTTTTAGCGGCATGTTTTTGCTCCCGAGAGGCTCCTGCCTTTGGCCGAGCCTCTCGGAAACACTTAGAAGGGCCCTCCCACCTGCCCAGAGCCTCCTATCTGCATATTCTGGCCCCCGAAAACCTGGAAGTAACTGGAGATGACATCATCACCAATCACTTCCGGTGGCACACAGCAGCAGTAGCGTCACTAGGACGCGCGTCACCCTGGGGCGGGGGACGCACGTCACCCTAGTGACGCTCTGTCATCGCGGCGCGGGGGGGCGACCCGGCTCCCCCCCGCGTCGCGTCACCCTCCCGGTCGCCCTCCGGACGCTCCGAGGCCAGCCCGGGAGCCGGCCTCGGAGCGTCCGACCCCGTTGGCGCTCCAGGGCCTTCTGAAAGAAGGCCCACGTAGCACGTTCATCCGGGTATTTCCCGGATTTTTGCGCATGCGCAGACCGTTTTGAGGGCAAAATGGCGCGCGTCACCCCCAGGCGGCCCCCCCCGCCACGCTCCAGTGACGCCCCTGCACAGCAGGAAAGTGGCGCCAGAGGTGGTACTTGGCAGGGAAGGGGTTGAGAACCTCTGGTCTAGAGCAGGGGTTCCCAACCTGTGGTACACGTACCCCCAGGGGTACACATACCGCAGGCAGGGGGTATACGAGACGCTGCCTGTTATCAGCTGCTGCGATCAGCAGCTGATGACAGGCAGCAGAACCGTCTTTCCCGGTCGCAGCGCAACTGGAAGGACACATTTGCCTGCGCTGCAACCCAAGAAAAAAGGTTACCACCCTCCCAATGTCCCCCTATAGCTCTCCCTACCTGTTCTCCCAGCTGCCGCCATCTTGGATCTCGCGAAAACTCATGAGATTCAGGATGGTGGCGCCCAAATCTCGTGAGTTGGCGAGGATTGTACAGCTGAGTTAAAATGAGATCTCCCTGATGGGACTGAGATTCCAGTAGATTTGACTGCTTCACCTGCTATGGTTATTCCTCAGGATCCTGTTGATATTAGTAAAAATATACACTCAGAGGAGGTATGGTTAGTAGACTTGTCCCCAATTCAGACACCTAAGATGTCTCAGACAGACGTAGAAGCCATCTTGGAGACTTCTTCAATCAGAGTTAGTACCCAAGTTTCTGCTGATACTGCTGTAGCACCAGGAATGGACTCTCAAGAAGACATGGGAACACAAGAAGTACCTGATGCAGAAATAACTACCTGCAATGATTTATTATATGAGGACAGATCAGCCACCCGAGATGCTCAGAAAATAGACACAAATGCGTCATTAGTGCAAATAGAAGATATCCATAAGGAAGAGGTGAACAACCCTTCATCTATCAATGGTAATCCTGCTTTTGTATTACCTTTAGAAGAGCCTCAAGGAATACGGCCATTTTCGACTGCAGTATTAGAAACTATTTCGAACACACAGGGAGTCAGCTCAGGTCTTCAAGCCCCTGAATCTACTGTTTCAAATGTTGCTGTCTCTGATCAACTAGTAAACAAGAATGATTTTTTATTTCAAAGGAAATAAAGGGGACACGTGACGTTCCCCGGAGATCAATTAAAATTCTTAGTTGAAATCTCGTGAGGGCACATGAAGCATTCGTAAGATTTGGGTGCTGCCATCTTGGATCTTGCAAGATTTCATGAGATCCAAGATGGTGGCAGCTGGGAGAACAGGTTGGGAGAGCTTCGGGGGACATCAGGAGGGCTGTAGCCATTTTTCCCGGGTTGCGGCATGAGCGCCGCAACGCAGAAAAAAAGCTACAGCCCTGCCAATTCAGCAGGGCTTTAGCCTTTCTCTGCAGGAAAGGGGGGTACGTGGGAGTACTTTGGGGGGTTCAAGGGGTACATGGGGTACATGGGGGCAGGACATCTGGGGGTATGCGGAGCAACCAGAGAGCCTCGTATGGGTACGCGGGCCTCCAAAGGTTGGGAACCCCTGGTCTAGAGCATAACACAATCTGTCATTTCTTATGTGCTTCATTTGACACCTATTACGTGGCCTGTGTTTGTGATGGCTGAGGTTAGACTAGTTTCTCTTGTTAATACCAATGCAACAGGGTGGGGTGGGATGTGGGGCAACGTTTAATTCAATATTTTAACATGGATCTAAAAATCCACTCCTGGGGGCATGCAATCTTCCACTGTAGAAGATAGTGACCAAGGTATTTCTAAGAGCATTTGACATTGGAACATGCACAGCACAGGTGAGTGTGATATTGTTGTTCAGATGCAGGAAATACCAAAAAAAAAAAAAAGTAGTCTGAGTAATAAAGTAGTCAAAGATTATATTAGGCACTCCAATTCTCAACCTTCCCTATGTTTACCTTTCTTATCTCAAATTTGAGAATGCATGAAATAGGCTCCCTCCCTCCCTCTCGTTTGGACTGGACTATTCCATTGCTAAGTGGCTTTTCTTTATTAGAGCCATAGCTAGTATATTCTCTGACCTTCTCCAGACCATTAAAAGTTAGTCATCAAACTGTCCCCAAAGCTGTTGTCTATTAGCTGCTTTCTAAGCTTTAGGGTATTTTGTAACATACCAGACTAAATAATGATTCAATGGAGAGCGACATAATCATGTGCTGACACTTTGACTTATTTTATGAATTGCTTTTATCCTCCCTGATGTGTTGTTTTGGACACTGCCCTATTGAGTAGACATCATATCCTCATGGTGCAATTATGGATATTCTTTTCCTTCCAAGTCATGAGTGTATACTTAGGGTTGCTGCCTTAAACTGGAAAGATTCTCACTGAACTGTTCAGTATGTGCAATTATTATTATTATTATTATTATTATTATTATTATTATTATTATTATTATTATTATTATTATTATTATTATTATTATTATTATTATCATCAGGCTTACCAGATCTCCAACCGGGACAGAGTGCTAGATCTTTAGGAGAAGGAATGTGGGCAGGTGTAGCTTGTTAAACCTTAGAGCACAATCCTAGGCATGTCTACACAGAAGCAAGCACACAATGGGGCTTGCTTCTTAGTAGACATGCCTAGGGTTGTGCTCGAAGGTTTAGCAAGCTACACCTGCCCACATTCCCTCTCCTAAAGGTCTAGCACTCTGTCCCGGTTGCAGATCTGGTAAGCCTTATTATTATTATTATTATTATTATTATTATTATTATTATTATTATTATTATTATTATTATTTAGTAGTAGTAGTAGTAGTAGTAGTAGTAGTAGTAGTAGTAGTAGTAGGTCTCTACTCCTGCAATGTGTTAATTTTTAACTTTAATTTTAACATGCAACAATAATAAACTACAGAGCTTGACAGAAACAAGGGAATCGTTTTCAATATACTGTATGATGTTTGCATTTTTGCAGGGCCACAAATAATTTCCAGGGTGACGTTCTGTAAGAAGGACAAGAATGACTTCAAAAGGAGCAAGAGCTCACTCCAGTCTTTTTTTATTTAAACAAGTCTTCATTACTAGGCTGCTCCTACAAGACCTTATTCAAGACAACTACTTCACATGGCAATCATGTTGACCATGACTATATTATCAGTATAATCAAAATTATTTTGGATTTGATAATTTAAATTGTAATGATAACGATACTGGCCACAAAAGCCTCAGATTATACATGGCTATAAGCGCAATCCAATGGAACAATGGGCGGCGGAACGAGCGTTCTGCCGCCCGAAGCCGTCGCGAACAGACCGTAAAGCATGTTCATGACAACTCAGGAGTAAGGGTGGCTGGTGCGGAGGCCGGCTGCCCTCACTCTGGCACTGAATCATCCCTGCAGCCGCCGGAGGAGGTAAGTCCAGCTCTGGCAGGTGCAGGGGCGGTCCGAACAGTGAGGGAGGGGGGCCATTGGCCAAGCCGGCCCAGGGGGGCAGGGATGGTGACCGCCATATCCCCGTCTCCCTCCCGGCCGGCGCCGCCTTTACACAGCCTCTTCTTACTTCCGCCAGCTAAATATCTGGCGGAAATCTGAGGATGCCCATCGGGCCTTCCCCATTCGACACTGGGGGAAGGGGACGAATGTCCCCTTTCCCCAAGTAGACCTCCTGGCTGCTCCAGAGAGCCCACGAATGGGGATAGGATCCGGCGGGCGGCCCTGGGCCACCCACCGGATAGTTAGTTAGGATTGGGCTGTATATTGTTGTTATACTGGCATTCCCTCCCACAAACATGCAAAGTAGAAGGGCAGATATGCATTACCAAATATGCACACTGGACACACACAGTTTAGTCCATCAGAGCTCTTGAGTGCACATCTCTCAGTATTTACAGCACTTGGAGGGACTGTAACTCTGTAGTAGAGCGCTTCCTTTGGATGTCAAAGGTCCTTGGACCCCTTGGGTTGAATGATCCCTTCTGTCAGAGGAGATAATCATCTCTTCATGTTCCCAAACAGTAACTTCCCAAGCTGTAGTACACACAGGACCATAAGAAGTGCCCTGGAAAATGCAATTACCTTTTCTTGAAGGACCCCAACCCTCTTTCTTCAGTCACTGCAGAAAGCCAAAGCCCACAAGGAGGACTGCACAATTCCTACTGGTTTCTGTCACCTGTGCAGAGCCATGGAGGCCCAATGCTGAACTGACAAAAATGGTCTTTGGGCCTTCAAGACTGGATGCACTGAAGCAGAGAATGTGTAGACCCTAAATTAGAGTTTTCTGGATCTCACTGGAGACACTTCTTAAGCCCTTCTTTCCATGGTGTAGAAAAGAGAAACGTTAGCACACAGCTCTATAAAGTGAAATAGGAATATGAATTATAATTTGATCATAAACTGCATGGGGATAAAGACTACTGAAATATATAAGGCTTTCCTCTATATTCAGAGGGGCACAAACGGAGGCCCCAACCCAGAATCCCAATAATATGCTTTCAATTAGTTTATGTTGTGCACATGCCACAGAATAATTTAACACAATGTTTTGTTTCTTTCACAGACTTTGTTGTATTCCTGCTCAGAACAGTTAGGGAATCACAAAAGACTCTAGTTTGCGTGGTGCATATTAATGGAAAATTTGAGGCCATGGAAACATTATTTCTCCATCCCGTATGTCAATGATATTTACCATTTGCCAATTCACTGACATTTTCGACAATTACTATATATGCCAGTAAATACCAAACAACACAAGTTGCATGCAGAAGAACAGATTAGAATGAATAGTATTGTGGGAGACGGTTTCCACATGAGCCAGAGTTTTTACCTTCAAATGCAAATGGTTTCTAAAGAGTCCTTTTTGCTGACTTGACATTGGGCTGATTTATCGTATCATCTTATTAAGATAACCACTACTGTGCACTGCTTACTCCAGTACAAGCTAATAGGTATCCTGCACAATTCACTTGCCAATCATCCCAGGGCAATTCCCTTAGGCTTAGCAAATGTGTAGGGGACCCACCAACCACCACGTAGCAATGTTTTTGACTGCTTAGCTGGAAATACTTATAAGAAAACATAACAGGGCATTAGGGAACAACAAGCCTCCGTTTTGTGATTGTTCTTAGCCCTGCTATTGTAGTAAAATATTGTACAACCCCCTGCTCAATAGAGGACAAACCACACCAAGCAGTGGCAATAGCATACTGTGTTTATCGTTCGTTCGTAAACCTTTAGTGGCATAACATACAAACATACAGACATACAAACATTGATATAACATACAAACATAATACATCAGACAATACAAAACCTATCAGCCATCCCCACAACTCCCCCATGCAAAATTAGAGAAACATCATCTCCGTTGCTCGGCCATCAGTTTTAAAAAGATAGCTATCCTTGAGAGAACCTTGACATCGGTTACCATAAGAAGGTACTGTAGCCTATCTTGATCAGACCATCCACTTATCTTTCCCAGGATCGGGCCAAGGTGGATTAGATAAAGATCATTGCATAGCAGGCAAAATAAAACCACTTGCAACAGTGATTCAACCCTCCCACATTCACACTGGCAGCACCTTTCACTATATGGAATGGAATCCTCATTATTCTACTATATGGAATCCTATATGTAATGTGTTTATTATTGTAATTACACAGTCAAGTGATATGCACTTTGCTTTTTGGCAAATTTCCACACACACACACACACACACACACACAAGTTGGCAACCCCTTGCGAAAGTCTCTTCTTGAGTACTTCTTAAAAGAAGGTGACATAATACTTTGACTTCCTATTGTGGGTCAGGAGTAAATGTGATTTGGGGTCAGTTTTCATAAATACTTACAATTTTCATTTAATAAAAAATGTTCTCTGCCATCCATCTAGCATCCTACTCATTTCAAGTGGTGGAAAAATCCAAAACAAACATCAGCATCCCATTATTAGGTTAAAAAAATATATACTTGATGATACAAGGCTTTACTGCCCTCTCCTCTGCTACTGCTAAGAAATAGCCATCACCCTTTTTTACTGGCTCTTAGCTGATCATTCCTGTGGCAAGTTATTCTCCAGCTCTTGATGGATATAATTTTGGATGAACAAGAAGCGCTGAACTTCAAAAGTAATCAGTACTGTTTGTTTAACAAATAGCCCACATATTGCACTGCAATCCTTATTCAAACACTCCAGTATACTGGCTAGGATTACAGGCAATCTATTTGGGGATGAAAACTAAATTGTACTCCAGTCCTGTCTAAATTTAAAAGGATCCGTGGGGGGAATATACAGTGACTAATATTGGCTGTTTGGCTTCAGAGGCTATATTTATGATTTGATAAACTCATCAGCTTTCAGTCCGATGTTTGATTTCAACACCTTCATGGAAGTAGAGAGATATCTAGGATTGAGGCACGTTTTAAACACAGAGCTTGGGGGTGAATTCAAGCAACTAATTTTAATACTATAGGGATCCTTTAAAAAAATTCAAGCCTACCTTGCTGAAAGCATGATGATGGCCTTGGAAGCAACGACTCTGTAACAGGAAAACTGTGGGCTGATTCTTGTGAACTGTGTATCGTGAGTAACAGAACTAAGTGGAGAGACTCAGGATCCAGAGGTGGAACAGGATGCTTTGGGGTAGGGATGCTCTGGGCAGAAGTCATCCCTCAATGTAGGTTACTGAGAGAGCAGACTTGAAACTCCAATAAAGATCCAAGAATTTACAATTGTTGAAAACCTGAAAACCTGTGAAAACCTACAAAGCTTCAAATAAAGATCTTACCTCCAATCAAATGAAATGTCTACAAGTGCTTCCTTTTCCTTATGATAATGAAACAGGGTGGCAGCAGTTCCTCAAAGGTCTCTAGAGTAACTTTCACAACCATCAACCATAGAACATGGGCTAAAGTCTCCAGAAGGCCCAGGTTTTGCAGCCAAGGGTCTGATTCAAGAACAGACTTGCAACGCAACAGATCATGATGGTGGATTCAGACTCGGATCTCTCCATTCCAACATGCTCCATAGGAGCCTTCTGATGCCTGAAAGGTAAGCTTCGCCCTTGGGCCCTCAGTAACCAGGTCCAGAAGACATGTTTTGGAAGGAAATTAAAGCCCATGCAAGGGTTAAAAGGAAGAAACCTAGTTGGAAAGAGAGGAAAGCAAGACAGGAAGCCAGTAGAAGTTGTAGTGGCTGGATATCAGAAACAATTGAATTGCATATATGAGCAGCAGCCAGTTTCACAGCTTTTTCTGTCTGCCTATTCAGTGAAACTTGGAGTTCAGGTGAACTTCACCAGTTGGCCTGTCTGCCTACTTATTTAGCAAGGCCTGAGAGCTGCAGATTCATAGCTGCTGTTTCCCTGTATCTAAGCATGGAGCTGTGTCCGCCACAAGCGATCTTATTGCATAGTTTAGATAAGGCAAGGCCCAGATGGAGGGAAACCTGTCTGCAGGCGCAATCCACCGGAATAACGTGGTGACGGAACGAGCATTCTGTTGCCGGAAGCTGTTGCGAACGTGCCGTAAAGCACATTCGTAGCGACTCTGGAGAAAGGGAGGCCGGCGCAGAGGCTGGCCTCCTTTGCTCCGTTGCCGGAGCGCCCGCGCTCTTGTCCCCTTCCCCGAGTTTAAAGCCTGGCCAGCCTGACCGGCCTCCTCAGATTTCCGCCAGCAAAATTGCTGGCAGAAGTAGGAGGAGGCCGTGTAATGGCCCAGCTGCCCGGTGAGGTCCGGGATATGGCCGTGGCCATCCCCATCTGCTCCCGGGCCAGCTGGGCCAATGGCCCCCCTCCCAGCAAAACTCTCCCACGGCTGCCAGATCCGCACTTACCTCAGCCAGCGGCCGCTGGAGCACTCGTCTGCGCCGGCCTTCCCTGCTCACGAGTCATCGCAAACGTGCTTTTCGGCACGTTCGTGACGTCTCCTGGTGACAGAACGCTCGTTCTGTCGCCGGCGCACCTTTCACAATTGCGCCTTTAGAGTCAACTGAGTTGCAGCAAATGAGAGGTTAGTTTAACAGCCCTTTCAATACCATGAACTGAGAAATGGGAAGATTCAGCAACGTGCCTTAGTGCCGCATCAACAGTGAAGGACCTTTCGTTCCATGTGCATTAGTTTTGCAACCATGGCAACTATGTATGCATGAAAAGAGGAAACTCTTAAAATAGCTTTGTGCTCCAAGTTGGAAAGAACTGAAAGCAAACATGTGTGGTCATCTGAGAAGAGGCAGCTTTACTATTCCGAGTTACTTTGCCAGAATGTTTGTTGGTTTGTCTGTTCAGACTGGGAATTCCATGGTAATTTGACCAATGGGATGTAACAACAAAAACAGAGATGAAGAGCTGGGGTCTTTCGGACTAATGGTTCGGAACGCTTGAAGAAATTGAAAAGAATGAGAGATTATTTCTTGCTTTCTAACAGACTAGACTGCTGTTTTGCTACCTTATTGTTCCACCTTCTTGACAATAACTTAACAGCAAACCATGTGTTTACCATGTCTGTGATCCCATTTCTGCCTCTATTTCCTGGTGATAAAAAGGTGCTGATTGGGTCATGGGATTCTATACTTAGTTTTCCAAGCTTGACTGATTCATTGGTCCATCATCCAGAAACGATGTGTTAAGTATGGTAACAAAGAGAACATGAAGATACTCCTGTGTCCATCCCAAATGACCATCCTCTACCGAACAGTTGTGAGAAAAAGTAGGCATTCTTTAGAAAGAGTAAATAACCTCTTTGACATTTACAATCAGGTAGCACACATAGTAATTCACTAAAATGATTAACCAAATGTATTTTTAAAAATAGCAGGAAACAGCTGTCATAGAATGAAATTACTACAGGCATGTATTTACATTTCATTTTTCTCCACTTTTAGGGTCCTTACCAGAAGATACAGTCAATTCTCGTTATCCACTGGAGTTAGGTTCCTGGAAAACCCAGCGGATAGGGAAACAGTGGTTACTGAATCATTGATTATAAGAACATAAGAACATAAGAAGAGCCCTGCTGGATCAAGCCAAAGGCCCATCTAGTCCAGCTTCCTGTATCACACAGTGGCCCCACCAGATGCCTCAGGGAGCACACAGCCAACAAGATAACCTGTTTCCTGCTGCCACTCCCCTGCACCTGACACAGAGAAAACCTACTTCCAAAGCCAGAAGGTTGCTTATGGCTTATACCCTGTCAGTGGCGTAGCAGCCTCTTTTTGCGCCTGGTAAGGGGGGCACACCACTCCTATAATTAAATAGCGCCGCGGCCGACAGGCCGCGCCGCGCTCCGGAGGGGGCGACCTCAGTCGCCGCTCCGGGTGCTCGACAGGCGCCCCCTCAATTGCCCCCTCAATCGGGAGAGCCGGCTGGAGACGTCTTCCCCGGCCGGCTACCCCCGCTGCACAATTTTTTGTGCATGCTCAGTCTGTTAACTGAGGGAAAAGGGCAGCCCTTTTCCCTCAGTTAACAGACTGAGCATGCGCAAAAAATTGCGCAGCGGGCCTTCCTTAGAAGGCCCCGGGTAGCCGGCCGGGGAAGATGTCCCCAGCCAGCTCTCCCGATTGAGGGGGCTGGCCCGACCCGACTCGGAGACTCGCGTCTCCGAGTCGGAGTCGGACTGGAGCGGCGCGGCGCCTGGTTCAAGGGAACCATGCGCTCCACCCCGCGCGCCGCCCCCGCAGGGTGGGCGCCTGGTTCGGCTGAACCACACGCTCCACCCTAGCTACACTATTGTACCCTGTGATGGTCTTTTCCTCCATGAATCTGTCCAAACCCCTTTTAAAGGCATCTAGGCCAGGTGCCATCACCACATCCTGTGGCAAGGAGTTCCACAGATGAATTACATGCTGGGTAAAGGAATGTTTTCTTTTGTCTGTTATAACTCTCCCTCCACTCAATTTTAGTGCATGTCCCCTGGTTCTGGTGTTGTGTGAGAGGAAGAAGAATTTCCCTCTATCCACTCTCTCCATCCCATGCATAATTTTATATGTCTCAATCATGTCCCCCCTCAGGTGCCTTTTTTCTAGACTGAAAAGCCCCAAATGCTGTAGCCTTTCCTCATAAGAGAGGTGTTCCAGCCCATGAATCATTCTGGTCGCTCTTTTCTGCACCTTTTCCAATTCAACTATATCCTTTTTGAGGTGTGGTGACCAGAACTGGACACAATACTCCAGATGTGGCCTTACCATCGATTTGTACAGAGGCATAATGATATTGGCTGTTTTATTCTCAATCCCTTTTTTAATGATCCCAAGCATGGAATTGGCCTTCTTCACAGCAGCCGCACACTGGGTCGACACTTTCATCGACCTGTCCACCAGCACCCCAAGATCTCTCTCTTGATCCGTCACAGACAGCTCAGAACCCATGGGAAAACGGAGTTAGGTTCCAGCGGACCCTCTTTGCTGTACACTATACAGTATGAACTTTATGAACCTGAATTTTACCTTGAACTCTATGGGCTGGGTGATGTGATGGTTATGGAAGGCAGGGAAAATCTGCTCCTAAATGAAGGGTATGCATCCACAAGTGGAGACCCATGAGAGCAACTGGAGACCCGCAAAAACAATGTTGCGAGAGCAATTGGAGACCCACAAAAACAACATTGCGGTGCAGAAACAAAATTTCCAGACCCAAAAGGTCACTGCAGTGCAGTGCAATGTCATGCGAACAATGCGGAGACCCGTAGGAATGCAATAGGCCTCTCAGAATGGCCAAGAATAGCCGCAAAGAGACCATAGATGGGGCAATGTAAGTTCCTTCGTTTACGCTGTCTCTTTAAATAAAACTGGACGTTCTGTAGTTCTGGGTTTGCAAAAACTGCACAAAGAGTATGGCAAGGGGCTTTCTCTCCCCCCCCCCCCAGTGTGAAGTAGATATTGCTGGAATTTCTGTCCTGACAGATTTCATTCTACCAAGGCTGCCACAACCTGAGCTTTAATGCTAAGATGTTAAAAGGTTACCTTAGTGCAGAGGCTATTGATGATATTTAATTTCAGATCCATAAGAATATCAAACTACCCCTCTGGAGAGGAGCAAGTTGCTAACTTTTCTCAAACTAAGTAATTCTAGAATAAATGCTTAAAATGCAATATTGCTTGGCCACAATCATTGCTAAAGCAGCAATGTACACTGTTTACCTCTTACCTAGATAATGTGATTTGAATTTCACATGAATAAATCTAGTTAAAGAATAATGCACTGTATTTATCTTGCTTGTGACAAAAAGAAGAACCATGGGCATTTTTGGTGAAAGAAAATTCAGGAAGCATTTCATATTAACTTTCTTTTTTTCCTATTAGGAAAATATTTTGTGCATTTTCCAGTCACATTAGTTAGGTAATTATTCTCAAACGTTATTGAAAGCTATTATTAGTTTCTTTTTTTTAATCCTCTGTAACAAATTAGAGTCATTATGTCTGACTAAAAATAAAACTGTCCTCACTGCTGGCTTAAAAAAAAAGTCATATGCAACATATGTGTGAGAATGCACAGATGTTTTGTATGTGTGCACTCCAGAACACATAGTGTTCCAGTGCTTTAAGGATAAGATAGGTATTCCAGTAGAGAAACAAAGATTTTTCCATATGTGAGAGACCTTGAGCAAATGCTAGTCCAGACACCATTCATTCCAAGGGACCTTGAACTGATGGAACATTTTTAGAACTACAGAGTCTGTATCAAATCAACTACAGTATAACAGTCATAAGATCAGGCACTTTGGCTCAGAGCAATGGCTCTTCTAGATCAAAGCTCTGTCTCAGACTATGTTGAATGTTGCCATTTCAGAAGAATTGGTCAAGGTGCCAAGAGGCAATATTGCCCCAACAAAGTCACACAAAGGCTAGAAGATGGTTAGCAAGATGGTTAAAGTAAAGGTAAAGGTTCCCCTTGCTCAAAAGCCAGTCATTACCGACTCTAGGGGTGGTGTTCATCTCCATTTCAAAGCCGAGGAGCCAGCGATGTCCAAAGATCCTTCCATGGTCATGTGGCCGGCATGACTCAACGCCGAGGCACATGGAACACTGTTACCGTCCCGCTGAATAGGTACTATTAATCTACTTGCAGTTTCTTGCTTTCAAACTGCTAGGTTGGCAGGAGCTGGAGCCGAAGACGGTAGCTCACACCGTCATGTGGCATTGGGGTCTTGAACTGCTGTCCTGCCTACCTCCCGGTCTGTAGTTCAGCGTCTTAACCACTAAAGCCATTGGAGCTCCAGCAAGATGGTTAGCAGACCCCAAAGTGAGATTTCTGCATGAACATTAGGTGTGTATGTTCATTTCAGAATGAATAAAAAAACAGAACGGAATTGGTCTCATTTGGTCCAACTTTCATTTATCACAAAAAGACCTTTGGGGCCTGAATGAGCCAAATGGTATATCAGCCATTTGGCCCATTGGCACTCAATTTATGTTTGAAACAAAGGGGATGGGGAGGAGGGCTTGCCTTGTAGCATGGCAAGGCAAGTTTTTAAAAACCTTTTTTCAAGTTTAAAAGGATGTCAGAGTTTCTCCTGGCAGCTGCCATGTTTTTCCCCATAATGCATTGGACCAAGGAAATGTCTTTGATGCTATGGGAAAAAAAGACAATCAGCAGGAAGAAGGTGCTTTGATGCTCCTTTTACACTTTGAAACTGGTTTAAAAACTATAAAAATGGCCCACTGCTCTGTTGTACTACAAGATTACCCCCCCCCTCCTTTTGTTAGGAAAACTAACAGGGCAGATGCAACACGATTTTACAAAAACAATGAATTAAATACCACTCATGCCAAAATTTTAAAATTACGGGATAAGACGCCATGTAGTAGCTAGAAAGGTTTAATCAGTTCAAAAGCTGTAGCGGGTTTCCCAACCGGGCAGCCGCTTGCAGCGCAAAAACATCAAACAGTTCCAAGGATCGTAAATAGCCCAACGTTTCGTTCTGTAATCTCAGAACATCTTCCAAGGGGGTGGACAATCACAGCGGATTGTAGGTGGGTTGTCACAATTCACCTAGCGTTCTCTATAAGCTCTAAAAGCGCGGGAGCTTATAGAGAACGCTAGGTGAATTGTGACAACCCACCTACAATCCGCTGTGATTGTCCACCCCCTTGGAAGATGTTCTGAGATTACAGAACGAAACGTTGGGCTATTTACGATCCTTGGAACTGTTTGATGTTTTTGCGCTGCAAGCGGCTGCCCGGTTGGGAAACCCGCTACAGCTTTTGAACTGATTAAACCTTTCAAGCTACTACATGGCGTCTTATCCCGTAATTTTAAAATTTTGGCATGTAACTACGGGCCATGAAAGCTACAGAAAAACACTAAATACCACTCCTAAATAAGAATGGATTGCACACTCCCCCAGTGAACATCAAATCCAGTTTTACAGTTTTCGGATTTTACATAGAATTGAAAACAATTTACTGTATATACTCGAGTATAAGTCGATCTCATAGATAACGTCGAGTGACTTATCTATGTCACTTCCGGGAATGACGTCATGGGGGGTTGTCACGTGGTGGTGCGCCCCCCTCCCGCAGGGCATAGCTACGCCACTGTAAAGTGGCAAATAACTGCACCTTGCTGCATCTCCCTCCTTGCCCACCCAGCTGCTTTCCTAAAAAGCTGGGTGTGGGTGAAAAAGTAGTGGTGACAGTGGGACGCGCATGCGCTAATGCATGCTTGAGATTTTGGGGAGGGGCACTTTAGCTCAGACCAGGCTTGGATCTGTTCAGGTTGCAAGTCTGATCCAGGTGCTGAGATCATCTGTTGCAGGGGCAGGAAGTGTGGAGAGGGGCAGAAGCCTGGGCTCATTCAAATGAATGGTGATTGCGAATACAATATGATGCAGTTCATGGATCAGACTTTCAGTCCAGGAAAATATGTATGCACACCACCTTGCTTTGTCCATACATTATATGTTACCCTTTTGGAGTGGTGCCATAGACTATCAAAGACTTTAGTGACCATCAAGATGTTTTTAGAGTCTAGTTGACCTTCAAAGAACCTTTCTAAACAGCATTTCTGTTGAATTCAGACTCTTCACACCCATTCACTTGGCAAAAAGTTCCTCTTGAGAATTTTCCTCTTATTGAGAAGTACTTCTTGTAAATGTTGGAATAAAAAGGTACAGAGAAAGCCAAAACAGATCAGATCTGACGTTCAAAGGACTAGGTGGGGCTGGCCTGCTCATGAAGCAGGATAAAGTGGTCACCTCAGGCTGAAAGATGGGGGGGAGCAGTATACTGGCAGGGGCTGCCCCCCTTACCTGCCTGCCGGTGTACCACATAGTAGCATGGCCATTCACCCTGCAGGCCAGTCCTCACTGCGTGCCTTACCTTGCTGCTACTGTTGTAAGGGGCTGGACCACCCTGTTCCATACAACGAAACCATCAGGACAAGCAAGCAGTCCAGGCCATGCCAACCCCGTTCCACTGCCACCACTTTATCCCGACTCACTCCCTTCTTTGAAAGGAGAGTAAGCAAGAAGAAGACCACAGCAATGATGCCTTACCACTGTCTCCACCTTCGATCCTTCCTGCTTGCTTCCCTTAGAAACAGGCGATGGGTAGAGAGCTAGGGAATGAACTGAAGTGGGAGTATGTATCTTCTGCCTCCTCCCTAGTTGTCTTTCTACCCACTCTTTCTAAGGGAAGCAAGTGAGAAAAGATTTTACATCCCCACCCACCTCTTCATCCTTATACTCCTTCAACCTTCAACTGCAGCCTTTTGTGGCACCCTGAACCACCCAGCCTTTCTGTTTTGTCTCCCACTAATGTCCCATATTTTCTTTCTCCCCTCTTTCTCCTTGGCACCCAAAATCTTCTGTTCCTTCTCCCAGGTTCCTCTTGGAATCTCAGCTAATCTCCCTACATTCCTTCTCTCCCTATGTTTCCCCCCTCTTTGCTATGCCCCTTCTCTTTCTACTATACGGAGTTCCTCTCTCCTCCCCTCTTTCTCCCTCCCTTGTCTAACTTCTTTTCCTACGGCTCCATTCTGTTAGCTGTAGAATTCCCCCCCTTCTAGGTTAAAAGTGAATAAGATATTTTAGTTAGGCCCAGTTTCAACCCTCCTTTTTGGTTTTTGAGCACGACTGTAAACTCTTTTTCACCTTCCCCCTTGTCTCCATTTTTCTTTCACTGCTGAATTTTACAGTCGCACCACTGGCCATTACACAGGGTGCCCGCACAAGATTACTTTCCCCCCATTTGTGTATGCTACAGCAGTATCGTCACTAGGGGGCACGTCACCCCTGCCCTAGGGTGACACTTACCCCTGGCTCTAACAGCGACCGCCCTGTCCGGCGGTCCGGGGCCTTCTGAGAAGGCCCAATGTGTCAATGGTCACAGGACACCACATGCGTTATTTCAGCAGGATTTGGAGCTGGAAAGCTTCATCTACATTTTAGAGCAGTGGTTCTCAAACATTTTAGCACCAGGACCCACTTTTTAAAATTACACTCTATTGGGACCCACCTAGCTTTATGAGACACTCAAACATTTATCTCCCTGTATTTACACAAGATTGCAAACTGCAGGAGCTCAGCTCTGAAGGGCAATTAGCGGCTATCTGATTTTGAATAGCCTCAGGGCTTGTGGCAATTATTTATCTGATCTTTACATCACCTGGGACCCACCAGAAATCAGGTCGCGACCCACAAAGTGGGTCCCGACCCACAGTTCAAGAAACACTGTTTTAGAGGCATGAAAACTCCATTTGAATATAAGGAGTAAACAAGCCTCCATTCAAATTTGGAGCATTAGGCTTCATGGATCAAGGGCGGGGTGTGTGATTACAGTTGGCCCCTTGTATCCGCAACTTCAGTATCCATGGATTTTTCTCACTGAAGATGCTTTGCGGATACAACCGGGAGAGGGTGACGCGCCAGGACTCCCGGTGCATCACCCTCCTGGCGCATCAACCCCTCCCAGCGCGTCAACCCTGGTGTCCTGCTCCCCCCCCCCGCCACGCTATAGTGACGGCAGTGACTGCAATGCATTCTGGAACTATCCTGGGAAAGGGAGGGGGAGTTGTGCGACCCGGAAGAGGCTTCCAAAGCGCAATTTCAGCTTGTAGAAGGAAGAACATGCAGTGGTTTGCAGCAGAAAAGGAAACGATTTTTTTTTTAAAAAAAACCTTTTAAAAACGTTTTCAGGTTGTATCTGCAAAGCATCTTCAGTGAGAAAAATCCATGGATGCTGAAGTTGCAGATACAAGGAGCCAACTGTAATCACACACCCCGCCCTTGATCCATGAATCCTAATGCTCCAAATTCCTTCCCCCAGCCTTGCCCAGCCTACTTTCAGCCTTGCCCAGCCTACTTAGAAGCGGCTGAGCTGCCGAGGAAGATGCGACTCGGCCTGCTGGCTCCCAGGAGTGGCACGGCAGGATGGGGTAATACCAGGGGGTGATGTGGTAGTGGTAGAGGGTGACGCGGTGGTGGCGTGACATGGCTGGGGGGGTGACGCGCCGAGCCGGCTGACCTCCTCACCCGGGGTGATGCGCAGGCTTGTGACGTGGCTGATTGCAATGCTGAGGTTCAACTGTACATGGTGTGGCCTTCCTGGCCTTTGGATATGTGGCCTCTTGCCATCAGTCCTATAAATAGCCATGATACTGGTCTGGCCCTTTGCTCTCCAGGAAGGCACCCAACACTAAGGTGTGTTTGGAAAGTGCAACATCATTACACGTGTTTGGATATGTGTCTCCTGCAGAACAAAAAGGGAATAAACATGAAATAAAATATTGACTGTGTAATACAGTTTTTTTTCCATAGTCAATCTGTTCTTACCCTCTTTTCTCAGTTAACTTACCCTGCAGAAGTAGCAAATGGCTGATGTGTGTAATACAGTCCATACATATTCATTTTTTCCATGGTTCAGCTAATCAGGAATCTTTGAGCAACTTGGCTGAGTCTTTGGTCCCTGATTTAGCTATGCTCTGTAGATAAAATTAGTTAATGAATTTCCTTTGACATCAGTATTTGCCCATTGACTGTGTCCCACTGCGTAGACAACACATATTTTAAAACATTTTTGCTTCTGGGAACCTGAACGCTGCTCTGTTTCCATGTGTTACAAGAATGTTCTTTGAGTTGTTTTGCAAAGCAGATACCAAGGAAGATACACTTGGGCCCTTTATCTTGTATTTCTTTTTCGGGCAACTTCACAGGAAGCAGGCAGTAGTAGTTGAGGTCCACGTCACATATTACGTTGGGTACATTAAAATGCGATAAGCATGTATTTTCAATTGTATGTATACAACAGGTAGAATCACCTGCAATTCCTTGTTGAGTGTACACTCAATGGTAAACATAGGTTTCCCTCTGTGAATGTGCCCTAAAGTCTAAAGGCAAAGCAGAAGAAGAGGATAATTGTATTTAGTGTTACTTACAGCCCGGTCCAGCCTAAGGCCTCAGCGGCACAATTCAGGCACAATTGCAGCCTAAGCGCTTTATGCTCGAGTTGTGCCTGAATTGTGCCGGAGAGGCCGAATTTGTGCTGCAATTGTGCCGGACGTAGGAAGAATTTACGACGGACGCTGCACGCATGCGCACTACGGGCGCCAGCACAATTGCGGCACAACTGCGGCCTAAAAGTGGGCGTTCCGTGGGCGTCACAGGGGCGGTAACGAAATTTGTTCCAGTTCCAGACACTGGAGAGCCCCTGACACGCCCCCTCGAGCACAACTCAGGCACAAAATTTGGGTCGACAAAAAGGGTGGACTTAAATTTGAGGAGACCCATAGGAGCCATTTTACCTTACCCACTCCAGCCCTCTCCTGAAAAGTTCTAACACCCTATGCCTGAGTTGTGCCTGAGTTAGGACGGAACAGTTGGGGCATAACTCTGGAACCGGACCCAAATAGTTACCCTATCAGCACCCAGCCCCACCCAGCCTCTTTCCCACAAAAGCCTAGCCCCAGGCCTCCATTCTCTCTCTCTCTCTCTCTCTCTCTCTCTCTCTCTCTCTCTGAGCATGTGGCGTGGGGTTCTGTCCCCCAGCAACCACAAAGTGGGACTTTGAAAAATTTTCAAACACCCCACTTCTCTCTTCTCTTCTCCTCTCTCCTCTCTGCCCCCCTCTAGGGCAGAGAGGGCTGTGCCGCCTGTGGCCAAACTGTTTACTGCTGTGCCTGGGCAGCTGTCTCCATGCAAGTGTTTGCTAACCCATGTCTTTCTCCCAGCCCCTCTCTCCCCCCCCCTCACAGGCAACAGCACCAGCAGGTAAGTGCAGGTAAGAGCAGGGTACGTGCTGACATGTGTTCTGACTTCTGCCTCTTTGCATAGAGAAATATAGGTAGGATACATGACGCTTTACCAATGTCTTGTCTCATAGCTGCCTGCAATGCCTTCTCTGAAATGCCTCTACACCAATGTCTTGTCTCATAGCTGCCTGCATAGCCTGCCATGACATGCCTCTCTACCAATGTCTTGTCTCATAGCTGCCTGCAATGCCTTCTCTGAAATGCCTCTATACCAATGTGTTGTCTCATAGCTGCCTGCAATGCCTGCAATGATATATAGGATACATGCCTCTTTACCACTGTTGTGTTGGATTGCTGCCTGTAGTCATGTGAGCACACAATGCCACAAGTGTGGAACCGTTAGCCTTATGTAGACACCAGCTGTTTCCCCCCCCCCTTTACTCTACAGGGTCTACTCACAGGTCAGTATTGATAGGTTTGCCATGGTTGTGACCCACACGTTGTGTTGTTGTCTTCTCTCTCTTTGACCCTTTTCCCGTACAGGATCATGTTCTCCTGACACCCAGGGAAGGAGCGCAGACCATGCTATGTGTCTCACACCTCTCAGCTGTGTTTGATTTCTCTCCCTGCAGGCCTTTGCAACTGGCACACTGGCATTTCTTCAATGGCGATTGATACCACACAGCAGCTGCCATGGAACACCCCTGTGTTTTTTGCCTCCCCAGGAACGTCCACTACCACCTACCTTCTGGGGAGCACCCCTGGGCCTGCAGTCTGGTTGCCCCATGGTCGTCTGCCTTAGCTCCTGCCAGAGGTCTGGGAGCCTGCCCTGCAACCCTCCTCAGCTGCCGGCGCTGCTGCTGCTCCACCTCCCTGGCTGCCTACTTGCTGTCCCTCCCCTTTCCATGGTGCAGGCTGTGGTTCCACAGGGGAAGGGCCTGCATCCCCTGGTCCATGGGGCACGCCTGCTGCTGCTGCTGCTGCTGCTCCTGATGTGGTCCGAGTGGCCGCTGTGACTACCCCTGGCAGCCTCGCCTGGCCATCTCTGCCACTGTTCCAGAACAATAAAGATGCCCCTGGAAACACATGTCCCCAATGTTACACAAGCACTGCCCCCCACACTCAGAGACAGTCCCCAGCACACAAGCCCCTGCATGAATCCCAGCCAGGGCCTGCCACAGCCAGCCCAGGGAGACCACAGCAGGGGGGCTGCCAGACGCTCAGGGCTCAGAGGGGAGTGGGGAGTTGGGGGGCCTCTCAGGCAGGCAAACACTGACAGGCGACATGGCGCACGTCCGCCATGTCCATGAAGAGCCCTTTCGGCAACAGGGGATCTCACCCGCCCTTGGTCCGCCCGTCAACGGCGTCCGTTTCTGCCCGTCAATGGCGTCCGTTTCCGCCCTCGGTCCGCCCGTCAACGGCGTCCGTTTCTGCCCTCAGTCCGTCTGCATGAGAGGCGCCCGTTCCTGCATTGCCTCCATCTGCGAAGTGACCCCTGTATCCCTATTGGTCTCTGCAGACCCCTCTCCCTGTATCCCTCTCCCACCAGCCTTGTTTTCTGTCTGTTTCTTACCCACCGGTGCCCCTCCCCAGCACCCACTGTCTGCCTGTCTGTCTGCCTCCCCTCCCACTCCCTGATGATGGAAGCTGGCCACCCCCCACCCCGCCAGAGCGCCTGCCGCAACTTGCCGACGTTGCCCCATCTGGGGGCATGATGAGCTGCGTGAGCCCTTCCCGCTCGCAGCAGACAAGCCCAAGGCATCTCTTGGTCTTGGCCGGGGCACGGAGCAGAAGGGACGCCGGGATACCTTCTTTGTGGGCATAGCCACGGCCCTGGAGGCCCAGGGCTTCAGGCAGCGCACGGGCATGTCATGGCAGAGGCTGTTCCAGACTTCATGGGACCCCCCTTGTGTGTGCCGTTCCCACCCCCTTCTTCCCTTTTCTCCCCCGCTCACCCCCCCTATGAATCCCACGTGCAGCCTCACCGTGGCTTGGGGGTGGCATCGCCTTCTGCAGGAGGGAGGGCAGTGGCACTCCCCCCTGCGGCAGGTGGCTAATGCCCAGGGTGCCCTGGGGAAGCTGGCACTGGCACAACCTCTGCCCTTCAGCTGACTGTCGCACGCCCAGTGCCTGCAGGCCCACCTGTGGCTGCCCATCTGCTGCGACCGCTGCAGCAGCTGTGGTAGGTGCACGCAGACGGGCTGAGGAGGGGGCTCTTCGCTTCCACAAGACTGACAGCTCCCCACAGGGGCCTGCCTGCCTCTGCGGTAAGTTTTGCCTCGATCCTGGCCCACTGCTCTTGCCTCCTGCCTAACTCAGGCAGAGTTGCAGCCTAACTCAGCCCTATTTTGGGCCTCAACTGTGCCTCAATTGTGCCTGTGTTAGGCTGGACTGAGGCCTTAGTGTTATTTAATTATTTAATTAAATAATTTGTATTTAGTGTTGTAAACTGCTTTCAGTCGTCGTCGTCCCCCATGGGGAGAAATAGCAGGGTTGGTTGGTTTTTTTTTATTGTGAGCCCTTTGGGGACAGGGAGCCATTTAATCATTGATTTTCTCTGTAAACAGCTTTGTGAATGTTTTGTTGAAAAGCGATATATAAATACTGTTGTTGTTAATAATAATAATAATAATAATAATAATAATAATAATAATAATAATAATAATAATCCAATAAATAATAATTAATTTTTGTACATTACTAATCATGAATTAATGTGCAGCCCATTGCCTCCAGTTAATGGTTTCTTTGTTTTGTTAACAAAGTATGGAACTTGCCCGCACCTCCTCCTGTTGAAATGCTTTGCATTTGGAACTTGAGGGGAAAGAAGACATTCCCCCACTCCCATGAACAGACATAAAGGAATCCCCCCCCACTCCTACTTGGATAATCTAGCTTTCAGGGGAAGGAAAACTTCAGTTGATATTATGAAAAGTGTGCTCACCTAACCAGCTTCAAAACAGGAAAGGAATGTTCATTCTTTCTGAAAAATCTCACTGTGGAGATAAGAGGCTGGATAAACGACATACAAGCAATGCATGTGCGGAAAGCTAGCCAAGTGAAAAGAGCATATTTGGCATGCGCACGAACATTTCAGGGAGATCAAAAATAAAGAGTCTTGTGGCATCTTCAAGGCGAAGGGCCAATAATAATGGCTACGTAGAAGCTGCCGGAAAGCACTTGCGTGTGTTGACACTCTCTGCAGTGTGCATAAGATCTGAACTACGATCCCATACAAGTGTTAGGGGGCAGTCACGCCTTCATGCAGCTGCTGCTGCTGTGCAAGTATTAGCCTACATCGGTGCCTTTTTAACATTACACTGGCTGTGTGTTGGGTGCCTTGTGAGCCTGAACTATATAATGAGTGAGGTAAATGCCATGGCCGTGATTGCTCCACGGGGGATTGTCTGTAATATAGAAACCGATCACCATAACTACCTGCTGTGGGATTCAACCACCCAGCCCTGTAAAATCACAGCTTTTCTGCCAGTTCAAACACCATGTTAAGCCAGTGCCATGACTGGAGGGAAAGACATACATTACTGAGCTTCTGGAAGTCTAGAGCATGATTATTGGGAGGGAAAGCTTTATTATTTAAGCTTCAGGGGAAGGCAGGTTCATCCAGAAAACATGTATTCTTAACCTTGGTGCTCTGTATAGCAAAGTAATATATTCTCAGACCACGTCGCAATTTCCATCAATGCTTTTTTGTTGTTCAAATATTAGAGCTCTTTTAAATTTACAAGTCTGTTTTGGCAAATATTTCAGGCCAGGCCTTTGATGGTCATTCTTTTCAAATATTAAGATGGTGTTACACATGTTTCAAAAATTGTATCTGACTTTACAAATGCCGTTGTTTCAAGAAAAAAATTAACATGTAGATAGTTCTGGGGATGAGCCATGGTGGCTTAGTGGTTAAGACGCTGAACTGCAGACTGGAAGGTAGGCAGGACAGCAGTTCGAGACCCAAGTGCGGCGTGACAGTGTAAGCTACCGTCTTTGGCCCCAGCTCCTGCCAACCTAGCAGTTCAAAAGCAAGAAATTGCAAGTAGATTAATAGGTACCGCCTCGGTGGGAAGGTAACAGCATTCCGTCCGCCTCGGCATTGAGTCAGGCCGGCCACATGACCACGGAAGCATCTTTGGACAGTGCTGGCTCTTCAACTTTGAAATGGAGATGAGCACCGCCCCTACGGTAACGACTATCTTTCCAGTGAGGGGAATGTTTCTGTTTACCTTTTTAGTTCTGGGGATGGCACGTTTATATATATCTTGTGCACACAATTTTAATTTGTATTCAGGAAGAATAATGTAAATTTGAAATTTCCTGCTACAGGTTTGGTTTATTATTTCACATCTACCAGTATTTTCAGTTTTCAGCCCCTCTCACGCCTGCAAGTTCCCTTATTCTCCACTTATTCTCCTTATTCTCCTTATTCTCCCTTATTCTCACACCTATTATTGTATCTCTTCATCTGTTCCTTATGGAAAAGTTGTTTCTTGAACCACTTTTGATATAGTTCTCAGATCAAAAAAGGTTTGGTTTAAAAGAAGAGTTAAGCTGCTTATAAACTCACTCATGCATCAGAAAGCAAGGAAATTGTAATTTAACTGCCTACATTAAATTGCAAACAGTAAACACATTTTTGCAAACAATCAATACAAATACAGCTTTTGTTCCCTAGGCAGGGGAATATTTCGTAGTCTCACACAGGAATAATGGCCCAAAGAGATCCACTGCCCAACCCAAAGCCCCCCGTATCGCTGCCACCCACCATCGCAGGGTCCCAAACTGCATGGAAGGTGGTGCTCCAGCCCCCTATTTCTTCACAATCTGCCACTTGCTGCAAGACACATCTGTTGCATCATGACAGGCCAGCCATGGGCTGGCAGATTGTGCTTGCTTACAACTCAGCCTCCTAACTTGTGTGCACAAAGTTCCCTCCATGGCCTCCCCCATACTCTTCCATCCTCCCCCCACCACCTTATCCCCTCTGTGCTTCCCCCTACCTCCTCCACCCACCACCACAGGGTTGGCCTATGCATGAAGCTGGCTGAAAAGCTCACATCAAGTGGCAAGTTGGCAGCGAACTGAAAAGGGGTACCCCACTGCTCCAGTGCTGCTGGAGGAAGGAAAAAACTTCATGTCACTGCCACCTCAGCTATCCAACTTCTTTGCCCGGCAGCTAGGGTGGCAGGGAGAGGCAGAGTATGGCAATCCCGGCCCTCTATGGTACAGCCTTGCTTCCTTCACACTGGTCCTGTTTTTGCCAAGCAGTTGGACAGCTGAGGCTGAGGCAGCAGCGACCCCACTTGAGGTGGCCCCAAAGCTTCCATTGTATCTGCTCCACCCCCTTGTGACCTCCCTCCGCCTGCCCACTTACCTGAGTCCATGTTAGCAGCACCGTTACAGTTATTCCGGAACCCTGAACTGCTGTAGAGCAGCCAATTGGTGCAGGTGGAGAGAGAACCAACTACCCACATAGTACTCACGCAGGCAGGTTCTTCTCCTCTGCCTCCCCTCAACCAATCAGCTTAATTTCAGGGATATTCTGTGCACAAAGTGTATCTAGATTTTCTTATCTCTATTTGTGACTTGCACATAGAGTTAAAAAAATCTATAGAGTTAAAAAAAATCTAAGCTACCACACTCAAGTTTATATTTTTGGCTTATCTCTGGCTGCGTCTGGGAGGCCCTGGGATATGCCCAAGTAGGCCTGCCCTTTGGCATCAGTCCTGCTAAAAACCACTTCAGGAGGAGGAAGTTTTCATCAGGACTGCAGCACAGCAAAAAAGGCTTCTAGATCCCCTCCCGGGCATCATAGTCCTGATGGTGATCTAGCTCCATCCCCTGGTGGTATGCCTAGGCAGAAGTACCATTGGAGTTTACTCCCAGGAACGTGTGAATTGGTGTGGCTCAGGGAGAAGGGGGCTGCCGTTGTCCCAATTGGAGTCTCTTCTCCCTCACTCTTAGCTGTCCTGAATGGAAAGGATGGGGTGGAGACTTCCCCTTTCCCCCTGGATTCCAACCAGATACACAGAGCAAGAGGGAGACCTGGCAGCTTTTGTTCCCTAGGCAGGGAACTAATCAATATGCCCCCACCCCAATATGCACAATCGATATGTGGAGTCAATTTAATTACTTTTTTCATTCTTGTTACATAAACAAAATTATGGTTGGAACTGGAATCTCTTTGTCTGCTTTTCTGAGTATCAGCACAATCCTGTGTAACCTTGCACCGGTGTAACAGTAGATACACCAATGTAAGTGCACTTATATGCCAGTGTAATTGCACTTACACTGGTGCATCTGCTGTTACACCGGTGCAAGGTTACACAGGATTGCGCTGTATGGGTATGAAGGGGTCTGGCACAGGTGCTTGGGTGACCGTCCCCCACATGCCTGCTTTGGGACATGATCCTATGCTTGCTTGCTCAGACGTAATCCTCAAGGAGTGGCCGGGGGGGCTTGCTCTCACGTGAACAAGTCAGCTTTCAGTGCACGCTGGCACAGTAAATAAACACAGGAAGCATGCAAATCCCGCTGTCACTCGTAGGAGCAGGAAATTTACTGCCCTTAGAAGGGAAACCTGCTGCAGGGGGAAACTCTCTCCGTTTTCAGCAGGCAAGTGCTGCTGGGGTAGATGCAGACACAGGAAGTTTGTGAAAGGATAACTGGCAGAACTGAGAGAGGGACTAGCATGGCTAGTCTGGACACTCTGGATTCGAGTGAACATGCGCTTGCAAACCCCACGCGGGCTGAATCTCATGGATGTAACTCACAAACGTATTTTCCCACCGAATCACTGCATGTCTCATAAGGGCCCAAGTGTGGGACGGACTTGTCTCTAAAATCTTTGCCGTCCCATGTTTAGAAGTTCCGTTAGATTACAATTTGATTCCTTATTTGCAATTGTCTGTGGTCTTTCTCAGTAAAGCTACCTCCTCATTTTGAAAGCTTTTAGAGTGTTGTGTGCTGCAGGCTCAACCCTCCCCCAGTGTCTTAAATGGTACGTACTGTAAAGTTCTTGATCTAAGTGGAGTGTGTATAGGGAAGAAGGGAGGACCCCCTGTGTGGAGAACAGTGAGAGTCTGGTGGGGGTGGGGGGACAGGACCTGGCCAAAGAATAAACCCTTCTCAATAATCCCTGTGAGGGAATCTTCTTTCTTATCAGGTAGGAGGAAGAGTCCAGACACAGGGCTGGTGACGACGATTTAACTCCATATTGAATTCTACTCAAAAGTTATCTGTCTTCCCAATTTATCTATTTTAGATATTCCAAGAGAATCCCTTGATGCCTCTAGTGGTGGTACAGCCTACGTTTTCACTGTTCAACCATCCCATTAACCAAATAGCCAACCAAGGTCAATATGACATATTTCACTTTTTTCTGGAGGCCAGTTAGTTTTCTGGAGGCCAGTTAGGGAACTAACGGCCCAATCTTTTCATTGCTACCACCGCCACCAGAACTAGCTTTCTAGCAGCGGAATGTGCTTTCCACCCATCACAAATGGTGATCTGGAAGCACGCGTAGCTGTGCACATCCAGACCACCGCCGGAGACCCCACGGAGGCTCCACTCATGGCGGCAGGAAAAAGCCCTGCCGATGGTGGTGAGTTGGTGGGGTAGGCAGAAAGGGGCAGGGCATGTGTCAGAGGTGGGAGGGGGAGGCACTCAGGTGACTTGCCCCAGATGCTATCCCCTCCAGAGGGAGCCGACATACCCCCTTTGTCTCCTCGGACTTGCGCCAGCTAAAGATCTGGCATAGGTTCGAGGAGACCCATTAGCAGTCAAGGAGTTTAAAATATTTTCCCTTTCCCTCCCAAGCCTCCCAATCACTCCCCCACCACCATGCAACACAGGCCATTTTGACACTTTTGCATGCTGCTGCGGCAGGGAAAAGCATAGGATTGGGCTGTTAACTATCAAGAAATGAAGCAACCCCCATCCTGGTCTTCTGCTGGTTCACTGATACCAAGATTTTCAAGTCTTTTTACGTGAAACCAGCTCATCCAGAAAACCCAAAGCCTGATACAATTTCACTGCCATTGTGTACCTTCAGTGACCTCATTGTATCAGCTTCCTAAAGGACATTTCTGCTCTCACAGATTCGGGTGGCACTCCGGTTGAATCAAAGTAAGCGAGTGACAGGCAGGTTGCAGACTTTTTTTTTGGCCTCGGACTTCTCACTTTCCGTTTCTTGACCCAGGTTAGGCTAGAAATAGCATGTACTGACCTACAACTGTCTAGCACTGGGTGGGAACAGTGAGAAAGAAAAGTAGCACTCTCTCGGATCGCAACCAGAAATATGTGAGCTCCAGCTTACGTTGCTCAACCTCAAATATTTGCTAATGCTTTCATTTTGGCAGTTCTGCATGCAAAATGGGGCGGGGGGGGGGAAGACACATTTTTAAAAGCACATTTTAGCCACAGCTGTTTCCTACTTCCTTCAGATAGTGATTTAAACACCTTGTAACCAAGGGAGGGGGAAAATGGGAATTTTCCAAATAAAATATCTCCTGTCTGAAAGTCTGCTATAAAAACTATTGTTATTCACTCAGATAATCTCTCAGAATTATCCGCAAACAGCTTGGAACCACATATAATATATATTGTAATATATTTCCAAATGAACTGATCTTTCTGAAAAAAAATTCCACTGCATGGAGACAAGGAGCATTTTTTTCCCTTTTTGGATAGGGATTAAGAGGAAAAATATGAATACTGGAGGAAAATTGAAGAATAGTGTAGGAAAATCAAAAAAAGAGAAGGGAGCAGGGGCACAGAGTTCTGTCTGGTGGCAAATCTAAATATAATGACTGTTATAATACTCAGGAAGTCGTCTCTCTTGCAATATGAATATAAAGATCGAAGCCCAAATGATCTGCTCCCTGATCTTGAAGCATTATTTGCTAGTAGGACGAAGGAAAATGGGTTAGGTCAGAGACAACTGGACAAAAAAGTAATTGAGAATGCACCAAAGTGATTTTAAGCAGCAGACAAACAAATCCTTCCCTATCTTGCAAATGTCGCTCTTTGATACTATTTAGTTTATGTTAGCCTTCTTGAATTCTTCTGTCAAACTGATTAATTTCTATGTCCTGTTGTATTATGTCATGAAACATACTAGAAAATAAAACCTATGACGGAATGTTAACAATCTTGAAAGGGATGGATCTCAAAGTTGTTCATCTCTTGGTGTTGTTTGCGCTGAACATATTTAAACATTATTATCCTTACACCCCCCCAATGAAGACATGAGACAAGCCACTTCAAGCCACTTATGGATATATAGTCACTTTATTTATGCTTATCAAAGAAACCTGCAGAGGCAAACACTGGGGGTAAACTAACCCACCCCCAAATGGCGTGCGGGCACTGGTCGGGGGAAATGGGCCTAGCCATCTTCCTCCCCCTGCTTGTTTTGGCATCAAACACCCTGGCTCCAGGCCCCCCCAGACACAGCCCAGGGGAGCCTATCACAGCCAACCCTGAAGGGCTGAGACAGCGGAGCAGGTTTTGAGACCCATGCTAACCAAGCCATTGATGGGCCTCGCCAGCCCCGAAGGGCTGAGACAGCGCACCAGGTTTTAAGGCCCATACTAGCAAAGCCATTGATGGGCCTCACCTGCTCCAGCCAGGAGGCTTGCCAACTCAGCCTCACCGACCCGGGTTAAGGGTTAAGTGTCGTAATGAGCGGTCTTGGCTCACCTCCTGACCTTGCCGAGCTCAAGGTGCATGCCGATCCCTATCAAGCCTTACCTACCCATACCCGCACGCCACCTGCCAGGTGACCCACTGGCTAACAGCCTCATCCCTATGAACACAGTCTGAGGTAGGCGAAAACACCTCCAATTAATGCCAATCTATTGGAAGCCAAAAATTCCTACCTGGCCCCCGAAGGGCAACCGGCTAATCCCAGACTATGCCAAGGGAGGGCGGGATGGGGCTTCGCTTCCCGTGCATCGACTGAAGCCGAGCAATGCTGCGGCATCTCATCAGTCGACGCCCGACCCATGTGACCTGGCCCGGCCAATCACAGGCCAGGCCTGCTGTGGCTCATCTCTCCTGCCTCCCTCGGGAGGGCGGGATAAAATCCCCGCGCCGCGATTGGCAGCGCAGGGCCGTTATTTTATTTATTTTTTCACATTTTTATACCGCCCTTCCTCCAAGGAGCTCAGAGTGGTGTACATATTTCCTCCCCTCCTTTTTGTCCTCACAACAACCCTGTGAGGTAGGTGGGGCTGAGAGATAGTGACTGGCGCAAGGTCACCCAGGAAGCTTCGTGGCTGAGCGGGGATTTGAACCTGGATCTTCCAGGTCTAAGTCCGACTCCCAAACCACTACACCATCCTGGCTTTATAGAAGTTTCAGCTGAAAATCAAACAAGACTCATGCCCCAATCCTATCCCGCTCCCTACACCGGCATAAATAGCATTGCGCCAGTGGAGGCTGCTTTGCTGCTGTCATAAAGCAACCTTCGTCAAAGAAGCAGCAGCAGCAGCAGCATCTGCCATACAGAAGGTCCAAAATTCAACCCCTGCTATCTTTAGGTAGGGCTGAGAAAGAGAAATATTAATGGTGCTTACAATATTCTGCTCCGGCTATAGATTGTTTTTTTTTCCCTGCCGTGGTTAGCGGCAGGCAGCTGCCCACTGCTAATGACTCATGCCGGAAGGGGACTCTTGAGTCCAGTATACATGTAAAAGCTTCCATGTGGCAGGTGCTAAAAACAGTCCCTGCAAGAGAGGTGGTCACTGCAGCTTCAGTAATATGGGGATCACCAGTATCCTGCAGAGAGTCTCTGTGGCCCTGTCAGCAGTTTCCATGGAATCCAATGGCAGCCTGGAAACACTCCACAGTTCACATGAGTACCGTAAATACTCTCTCCCGTACAGTTCCCCGTGGAGCAAGTCCTATGTGGAAGGTTTTCGTAGTTGTACTTCTGAAGAGAATTACTACCCTTCTTCCTGTTCTGAGTAGCCACTCTTACCAAAATAGTAGCAACTGTAAAAAGGACAGAGCCTTTCCGTAGTGTCGGTGCCAACAAATGGCAGGTGACCAAGGCAATAAAGGAAGGAGCGAGCAGCAGATGGACATACCCACCATCACATCTTCTGTTGCTGCGGTGCTCTGAATGGAACAAGTGTGCATCATACATCCCTTGTCTACATCAGTCATTAGATTACGATTTGGTCTTATAAATGGACTGAAGGCCTTTCTACGAGACGTTGCCAGAAAAATACCTTTGTTTGGCCTTCAGCTTCTGGAAAAGAAGGTTCTTGTTATTGTGTTCTTGTTCTAAGAAAGAAATAATGAAGAAGAAAACGTCGCCTAATGGGAATTGAAAATATGTTCCTGCTTCATTTTTTCAACATCTGAAAGACTAATGCCTTGAAAGTTTTTTTTTAAAGTTTCCTCTTTTATGTTACTCCTCTGTGACATAAAGCAGGTGTGCATTGATCCTAATACACTGAGCCAGTTTGGACAATATTTTATCACTTGAGCTGGCCCCACATGTTAAATCATGTGCACCTGACCTGGTCTCTCCCTTTGCTTTCTCCCACTTTAACCTCCCTAATTTCAGGGGGGGGGGAATCTAACTGACCACCCTCCCCGCACAATTAGGATTTGTTTTTAAATAAAGTGGGGAAAGCAAGGGGAAGGGCTACAGTGTACACATGCTGCGAGTGTGCACGTCATTTAACGCATGGTTTGGGTGAGGGAGCAAGAAAGTAGACACCAAGTTTCATATTGTGCACCAGACAACATTTTAAAGCTCTCGCTTCTAGAAAAGCCTCATCTTCTCCACCTCCATCTGTTTTCAACAGCACAATGCTTTATGCCGTAAAGGAGTGTGTAGCCTCTAAATGCTAATGACCCCAAAAATGCCAAATGTGGTTAATCCTAACATTAAAAAAAATAACTTTCATTCTGCAACTCAATTCTGCTCTGTAGCATGAGATATGGACTATGTAAGTGTTACATAAATGAGCCAAGAGATTTCGTGCATGCTTATTAAACTACTTTTCCACTGAGCAATGCATGTCTCCTCCCCCCCCCCCTTTTCTACTGAAGTAGCAAAACAGAGACATGTTGCTTGACTTGTAGGGCTGAAACAAATATATCAAAAGTTGAATATTGATTCCCAAAATACAGTACCTATGTATGTCCCAGGGGGTATCTTTATTGTCAGTGTCATGGCTTCCTTTTTGAAACATCTGGAACAAATTTATTACATTTATATTTTACTTGTCTTCCACTAAGAGCTCAAGGTAGTTTATATGGCTTTCCCATGCAGTCATCCATCCAAGTACTGACCAGGCCTGGACCAGCTTAGCTTCAGAAAGGTGGCTGTTTCATATACCCTCAGACTATGCCCTGGGATGGGGAGATGTTTTGTGCTGATGATGTATAATGTAGTCCAAGTAGCAAATGAAAGATGCACTCCTGTACACACTTAGCTAGCACTAAGGTGGATCAGCACCTTCTGATCTGCTTCCCACTTGCTTTTAAGCAAACAAGAAGTGGATTGGAGAGGCTCTGTTCACAGAAGGCTGCAGGGAGGCAGTGGTAGACTCCCAAGTCTGTTTTCTATTGGCTGCTCTCTGCAACCTGCTGCTTGATGCAAGCCACATCGGTCGCATCATGCATGGGCCAGCCACGCCCCCAGTCTTTCCCAATGAGTGCCAAGCAGTGGCATAGTGGTAAATTTTAAAGTGCAGGAGCTTGTCTTGATGCTTCCTGTAGCCAGCCACCATAGCCACATCCCACTAAGACTATTCAACAGAAGAACACACACACACACACACACACACACACACACACACACACACACACACACACACACACACACACACACACACACACACACACCTTTTTAGCTGGAGTCTTGGTATTCTCCCATTTCTTCCTCTTTTTTCTTCAGTCATTCTGCTCTCCCTCTCCCTTCCTGTTACCACAAAAGCCCCAGGTTCTTCAGCCCCTATTTCCCCTTCTCTTGATTTCCCTACATTCTGCTCCCGTTTCTCTCTACACTCCTCTTGCACCATTATGTGCTCCCTCCTCTCCTTGTAAGCATTTCCTCTTTCCTCCCTATTTAGAAACCAGTAATGTTTAGGATTTAGTTGCATGAGTGATGGTTGAATACAGTGCATTGCATTTTATTACTGATTCCTTCTCCCTGTTATTGCTTTATGATCACCACCATAAAAGTTAGCTAGTGTTGCTCCTTTAGCCTTGCCTCCTCCTTCCTTCACGCCCCGCCACTGAGTTGTGCCACTGGCCACTGCAATAGATTTCCCCCCTGGTGGTGGCTGCTCCATCACTGCTACCAGCTTGGCTGGGCGAGCAAAAGGTGATTGTGGCAAAGAGCAGCAGCTCCCTCTGGGCAGCAGGAAAGTGGAATAACACAGCAGGAAAGTGGGAAAACACTCTTGGCTGTTGCCCTTACTTCCCCTCTTCAGCAGGGAACATGGCATGGGGGAGCAGCAACAGCAGGTCAGGGCTCAGAAGTAGACCTTCCCTTGGCCTGGGGATGCCAGCCTCCCATGCCAGCCCTGCACCCTCTACCAATGCTATCATCTCCATCTGGGGCTCCGCACAGCCCATTGCTGAGCTGAAGACAGAAGGCAACTTTTTTCCAGGGAGCTTAAGGAGCAATATTGGTGCGGTGACTTTGTTGCCGCTCTCATGTACACACTCTGTCCTTTCCATTCATGTGTTTTGCAGGCTCTTGTGGTTCTAAACTTGATTAACCAGAGATGAAAGTGGGATAGAAGAAAGGAGTGGCGACAACCTTCAATTCTATGAAAAAACCAAAATGTTTGTCTCCAGCTGAAGATTGGGGGCAGGGCTAGATTGAAATGGGAGTTATTCTGCTGGGGCTAGTTCAGACCATACTCATCCAACTGGCTGCTTCTTAGTTTAAGATGTGCACATTTGGTGAGCATGATGCACATGCACATGCCCGAGAGTTGTCTGATTGCAGGGAGGCATCTGAGCTCATCTCCATGCATGATTTAAGTAGTAGTTTAAACAAGCTAATTATCCCATGTAGTGGGCAGGCAATTCAGACACACCATGCCTGCCCAAGCAAATCCCAGGCATGCCCAGAGGGGGACAGCGTGACAACATGGAGTATGCAGATCCCGGTGGAGCCCGGGCAGACAAGTATCATCTGAGTCATCCCTTTATGTTACTTCTATCCCGCTCTTCCTTTAGAAAGCTCAGAACAGATAACGCAGGGCTCCAGGAACTGATGGTGTCCTCCTCGCTTTAGAATTCACCATTGCTATAGAATTAGATGCTCACCAATCACTTAGCAAGTACCAATCTTGGTTAATCAATAGCATTACCGGTTGCCTAAAGGCCATTATATGTCTCCACCTTCAGAGTAAGACATTGCGCTGGGTCTTGCTTCTGAAAGTTAGGAGCCAAGAGGATTTATGGGTTTTTACAGCTGGTCCTGCCTAGAACAATTATCCTCTTCATTGTTTTCAGTTCTATGTTTGGCACAAGAAATTTGAAAACCTGAAATCAAAGTCTTAAAAACATCAAATTGCTTCCCCATGACAAAACCAAATGAGATCTATAGATTAATATTACTGTTCATCCGCCCAAGTAAAATCCAGGTGGAGGGTGATGGTGGTTGATGAACATTTGACAGCTACAGAAAAATGTGAAACATTTCCCAATGTGCAGCTGCAAAAAGTATTTTTCGATAGGAACAGTTGCACCCCTTAATGAGTGTTGAGCCTGTACGCTTTTAACTGACATAATCCTTTTTCCTACAACTCCTCCATCTTGTAAGAATCAGCCTTTGACTGCAAGCATATTTTCCAAGGACTCACATTCCTGTGCCATTTATACCAGTGGAAATGTGGCAAGAGGAGAAATATAAATACAACTTCAAGAGGGTCTGAGGGGATTGGGAAGGTTTTGCCTTGCACTCAGACCAGCACTTCTCAGGTTTATACCTTAGTCAAGATCTAGCATGCACGATCTAGGGAGAACGAGTTTGGAATGGCACAGCTGAGATCTGGAATGTAGCTGTAGGACTGCCTTCAAAGTGTGTGTTAAGAGCTATCAACAGAAAGCAGTTCATCCCACATGGAACACTGAGAGCCACTTCATACCAGTGTTTCCTGCAACAAACACAGAAAGTGGGCAGCTTTCCTAAATATTCCTAAATATTTGGGTCAAACACCACAGGACCTTGATTGGCCATAGCTCCACAGCATGTTTCCAATAACCGTTTGGGGATGGGTGCCTTCCTTCCACATTTGACATGTTTGGTGCATGGATGAGTAGTGTAGGTGTGTCAACCATGATTCTATTATTTGACTCATTTTCACATGTGATATGGGAAAAGGTACACAGCCATGTGGCCCATGCACAGAGAAGGACCCAGACATATTTCGACCGGGGGCCCGACCTTTCCCCCCATAAAACTGTCATAACCCCGTTCATGAAACTGTCGAAATTAGGTTTCGGTTTTAATAAAGCCGTTTTTTGGGGGGTCCTGGGGGGTTTTACGGTAAAAAACAAACATATGGGGGGTGCCCCATATCACCTTCACCTTCATGCACTGAATGCTAAGTGGGACAGAACAGTGAAAACAAAAGAATATCTCTCCCTCTCCAAAAAAAAGCCTAAAACAAAAACGAAACTTAAGGGGTCCTGCGCCCCTTCCCCTGCCTCAGCGCCCTGCGCCCTGGGGCCCAGGGCCCCCCCTTGAAGACGCCACTGGCCCATGCAAGTTCTTATTTTGCCACTTGTGCACATGTTTGGAAGTCATGGCTGGTGAAGGCAAAAGAGATACATGTGCCTAGAGCAGTGTATCCCGTGGGATAGCCACAGGGGAAAAAGCGCCCCAAAGTGGGGGGGTTACTTACCGTAGCCTCAGGGGGTGCAGGAAGGCTTGCACTACTCTCCGCAGGCCTCCCCACACCTCCTGGAGGCTGCGGTAAGTAAAAAAGAAAAAAATGGGTGCTTTTTCCCCAGCCGCAGCAATCCCCGAGATCGCCGCCACCATGCTATTCCCACTCCTGAAGGGGAAAGGGGACAGATTGTGGTTCCAATGGTGGGTTGTGACATCACCACTTTGAGAACCACTGGCCTAGAGCACACATAACATATTGCACATGGCATTATGCAATTTCCTACTAGCTTCTGAGCAGAAAATGTTGCCTTCTGTGACCAGTGGTGTAGTGATTAACTTTATAGTACAGGACATTGTCAGGATAGACCACCATAGCCATGCACCACTAAGACTATACAACTACAACAATAAACAAATCAATTTTAAATGTCTTCCTTAGCATGTTTTCTTCTCTCGCCATTTTTTTCTACTCTGACATTTATTATACTTCATGTAAAGACCTAGCCCATTTCATCCCAGACTCTTGGAGTGACTGGCAATAATTTAAAAGGAATTATAAAAATTATAAAATGGAATTAGAAAATATCCTGGATAAATATAAAAGGTATATCAGTGCTAGCCTCTGTATGTTGTCTCATAGGTAAGTCTCACTATGTTAAGTAGGACTTACTCCCAGGTAAATTCACATATTATTGTAGCCATAATGTAATATGAGCCATATATTGTCTCTCAAGCAGATCTTGGGAAAGATTATGTCCTAGATTATAATCTTTAAAGATTATGGCTCCGAAATGACACCAAAACCGGTGGGGGGGGGGCGTCAACGTGACGTCACGTAGGCCCCGCCATTTCTGGCTGCTCCTGTAGTACGAGAAGATCCAGTGTTCTGCTCCCCCTCTGACCCCTGACTACACCCCTGACCCTAACACCTACTAGGAAAGCTATCCATCCAACAGACTTCCAGTATTTTTCTTGATAGCCTGCAAATGTTCCTCTCAT